>JAAONU010000005.1:12579820-14049820 GCA_012932295.1 Cyclina sinensis
AAATTTCAACTTTTTTAAAAATCCTTCTGATATTTTGTTGTATAATGATAAAGAAATTGTTGTTGCACAGACCTCAATATCATAAACAAGTTAAGAACACAAGTTTTCAATTTTTGCAGGGAAGTCATTGTCTACCTATTATAACATGCGTTCCTACAATTGTTTAGTTTAATGCCGCTGGCGAAGGTCTCCACTGGTTTTCCTGGGTTGAGATATCAACACAACTTTTTCTTCCATTACTTGGTGCACAGTTACTTGCATAGTGACCATGATTATGGTACATGTAACATTCAACACTTTTAAAATATCAGTTCTCGAAGAGCTGTTTCTATGCTTTTTGTTTTTCTCCTAATATTTCATAAGATTTGTTAAATTTTCTTTTATGTCTGATTTTATATCGCTCCAAAACGCACAGTCTTGCTTCTGTCACGTATTCCTCCTCCTGTCATCTAGAATTCACACTTCGAAACCTTGCACCTTAACTTTTTCAAGAAGACTCTAGAACATTTGGAATAATTTTGTTTCCTCTTCAATGGATTTTTGTTCTTTCATTCCAATGAACAAGGCTGCCTGAGTATCTAGAAGACCCTTTAGAAAGTGTCACAAGTTGATAGTCTCCCTTTGTTCTTATGTCAACTGTTGTATACCCTTCCCTATTGATATCAGCAATGTTTTTAGCAAGCTGCTCCTTTTCGTTATTAAATCGTCTATTTTTTCAGTTCGACAACGTAACAGTAAGCAGATTTTTTCCCCTAAACTTGTCTTCAGAGCAGATTTCAGTCTCTGAATTCAATAATATTTCATCAGAAAACTGCCTCGCAGGCTGTTCTTCAGGCGAAAGAGTTTTTCATCACATCCAAGCTGCAAACCTTAACCATAGCTTCAAACGGACGAATGGACCTTATTCACCGTTAAAGAACAACTGCCGAGGTAATAGCATATCATACTATCTGCGATGATTGTTGCTTGGCTGCTCTGACCTAAGACTGTCTCTGGAAGACAATATTTTGAATTCTCTCTCTCTCTTACGTCAATGCCTCTGCATTCATCTGAATGATTTTTTCTTGGTAAGTTTATCCCTTCATTTATTCAGAGCCGATTAGTAAGCACTGTTTTTTTCTCGCTCAAGAACTTCAATTTTTATGTTAACTGTTCAAGTTCATCTGTAAGTCTTTGCTCATTACAGTTTTTACTATCTGTAGATAAAAACAACAACACCAGATTGCTATTCTACTTGCTTTTAAGGACTCATTTTCTCAAGTTCAAAAAAATAGAAACAATTGGATTCTAAGTCCGACTTTTGTCTTCAGAATAATGTTAAAGTCCTGTTCTTTTCGATGCCACCAGAAATGTTTTAATTTTTTTTTTGGAGAGGAGGGTTTGAGGATGTGTGTAACACACATACACCGACTATATGCTACTGTCACAGTTCACTAAGAGCAAAGTACCTGGCTATTTCTACAGCTGATGCTACACTAATGGTTTAGATACATCGCAAATATTTATAACGGTTTATACAAAAATTGGTGTACTTCCATTTCCCAACATATGTTAATATCATGAATATTTGCTACATAATTTCAGTCATAAGACCCAATAGAACCAAAAGAAAACAAACAAGACACTGCGCACGTGTGGATGCTGTATATATTGAAAACCTCTATTTCTCCAAGACTGCGCCCAAATATGGAATGTCAATATGTAAATAAACAGTCAACTCTGCCCAAGTCAACTACGGACTAAATACTTGGGTTAACAGATGATATACAAAACTGACCAAAACTGACTTTGACTGACCCCAGTGATTCTGCAGACAGCATGGCCCCAGTGATTCAGCATATATATTCACGATTAAAAGGCGTATTCTGAGCTTATTGCTGGTAGACGTTGTACACAATCAAGACTTAAACACGGGACGCCTTTGTTGTTGTGGGGTTCATAAAAACCACTCACTCATGGCGGGACAAAAACGTCAATCTGAATTGCAAATAAGGTGATATATCAACTGTGTTACCCGGGCTAGTAATAGGACCTCTACCATTAATGTTGGTTTCGTCATAATATAAATACAAATTGATAGTACATACGTGTATATAATGCAAACATAAAGCATAGGCTATACTGTGATGACCTTTTATAAGACAGCCTTTGCGTGTCAAAACATTCTTCAATATGCCATTGTTTTTGTTCATTTCTATAATGTGCACTACAAATAAATAATTGTTTTGAAAACATGCATTTATTTGGATGTTTGTGTTTAGAATACCTGAGCAGATTGTGGTTGAACTTGTTGAAACTGGCCATGGTTATTAATCCTCCCCAGGCAGGACCAAGGCTGTAGAAGCACTGAACAGCTGCCTCTATCCACACCTAGTAATTGATACATTACAAAATAAAATTCAAAATGTTTGATTACTAAAGCAATATAATACTTTTACACATACCTTTAACAAATATTAGAGGAAGATTATCGAATATGCATTTTGCCGATTACTTCAAAAATGAAACAGTTAATTAAAAAAACGCTCAATTTTAAAACTCTGCGACAATCAGGCAAGACATATAATCATAATTACGTATGACAAACAAAAAAGGCATGATTTTATCTTTTTTTCTTTTTTAATGCCTACTTCATCACCGAATGAAACGTATTGAAGACGCAGTTATTACGTTATTTGCTGTATTTACCAAATTACAGTACAGTATATAGTCTAAGGTATGTTTGCTCTACAACTCCATTTACTTTTTTGTGTTCCCGTGAGGATGACACTTAGACCTGTCCGTCTGACTGTGTCTGTCCGTCCACCCGCCCGAATGTTTGTGTAGCGCGCGCAGCCGACACTTTTAAACTTGGCGCCATGAAATTTCTCAGGGATATAGATCAGCAATTGGAGTTGTGAACGTTGGGTTTTTGGTCTCCCTTGTATGGGAAACCAGAGTTATGGCCACCAATTTCGTCAGAATAGCTTCAAAGACGTTTTTGTCGTGCGCTCAACCAACACTTTTTTACAGTCATGAAACTTCACAGAAATATAGAACAGCCAATGAGTTGCGCACCAGGGTGTTTTATTCTCCCTTCTCCCAGGTAGAGTAGAGTTATGTAGTGAAATATTTAATGCAATGAAAAAAGGCTAAGGAATTTTTTGCGTTATGTGCTCAGATTACACTGTTGCACCCAGGGTCATAAAATTGTACAGAGATATATATCAGTAATTGAACTTGTGCACCTAGGCTTTTTCGTTTCAATCATTCTAGGTAGAGCAGAGTAACGGCCCTTAATCGTTACCCAAAACTATATGTCAAACACTCTCCCACCACTATCATTCCCAGGGTCATCAAGTTTTACACGAATATATACCAGTAAGTAAGGTTTCGCAGCTGGTGTTTTTCAATGAATTTACCGATACACTGACAACCCACAGCCTTGCCTTGGGATCTGACCCAATTGTGGGCACACATGTCCTCTGGATACATTTCTAGTTTTAAGAATGGACACATAATTTCAAAAATAAAAACAAACCTGCCCATGTGCAAGCCTACTGAAATCAGGGATGAAATAATGTTTGAGTCCATTCCAGGCCCCGTCTAGAGTTACCCCACGTATTAACAGAACAGTGAGAAGAATGTACGGTAACGTTACGGTGACGTAAACAACCTGAAATAATAAGTCACAGAAAGATGACATACTGGAGGGAATGTAAAGAAAGATGTTTGTTAAATAGAAAACAAGGACGTCGTTGATCAGTCATCATTTATTTTGTTTATATTAGCACAAATAGACACTGTGTAATCACTGAAACGGGGTTTCAGCTTTAAATTTATATTAATAAAATTGATATTGTTGCTAAGACTATTGATATGACAATTTTTGTATATTATAGGGATATGACGTCAGTCGATGCCCACATGCCCATTATATTTTAACAGGTTGATTTCTATAATCTACATTTTTCTAAAACAAATTCAAGCCAGGCATCTATATTTTCTTTAAACTTAATTTCTACAATTTAAAACATCTAGTACCATACTATTTTCAATAAAAATAGCTTACGCATTTAGTTCTACTAAATGACATGAATGTGTACACCGATCTAAAAACATTATTCTTATTTTTACAAAAAAGTGGAATGTTCATTACTTTTCCAAGGGTCTTGATACCCTTGGCTAAACACAAGAACACGAAAATCCACCCAAGTAACAGACAACCAGCCAGGTGAAACTGAACAGAACCGAATATATCAATACCCTCTGACTTCTGTAGAACATTTCGCCTGTTGACAAAAATATGGCTTATGAAATATATATATATATATATATTGTTCAATTAAGGCTTAGTGTTTGCTCTACTGCTTCAGCCAGTCAGAAAGCAAACTTAAGATATTTAAATTTATACCATCGTCGGAAACCCACGTTCGATCCATTCCATTTCACTCTATTCATCGACCGTTGGACAACTGGTTGGTAAAATTTCGTACTCGTGAATAATTCATTACCTACTTTCATTGGTTTCCGAAAGATTTTCATTGCGCAATCTCAGCCAATGAAATTACTCTTTACAATATGCCTTTTGCGGCTATGTTTAAATCCTAGGAAATACGTCTATTTTAAGTAACATATAATTGCCTACTCTCCACATTGAAAAGTATCGTTTTGTAATGCGGAATCTCATTGGACGAAGAGTTACTTCCCTTTGCTAATCAATATTCATGAAAATGAATAATCTTCAGTCAACTCTCCCATGGTACATACTGTAGTTGTGCTGAGTATGTACCGGTTTAACCGACGATGTTTTATTCCTGCCAAAGCACGTTGTCTATGCAGGTGTGTCGTGGCAGTGATTCCCTTAGGGAAAGGTATATTCAAAATAAGAAAGCCACCGAAAAAAAGTTTAAGATCAAAATGGGAAGGGCAAACACTAAGTCAGATAGAGGCTATTAAGTAAAACCTTCAGCAGGTTTCTTTGTGCTGGAAATTTTACTTCATAGCCTCTATCCTTTACTACTATTTAAAAGGCAACACTAAAAGGCTGAGCTATGTACAATGTACATGTAGATATGTTTTCACTATTTTACAATGTGCACAATGAGCATGCTTAGACAATATCACGTTAAGAGTATCCCAAATTCTGCCTCAAATTTGTCTGAGCAGTTAACATCTTTTACATTTTTTAAAACATTAATAAATAAAGGAAAAGCTTTTTAATCCCGTTCTATGGCTGGTCCCTTGGTTTGGTTCAAACCGAAGATTTGGAGCGCAGAGACTCTCATCCATAGTGGGAATAGAACTATTGACCTCCAGATCGGGATTCTGGCCCTTACCCTCAACCATTGCTCCCCTGAGATTCAACTATGGTCATGGAAATAACCAAAATGATGAAAATACGCTGGAATAGAAACTCATATATGTAACATGGTTAGAGTTAATAAACATAACCAACTCCCAGAATTCCGTGCCAGATGTACGGAAGACCACGGCTGAATCGTTCATGGAACTGTTCGTTAAAAGTTGCATTTTCTCTGTTAAATTAGTCTTGTCATCTTGAAAACATAAACAAAATAATCATTTAAAATACAACAAAATAAAATAATCTAGAAGTAATTGAGATAAGCGAGCTCAAATAATATCTTACAAAACATTTTTAAAAGACAATGTCAATTCAAAAAATATACTTAATAACAGGTATTAACATGTGTATTACAACCATTGTTCTAGCGAGCATTTTTAGTCTGCATATGATAGGCTATGTCTGCAGAAAAAGAAAGCAGCATGCTAAAAACCATTCTTAAACATGAGGGCCATGATGGCCCTGTATCGCTCACCTGAATATGACTGCTTTTAACAAAGTTACTATGGACCTGGTTAACTGACCCCAGATGACCCATATTCGAACTTGACCTAGAAATTATTGAAACAATCTTTCTGACAAAATTCCAGGTTATTTGGACTGAAAATGTAGCCTCTAGAGTGTTAACAAGGTTTTTCGATATCTGGGCTCTGTGACCTAGTTTTTGACCCGAGATGACCCATATCCAAACTTGAGCTTCAAACTATCAAAACAACCTTTCTGACAAATTCGAGGACATTTTGACTGAAAATGTAGCCTCTACAGTGTTTACGAAGTTTTTCGATATTTGGGCTCTGTGACCTAGTTTTTGACTCCAGATGACCCATATTCAATCTTGAGCTAGAAATCATAGAAGCAACCTTTCTGGCAAATTTTCAGGTTATTTGGAATTAAAATCTTAACTCTAGAGTGTTAACAAGGTTTTTCCATATTTGGTCTCTGTGACCTAGTTTTTGACCAAAGATGACCCATATTAGTACTTGAGCTAGAAATCATCAAAACAACCTGTCTGACAAATTTCCAGGATATTTGGACTGAAAATGTAACCTCTGGTGTGTTAAAATGGTTTTTACATTTTAGGGCTCTGTGACCTAGTTTTTGATCCAAAATAACCCATATCCTAATCTGGGCTAGAAATCATTGAAACAACCTTTCTGACAAATTTCAAGGACATTTGGACTGAAAATGTAACCTCTAGAGCATTAACAAGGATTTTCTACTTTTTGGCCCTGTGTCCTAGTTTTTGACCCCACATAACCCATATTCAAAATTGAGCTAGAAATCATTAAAACAATCTTTCTGACAAATTTCAAGGTTATTTGAACTGAAATTGTTACCTCAATGCATGTTTACAAGGTTTTTCCATATTTGGGGTATGTGACCTAGTTTTTGACCCCAGATGACCTTTATTCAAATCTGAGCTAGAAAATCATTAAAACATTTTTTCTGACAAATTTCGAGAATATTTGGACTGAAAAGTAGCTTCTAGAGTGTTAACAAGGTTTTTTCTAGTTTTGGGCTCTGTGACCTAGTTTTTGATAACAGATGACACATATTCAAATTTAACCTAGAAATCATTGAAACAACCTTTCAGACAGATTCCAGGTTATTTGGACTGAATATGTTACCTCTAAAGTGTTAACAAGGTTTTTCCATATTTGGGCTCTGTGACCTAGTTTTTGACCCCAGATGACCCAATTTTGAACTTGAGCTAAAAATCATCAAAACAACCTTTCTGACAAGTTTCCAGGATATTTGGACTGAAAATGTAACCTCTAGAGTGTTAACAAGGTTTTTCTATTTTTGGGCTCTGTGACTTAGTTTTTGAACCCAGATGACCCATATTCTAACTTGAGCTAGAAATCATAGAAACAACCTGTCTGACAAATTTCCAGGTTATTTGGACTGAAAATGTTACTTCTCCTACTACAAGAAGATTTTCAAAGTTTTCACTATATAAGCCTATGTAAAACCAATGACCCCGGGGTGGGGCCAAATTTGACTCCAGGGGTATAATTGGAACAAACTTGGTAGAGGTCCACTAGACAATGCTACATACTAAATCTTAAGGCTCAGGGCCTTGTGGTTTCAAACAAGAAGATTTTCGAAGTTTTTCCTATATAAGCCTATGTAAAACCAATGACCCCAGGGTGGGGCCAAATTTGACCCCAGAGGTATAATTTGAACAAACTTGGTAGAAGTCCACTAGACAATGCTACATACCAAATATCTAAGCTCTATGCCTTACGGTTTCTGACAAGAAGATTTTTAAAGTTTTTCCTATATAACTCTATGTAAAACAAGTTACCCCTGGGGCGGGGCCATTTTTGACCCAGAGGCCATGATTTGAACAAACTTGGTAGAGGTCCACTAGACAATGCTGCACACCAAATATCTTAGCTCTATGCCTTACGGTTTCTGACAAGATGATTTTTAAAGTTTTTCGTATATAACTCTATGTAAAACAAGTTACCCCTGGGGCGGGGCCATTTTTGACCCCAGGATCATAATTTGAACAAACTTGGTAGAGGTCCAGTAGATGATGCTTTATACCAAATATCAAAGCTCCAGGCTTTGTGGTTTCTGACAAGAAGATTTTTAAAGATCCAACTTTTAAAATCTGTTTTTAGCTCCTGTGACCCAGAAATGCAATGAACCGGAACCATTTGAACAAACTTGGTAGAGCTTCATGCAAGGAACATTCTAGGCAAGTTTGATTAAATTTTGCCCAGTGGTTTCAGAGGAGATGTCGTTTGAATGAATTGTGGACGACGGACGGACGGACGGACGGACGCCGGACAATCAAGGATCCTAAAAGCTCACATGAGCATGCTCAGGTGAGCTAAAAAAATCTTACTGAGGACTTTCCGCCGCCATTACATCCAACGTAAACAAACTCACGTGATTCCCCACCGTGATAAACGATTGATATGATGTCATTAAGGCTATCGCGAGCAGCGTTATTTTGACTCAATTCGGAAGAGAAAACTGCTGTAAGTATTTATTTCTACATTAATTTATAGGGGGCATAGTGCATGCGAAGCGGAAATTAGAGCCCTACATACAGGTCCTAACATACAGGTCCTAATGATTCTTTTGCCAGATGTACAATTTTTCTGAACATTCGGGAAATAAAGAGTTCGTAACAATATGTTTGCTGTCGCGAAAAGCCCATCAGATTTCCCGAATGTTATAAAATTCTGTACATCTGACAAATGTATCATCAGGACCAATATGTAGGACATAATATTCCGCTTCGCATGCCCAATATTAAAATTGATGAAGAAATAAAATACTTACAGCAGTTTTCTCCTCCGAATCGAGACAAAATAATGCTACTCGCGATAGCCTAAATGACATCATATACCACATGGTATGGCCACCTTGAATTAGTTTGAATGACGTGCCTGCTCGTTATAAGTATAGTTGTAACACTATGTGTCAATCTTGTTATTTCTGTTTATTTTATTTTGGAGCTGAAACAGTGCCCTGAAGAAAAGTCTCTCCACAGATAATTGTTTGATGAGAAATCTTGTCTCACAGTTTGATGATATACGCATGTCAGAGGAAAGTCAGAAGTCGGCCGTTCGATGGACAAACCTCTTCCTGGACCAAAGGTGTTATTGTAGGTCTATTTTGAATATGTCTTTTAAAAATGTATAATTTATAGTTCAATATTGAATTGAATAATCAGAGGCTCATGTGATATTGCCAAATCAGTATACTCAGTATACCACAACGGTTGAAATGAGGTAGAAAACGGACACAAATTGGGCCGAACTTTTTGCGCCCCAACCCTAACCTGAAATCCTGGATCAACCCCTGCTAACCGTAGTGACCTAACCGCTTCTCAGGTTTCATACACAATTAGTTATGTCATTTAACACGAATAAAGACAAAGGGTTCGGGGCGTCATTACCACAAAATAACAAAAACCTTTGCTTCATGAATAATTACCTTTCTTTAAGGTAAAGTCATCAACCCAAACCCCATTTTTATGTAATCTTGGGACTAAGACGAAAAATACATGTACTATTTTCAGCTAGGATTTTTAAGCGGTTAGTTCATTGTTTACTATTATGAAATTCTAATTTTAAAAAATGGAAACTAAACCTTTTTTGTGTTTTGTTTGAAATGATTTCATATATTTCATATAAAATTTAATATATTTTAAGCTGCTTGGTCGGTAGGCTCCTGAGCCGACAATTCACTATTAGAAGGGGAAATTTTAGTCTTACAGTTACTCTGATATTCCGCGCAACGGGACCGACCAGCGGAATTTCAAATGTCCGAAATACATGTATATCTTTTTTAATTATAAAGGCAATTCTTACCTCTTGAAAAAGACCACCGATTCAGTAATGGTTTAATGTTTGATATTTGACTCCTCACAATTAAAGAAAAATAACTTTTAGCACAGGTAAAGGGTTAAGCATAATTACCTATACATAATTCTGTATTCCAACTGTTGTCACAATTACTCCATGGAAGTGAAGGGTAGAATGACTGGATCAGAAAGTAGAGTACCCAGGCGAATGCTATTCCATAATACCAGATGAAAATCACAGACATCACCACCATTACAAGACCAGTACCTATAAATTAATCCCTGTTTAATAATATATACTGACGGAAAAATATAACTGTGCACACTAAAATACTTAATATCTTCTATTAGGTATAAAATTATTTTAGCAGATTTCTTTTGTGTAATTCACAAGGTAATCTTGTTTCAATAATACTGCTTTTCGCGAGTTGCACGTGCAAAATTTATAGCCCGTAACGGTCGCGCTTTTTACGTGTTTCTTTATGTTAACATCCTCGTACATGCTGTTTCGAGTTATTTTAACCGTCAAATTATAGTGAGCTACCCAGCAGTTCAGAAAAACACCTTAATTTGGATTTTAAGTCTTTGAAGACAATGCCACGCATCTCAGAAAATGATCGCCTACGTGCCGTCGGTATGCTCCAAGCAGGCATTCCTCAAAATGCGGTTGCGCAGCGTTTTGGTGTTCACCGAAACACCATATCAGCACTTTGGCGACGATTTCAGCAACGTGGCAACGTCCGTGATCTACCACGTCCAGGGCGTCCATGTGTGACGTCAATCCGTCAAGACAATTATATCCGGCTTACACACCTACGGAATCGATTTCAACCGGCCACATTAACAGCACGAACAATTCCTGGCTTGAGACCTATCAGTGGACGAACTGTTAGAAACCGATTAAGAGAGCACAGCATTACTCCACGACGTCCTGCGATACGTCCTACTCTTCTCTTACGTCATCGCCAACGTCGACGTCAGTGGTGCAGACAGTATCTAAGGCTTCCAAGAGCATATTGGAATAATGTTCTGTTTACTGACGAGTCGCGGTTTCACTTAGAAAGTTCGGACGGACGAGTTCGTGTATACAGGCGTCGCGGAGAACGTTACTTGGATCCCTGTGTTTTTCAACGTCAACGTTTTGGTGGTGGTGGGTCGATAATGGTTTGGGGAGGTATCTCATCTCAAGGCAGGACCCAGCTTGTAATTGTCCGTGGCAATTTAACGGGTGTTCGTTACAGAGATGAGATTGTCATACCCCACGTGCTGCCATTTCTTCAACGTCAAGGGCGTAACATGACGTTTCAACAAGACAACGCTCGGCCACATGTAGCACGTGTAGTTACCGGGTTTCTGGCTCAGCAAAACGTGAGTGTCTTACCCTGGCCCGCTGTTTCACCAGATCTTTCACCAATTGAGCACGTTTGGGATGAGATGAAGAGACGCCTCCGTCAAAGACGTAACCAACCTCTCACGCTGGACCAACTAGCGCAGACATTGGTCAACATCTGGAACACCATTCCACAGGCAGTTATCGCCAACTTAGTTGCCTCTATGCCTCGTCGCTGCCGTGCTTGCTTGAACGCCAATGGAGGCCACACACGATACTGACCTTGTGAAATCAGATTTCATACCTGTCAACTTCTGCGCCTTGTTACTGTAAAAATTGTTTTACATGATGAAGTGTTTGTATTGATTGTTAGAAATAAAACGTTGATTGGCTAATTTGCAAAGTTTTATGTTACTATTCCTAATATTAAAAAAAAAATTCTATACCTTGAAGTATGCACAGTTATATTTTTCCGTTAGTATATAAGTAGACTTATGTATGAGATTATACAACGCAAATGAGGTGTAGGCAATGGAAGCGTTCTTCGAAAAGAATCATGAACTCAAAATCAACATTTGCATGCATCAAATTGAAATTCAATAATAAAAATTTTAAAATTTAAACATTTCCCTTCGATCTGAATGTAGAACAAACACTTATATCTCTAAAATTGTTTCATTTGGTTTATAATGTCAGTTGATCTAACCTTCATTACTGTATTTACTAGAAAGGAATTATTTACTCTGTTCATTTTTTACCTGTGCCTCTTACCGCGCTCTATACATTATTAATCAGTAATCACACTCTACACATCATGACACTCTAATCAGTAGTGACCACACTGCAATATAGTCTCTGGCGATTCCAACGGAAACATTCCACCACTATGCAATAAATCCAGATAGCAAATTCCTGTTAACATTTTACCAGATCCTTGCAGAAAACATGTTTCATTTTCATCCTTTGCTTTTTAAAAGCGTCATACTTTAACAATATGGCATTTAAATGCATATAACTGTTACCCTTAAAGAGTGGACATAACTTCCAGACAGCGATGGGTGAAGTACCGGACCACTGACCAAGACATACCTCCATGTAGTACAGGGGACCTCCACATACGAACAGGAACAGAAGAAACGGAATTATAGCGCAGCCTGAAGAGAAAAAAGATAAAATGATAAATTAAAAATATAGATTCGCTTATCCATGCGTTTATAAAAGGCCTATGTAACCATTTTTGTTCCACAGAGAAAGTAATATCAACTGAAGACCTGATGACTTGATAGCGTACATCATGGAGATCAGTTATCACACGGCTTCGAGGTAGCAGATGTGTGGTACAAGGTTAAGCTTGGCCATTGAGCAGTTTCTCATTCTTTCATTAGGTGACATTCGAATCTCTCTTAAATGTCCATTGATGACGATACCTTCGTGACAAGCTTACTTCAAACCTATCTTCAATGTCATTGTTGTCGTCACGTGTTACTATACAAAAATCGTCACAAAAGATTATGCTGTACTGATTGAAAATGTAGCCAACATTGACATTAAAAGTTTTTATTCTGAGACTTTAAGTACTAGTAGTTAATTTAATTTCGATCTTACCCTTAAGTGAAACACAAGTTGTTATAGTATTTATAAATTTTACCTTATTTGTTTATACATACAGCTGGACTGTGTAACAGAATAAACGAATAAACGGGTGCGTTCAACTTTTCCAAACATACCTCCACATCTTTAGAAATAATTAATGACCGCAATTCATGTTGATGTACAGATGTTTCCTAGACATTCTTGATATTCAGTTGCATCAGAAAATGACAAAATCGCTATTTATAGACAGGATGAATTCTGCAAGTCATTTTTTCATAACTTAAGGCCAAATTGAGCTTCCATAATTATGCAAACGTTACAATATACTGGAAAGGGGGTGGATGCTTCACTTTGCTGCGATGTTGGTACTGCGTAAACGTTAGCTCAGACAACTATTTGAGAACTAATGGTAACTTCAAATATCGCTCTTCCGATACGATTTTTGCTTAAAGAGGCTGTACTCCAGATTTGACATAAAAAATTTTTCCATAAATTATATATTTAGATGCCGTGAGATTATAACACAAAATTATAATATTTTACTTCAAAACTGATTATAAAAGTCAAAATAATATAAAAAAATATTTTCGCTCCAGCCTGATTTGAACTCTGGACCCGCATGTTAACAAAATATTACCAACGCTTTTACTGTCACCACCATCCCCGCATGTGATATTACAGATATTTAATTTAAATCTTATACGATATAGTTATAACGTCGCGTTACGGTATAGCACTTTGAAAGGGAAAAAAATCAATTTATAATGTAATTATTTGACTTATTTTTTGTCAGTAAGTTATTTTTTAAGCATTAGTCATAAATATTACAAGAAATTTATAATACAAGAAAACTTTCTTTTTTTGTCATCTGGAGCACAGCCCCTTTAAAGGAAGATTTGGAAACAAATGTAGTCTGCATGCATCATGAGAACCAGTTCTGTACATGTATATATCGTAGTAAAGAGTTTCGTACGATTCATTCACCATGTGTGTTTAACTTAATGTAAGAGCTAACTTGACGGAAGTTTCCTGATGTAAACTGTATTAACTATAATTTGCTTCTTGGTATACCAAAACTGAAACGCCGATTTTGCATATAAATTACGAGAGAAAATCTCGACAAATCTAGTGATTTTTTGTTATTTCTTGCAATATATGTTTGTAAATTCAAAGCTAAATAGAAATTAGGGCTTTCAGTCCTTTGATTTTACCTTGACTTGTTGATAATTGTGAAATATCAGCAGTTAAACTTATTCTAACATCGTCATTGGCTATTCCCGTTAATTTACTTCAACTGACCGCGTGAAAATGTCATACCTCTTGCAATACAGCATACATCTTGCATACCTCTTGCAATACGGCATACATCTGGCATACATCTTGCAATACAGCATACATCATGCATACAACTCGCAATACAGCATACACATTGCATACAACTTGCAATACAGTAAACATCTTGCATACATCTTGCAATACAGCATACGTCTGTTTTCTTGGCATTTCTTGTTGTTCGTTTCTAGTCTCAAGTGAAATATTGACAAAAGAAGACCAAGTATTATAAATCCTGCTTTATGTAGTTGTTGACGTTTCTTCTAACAAACAGACGACCTGGTCTTTTTAAAAATTAAAAGTACCTCCATAACTGATATTATTTTCGCATGAACTACTTTTTTTAACCACCACAACACTTAATACCTTATTTTGAGTTGCCGACTATAAAAGCTATGAACCTTTTATTAAACAAAGGCAGTGAAAACGGGCAACTTGTCTAGGACATAAATTACCACAATTTTTTTTGTAAAATAGGACAAGCTGACTGATAAAACCAGGCAATGGAAAATGATTCATAACGAATATGAGGTCGCTTTCATTCGGGTAAACATGAAGAATGTAGTCGTGCAACTTTTCCAAATACTTGGCCTAATTCTACAACCCCTAACTCGATTTTTGTGTCGCCTGCTACACAGTAGCTTCGACATATATGGGGATCACTTCTCCGTCGTCTGTCTGTCTGTCCGTCCGTCACAAAACTTGTCCGGACTACTCCTCAAAAACTACTGGTGCAATTTCATCCAAACTTTAAAGGAATAATTAGTACCAAGTCTAGTTGTGTCTGTCTTTGGCATTTTCCAGTTCAATGATTTTTGTCAGAGTTATGGTCCTTCAATGAAATTTATTTTTAAAGATTGTCCGGACTACTTCTCTTATACTACTTATGCAATTTTAATGAAATGTTACAGGATTGATTGGTACCTCAAGTACTTGCGCATATTTAACGTTTTTTTGGTTGAATGATTTTTGCCTTAGTCACGGCTCTTGAAAAAAAAATGCGTTTTGGCCCGTTAATGATTTTTGTGTCGCCTGCTACGCACTAGCTTTAACATGCTACAAAGTAGCCGCGACATATAGGGATCACTTCTCCGTCGTCTGTCTGTCTCTCTGTCTGTCCGTCCGGACTACACTTCAAAAACTACTGGTGCAATTTCATCCAAACTTCACAGGAATGATCAGTGCCGAGCCTTGTTGTGCATATCGTTGGCATTTTCCAGTTCAATGATTGCTGTCAGCGTTATAACATTTTAATGATTTTTATTTCTAAAGTTTGTCCGGACTACTTTGACAGTCAAGTTAAAAAAGTGTGCATCCAGAAATAACCCAACCACTGTATATCCATGTCTTCTCTGTTTATGCAAAGCCTTATACAAAGCTGAAAACCATTACAAAAGGCATTTGTTCAGCACTGGAAGGTATTACTGGGTTGGTCATTGTGATGGGAGTTTTCAACTCTAAAGGACAGATGAAACAGCGGTTAGGAACACACATGGAAACATATGGCTGCAGCAAAAAAATCACATGCCTACAACTAACGACAACACCACCTTGGATCTGGCCTTCACTGATATACAAGAAACCAATGTCGGTATACTTGAAACATACTGCAGCTACTACAAAACTGTGTTTCTAACTGTGCCCACCCATGGAACATAATGGTATCCTCCAAAAGTACAATGTTCAGCATCATCATCTGGGTAATTCTTACTTTCTCCACTTTACAGAAAACACTCTATACAGTCAATTCACATTTCCAACAAACTGTCCAATCATCCCTCAATACAACTGCTTAATTGTCTATCATCACGATTGTTGGTCAGTGATTTTTATACCATTTTTTTTGTCTCGAGAAGCACTATACAATAAATATATTTACCTACTTGTAGAACTAACCTCAATATATTTATCTGCAATTCCACAAACCCTTAACGCACTTACTCACATCAAACTTTAATTCTAGACACCAATAACTTTCTGTCCAATCAAAAATTCTCATTTTGTACCACGTGATATATGACACTACACAAATGGCTGCACATTTTATCACAAGTAGTTTACCTGGCTCTTTCTATAGCTTGACAATCATTTTGCATAATTATTAGTTTGCCTTGAATAGATACATAGGTGTTAATAGAGTATATTAAAGATTTAACAATATCATCAGAACTAAATCTGTGTGGTGGACTCATCTTAATTTTTCATATCAACTGGAGGTTTCCAGCGAAGATTTAAGAATCATTCAGACTCATTCGAATAGAATAGTGGACCAGTCATTGCCATGCACTGTGTTTCGTAATTCAGTCCCAGAAAAAGACAGCATATTTACACAGACTAACTTTAGGCACTTAGATTACTTAAACTTGAGAGAAGCTCCTATTTTAAGTTTATGCTTTCTATCAAATGCTCAAAACATAAGAACTATTGACCTTTCTAGCTGTAAACTTCTGTTAGATGAAGATTTTTAGGTGCTTGATAAGTGTGTTAATACTGAGAAATTATATATAAGTTCCACAGACACAACACAATAGACCCTTACAAACATTTGTTTTAATAAGCCAGTGATCACTGTGCACGCATGCAATGTTCCGTTTGACATTAAATATTGTAGAAACATACTACAAAACGTGCATGGACATTAAGTATATTTACATATAACCTTGCACAGCTTCGTTGATGAAAGTGCATTTAAAGATCATTTCTTAGACTGTTTTGTCAACACCTCCATCACACTTTATAAACATGAGTAGGTTAGTGAGGATGAAATAACTAAAAATAATAATGTTGATAGTGAATGTATGGATTCTCAAATTCTGAGATAAAGCCTGAGATTACTATAAATATTAATTTATATATAAAAAGCAAATCAACGTGAAAAATTAATATTATATTAATAAATAGTATAAATAAATATATATAAGTTGCATGCTTCAATAATCAAAGTCTAATTTAGACATATATTGGTTTCTCTGTCACCACATTTTCTTCGATTCAGTATGTGGAGACGAACTGTATTTTGTTAATTAATACTATCCCTGAAAAGCCGCCTTAGTTCCGCTCCTCTTTCGTATGCAGTGGCCTCGGAGAAGACCCATTCTGAGTCAAAGCATCAGTTAAACTTCCCGTAACATTGGCGTTGGCTATTTATTTCAACTAACAGTGTGAGAATGACATAATACTTGCACCCCGCCATCTTTGAATGAAAAAAGTACATTATTTGTTATAAAGATTCTTGGCGGGGTATACCGTATACCCAGCCAAGAATCTGTATAACGAATTTATAATACCGCATTTTTTTTGATTCACGAAATTTATATTCAAACACCAATCCATCGTGGCGAAAATAAGTATGGTTATTCTCCTATGGCGCCTCTTTCCACTTGATTGTTGTTCATATTTCTGTAACAACTTCAGAAACTGCCGAACAAGTATTCGCAATGGATAGAGGCATGTCTTTACGATTCAAATCTTTACCAGCAATAATAATTTTATATCTTTATTTCACGAGTAACTGTAGATATACGTATGTAAATGAAAGTTTCAGATCGCTAAGCTTTCGTCATGCGGACGCTTGGTTTGCGTAAAACAAGCGCTTGTTGGTGAACAGATTCGTAGGTTTATCTTCGTAACAAATGGCCGAGGGTTAAAACATAACGCAAGAATAAGACCTCTACTACGTTTATTTAATATTTTTATGAATTGCTAAATAATTTAACTCATACATTTTTAACAATAATCATCGAAACTTTTGAAGTGAAGCAAGGTCGGCCATTTTGTTTCGCCTGTGAATATTCTTGCGTAGCCAATCAGAAAATGGAACTACTGTGAGGCTCTTTAAGGGTAAGATTCCTCACGGTACATACAGATTTTCCAGACAGTAAATACGGATTCGTATACAGAAGCTCTCGTCCAATGAGATCCATTCAAATTTATTTGCGGTATTATAATTTTCTTTATTTCTATTTTTTTGTTGGAAATGACTGATAATAGGATACAAGTGCAAATGCTACGCATTTTTTTCTCTTCATTTGGTGTATGTAACTTGCAAAACTATTTTGAAAATTAAAAGTTATAACGAACTGGAAACTTGAAGCGGAAAAGAATTTGCGAAAATCTGACAGATACGACGCAGTTGATATTGCTTTATACAGCATTTTAAGGCGCAAATCATTTATATTCTCGTTTTAGAGCTAAATTTAAGGTTCAAAATATAGTTTGCATCGTAAGTCAAAGTGTCGTTTAAAAGAGATAATTAACCAAGAAAATAATTATTTGTACAAGATAATACGACGCAGTTGGAAATAAAATATGGTACGACGCAATTGAATTTTCATTGAAAGATTTTATACGCGTTCTGCTATGATATTATGCGCTCAGTGTACCAATTATTTCTTGTCTGAGATTCTTTGTTATAAAAGGGCGCACAAATTAAGTTACTTTGTGTACATATATACTTACATTTGTACTTTTATTTGACAATCGCCCACTTCCATTTACTAAGTTGCTAATTTGAAAAGACGAGCTTTGTTTGAAACTGCCTGATCCATGAACAATGTAATTAAAATTTTACTTATTCATATTGCTATCATTTATTGATCGCTATCATAGATATTTGTATAAATGCAAATTGCATAAATACCTTAATATTCATATCATATGATTACTAGAATTCCCGAACAGGTGTATCATAAACAAAAAATATTGTTACGCACAACTGCTTCGATTTCTATAAACACAACCTATGACAACTGCGTCAGGTATTCAATTCTTTGGCTGAATGTTCTAGAGTGTTGTCTTGACATGCTTGTAAGCCTGTGGTCGCGAGTTCGAATCCTATGCGAGGCGGATTTTTTTCGGATGCATTTACATCTTTGTGTTACGAATTTGTAATTTTCGTAAAATGGGGGCTCGTCCGGGAACACTGCTCCTGGAGTTTATTTCTGTATAAAAAAACAAAATGGTTTGAAACTTTAAAAAGTTTCTCGTCCTCGAAAATGATCTTTTTAAAGAGGGGTGTGTAAGTATGACTGCACACCTACCTCTATTACTGTCAATACGACCATTTCTGACAACTGCGCTAGGGAATCGATTCCATGCCTCAGTGGTCAAGAGCGTTGTCATTGCTTGAAAGCCGGTGATCGCGAGTTCGAACTGTACTATTGTTGGACCTTTTTTCTGACGCCTTTGAATCTTTATGTTACAAATTTGAAATGTTCGTAAGAATCTACAGGGTAAGAAAATACTCTGAATGAAACTTATAACTTTTCTTTGTCCTATTTATATTACATTTTAATGTATCACTTCCGGTTTCGCTCGTGACAGGTGCGCGCAACCAAGTGCGTAAAATATGGATTTAAATTTGCTATAAAAACATCTTTAAGATGAAAATTACCTGCGGAATTTTGTAAAACAGTCATAGTTAGATATATATTTTTCGCTCATATGAAAATTTCGAGGTCAAAAATTCGTGTCACATGACCTTTAAACACATCTCATGATCTTGTACCTACCATTGCATATGTCACAGTACAATGTTACTTTGTGATATCAAAACCATAAAGACGCTTCATTATGGCGTGTGGAGTGTTGCAAAATTGTATAAAAAGATATTTGTTCAATAAAAGCAATAATTATGCAATAGAAAATATTTATGTGCTTAAAATATTTATGAGGTAAAAAATATATATGAACAATAAAAAATATATTTATGTTCTTAAAAAATATTTATGAGGTTAAAAAATATATTACGGGATCACGGGAATTGCGCGATGTAAACCTACAAAACAAACTGTCTTATAATTGAAATAAAACAACGTATTTTGACTATTGTAAGGCAACAGAACATTGTTATAAATTGCGTTTGCCTTAATTTTTATCAAGCGCAAGTAATCACTCGAAAAGTTCAGTGAAGTAGACTTATATTGCAAAACAATCCCCGTTGAAAAGATTGCCGTAGAAAATTAACTGCGTCGTATCATATCTAATTTTCAACTGCGTCGTATCATTTTGTAAAAAGTCATTGTTTCTTTGCAAACAGTTGTCTGTTTAAAATGGGACTTTGACTCATAATGAAAAAAATGAGTTTTGTGCCTCACATTCAGCAATAGAACGAGGACAGAAGTAACTTGTGAGGAAAAAAAAGAAAACAAAAGAAAAAAAAGAAAACGCTATATAAAGCAATATGAAACGCGTCGTATCTGTCAAATTTTCGCAAATTCTTGTCCACTTCGAGTTTCCAGTTAGCTATAACATTTATCATATCATTTATCTTTCAAAATAGTTTTGCAAGTTCAATACACCAAATGAAGCCGAAAAATAATACATCAGTCATTTCCAACAGAAAAAGAAGTAAAGAAAATTATATATTTTTTATTCAAAGATGGCGGCGTTTGTTTGCAAAATGAAGGATACGACACAGTTTTGATTCCCAGCTCTACACAGAAACTTCTGAGGTGAAGAACACTTTGAGATGGATGTAATAATAAGATGCAAGATCAATGCCTAACTAGTACAAATGTATGTGAGTTATTACAATGTGTATCTAGATACTAGTATGTCTAGTATTCTATTCTAGTTGTCCAAAAGTAGACCATAGGTATATATTACGCATAAAAATTGAAAAAATAAAATGTCATTTCTGAATGAATAGTGAGGAAATAGCTCGAAGTTTGGAGTTCTTTCGTGCTAAATTATTTTTCTAGATCTATCTATTTGTAACTAAGTTTAGAGAGATACTTTCAGAAGACTTGAAAATAATTTAATAAACACCAAACACAAACAATAGAATAAATGCTGATCAGAAAGAATAACGATGTTTCCTTGAAATCATGGACAGACATATCGCGATAAAACATTCAAAAACAGTCATACGGTTGGTGTTTTCATCGAGAAAAATATAAAAAATATCGTAAATTTTGTCCTTCAAATCTATGAACGAATCTGCTATAGATATTTTCCAGTCAAAGAGTGTCTTGTACAATTTTCACAAATATTCATAGCAAAAGGTTAAGTAAATCTTAAGAATTTTAGTAAGTGAAGTGATCCTCTTTTCCTGAAAAAAAGAGATTTTTTTAAACATTATATCTGTATCTAACCAAAACAAAGAAATGAAAGTAAGTTTATATTCTTACCTCCTCCGTTCCTGTAACAGAAATAAGGAAACCGCCATATATTTCCCAATCCTACTGCAAATCCAACCAGAGATAAAACAAACTCAAACTCGCCGCCCCAAGTTTCCCTCTCTGTTTCAAAATTATAACCATTTTCCTCCGTCCCCTCTGTATCAACAAGTTCATCCACACCATTATCTGCTTCATCGTCCTGAGCAATTTCAAACTTTGTAAACTCGTTTGTGTTGTCCCGCTCCATCCTCGAAAAATCTGCTTAAAGGAAAGTTTCCTATCACAATGCTACAGCGATAACTTTAAGCATTATGAAAGGTCCTTGTGCACGATGTTTGATTTAACTGTAGGCTAGGCGAAGTAAGTGCTGTTAGATAACATACTGAAACTTGATCATCACGGAAACAGTAAATAAAGATATTAAGACAAAATATACAGAGAAACCCCCTTAATCCAGACTGCCTTTGGACCAAGCAAATATTCCTCATTCGAGAAAATTTCAAGAAAGGGAGTCTTGGAACACGACGTGTCCTGTAAAGGTTGTTTTCCCTTTCTTATTATCGCCGTTCCTGGACGGCGATATATACAATTAACAAGATTTGAACAGTTTTGCCTGTACACCGCTTGCCTTTAGCCAATCAAAGCGAATAATTTCATATCACATGATAACAAAATGGACGTCAAAAATCTTCAGCAAGGGATGTGTAAATGGACTCGCACAACCGCCATGTTTGTCGGGTTACTTATTCTTACAACTGAAAAATACCATCGTCAATGTACAAACTCAGTACCAGTCTTCAGGCTCTTGCAAGATAATCGCAATATTTTTTGCTACATGTCATTTCTAACTAGAGAATGTAGTCTAAATAAGCGTATGTTTTGTTTGTTTTTTCCAAAACTTGCACTTAAAGAAAAAAAATCAAATGCTTGCTTCCGGGCGATTCTAATCAGGATACAAACTCCCCGCAGGGGTTACTTCCCCTGATTAGTACAGTAAAAGTAGCAAAGCGTGACCTAACCGGTGCGAGGAGTTTGATCAGGATTTTTCCGTGTTTTATATATGCTTGATTAGGGTCAGGGCAATATCGTATTTTTTTTTACCTAAAATTTATTCTGTTTAAATTGTACATATAATATTCTTATGGTATTGAAGAACTGTATCTAGCTTTTGTTAAGTATACATTTTTTAGTAATAAATAAAGTTAAAAAACTACGCAAATAGTCAATTGATTATGCGTAGACTGGTTTACAACAAAGCAATATTTACAAGGTTTTAATGCTGCAAATTTTAACATGATGTATAAAGAAATTGGGATGTTTTTCATTAAGAAGCCAAATCGCCCGCTTTCAAAAATAGTCCAGCTACAATAAAAAATACAATGTATATCTCATCTACTTTATAATTTCTGTGTGAAAATTATCAAATATCACTTCGCTTTTCAGTTCAAAGCATGTTGTAAGATTATCAAATAAATGAATGAAGAACATGAAATACAGTCATCTATGGATAAGACGAAATGCATGGCTGAACGGCGATTTCAAGCATATTTTGGAAATGCTAATACTTGTTTTACACCTATGGATGAGATATAAAGGGTCAAAAGTTGAACGTTAAGCGGATTGTCTTTCGGATGAGACGTTAAACAGAGGTCCCATGTATCAGTGCTACACACTGAGCATGCAAAAGGACCTGGGGTGTCTCTGGAATGTGAATTGCCTTGCCATGAAAATGAACAGATTGAAGGGTCGGAAGTAGTCTATTTATAGATGCGCTTGAAGGAAAATTCGTTATTTCAGTGGCAAAGCGCTGTATTACAAGGTGATATTGTAGGGAATGGCTTAAAACATACATATAGATATTTTAAACAGCAAAGTCACGTGAGATATGATCCTACTTATTGTTCTCTGGATGAGACAGTGAACCGAAATCCCATGTATCGGTGCTGTACACTGAGAATGGAAAGGAAAGAAAAGTGTCTCTGAAAAAGATCATTCATGTATCTAAGGGGACGTTGGTCATGTGGGCAGCCAGTACCGACGATATATAAACTCAGATTGATAGGCAGATCGTTTAGTCATACCCAAAACAGATGCGCTCGAGTTGTTCAATCATATTAATGTTGAAAAAAGTCGTCCGTAATATAGAGTTTCTGAATTGGAGAGGTTTTTTTTTAACTGTTAGACAAAGACGATCCGGATTTGCTCTTTTAAACATACGGTACAAAATGGTTCAAGATTACGGAATATCCGGATTTGATACTATATGCAAAGACCCGTTTAAAATAATGCATTATTATGTTCATTTCTTACATTGATACGTAAGTATGATCTTGTTTATGCACTCGTAGCAATAAAAATATATGCTACATTCAAGGAGATTGTGATAAGCTGGCATATCTTATTAAGGATGTTTTGCTCATAAATATTTAATGGATGTACAAGCCATGAAAATACTTTAATGTGAATAAAGTCAGTAACCCCGTGATCAATAAAATGACTTTATATTTCATTTAGTTTAAACATATTCATTTCCAAGAGATAGAGCAACACATAAACGGGTATTAATTATATTAAATACAATTGAGAAAAAGGTTAATCACAAGTTCAGACGATCTTCCTCAAATAAATTTACACATGTTTGGTGGTTATAATTTCTCACATACTCACAGTATCACTAACAAATGAAAATAATATGAAAGTTAAAAAAATGCAAATCCATACATTGAAGATAATTAGAGATGACCATGTCCCAAAAGTGGTGCTTTGACCCTTGAGCTAAAGACCAGATGAAGATAAATTGTACTTCCTTCAAAACAAGTGTTTGTTTTGACATTTTGATCTACAAAATAATGTCAATCAGGGGTCAATTTAAAATATATGTGTGTGTGTGTGTGTGTGTGCGTGTGCGTGTGTGTGTGTGTGTTACTAGATGAAGATAAATTGTAGATACTTCAAAATAAGTGGGATTTTTTTAACAGTTCAACCCAAAGGTCATGTAGGATTCAAGGTAACAAAACTTTATGCATTTGGAAGATTTCTCCCAAACGGTTACACATGTACTAAATCTGGTAATAACAACTAATAACTAATGGCCAATATTAAGGATTTTGACAACTGAACCTTCAAGGTCAAGGTCATTTAAATATATGTCTGTGGAAATAAATTTACACATGTTTTGTGGTTTTTATTGCTCACATACTCACAGTAATACATACAAATGAAAATAATGATATGAAAATTAAAAAGAAAATTGCACATCCATATATTGAAGATTGAGTTAAAACGTACAGAAAAAACAACAACTTTAAGAACTGTCATTGAAAGATGACCATGTCCCCGAAGTGGTGCTTTGGCCTTTGAGCTGAAGACTAGATGAAGATAAATTGTACTTCGTTCAAAAGAAGTGCTTCTAAAACATTTTGACCTGTAAAAAAGGTCAATTAGGGATCCATTAAAAAAAGAAGATATATATTACTAGATGAAGATTAATTGTAGATCCTTCAAAATAAGTGGGATTTTTTAAAACAATACAACCAGAAGGTCAAAGGTCATATAGGATTCAAGGTAACAAACCTATATGCATTTGGAAGATTTATCCCAAAAGGTTGCATATGCATTAATCTGTAATTACAACTAATTACTAATGGCCGATATTTCAGGTTTTTGACAACTGGACCTTCAAGGCCAAGGTCATTTGAATATATGTCAGTGGGAAGGCTTTGACTAAAGGGATGATGTGTTCAGGTAGGAAGTAAATTTAATAAGAGATAATGAAGTTATTGGCAATGTTATTTTTTGACAGCTCGACCTTTGAGGTCAATGTCGTTCAGGGATCAAGGTGAAACAAGTACATTTCAATGGGAAGGCCTTGTCCAAAGGGGTGTTGTGTTCAAGTACGAAGTAAATCCATTTACTACTTAGGAAGTTTTGGACAATGTTAAAGATTTTGAACGGAATAAGAGACTGACGGACTGAGTGACAGTCGGACAGATCAAAACCCTCCTTTCGGGGAAATAACATGAGTGACAGTCGGACAGATCAAAACCCTCCTTTCGGGGACATAGCATGAGTGACAGTCGGACAGATCAAAACCCTCCTTTCTGGGACATAACATGAGTGACAGTCGGACAGATCAAAACCCTCCTTTCGGGGACATAACATGAGTGACAGTCGGACAGATCAAAACCCTCCTTTCTGGGACATAACATGAGTGACAGTCGGACAGATCGAAACCCTCCTTTCGGGGACATAACATGAGTGACAGTCGGACAGATCAAAACCCTCCTTTCGGGGACATAGCAATATAAATGAAAGAAACAGATTTTATTTGATATAAAAAATGTATTGTCTAGTACGGTAAACATCTAATAAATCTTAGATAAAACAAATATCTTTTTGTTATTTGAAAAGTTTTGGCGTTTTGTCTGATATAATTATGTACAGCAATAACAATCGAACAGTTGTCTTTGAACGAAAATTGAATGACCACGAAGAAACATTTTGCAAGTAAGAGAATGAAAGAAGCGTAGACTAAAAAAGTTCTACTCGTTTCTGAACATATAATGGACAAATAAAGAAAACGTTTTCAACATGTTTATTGTGATAAAAACAGCAATTTTCTTTATTTTTCAAACGATAAGAAGTCAGTGTGAATTGAAATTGCTACACTGAATTCTTAACATGGCAGATAACACGGCTGTTTTTCTATTACCAATGAATAAATACTTCTGGAGAGAATTCTAGTAAAAAAAAAACGTAGTGCCCCCTGAAATTTGATAATGTGTCTAAATTTCGGATTTCAAGAGGTCAACTGTTCGGGAGGTTAACAGCTGAAGGAGTAAATGAATGTGTAATACAAGAATTACCTGTTCCATTGGGTATTCTCAGAAATTAACAAAACAGAATCTAGCAACACATTTCTCGACTAATCAATACAGTCGTCTTTATGCATTTTATACATAGTATCCAGTTTATGATAATTTCGCCGTTCAACCAATCGAGCTCACTGAAGAGAGAAACAGATTTCGTTGATTCTTCACTATTCGCCCCGCTTCGTTTTATATTTAATCAAGAATGTTTATTTGTAAGTTATCGTAATCAGTAAACGCGTACAGTACTCAAAAATAGGTCTTATTTATGCAGCATAAATTTGTATTAAAAAAGAAAATTGAAGTTTCCTCATAATACATATAAGCTTTGAAGCAGATTTTGTTACATTTTCAATATGTTTAAGCCATTTTCCATCGGACTTACGTCAAAATGAGTATGGCATTTCACTAAGGAAACGGGAATATTGTCAAACAAAATATTCGGAGTTGTAACATTTGATTTTGTCATAAAAAGGAATAACTTCAGTTAACCATTTTTTGACCAAGTTTGAATAAATGTGAAATCATGATTAAGTATACCTTATAAGTCATCGATATTTGAAGTTGTGCATGAGAAAGAGGTGTCATCCGCAAACAGACGTGTTATACTGAGTAGATGATCAACTACATCATTAACGTAAATAAGGGAATAAGGAGGACGAATGACCGAGCCTTGAGGGACGCCGGCTGTAATAGAAACTTCTTCAGAAAATAGACAAACTAAGTTATATTTTCTAAATAACTTTTAATCCAGTCTAAAAGTTTCTCTTGTATACCGTTTTGTTCTATTGTTCATGCTATTTGGTTACATTTGTCAATTATTTCGTTAACAGTGTAGTGCCCTATCAAAAAGCCTGACTGTCTGGAATATATAAGTTTGTCAGAAATCAAGTGATTATATAACTATTTGTACATTACTCTTTCCATTACTTAGCCGGTGATATAGGACGATAGTTTGAAGAAATTCAATCATGTCCTTTTTTAGACAGTAGCATAACAATTGCTGATTTCCAACATTTAGGGAAGGAACAGTCGTGTAATGATCGATTAAAAAGCATAGTAATCGGTTTTGATATAGTATGACATGTACGTTTGGAAAGTAAATGACTTATTTAATTTTCCTCTACGGCTTTCTTGGTAATTAGATTTCTTGTCTCATACTATGCCATAATAATATTGTCTAGCACTCTGTAAGTAAACGACTGAAAACGTGGAAGGTCAGCCGACGAAACATCTATTTTAGATACACAGGCGAAGTATTTAATTAAACAATTAGCTATCTCAGAATTGGAAATATAAAATTTTCTTCACCATCTTGGTTTTTTCGATAATAAAAACCTGCTCGCGACAGCGTTAATGACAACATGTACCACGTGGTATGGCCACCTTGACAAAGCCAGATGTGCCTTTTTGATGCCTTTAATTTCAAATACTGGCATTTTCAAGTTACAAAATTAACACTTATTGAGTCAAAAACAATTAAAAGATTATGAAAGTTGATAAGTGTAATTGTTAAATTTGTTACATTTATCATATTGCATAAAATTAAAAGTTATTTAAAAATGTCCTATAAAGTGACGGACTTTCAGTGTGCTCTTTAGTGACTAATTTTCCTTGATGTCATACAGAATTACTGTTAGGATTTAAATCAAACGCTCGTTCGTTCTCTATATCAAAATAATCCCAAAAGGAAAACAGTGTTTTAGGTGGTCTATAAATACAACGTCCTTCCTGTACTAATATTTACCCGAATGGAGCAATTCTTTCAAGTTCAGCTTTTCTACGGGAGACAAAATTATTTGAAACGTTCATCAATAAACCGCTAGAATGCGCAGTGAAATTTTAAAGAAAATATGAGTTTTCAAACTATATGTTCATAACAGATAAATGAGAAGCACCAATTTGAACGCATTAAGAAACAAGTAAGGGGAATAACCAAAATCAATCCTCTCACAGACATTCAGGGTCCCGGAGATATATCTACAGTGTTCAAATATTTTACAAAGTAGGATAGAAGGGCAGTTATAATGAATTGTCCGATCAAATTAACATCTCTTTAGTTCAAACCAAGGTTGTATTTTAAGACAGGTCATTACTCCACAATTGACTGGGGTCATGAGTTGTCTGCTTGTGTTGCTCAGTGTGACAGAGCAATATTTGAAGGAGCCTTCAGGGAGGAAGTGATGTTTGGGAGTATGTCTGTATGTACAAAGCCTATTGTTATGACTTTCTACCTTGGCAAGCTGAGGCAGAAGAGTTGTTGAGAAATACATATAACCGTGTGGTTCCAGAGATGCTTTTACCTTTAAAGACTTAAACTTTAAAGGAAACATTTATTTATATGGTAAACAGGAATTGGTTATATTTGACCTCGGAGAGATACTTCTGAAGACTGAACCCATTGCTACACAATCATTTCAAATTCTTGAGACTTTGAAAGATAGTTACGCAGTCAGCAACAAGTATGTGCCTGAGATTAAATAATTTCTGTCTCCTGCAATATTTGTACTCAATAACGAATATCCTGTAAAGGGTAAACTATCAACAGACAGGTCGAATGTTCAGATATTATCTGATGATGGACATTTATACAAAGACACAACATAAAAGAATTAATAACTAGTAAGTAAAACTATTTTAATGAGTAATAATGAGCCAAGAACTGTTTAAAAACTGTTGTAACAATAACAGCAACTATTGTTAAGACCAAAAAGGGTCACCCATTGTAAAGCTTTAAGCTTGTATGTAGAATAAACATGTGAGCTCACATGTTTTGCTATGTTATGATCAGATGATAGACATTTATACAAAGACACAACATAAAAATGAATAATTAGAACTGTTTAAATGAGTAATAATGAGTCAAGAACTGTCTAAAAACTTTTGTAACAATAACAACAACTATTGTAAAGACCAAAAAAGAGTCAAACATTTTAAAGCTTTAAGTTTGTATGTACAATATGATGTGAGCTAACAAATGTAAAAAAAAGACATCTGAACTAACTAGCATTGTGTTTCTTATCATATCACTTAAAACAACAGTCATAATTGGACATTCTGAGAATTGATTAAAACTGCACTTGGAGTTTGATCGGTTTTGAGATCAAACAAATCCGTCATCTTTCGTCTCTGTACACAACCCTGATAGCTAGTTTTTAGATGTTGCTTCTCCACCAACCTCGGGAACAATATAATTTTCCTCAAACAAGCTGTCCGGGCTAAAGACTCCTCCATCGCTTATTCCCATCAACTGCCCATTGTCTCTGTACAGTTATTATCCACCCCATACGCCTCTACCCCACCTCTGTCCATAATTGTTAATGTGTCTTGTCTGAGATTACTTCTATCCAAATTCTGTCTACCATGTCGATAGAATATCGTGCGATTAACAATGAAAGTCATGCAGCATACCAAGTTTTCTTTGGCAGGGCTGGATAACAGCTAGCATGAGACTGTAAGCAATAAAACATTTTCAACAAGCGAGCAATGATAGCCTTGGATCGCTCATCTGAATACTTTGGCTTTGGGTATACTGTTGAAACAACCATCAGAATATTTTTTAAGGTTCTCTGTATGTAAATATATGTGAATTCAAGTTACCCCTAGAGTAGAGCCAATTTTCACCCAAGGGTTATACTTCTCTAGCTGATGCTCTACGCAACATATCTAAGTTCTAAGCCTTGTGGTTTCAGACAAGAAGATTTTTAAGTCTTCCCTTTATAAGCCTTACGTAAAATCAAGTGACCCAAGGCCAGGCACTTAATGACCATAGGAGGTTAACTTAAACAATCTTGGTAGAGGACCTGAAGCTAATGTTCCATGCACACAAAAACTTAGGCCTTGGCTTTGTGGTATCAGACAAGAAGATTTTTCTTAAAGATTTTGCCTGTTATAAGTTCATGTAAAATCAAGTGGCCCATGTGGTACAGCTAATTTTGACCCATGTGGCAAAATTTGCAACAAACTTGCCAGAAGACCTCTAGCTGATGTTCCTTGCAAAATATCTAAGTGCTAGGCCTTGTGGTTTCAGACAAGAATAATTTTAAGTCGTCCCTTTATAAGCCTAATGTAAAATCAAGTGACCCCAGGGCCAGGCAATTAATGACCATAGTAGCTTAACTTAAACAATATTGGCAGAGGACCTGTAGCTAATGTTCCATGAAAAAAAACTTAGCCATTGGCTTTGTGGTAAGAAGTGTGACAAGAAGATTTTCACGGTTTTCCCTATATAAGTTCATGTAAAATCAAGTGACCATGTGGTACAGCTAATTTTGACCCATAGGGAAGACCTCTAGCTAATGCTCCATGCAAAATATCTAAGTGCTAGGCTTAGTCGTTTCAGACAAGAAGATTTTATAAAGTTTTCCCAAACCAAGCCGACATGAAGATTTTATAAAGTTTTCCCAAAATATGCCTAGTATGTAGTTTCGACTCAGGGGCATATTTTGAATAAGAAATTTATACAATTTTCGGGAAATCTGGGAACAAATTTCAGAAACTGCTCTTTTTATATTTAAATCTTTAACTTTTGTCAAGACTGTTATTATTTGATACAGCAATGGCAAATATAACTCAACATCCAAGTTTCATCAAACATCCCTATTTTAATAACAAACCTCTCGATGATAAACACCACACTCTTCTTTCTTACTTTTCAAATTTTTGTCAAACCACCGATCAGAAGAGATAATGGCATTCTAGGTCATTCATTGAAATTTTATCTTCAGCATCAAGGAAATATGTTATTCTTTAAACATAGTGAATAACTATTTAGGGGCCATAACTCTGTGTTAAATGGTCCGCCCGGGACATTCCAATGATATGAACATCTCCTTTTTTTGGATATGATGGTTCCAATAAAGTTTCGTTAAAATCCTGTAAGCAGTTGCCGAGAAATAGCACGGTAGCGAATGTAACTCGATTACATACTGAATAACTAATAAAGGGTCATAACTCTGTGTCGAAGGGTCCAAATAGAACAAATGTTACTCTGTATACATACTGTATAACTGAAAAAGGCCATAAATCTGCGTTGTAGGGTCCATGTCGAGGATATGTGCATTTCTTTTTTGTATTGAAAGTTCCCAAAAGGTTTCATTGAAATCACGTCAGAAGATGCTAAGAAATAGCGCGGAAACGAAATTGGGACGGAAGGACGGGCGGACGGACGGACGGACAAAGCCAAAACAATATCCCGATATGTCCCTGTGGGTACTTTTGTCCGACGGTACAGTCATGTCAGGTATGTTTTATATATTAGTAGATAACGGCTACAATAATGGAGAAATCATAGTTGCTGGTGTTTTCTGGAGGCTATGTACAGTATTCTGGATATGACATCTTTCACTTTGTCGTTGTTGAAATGTCTGAAAAATAATTGAAAACAACGCATATAACAGTACTTTTATACATTCATCTACACCATATGGGCTTGTGGCTGTACTAACTTATGTGTTAAGAGTATTTTTGTATATAAAATATTTGTCAGCTGATGGTCCGTCACTACTCAATGACATTACAGCTAAAGAAATTGCTTTATCAACTAGAGATGACACCATTTGTTTCCAAGAAGTTCCAAAAGCTTCTGTTATTTGACAGTAAACATTTTTAATAATGAATTTAAGTATTCAGGCTTTGCAAAGTTTGGAGATTGTGACAATTCCTGTACTACATCCATATAGGAGGACGACTGCTGCGCTAAAGTTTCCGACTGATCAAAAATTGTCACAGCGTCAATCATCAATTACAGAATCAGAAAGTGTAGATACTAAATCAGATATAAAATCTCCAGATTCTAAAGCTGGAGTTCGAACAAATCTTTCCGAGGAAATAAATCCTGCATCTTTTACAGAAACGTGATGAATTCATGTAGCTAACTGGCGTCGGATTATACCGAAGTACACACTTTGGAGTTAGATGATTATGTTTAATATCAAACCCTGTTCCAAAATTTAAGTCCATACAATAACTTGTAACCGTAACATATTATCCAAAGATTTTATGTTAACAGATTCCACATGGTGGACACGCGTCATTAGACCCACAAGGTCTCTGACATAGGCAATACAAAATTGTTTATCACGTACAAACTGCTTATTGTCTAGTTGAAATTATGTGCACAAACTCCAAGTTATTTATTAGGTCATCAATCCTACGCTTTGGAATTTATATTCAAAATTCACGGCTAATTCAAAGAAGCCCGATCCACTTAAATTCTTGAAAATGTAACCAAAAAGATTTATCATAACAAATCCCACCTGCATCAAACAACTTTAAAGAAACTGAGGATCTTTTAGTAGAGTAGAAATGTAGATATTTTTTATTCCAACACATTATCTAAAAACAAACGTCATAAAAATGACCAAATTTATCAGCATTTCCCTCAGACGCTTGGATAGACGTACGGGGCGCAACTCAGCCCAAATGCGACTACGGTGTATAAGTAGTAGTTTCCCTTTTAACCGACACCTTAGAACGTCTGAACGGTTGAGACAGATCAAAGCGATATTAAAACTAATAACGCATTTTTGTATGTAAAACAGAGGTCGATATCGTCTGCTTGTCTTGACCGACGAAAAATGCTCTTTCTTTGAAAGAACCTGTTCCTTAACAGCATCCAATATCCCGTAACGCTGTGTTTGCGTCTTCGAACTAAGGACGTTGCATGAGAAGAGGACTATATCAGAAGTGACAGGCCTATAGTATTTGTAGTTTTAAGCTTTTTTTTTCAGCGAGAGACTAGTCATTTTTTGAAAAGAAAAATGTGTGACACACTTTTAAATTCTCGCTCCTTTGCTTTTCTATTTCTGAACAAAACAGATAATTCATATTCGCTGTTTACAATAGGTCTTAACTAAACGGAAATGTTGAAAAAAAATTCCTTCACAATTCTCCGGGGGATGGGGGTAACTTGATGAACAACACCTGTGCCACGCCCTAATATTGGGCCGTTTGAATCTATGCCTGAGCAACAGATAGGTTTTGTTTCTCTAGCTGACTGAAAATCGCCTTCAAAAGGTTGCTTCTAACTTTCCTTGACTATAGTTGGAAGCCGTCGGCGACGAAAGAGTCCCGAGAGGTTAAACCACTCTTTCATTAATGCACTGGTTATTCACAGCACGTGTCAATACCTCGAATGACCAGAAAGAACCGTTAAACCCTTACCAATTAAAAAAACCCTTTCTTATTCGATGCAGTCGATTACTTATGGTTTGATCCGCCGTTGATATGGACGCGTTGCTGACAAATGTTTTTGAAATCTAACCAATCGGGATTCGAGAATCCTAGTCGTCTGAGCCGGCGTAATCTGACCGTCGAAAAAGTATCCTACTAAAATTAAATAAATTCAATACGGACATAAAGAAAATGAATCAACATGTGCTTGAACTCCAATCTTCTCGGCCATGGCTTTTATAAGTCATCACGTAACGAAACACGTTTTGTTTGCATTCAGGTAAACTATATAATATATATTATATATTTTCGAGTGGAAGTACATTTACTTAACAGTCAATTATGACGTCGTTTAATTCTTTTCCTAGTTATACAAAAGGGTTAAAAAGAAAAACGCCTTCATGGCCGGTAAAGATCCGTTCAGCATTTTTTCTTCGAGAAAATAGAAAAAAACAGCAAATATTACTACCTAGATTGAGTTAATGATTTCAAACAGGACCTTTTAGCTTCTTTAAGAAGGTAACGATTTCTTTTAAAAAAGTCAGACAATGTACTCAGAATAAATATATCTGTGTCAATGCTAACTAAAGTATATTGTATAGTGGTGTTTCAACATGTCTTTTTGCATCTTTCATGACTGGAAATGGAGTAAAGGCCGAGGGGGAGGAGCTCACAACGCTGAGATATTTGTTAAATAATGATCAAAAATTAAAAATAAAACAAATCTAATATTTGTAACATAATCATTTGTGTTCTTCCTTACATGGTGTGATCTAATAACACATGAATGATTAAAATCATTTCCATGAATTAGGTTGAAACAGGCTTAACATGTCTGATATTGCCTAGATTTGTTCGTCTGTAAATCCAGCAAAAAAAAAAAACAAAAACAAAAACACGATAAAAATAGATTTGGTTATTGTCCTTACTGAACATCTGGCACGATATCAATTCACCAGACAATCAGTAATATTGACATTTATGTATGCCTGCGACTCTGGTCAATAGCTCACCTTCTTGTCTTTGACTCCAGCTCCAATCTTTAAAGAAACAAACGCAACCATTTACCGCTTGGATACATTGACTTGCAGTAACACAGGCATGCAGAAAAATTTCGTAGGTATTTCTGCAAGCTGTTATGTTTCTGTTGTTTGGGGTCAAATATCTGGTAACATGTAACCTTTTGAATAGGTTCGGCCCTATTTCAGAACTTTTAAAAAAAAATGATATTACAAAAGGAAGCAAAATGGTGCCGAACTACTTTAAGTGGACAGAAATATGTCTCATTCTTGTTATCCAATATGTAAGGTATATAAGGAATACGTGTTTCTGTCTTCCAGATATTTCATACTACTAATACACAACCTTAGCCAACTGCTTTGTGTGTGCGGTATTGGATTCCCTCGCTACCTTGTCAACGTTACGCAAAATATCAACGCTACACTCGCATTACTCGAACAACCCAGATTTACCAAACGATGTAGCCACCTCTGTACCTTACGAGGATTTACATTCAATTATTATATTCATGTCATATGTATCAGAAAAAATGTACCGAATATTACAAGGAACAAGGTATGCCTCTTGAATGAGAAAAACTATATCATTCATAATCTCCTATACTTCATATAGTCGGTCTGGAGCATCACTTTTGAGGACACACTGCAAGGGCGTTCGATGGTTCTGTGGATTTGTCTTCACTTTGTTTTTCGAAGATATTTTACAGATTATATGTATCTCGAATAAAATTGATCTAGTTAGATAGAGTCATATAAAGCTTCCATGATCGAGTTATATTTTTAGTGTACAATTCCTGCAGCAATTTTTCAAAACGAATTTTGTCTAGTCTGTGATATAGTCTGTACACCTCAGCTACCTTGAAACTTGTTTCAGATTTTCTTTCGGTAATTTTAAAAGACAGAGCTCTGTAAAGTTTCTTAGTTTTTATTCAGAAGTAAGACAGTTTATTAGTTTCTTGTCTTGCCACTTGCCAATTTATGTTTATTCAAACTTTCTTGTAGAATCTGAAAAGAAAAGAGTATTTATTGTGAATACATGTAGGTTTTCTTTACAACAACTGAAATTATATCTTTATCTTTCACTGGCAACCAACATTATGTCTATATTCAAACTGGGAGCCGACATGATATCTTTAGCTTAAGTCGCGGGGTCAAAAAAATCATTTACCCAGGGCGGGACTCAAACCCGCGACCCCCACGCGCTTGCAAGTCAGGTACTCTACCAACTAAGCTACCCGGGCTTGTGATAGTACGTACGTAACCATATCACCTATATTAGTCCTGTGACACTTAAACCGTGAACTAACGTAATTGTTTGATGAGCGTTTTAATCAATCGTGCAGATGCATGTTTATAGAAACTTTACTGTGTGAGAAAGCGAGCACTAAACTCGGATGAAAACCATGTATTTGTACTCAGTTACTGTTACTATCTTAATCTCACATAATAGCAAGAATAGGATTTGAACACGGGTTGGATTGTTGAGAAGTGTTGCACCGGGAAGGGACGTCTCTAACCACGACGTAAACAGAAAACCAATGGAATTCATATCGTCTGTGCCATGATACACGTACAGTTGTTCACACACTCCAATTTTTTATGCGAAAATAAGGTTATAAATGTGGCAAGACTAGGGTAGTAATGTTTATGGCTTTTTATGCTAATGCCCGCTGAGGTCATACGGAAGACAATCCTAGATCGCGTTTGCTGAAGGGCAACTGTCTACCACAGATTAATATATTGGATGAATTGTTCATTGTGATTTATGGATTTATGGAAATTAACAATTTTTATGTCTATTTCCCCCAAGGAAAACATATTTGAATAAACGTCCTTCTTTGCAGCATCAGTTTTCGTTTTCTTGTTTTGTTTGTTGTTGTTGTTGGTTTTTTTAAGAGGATGAGCCATTCAAATACACATACAGTCTAAAATTGGTTAATTCTTGGGTGTTTCCCTCCGATGCCCTTTACCATTGTTTCATTGCGATTTAATCCAGGGTTTGAAAAGACCCATAGGGTTACGTAATAAGTAGAATGTGTCCTAACATCAGTGCAAATATTGTTCAGTTGTTTCGATTAGTTCTAGACACAGTCTAATACACTAGCAGATCCAGAGGGAGGCGCACCCGTCCCGCGACCCCCTAAAATACTCTGACCATAGGTGTTATTGTTGGTCTATTTAGAATATGTCTTTAAATAATGTATACTTTATTGTTCAACATTGAATTGAATAATCATAGGCACATTTGATATTGCCAAATCAGCATAACCACAACCGTTAAAATGAGGTAGAAAACGGACACAAAACGAACATTATGCGCCCCCCTAACCTGAAATCCTGGATTCGCCCCTGTATTATCACATAATAAGCCGGCATCTTTGACGAAGTCGTTAAGCAAATTGGTAAGTTATTCACTTAGTGTTCTAGTAAAACATATATTTATATTGGCCGTGTCTTATGTAAAATTTATTTGAAAGAAAAACTCGACTGACTTTTTTGTCATCGTCGTCTCATAAAATAAATTATCTTTATAAGCACCGCAAATGGTTTACTCCAGAAAAACAACAGTTGTTTGTACTCACCGTCAGTAATTAGCTGTCAGCATTCAAATATCAAATCATTGATAAACATTGAATTTTTAATAAGTAAAGCCACAGCTGGTATGAAATATTGAGGAGAATCGATTTTTGTATTTACTTTTTGAAGAAATTTAACGCTATAATATACACTGAACTGATTTTAAGGTCTCTTGTAGAATGTTCATTTATCTAGTCACCGCTTTTTTTCGTCTGTCCTTAGCTAATGTTAAAACTGTTATTCCGCTATTTTTAGAGCATCTGTCCTTTTTTAAAAAAGTTTATACATTCCTGTTTTGGTTGTTGTATTATTTTTACAGCATTAGCCATATCCACTTCAAACTTTAAAAACATAGATCTTAGACCATAGTATAAACTCACCGTGAAACTTCTGGTATATCATTGTAATGCCTTAGATTTTGTTGCTCTTTACAAATTTTATTTACCAAGTTTGGAATTGAGCATAAAGGACTAGCATTCTTAAAAAAAGAGTCAGCTTCAAATTTCATAAACGATTGGATCAACAACTGAAAATATACTTCAGAAAAAAAATTCTTTTCATTAAACTTTGAAGAAGCTGCCCTTATTCTCAGTCATATCTTATTCTTTTCCTGTATCTTTTGCTCAAATTAAAAAGCTGTCAGTAGATTTAGTTAACTATTTTGATTTTAGTCAAATTTTGTTTTATTGTTTTGGCCGAAGCCTGTTTAGTACAATTATCTTCTCTGCTTATCGGCCTATGAAATTAAACCTTTACCCTGCTAGAGGAATTTAACTGTGTCTTTGTGACCAGTGCAGACAAAGATCAACCTGCACATCCGTGCAGTCTGATCATAGTCTGCACTATTCGCCATTCAGTCAGTAAACTTTCAATAAGCATCCCCATAAACAATTAATGGATCTGTCCAACCTGAAAGATGGACAAGTCCATTTCGGATATTTAGCATTAGAAGAGTTAAAATAAAACATGTTCGTGAAGTTGGCGGCCAGGCGGCCAAGCGACCTAACTTCAGCGGCATAGCGGCCTCGCGGCCCAGCGGCTAAAATTTACATTGTGTGACACAATAGAAATAAGATTTTTGAACTTAATGTCTACAAGCAACAACAAATAAAGGGGTTTTGAGTGTATTTTTGAAAATTAAGAAAAAGAGTTATTTTCATAAAAAGAAATATCTGCTATCTTAAGGCTGCTGGCGGCCCAGCGGTCTAAGATTTACATAGTGTATCACAGTTAAAATGGTATTTTTGAGCTCAGTTCAAACAAACAACATAAACAAAAGTGGTTTGGGTGCACTTTTGCAAGTTTTTTTTTTTCAGGAAAAGAAGAATTTTCTGTCATTATGCTGCTAGCGACCCAGTGGCTTAGCGATCTTATTTATACATATTGAATCACAATAAAAAAAATAGTTCGGAACTAAGTTCAAACAAACAACATAAACAAATGGGGATTGGGGTTTCCTTTTGAAAACTGAAAAAGGTTTTTTTCATTAACAGACGTTTTTTGCGTTTTAGGCTGCTAGCTGCTCAGCGGCCTATGATATATACACAGTTTATCACAATTTAAATAGTATTTCTGAACTCAGTTTATATAAACAACATAAACAAAAGGGGTTTGGGGTGTCCTTTTGCAAATAAAAAAAACGGTTTTCTATGAACAGAAGTGTTTGCGTTTTAGGCTGCTAGCTGATCAGCGGTCTAGCGGTCTATGATATAGATAGCGTATCACAAGTTAAATAGTATTTCTGAATTCAGTAAAAACAAACAACATAAACAAAATGGGTTTGGGGTGTCCTTTTGCAAATTCAAATAAAAAAAGTTTCTCTTGAAGGGAAGTTTTAGCAGTTTTAGGCTGCTAGCGGCCCAGCAGCCTAGCGACCTACGAAATACATAGCGTATCACAGTTAAAAAAAGTATTTGTGAACACAGTTAAAACACATAAACAAAAGAGGTTTGTGTGTCCATTTGTATATTCAAACATGTTCAAAATATAGGGTTTTTCATAAGAAGAACTTTAAGCTTGTTTTAGGCTGCTGGCGGCCTAGCGGTCTAAGATATGCATAGAGTGTTACAGTAAAATTAGCATTTCTGAACTCAGTGCAACAAACAAACAGCAAAAACAAAAAGGGGTTAGGGTTGTCTTTCTGCAAGTTCAATTTCTTTTTCATGAGGAGAAGTTTTAGCTTTTATTTTTTGGCTGCTAGTGGCCCAGCGGCCTATAATTTACATAGTGTTCACAGTTGAAATAGTATTTCTGAACTCAAGTAAACAAGATAAACAAAAGGGCTGTAGGGTGTTTATTTGCAACTTTAAAAATAATGATATTTTTATAAAAAAACTATGTGTAAGAGTATTTGCCACCTTTAGATTGCTAGCGACCCAGAGGTCCTCCGGTCTTAGATATACGTTGTGTTTCATAGTAAGAAAATAATTTCTTAACTCAGTTTCAACAAATAACATAATCTATCTATCTCTCGTAATCTTAAAAAGAAAAGAAAGAAAAGAGGAAAACAGAAAAACAGAACGAGAGAAAGAAAGAAATTAAAGTGAGTGATTGAGTGAGTGATTGATTGAGTGAGTGGGTGAGTGAATGAGAAATACTATTTTTTTTGCTGTAACACTCTATGTATGTTAGGCCACAAGGCCGCCAGCAGCTTAAAATGCAAAGCAAAAAACTGCTGTTGATGAATAACCTTTTTAATTTGCAAAAGGACATCCCAAACACTTTTTGTTTATGTGGTTTGTTTGAACTTTGTACACAAGTACTTTAATAACTGTGATACATTATGTATATCTCAGGCAACTAGGTCGCTGGGCTGCTAGCAGCCTTAAGATAGCAGATTTTTTTATAACCATCTTTTCTTTAATTTGCAAAAGTACTTACAAAATTCTTTTTGTTTATTTTGTTTAAATTTGGTTCAGAAATGTTTTGTGATGCGCTTTTTTTAAACTTGCAAAAGTGCACCCAAACCCCTTTTGTTTATGTTGTTTGTTTGAACTGAGCTCAAAAATACCATTTTAACTGTGATAAACTATGTAAATCTTAGGCCTTAAGATAGCAACTATTTTTTTCACGAAAAAAACTTCTTTCTTTAATTTTCAAAAATTCACATAAAACCCCTTTATTTGTTGTTGTTTGTAAACATTTAGTTCAAATATCTTATTTCTATTGTGAAACACAATGTTTATTTTAGGCCGATAAGCCGCTGGGACGCTAGGCCGCTATGGTTAGGCCGATAGGCCGCTGAAGTTCGGCCACTAGGCCGCCAACTTCACGTACATAAATAAAACTACAGTTTACCTTATGGAATAAAACAACAAATATCATTCTCTGTACATTCTGGACTGCAGTTAGTCTTAGCTGCTGCTCCGGCATCCTGAGGACAACCAGTAGACTCCAGAATGCAGGAGAAGGTGGCTGGATCTACATGAATATATAAATAATAACTAGCATTGAAACATTTCCTAGTTTTGAGGAGTTTAGCAATTTGTTAAAGAAAATAACGATTCTGATTGGAGGGTGTAGGTGGTGGTGGCGGTCTGTTCACATAATTCAGTGTGTTCAATGGATATGTGCATGAAAGCGTATAACAAGATTATTTGTAAATATTATGTTTGAAAGGCATAAGTTTGTCAAGAAAAAAAAATCGAATAGGAATACAATACTGATGAGCACACATCAAAGTCTGTGAGCTCCAGTTAAATGTGGTGGTGTAATTAGTTAACGTCCTCTAACAGTCAATTTACATTTCAGGCGGACTGTTTTTCATAATCATTCCTGGACGACAAGTTCATATTCTGTAAGAAACTGATAAATTTCTCATATAAATTGTAATGGTCGTAGCGAGGGGTTAGAACCCATGCAAATCCATGGATCCTGGACTGGCCAGTTCTGCACATACATCCATTGTAACTGCTAATTGTTCACACAGAAATTGTCATTGTCGGTAGCGGGATTCAAATCTACGAAAGTCTATCAGTGAGAGGTTAGGTGGTTGCAAGTAGGGACGTTAATCACTCGTCAAAGGAGGCAAGTATTATGTCTTGATAAAAGTAGAATGAATAGAATAAACATATAATAATGATGAACGTTAAAAATATATAAAACCCAAATGAAAGAAAAAAGACAGGCAGTATAAAGGAAGAAAATAACAAATGCAGGAAGAAAAAGAAAGAGAGAGAACGAAAGAAAGAAAGAAAGAAATGCAGCTAGATCGAAACATTAAAAACACTTGAGTACTGCTGGAAGAAAGAAAGAAATAAAGAAAGAAAGAAAGAAAGAAAAATAAAAAATTAAATAAATGAAAATCTAAACATTACTTGCTCGAATCTGTGTATGATCTGCATGTGCCAGTGAAAACACCACAAGAATCAAAACAGCACAAAGAAATTTCATCTTGAACTTTTCCCAGTTTTTTTCATATATTGGTCGCTAGATAAATGTGGCACCTTAAATGCTAAAGGCAGTACTGTAAAGTATATTTTGTTTGACTAGCTGTAAAGTTTTTATAGATAATTAAGTCCACAGATGGTTTTGTATGCTAAGTCATTTAAAATTTAATCAATGCTATAGCCCCGACAATATTGGCGAAACCATGACTAAAATGCTTGAATATTCCTCGAATTTAATTTCCTTTTTTTTTACCACTTCGATTTTCCCTTTCACTTATTTTTTTTTATTAACTTATTTATTTTTGTTGAAGAAAAATGCATCTCTATATTTTTTAAAACTGAATAGTTTTTGTTTTCTAATCTGAAAAGCTGTACAGGAGACAAGACCTTAAACACTGTATTTCTTTTTGCTAGATTGCATAAATTATTTTTTTTATACATACGCTCAAAACCAGCCTGCATCGGTTCGCGATGTCTGGCGGAGACTAGAGGTCCTAGTCCAAAACCCGAGCAAGACACAATTCTGTGTGAGGATTTTATCGAGGACATATCGCCAAAAAGGTCATTCGCCTGAAAGGTCATATCGCTTGAAAGGACATATCGCCTGAAAAGTCATATCGCCTGAAATGTCATTCGCCTGAAAGGACATATCGCATGGAAGAACATATTGCCTGAAAGGTCATTCGCCTCTCATCACTCACAATTCATTATGATAGCAGATTCCCAGCTACTTGTGGAGGAATAATTAAGTATCTCGTTATTACGAGATTATAAGCTCATCACAGCACAATAAATCAGTTCAAGATAACATCTGCATGTAATTTAGAATACATTTACTAAAATGGCATACAACTGTTGTATAGAAAAGAGAAAATAGTTGAGTCCATCAAAATCTCAAGACACATTCATTCTTTTAAAATAATTGTTGTAATCACAAATCCCTATCTCTTTAATTGTTAAAATCACACAGAGCATGAAAAATATAAACAAACAAACACGCGTTAGTTAGTTTTATTTGTACACTTTTTAAAACACAGGTAATTTCTTTTTTGTCATTTTAATATATGGAACGTATCTTTTACAAATTACCCCGTTGTTTTTTTTTCTTCTCTTTCTCGAGATTTTTGAAATGGGTCCAATACGACCTTGTTTGCCATACCTTTTATCAGATGAATGGGGTTCGGGGCGCTCTTCTACGGGTAAGGGTCGCCAAAATAACCGGTCAGTACATGGAAACTCACAAGAAGATAAAGCACCAATGCGATTATTAACAAGTAGTTTACAACCGTAGGACAATATGTTACTAGGACATTTTGCTTTTGTTTCATTAAAGGTGGATTTTCTGACTTCTTTATCAAAGCTTTTCGGAATACACGTGTACCAAAACAATCTAATAAGGCTTTGTTGATTGGAACCACAGTGCATGAGTCGTAAGAATAGGGTTTTTGTGACCTTTGGTGGGAGTGAAAAAGTTCTATCATATCCCGAAGCTTATTGTATCGAACTTCGCACCGGAAGAAGTTTGGTGTATGCACAACATCAGTAAGAAGCTGTGTGTCTTCGTTTGATTTGATGTCCTTCAAGACGGTGAGTATATCTAGAACACAGGGCGCTTCGTGGTCAGATTCCTCGTGTTTGCAGTTGTAATGGTGAGAAATAACAGCAGATTTTACCATAAAGGAGGTCATGATTCCTGTATTGTATCTCCACAAACCCGTTTCAACCAGTTTCTCATAAATGGCGTCTGTATACCTTTTTCCACCAATCAAATGCTTAATGATCCTGTAAACTTTAACGTGACGTTTTGACAGCACGTGTCTCATAAAGGTCACTTCTGTCTCAGAAAACCATACCAACCCTGCCACTATAACTACACTTCCGGTTCGTGCCACATCCGTCGAAACAAACGGCGACCTGCAGATATCATCATTTTCCCTGAGACCTGGAGTTTCGAATACTCTGAATGCTGGTATAATGTTAACATTGATGTACGTTACCTGTCCGAATTCGTTTTGATAAATAAAACGCAATCTTGAAGCCTTTTCATCTATGATAACATATTCATCAAAGACAACTGAACGAAAACCCTCCATTTCGCCGAGGTTAATGGTTTGTTCGTCAGCTGCCATCCTATCTCTGTTATCTTCCATGAAATAGATACTTCGTATTCGTGAGGAAACCGTTCGAATCGCGTTGTGTACATAGTTGTCCCTATCTCTGTTATGGAGGTCATAAAGAACCTCGTATCTCGCATCTTCGTAATGCACTACACTTCTCGTTATCCGGTCAGTCTTAAAACTACCTAAAAGAAAAATGAAATCAAAGTCGTTCGGGAATTCATTTTGCGCACCTTCGTAGAAACTTCCCACTTTCAGTATTCCACCATTATCGTTTTCTAAATCATCGTCTTCTATGCTTTTAAGATAATTAAATGCTGCCTTAACTTTGGTGGTTTCTTTCCGTATTGCTTCCGCCTCTTCAAGTCTAACAACTCGCACCAGTTCTTTCACCAGAGTTTCCACCCCTGTCTGTATAAGCTCAACCTCTTCCTGATTAATCTTAACAAGTAGTTCCTTCTGATATAAGTCATCAAGATATTTGTCTAAATTGGATTTCCGGTTACTTTTCTCTTGATTATTAGGATGATTTTCCTCAGGTAGTAAGGCATTGTTCACCGTATTTCCAGAAGCCACATATTTCACGTCCGTTAGCACAAACTCACTTGCAGTTCTTTCTCGTGAAATCTCTCTCGCTTTGGTTTCAGCGAGTAATGCCACTTGCTCGCTATTTACGTAACGTACATGTTGCAGATCATTTAGTGTAGCTTTGTTTTCCCTGAGATCAGGTGTTGAATGAAGCTTTAATCTGTTATTGAAAGAATTGTGAAACGTCGAAATGCACTCGTAAGACATTTTCAACGCTTATTTTCAATCTTCGAACTTTTTAAAGGTTCACATCTCTGACAGTGTGTTATTCCATTGCCAATTTTTTTACACATATGAAAATGATGTTATTATTCTAATCAGGTTTCCTTATCATGTACAGATGATGACTATATTAATGGAATTACTTTGTAGTTTAACATGCATAGTACATTAGTTATCTGAATATCGAGTCTCGTAATCTTTATCTGCTTACTGGACAAATTACAAATGTAGACGGTTATAAATGCATGTATGTACATGGTATTCGTCGCGTTCCGTTTGTTTAAAGAGACCACATGTGGCGCGTTGTGAATGAACACTTTGGGATGGTAACATTTAGCTGAATATTACAATTCTGTGAAAAAAAATACACACACACACACACACAAATGTTCTAAAGCTCTACCACGATGATACATGTTGATGAAAGAATTTTGTAGCTGGTTACTGTAATAGTTTGGCGAAAATGCCAACACGAAATTTTGGGAAAGTAATAATTTATCATGTCGTGCCAGCGATGCTGGCGGGAAGAAATGGCGAATGGACACAAAAGCGCAAAATTCCTTCAATGAGCAACCATAAGAGATCGTTCTAAAATTACCCACACCATGAAATAAAGCTGACTATTGTGGGCGAACACGCCATCTTGAAAAATAAGCACAGCTTAAAATAATAATTATACACGACTTGTGGTTTTCATTTCATGCGGGTATTATCTGATCACGGGCGGTTCTGCTCCAGCTTGAGTCGGGGGGGGGGGGGGGGGTGATGTCTGGACGTTCGAACACATAAGATATAAGATAAATAGTGAGTTTTCAAATGTTGCTGAATACTGATGAAACTAATAAACACCCGACATCCCATTCCTATTCTGTCTGAGAGAAAGATTCCTGGAAACATCCCTGTAGATGTTAAACACAGTGGTGCAGACTTAATGGGGGACATTAGTGGATTATCTACCCTGAATACTCTCTGATATTACATTGGTCCTTCCATTTGGATTCCTCTGATTTTATTGCTATTTTCTCTTTTGGTATGGTGATAATTAAGCCTAATTATTTGCAACAGTGGTAGTCAGATTACACATTAAGTTTAGCAACATGTTTTGTTAACACCATTATCTTTGTGTTTTGATAATCCTAACTTTTTATTTAATGTATAAGTGACAATTTTCACAACTAAAAGTCAAGACCATCACAGTTAGAAACAAGGATAAAGTCAGAGGATTCCAACTGAAAGGACCAATGTGCTATTTGGTCTAACTTTGATGTTATCTGAGTAAGGGAGATAATTTTTTATCAGGAATGTCCCTCATTTCGTTTTTTTTTTTTAAATCTTTTGTCGCACAACTTATTATAAAAATTCATAAAGAAAATTCTCTTAGCGATCGTGTTTTTTTGTTTTTTATCTTTTGTTTAAAGTACCTGCCTTAGATATAAATTCATCTATGTCAGTAAGTAAAGTAACGTGTTTCCAAAACTAATGTCCGTATTAATAAATAAATCTAATGCATAAAATATTCCTGTTTCGAACGCCTGTTGGGTTTGCAGATTGTCAGAAGTTGAATTTTTACTAATCGAATCACGAGCACATTCGACAATGCTGGAACACATCCGACAAATAATTATAATAATAATAATAATAATAATAATAATAATAAAACAAAACAAAAACAACAACAACAACAAAAAACACAACAAAAACACACACACATTTGATATTATGTCTAAATACACCAACCGCATCGAAATTAAAACAACTGATACAAGTTCAATCAACAACAAAAAAAAAAGGTAAAAAAGTGCCCCATTGTGAAACCCACCCAACAAAAAAGCAGTGTCCACGCGCAGTATTGTGAAACCCACCCTTATTTCATTGACTCGATGAGGTCCGTTGTTACTATGTAGCACAAAAATTGACTCAAACCATCTGGATTTGAAATACCAATCTTGTTATGTTATATATGAAAGACATAAATTGCGATTATAGCGTCAAAGGTTTAAGGCTCAGTTTCACTAACAAAGATAACGTATACTTTAATAACAAGATTCACATAATTTATTACAGTGACACTGGGTATTAATGCGTCTCTTGTACAGTGGTTAATGCGTCCGGTTACGGAGCGGGTGGTATGTCAGACCCCAGCTAGTTGAATAATGGTTACCGGTTGCCAGTTCGCTAGGCACTATGAATTAAAGGAATCTGAAAATAAATGTGCACAACACAGGTGTCTCATAAGCCCGAGAGGCTTAGGTGTGTCACTACAATAAATAAACATTTTGTAAATTTGTATGCTAGTTATCCTAATACAATCAGTGAATGAAAGGAGGTAATCTTAGGTTAATGAGAAATTATAGCTATTTGGTTTATCCCTGGCTAGTCCATTAAGGTAGATGTGATCTTCTGGGTACCGATCGTATTCTTGCGGGTCAGACGTTTGCAAAGTTGCCGTCGTTATGCTTGAATAGTTTAAAATGGTATCTGCCATTATTTTTCCTAACACACACATCTCAATGTATTAATGACCGCAAGAGCAAACTTTTCCGGCGTTACGGTCAAAATGAGGTGTGCGTATTATGGTAGCAGAGGTGCGTCAACAATCATGAAAAAAATGTAACCGAAAAATTATTTATACTTTTTCCTGAGATGACATTATAGTCGGTTTGTATTGAATAGGGAAGGAGATGCTAGCGTGAGAGATGCACGGTACTAGAGGTGGTAGCCCGTAAAGGGAGGTGCAGTACAATGTAAATAAAGTATAAAAGTTGATAGAGTGTTCGCTCGACCTTGCACATACCCGCCAAGGGTTGGCTTGTGAACCTCGGGCACAATACTGAAGATTAAATCTTAGCGGCTTCAGGTCATATCTTTTTACGAACTTCTAATACAAATTAATGTAAAACGGATATATGGTAACTATACATCTAACATGGTATACATCGTATATATATGGAAAATAAACAGTATAATGACTTATGAATAAAACATTTCAATGGTTGATTTTTATCTTTATTTTAGCGGTTCGTTCTTTGGTGTCCATGTAAAATATTCGTACATTATTTATTCAGTAAATAATCTAACAAAAGAAACGTCACATGAATAAAAGTTGATCAGTATTTTTCATTAATTATTCATATTTTGTTATAACGGTCAGTTAATTGTAGTTTGAGCAAGATCTTTTTCACTTAAAAATTGATATTCAAACAGGCCGTAGGGAAATAAGTCGCATAGAGCACAAAAAGTAAAATCTTTGTAAATACAGGCATACCTCTTTATAACCGTTTAACATTAATCTTTCGAGTGTATGCTAATACCATAACAGATTATCATTTGATAAAAAAATGTTATACGTTTAGTATTTTCATCTCTCAGCTAACAGAACTGATCGTTTAAATTATGTATTCTCATATATCGTTTATAATCAGAATTTGTAATTATATCTTGCACTAAAACTCTTTTCCTCTGGTGTCATCCAGGATGTGTCACGGTCCTGTTGCAATATTACGGAATTTATCCCCATAGACCGAGAGGGTGTTTCAAGTGGTGTCTCGTCAATATTGTAGTTCCTCATCTATAAAGCATATAGACAATCACAGAATAAAATAATAGTTTACAGATTTTGGAACACCAATAAAAAAAACTTTTATTTGCAAAGTCAGGGAACTTGTCTAAGCATTCAGATTTCCCTCCTAATAATTGACTTTTAAGACGCACTGCGCATGCGTCATTCATATTACAACGTCATTTAAAATACGCTGAACAAAACGGCAAATTAAATAATCTGCATGTTGAGTTTTATGTACTAATGCAGGGAAAATAACCTTACTAGAATAACATGATCTCGTTAACAAGCAACGACAGGAAATTCAGACGTATCAAATAACGTTAATATCTTAATTAAATAGGTGTGACAAAGAGACTTTTTGGTAAAAAAGACTTAAGCTTGTGTTATTTAGCATACATCTTCAACCACATGTATCTCTTCGAACGGAGATAATGTCCCTATACAGAAATCAATAAGAGACCATGTTAAAACATTCGGCTAAAATCCATGACTGTTCGTTATCAACTTTTAATCACAGCCTTCATCATAGAAAATATGATGTGTGCATTAAATTCATGACTATACATTGAAAATAACCTCAATTTCACTGCTCGGCAAATGAAGTTTAAAACTTCAAAAACAATCAAAATCTTACAATATTATGCGTTCCCTTCTTGGTGTCATATATGTCGTCATTGTCGTCATCATCCCCTACGTCATATCCGACTTGGGCCCTTGGAGCACAAACACATTTCCAGCCAACACATAAAACACAGAAACATGTAAACAAACTACTGAATCCTGCTGTGAGTCCAATCCGAGCGGGGGTCCACCAGCAGCTTGTAAAGACTTTACACTGAAAATACCAAAATACAAACAAATATGGAAGCTATGTCAAAAAATGCAAATATCAGCTTTAATGAAGGACTAAGAAGACATTGCTTGTGAAAAAAGGCTGCTATTTATATGCTTTTGACAAAGGTTTCATATCTGTATTTTCGTTCAAATGTGTTATTACTTTGAGAAAATTTATGCAACAGTTTTGTTAGCTTTGATGAATTTCAGAAGTTTTGTAACCACAAAAAAGGTAAGGAGGTGATACAGTAGTTTCGAACCGTAGACATACAGAGACATTGTGCCCAGACCTGTCTGTTGTATTGTACGCTTTGGAGACGTACTGTATAAATTAGCAAAAGAAAATGATATGAAAAAAAGAAAATGAAAATTCAAAATGTTAAGCGAAACAAAATCCGCTTTACCGTATGTAAAGGTATAATGGAACTATGTTTTGAAGAGCGTTGAATTTTTAAAGGGTACTTGTTAGACCGTCAATTCTAAATTACAATTAACACTTTAAGACGAAACTACAAGCGAATCGTGCTTTTTCAATTAACTATTTTCAAGTAATGTATCATCCGTCAAAGTAGCATTTTTCATTTTTCGTTTGCAATAATTATTTTATTTTCTTCATTAGTGTAGAAGTGTGTACAAACAAATATGGAAGCTATGTCAAAAAATGCAAATATCAGCTTTAATGAAGGACTAAGAAGACATTGCTTGTGAAAAAAGGCTGCTATTTATATGCTTTTGACAAAGGTTTCATATCTGTATTTTCGTTCAAATGTGTTATTACTTTGAGAAAATTTATGCAACAGTTTTGTTAGCTTTGATGAATTTCAAAAGTTTTGTAACCACAAAAAAGGTAAGGAGGTGATACAGTAGTTTCGAACCGTAGACATACAGAGACATTGTGCCCAGACCTGTCTGTTGTATTGTACGCTTTGGAGACGTACTGTATAAATTAGCAAAAGAAAATGATATGAAAAAAAAGAAAATGAAAATTCAAAATGTTAAGCGAAACAAAATCCGCTTTACCGTATGTAAAGGTATAATGGAACTATGTTTTGAAGAGCGTTGAATTTTTAAAGGGTACTTGTTAGACCGTCAATTCTAAATTACAATTAACACTTTAAGACGAAACTACAAGCGAATCGTGCTTTTTCAATTAACTATTTTCAAGTAATGTATCATCCGTCAAAGTAGCATTTTTCATTTTTCGTTTGCAATAATTATTTTATTTTCTTCATTAGTGTAGAAGTGTGTTAAATTGTTATATAATATCGTTATACCTCTATTGCTGACTTCTCTGACTCTGCAACTGAAATGCACGAGGACTGTCCTGAAATAAATAAGTTATAATGAATAAAAATAATAGCTAAATAAATCAATAAAGAACGAAGAAATGAATGGACAGATGGACGAACGGATAGACGGACGCATAAATAAGTGACTGAACTTAAAAGAACGAAGAAGCAAATGAAAGAAAGAATGAATGAATGAATGAGTGAATGAATGAATGAATGAATGAATGATGAATGAATTAATGAATGAATGCATGATCAACAGATAAAATAAAAAGATTCAACGAGAAGTAAATTATATTTTACTGTTATGAAATACAAAGAAAAATAATATTCTCTTCATTTAATCATAATAAAATAAGATAATTTACATAGTACAACATAATTGTAATTTCCTTTACCTCTTCCTTCACAAAGAACATCATAACTGCCGTGACACTGAATGGTTCTGTAGTACAAGTTAGTATGAATACGGCCACAGTTTTCATACCCCATCCCATTTGGCTCACCACCATCCCAAAGCGCCCAGGTCAGTGGTTTTGTAGTGCCATCTGTCAACCAGACATGGCTGTAATTTCCGGTTCCTGAAACGTCCAACCAGTACAGACCAATCCAAACAGCCGCCGGTAGGACGAAGCCAGGACCTCTAAATTATAAGTAAATAAATATCTATATTAGATCAAAATAGACTATGCTTTAAAAAGACGTTGTTAGAATGCCAGCCCTCGACATTATAACTCAGGATAGTAACAGTGCAGTTTATAATTAGAGTGCAAAGACGTTCAGAACAGCCACGTTTATCCGTTACAGACGCGTTTATCCGGAACAGCCACATTTATTCGTTACAGACGCGTTTATCCGGAACAGCCAGGTTTATCCGTTACAGAGGTGTTTTTCCGCTACAAATGTGTTTACCCGTTATTTACGTGTTAATACTTTTACATACATATTTGTCCGGTACAGACGCGCTTATCGAGAACAGAGGCGTCTATCCGTAACAGATGTGATAATCTGTTATATTCATGTTTATTCGTTACAGACGTGTTACCCGGAACAGACGCGTTTATCCAGAGCAGACAAGCTTATCTGTTACAGACGCGTTTATCAGTAACATATGTATTATTCTGTTACGAACATGTTTATCCGTTAAAGACGCACTATTCAGAACAGACGCGTTCATCCAGAACAGACGAGCTTATCTGTCATACACGTGTTTATCCAAAACAGACGCATCTATCCAGAACAAGCGAGCTTATCTGTCACAGACGTGTTTTTTCCAAAACAGACGCATCTATCCAGAACAGTCGAGCTTATCTGTCACAGACGTGTTTATCCAAAAAAGACGCGTCTTTCCAGAACAGTGGATCTTATCTGTCCCTGACGCGTCTATCAGGAACAGGCGAAGTTATCTAAAACAGAAGTGTTTATCCGTTACATATGTGTTTGTCCGGAACTGACGCGTTTATCCATTAAAGACACATTTATCCGTAACGCACGCGTCTATCCAGAACAGACGAGCTTATCTGTCACAGACGTGTTATCAAGAACAGACGAGCTTATCCAGAACAGACGAGCTTATCTGTCCCAGACGTGTTTATCCGTTACATATGTGTTTGTCTGGAACGGACGCGTTTATCCGTTAAAGAAGCGTCTATCCGTTACGGACGCGTCTATCCAGACCAGACGAACTTATTGTCACGGACGTGTTTATCCAAAACAGACGTGTTTTGTTTGTTTTGGGTTTAACGCCGATTTCAACATCTAGGTTATATCTCGGCGGTCAGTCCACCTAAACGGTTTTCCTGGTTAACAAACCAGTTATTGCCAATTTCTCTGCAAGTGACTCACTACTGTTCCAACGTGATCTACTCTGAATCAGCGGTGAGAGACAAATGAACATTAGACACAATGTCTGAGATCAATTGTCACGGAGAAATTTTGCCCTGCCCAGGGGTCGAACCAGCAACCGATGGATTACTAATCCAACGCTCTACCTATTGAGCTAAGCCGGCGGGCTAACAAACGTTTTTCCAGAACAGACGAAGTTATATGATACAAACGCGTTTATCTGAAATGCCTTTTGCTGAAGCCACAAACATGGTCACTCTTGCTCTACTAGTTAAATTAACCATTAAATAAATTCCATCAATAAAAGAACAAAACATTTTTTATCATAGTTTTTGCTGATAAAGTCTCTAGATGGCTTTTTAAACTTTACTTTCCCGTAGGTTGATAGATCTTAAAAAGTAATTGTATCTGAGTTGTATGTAGTTTTACAGCATAATGTGATAATATTTATATTGAATTAAAAAAAAGGCTAGGTCGTTGTTGTTACTGTAATGCACCACTTGTTTGTTAACATACAGATTATATAAGACTTTATTAAAGTATAACAACAAATGTAAGACTGTGCATGTAACTTTTTTAAATATTTGTTATGCTATAATAATTTTAATATATAACATAATATAATAATATATATAACAGCTGAAAGTGGAAAATTGTATTCAGGTATTAGACCTATCATTTGTATTATTGTATTTTTGTCATTTTTAAAACTGTCTAAACTTTTCTTATCTATCTGAACGCATAAAAGCTGTGTGCGTCAGACAGCACGTCTATACTTACAAAGTTTTGTTGAAGTACTGCAGCAAACGGTTGTATTCGGACTCAGTATCCACGACTGCTAACTCACAGTGACGATAACTCTTACAGATCGACTGCGCCACCGTGTTGTTCGGCTTCGTTCCATTCATTGGCAGGTACAGAAAACCTCCCGCATTTACTTTAAAAAGAAGAGTTATATCTATTTAAAGCTCAGCTGAGTACTTGTACTCGTATTTCAACCAATCACAACATCAGGACTGTTTGTTATAACTAGATTTGGGTTATGTAAGCAAGTGGTGGCCTTGACATTATCAGCCTTGAGTTCGACATTTTGACATAACTCGACGTTCGGCTCGAAAAGAACAAGAAACAAAAACTAATAAAAATGAAGCTGAAATAAACAAATGTCGAGATAAATGTTGATCAAGCTCGACATACACAAAATAAAAAAAGACAATAAAAGAATGAATGTCGAGCACATTATAGAATTAGGTTGATATTCGGTTCCACATTCATGAACGAAAGGAATTTTTTAAAATGTCGAGCTGAATGTTTTGGGCCAGCTCGACATTTGGAACGAAACGAACGCTAAAAAAGAAATTGTATTTAGATTGGTTGTACAGTAGATAATTAATATATTTGGTTGTACAGTAGATAATTAATATATTAAAGTAAATAAAGAGATATAATTAAAAAAAATATAACCAAATTAACTTATTAGACACTAATAAACAAAATTAGACACCTGTTGTCGCTTGATTTATAGTTAAATGCGTACTTATTAATAACACAGCCATTATATAATAATTTAATAATAATTTAATAGACTAATGCCAGTTGTTATTCATAATGAGTTCTAGAAACTGAATTTTATTTATCTGACGGTTAAAACGTATAAAAGTTAAAATCTGGATTTTTGTTTATCAGTTATTGTTTTTCAGCGCAATTAGTTTTACACTGCAATGACATTAGTTTCTTTGGTGAATATAACTAAATCTAATAACAATGTAAAAGAAATTCGTGTTTCTAAATGTATTTAGAATCTCGTATATACCTTCTTAACAAGACTTGATGTGGTTTTAAGTGGTTTTCGGTTATCATGACTATTTTTTTATTTTATTTTATATATACCTTATACAATGTTACTACAAACCTGAGCTAATGGTAAGTCCAGTGAAAAGTGTCAGCAGAGAGAGAAAAAATACACCAATACTTTTCTGTAACATGTTAAAAGACTTCAGGCGCTAACACATTAGTACTCCTTTGAGCATTACATTTTTCTTTCAAAGAGTGGTCAAGCTCTGGTCATTAAAAAACCATATTTGTTTTAATTGTTTACTTTTGTAATCGATAAGAGAATTGTTCTTTCCATTCTTAGGTACGTTATATCATAAAAAGTAATGAATTATTAAAATTAAGTTAGAAGCCATTCCCGTCTTTTTTCTCCATTTTTTGTGGTCAATAGGTCTTAATTTTTACCATTTAAAATTTCAGGCTTTATACCCAGTTTTACGACTACGTGTTTTCTTCTTGAGCATTTTACTCATGACAAAATACAATAATCTATTGTTTCCTAAATTAAAAAAAAAATCTTTAAAATGGCCGACGACATGGGAAAAGGGGGCACTAGGACATTTGATATACCATCAAAAGAAACAGATTTGAAACTCAACAAAATACAAAATAAATTTCTCGTTATAAAAATAAAAATGCCATTTTGTCAAATTATTGATGAACATTACCATGGCATTTTTTTCTGGAGACAGTTCTTTCTTATGTATTATGATGTAACCTCATTTGTAACAACTATTCGAGGTTTCAACTGAGTTTATTCTCCTCCCAGGTAAAGTATATTTTGGTTATGCCCCTTAGGGCATCTCCCAGTATAGTGGCGAGTCAATCTCCTCGTTGTAATCTCCCCTTCTTTCGTTGGAAACGGTTTAACCGTATGAACTTTTTTTTTTAAAGATTTCTTTTCCTTTTTTGTTTAGTTACAGTTGGAATTGCATCGATTAAACATGCCTTGATGAAATGAAAGTTAAAAAAGTAACTTGATAAAAAGTTTAAAATTTTGTTTATTTACTTTCGACCATCATCACGTGACATGCCGGTTGGCAGTGATTACTGTACTGAAAGTATGAAAGGGATGTAACCGCTGTGTGGAGTTTGGTGGCGAGCGTCTTTTGAAAATGAAAATGCAACAGAGCGTCTGCGGCCGGAGATTTTCTGACATCCTTATTCTGCGGCCCTGTGATCCTTTTTGCGGCACCATTTGCGGCCCTAGTTTTAACAATGTGCAATCATTTGATTTCTCTAAATGTTTATTAGCGAGGGTTAAAAAAACAGAAGCTGCATTGAATGTATTGAATCTGATTGTTTCCTTGTGATTGGCAAATACTTGTTTTTTGTTTTTAGATAAATGATGTGTTAAAATTCAATAGATAAATTGATTGTGATTTACATATAATTTTGCATAATTTTTAATAAAGACAGCAATAAAATTGAAATTGATTTTCTGCACGTAAAAAACAGACTTACAATTCAAACTTTAGCATTTTTGCAACTGTTTTTGCAGCAGACACTTTTTTCACTTCTAAAATCATTTGATGTAAACATTAGATTAAAAATTTTTGAAAATGAAGCCTCATTTAAATACATGTTTAGAACTTCAAAAAATTAAACAATATCTCAGAATTCAAAAAAATGCATATAATGCCAGCAGATGATGTGAGCGTTGCTAATCTAACTGTGTATTGCTTTACCTATTTGAGTTTTTTTTTATCCTAGGTACCTATTGACCTGGAGAGGTTAGTTATTTTAGATTGTTGGGGATAGTGCAAAACAAGAAACAATCCTATTTCAATGACGCCTCTGGTTCTTTTGCATGCATCAGTGTATAGCACTGATAAATGGGACCCCAGTTTAACGTCTCAGCCTTTTGGCCTCACACTTCTAAAACATGTGTTTTGATATTTTAAAAAGTAATGTTAGTTCAGCTGCGGGGAGCGGGGAGCGAAACCGCGACCCTCTGGATTACCAGTTCAGCGCGTGACCACTGCCCCTTGAGGATGCCGGCTTAAATAGACATGTTGAAATTTGACAACAAAAATGTTAAATACAGTGGTTTCTTTTTCAAATATGTAAGTGAATATAATGCAAACTTCAAATGTTAGTCTATTTGTATATAACAGTGTTATGCTGTTTTGTTTTTAGTATTTCCCTTTACTTCTATGTACGATACTTTTATTATTTCTAAAATAGATGATCGTAGTTGAGTTCTCAAAGATTATATTTTATAGTATTCATTATATCCTGTGCTTTTATAGACACTTAGACTTTATATTTTAATTAAATTACCTGCTTTGTTTACACACTAACAGTATTTACTAACACAGACAGAAACATTAATTTAAAAGCAAGAGAAGAACTATCAATACCGCAAGAAATATTGCATCCAGATGTAATCACATCTAAAATTCAATTATTTGGCATAACCCAGTGGATGCTGTTTTAAGTAGCCAACTTGCTTTTTAAAAAATAAAAACAGTACGTTAGGACCTGTGTGTTTTTTTTTGTCGAATCGATGTACGAGTAATCACACGATTGTGGGTCTCTTATAAATTGTATTTTCTGTTTTTTTTTCTGATTTTCTCTCTCTCTACCTTGTCGTTTATTTTCCCACTAACCAAATTTATTTCGTATTTTGATCGTCTCAAAATACTACTAGAACAATAAAGCAGTATTATCTGTATATCAGATAGATACTTGAAAACAAATTCTGGTTGGTCAAAATTAAATCTTGCCAGTGCCACATGTAAAAGCAACATAGAATGTACCATAGACCTTTGAGGCACTACCGGAGAAAATTGCTTATCAAATCGTAATCCACTTTACTAGTGGATTTACTTCTGTTTCACAAAAATATATTAGAGATATTTTGAGTTCCGTTTTTTATTTCAAGTTTGATCGAGACAACAACAACTTTAACAACAACAAACCCCCCCCCCCCCACACAAAAAAAAAAAAAAAAAAAAAAAAAAAAAAAAAAAAAAAAAAAAAAAAAAAAAAAAAACATCAGACGCACAACTCTGACCGTATTCTTCGACAACAAAAGTCCTCTAAGGAAACGTCATTAAATCTCGTGATTGCCGTATCACACACATTTTCTTCCAATTTTCGCATGACACGTCACAGAGCATGGTGCATCAGTTAGTTAGCAGCTAGTTTATATTTGGACAAAGTATTTGAAAAATATCGAAAGAAAGACTAGGAAATTTTGCACGAATACGAAAAAGAAACCTAGTAGACATTACGATCTAGCGACAACTTAACGTCTAAACAGTTATTTTTTTCAAAAATGATATTTCACTTGGTACTGGACACCGCAACTGAAGAATAACTGGATATTCTGAACGTGTAGCAAAATATTGTGGCTCCTATAGACAGAACACTTTTTGATAATTTCAGCGGCAAAGTCGACCTGAGGACGAATTCCTAGAAAATTCCTGATAATAAATTTAAGGAGTTTTTCTATTTTCCTTCATTTATGATGATCAGTTTATAAATTATTTCATACGACACACAAACGGGCAATGCGTTATACTGAGAGAGAAAAAAAAGATTAGCTTTTTCCTATCTTATGTCTACGTCCCCGCGAGGGGTTTGACACGAATGGAAGATAGATAGATAGGTATATGAATTAAACAGGATACCTATTTGCTAGCTTTTTGCTTAGCGTCTGGTAGTTCTGTATTCACACATTAATCCAAATACAACACTTCTATTTCTGACAGCTCAATAGTGAAACTGTTTAAGTGTTTTACTTACATGTCTGTGTTTGCGTGTCTGCTTCCGTGCGTGTGTGTTTGTCGATAACCAACGCTTTAACAACTGTGCCAAAGAATCGATTCCCTAACACAATTGGTAGACATTGCATTTTTTTATACAATTTCAGGCCCATGTGCACTTTACACTTCCCGTCTTTACAAAGTGATCATATATGATAACGAATTATGTTATTTGGGTTTATAACAGACATTTTGAAATATCTTTAATTAATAGTATTTTGAAATCCAGTTACAAAACGGTTTATATAACTGGGGAGTTGTTTGGCATATGTATATGCACTTTGATTCTGGTTACATAGCTCGAAACGGGACAACTGTCTTAAAATCTGTTTCGCTTCGGCGATTATCACATTAGGCAGCTTCATAACCTTAATTCCATTGACCACACAATCGGATAATAAATGTTTACTATTGCTTAGAATTACTATGTCAATTAGTAAGTTTATTATTTGCGAATAGTATTACTTAGTATTCAACCCACTACAGAAAAAATAGAGCCACTCGTGAAAATATCACATATGGTGTTCACTCGATGAAATAAATTCCCATCTTCCACTAAAAAACAAACAAATTTTCTTTATATTTTATGCCAACACGTCAAAAATGGGTTTTTTATGACATTTTAAATCAGGACCTTCAATAAATTCCCCATGGTGAGCCCCAAATCAGTTAATGCGTACTTTGGTTACTGCGCACAAAAAAAGTGCAGACAATCTCCAATACATATGATAACTTTACTTCTGCTGAAATAAACTGAATACACTTTCATCAAATAACATTTATTTTTCTCTACACAGTTTATCAATATTTATTGAATTTTAGCCATACATACTTTAATTATAAAAGCGGATTAATACCGAGTAATATTCAATCAATTGAATTGAAAGTCGGCCATATTGGATATTGTCCATGTGAGTTATGTAAACAAATCAGACATTTTAAATAATTTATGGCGAATTTCATCATTGTTCACAACTAGTTAGGCTCAGGAATTCAATATTATAATTGGATTTAACAAGGTAAATAAATTTCACTCGCTGTCACAGTCTGAAATACAGCGGATTCTCTTGTATTTACGTGGTGGGGAAATTCCTGAAGTTTCATCAAGCAGTAGTTCCGGCACAAACAGTGTATTATCAAAATGGTAATTTCACTGATTCAAAACAGTGTATTATCACTTTTATCTCACTGATATTTCCCTATATTTCATTGGTAGGCATAAAATAAAATAAAGTTTACTAAAAGTAATAATATAACTTATAGTAAACATACTATTAAACCTAGTAAAATTTACTGTTTTGAATATTAAATGAACAACAAACTTAACGATATGATATGATATTGAAGCATAGGTTAAATATCAGCTGGGTGCCTATATCAAATTGCTTTATCTTTTTTACAAATAAGACAGTGTATTTTTAGGTTAAATTTTATTTTAAGCATCAAATTAAAAAATTAAATCATTAAATAAATTTGCGGTCAAACCAAATTAACTATTTTGTGAAGTTATGTTTACTATTCGAGGCAACATCAATTTACTATTCAAGGCAGTAAACTTTACTACTTTTTTCTCTGTGGATATCCTACCTCTTTGTTTAGCACGTAGTTTGATCAGATCAACGTGGTCATGGTGACACACGTACGAGGGTGTAAAGCCCCCCCCCCCCTCCCATTTCGACTTTAGAGCCATTTTAAGTGATACACTGTCCTCCAATCCCACTAATGCAGTATGTCTTTTGAGTTAGAATGTAACCAGCCCTCAGCCTCGTATATAAACGCGAACAAACCACCGTGTTAGACATCTTTTTTCATCAAATGGTCGGGCAACTGTTCGGTCGCTTCGAACGGTTGGTACTGTATTTCTGTCGCATAATGCACTAGTCAATGTAAACCCCGGTCCCCATCCCGGATGGACCCAGTGAAAAGACCAGTGTTTTCATCATTTCCGATGTCCCCGTGGTGTCAGTATCGGGTGTTTTTCCTTGTTCAAAACGACCGGGACTATAGCCTGAAACGGAGCGGATGCAATGAGCCGTGATTATACCTTTTACATGTCCCCGAGGTACCGGGTTTTTAGCCGAGTGGAAAAGTCAAAGTCTCGTTTTTTCCCGAAGAAGGGGACCATGGTTTACCTTGATTGGTACACAACCAAACGGTCTATTTATTTATATTAATTGAACAGGTCCCTGGTGGCTAACGCGCGATGTGACGATCGGAGTCCAAGGATCATTTGCTACAGTAAGACATCAAAGGATTGGAAAACACGAACGGCACCTGCACTGACACAGACAAATCGTGCGCTGTGCGGTCCTAGGCCGATTTCAAACTTTTGTTGAACAATCTGGCGTGGCATTTGACTTTAAAATAGAACTTACACTTTAAAAAATGACATAATCCGGACGGTGCCGGCCAGGAGGAACAGTTCGGTAACTCGTGCACATTTCATCGAAATGCAACGGTATACGTCGGGAGAAATGCAGAAGACATTAATTCAAATCAATACATGTTCTTATTGTAGCAGCCCATACGGTCATATTTGTTTTCTTTTGTTCCTTTTATGCGGCGACGGGTGCCTTTTTGCCGCATAAAGAGAATCTTTTATGCGTTGCAAATCGCCGCATAAACGGAATCTCAACCCGTCTATGCGTTGTGCCCGCTATGTTTTATGATATGTTTTGTGTGTTTAGCCGCAATATACTACAATAAAATAACATAAAATTGAATGAAGTCATATTTTCATGTACCGATGATACGGTTATTTATTTATTTATTTATTTTTTTATTTTTTTTTTGACTTGTCCATGCCCCACCATATATTTTACAGTTTTTTTTTTTTTTAAATTTATATATTTTATTATCCCCGTCTCTGGTACAATAGGGTCGGGGAACCATCTCTATTGCACCTTACAATACATCGTTAGAGTATATGATATGCAAAGCATATAATATAAATAGTATACAAAGAGTACTATTTGGAAAAAAGATTGAGTGTTATGTGTATCTCTCTATTACTCTCTATTCCAATCCTGAAAAATTCTTAACGCAAACATTTTTAATCTTTATGAAATTATTTTATCATCACAGAGAATTAAATGTTGGATAGCTAACCAGTATTTTCTAAATTGTTAGTATAAGAAAGATATTTTTCATGGCAACACTATATTGTCCATTCTCTTAACGAGTTAAAAAGTAGTTCTATTTAGAAAATGAAATGTTTTCTTTATCAATTTACCTTTCGTACAGTATTAAACCTTCTGAATTTACAAAAACAATAAAAGCAAAACCAATGTATATGCAAACATACTTTTGTTTGCCATAAACCCTATATAGTTAATACATCTTCTAAAGATTACCTCTCCTATATGTTTTTTGTAATGAAGTTAAGATTTACAAGAATGTTGAAGTGGCCCTATATCACTACATTACTGAAAAGAAGAAGAAAAAATATCAACAATTATGAATGTTCTCTTTAAAAAGAAACATTACAAGTCGATAACAGTCAACTTGAAATAACACTTTTGTTTAGTTTAGCAGAAAGAAAAACATTTACATTTATCATATACCCTGATTGTAAGAAAAAGGGGAATAAATGGGGATGTGTAAAAAAAAAGGGAAAAAAAGGGAAGAAAAAAAAATATACAAAGAATTGGAAAAAAAAGTAGACAAAAAAGGTAAGGTGCTATCCATGCATGTCTTAAATAGTGGAAGGGTCTAAAAGGGGGGCTGGTGGAAGTCTGTTCTTGTAAAATATAAATAAACTAAAAATTCTTCGGTTTTTGACAAGAACACTAGAGGTTTGGTTTGAAATGCCAAAACTAAATATAAATTACCTGCTCTCAGCTAAGGTCAAATTGATATATTTATCCCATAATTTTTCAAAACGCTCAAATTTAAATGTTCGTTTGGAAATATATTTTTCGATCTTGTAACTGACACATAATTGGTGTTTAAAATTTGCTAAACTAGGCCTTGTTAGCTTCATTTTGTTATAATATATATAGAATTTAGCATTTAAAATTATTAGATTTAAAGCATTACCTAAGTTCGTATTACCAAATAAGATATCCGAAAGACTCCAGTTTTCAAAGTTTAAGTTGCATTTGTCCTTTATATATGATTGTAACTGTGTCCAAAATTGTGATATAATCTCACATTCGAAGAATAAATTAGTTAAAGTTTCTTGTTCACCTTGACAAAAGGTGCACATATCTTCGTTTATAATCTTCATTTTCTTAAGTAAATAGTTGGTTGCAAGAATTCTATGATTAATTCTGTATTGAAACCATATTAGTTTTGGATCTTTTGTAAATTTATATAATTATAATATCATATATTGACTTATGTTGGAAGAAGTTTGGTTCAATTTTATCTGCTATTTCATTTGTCCATTTTTGTAATGAATTTGGGTACTGTCCTACTGGTTGCATAGCCTTATAGATAGAGTGACATCCTTTTTTATCTTTATTGATTATTGATAACACACGTGGGATTGGTAAATTGTATTTTTGTGCTTTTGCTAAGTCTTGAATGTTTAGTTTTAATAAGTATGATTTTACTGCTGTGATAATACTCCTATAATCTAGAAAATTGCTTCTCACTTCATATATTGTAGAAAATTCATTAAAAGTATAAAAAATTTCCGTCTTGTTTGACTAAGTCTCCCAAAAATAATAATCCACCTCTAATCCATCTATTTAGATGAATGCTGGAATTTCCAACTTTAATTTCAGGGTTATCCCATAAATGTATAGAGTAGTACTGGTTTGTGTATTTTGGCTTTAAATTCAATGACAAAGAAAGGTAACTCTGTAGAACATCTTTACAAAAAGGATTAATATCTAAGCGTTATTTTCTTTTTACGAAATTTATTCCATAATTCCCTATTTCATAAATATAAGGACAAGTATATTCAACCATTTGAGAATATTTATTATTAGTAAGTATAAGTCTCCTGATCCATGTTACCTTTAAACTATTTATAAAACATTTAAAGTCAATCATTTTTAAACCCCCAAACTTATATTCTTGAGTAATTATATTCCTCTTAACTTTGTCTCTACCTTCATTCCAGAGAAATTTGAAAAAAAGATTTTGTAACAAATTTATTTTTTCTGTAGGTGGGTTTGGTATACTCAAAATTAGGTGATTTAGTTTGGCAAGGGCCAAGGATTTAATAACTACAAGTTTTCCAATAGGCCAGTTAACAAAAAGCTTTTTTATTTCTTCAATTTTTGCGTCATAATTGAGATTTACTAAATCATTCAAACTTGTAGAAAATTTCACTCCTAAAAGAGTAAATGTCTCATTATTCCAATCAAGATTGTACTCTGGACACAGAGCAATGTTACTGTTTTTAGATGAACCAAACCAGACTACATTTGTTTTATCATTATTTATTACAAGGCCTGAAATATTAGCATAAAATTTTAAAATTCTCATGTTTTTGAGAGATTTTTTCTGTGCCATCTAAAAATAAGCTTGTGTCATCCGCATATTGCGAGATTTTATACTCTATACCATAAATTGTGATACCTTTTATATCATGATTGCTTCTAATCAAGATTGAGAGAATCTCAGCACATAGAATGAACAAATAAGGTGACAGGGTATCCCCTTGACGGCAGCCTCTTTGAAGTTTGAACCACTCGGACATATGTCCATTAACAATAACACATGACTCAACATTTGTATAAAAAAGCTTTACCCATCTCCTAATTGAAGGTCCAAAATTAAAAAACTTCAAAACTTTAAACATAAAATCCCACGACACAGAATCGAAAGCCGCCGCAAAATCTATTAAAAGTAAAAGTCCTGGGATATTATTCTTCTCAGTATAAAACAACAGATCGTATAATAATCTTATATTGGATGCCATAAGTCTTCCTGGTATAAAACCTGTCTGGTCATCATTAATGATATGTGTCAAATTATTCTTTATGCGAAAGGCTATAGAGGAAGATGCTATTTTGTAGGCAACGTTCAATAATGAAATTGGCCTCCAATTCTTAAGTACAGTTTATCTTTGTCTCCCTTTGGGATACAAGTTATGACCCCCTGTTTTTGGGTTATTGACAGTTCTCCTACAGAATATGCAAAATTCATTGACCTAACTAGAAAAACACCTATATCTTTCCAGAAAAAATTAAAAAATTCAACCGTAAAGCCGTCATTTCCTGGACTTGTATTATTGGACATTCGCTTTAACGCATTTAACATTTCTTTATAAGTCAGTTCTCTCTCAATGGACTGCTGGATGTTATCAGGTAGTCTAGGAGTGTCAATTCCTGCAAAAGTATTTTCAAGTAAAACATCCTCTGTTTCTTTTCTTTGATAAAGGTTCTCATAATGTTGTTTTGTTTCTGCAAGAATCTCATTTTGTGATTTCAGTCAATGGCCACTTTTAGATATAAGTAAGTTCATTAGTTTCGATACATAGTTTCTATTTTCTAAATTACAAAAATATCTTGAAGGTTTTTCACCTTCCTGTATCCATTTTGCTTTTGATCTTATAAAAACCCCTTCCATTTTTTTCTTTCTTAAGTTCAGGAGTTCAGCTTTTTTTCCTCCAACCTTATATAATTAGTATTTTGTCCCTTTTCAATATTCTCTATTTCTTTTAAAAGTGTATTTTCTTTGTTAACTTCTGTTTTTTCTTATAAGAAACATAACTTATTGTAGTCCCTCTAATATTAAGCAACAGAGTTTCAAAAAATAATTGATCATTAATGTTAAATCTTAAATCCTCGAGGTCAATATCACTAATATTATGATTATTTTCTAATATATTTGATGTGTATTGTATCTTTGTTTCTTTAATGACCTTTTTTTACCTTTTCTATATATACTTCATCTTTGAGTAAAGAATTATTAAATTTCCAGTATGACCTTCCTTTTTGAAATTTTCCAAAATCTAATGAAATCATTATCAGAGAGTGGTCAGAACGATAGCCGGGTAAAATCTTTGAACTGTCTAAATCAGTATATAAGTTATCTGAAATTAAAAAGAAATCTAGCCGAGCTTTTTTAATAGGATTGCGTTTTAACCATGTATATTCCCTTTTTTCAATATTGTTCTCTCTCCAGCAGTCCATCAGGTTGAATTCAGACATTAAGGTAAATACTTTATCTCTAGCATTTGGATTATTCAAGTGCAAGTAATTGTAACAGTCCATATCCTGGTTGAGAATTAAATTAAAATCTCCTGCTAAAATAAACAAAGAGTTATCAAACTTTGACATTTTGTTTGAAACAATATCAAAGAATGTAGGCTTATCCCTATTTGGACCATATATATTCACAAGAATTATATTTTTTCCAAATATATTGCAATTAAGAATAAGCAAATTACCTTCTTCATCTTTATCTATACTATTTACCTTACAGTCAAAATTGTTGTTTATAAATGTAGCTACCCCTCTAGATTGACTTGATAAAATTGAAAAATATGTCTCATATCCCCAAATAGAACGTATATATTGTTCTTCCTTATTTGTAAAATGTGTATCCTGCAACATACAAATTGAGTATTTTTTACTCTTCAGAAAGTTAGTAACATCTTTTCTTTTCGCCCTGTCACCAAGTCCTTGAACATTCATACTAACTACGGTAACTATTCATCAGTGTTATTATTTAAAGACGTTACTATTGTTTGCAATAAGAAAAACTTGGGAAGATGTTTAAGTAACCTGTATAATCGTTTAAAAGTTTTCAACCTCCATGCCCTATTTTTAAAGACTATTTTACTAAAACATTCCATCAAACCACCTAGTAGACCCAATCTCAGCTTTTTTACTAGAAAACTTATGTCCAGCTTCAGTGAGCCTAGCGTATGAAGTTGGAGAAACCAAAAATCTTCAAAATGACTAATAACTGTATAATATTACATGTGTGTCTAAATTTAAACTAAATTTTTTCGGTTTCATGTAAATCTCAATAAAATCATTCTATCAACCATTTAATAAAAACTTACATGTGATATTATTTGACAAGATTGTTTTCTATAAACGGGTTTAGTCAAAATCTTAATACAGCTACGTATACTTTCATAACAGAAAAAAAACAACAAAAAAACATAACAAAACCGACTCTTTTATCAGAGTTTGCAGTGAACATATATCTGTAGAACACATACTTTATTATCAGTACAAGGTCCCACTAAAGACCTCAGATACTTCAAACAAAATGGACCTAATCACTCTCTTAAACATCATATCAATGTCTTGCATTATCTAGTTTCAGCTTTTAATTAGTCCTAAAAAGCCCATCAACCAGTTTAAAAACACATTATCAAATTTTAGATCTAATAACCTTTTACTACAAGTTTATGCAATATTATTTCTAATCCATATTATAATTTTAATTACAGTATGAACAAAACAACTTACATAATGAAGATATATTTCTGTGCCATGTAGAATATAAAACAGAACAAAAGATCCTTTTCTTTATCTCGATTGGCTGAATCTATATAGACCATATATTCGACAAGATTCTCATAATTCCGTTATATGAAGTTAACCTGAAAAGATTACAACAAACCACAAAGAATCGAATTCTTTCAACTTGTCTACCAAGCTACAAGCAAAGCTATTTATATAATTCCAATTTTTGTTAAATCGAATAGCTGAACCAAAATTTCGATTTTTCTTTTCGCGAAAAACGTATTACATTTTTATTCATAGTCCATTTAAGACAGCCCGTTGAAATAGAAAGATATTTCTATGAACACTTCTTTCTTTAAACGATTAATCTCTATAAAATACTTATCTAACACGCAAAACTTCAATTCTTTTTACAGTTACACCCAATCCTCTCGATTCATGAATTGCTCATGTAGGCTGCCATTTTTCCATAAACACGAGAGGTCACGAGAGTTCACAAAAGTTCGACACTAAACTGTTCATGTGATTATGAGAGCGTGTTGATTGGTCGTATTATCGCATAAAAATCTATTTCAGCCAATCGTAATTAAAACAAACATGACCCAGATAAACAATAATAAACACACATGTTCTGAAGCACATATTAATAACAAGTTTTATTATTTAGTGTATACTCAAAAAAAAAAAAAAAAAAAAAAAAACCTTTAAAATATACTACGAATGTCTGAGACACTATAAAGAAATTAACTTCTATGTGTTTTTGGTTTTCTAAATTGTTCAAATAAATGGTTAATATTCTACTACTACTATCTAAAAATAAATAAATGAAAATTGAGTAGAAATATAATTGACACAGTTTTTTAAAGTGGCATTCACCTCATTGAGTAGAAATATAATTGACACAGTTTTTTAAAGTGGCATTCACCTCATTGAGTAGAAATATAATTGACACAGTTTTTTAATGTGGCATTCACCTCAAACTACTTAAAGTGAGGTATCTTCTGTTGCTGCAGTTGGAGTCCCTGTGGATTGCGGACCGAGTAGCTGTGGGTCTACATTCACTTTGTCCAGATCCTGAAGCCTCCTTACCGTGAACTTTTTATTGTTCTTCAATAAAACTATGATGCGACCTTCATCGCTCCACGCTTTCTTAACCTTCTCATGGTCTGAAATACGGTTATTTATTATTTTTATAAAACAAGCAAAGTTCAAACTAAAGACAGAACATTCATTAATGTCATAATGCAAAACTTCGGATACAGCGGACTGTCACCGATTCGTAAACATGTTTTACACGGAAGGCATGACATTCAAAATGCTGTAGTCAATATTTTTATCGAAATAAGTTACCATAATATATGCTAATTAAGTAGCTACGAAAAAGAAGCATGTGGTATATGAAAGAATTCTTAACAGAATACTTTAAAAATGTGTACTGAATACTAAAAAACCCATAAACAAGTCAATCCAGATATTTTTGTATTGATTGCATAACATGCTATATGCATTCGTTTGAAGTATGTATTCTAACTATGCAATATTTTCTTTCATTCGCATAAAAACAGTTTAAATGACAGATTTCCCCCCACGGCATAGATAAAATTCAAACAGTTTAGCAATTCATCCGTAAAAGGATATTCACCTGTAACGGTTATCATATCTCATTTCTGTGCTTCAGAAGTATCATATTAGCTTACAAATTTCATTACGTATGAGGATTATTTTCATAACTAACGCTATCATAGTCTGAATATTTTATCCTTTCATTTTTAGTTGTATTAAATTGTAACTGACGATTCAGTCTCTTAATTTATGCTTGTTATTTACACTGATTACTACTGTACATGCCATGCAATAGGTTAAAAGTCAAAGCCATAGTGGCTTATCACCTTTTAATTTCAAGCTTTAAAAAAACAAAGTTCAATATACAGCTGGATTATACTGATATCAAATTTGCTAACAGATACCGCTATTCTGTTGTCAAAAGATATTATTTTATTTTGTGTTTAAGGATGGAGCGTGACAATATAAACGAGCTTACAAAGTTTGAAGTTGCACAGAGCGACCATTCTGAAATCTGTCGGGATGACATTGATGATGCAGAAGGGATGGATGGAAATGAATGTAAATTTGAAACAGAGAGGGAAACTTGGGGCGGCGAGTTTGAGTTCGTTTTATCTCTAGTTGGATACACAGTAGGACTGGGAAATATATGGCGATTTCCTTATTATTGTTACAAAAATGGAGGAGGTATGAATATTTGTATTTTCCTTTTTCTTTGCAAAGATCCTGACATGACGTAAGTAATAGTTGAAGGCATAGTCTTTACTTTTGTAAACAACAGCGTTTACTAGAGTAATACTTAATCAAAGTTCTTATCACTAGGCTAAGTTCCTATCATAACACTTACTATTGGAAATGAACGAATATGCTAATCAATTGAGAAGAACAATATTATAAGAAACCACACGCTTTACCACAAAGCTATGTTACGACGTAAATTGTAACAAAAACGCAAATTGTAATAATTATTACAATTTGCGTTTTTATTACAATTTGCGTCGTAACAAAGCTACTTTCTCAGTTCTGAAAAACCTTTCCTCACCTCAAAATATCAACCTCATTTACGTTAGAAAATATCAACCTCATTTACGTTAGAAAATATCAACCTCATTTACGTTAGAAAATATCAACCTCATTTACGTTAGGAAATATCAACCTCATTTACGTTAGAAAATATTAACCTTATTTACGTTAGAAATATCAACCTCATTTACGTTAGAAAATATCAACCTCATTTACGTTAGAAAATATTAACCTTATTTACGTTAGAAAATATCAACCTAATTTACGTTAGAAAATATCAACCTCATTTACGTTAGAAAATATAAACTCCATTTATGTTAAAAAGTATCAACCTCATTTATGTTAAAAAATATCAACCTCATTTACGTTAGAAAATATCAACCTCATTTACTTTAGAAAATATCAACCTCATTTACGTTAGATACGTCACAGAATGGTTTCATAAAAACATGTCAAAAGATAAATTTAGAAAGGAAAACCAATAAAACCGAAACCATTACAAGTTGATAAGTAAATGAACTAGTTAGATGATTATTACACATGTGGATACATTAGACAACTGACGAGAAAGACAGAAGGTTAGTATCGAGTGTCGCTACTAGAAGTATCCCTTCTCTCTGACAAAGATGATAGTTATTGTTTTAAGTTGATGCATATTGCCCAAAACTAACGAAAATTACCAATCAATTAATTCGCAAAATCAGCATTATAATGCCTTGAGTCATTTACAAAAGCATACCAGAATACGGCAAAGTAGATTACTAAACGAAAGAAATAAAAACCAATAAATAAAAAACAATGGGGGACATTTGTTGATTATCCACCCTGAATACTCTCTGATATTACATTGGTCCTTACATTTGGATTCCTCTGCTTTTATCGCTATTTTCTCTTTTGGTATGGTGATAATTAAGCCTAATTATTTGCAACAGATTACACATTAAGTTTAGCAGCATGTTTTGTTAACACCATAATCTTTGTTTTTTGAAATCCTAACTTTTTATTTAATGTATAAGTGACAATTTTCACAACTAAAAGTCAAGACCATCACTATTAGAAACAATGATAAAGTCAGAGGATTCCAACTGAAAGGACCAAAATTCTATTTGGTCTACCTTTGATGTTATCTGAGTAAGGGAGATAATTTGTTATCAGGAATGTCCCTCATTAACCTACATCTCTGTAAATTAATAAACATTTACACTATCAAGGAGATTTTTTTTAAACTTCCATAGCTTTTAATAAGATATCTTTGAAAATAAGGTAAATTATTGGAAGGCATTCAGAAATAAAGCTTGTTAATGGCTGAAAATAGTATAATAATCTAAACATTCTATAGGCTGTATATGCTAGATGAGGAGAGTGATTTTTCCGTAACACATATAAGAAGACGGTATGAGTGTATCTCACCATTTCACTGAATTCACTGTTCGGTACCGAAAAACAGTCCCGCAAATTGTGAATTTTCTTCTCATTCTTGTGAATTTTTAAAGTTTTTTGGCGTTTTTGAAGAGGCCGAAATTCGGGGTCAAAATCAAGCAAAAAAAATCACTGCCGTATTCCCACCAAAGGGAGGGGACACCCCTCCCGTACCCACCCCTATGTGGTTCTACCCTTCATGTCAGCCCCCCCCCCCCCCCCCCCCCCCAGGCAGCCCTATTCTGTATCCGTCCCTGATTTGCAGGATTTCAGTATTCACAGACGCACGATTAGCCGTCTCAAGACCACACTCAAGCAGACGTGTAGCAGATAGACCAAGGTCCGGTAGGCCGCAAAAGATGACGCCAGGTGATGACAATTACATTGTGACGTTATCAAGACGAGAACGCTTTTGGCTGGCAGCAAAATAGCCCGTCTTCTAAGAAATGCTACTGGATATCTCATTCCAAACAGTTAGTAATCGACTGAGAGCAACAAAACTGAGAGCATTTCTGCAGTACGTTGGCGTTCCACTTTCAGAACGTCATTGTCAGGTCTCAGAATCCAGTGGAGTGAGGTTTTCACCACTTGGTCTCATTTCACGTCTGATTTTGCTTACATGCGACTGAGAGTATGGCGAAGACAGGCTGGAAGGTTTCGCGCCCGAAACGTCATTCAGCATGATCGCTTCGATGGAGTCAGCATCATTGTATGGGGCAGGAAAAGTCACCGAGCACAGACAGACATTATCGTCCTCGTGGAAAACCTTACGGATGACATAGTAATTCTGCCTCCAGTTTTCCTTTAATACATCATTATCGCACGTAAACTTCAACAAGACAATACCCGCCGTCATGCTCCGCATCCGACTCATTTGATTTTTCCAGCCAGCTTTTGATAATACGCTTGAATGACCCGCTTAAGTCGCAAGATTTGTCACCAATTGAATGTCTGTGGGAGTACCTTGGACGGCAAGTTTGACAAGGTTATGGCGTCAGTTAGTTTATACCAAATTTATTTTAGTTCCATTGTGTAGGGAGCTTTGAGCTTATAGACAAACTCTCGAATCACTCTGGCGTCAGTTACGTACAAGACCTCGAACAAGTTTTACACAGGGAGTGACAGACGATCCCTGTGAACGTTTCTGGAACCCTTATCCCTAGCATGAGGCATAAATGTACTGCTGCCATTACCATATGAGCGGCCGTACACTGAAAGCCATTCTGAAACGTAAATTGACGTCGAATCGTGTGACAAAATGTCGCACTATCAATACATTATATATATTACATTCAGTATAATTTTCATTCAGGTCAAAATCGCTTGTGTCAATATCAAATATGTTAGTATTTGAATCATCTTTAAAATGTTCATATCCGTCATCTTCATTTACGTCACATTTGTTTTGGTATTCTTATTAAATAATGTATAAAGACTATTTTGATCATGTCACTCAAATAACTTTTTTTTCATTTAAATCAAGTCACTGTTTACAATGCTTTTTGGTTAATGTCTCTTCGGCTACTAAAGAATGGCGAATTATTTTTAGCGGTTAGGTTCAAAATAAATGTTCTCTTCGTGTTGAGAGTCTTTCTTACATCCGGCATAAGTTTTAACGAACCATTATGTGTTTTTTTTTTTTCACCGAATACTCTTTATTATGCAGAAATTAACCTTGAAAGAAATTTCATGTATTAGTTGTGACAAAGAATCTATTAAATAGTGTAAAGAAATGCACTGTTTTCGTTTTTTAATTTCTCAAAACAAGATTTATACTAAAACAACTTAAAACTTACTCAAAATATTAAAATCTACTTGAATCCCAATTCACATTCTTAAAGAATTTTAGTACTGCAACCCATGTCTGTAATTAAATAGGATTCGAGAATTTTGTCAGTTCGAATACAGTCATGGGAAATAAACGAGAAGTTTTACTGTAATATATTTAACAATGCTAGAATTTAGAATGTACAAAAAAGACAATAATCAAATTGACCAGAATTGTAATAATAAAATTATTTACACTCATAACCGTATTTATATTATTCATTTTTTTGTCCGCCATATTTTTTCTCAATAGTCTATAACCTATGAATAAAGTTCCTTCACGACACTTTATTTAAACAATGATAGATATTTGAGTTGTCAAAATACATTACTGTCTTCTTTCTATTGCCCCCCTTTTTTGAATACATTTGATCGCTCTAATATATCCTATAGACTTACTTAAGTATTTTTCATGTATAACTCCATCGTTAACAAAATAATTTTGTCTCTATATCAAAGGTAAAACTTTAAGGAAAAGTCGAGCAACTAGTTATTAACCCGACCCTCTTTTTCTGTGAACTGATTTCTGTTCATGGTATGTGCCAAATATTTAAGCTTGAGCAACCTCGGCTTCACTAATCAAACATAACATACGAAGCTTATATACAGTTTATTTACCTATATGTGGAACTAACATGTAGTACATATCAAGCTTCATAACGTGTGAAGCTAGAGATAAAAACTTAAAAAGTATAGATTTATCTCGATTTTGACGAGATTTTGAGTCTATGTGAAGTTAGCAGAATAGCAGGATGACAGAATAGCAGAACAACTCCAGCAGAATAGCAGAATGGCAGAATAGTACAACAACTTTCTAATATACAAAATGTCTAATTAAGTTTTATAGATATCAATCAAAGTTTGTCCTCCGTCTGTCCGTCCGTCTTTCCAGTTGTCCGTCCGGTAATCTGGATTCCGTGATAACATAAATTCCGTGTAAGTTAAGTTGATGAAAATTGAAATATGTATATATGGCGACATGGAAATTATGCAAGTTACTTTGTTTTTATCCGCGTATAAAATTTCTGGTCGCTATGGTAACAGAAACAGTAAAAATACGGCTTAAACCAACAGATCGTTTTATCACTCAAAACGTATACGAGCTAGGTTACTGAAAATAAGTATGTAAAAAGATGGCAATATAGAAATAATGCGTTTGACCTTCTCTATTTCTTTTTCTCTGGTTCGTGAAATTAGTCTATCAGCCAACATAGGAACTTAAAACAAAATTTAAAAAAATCTGGGAGAAAAGCTTCGGCAGAACTTCAGAATAGTAGAACAATTTCAGCACAATAGCAGAATCACTTTTATCTGTTAAATGAAAAACTTCAGCAGAATAGCAGAACAACTCCAGTGGAAAAGCAGAACAGCAGAATAATAGAACAAATCCAGCAGAATGGCTATGTTGTTAGTTCGGGATTCAAATGTTCATTCGAAAATGTACTTTTGGCTTGTTCTGGGGGATTCAAATGTGGTTACGTAGATACATTTCTGGCTGGAAGGTTAGAACATTCGAATATGTATTTCTGGCTATGCTAGAAATTTAAATCTGCATTAAAAAAGAACCAAACGCGCTGTTTAGCTGGTAGTTGGTGTCTTAAAACGAGCATTCTAAAATGAACTACTGGCTTATTTAAATATCAAATGTTTATTCGATAATGATGTACTTTTGGCTCGAATGTGCATTCGCAAAAGACGTCTTGCTAATAACTGACGATTGAAGTGTGCAGTCGACTTTTTATTTTTGAGTTAAACACTGTTGAAGTTAAGGATTCAGATAAACATTCGAAAATGTAATATTGGCATGGCGTCGTTAAACAGAATTTCACCTCACATGGACATTAAAAAATAAATAAAGAAATAAAATCTTCCTCTTTGCTTATTCTTATTGGAAACTCAACATTATTCAGTATTTTTTTCAGAAGTATTCGAATAAATTTTAATCACTATAACACGGCCAATCTTAGCGCGGCGTGTAATTGTTGGTGAAACGTTGCAATATTCAAATGTATTGGAAAAAGCTTTTAAACAACGCTATTAGACTGGTTTTTCTAACGTCGTCTGATATCTTTACATCAAAATTTCATTAAGAGTACCTACATCCACAACTGTAGTGTGAAAATTAAGTAAAACTAATTACTGATACATTTAGAGCACTTTATATATTTTATATATATTCTCCACCTTCTTATTAAACTGAATACTAGGAATATTTTTTAAAGAAAACTTTGCACGGATAGGTTTAATATAAAGATATATTCAATAAAAACTACTACTTGTGTATGTTACTAGAAACATCGCAACTTCCTAAGACAAACGCTAAGAATGAAACGAAGTAGAATGTCACATTCTGTCTCTCAGTTTTTGTATCTCAATTTGAATTGATTTTATATTTCTCAAAGTTATGACTTTTTTGTCCACTATAAGTGTATCATTTTAATTTGCCTGTATTTGATAAAATATTAAAAATGAGACCAGTTGTGTGTTAACTTTATAAAATGTTTAGAGTTAGAAACGATTCCTTACTGTTTTCCAGTGAATTCAAAATGATATAAAAACTAATTTAAGATATATTATATTTGTTAACATTGTTGGAAAGGTAAGACATTTATGCCCTGTTAAAACCACTAGTTTAGTTCAACCCGGTCTCAAGCACTGAATAATGATTAAAACACATTTACGGTTTTATGGGAAAAGGAAAAGCAAATACCTGTTTTGCGCCAAATTTATCTATCTTGATGACGAGAGAATTCACACATATCTTTACAAAAAGTCCGTTTTCATGAAATATTAATGTCTCGTATAGACTTGATATTTCAATATGATACAGTGAATAAATAAATTTAAATAATTACAGTAACATGTAAAAATGTCTTCTTACCTTTTTAAAAAAATTCTAACTATTGCTTACCCTGTATTTATAGTCAACATAATGGCCTGCCTAACAGCCAGAGTTAGCATTTCAACTCTCAGCTTATGAGCTTCTCGTTAGACTGAATTTCATTTCAATTTAATTAAAGAGGCTGTACTCCAGATTTGACATAAATTTTTTTTTCATAAATTATATATTTAGATGCCGTGAGATTAAAACAACATAATATTTTACTTCAAAACTGATTATAAAAGTCAAAATAGAATAAAAAAAATATTTTCGCTCCAGCCTGATTTGAACTCTGGACCCTCATGTTAACAAAATATTTCCAACGCTCTTACTGTCACCACCATCGCCGCATATGATATTACAAATATTTATTTTAAATCTTATACGATATAGTTATATCGTCGCGTTACGGTATAGCACTTTGAAAGGGAAAAAAATCAATTTATAATGTAATTATTTGACTTATTTTTTGTAAGTAGGTTATTTGTTAAGCATTAATCATAAATATTACAAGAAATTTAGAATACAAGAAAACTTTCTTTTTTTTGTCATCTGGAGCACAGCCCCTTTAAAGTTCAGCCTCAACATTTTTTTATGTTTACTTAGCAAAACAAGTTTTCAGATATTCTTAATGACAGTTTCAATCGATTTAATCTCTGACCATCAAGCTATGTGTAAACTCTTATTATAGAAACGTAAGGCTGTGTGATTAAATAGAGATCTGTCATGTCACCTAAGGCACAGGTTTTACATAACTAGAAAGATTCTTTTAATATCCATATAACTAACGCATGGCAATGAATCTAAGAGTATTCAATCAAAACACATTGTTGGGTTTACTTTTTTAATTTATTGCACGTGCGAAAAATGCCGGTAGAAAGATCATCTTTCATTTGTAACACAATGACTTTTGTCACACAGAGTGATATCTATACTTGTTTCAAGGTGTATTAAGCTGAATTGCTCCATAGTAATGCTCAGCAATAAAAAATATCATTCTATATCTATATATATGTTGTTAGAAATTGTTTCAAAGTTTAAATATTTAGGAACAGCGTTTACAACAGGTGGTTCTTTTAAAGATCAGGATATTATGCTGGCTGGTCAAGCACTAAAAGGTACCAAATTAACTGTTGTTTCATAACCTACTGAAATAAATTTTGATTAAAATTTTTTTATTTGTTATTCCGTTTTCAGCATATGACGATGACGATACTTTTATCATTCATCTATATTTTAAACCAGAAGTCAACGATCTGTCAAAAACATATTTTTTGAAAAACGGTAATACGGAACCGCAGAAATAAAACATACCTATGCCAAATTGATGTTGCCGCAGAAATAAGGTACGCAGAAATTTAAGACCCCTTGTTTTGATAAAAAACGCAGAATATTGAGCCCGCAGAAATAAGTACTTATACGGTATTTTTAAAATGAACAATTATTTGTATAAATTCACTAATTTAACACCTAAACATACATTGGAACTGTTTGATAAATTAATACGCCCAATTTTAAACTATTCGTCCGAAGTATAGGGCTTTTATAAAGGTGAACAGGTGGAACGAACAACACGTACAATTTTGCAAGCGTTTGCTTGTTGTTAAATTATCTACTCAAAATGATTTTGTTTATGGAGAGCTTGGTAGATACAGCCTTGGAATGCTCAGACTATACAAAATTGTGAAGTACTGGTTAAAAATATGTACATCTGTAGAAAACAAATACATTAAACATGCTTATTTATTGTTGAAAAGAGATTGTGAAAATAACCAGAGAACAATTAATTGGGTATCTCAGCTTATATCTTGATTGTCTAGATTAGGTTTTTATGATGTATGGTTAAACCAAGGTGTTGTCAATAAAAATGCATTTTTAAATGTACTGAGTCAGAGAATAAAAGACAACTGGTCGCAAGACTATAATTCCAGATAAGAAAACTCATCCAGAGAATTACTTTTTCGCCCTTTTACAGAGTTTAGTTTTAGCAAGTATCTAGATGTTATTAACATTCGAAAGTATAGAATCGCTCTGACACGTCTTAGAATGTCTTCACACCGTTTACATGTGGAGTTAGGAAGGTGGAAGAAACCGCAGTCTGTTCCTTTTGATGAACGAGTTTGTCTTGCATGTAATGAATTGGAAGATGAATTCCATTTAGTTATAAAATGTCCTGTTTACCAAGATCTACGATTAGCTTATATAAAGAAATATTACTGGAAATATCCAAGTATGTTAAAGTTCATACAGCTAGTCACCACTAATAATGCCACTGAACTCAGAAATCTAGCTACATTTGTATATTATGCTTTTAACATACAAAGACAAGTGCAAACTATACTGTAAAATAAACATGGGTTTATGTACATGTATTAAGTCCTTGTCATTAGTAAAATGTTGTTTACAGTCATTTTGTAAATATGATCTTCTTTTGTAGCATATGAAATGACTATAAATTCTGTGCCTAGTACTGTGTTTAAATTAGATAAAAATGTATATAGATCTGATACACACTGTCTCCCCCGAGATTGCATGTATGGATAAACAGTCTACGAAGGGACTTTATTTTGGATCTTAAATATTTTTTTCCCTTATCGGCAAATCGAGTAAAATTTGAAAAAAAAACTGATATTAAATTTAAACCTGTTAAATTTCATAACTAAAACATGCGATCTCGCTATTTCACCATCTTACCATGCGCTGTATATGTAAGTTTATGTATATTTATTGATGCTTTGCACATGACTTGTTAGGGTTAAAATGCAAATAAAATTCTATTCTATTCTATTTAACTTTAATTCATATCACATGTCTTTATGTTGTCTTGGTAATAGCGTTACAATAAGATAGATCATTACATTGTATGGAGATCAAGCAATAATGTGCAGGTAATCATCAGATTTTTCATTCATATTGTCATAACCTTTTTACTCATGCTTTTACAGAACGTACAATGTACATGAAGATATTTAATGAATCAGTTAGCACTATGCTCTATTCATATATATTTATTTTTTCTAATTATAATTATGTAGTATGCAAGATCAATCATACATGTATACCTTCTCAACAGTTGTAAAATTCACAGATCCACGCCCTTGTAATCTTATACCAATAGGTTTTATCCACAAACTTTTGTTATATACTTAGTGGTAGTGAAAATATAACTGCTCTTTGTTAAATTATGCAAAAGCGAGGGGTCAGGGATCCATCAAACATAGCCATGAATTACAAAGAGAAAAGGTTTCGACATATTAAATATTCAGACAGTTTAATATTTAATATAGTGTAGCAATTTTCTGTTCATCAATTTACAATTTTTGTTTATTTTCGATGTCATGTGATGTTTGCTGTTGTCAGCCTTATTTTTCGTTTCGATAAGGTTGACGTTCTACAGTTATACATCTTCATATATATAAATATTATATTATAGTATCACCAGTCTTACATCTAGTAAGGCTACTGATACAAGTAGACAGTTATTATTTTTATTTACTATAGTAAACAAGCAGAGGTCACAATTTAAATACATATTATATACAAAGATAAATTGACACAATAAATAACACATGTATACAATACCATAAAGTGTGGTTAAAAAAACTTTCAAAGTAAAATGCATTTAGGTTAATCGAATAGCAATATTGGACAAACATTTTATAAGAATGATATTTAACAAAAGCACAAAATGTATGTCACTTGTATTTATCCTTCATTTCTTTAATTTGTATACCTATACATGGTCTTGTATAGATTGTCTTACCTTCTTAACTTTCGTTCAATGTCGCTGTATGTATGTATTGTAAAATTGTATTTGTCTTTCATTTAATTTGGATACTTATTCATTGTCTTGTGTAGTTTGTCCTACCTTCTCCACTTTTGTTCACTGTTCGCTGTATGAATGTATTGTAAAATTGCCACCATGGGCTCACAGCCCAGTGGAATATATTAAATAAAACTTGAAACTTGAAACTTTAATAAACCATCTTCAGACGCGTACAGATAGCCTTAACTCCTCTAAAATATGGTACACCATTTGGAGAGATGACCTTTCGTATTCACTAAGTTTTCAGTTAAAACTGCTTGCCGTAAAAATGAAACACAAAAGCATGTCCAGAAGTGTTTGAAAAAAAAATTGGAAAGAAAACATCAAATATTAATAGACGTATCATTTGAAAATATGTTTTCTCCCCAGGCTGCGCTATTATTCCATTCCTTCTGTTCCTGGCCGTATGTGGAGGTCCCCTGTACTACATGGAGGTATGTCTTGGTCAGTGGTCCGGTACTTCACCCATCGCAGTCTGGAGTTTGTGTCCCCTTTTTAAAGGTAAGACATCTAATGGACATCATATTGCTATAAAATAAAATGGTAGACAATTAAGTATTATACGTTTGATATAGACTGATTTCGCTAAACTTTTGCATGTTACGTTTTGCATTTGAAATCTATTCTCAGAGAAAAATTTATTCATACAAGAAACCTGTCATGTTGGCTTATTTGCGAGATAACAGACTGGTCTGAAAATAGATGAAAAAGAAACTCCGTCCAAGGGTATGTGTCCGTTTATGCGCCGTTTTACAATAAATTTAATATGCAGATGTATCATGGCTAGATAAACCTGTATGGCATATCTGAAATTTAAACAGACGAAATACAAAGAAACGTGTCTACTATATAATGTTGCACTTCTAAGCATCTGTTAAATATCAATCATCCAAAACAGGGGTTGATACGTACGTTGTTTTGGCTATGCAATCGTGATTTTTTAAAAAGATATTTGAACCAAGTTGCACGATGCTCAGATTGGTTAAACACGGTAGTGAAAGTACAATGATACGAGAGTGAAAAGGCTATGTTATGATGATACGATGTTGAAAACCACGCAGTAAACAGTTTCTGCGTTCTTACCATAATACAATCGCGCTTTTGTCATCATGCCGTCGCTTTTCACAATCGCTTCATCGCATTTTTACCTAAATTATACTATAGCGTTTTCAACACCGCGTCGTTGCTTTCCAGGTGATATGCTCGTTAGTACTGGTTACTGAGATGTCATCTGCTTCTGACAAAGAAGATACTTTTAACTCTATAAATTCGTATGTTTATGGAACAGTGTTGAAAACAAGATGGTTCGATTATGAAAATGTTATGTGATGGTGATAATGCGTTGGTAGGATGATGAAAACGCATTCTTAACTGGCAATGGTATGATGCTAAAAACACAATGGTTCTACGGTGTCAACGAAATGATACGATTGTGAGAACGCAATTGAACGATGATTAAAATGCGGTGGTGCAATTGTGAAAATGCAATGGTACGATTGTGAGAACGCAATGATACGATGGTTAAAATGCTATGGTACGTAGGTTGAATGCGATGGTGCACTGGTGAAAATGCAACGGCATGATGGAAAAACGCGATGATACGGTGGTGAAAACGAAACGGTGCGATGGCGAAGATGCAACTGTATGGTGATAATGCGATTGTACGCTGGCAAAATCGCAATAGTACGATGGTGAAAATACAAAGGTATGATGGTGAAAACTCGATGGTACATTTATACAACTGCGATTGTACGCTGTAAAAACGCGATTTTGCGAAGGTGAAAACGCGATGCTTTAATGGTGAAAACGCGATGGTACGATGCTGCAGTAATGAAAAAGCAACCGTACGAAAGCAAAAATTTGAAAATATGACTATGTGATGAAAATGGAATGATACGATTGTGAAAACGTAAGGTACAATAGTGAAACGCCATTGTACGATGATGAAAGTGAAATGTTACGATGGCTAATTGCAATGATATGATTGAGAAAATGCAATGGGATTTTGGTAAAAAAAGTGATGGTGCAAAGGTGAAAATTTGAAGGTACAATGGTGAAATTGCGATAAAGCAGTTGTACCAAATAAAAAAAATGCTATTGTATGATGATGAGAACGCGAATTCACAAATTTGTAAAGTATGACGGCTTAAACGCATTGGTAAGTTTGTGAAAATGTAATGATTCAATTGTGAAAACGCGATTGAACGACGGTAAAAAATGCAATTGTACAATGGTAAAATCGCACTGCCACGGTGAGTAAAATGCGAGTGCATGATACGTAAACGCAATCGTATGATGGTGAAAACACAATGGCACGATGGTGAAAACGCATTGGCACGGTAAACAAAATGCGATTGCACGATGGTAAAACGCACCGGCACGATAGTGAAATTGCAATGGCACGGTGAACAGGACGCGATTGCTCGTTAGTGAAAAGGCAATGGCACGATGGTGAAATCGCAATGGCACGGTGAACAAATGCGATTGCGCGATGGTAAAACACACTGGCACGATGGTGAAATTACACTGGCACGGTGAAAGAAACGCGATTGCTCGTTGGTAAAAAGGCAATGGTACGATGGTGAAATCGCAATACCGCGATTGCACGATGGTAAAACGCACTTACACGATGGTGAATGCAATGGCACGGTGAACAGAACGCGATCGCTCGTTGGTGAAAAGGCAATGGCACGATGGTGAAATTGCACTGGCACGGTGAACAAAACGCGATTGCTCGTTGGTGAAAAGGCAATTGCACGATGGTGATCGCAATGGCTGTGTGAACGAAACGCGATTGCACGATGGTAAAAAGCACTGGCACGATTTTGAAATTGCATTGGCAAGCTGAACAAGATACGATCTCACGATGGTGAAAACGCATAAGTACGGTGGTGAAATAGCAATGAAACGGTGAACGTAACGCGATTGTACGATGGTATAAACGCAATCATACCATGTTGATAACACAGTGGCACGGTGAACAAAAAGCGATTGCATAATAGTAAAATCACAAGAAGTAATTGTACGATGCCGAAAATGATCTTGAATGACGATGAAATTGCGTTTTTACATAATGAAATAAAAAGAATGTAGTGATGGTGAAAAGGCGCTGGTAAGATTATGGTTTGTTTGGTAAAAATGTGATTGTGTGCTGGCTAAAACGCTTTAAATAGATGACGAAATTGCTTTGATAAGATTATGAAAAATGCAATAGTGCGATGGTGAAAATGCAATTATATGACGATGACAACGCTTTGGTAAGATTTTGATAATGTCACGGTGAGACTGTTAAATAGCGGAACGATGGCAAAAATGCTATGGTGATAACACAATTATACGATGATAAAAATGCAATGGTGCAACGTGAAAATGCGGTGGTACGATAGTGAAAACGCGACAATACGATTGTGAACAGACGATTGTACGATTGTGAAAATGCGAAGAGAGAAAGTGAAAATGCGAAGGTACGATGGTGAAAAAGCGATGTTGAAGACTTGTTTATAAGATGGTGAAAAAGCAACAGAATTATTGTTAAAATACGATGGTTAAAAGCAAAAGTACGTTGGTGAAATCGTAATAGTACGCTGCTGAAAATGCGAAAATACGATGGTGAAAACGCAATTGTCTTTTGGTAAGTATGCTATCGTACGACGATTAAAATGCGATGGTACGATGATGAAAACCGATCGTATAATGGTGAAAATGTATTTGTAAGATGGGAAACCGCGATGTTACGATGGTGAAAATTTTATAATAAATAAAAATGTTATAATAACAAGAAAAGTATAACACTGACGTGTTATATGTGGACGACATTTAAGTGATGTGGAATATTGGGTGAAAAGGTGGCCAGCAAGCTATGATATACTGTAAATAAACAAATATTGGAGTGGAAGTTTTTTTGTTCTTTATTGACTATTGAGGTATTTTCATGGCCTCGTGTTGATGTTAAAATTTGTATACAGGATATTTATTGAACCTTGAGATTGAACTGGCCAGGTTAGAACATGGTCACTGCATGTCATCTTGATGGGCTGAACATTTGATCAGTTTCATGGAATTCATTCCAGGGGTGAAAAAGATACGAAGCGGACATGAAACACATGGCTCATATCTTTAGACACCACTGGTGACCTTGACTGGTCCAGGTTGGAACATGACATCGGACACAGGGTGATCACAATAGCTCATCCTGAGCATTTGCTCTAAAAACACCCTTCGTTCATATAATGCTCCACCTAGCGGTGCTCTTGTTGACTAATTTTCTACTAAAATGAAATTTCTGTTCATTAAAGAAAAATGCTTAGATTTTTTTCATATTTTGCATGTGTATGTATCTTATGAAAATACAGGTTACTTGCAAAATTGTTCAGTACATCTCCAAATTTGTCAGAGTGTTGGCCTTTATAGACTAAATTACTGATAACAACCAAAATGTCTTCACATTTATAGGGTTGTGTTTTGTAGCACGCTGTTCATTAAATAAATGTAACAATTATACTGCTTTTGACACTCCACCTGCCTCTTTAATTTTTATCATCTGCTTATGATACATTGCTGGGGCAAATATGTCCCATGGACACATTTCTAGTGAATTGTTGTTTTTGATATATTATTTTTTAAATAAAGATAATGTTAACAAGTATTTCTTTCTTGTGTTTGTGGTAAACTTATTGTCAGCTAAAGTTTTACCCCCTCTTTACAGTTGTATTCATATCAGAGTCAGTTTACCTTCCTAAAAGTACTGGAAAGAACATGTACTAGACTGCAAATGTTACCAATAAACTACCAACAGAACTTACAATATTGGTCAGAATGCATAAATTATGGTTGGTATAATAGTACTCTTGTACTTTTCTAGAACATTATAGTTGGCGTACCACAGGGTTTTAGAAAACTAAGTGGAATTGTCAATACTTATAGAGAATAACAGGTTAGCCTCGCCCCTTCCAGGACCATATCTAACCTCGTCTGAGAAACCCTTTCTCAAAAGACAGTAACCTGTTATTCTTTTTATCATGCCACTATTATGATATTGCATCTCATTATTTTAATTCGGGGCGCTGATTTCTGAAAGTACGGTAACCACTTTGTACAAGAGGGTTATACGCCAAAAAAAGTAGTCCGAGGGTTTTTACCAATAATTTTATAACACAAAACAATTTTTGGTACAATTTGCTTTAACAATTTATTTGCTGTGTATTATCATAAATATTCAGCAAAGTCAATTAAACAATACCAACAATAAATATCATCAGTGCTGATCTGGCGTAGGAACATATTACCATTTCAAACAAATTTAGCAAATGGCCGCCGGCTGAAACAGACAGCAACTGGAAAATTTAATATAACAAGTGAGATTTTTAAAGCTAGTAAGGAGATTAATACAAAAAGAACAATGTTTTACAAACTGTTAGCCAGATATTAACAGTTTAACAGTTAACACAACGGATTTGGACGAAGGAGTCCATAGGTTTAAGCATGGAAAAGTGTTCTCAAGTCACTGACTGAGAAAGGTTGCTGTTCTCAGACAGGCTTTATCAGGCAGTTGTCATAGTAATGGCATGATAAAAACCCAGCACTACGCGAGAGGTTTTGCAGTACTTTCAGTCCTTTGACTTAATGTACACGTGTTTATCAGTTTAAAGCCATCTTGGAAATACAGCGGGGTCAGTTCAACATTATCACAAGAAATCAATTAATACGCCGAATTATCACTAAACATACGGTTTCGAGGGTACATTGATACGCATCTAAATAATATTTTCTACATACTTAAACATAAAATTTTATCAAAGAAGACCCATAGATCTAACATAATTTAACAATAAAACTCCACATAATCAACCAAATATAAGAAATTACGTTGAAATCTTCCCTTATTTGCATAATAATTGTATCATCAACAACGCCAGACAATCGCTGGTACTTCACTATCGTTGTAAATGTATATCTAAAGCCGGATACATTATTGAAAGAGATGTTCAAAAAGTTTATCTGTCCTCTCACGTTAACTCGGACATTTTCCCATTATAAACTAATGTTTCTATTTACGTAAATTAAAAAAATTAATAGATTTCATTAATAAAATAAACATTTTCTTGGAAACTACAGAATTTTCAACATCTTTTTATGACACAAACACAAAAAAAACTTATTTTCATAAAACAAAACCCACATACACGGTACTTTTTTTAGTAACCCTCATGTTTCTCTTGGGTCGAAATAGATGTACGTTGTATAGGTCATCTAGTAATAGTTAATAGTACTTATAATTTATGACCCATAATTCGTCCAGAAAATAAATTGGTGCGATTGTAAAAACGCGTCTAAAATGCAATTGTACGATGGTGAAATCAGTATGATACCATGTTGAAAATGCGATGGTGCGACTGTGAAAAAGCAATAGTACGATAGCGAAATTGCGACGACTTTATGCTGAAGTTGCGATGGCACGATGATTATTACATAAAAGTTAGGTAAAAAACCGATGGTACGATGATTGTAACGGGACGATACGACGGTGGAAATGCTATGGCACGATGGTGAAAACACGATGGTAATGTTGTGAAACCATCATATTGTTGTGCCATTGTGATTGCACGTATCATCGTATTTCCACCTTCGTACATCGTGGTTTAGATTTCCTTAAAAAATCACAGTTGTCCAAACTGAATACATTAAGTACAGGATATCATAACTGTTTAGCCTTTAGATGAATAAGCGTAGGCCAATAAGAGTTCATACTTTATTGCAAAGAACGTAAATTATTTCTATACCATAGATAGAAACCTGTTCCATCTGCATCGTATATTTGTCAATAGCATCACGGTAATTTATACTTTCAAAATGTTTACTGATTTTCTGGGATATTGATCTTTATTTAATTATAGGTATCGGTCTGGTAATGGTAGCGGTTTCTGTGATATTCATTTGGTATTATGGAATAGCATTCGCCTGGGTACTCTATTTTCTGATCCAGTCATTCTACCCTTCACTTCCATGGAGTAATTGTGACAACAGTTGGAATACTGAACTATGCATAGGTAACTATATCTTACTTTTTTAACTTGTTTAAAGATCATGGAGCTACCAAAGTATTTGCAATCAGTTGCTTTAATCTGGCTGAGAGCCATTTCTTTCTTTACCCAACGGATTTGACAGATAACACAAAATAGTATAACTACATTAAAAGGTAGATCAAGTCTTGAAAGGTGACTAACTTCGAAGAACATAAAAAACGTCTTAGGTTAAGTTGATGAAACTTGGTATTTGAAAAGATGGCAAAATTATGATTAAGCACGTCACTGTGTTTTTGTTTCTCTGATCAAAATTCTGATTGCTATAGCACGGAAAAAATCAAAATATTGAACCGTTGGATTCTTTGATATCCGTTGATAACTCAAGAAGTATATGATACTAAATTCATGAACGCCTCTCTCCCATTTTGGTAATAACATTCCCGCAAAACTTTGTTTCACTCATTTATCATGTACTGTGGTAATACGGCTCGTCATAGCAAAATCTTGTGATTCGAACTCATTTCACATTTCTAGATATATCGATTTGAAACTTGGTATGCATGATAACCAATTAGTGTAAATGTGCGTGTCGCATTCTATGTTTCGCCTCTTCTGGACAAGGCTGTATTGCTGGGATATTAATCACAATCAGTTACACCTCTAGTTAATTTTCAATGCAAAAATGGGACTTATGTGTTGCTAGCAACACCAATGACTTGCCAAAAATACTTTTATTTCATTTTTCTTTTCTAGATAGTAGGACCAACATAACAGAGAAGCTGCAACGTTCAATGAACAGTTCCACGAACCATACAACGGTGATTCTTCGAACATCTGGCACTGAGTTCTGGGAGTAAGTAGTATCCATTGACTTTAACCTGCAGTCAGATAGCCAGTTTAACAGTATGCGAATCTCAGAGAGGCAGTGGTCATAAGGTAGAACCCCGGAAACCTTATCAGGGAGGGAGCTTGTTCGCATCCACAAGGGATAACAGGCTCAAGATTTCAAACACAAAAGAGCACCTGCAGTTATTGAACAAGACGCCATACTGTTTACAAATCTAGCCAATTATTTTTTTCCAGCGTGCTAGAGCCTCAAAACGAGGCTTTTTTATGAATGACACGGTTGTGTACATAGATTATATAAATATGTCACAACTGTCCAATGGAAAACGAGGACACATATATGCTGTAATATTAGATTATCTCTGAAATTCAGGGTGTTATCTTTAAAAATGTCGACGAATAAAATCAATGTTTGGAAAACTGTCTAAACCATGTTCATTTAAAAAAATCGAGAATTGTTGTTATATCAAAATGTTAACATAGCTTCTAGAGTTCACAGTTTGAATGGTTTAAGGTTTTGTTGTTGTTTTTTTTTAAATTCCTCATTTTTCATTGACTTCTATTTCAGACAGACACATTAGAGCGTTAAATAGTTCCTACTACTAGAAACTGAAACTCCTCCCATTCACAGAAACTATTCCTATTTGTATTAACTAAGCCTAACAAATGAATTTTTTTTTTGTTTTATCTAGAAAAATTCATCTTGGCCTTAATGATGTTTATTCTATATATTTTCATCAGCAACCTTTTGTTTTCCTCAACAGGCGAAATGTTCTACAGAAGTCAGACGGAATTGATAATATTGGTCCTGTTCAGTTTCACCTGGCTGGTTGTCTTTTACTTGGGTGGATTTTTGTGTTCTTGTGTTTGGCTAAGGGCGTCAAGACCCTTGGGAAAGTAAACCAAGAGTTTCTCTTAACTTTGTTAAGGCCAGACAGTCAATCTTGACTGGTAAAAAAGTAATGTCTTTAGACATTCTGTTATCCTGAAGTGATCAGTCTGATTTAGAAGAACATAGTTTGATATGTTCATGCTTTCTTCATCACAATGTAGCAGAAATAAACAAGATATGACTTCGTCAAACTCATGTACTTGCGACGTAGCATGTCGGTATTTTAATATTTAAACCAGTACGATGGATCTTGATTGCCCTCGTCAGTGTATGTTACATAAAAGTTGATTCTATAAATAGTTCGATCTTTATATATACAATAGTTTTGACTATGTTTCAGCTTCTAAACCAGTATCTATTGTCCGTTACTTGTCGAAATAAAATGCTGATTTATAAGCGATTTCCGACGCCTTTTTCAACTCTATACTTAATATTACATTTCCTCCTTTATGTAACCTCCTGTTACTTCAAGTGACGGTAATGAATATATGTCCTCACTATGTTATATTCTGACACTTTTGTTTTGTTTCAGGTTGTTTACGTCACGGTAACGTTACCGTACATTCTTCTCACTGTTCTGCTAATACGTGGTGTAACTCTAGACGGAGCCTGGAATGGTCTCAGACATTATTTCATCCCTGATTTCAGTAGGCTTGCACATGGGCAGGTGTGTTTTTATTTTTTGAATTTAGGTAAACATTCCTGATAAAACGTCAAAGCGTACGTTACAGAATAAGTATGTTTGGTGAAGACGATAGCTACATCATCAAATGCGACGAAAAAAAGGGGTTATAAATATAAGGCATTTTCCTGTCATTTTTTTCCTTAATAGGTCAGCAAGATTTCGTGTGGTCTGGTATCCTAAAATATTTCTGAAATTGAAGTAGACTGTTTTTTTTTTAATTAAGTTATTGCCATAATGTTATACTATGACTTACTGTGCGTATGTTGACTGTATATGAATTGTGACTTATAGCATTAACTAAGAAGATTTTTTTTCGGGTTATACTGTATTTTTACACATGCGCCAGCAATTAAATCTCGAGCGCAGGTCTTCCTAGGCACGTGCATATGTCTTTTCGTCTGGAGCAGAACTTTTCAAGTGCTTTGAAAGATTCACGGAGGCGATCATGTTCTTACGAAATTCCGTTAGGGCCATCGCTTATGGATGAGTTGATTGGAAACACGATATTCGACAGAAGGATGATGAAAACGCGAAATCGCGACACTACGATGATGAAAACACGAAGATACGAAAATGAAATCGCAAAACTACGATAATGAAAACACGACAATGCGATAGCACGATAATGATAACGCGATAAAATATCGCGATTTCACCATCGTACTGTTGCATTTTCACCGTCGTAATGTCGTGCTATCGCGTTTTTTGTATCGTGGTTTCGTGATTTTGCGTTTTCATCAGCGCACCTTTGCGTTATCATCATCGCAGCTTCGCATTTTTATCATCGTAGCTTCGCATTTTCATCATCGCTCATCGCACCTTTGCGTTATCATCATCGCACCACGTTTCATCATCGCACCTTCGCGTTTTCGTTATCGTACCTTTGCGTTTCCATCATCGCACCTTCGCGTAATTATCATCGTATCTTAGTGTTTTCATCATCGCACCTTCGCGTTTTCATCTTCATACCTTCGCGTTTTCATCGTCATGTCTTCACGTAATCATCATCGTATCTTCGTGTTTTCATCATCGCTCCTTCGCGTTTTTATCATCGTACCTCTGCGTTATCACCATTGCACCTTCGCGTTACCATCATCTTACATTTGTGTTTCTATCATCGCACCTTTGCGTTATCATCATTGCACCATCGCGTTTTCATCATCTTACATTCGTGTTTCCATCATTGCACCTTTGCGTTATCATTATTGTATCTTCATGTTTTCATCATCGTACCTTCGGGTTTTTATCATCGCACCTTCGCGTTTTTATCATCGTACCTCTGCGTAATCATCAACGTATCTTCGTGTTTTCATCATCGCACCTTCGCGTTTTCGTTATCGTACCTTTGCAGTTCCATCATCGCACCTTCGCGTAATCATCATCGTATCTTAGTGTTTTCATCATCGCACCTTCGCGTTTTCATCTTCATACCTTCGCGTTTTCATCATCGTGTCTTCACGTAATCATCATCGTATCTTCGTGTTTTCATCATCGCTCCTTCGCGTTTTTATCATCGTACCTCTGCGTTATCACCATTGCACCTTCGCGTTACCATCATCTTACATTTGTGTTTCTATCATCGCACCTTTGCGTTATCATCATTGCACCTTCGCGTTTTCATCATCTTACATTCGTGTTTCCATCATTGCACCTTTCCGTTATCATTATTGTATCTCTTCATGTTTTCATCATCGTACCTTCGGGTTTTTATCATCGCACCTTGGCGTTTTTATCATCGTACCTCTGCGTAATCATCAACGTATCTTCGTGTTTTCATCATTGCACCCTGGCGTTTTCATCATCGTACCACCGCGTAATCATCATCGTACTTTCGTGTTTTCATCATCGCACCTTCGCGTTTTCGTTATCGTACCTTTGCGGTTCCATCATCGCACCTTCGCGTAATCATCATCGTATCTTAGTGTTTTCATCATCGCACCTTCGCGTTTTCATCTTCATACCTTCGCGTTTTCATCATCGTGTCTCACGTAATCATCATCGTATCTTCGTGTTTTCATCATCGCTCCTTCGCGTTTTTATCATCGTACCTCTGCGTAATCACCATTGCACCTTCGCGTTTCCATCATCTTACATTTGTGTTTCTATCATCGCACCTTTGCGTTATCATCATTGCACCTTCGCGTTTTCATCATCTTACATTCGTGTTTCCATCATTGCACCTTTGCGTTATCATTATTGTATCTTCATGTTTTCATCATCGTACCTTCGCGTTTTTATCATCGCACCTTGGCGTTTTTATCATCGTACCTCCGCGTAATCACCAACGTATCTACGTGTTTTCATCATTGCACCCTGGCGTTTTCATCATCGTTCCACCGCGTAATCATCATCGTACTTTCGTGTTTTCATCATCGCACCTTCGCGTTTTATCATCGTACCTCGGCGTTATCATCATCGTATCTTCGTATTTTCATCATCGCACCTTAGCGTTATCATCATTGTACCTCCGCGTAATCATCGACGTATCTTCGTGTTTTCATTATTGCACCTTTGCATTTTCATCATCGTACCACCGCCTAATCATAATAGTATCTTCGTGTTTTCATCATCGCACCTTCGCGTTTCATCATCGTACCTCCGAGTTATCATCATCGTATCTTCGTATTTTCATCATCGAACCTTCGCGTTTTTATCATCGCATCTTTGCGTTATCATCATTGCACCTCCTTAGTTTCATTATCATGCCTTTGCGTTTTCATCATCGCACCTTCGAGTTTTCACAATCGCACCTTCGCGTTTTCATCATCGTACCTTCTCTTTTTCATCATCGCACCTTTATAATATCATCTTTGCACCTTCACGTTTTCATCATCGCACCTTTGCTTTATCATCATTGCAACTCCGCATTTTCCTTATCGCACCTATGCGTTTTCATCATCGCACTTTCGAGTTTTCATCATAGCACTTTTGTTATATCATCCTCGCACCTTTGCGTTATCATCATTGCACCTTCGCATTTTCATTATTGCACCTTCGCGTTTTCATCATCGCACCTTCGAGTTTTCATCATCACACCTTTCCGTAATCATCGTACCTTCGAGTTTTTATCAACGCACTTCCGTTTTCATCATCGTGCCTTCACGTTTTCATCATTCCTTCGCGCTATCATCATCGTACCTTCGCGTTATCATCATCTCATTTTCGCGTTATCATCATCTCACCTTCGCGTTTTCATCATCATAAATTCGAGTTTTCATCATCGCACCCTCACGTTTTCATCATTGTTCCTTCGCTTTATCACCATCGTACCTTCGCGTTATCATAATCGTACCTTCGCGTCTTCATTATCGCACCTTCGCGTTATCATCAGCGTACCTTCGTACTATCGCCTTCCGTATGTGCGTGCTCAAAAACAGATATTCAAGTACAACAGTATAGATGGACGAGTTTATATAAAGTCATTTGTGAGAGGTTATGCCTACAAGAACATATTTGATTTATTGAAATCGGTAATGGGAGTAGAAATTACAGAGACTTTGTATAAACTCGTCCATCTATACTCAGACAATAGGACGGTGAAAACTCGACAGTACGATGGTAAAAACGCGATACTTTAACGCGTTATCGCGCTATCACCTTATCGTGTTTTCATTATCGTAATTTTGCGTTATCATCATCTTATTTTCGTTTTTATTATCGTAGTGTCGCGAATTCGCATTTTCATAATCGTACTGTCGAGGATTGCGTTTCCAAATAGACTGTGCAAAGTCGATGGCCCTAACGCATTTCCGTATGTTCTTAATTAAAGTTATTCCAAAACATACGATTAGCTTATGATAATATACACTGCACAAATTAATTAAAGGAGCGCAAATATAACCTATAAAATACAATAGGCTTTGAGTAGATTTATGAATATCTTTTACAGAAATAACAAAATCGTTCATTTAACAAAAACAAATCGGCAAATTTATCGTCAACAGGCACCTTCCTGAACAGAGACAGTGTCCTGGATATAAACACTATCAAATTAACTTTGAAATGGTGGTCTTACAGGAGAACAACCAATGTCCGTAAAAGCAGATTCAGGCCTGGAAACGTTTCATAGTCAGTGTCAGTAATGAGTGTATCCCCCTCAGGCGTTAAGGCACTCTCTGCATTGTCTGGGCATGATCCTGATGACACGTCTGATCATATCCTGTGGTATGGCATCCCATTCTGCTACAAGAGAATGAGAAAGCTCACGGACGTTCTGCACAGGGTTCGGACACGAAGAAAGTCTACGAGAAAGCATGTCCCAGACATGTTGTATAGGGTTAAATCCGGGAGACCTCGCTGGCCAGTCTATGACCTCAATACCTTCATCATCAAAGAAGTTCCGGACGATTCTTGCAGTGTGCGCTCGAGCATTATCTTGCACTAAACGAAAAGTTTTACCTACTGCACCAGCATATGGCCTAACAATTGGATCTAGGATCTCGTCCCGATATCCCAGGGCCGTCAGACTACCGCCTGGAATCACATAAAGGTCTGTGCGCCCGTCAATGTATATCACTGCCCACACCATAACTGACCCTGCGCCAAACCTGTCATACGGAATAATGTTACATTCCGCATACCTCTCTCCTCTGCGACGCCACACCCTTACACGCCTGTCACTGGTCGAAACATGGTAGCGCCTCTTGTTTTTGAAGAGCACAGATCGCCAGTGGCGCAGTTGCCAAGTGACGTGTTCCTTGGCAAACACTAAGCGCGCTCTCCGGTGAGCTACGGTCAGAATTGGTCCTCTGGCAGGTCTTCGGGCATCCAAACCATCTTCCAGAAGACGATTTCAGACAGTTTGAGTGGACACACGAACCCCTGTAGCTTGCCGGAAGTCAATTTCAATGCCAGTAGCAGTACACTAACGATCTCTGAGGGCCATAGTTCTCAGATATCGGTCCTGACGAGGTGTTGTAATGCGTTGACATCCTTGCCCAGGTCTTCTTGTGAATTCTCCTGATAACGACGCCACAACTTGGCAACAACGCTTCGAGAAACGTCTAGAACGGTGGCCACCTCACGTTGCGTAAATTTCGATCATCTGCACCGCCCGAGCAACATCAGTATTTGCTAAATGACGTCCCACACCCTGAACCATTGTCAAAAGAGCAAATGTGCTATCGTGAACGAAATGTACACATGCAAAAGTCTAAAGCTATTCGGGGGTTACACAACAAAAAGAAAAACAAAATACCCATGCTTTGTAAATTTATTGTAAAGTGCACGGGTTTCTCGAGGATATATACCGTCGTTACCTACAAACGAAATTTGAAATATCTAGTATGGTGAGCAATTTACGCCATAACATATTTGCACTCCTTTAATTAATTTGAGCAGTGTAATAATAAACGAGTACAAATATACAAGTATTTTCAGCATAAAAATTTACTGCTGTCATTTTAACTGAATCTGACACTGTAATCAGAGTACTGTAATATGTCAGTTTTCTCATTTACGTGCCGAACTCATTTTCATTTGCATTTGCACGTTTTTATGTGCCCTAAACATAAGGGATATTGTCTGTCAATTACATTTGACAACCAGACGCGACAAAATATGTTAAATAAAATGTCCTAACTACACGCATATATCAAATATATATTAACAAGAAAAACTGGAAAAAAATAAAAACTTATTAACGGAAGGTCAGCGATTGCGTAACTAAGATTTTATTGACTTCCTTCAAAATTTATTTAATAAAAATAGAAGTCTTAAACACTGGAGATTCTGTTTAGAGTATACATCTTGAAAACGGTAATGCATTAAAGATTCAGTTTCATCTTAAAAATAAGGACAGTGTCAACACATGCACTACATTATTGGACCTGTATGAATGGGAGTTAGAAACATATTACAAGACCAGTAAAAATTCAAGCCAGTGAGAAAATCTAGCTGGAATCATATTTTGACATGATGTGGACAGCACGATGTGTAACTCCGATATCAATCTCGAGCCTTAGTGTTTCTGTGTATAAAATACCTCGTTCTTGGTAGGTATCCTTTACAAATAATTTTTTTGTGTAGTTAACCTTGTTTTCATTCATCAATATGTCAGTGCAATCTCTCTTTTTTCAAATCCGGGAGGTCTACTTTGTTTCTAACCATGATTTAACAAGAAAAGCTTTCATTACCAGGTGTGGATGGAAGCAGCGGTACAGTGTTTCTTCTCTCTCGGTCCGGCCTGGGGAGGGGCAATTACTATGGCCAGTTTCAACAAGTTCAACCACAATGCTCTGAGGTAGGTATAACATAAAAATCACGTTACAAAACATCGTTAATACAAAATCGTCACGACCGGGTAAAGCATCGGATTAACGATTGAAGGTGACATGAAAATCTAGTTCTAGTTTTGCACTTCGAGCAAAAACTTATTAAGCATTGCAGGTTTTCAAAAAATTGTAAATTTCCATTATCAAGCCTGTATTTTACCTTAGTGATAGCTTGACTATTTTCAGCATAAACTGAAGCAAAATGCCAGTTGACCGACATTTGGTTAATTTAATTCAATTTGATACATATGAGTAAAACTACTCAAAGCTTGTCTGACACTGATGGCCTAGGGCTTAGGTTTTGAACCAAAGGTAGTGCAATTTCACTGATAGTTTATTGTATATTTATAAGTTATTTGCTTTGTGTAAGGTTTATACACGATTTTTTTCCCGCGTAGTAATATGATAATACGCAGCTTCAGGGGCTTGATAAGAAAGAAAAACATTCAAAGAAATATAAGAGTAGCTTGTGTTTGTTTTTTCGAAGCCATTTTGTTTTTGTATTATTCGTAGTTCGCCAACCAAACAATTTTCGTTTTTTTAATGCATACCGGATTGAAAGAAAACGTTTTGTCACACGTTGATGAAACTTAATGGATAGAAAGCTTGCTCGTGTATGTGAAACAGCATAGGATTTAGTTTTCAGATTTAGTGTCTGAGTTCTTAATCAAACTCAGTGTGTTTGTAACCATTTGTTGCTTTGAATTGTGTCTGAGTTGTCTCCGAACAAAATCAAGGTCACAGTTACTAAAATATAATGTTGTAATGCAACGAAACCTGATATGTTAGTAACTTGTATGAAATTGTCGCATGAAATAGCGTTTGCAATATGGAAGGGGATATCCGCCATTTCACACATTATTGTATTTGTTATTTCAATATGCCAATTTCTTTCCAATGCTGCCAATTCAATTTCTATGTTGCTTTTTAGAAGTGCATTATCCATATTTGTATGTTAATTGCGATATTTTAATTATAACTCTACCTTTAATGCTGTAACCATTGAAAACTAATGAGTTTTTTAATTCAGTCATAAGAATTCATATGCAGATATTTTAATGATAATTAAGTGCTGAAATTGCTTACTATGCCAATAATATGAAAATCGTCGTGTTATAATTTATGTAATGGACTTCAAATGCATTTTTTTAATTATCATTAAGAATTTATTTTTGCTAACTTTCTCGTTTTATCTATATGCTTAACGTTTTATCTATTTGCTTAAAATGATATTGATAAACCTCTTATTCCTATTTTCAATTTTTTTTTGATTTGGTCATATGCATGACACTTTAGTCGTTCCAGTTAAATGTTGACAAGCAAAACTCGTTTTTTTCTGAGCTAAAATGGGCCATTTTAAATAAAGGGGAATAACTGATAAAAACTGTAAAAATAATAAACGCTCCCCATACCGGTGTCGACACTAGTTTACACGAGGAAAATAAGTCTGCAAACGTCCATGTGATATTGATATAGATGTTCAATTCCCAAATTAAAGGTAATTCTGAACATTTAAATGGTGACCCTTGGTGTCAAAATACAACTCCAACGCGGCGGTAACCTCGTTCTATCCTCGTGTTTTCGTGTTTGTTAATTCCCGCGAGGTAAAAATGGACGTTACACCGGGGAGGGAGCGGTTATTTTTTTCTACGCCGACCTCTGTCGTAAAAATGCGGTCTGGTTCTCGGCTTCGATTTATAATGTCAAAATTATTTCGAGAACATTCGTATTTTATTGCAATCATTTTTATGAGGACGATTATATGTCCTGTATATATATGACTTTATATGCATATCTTTCTTGAAACGAATATATGTTTGATAATGGTTTTAGAAAGTTAGCAAAATACATTCTTAATGATAATTCAAATAATTCCATATAAAGTACATTAAATTAATTATAACTCAACGCTTTTCATATTATTGGCATAGTAAGCAAATCAAATGCTTAATCATTATAAAAAATAACTGCATATGAATTCTTATGACAGAATTATAAAAATCATACTAGTTTTCAATGGTTGCAACATTAAAAGTAGTGTTGTAATTACAATATCGCAATTTATGATACAAATATGGATAATGCACTTCTAAAAAGCAACATGGGAAATGAATTGGCAGCGTTGAAAAGAAATTGGCATATTGAAATAACAAATACAATAGTGTGTGGAATGGCGGATATCCCCTTCCATATTGTGATGTCATATGGTGTTTGATTCTGTGACAAGCGGACTATTCGGGGAGGGGAGTATTGATCACTTAGATAGTTTAGAAAGTGGTCAGTTATGACAGATTTTCACCGCATTTAACTCTTTCATTTTTTTCTTGATTGATTTATTTCTCAACTGAAAAAAACCACACAAAAAACACGCTGATAAAATGCATGGTTTTCTAAGGATCGGAACAGTGCAGACTGATTTTCTCAACAGGATCACTTGGACAACTAATATAAACTGTTGAATTGTAGCTGCATGTTTGTCGTTGCAACAAACCAGCAGTGGTGAAAATTTTACATCCGTTGCCATTATTTCAACCCTGCACAGTAAATTATGCCTCTGATTCGATATAGCTGTACAACCAAACCTTTAACCAAGTAATACCCCGATTAACAATTATAAGAAAGCCTTAGAGATCATAACATTTTATTACTGAAGGCATTTTCAAACCGTTCGATGGCTGATTGGAAGATAATTTAACCAATCCTCCGACTTTTTTGTACTTTTTTCATCTTTTCATATACCTAGCGTACATCTTTCTTTTGTTCACTCTTTTTTGTTTACCTCTAGTTAATAATCAAAGTCCTCTATATATTAATAGATTAGATATATAAATAGTTGAACAATATTGAACAAACAGGTATTAAAGAAAATTACATAGTCTGTAACAAATTTAAGCTAAATATTCGAATTCAATTTTAAGGTCAGTGGGGAATTGATCCTCGACCTTCACTTGAATTATTGTCGCATACAGAGGTAAGGATTGCCGATCAAAACCTATAAAGACTTGATTACGAGCGTGCCTTTAAAAAAATGCAATTCTATTTATACGCTTTAAATATAGTTTTTTTTTCTCCAGGGATACAGTGATCGTGTGTTTTTCTGATGCCTTCACTGGTATTTATGGCGGCATAGTTGTGTTCTCGGTACTAGGTTTTCTCTCAAAAGAGACCGGTACTCCGTTAGACCAGCTTCCGTTTTCAGGTATTTTGTTTGTTTGTTTCAAACTGTAAATATTCGGGTTTTCCTTGTCTCTATCCCAGCAGACATGAACATGTAAGATAGCAAACATCAGGTAGAAAATTCTATGTAGAAGTTGTCAGACTGTAGACAATACACCTTTTTTGGTCGTCAGCATTGTCTATAAGAAGGAGCAACGCACATGATACGATAATTGACATGGTATATAGCTTTTGGTCATGATATATTTCAGGGCCTGGCTTAGCTTTTATTGCCTATCCTGAAGCACTCAGTCGGCTACCTGCACCAAACGTGTGGTCAGTGCTGTTCTTCCTAACTCTAGTTCTGGTCGGGATTGATACACAGGTACTCGTGTGCTTCATTTGCATTTATCTTATTAGCTGATGCAGCATGAAATGAGTTTAAAGGGGTCTTCTCTACAATTAAAACAATTCGATTCACCTTAAGTCATGAACAGAACTCAGCAAAACATATAGTACATTATTAAGACTTGTGCTTAGTACATCGTCTACATATTCGGAATATAGTGTTTACAACATGCAAATGGTGTTTGATTGATCATTACCTAGTTTTAAACTGTAAGTTAAAAATGTTAAGGAAACAGATAAATCCCTTTCCTACATGGAGGTACTGTTTTAAAAGCTATTTTAGCTACCTTAGCATCGTAAACAGTAACTATTTTGTACATGCAGGAACGCACTAACATGTTGAAATCGCTTTGAGAGCCCCAATAATATTAAGCATTGCAAGTAAGACCCTGACGTACATTAATTGTCAATCTAGCACTAGACAATGGAACCGTTTGTTCTGATTGCATTACAATTTTAGAGATGTATTATAAGGAACATGCCAAATAAAACGAATACTTTTGTGAGTTACTTTGAAACATTTTTTTCAATATTCTAATAAAACAAACCACTTATAAAACATAACCCATGGATGTAAACTATTTGGGTTCTTTCTTATTTCAGTTCGGCTGTTTTGAGACGGCTACGAACGCTGTTGTGGACATGAATTACAAAAAGTTACAGAAATACAGGCTTCTTATATCTGCTGTGCTTGTTACAATCCTATTCTTAACTGGTCTTCCATTGACTACCTCAGTGAGTTTACATGTTTTTAAATTAGTTTGAAATATTGTTATAATTGATGGCTGAATACAAGGTATGTCTTTCTTTTTCTGCCTGGCATGATATGCCAAAAATACTGATTTACTATGTTTTCGCCTCCGATGTTGCAGGGACGAAAGGGTAACATACAGCGCACCACGCAACAAATATTAACAGGTTTGCTGGCTATCAAATTCCAATATTTTGTGAAAACACGAACACGCGACAACCTATAACGCCCTGGTTTTCTGTTCATTTTGCTACGATATCATCGGAATATTTTTTTTCAAAGTTTCGCCTTTGACACTTTGTTGCAACGGCTGAAAACAGGACTAGACAGAAATAAACCATCATAATAATATTATCAAATGTATAGTATTTTGCGGATTTCATCTCTACCTGGTTGCAATAGGGTTCGTTTCGTAACCTTCAGTCGGCGGGTGAATACGGATTTTTACGTTAACAGTTGCACCCTTAACCATTTTTAAACTTAAACAGACTCGTTCATCATGTGGTTTTAAAATTTCTATTTATTATTTTCATGCGTATTGACTTGAAACATGTAAATCTATACTATGTCCAAACTGCAAAACTGAGAATGTTCGCGAAGAAAATTTCAATGAGAAATAAGAAATGGATTAGATCTTGATCTGTTTGCAAAACTCAGTAATCATACTGAAGTATCTGAATATGTGATGAACATTTTTCTATGCAGTCTAATTGAATATAAATTATCAAATAAGTACTGTCTAAGCAATACACATACTGAGTTGTTAATGTTGATAATATATACTTGCAGGCAGGATATTATATTTTCATGCTTATTGACTCGTATATGGGAACCTTCAACTTGGTTGGAAATGCACTACTTGAATGTATTGTTGTAGCCTGGATTTACGGTAAATGTGAAGAGTATTAAAAATAATTATGATATATTTAGGCGCCCTTTTAAACTTACTTGATCTGCTTGAGCTCTTTAAAGTGACCTGTTTCATTTTTGATTTAGCATATCGCTTTCATAATGTATGATTTAAGAACAAATTGTTCCCACATCCGCCATGAAAATTTAAAACGTAATTTTCTTTTTGTTTCCCATACCCACCATAGGGGTAATGGTCCCTTAAGCAACATTTATTGTTCGATTGTCAGTCTGTTATTTTTTTTTATTTTGTCCTTCCAGTTTGCACTATGACTGTCGGGAAAATAACTGAAATGATTAGTGCTCCCTTTATCAAACTGTTTATTCATTACATGAGTACTGAATACAATCAATGTTGATCTGTCTTGTTAAAATATTAACTATCTATTTCAACACTTCCAGGTGCTAATCGTTTCAGTTCAGATATTGAGATGATGAGAGGAAGTCGCCCCTCTCTCCTGATCAGGATTATCTGGTGTTTCATCATTCCTGCTTTCTTACTGGTAGGTTAATGTAAGTTCGCCCGTCTTGAGTAATTTTAGGTGTTAGAAAAACAATCCCCATTACGCAGTTTCAGCTTGCAGCATACGTTTGCTAGACTTACTGATGATAATAAGGTGTATTTATAAGTCTTCTTACTTTCAGTATACGGTCACAGAAATTCCCGGGATAATCGGGTTAGCACGATGGCATGAGTAAATAGATTATGGGTATTGACGGTAAATCACATTCACTTCCGCTTTACTTTGCGACGTTAAAGCTAAAAATTATTGCATAGCAATGAAGCACATGCGCAGGATATGAGATAAGGGAAGTTACTGCGGAAAACACGCTTATTTTGCTCGTGTTTAATTAGTTTCCTTCAAAAAATAATCGTCTCCTTCCAAAAGCAATCTCCTCCACAAACTTATCAGTTTGCAAACTCGTTAGCTACGTATCAGCTTGCAAAATAGTTAGCTACTGAAATCTTAACTTAGAATATATTTAATTTTTGTTACTTTTTTTCAAACAGTAACTTTTTGTTGACAAATTTTTTTGCATGTATGTATTGTTTCTTAATAAATTTTTATCTTTTTTTTAAAGGCCTTTTTTTCAACGTTAACAGATCTACTTAAATTTGAATTATGAATAAATTTATTTTCAGGGAATACTTATAACTTCTATTATTACCTACACGACGCCCTCTGTCGGCGATTATGCGTTCCCTACGTATGCTAAAGTGATTGGAAATATATTCGCATTCTTCCCTGTCAGCTTGGCTTTTAGCGTAGCCATCTATGAGGTAGTGAAACATAGACGCTCCCTTAGAAAGGTTTGTAGATCGAGTAATAATTATATAAGAATACTATGCATTTAACTTCTACTGCAGTTGCTTGTCAATTAGCAAATACGTCTAGAGTCGTAAGCAATCCCTTTGAATATACGTTTTCAAATTCTCTGCTAGGAAAATAACTCATTTTGTACTTATCTAGAGTCATAGGTTCCAGCTCTACTTACGATGTTAATAACCATTTGTCAGGAAGTAGGCATCTACTTAAGAAAACATGGAACTTGTTCCTCCCAATGACACTATCAATTAAGTTCATTGAATGCCCAGATACATTGGCATATTTTTTTAAGAGCAAATCAATTTTATCATGAAAAGTAACATAAACTTTAAGCAGTTAAAGTAGAATGTTTGTAAAAAATGTTCAGCATTTAATTTTCGTTTTTCTGAATTTATCTATTTTTGTTTATCTCCTCGAGAAATTATATTTTGCTTCACATACATAATGTTTTTAAGTATACCATCATTAATATTTTACAGAACATACGAAGACTATTGCGACCTTCAAGGACCTGGCTACCCAACGACATAAAAGCGAGAACGGTCTACAAACAGTCTCCTTACATCTACAAAGCAGGATTCTGTGCACGTGTGTTAGTAAACATTCTCGGTGTAAAACAAACAGATTAATTTACACTTATCATCATATAAATATTTCGATTTTTTTCTTCTTTTTTGTATATTATATTGTTATTTGAAGTAAAGGTTGATATCCACTTCTACATTATTAAAACATAGAAACATTTATTACCTTCTGGGGACTGTTATTGATAAGTGGAAGAGCCTTGATTTAAAAAAAAAAAAATATGCAGATAGAGTAGCGGAGGGGAACTTAGGGGCGTACATCATCATTAAGGGGCATCTTCTCAATCTTTTTACTATTTCAATTCACAGTCCCTTAATGGCGGGCGCAAGAGAGTTTATCAGTGAGGTTCTAATTTCTGGAACAGACTGTTGTGACCTGAAACATTCTCTGCCAACTAGAGTATATAATTGCCCAAGTTACACGTAATTTGTGCTAGGTGAAGCCCGGTCTGTCCGAGTGGTATAAGGCGTTCGGTGCTGGTTCGAATCTAACTGGGAACTTGATTATTGAATGTTTCTAAATGGAATTCTAGATCAGTTATATAAAACATCTTTGTCATCGAATCCCATAAGAAAAGAATACGCGAGACAGTGTTTTCAACCACAAAAGTTCCTATCTTCTGTTTGATTGTTATAACGGTTAAAGCGGAACTAGACAGAACCAACCAGCAACAAACTGTAACAAAAACAATATTTATAATTTGAAATTAATTTCTATACAATAATTATCCAAAGTCACACATTTTTCAATTAGAAAATAAATCGTACTTATTTAACCTGGTACTTTTATCAATTATTTAAATAAATGTACCCCTTTCCTTTTATCCAGTTCACAAAGAGGTCGGTTTTACTATCAAATTTGGCCCAATGGCAAAATTGAAATAATCACAAACAGTTCAACAATATCAGATGTGACCTTACGATAATTTATCTTAACAATCACTACTAACCGTGGCCATGGCAACAGTAATATTACACTAAGTACAAATTCATATAATGCACATAATGTGCTTAGTTCCATCAAACAGATATGAATTTTTTACAGAAAAAAGTAATAGTTTACTCATAATGCATTTATCAAAAGACAGTGGTTTGGTTGCTATGATAAAAATACTGAGTTGCTATGGTAACACACAATTTGTTTCCATATTGATAAAGCTGAGGTATCTTCTTTCATAATATTAGATAGGCAAATTTTATTTAAAATGACATGATTCTTAAACTACTAGAAACTTTCATAAATATTGTTCGGTTGCTATCGGAACAGTAAATTTGTTTAACTTCATCTTTTTATCAAAAACGTTCTCCTGTAACACAGTTTCAACATAGCATTAATGATATGAAAATATCATTGCACTACATAATGGTTATCAAACAATCACCAATTTGACTTCATTTATTGTCAGTGAGTCAAATGTATGATGTAAAAAGTATCTATTTATATTTGTTATATTCGTAAGATCGTTTCTTATTAGGTTAAAAAAGGAGAAAAAAATCAACAACAAAAACAGGAATAATCGTTTTACAACTAAAAATAAAATCCAGTAATGTTATGATTTTTTGTCAAAACAGGAAAAAATCATAAATTCTGTATACAAATAAGCGTGATAAGATAGTGGAACATTCCTTCATCTCAGCTGAAAGATAGGGGAACATATCCAAGTCTTAGCTACAGAATAGGGAAACATTCCTCCTCCAGCTCAGTCTAAAATTTCCTATTTCAGCTATGTAAAAGGGGTTCATACTTCTGTCCCAGCTATTTGATAGGGGATATTCCTCTATCTCGGATGCAAAATAGGGAACATTTACTCAACTTATTTTGATAAAGAAGACAAAGGAAGTTAGGGAACATTACCCTTTCTGTAGAAGCGAGATAGGGAAGCATTCATGCATCTCCACTTTGTTATACGAAGATAACATCATCTTTCGAATTGAGAAAGAGGAACATCTTATGTCATTTACAGAAAAAATAGAATTCTCCTCTAGTTAGAAGTTTTAGGAACATTACTGCATCTGAAGGAGCGAGATAAGGAAGCGGTTTACCAATAATTTCTGGTGATTATTTAGAAAATGTCCTCATCTAAATGGTCCTCGACACATGCGAAAATTTGAATGTTAAATTTCGCCTGTATTTCCACGTTATATATGTTCATCTGAAATTTCTTTCTTCATTTCTTATCTTTATTTTATTCTTATTTTTATTTTTTTTTGGAGGCGGGGGACAGTACATAATCTAATGATTGTAACACCATTTCGCTCTGTTTGCGAGTTAGCGAACACATATGATATCTTGATGCGATTTTCGCTCTGTCTTGGGTTACTATCTGAACGTTCTTTTAAATTGTTCTGGATCAGATTACCTCCATGTTGCTTTCCTAAGGAGAAAATTTACTCTCCATCCGATTAAAGTTAAAATGTCGTACTTACGATAAGGAAAGTTCGAAACAGAAAAATGCAATGCATCTTGGAAAAGACCACTCAGAGCGGATATCGAACTGGGTATCGAAAATATACGGTCTAACCAACGAACCAACTAATCGATTCCCTGATGCAGTAGTCAGTTGTTTTATTCATACAATTATACGGTGGTGTGCACTGAACCATAACAGACACCCACTTAAGAAAGTCATCATTTATTCTGACGAATGGTATTGTTAGTGTTCATATCAGAAATCCTGAAAGATTTATAATTAATCGCATTTCTAAGTTCAAAAGAGACCATCCCGGACGTTCCCCCTTCCTACGAACATGAAAGTTTGTCACAGAAAGATGCAATTCAATTTAGAAAAGAACACCTAGCGAGGGATTTGAACTCCGGACTTTAAGCATAAAATCTCAACACTCTTAACACTGAGCCAAATATTCTATTACCTGAGTCGTCAGATGTTGTATTTATACAATGATAAACTTAACACACTGAACCATAACAATGTGTACATTGTCGCTTGAATTATTCAACCAATTCTAAAAGATGCCCCTATTTTTATGAGAAAACACAGAATTTTTTCTTTTTTAAAGAAACGGATTAATTTTGTACTTACATCGTGATCAGAAAGGACATTTGCTCTTTTTTTGCAAAATTTGACAATTCCAAACAAATAATAATAATAATAATAATAATCATCATCATCATCATCATTATCATCATCATAAATAGAAATGAAACAAAAATGAGTTGTGTCATGAACAATTTTCTGTAATAAATATTTTGTAATAGTCTGTTTGTACTTTAAAGCATAAACATACCGTGTGCGTTCATCCAAAATATGTATTCTAACTTCATGCATTCATCCAAAGTATGTCTTCTAACAAAGTATGTATTCTAACTTCTTTTAAACTCCTAAAAATTAAATTTAAAACATTTACAGTTAAATGCACAACTGCATGGCAATAAATTCATATTCAATGTGGATAAAATGTAATACTGCTACATATTTATTTACGTCAATCTTGAACTTACATTTGTTTGCTTTCGAGTTTTACGGAGCAGAGTCATTAACGAAGCAATATCTTTTTTTGATTTGATTTAAAAAAAAAGTTTAAATGACAGATAATTTTCTCACGCCATAGATGAATGTAAGCAATTCATCCGTAAAAAGTATGCCTACTACACCCTATTAGTTTCTGGTAAAAGGTCTCGTGTCTGTGCTTTATATAAGCGTAAGCATATAATAAAGTATATATGTTCGTTTATAGTTTGACTACTCTATCCCTTCGCGTTTTTCTTTTTAAATTGTGTCAGCCTCGTTATATATGTTTCTTATGTACACTTATTAAAACAGCACTCCCCATGCAACAGCTTAAAGTGATGTAAAAGTCATAGTAGGCCATCAGGTTTTATTTCCAAGTTTTAGAAACTAAGTTAAGTTTACAGCTGGATAACACTGAAATTAGCTGTGCTAACAAATACCGCTGTACTGTTGTCAAAGAATACGTGGGAGATCTTTACTAAGATAAGTTCACAGCTGGATCATACTGAAACTAGCTGTGCTAACAAATACCGCTGTACTGTTGTCAAAGGATACGTGGGAGATTTTTAGGATGGATCGTGACAATTCAAGTGAGCTTACAAAGTTTGAAGTTGTACACAGTGATCATTCTGAAATCAGTGTTGGTGAAAGTGACGATTCAGAGGGGTCGGATGAAAACGCATATAAATTTGAAACAGAGAGGGAAACTTGGGGCGGCGAGTTTGAGTTCGTTTTATCTCTAGTTGGATACACAGTAGGACTGGGAAATATATGGCGATTCCCTTATTATTGTTACAAAAATGGAGGAGGTAAGAATATTTGTTCCATTTTCCTAAAGATTCTGGCCGTTGATGGTAAAGTCTTTTATCTTGTAAACAACAACGTTTACTAAAGTACTACTAAATTTAAGAGGTGAAAGTTGTGATGTAGCACTAAGCTATGAAGAAATGAACGATATGTAAAGCAACTGAGAACAGCATTACAAGAAACCATATGTTTTGTTAGAAAGTTACTTTCTCAGTTCTTAATAACAGTTCCTCACCTCAAAATATAAACTTCATTTACTTTAGATACGTCACAAAATAGTCACATAAGAAAGCATGATGGAATAATAATAATAATTTAGAAAGGAAAGTTAACAAAATCGACATCATTACAAGAACATAAGTTAGTAAGCTAGTTGATTATTGAAATAGCGTGTGCATAAATATGATAAATACAAACACAGATCAGCAGAAAATAAGCACCCAAACTTATGGACCTATATGTTATTATAACAAATATAAATTCGTTTCTAAACTTCATTCTAAAATAATGACTGCATTAAATGTAACCACGTTACCATAGATGAAAATAGATATAATACGCGTAAGCCATATTACACACAAAATTTTAGAACACTGAATTAAATAAATACTGTAAATATGACATTGTTTTAACATATATGCGTGAACCATGTAGTTTCTGAGCTTTCTAGGACTGTTCACATTCCAATAGACACGTTTATGTTGTTAAAATATTAAAGTTAAGATAGGTAAGCTGATTATCAAAACGCTTATGTCGGGCTTCACTCAAATACAAAATGTTTCTACAGTTCCTGTATTGCACTGTCTACACAATTTTTCTCCAGGCTGTTCACCTATATACCTCTCCCTATCTTTACGAAGGGGGCTAACTCGGGTTCTAAGTTTGGCAAGAATAGACTGCTTAATTTTATGTTGGTTTAAGGACTGATATTCTTTGTTTTAAAAAAGTCAAGTTCAATTTTTGGCACTCTCGTTATACCGTTAGACTTACTCCTCAAAGAATTACTGATCTTCAACGTTCTAGCTTGAGGAATATTAACGTTTTATTTTTCTTAAGTTGACCAAACTGGTTTAAAGTAACCATCCTGATATCACTTGACAAGTTTTTATCACATATTCAGATACGATTTCAGCACTGATGTCCATCTGCGGTATATTTTCCTGGGATCCAAACAATCTTGGCAGGAACTGAACAGGTGAAATCTACTGATATTGCAAGATTCTGTATATTGTCCAAATAGCCCCAGACTAATGAGCATAAATATAATTTAGGTAAACTTATGCGTTTAAAAATTTCTGATAAAATTTGTTACCGGCATCAGTGTAGTTATGTATTGTGTTAATACCCGACTGCTGCCCGACGTAGTTGTCTGTTAAGTCTTTACTAACCTGTAAAAGGTAACTACAATGTATATGTATGTTTTTTTTTTCTGTTTCAAGAACATTGTGTCCGATTTAGAGAGCGGGAAAGCTTATTTATCCTGACGAAATTTTATGCATTTTGACTTATTTGAGTTTTGACTCCACTCGCTCATTTTGGTTTACTTGCAATTTTACTGTTTTGCGGAGATTACACTTTAATCATCCGCATGCTAAGTATTTAAATTATAGTTTGTCAATAAAACGCGAAGGTCAAGGTTATTGAGCTCTGTTGCTATATCACTGGCAAAGACAACAAATACAGTACGAGGAAACGTGCAGCTTTGAAGGACTCCAGTCTCAATAGCAATCAACTTGTTACCTTTTGAATACACACGTGTCGTACGTAAAAAGGTTTGTATTTTATAAATAATTTAAATAAAAAAAATTTAACACTTAAAAAATCAGAATCCTGTTATTTCTAAGGCAATCTTTTAACAAAGCAAAAAGCCAAGTAAGGGCATATAGTTTATTTCTTGCTTTTGAGAAATCGTTAAAGTTTATAAGTTGTGTGTGTGTGTGTGTGTGTGCAAAAACTAAAGGCTGCAATAAACGATACTATTTGCGCGATATTATTGTGATAAAATATATGAAAATGGTTGCTAAAAATTGCTTTTCAACTGCGTATGCAATATCATTCAACAGTTTCTTAAATTTCACTTACTAATAGAGTGATAAATTTGTCTGCCGTGTTGCTTAAATCAGAAATTAAAGATTATTTAAAATTGCTCTAATACACGTTTCAATTTCATGTCCTACATTAGATAAATCAATCTCAGAAAATGTCAGCTTTGATGAGGTTTCTGATGTAAGTGAGGGTGAAGTTGCTTATTGAAGTTGCTGGATCGTGATTTTTCACTATTAAATGTAAGCGTACGGTACAGGTGTAACTTATGTTGCACAACATTTCGGTGTTCACGGAAGCACGATAACCTGTTACCATGCAAGACAAATGCACTAGGCGTGTAGTAGAGGTTACGTTCAGGTAAGCAGCGAAAGATGAGGCCACGTGATGACGATTATATCGTGACATTATCAAGACGAGACTGCTTTCGGCGTAGCAGCAAAACAGCCAGTCATCTAAGATATGATACTGGTACGAGAATCTCATTCCGAACAGTCCGTTCCTGACTAAGAGCTGCAGGATTGAGAGCTTATTGGCCGTACGTTGGCGATGAGGTTGTTTTCGCCGATATATCTTATTTTACAGTTGATTTTGCTGATGGGCGAATGAAAGTACATGTATGACAAACACGGAGAGTAAGGCTACATGCACAAAACGTCACAGATAATGATCGTGTCGGTAGAAATACCATCATCATATGGGGCAGGATAAGTCACGAGAAAAGACAATTTCATTGTCACGGGAAACAGTACGGATGACCGATGCGGTAACAAAATTCTGCGTCTGGTACTTATTCCTTCCATACGTCATGATCGCACGTATACTTCTTCTAGACAATGTCCAACTTCATGCTGGGTGTCATACCCTTTTGTTTTTGCAGATAATCTTATAAGACTGTTTCTTGATGAAACTTCATACAGCCGCTTAATTCCAACAAATATCATTATAAGTTTTGTTATTAAACCTTTTTTCTTCTGTAAAATAGTCATGCAGGTCAAAATCTCTTGTGTCAATATCAAACATTTTTGTGTTTGAAACATCTTTAAAATGTTCATATACGTCATCTTAATTTTTGTTACATTCGTTTTTATTATTCTTATTAAATATCTTGTGTTTCCATATTGTATGAGGTCCCTGTTTGATAATGTCACTCAACTAATGTTTTCATTTTAACTAAACTATTGTTCCCAACGCCTTTTGTTTTGTTCAAAATCTCTTCAGCTTGGGATTTATTTTTAGCTGTTATGTTCAAACTAAATGTTATCGAAATGCAGTTTATTTTAATTCTGATTTTAAAAGAAAGGAAAAAGGAAATCTAGTAAATCATTAAAGTCTTCTTGATTCATAAATGATTTTCTTTAAATAGTTTTAGGTCTGCCACCCATTAAAATATTTCGAGAATTGTGTCAAGTCGAATATAAACGAAATGTTTTCACTGTAATTATATGTTCGACTATGTTTGATTTTGGACCGTTTTGTTACACATGAAAAGTGCATTCCCTTCTTCCATTCTACCGTCAGCAAAACTGAAATTGTTTTCTTAACATAACGATATGAATTTATTTCTTGGAGCATTCATGTGGTTATCCAACTTTCTACGTGCTGGGAGATTAATCCCAAGATCACAAGCAGGTTGCATATTTACATGACGGTCAATGTCAGTATTAGCGATAAAATCAGATGAAGTACATGCACTACAGTTCAAGTCCCCAAAAAAAGAAAACCCTGCCCCCTAACGTTACACTATAAAACAATAATGAAATAGGACAGAATTATATTTTTATAAAACTTACAATCGTATGGTTTAATATAACCTGTTTTCTTTCTTTCATTTTTTATCGAGGGGACAGCGTCAGAGTCTTGGGAGGTTCTTTTCTAATCGGGTAAAAAACTGTCAGAACCTTGGGAGATTGCGTTCTCTAATCATGCAGAATAACGCCAGAGCCTGGCGTGGATACGTTCTCTGATCGGGTAGGGTATCATCAAATTCTGGGGAAGTTATGTTTTCTAATTGAATTGGGTAGGACACCGTCAGAGTTTGGAGAAGTCATCGGAGGTAACGTTTTCTGATCAAGAAGGATACTGTCAGAGTTTTTGATATTACGTTATCTCATCAATATGTTTTTCAGAAGCATTCAAACAGTTCTTAATCAGTATAACACTGTCCCATGTGTCGCAATATGTACTCGTTGCCTATGTATGAAATGTGAAACGTTGCAATATTTTTTTTCGTTATTTAAACATCAGATAGACTTTTTTCCTAACACCACCTAATATGTTTTAATTTGGTTTTACTTTCGTTATCGACTTCGTTTTTCTTTAATGTGAAAATTGAGTAAAACCATATATTTTAATATATCTAAGGAACATAATATATATTTTTTCAACTGTTTCATGAAATTAAGTAGGCACCTTTTAAATTAAAGCATCGCACGGATAGGTTTAAGTTAAACATACAGTCGATTGAAAATACCCTTTTGTGTGTGTGGGCTACAAGACACTTCGCCACCTCTAAGGACAAACCTTATGATTGAATAGTTAAACATATCGCACAGTTTGTTTATTAAGTTGAATGAATTTAATTTATGTTTGTTAAAAATGTTCATTACACACAGATCATTAAAAATTGAATGCTAACTTTATAAATTTTGAAGATATTCGTCTTTGTATCATGAATCTTATAAAAGCCTCCCAACTGTTTTTATTTTGTTTTGTGTTTACACGTTTTGAGTACATACTCTGTATCTGTAGTCAAGATAATTGCCTTCATATCAATTCAAATGTCCTTGTTTTCATGTTAAAATAAGTACATTCAACCGAAACTTAATCATTTAAATTTATGATGCAGAACGTCGCACAATTGTAGTTATCGGTTTATCTTTCGATTACAAAAAGTTGAATAAGATGTTTTACTGATTTTCAGGTACGTTGAACGACATTTTCGATTGGTTTTATCTAGAGGCTATTTGTTTTGTACAATACTTAAACGTGAAAAAAGCAAATCAGGAAAAACCAGAGTCAAAAAACACAGTCTCCCTACTCAGTCAAATCCAAGAGGGCAAAATAACATCATAATATATATACACCAATTAAAAAAGGCACTACATGCAACGAAAATGAGATTCTGAAGGGTAAACGCCTTAGAGTATTTATCGTAGCAAATCCTGAACTATTGGTCTATCTTAGTAAATATTCATTGTTTTGATTTGGAACTGAGTTTTGTTTATGTACTTTGGGAAACATATCAAGGGTACGAATATTCACATTTCATTTTTAACTGCATGAAAAGATTTCAGTGTGAAACAAGTCATTAGCTCTTGTTTATAAATATTTTGAGATATGAACGTAGCAGTACCCGGTTAGGAAACTATAACGGACGAGAAATAACCAATCAACAGTCGCCTTTCATCCCAAACGCCATTCAAAGTTACTCCCCCTATGTACAAGTAACCACTGCCTATACATGTAAACACACGTTTATTTAGACTGAAAAAATATACTACTCAGCTTTTGCTAAAGACCAAAAGATTTTCACTATATTATGAAAAGTATGAAATAGGTTCAATTATTTATTTTGCAAAGTCTAATTCAACAATGTTTTGAGATGGCCCCCAACTTAAATGCAAGCTGTTTTATTGGGTAGGTCTCATCACGTGGTCACGGAAAGCATGCACCCTTTGTTTTTCTGGATTTTTTTTAGTGGATGCAGAGACACATTAATGTCCTTATACACTGACATTACAAATTAATGTTAATTCAAGTCAGACATTTTTAAATTGATTACTTTGACATGGCAAACACTTTGATAAGACGGCATTTAAGTGAAGCTTAGATGTGGAGGGCAGTAGTGATGTTGGAGCAGGGGGCCACACACTGTGAGGTTGATGTAGCGCTTGGTGTACACCACATCATCATCACCAGAGCCTTGGCAAGGTACCAGAAGTATAGTGCACCCGTCAGGAGGCATGCCGGAGGCAAGAAAAGGGTGACGACAGCAGCTTAAGTCCGATTCTTGTTTATCCAAGCCCACCGAGGACAGTTTGCAACAGCAACGCATCTTTGTAATTTCTGAAGTCAATGTTTGTACACAGACGGTGCGTAGAAGGTTGCACGAGGGTAATCCGCGATCAAAAAGACCCTGTATAAGAATTTCATTGACTCTTCGTCACTGCCAGACCCGCTTGGAATGGGCGAGGGAGCATGTTAGATGGACCAGGTTCTATTCACTGATGAGTCTAGGTTTTGCCTAGACTTTACTGACAGACAAACGAGAGTCTGGAAAAGACCTGGGGAAGGTTTCAAGTCGGAAATATTGCTGAGCACGACCGCTACGGGGTTGGGTCAGTTATGATATGGGGAGGCATCATCTGGCGCGGACGGACTGACCTTGTTGTGCTAAATAGAGGTATATTGACTGGTCAGTGGTACATCGATAAGATGTTACACACCCAGGTTAGGCTGTATGCGGGGGCTGTGGGCGATCAGTTCATTTTAATGGACGATACTAGTAGTCCGCATCTCCACAGGGCCCGGGTGCTCCAGCACTACCTCCAGAGGGAAGGTATTGAGCGCCTTGACTGGGCAAGCTCGATCACCCGACCTAAATCCAATTGAGCACATGTTGAATGAGCTGCAGGTATGGATATCAGCTTGCCAGGTGCAAGCTAGAAGCATCCAGGAGCTTGAGGCCATGTTGGTGCAAGAATGGGCCGCCGTCCCTGCTAGGACTGTCAGAAACCTCATAGGGAGCATGAGAAGGCGTTGCCAAGCAGTTGTCGTTAGCAATGGGTCACACACACGCTACTAAGTCTAAACTTGTTAACATAAATGGGGTTTTGAAAATTTGGAATACAACTTGCGTGTCCAAAAATCTTGGATATATGGGGTCTTTCTTTTCTCTGGCACATAACTTATGCAAAATCAGTTAAAATAATTAAATTTGCCCTTCAATCAAATTGATTAAACATGAAATTTACTTTCAAAATCATTTGCACGACGGTAATATAATCATTGCCGAAAATATTCACACTAAAACATTTGGTGCTTAGCAAAAGCTGAGTAGTATAGACGTAATTTAATAACGTAATTTAAAAGGTGTGTCAAGTTAACTTAGAGGCCCGATGCCTAATATAATAAGAAATAAGTGTTTCTTATTTTGTATAAACAAAACACAAAACGAATTTTAAAAGAGCAACTTATCAAACAAGAGGACCGTGATTGCCCTTTGTCGCTTACCTGAGTACTTTAGAAGCAATTCCAGATTTTGAATTTTTCAAAGATCTATTATTTTCTACAAACAGAATCCTGCCTTGGACAGGGCCAATTTTGACCCCAGCGACACAAGATCATGCTTCATGAAAAATATCTAAGGTCTGAAGCCTATCATTTCTCAAGAGAAGATTTTTTTAAATATCTTATATTTTACACAAAAAGGATCACCAAGGCGAACCCAATTTTGACACCATGACTATAATTTGTGAACTAAATAGAGATCTACGAGAAGATGCAACATACAAAATATGTAAGCTCTACGGCACATAGTTTCAGACAAGACGATTTTCTAATTTTTCCTATATTAGCCTATTTAAAATAAAGTGACCCCAAGGCATTACCATTAATGACCCCATTGACATACAACATATCTAAGCTAAAGGCATATGGTTTCAGACATGAAAAACTTTTAAGTCTTCCCAATATAAGCCTTGTAAAATCAAGCGATCCCGGAGAAGAACTATCAATAACCCATGAGTCAAAATTTTAACAATCTTGGAAGAAAACCTTCAGATGATGCTCCATGTTAGATATCTTTCCCTATGCCTAGTGGTTTCAGAAAATGTTTTTTTTTCTGTACGGAAAATTGCCAGTATTATATTCCTATATGTACAATTGGAGCGGGGTTAGTGTTATCCGATATTATGTTATGCTATAATTTGATTGGCTGTTAGAAGTTCCGATTATTGCCGAAGCATTACGTATTTTTACGATGTACTACCTGTTGAATCAATTTGCGAGGTATTGTTATTCCGGAAATCCTCGGACAGAATTACGGACAGAATCACGTACTGTCTGGTAATATTGTGTAGGAACATTGAATGTTATTGTTTTGAAATCTATTAATAGTAACAAGTAACTGATAAGAGATACATGTAACTTTTTGAAGGCTGGCAAAAATACGGCGGTTGATGAAAATGCAAAACATAGTAATTTTGTAATTACAGTTACAAAGTCATTTTTCTTCACAATTCAATATTTTATATCATTTAAAAGGTCTGTAAACTCATATTTTACATATATTAAAATGATTTTCAAAACTGTTCACTTTCTTCGTTGTAAATGGTTAAACTTAGTGCATTTAAGCTGCTAGACAGGTATTAATTAGTTTAGTTTTTTTTTAAAGGCAAAAATTCAAAATCTGCTTATATTTTCAAAATATGAATTTAAAGATCTTTCAAATGATGTAAAATGATGCAATGTTTATGTTTAATGTTTTTATATAATAAATTCGGCTCACTAAGAAAGAAGACATCTAAAGTTAAAAATTCTGTCTGGTCCCCGTAGGTACTTTGCTACGACAGTGACTGTTCCTCACCTGGTCTTTAATATGTTGAATTATATCAAAGTAATCAAAGCATGGTCGTACTTTATTATCATAATTGATATCACAAATATATATTTGTTATTCTATTCAAGCACATTTGTTATTCTGTTCAAGCATGTTATTCCATGAAATTCATGTTATTTTGTTACTTAACAAAACAAACACTGTTCCAGTATCATAATTATCACCATAAACATCAAGAGATATATGGAATAAAAGGTTGAACAAATATGTTGTTGTTGCTCTTCAAAAAATGGGCATTACCTTAGTTACAATTTGTCTGAACAGACAGGTCTTCAATTTAAAGATATATATTAAATTTCTTTTTATTAGCATCTGCAAACAAAATAAAGTGCTGTAGCTTAAGGTTCCTTAAAAATACAGTAAACACCGTACACTCAAATGGACTCAAGTCCATTTGAATTTTTCTTGTTAAGTTTTCCATTGATATAAGCCTACGTAGAATCAATTAACCCCCCGGGGTAGGGTCATCAATGACCCAAGGAGCATAATTCGAACTTTTTTGGTAGAAGACCTTCTGCTGATGCTTCATGCAAAAAGTCTTAGCTCTAGGCCTTGTGGTTTCAGAGAAGAAGGTTTTCAAATTTTTCACTATTTTTTTTTTATTATAAGGGCAGGCTATTAATGAACTCATGGCATAATTTGAACAATCTTTGTAGAGGACCTCCAAGTGAACATTTATGCAAAATATCTCAGATCTAGACCTTTTGGTTTCAGAGAAGATTTTCAAGCGTTTCTTTTTCTGTTGCCATAGCAATCAGAGTCTTTGATACATTTCAATTCTTCTTTGAACAACTTTAGAAGAGCTTCATGCAAGGAACATCCCGGGGAAGTTTTATCAAATTTGACCCAGTAGTTTAGAAGAAGATTCCATTTAAAAAGAAATATTGACGCATCACGACGCACGATACCAGACGTACGACGCACAAAGAGTGATAACAAAAACTCACCCTTAGCATGCTCAGGTGAGCTAATAAAGCACAGTGGTTTGCTTCATCTTTCAATTGATTGTACGTGCAGAAAATATTGACAATAAAAAATGACCTATCTATTTAAGAAAAAGTATACACTAATGAGGGCCTTCAGGCCTTAAGTGACCGATCAGACAGTCCTAACCATATTGCAGACCTCAACATTCGGCTTCGTTCCGCTGTATGTTTTGGGCTGAACAGGAGTGTCATTAAATGCCAGAATGTGTACTATTTCTTATGTCATACTGCACATATTATTTCCAATTTTACTTCCTATCTTTGAAATTTGACATTGGACACATTCGCATTTGATTCTCAGTAACTGCTCAATTTATGTCCTGGTGGTTTTTGATTGCCGCTGGCTCCTTTTGCAGTATATACATGATATTAATATGTCATTCTTTTAATTTGCTCACAAAATTGAAAAAGAGATTTAATAGGAAAACTCAGTTTTTTCAGTTTTTAAATTTTCAACAAACTAATATTCTATTCAGCAGATCACTCGTCGAAGCTAGGTTTTTATATCATTATGTCCTAAACATTCAGTTTTGAAATAAACACAGACCTTTTAACATTAACTTTTTAATTTCTGAAAAGATATGCCTATGACTGGAGGAAGGGGAAGGGTTGTCTCTGGCTGTGCGAAGTTTGACTTGATAATAAATTTAAATATGTAATTAAAATGTTAAGATGACGATAGTTACAGTCTGTTACGTTTTTCCTTGAGCTTCACTTCCCTCTGGTTATCCCGATCCCGTCTGCAGAGGAACACGAGAAGCTCAAGCCAAATGTTTGCATTAGACCGAATGGTGCAGATTTTTAAGTTCTACAAAGAATAGCAAAACAAAAATTTCATTACACTTTGTATAATACATGTATTCCTTTACAAAATAAAGAACCAAAAAGAAAAGAAAATAACATCCTTTCACGAAGCATTTGTTTTATGAAAATCTTAAGACCTTTTATATGGAAGGGGATATCCGCCAGTGTATGCATACTGCTGTATGACAATTGCATATTGCTTTGTTGAATTCTTTATTATAATCTGCATTTCCCCGTGCCTTTGAGTTTATTTCCTCTGCTTGTTGCAAATATCTTGCAGCTTTTGCAACTCGATGTATGTAAATCTTACAATTTTTAATGTATAAGGAAAATGCATATTCGGTTGTTATTTGATTGTGTATAACCTTGAAATGTTGATGCTTATAAGTTCTTACTACTTTTGACGTGATTCTTTGTGACTATATTTCGTTTAATACACACATAAGCTTTTAAACATGTATTATTTCCTTTCGGTAATTTCGACGTTGAATGTTTATTTCAGAAGACTTTTAAAGTACACGATTCAGCCTGGAATTTATGTTTTGCACTCAGTTATGTGTAATGCTTATTAATGTATTGAAACAAATTTTCATATTCACTTAAAGATATCAGTTAGCACAAAGCAATAGCAAACATGAAACTAACCGAATGCATCTGTAACATGTATTCATATAAAGCTGGGAACCATTTTTTTCGGCAGTTTCCGTAAAAAGGTTAATCATGCACGGTGTATTGACAAAAAAATACGAGGCAAACTAGTGCAATCCAAGACGGACAATACAACTGGACACAAAGGTAAATTGCTTTTTCAAAAGTTTATTTCGTTGAGAAATTTGCACTTTCCTCCCGACAAAAGTACTCCAGGGAACTACATTTTCACTGACCGACTATTATTTCCGCCGTCATCACGTACGTTAGTAAACTCGTAACAATAATTTTCTCTTTTTGTATTCTATAAAACTAAAAGTAGCAAGAGCATAAGCTGACCAATGCAAATAATCTATCAGCTACATTAATTATAAATTTGGCTTTCTGTATTTATTTCATCAATAAAAAAGTAACAAGGTAAGAGTTGACCATTTCAAAAAGTCACTGAGGTACAAGTTGACCTAATTAAGTACAAACTGAAAACCTTGTTATTCATTCTTTTTTTGCATGCTATAAAGGCACGTTCCCAATTGAAATATCCCATTTTTTTCCAAATTTTGATAAATAATTTCTAAAAACTATAACGCTACAATTTTCAGTAAATTAGACTATGCAGCCTACCAGGACTCAAACTCCATACCATTGGAATACTGTTCCGCTGATCTACTGTCTGAGCTACCAAGCCTCATACAGGTTATCTTCACTCTTAAGGGACAGTTCTGAACAGTTCAACATACTTAAGCATTTTTGTTAAAATCACTTATTTTAATGTTCACTCAAAAACAAAGCTTAATCATAAAACATACAAAATGACATTTAAAACATTTTCATGACAATTTATTTTTCAATTAGCTGAAAAAATACCAGAAAATGAAAAAGACTCCTGTTTTTTATAAATTCATCTCAGAGTTAAGTCATTTAACCAGTTCCGATTGACATTTTGACTAAATACTCAAATGGTGTCTTTAACTTATAGACAAATCTATCTACAATCATGGTCTCTTTTAAAGACCCTGCTACAATGTAGTGGTTTAGGCCACTTCCAACAACCTTGTTGTTGCCAACAGTGTTGGAGTTTCATGAAAGCGGTTGGGGTTCAATTCCCGTGAGAACCCTTAGGTTTATTTTCTCTACTTATGTACTTCAACAATATTCTCGGTCATATAGACGCTATGCATAAGTTATAATTTCTTTATATTTTTCCTTCATTCCGTTAAGAAAGGGTGATTTGCCCAGAAAAATGGAAAAGTTTTCTCAAACCTAATCGGTCCATAGACCATATTGTTTTACCACTGAAAAAGAAATATTTACTAATTCACTTACTTCGCCATTATTTAGCATTTCATCCAAAATACACGGGCAAGTAATTACTATTTCACCGTATAACCACGGAAAACACCGAACGTAAAATTTGTTCTTCCACAGTTATCTCCCGTGTATAATAATTTGCGCTAGAATCTTAAATTCTTTACTGGTTCCCTACGAAGTTTACATTAACATGACGCTTTTAACAACCGACCGACGATTATACTAACTTTATGCATCATGTTTAAATACCTCTATTCCTGAAGTTTAAACATATTTTTCTATCGTTCATGTTGTTAATGATAACCTTCTGGAATATTTATTTTAAACAACAGCCATGTGGCAGCAAACAAGAATGTCGTTGAATAAAAAAGCCGATACATTCAAATTAAGAAACATAAAAGACTTAAGTAGTTGTTAACTACTTGTCACATTCAATAGCAACAAAGTCAAATGAATTTACAAATACATGGTTTTCAATCTATAATTTTACAGATAAACTTTTCAAGATCACAACGGTACAAAGAATGTTAAACCACGGACTCTAAATGTGCAAATAAGAGTTAGTTGAATATGGGAATGAATTGTAACAATAGCAATAGGAAACACGAAAAACAAATTACTTATAAATAGAATATATGCAACTTTAATGAAGTTGTCAATAAGTAAGACGCATATGAAAGTATATTACATAAAATTGTAATTTAGCAGTAGACATACAGTGGCGGATATCCCCTTCCATACTTTTATACACTATCTCTGTCAGCGAAGAAGTTCAGAGATGCAAAAAATGGTTTCTGGAAAATGGTAAAGAATCGGAAATCTAGATAAAGTTTTAGAAAAAAGAAAAAAATAAACGCGGGAAAATAGTGTGTTACAGAATCTTGTGGTTGGGAATTTAAGACCTCGCGAGGATTTAACACAAGACATGCAACATTTTATTTTTAGTCTCGTTTGGTAAAAGCAACACTTGCGAAATTTTAAATGTTAAAGTTTGCGTGCATTTGCTTGCGAGGTTTTAAATTTCCGTTAGTATGTATGTTCACCTGAAAGGGCGATACAAGAGATGTTTTAAATTCTGGCCTTTCAAACAGACGATATTTTACGCAATCCAAACGGGATTCTGCTGTATTATTCTCGGTGATTTTGTCCAAATAAACATGCTATAGACCACACTGTTTGGGATATTGCAGTTGAATGATAGAACTGAGCTTGATTAAGGTACGTTTGCATGTATAAACAAGAACAGTCTGTTTCGCCATTTTCACTATTCACCGAGTTTTCCGTAAAATCTACATTCCTTATAAATAATTAACAAAGACCTGTCCAAAGTCAATGATGAACAGATCCATTGTTTAGAATTTAGATGGTGTATCATTTATACATTTTGTTCGTTCCAGGCTGCGCTATAATTCCGTTTCTCCTGTTCCTGATCGTATGTGGAGGTCCCCTGTACTACATGGAGGTATGTCTTGGTCAGTGGTCAGGTACTTCACCCATCGCTGTCTGGAAGCTGTGTCCCCTTTTTAAAGGTAAGACTTCTATCATCTGTATATATACCATATTGTTAAAGTAGAGTGCTTTTGAATAGGAAAAAATATACTGGGTACGTTTTATCACACTGATTTACAAGTCATTATCACGAGGAAGCTAATTAAAAAAACGTACTGTTTTGGATTATATGTAAAGTAACAGACTGTCATTCCCTAATTAAAAAATAAAATGAAAACTATGAAAAAAAAACTCCGCCAAATGGTATGTTTCTGTTTCTTCGCCGTATTACCGTTGACAAAATTTGTTGTTGTATCATAGCTAGATATTTTTTCTTGGCATATCTGAAATAAACACAGCTGAAAAACAAAGAAAATTGGCGTTCATATTACGTTGTACGTCTCAGATTCTGTCAAAATGGTACTCTCGTGTTTTCATCATTTTACTATTCTGTTATCATTATCGTACTATCGCGTTTTTATAATAAAAAAATGCGTCTTCATCGATCGCGTTAACAGCACCGTACTTTTGCGATTTCATCATCGTAAGATCACTTCCTTGTGTCTTTACTATTGGCTATCGCGTTTTTATCATCGTACGATCGTAGAATCACTTCCTTGCGATTCCAACTTTGTACCATAGCGTTTTCGTAATCGTATTATAGCGTTTTCATCATTGAACATTTGTGTGTTCATCATCGTAGTATTGTGTTTTCATCGTAATTCTTTTGCATTTTCATCATTTAACAATTTGCTTTTCATCATCCACTATATCGCTTTTTATTATCGTACAATTGCGTGTTCGCCATCATACAATTTCACATTTGTCAGTGCACTATAATCGCTGTTTCATCATCGTACGATCGCACAATGGATTCTTTGCGTTTTGTTATCCTACCATAGCATTTCCAACGTCGGGTTATCTCCTTCGTTGGTCATTCACATATTGGTACTGTTTACTGAGATGTCGTCTAAATCTGACACAGAAGGCATATCAATCTCTGAAAATACTTATCACTTTTTAGTACTGTCTTGAAACCACGATAGAACGATGATGATAAGCGATGATACGATAATTAAAACGCGATTGTACCCAGGTGAAAAATCGTTGGAACGATGATGAAAACGCTTTGTTACGTTAGTAAAAATATGGATTTTCCTTGCGTTTTCACCATCACACTATCATGCAGTTGTGATTCTACAATTGTAGCATCGTATATCATTGTTAATATGTACATAACAATCACAACTGTCCACACAGAACATCAGAATCAAAATATCACTACTATATAGCATTCAGATGAATAAACTTAAGCTAGTGAGGGTTCATAACTCATCTAGATACCATAGATTGGAACCAGTTCCACCTGCATCGTATTATCGTCACTAGCATCAATATAATTTTGTACATCGAGGATTACTACAAATTTACTCTGGTCTTTATAATTATTTATTTACAGGTATTGGTTTTGTTATGGTGGCGTTGTCAGTAATTTACATATGGTATTATGGAATAGCATTTGCCTGGGTACTTTACTTTCTGATCCAATCATTCTATCCCTCACTACCATGGAGTAATTGTGACAACAGTTGGAATACAGAATTTTGTATAGGTAACTAGTTAGTACCTTGGATGACCAAAATTCCATATTACCTTACAGTTTGTTTCAATTGCACTATTTTTATTTAATATTTAAGACAAGAAGGCAGTTTTCTGGGTGACACTCTCATCTACAAAATCAGTAAAGAGTTGCGTTTGATAAAAAAATTAAGGGTAGTTTTGCGTTAAGAGTCAAATACACGAAGTTTTCAGAGTTTGCTGTGTCTATTTTTGTTTTCTTTTCTTCAGAAAAAATAAACAACAAAAAAACAAAAACAAAACAAACAAACAAAACATTCCGATAATTTTGTTGATCTTCAAACAATAGAAATGTTCAGAGCTCTGCAATTTTTTTTCAACATATCGGCTACTTCGTTTTTTTTAATAATATAGATGGAGACTGATTCAGAAACTTTAATAAAAATATTTTGGATAATCTATTCTGATGCAAAACAATATTTCGTAGTTTTCCGATTGTACACTGATCTGTTTGAAACAGTCATTTGAGAGGACGTGTTACACATTATTCTTCTGTACTTTTATCTAATAACTGTTAATTAATTAGTTATTTTTTTTTTGAAATCGTTCGGTATGTTATTTGTTATTTAAGGCATTATTCCATTATTTTCTTATTACTTATTATTATCAATTATTATTTGTTTTATTTCATTTCTATTCATACTTATATATAGTTATTATAATTTATTATTTTGTTTGTTTGCAAGATGGTATGACAAACATGACAGAGAAGATGGAACGTTTGACGAACAGTTCCATGAACCATACAACGTTGATCTTTCGAACATCCGGCACTGAGTTCTGGGAGTAAGTGATATCCATTAACTGTAATATCGAAAATTAACATAGCTCAGCCTTTTAGTGTTGACAGTTTGAATAATTCAGAACAAAAATCTTGCTCAATATCAACAGAAAGGTATGGGTTTTGTTCTTGTTGCTTTTTTCAGATTCTTTAGTATCACTGACCTTTTTTACAGGTAGACATGCTAGATTTGGTTTTATTGGGGTTGAACGCCAGTTTAACAGCTAAGGTCATATCCCGGCGTCAGTCAACCTAACCAGTGTTCTTGGGTATCCAACAAGCTAACTAACCAATTTCCCCGCAAGACATGCTAGAATATTACAAACTTTCCACTTCATACATAAACTACAACTTATTCCTTCACAGAAACGATTCTCATAAAAAATATGTTGTAAGAATGCTGGTCAAGTTTTCTCTTCTAAGTTTGTTTTATCATTTTTAATGCACCTTAAAACATTTTCATTCATGTCATTTTCATTGACATTTTTGTCAACAGGCGAAATGTTCTCCACAAGTCAGAGGGTATTGATATATTCGGCTCAGTTCAGTTACACCTCACTGGTTGTCTATTACTTGGGTGGATTTTTGTGTTCTTGTGTGTGGCAAAGGGCGTCAAGTCCCTTGGAAAAGTAAATCAGAATTTTCTTTTTATTTGGTTAAGTCAAAATAATCGATCTAGTTTGGTAAAGAAATATTGTGTCCTAGAACATTCTGTTATCGTGTATTGCTTAAGTAGAAAATAGTATACTAGTACACTTATGTGTTTTACCAAAATGTAGCGAAATGTAGTAAACAAAATAAAAGGCTTAAAACATGTAACTTGGTCAAATTGATAAATATGCAGAACAGGAAGTCAGAATTATAAAAAGATCCTCGGAGTTTCGGTGTTATTTCAGTTCTCGGGTTTCTAATATGCACTTTTACCCTGACAGACATGTGTTGTTTTTTCTTATTACACCGAACCAACATTTTAATGTAATTTTTCATCGCCATTTTATCGTCAATTGTCGTTTGGTAAGTCTATGTTATCAAGACGTTTGGTCATCTAGTCTGTATTGCAAGACCCTTTATACACTGTAGTGCACATTGCAAGCGTCTGAGGCACGCAGAGCAGAGCGGCAAAGGGAGAGAACTAGATCGTTACATTTTCGTATGTCAATAAAGGTTACTCGTCCCCGGGGTATATTGCAAAACATTATTCACTGGGAGATATTCATTTGACGTCACATTAGGCTATATAGTAAAAAGTTTACGTGAGGTATAATCATTTAAAATGTTAACAAGCACGATGGGTTTTGATTGATCACTGTATGTCAATTAAGAGTAAGTTCTTTCGATTTAATATTTAAAAAATATATTTGACTTCAAAGTTGAAGTCAAATTTTAGCGTTTGTACCAGTATCTATTCTCGTAACTCTTTGAAATAAAATGCTGACTTATAAGCGACTTCCAGCTCCTTTCTATGAATCTCAACACGTTATTTTTACTTTTCTACTTCATTCAACTTCCTGTTACTTTAAAAAAGGACTGACTCAGAAATTAGCTGATTTTTTTTTCTTTCCAGTTAAAGAGAAATTAATATACTAAAGGAAAAACACAATATAATATTTCTATACACCAAGAAAACTGAAAAAATAGTTTTGATTTTACCAGGATTCGAACGCTTGCCCTTTCGGTCAGTAAAATAGAGAGCAACGATCTACACCACTTAGCCAAAGTTATCAAAAGTCGTCAGAATTAATAATATAACTAAAGTATCTACCCCGTGACTAACGGAATAATTTTTTTACCAATTAAAGTGTGTAAAACCTAGTGATGTTTTTCTGTAACAAAAATGAGTCAGTAACTTAATTTAGATACAGCTAGAATTTCTAGATTGTATAAACTTTTTTCTTTATTTAACGTCGGCCGGCCTGTGAGTCAGTTGCTTTATGAGACGGTTATGAATATGCGTCCTTACTATGTTATATTCTGACACTTCTTTTTTTTGTTTCAGGTTGTTTACGTCACGGTAACGTTACCGTACATTCTTCTCACTGTGTTGTTAATACGTGGGGTAACACTTGACGGAGCTTGGAATGGACTCAGACATTATTTCATCCCTGATTTCAGTAAACTTGCGCATGGACAGGTCTGTTTTTGTTTTAAAATTAAGTAAAAATTCCTGATAGAAACAGCAACGTGAGATTTTTACAGCGTACATTACAGATTAAGTGTGTTGTACTTAGATTATTGAAAAGAACAAATTAACTGCATTTGTGACACATAACTACAATGATAAAACTAGTTATAAATATAAGGCATTTTCCTGTTATGTTCTCTATAGGTCACAAACAGTAAAGCGTACAAAACAGAATACGTATCTGTGCTAGACTTAGACTGGTGAAGACGATATATGAAATAACTGCATTTGTGACACATAAACTTCAATGATAAAACGGAAAATAAATAGAGGGTATTTTAGTAGGTCAGAATGACTATGTCTTGTCTGGTTTCCTCAGTTTTTTTTAATTGAAGTAGACTGATTTCTTAATGAATAAAGACTTCGCCATAATGACATACACTGATTTATTTCACATGTGTTGACAGCATATGATTTGTTTGGTAGCATTTACTAAGAAGATGCTTTCCGGTGTTTTCTCTGCTCATTTGCTTGACAGATGCATATATATTTTGGAAAGACCTGCGCTAGCAGTTGATTCCCGAAATATGGTCTTCCTACGCACGTGGATATGTCTGTTTGTCTGGGGCAGACCAGTCCACGAGCTTTGAAATATTTACGCAAGTGAAAAGTTTCACAGTGGAAGTCATTTAAAAAAATACAGTTAGCTTATAAAATGTAATTATAAACGAGTAAAAATATACAAGTATTTTGAATAAACATATGAAATCTTGACAAATAAACTTGAGCAGTTATACATTCACCATTGTCCACGGTTAAAAGAAATTACTTGAAAATACTTAAAATTCTAGAGTATTCTTTGAATAAAGTACTGCGATAAAAATTCAGAAATATCTAAAAAACCAAGAAAGTATCAATACATGCTCTTAATTACAATAAAAACTATTTTAAAACCTGTATGAATAGGTGTTAGAAACATAATAATTATAGTTTAGAAAAAAAAAGAGAAAAAAAAACATATGGAAGAATTTCGCTCGGGTCTATTTTAACATGCTGTAAGCAGCTATGCAGCTCGGTAATTTTTCTGATAAGACCTCGTACTCTGTAGATATCCTTTGCAAAAATAGTTTTCTTTTTTTGAACCTTCAATTAATTTAGTAAAGTATCAATGCGATCACCTATTTTTTTTTTATTCATTTTGGAGGTCGACTTTGTTGTTCACTATGATTCAACAGGAAAAGCTTTCATTACCAGGTGTGGATGGAGGCAGCGGTACAGTGTTTTTTCTCCCTAGGTCCTGCCTGGGGAGGGGCAATTACCATGGCCAGTTTCAACAAGTTCAACCATAATGCGCTCAGGTAGGAAAACAAAATAAAAGTACTATATATCTCTAATCCAAAGTCATCAGGACTGAGTAATTAAAGCACTTCAGTAAAACAATTATTGAACTCAATTTTTTTAATCGAGAACGTTTTATGCTTCGATACATGAAAAGTTAGAAACGGGTTTGAGAAATTTGTGTTTTGTTTTCAATGAAACTATAAACAGTGAATATTAAATTCAGAAGGAATATCTCGGTGTAAAGCGAACACATTTTTTCATTGCATACGCTTAAAAAAACAACAACAACAACATTATAAAACAATAGAGTAACCGGATTTCTTTTGAATCAGTTTACAAGAATACGTCTTTCTTTTTCCTATTTCTTTTTGTTAACCTTTAGTAATATTGCCGAACAGTGTTAAGGGTTGTCGAACTAAACCTTACACCACTTGATTAAGTGTTAAGTGTACCTTGACAATATTTGCTAGTCCATAAATACCTCCTCTAGATAAAGTTATTGTTTCCAGGGATACAGTAATCGTGTGTTTTTCGGATGCCTTCACGGGTATATATGGCGGCATAGTTGTGTTCTCGATACTAGGGTTTCTCTCAAAAGAGACTGGTATACCAATGGACAAGCTTCCGTTTTCAGGTATTTTTTTTTTTGGTTAAAACTTTTCAATTTATATTTTTTTATTTCGTCGCTAGCTCATTTTACACGAAACTGTCAGATTATAGATATCAGGTAGGCCATTACATGATGAAATATTAGACTGTAGACAATACACTTTTACTGGTCGTCGGCTTCGTCTATAAGAACCTTTATTATACCTTTATAAACTTTATATGTTTACATGACATGGTATTTAGCTTTTGGGCATGATATATTTCAGGGGCTGGCTTGGCCTTTATTGCCTATCCTGAAGCACTCAGTCGACTACCTGCGCCCAATGTGTGGTCAGTGCTGTTTTTCTTAACTCTAGTACTGGTTGGGATCGATTCACAGGTACTTTAGTGCTCTTACAGTAATGACGATTTATATACATTTATCTTATTATGTAATGCAGCATGTACAATTAGATGACATTAAATGAGTAATTACCCAATGTTAAGATATAGGTAAAGCATTCTTAGTAGAACAGACAAACTGAAAACAAAATTATTAGTTCAACCTTTTATTCCAAAGAATTATTTCTAGGAGAATTAATGTTTAAAGGAGAAATGCTTCAGCATAGGTTTTTCTTTGTATACTTGATTAGTTAACATTCTTTTTAACATGTGCTAATGAAATAGATATGGACTATAGTATCCGTTAATTATAGCGTGTGTTCCTTTGAGGACAAACGTTGCAAATGGAAGAAATGATAATAAACATGTTGATTTTGTAATGGTCAATGTTTACATTTGTACTCTGTATTGTTTCATCAATGTTTTAACTTTAAAAACAGAGAAGATTGTGTTGTATATTTTTCAATAGTATTGATTAATGTCTTCATATAAATTTTATATTCAATGAATCTACATTTATGTGGATTTGACAATTTTCATTTCTTTTTAATAGATGTCAATCTGTACTGCAGAAATATAACACTGATGCACATGACCTTAGTTTAACATCCCAACCGCACAATAATTAGTCATATTAGTGGAGGATCGGGAGATCGAACCCTGTTTTAGCAGCCCACCGCGTAATTACGGGACGACCTCCAATCTGCGCCCTGTATGCGTGTAATATCAATTGTATTCTGTAGTTGCATTCTTGGAGATGTTTGTTACTTTTATTACGACAGATCTTATCGGCCGAGTGAATCCAAAATGACAACCAAGATATTATGTTTTAAAAGAAGTCACTCTGGAAAGCACGAGGCTTATTTCTCTCTTCTTTTTACCTAGCTGGCACACATCGACTATATGGAGGCTGCAACGTTGTAAACCATCAGCCGATCATATTATGGTAGCAAAATAGACAAACAAATCACAGAATGCAATTTTAGAATACAAATTTAAATATATACAATACAAATAATTTCAGAATTGAAAAAAAAAAATGAATCAAATATTAAATACAAACCGGAATTTCACAAATTAAATTAACCAGAATGGAATGCAAATATGAGTCCATTTGTGTTTCAGTTCGGCTCTTTTGAAACGGCAACGAACGCTGTTGTGGACCTGAATTACAAAAATGTACAGAAATACAGGCTTCTTATAAATGCTGTGTTTGTAATCTTCCTTTTCTTAATTGGTCTTCCATTGACTACCTCTGTGAGTATACACGTTTCTAAATAAGTTTGATATAGTGTAATAAATGGTGGCTGAATTTTTACATGTCATGCCTTTTTGGTTCGCAGAATATGCAAACAAATACTGATTTGGTCTGGGTTTTCCTAATATTTTGGCAAGTCGAAAGATCTATATAGAAAATGCGTCAACGTATTGTAGCCTTCATATTTCGACTTTTCGCAAAAACACGAAAACGGGACAAATAATGGCGCCCTGATTTTCTGTTTTCGGCCTTTCGCCTTGCTATCATTGGAAGCGAAAACACGTTAAGTCAGTAGTTTTTAGAGTTTTGTCATTTCAACTTCGCCTCAACGGGCGAAGAAAGGACTTGACACTAATAAAACAACATCATTATATTATCATATTTGCAATCATTTTTATGACCTATCATCCTTATCCTCAACCCACAGTTTAGGGTTGTCAATGGGTCTGTTGTGTGACTGTCAATCTGCGATTGAGTACAGCTGTTTACGTATCACGTTTACAATTTGCAACCGTAATTTTCCTTTTTTATTCATAGCTAATTTGTTCATCAGGCAGTTTTAACATCACTACTTATCATTTCCACAATGATCTGCATTCGACGTAAAACTGTTCAGTGCGATATTAAAACTGTCAAAAGTCAGACGTGATACAGATATCATACTTAACTATCTGATAATATATGATGAACATTATTCGATGTTTTCTAATTAAATTAATAAACAAGCACGTTCTTTATCAGCAATACACATACTGAGTTGTTAATTTTGATAATATATACTTGCAGGCAGGGTATTATATTTTCATGCTTGTAGACTCGTATTTGGGCACCTTCAACTTGGTTGGAAATGCACTACTTGAATGCATTGTTGTAGCCTGGATTTACGGTAAATAAAAATAAAATTAGAAGTTAAGATGCCCTTCTTTTATTAATTTTCTTATAGAATCGCATTTGTCTTAACGTGACATGTTTCATATTTTAAAAATAGGCATATCTCCTCCAAATCGTTTGTGCAAAATCTTATTGTCCCCCGCTACGAAATAAATTAAACATATTTTTCTTTTTGTTCCCTCACCCACCCTCGAGGTAATTATGTCTTCAGTGCTATTAATTGTCTCGATTCTCTCTCTATCTGTGGGTCATTCTGTCCTCCAGTTTGTACTATGACTATCTGGAACCTAATTTAAATTATCAATGTTAATTGTATATTTGTTACTTGGTTAGTTAGTGGAAACAAAAGACAATCACACTTCATATTCACTATAAAGGTACTGAATGGAATCAATGTTGATCCGTCTTATTAACATATTAACCATCTATTTCAACACTTCCAGGTGCTAATCGTTTCAGTTCAGATATTGAGATGATGAGAGGAAGTCGCCCCTCTCTCCTGATCAGGATTATATGGTGTTTCATCATTCCTGCTTTTTTCCTGGTAAGTTAATGTAAGGTCATCCCCCTGTAGTAATTTGAGGTGCAGAAATAAATGATTATGAATACTGATGGTAAATCACATTCGCATTGCCTATTTATTCCTGCATTACTTTGCAACGTTAAAGCAACAGCTATGAAAAACTAGCAATGAAACACACGAATGTATTATATAAGATAAGGGAAGTTATGCGGAAAGAAGGATTAGTTTCCTCCCAAAAACGATAGTCTTCACGAACTGCATGAACTTTCTAGAGTGCATAATCGTTAGCTACTAAAATCTTAACTTTGAATATATTTTTTCTTTTGTTACTTTTTTGAATCAATAACTGTTTGCTGACAAATCTTTCACGTGTATACATTGTTTCTTTTAAACTCCTTGGAAGACTTCGCGTCTGTATACATTTTAACCCTGGTGTTTACAAGGCCCTTTTTAAAACATTACAATTTTACTAAATATGAATTATGGATGCATTTATTTTCAGGGAATACTTATTACTACTATTATTACCTATACGACGCCCTCTGTCGGTGATTATGCGTTTCCTATGTATGCTAAAGTGATTGGAAATATATTCGCCTTCTTCCCTATCAGTTTGGCTTTCATCGTAGCCATCTATGAGTTAGTGAAACATAGAAACACCCTTAGAAAGGTTTGTATTACGAGTAATATATGTATAATAATACCACACATTTTAACTACTACTACTGTTGCTAGGCAGTTAGAAAATATATTCTAGAGTAGTAAGCATTTCATTTGAGTATACGCTTTCAATATCTCAGTTAGAAAAATTACTTTCACTTGTTATTTATCTAGAGTCATAGGTTCCAGCTCCACTAACGATGTAAATGACTATTTGTCAGGAAGTGGCCAGATACTTATGAAACACATGTAACCTGTTCTTTCCAATGAAACTAGGGACTGGGTAAACTGAATGCGTGTCTTACTCAGATCAGAAATACTGGCGTATTTCTTTAAGAATGAATAGATTATATCATAAGAAATACAAAACAAATTAAGCAGTTTGAATGGAATGTTTGAAAAACATGCTTAGCCATTAATTTTCAGTTCTTCAAAATATATCTTTCCTGTAATATATATTTATATATCTCTCAAGAACTAATATTATACCCTTAGTTCTTTTTTTACAGAACATACGAAAATTATTGAAACCCTCAAGCACCTGGCTGCCCAACGACATTAAAGCCAGAAAGGTGTACAGACAGTCTCCTTACAGCTACGAAACTGGATTATGTTCACGTGTGTTAGTGAACATTATTGGTGTCAAACAAAAAGATTAATGTACACTTACGTCACATAAATAATCGTTTTTTTTTGTATTTTGATATTTAATGCATAGTTAATGAATTCAATGATGATATTCGATTCTATATTAAACAAAATAGTACAAACATTAAGTGTGGCGATTATGTTAAGCATTGTTCAGATAAATCCTGAATTTTATACATGAAACTGTCCTTTACTCTTTTTATAATGTTTACTTCTCAACTACTACCAGTGCCCCATTGATATTTATTAACAACAGACTAATCTTAGGTCCGTAAACACAACAGCTAATTTACTGTGTAATGAAGGGCATCGTTGTACCAGCCATCGCATTTTTGCATTTTCATCATGTCGTTAGTATAAAACGGTGTTATATTGTTTATACATTTTGGTTTCCAGGTTACCAGCCTAAGTATTTTTCGTTTTACCCTAAGAATTTGTTTTAGGTATCTGTAGCTAATTATACACCCACCACGAATGTGACTCAAATGTTCACCTCATGATAGCAATGTGCAGAACCTATGTTGACCTTGTACAAGCTGAAGGTCAAAGTCACACATGAAGGTCAAATTTTTAACAATGAATTATAAGAAAAGAATTTTCTTCTAACTTTTCTCAAATGCTCATCACAACAAGGCAATGTGCATAATCTATAGTGTCAGCTCAAGGTCAAGGTCACACCGGAAGGTCAAATATCTGACAACTAAAAACGTGTCTTGTTTCTTCTGTAAATTCTTTACCCCTTGAAGGATTTTGTTCAAACTTGGCTCAAATATTCAACTCAAGAAGGCAATGTGCAGAACCCATGTTACCCTTGTGTCAGATCAAGGTCAAGGTTAACCTGGAAGGTCAGGTAATTTTCGTGTCCGCTCTGTAAATTTTATACCCTTTGAAGGATTTTCTTCAAAATTGGCACAGATGTTTACCTCATGACTGATGTGCAGAACCCATGTTGACCTTGTACTAGCTCAAGGTCACACTTGAAGATCAAATATTTGACAATGAATTATAAGACAAGGATTTTCTTTTTACTTCGCCCAAATGCTCATCTCGACAAGGCAATGTGCATAACCCATATTGTCCCTGTGTCAGCTCAAAGTCAAGTGGAAAGCCAAGGGAAATTTGTTTGTCCGCTGTTTAAATCCTATACCCCTTGAACGATTTTATTCAAACTTAGCTCAAATGTTTCCCCGATGAAGAGGATATGTAGGAATGATGTTGTACCTGTAAAGCCCTTGTGCTTGCTCATGGCCAAGGTCACACATAAAAATCAAATATTAGACAATCAAATTAAGATGAGGACTTTTTTCTTACTTAGTTGAATACATGATATTCTTTATTTTAGTTAATAATTTCTTTGTTTTTTTTTGTAAATTTGCAAAATCAAAGGTTATTCCTGATTTGATGATTGAAAATTTTGTCATTACTATTACCTGTGAAGTGTTTTTTTCCCCATCAAACACAACTATTTTATGACACAAAAGTTATGCCCTTTCCCATATACTCAAATATCCAAGTCATCAGCGATAGTTTTAGTTGTAATGAGCTTTTAGAGTAATGGTTCATGATTTATTTTGCCATTGTTTAATGTTATCATTTGAATACATGCGATTTCCGGTATTGTATTCAAATATTTAACAAATCAGTTACATTTGTGGTCATTTCAAATCTATCTTTTTAATCTGTTCATTTTAAATTGGTTTAAGAGCAATTCCAGTCATATAGCTTTTACCTTTTTTCTTCATTTCTTTGGGTCGTGTAATTTTTCAACATTTAAATGGTCAGCCCTCAGACCCAGTTCTCCTACTTGAGCATTTCATTCATGACAAAATTAAATAATTTATGTAAAGATGATGTTAACTTCATTGGTTTGAATATTAGAGATTTTTAAAATCCAAAATTCTTAATTTATTTTTCGTAGAGTACATAACTTGATTATTTTGACACCTGTTCGTCTTTTTTTGGGAATAAGCGAATACAAATATTTTCCGATGTTGGCTCTGCTCTGTCTCAGGTTACATCGACCTCGATCAGATGACCTTGTAAGTCTAGACATTTCATTGCTGTTTTCCAGGAGAATTAACTAAGAATCTGATTAAAGTTAATGTTTCTTAATCATTTGTACGGTAAACGAAATAATTTGTCGTTTAAACATAACAATAATTCGTTTAAACGAAACAAGTTTTGTTATATCAAAACATGACTTCGTTTAAACGAAATATTATTCGTATAAATAACTCAAAAGAGATTTTCCTCACAGGCTACGCTTACACCGACTCATACAGGTTCATTGTTGTATTGACACTTTTTTGATTTTTAAGATGGTACTGAATCTTTATTGCATTACATTATTCAGAAGACTAAAATTTACAGTATCCAATTTGCATTTAAATTCATCTATCTGTGAACGATGTTGAATGAATAGCCACTCGAGACAATTTGTCATGGTTTCAATCAAATATGTTTATTTTAGCAGGTCACCTGGATGCATTTTTGTTAGTCATAGTACAGAAAGTTGTTGTTGTACCACTATAAGATATATAGCTATAAATTACCAAAGGACACTTTTTACTGTCAATATGCACAGGGAAAAATCTTTGAATATATGTTCTTTATTTTACATTTATTTTTGTTTATATTTTGGAGACAGACCAAAATAAAATTGATGCAGATCGGTTCATCTTTGGAAATCTCTCTTTAATTTTTTCTACATGTTTTATACATACTACTATAAAATTTACTAAGGATCACTTTTCTGACATCTAATATTTTTCTCATATTATCACCAGATGTACCAGATCCATGTAAATGATAGAAAACGATTGGGGTTGTCTATACAATTGTGTGTATATATATATATATATATATATATATATATATATATATATATATATATAATTGAAATCGGTCCATCACAGGGTTTTGTTGCATTTGTATTTAACTTTTTTTCAGACTTTAACATATATAATGATACCACAACTAAAGATGTCAGAGACAAGAAGCGAAAGAGTAAGAAATTAAATATTAAAGAACATATCAAGTCAAAATTGACATTCTGAGCTGACTACACTGTCCTAATTGACTGGACTTTTTTTGGGACTGACTAAATGGCTGACTCAGGACTCACTCAACAACTTGTTGACTCAAGGCTTACAAAATGGACTGAATGAAATGACTTACTCTTGAATCAGTAACTGGCTGAGTAATTACTGACTGACTGACTCAAGGCTGGCTGTATTTGACTCAATGGTTGGGCTGACGGTGACAAACTGAACTGAATCTGGAATCACAGACTCAGGACTGACTGATGTACCGACACAAGGCTGATCAATTGGATTGGCTGCTGCAATGGACAGACTGACTTAGAACTCATTTACTGATAACTCACTGATTTCAGACCAGTCAATCTCCCTGATTATATACTCACTGACTCCAGACTGACCAAATGGATTGAAGGGACTGACTTGCTCTAGACTCACTGGCTGTACAGAACAAACCTGACTTTTACTCAATATTCACTGACTCTAGACCGACAAATTGGGCTGACTGACTAGAATAATTTTTTCCTGACTGGCTAAAAAATGATGGCCTGATGACTGGAGTGACGTAATCTGGACTCAGTGGCTTGCCTTGTTAAAAATAAAATTCAGTTTCAGCTCAATAACTTGCGTTTGCTTTGGCCTATTGACACCAAGCTTGGTGTATGGGTAGCTTATATCAAAAAGCAGCTTGGGATTGCTACCCAGATGTCTGTAATCAAGATCAAGGTCACTGTTGCTTAAAATAGAAATTCAGTTTCCGCTTAATAACTTGAGTTTCCTTTGGCCTATTGACGCCAAGCTTCCTATCCGATCAGTATTTAGAGAATGTTTTGGCCCAGGTTCTTCAAACTTGCACGGCAGGTTATTTGTGACTAGTTGATGACTTTCATATTTTTACCGAATCAGCAGCTCGAAAGTTAAGGCCAAATTAAAATAGGCAGTGAAACAGTTTTCGATCAATATCTTAGGGATCCTGGGCCCAGACTTCAAATTTGGAAGGCCAGTTGTCCATAAAAAGTAATTGGCCTGTAATGATCTTCGGATCGTCATGTCAAAGGTCAACCACACAATGATTTTGGAGAGCTAAACCGTTTCCAATCAATGTCTGGAGAACGCTTGAACACAGATTCCTAAAACTTGGAAGGTCTATAACTAATAGATGTTCACTGTTCTTTTTCGGATCAGCAGGTCCGCTGGCATTTAACAGTTAAACCGTTTTTAATCAATGTCTAAAAACATGCTGATCTAGGTTCTTTCAACCTGGAAAACAGGTTGGTCATTACAAGAGAAAAATCCGTAATGATTTTCTGGCCACAGGCTAAAAGATCAAGGCCTCCCTGGCATTGAACAGCAAATCAATTCCGATGAATATCTGGAGAATGCTTGGGAAGAAACTCCTCAAACTAAATAAGTTGGTTGATAATGACTAAATAATGACTTAATTTGTTTTTTGCTACTAGATCAAGGATCAGGGTCACAGCGACCTTGAACAGTAAAAGTGTTTCCAAACAATATCTGGAGAATGTTAAGGCTCAGTTTTTTAACATCTGGTAAGCCGGTTGGTCATGACAAGTAAAATGCCTATAATTATTTTGGGATTGGATCACCAGCTCAAAGGTCAAGGTCATGCTGACACTGAACAGCAAAATGATTTCGATCAGTATCTGAACAGCGCTTGGGCTTTAGTTCCTCAAACTTAAAAGACAGATTTATCATGGGCAATAGATGACCCTTGTTGTTTTTTCGGGTCACTAGAGTCAATGCCAAGGTGACCTTGAATTAAGAAACGGTTCATGATAAATAACCACAAAATGCTTCGGCTTAGTGTTACGTTTGAAATCAAACGAGTAACAGAAAGAATAACCAGTAACAAACTTTTAAACAATAACAACAATTTATTAAAAAACAAATTTCTAAAGTATTAAAGTACAATTACATAAAGTCACAAAGAAAATGTTTTTATAGTACCTTGATTAAGTGTAGTCCTAAAATAAATTTATAATCCTGTCTGATGCTGGTTAGTGATAAATATCTTAAACTCTTAGTCACTGTTGAAGTATTTTCAAAAAAAAGTCCAAATTAACTTGTAGCAAAATAATCCCACAAATTGTTGAAAAGTTGACTTTATTCCTCACGCGGTATAATTAAAAATATTTCCTAATATAACTGTAACTGATGAAGATTTAATCAAATATGTTATGACCAAGGTAACCAAAAGATACGGCTTCAAAAAAACTCTCTTACTTTTATATACAGAAAGAAAATACCAGAAGAAATATAATCTAGACTATACTTGAAAAATCAAAACAAATCTCCAGTGTTCTAAATATAACCACAATAAGACATTTATAGAAATTTATAGAAGTGTTCAACACTCAGGTAAAGCCAGGCTATTGATTAGTTCTAAAAGTAAAAAAAAGTAAAAAAATAACCTTATCAAACTATGTGATTAGTGATAATATTTAGAATATAACCGTGTTAAAGGTTATTTTCATGCATAAGGTGTACTTGGCCGAGTACTTATATACAGATTATTTTTAAATATGATGTACATGCCACTGTAATAAAATATTTACTTTTAAAAAATCAGAGCTTAATTTAGTTTCACTCTGTGTGTGTGTTTGTGTGTTATTTCTTTTTTGTTGTTGTTGTTTAGTTTGTTTTGGTTTTGTTTTCGTTTGTTTTGTTTTGTTTTGTTTGGTTTGGTTTGGTTTTGTAAACCTTCCCTCCAGTTACATTTTTTTCTATAATCTCCCTTCTTAACTTTTTTTCTGGAGCATAACGTTACAATAGTTTGTATAGAAATCAGTGTAAAATAGTCAAGGCGTTTTAAACTTATAATATATTATTGCAATTTAACCAGTTTCCCCTCGATCGTGGTTCTAATTAGCTTCTGGTATTTCCATAAATTAAACTGAAACCACGAATCACGAAAGAGTTTCAACTATAAAGCATACATGCATCATACTTTGCAGTCATACCGCCACTGCATTTAACTGAAGGAGGTTTACAAAACCGAAACGAACCAAACCAAACCTAACCCAACCCAACCCAAACACAACCAAACCAAACTAAACCGAACCAAGCGAAAACAAACAACAACAAAACAACAACAACAACCAAAACACACACACACGGTGAAACTAAATGAAGCTCTGATTTTTTTTAAAAGTAAATATTTTTACAGTGTCATGTACATCATATAATTTAAAAAAAAACTATATATATAAATTCTCGGCCAAGTGCATCAATAAGACACTTTATGCATGAAAATCCTTTTAACATGATTACGTTTTTTAAAAATGTTATCACTGATCACATTGTTTGTTATAGCTATATTTTTTACAATGGAAAATACATAAATGTACGAAAACAGATCTTCGAATTATATTAATTTGAATTTAATTTGCGAAACAATTTATAATAGCGCAATTTTTAAATCAAAAGGTTTTTTATTTTGTTTTTGTTTTTTGCTGTAAATGTTCTCCGATATGAGGATAATGAAAAACCCCGTTCAATTTCTGTATAAGAATAGATATATCAAGAGGTGTTTGTAAACATAAGTACATCCCCATCCCTAGAAGCGCCAGTTATGGCTTTGCTGTCAATGCATGTCAGACTGTGACTCAGTACGCGTATTCGTGGTCAAATTGACCCTGACCTTTGACTCTAAAAATAGAAGTAACGGACTGGTCAATACAAGCCTACGTATCAAATTTTAAGAGACTAAGCCCCGAATCATTATGTGGGAATTGTTATGAATCGTTTCGTAATTCAAGGTCACCTTGAAGTTGACTCTATTAACCCGAAAAACAACAAGGTCATCTACTGCTCATGATAAATCTGCCTTTCAAGTTTGAGGAGCTTAAGTTTGAGTTGCAATTCCAGTTCTAATTGAGTCTTAAGCTTTTATCTGATGACCATCCGACCCAGGTATGAGAAACGTGTGAAGAGCGTTCTGCATATATAAACTTAAATGGTTTCTTTAATATTAGTTGGTTATAATATTAGTGAGTCTCTACAGATGTAGGTATATTAACTAAACAACACAAGTGTGCTATCTATGAATATAACCTAAAGACTGATCTAATACACAATGCAAGCTGCGGCTTAACAGACAGTATAATTAATTCATATATATGTACGTAAAATCATGCTGTTATCGAATCAGAATTAACCTAATACAACAGTTCCGTTGTTATTCTTCCTCTGACCTGGTGACCTGAAAACCAAGAGAGGTAATCTGCTGGACATGGAAACTTCCTTTCAAGATTGGTGACTACAAACAGGGTTCATATCTCCATTATCTTGTTTTTTGAGTTCTACACTGCCCATTGCATAGCTAAGGCTATCAGTCATGAGAATGGTTTCCTTGTTAGGATTATACAATGCCACGGCTGGAGCACCGGTCAAAACATCTTTTATTTCATCAAATGCTACCTGCTGATCCGGACCGCAATAAGATTGGTTTTTGGTGCTCAGTAGCTCTCTGATTGGTTTTTGAGTTATCAGCTAACAGTTGTGTAAACTTACTCAATTGATTTACCAAGCTCATTAAACTTCATATCCCATGAACATCCTTAGGGGGAGGCAAGTCTTTAATTGCCTTGACCTTAAATATATTTTACATATTTCACTTAACAACGTTGGATCAACACGTGTACGCACATGTGGTTTTGGTACAAAAACCATTCCAGCTCACCAGTCCCATCGTCTGAAACCCACGTTCGATCCATTCCGTTTCACTCTTTTTATCTACCGTGGGACAACTAGTTGGTAAAATTTCGTACTCATGAATAATTAATTACCTACTTTCATTGGTTACCGAAAGATTTCCCTTGTGCAATCTCAGCAAATGAAAGTACTCGTTACAATTTGTCTTTCGCGCCCATGTTTAAACCTTAAAAAATACGTCTATTTTAAGTAACTTGTCATTATTCATACTCTTCATACTGAAAAGTATCTATTTGTATTGCGGAATCTCATTCGATGAGGAGTTACTTCTCTTTGCTAATAAATATTCATGAAAACGAATAATCTGCAGTCAATTATCCCACGGTATATAATGTAGTTGTGCGGAATATGCACCGGGGGTCACCGACGATGACCAGTCCGTGCTTTTGTCAACTTTAAAAATGACACCTGACATTTCCATTCGCTCAAGTTCTGTCTTTATTTTAGGCAGTATTGGAATAGTTACGCTTTGCGATATCGATAACGCATAGGGTTTTGCTCCCTTATTTGTGGATATACGGTACTATCCACTCAGTTCTCATAGTTCTCGAAATAATTAAGGATACTGACGGTTTATTGACTCAACGACTATTGATTCGTCCATAGTACTGACCTCAATTAGTCTGCGACCCTTAATGGCCGGTCGATCTAACAAACATTTGTCCATACCGTGTACAACATATATTTGTTCAGCAGTTATGTAAGACTGATATTCCAAAGTTTCCATGAAACAACCCAGTACTGTCTACTGTACGTTACCTGGGCAAAACATTTTTTGTTTTGTTTTCTTCAAGGTCGGAAATTTTAGTTTTTTTGTAAACATTCTCTGAAATTAGTAATATCAACACCAGTGTCTTTTTTGAAACAAATAAAAACAACATCACCTTTAAATTGGTACCCCAAGGACCGTCTCTTCTTGTTTCTACTGTTCCAAGAAGGCGCTTTTTGCCGCGTCATCCTGTATTTCGTGCACAGTTTTTGTCTTGCAATACACTGCAAGATGGTCACGTTTTTGACACTTTCGACATATCTTCCCCTTTGCAGGACATTGTCCGTTTGAATGTATGATATTGCATCTGGTACATCTTTTTGTATCGATATAAGTGACGCTCTTGCTCCCTTTCGCATTTTCCTGGTTATAAAATATTGTCATGACATTGTTTTGTTATCAGTTGTAACCTAGCCACAACGATGGACTACTTTGTGTCGTCTGCTGAGTTTGAACGCACAGTAAATTTATAATTCGGTCGAAGAATTTAAACATTGAGATAGCGTTGACAGGTATCGTGTTTTAGAGCATAATTTTGTCAGAATGACCAGTGTAGAAATAATGTTACTATTAAAGTAAAAACAAACGTTATCAGTTGACAGTTAACCGGCTGCGAAAAAAAATGTACTTTTACAATCAGTTTGCTGCTTATTTTTTTAACATTCAATCTTTTTAAAATGCTGAATCCACGTGCACTATTTATATAGCATACTCATTAAGAAAGCTTAGAGATTGTTAAGATATTCATTCAAGTTCTTAATAATTTGAATTTTAAATAAACCTGAGACGTGGTAACAACAAAGACAAAATTTGGGAAATACATTTATATCATGTTAAGAAAGATTTTTGCTTATTGTTATTGCAGACGGACATATACTTATAGCAGCTAATTATGATATTATACGGACGAGTAAAATGTACGAGAACTTAGAAACACGAATGGATAAGTTGGATCAGAGTGGAAAGCGGAAGAAAGTGTCACGTGAAACATGGAAGTCACGTGAAGCATGGAAAACTGACTTTTGGGATTAGTACATCAACAGAGAGAATATCATGGTGTTACAGAATCCTCTTAATTATTTTTGCGTAAGCTTGTCGAAGTTGATACAAGTATGAAGGCCAATGATATGGCTAGTCCCGTGCAATTTTACGATTATTAAGAACTGTTCTTCAGATTACAAACTTCTCATAAATTCTGACAAAAAAGCTCAACAAAAACAAATTAATTGCCATTACTAGAGAACAAATTTGTGAAAATTCATTCAGGGATAGAAAAGATTTAAACTGAATTTAATTATTTACGTTTTTTTTTCTTTTTTTTTTCTTTTTTTATTCAACGCAGGATTTGTATGAACTGTATTTAACATAGTGACTTTTTACGTACAAATGTAGTGTGTTCATTAGATATTGAGATTCGTATTGAACAATTCATTTAGATTTTGATGTAGTATAAATTTCATTTTTTTTATAAGGCATATACTTATATTACTGTGTCTAATTTGATTTGTGTGTTTGTGTATGTGCGTTTGATAAGTGTTTATGAATTGTTTATTCGTTTAACATCAGGGATTCAAAATCTAAGACAAACACTGCTTCAATATTTCACATACATTAGCAGTTACACAAGCAGACTGACCAGTGACTAGTTCGATATTTCACATACATTAGCAGTTATACACAAGCTCATTAACCAGTGAATAGGTTATACAATTATTGGTATAATTAGGTGTTTTGTAGATCTACTTTTATGATAATAGCCAAGTACCGTTATGGGTAAGATAGTTCACTAATGGTACGAGTGAAGGTATTTTTGACATCGAATATTTATACGCACTGAATCAGAAGTTTTATAAAAAGGGATAATCTCAGAATACACTTTTAAGATCTGACCTAGGGTCACTGCGATATATTTACTTGTTATCAAGAAATGGTCTATGACCATAATAAACCAACTTTGTTGTTTTTTTTTTTCGTCTATTTATTCAGATCTGTTTTATATAAAAAAAACGGAGGGGACTTTTGAGACGAAATATTGACAAGGCCAATAAAATTACAGTCAAATTCTGGCAAAATTTTGATGAATTATTACTTCCCATTTGTTCTTAGAGGTAATATAAATCAAGTTGTCTACAGTAACAGGACAACTTGAATAATGGACTAGGACACAACGGCATAAAGCATATTGTGACCTTGATATTGAACATGGTCAATATTTGCTAGAAAAATATATGAAACAATCAAAACATGAAAATCTTATAGTCTGGCTATAAACAGACGACGTTTCGGAAAGGCCTATTGACAAAATTCTGATTAAACTTGTTTGTTGCGTTACATTGGGGAGAACATAGAACGAAACACTTTCCTCTGCTAGTATAGATGGAGCGGTTTTTAATATTGCATGGATTTAAACGATATATGCGTGTATATCTCAACAGAGAACACTGGCTAATGATATTTGATGTATTGAAATCACTTGTAAGCACAACTGAATAATAAGAAAAAAAGAAAAGAGCACCTATCCTTACTAAGCAAACCATGAAAAGAAATGGACAAAGAAAAAAATAGAACACATCAAACTAACATTTAATTCAACTGTAAACCAAATCAAATACAAAAAGTTGCCAGCAAGACCTTCAAAGCAAATTTAAAATACTACTATACTTATTCTGAACGTTTAACAGGCATGTTTTTAAGTACGTTTATCAAACACGACTATCACGTATTTTGGAAATCATCCTATCCATGCTTATATAAATATTAATACCGCAGTGTTAAGAAGTTTTACTCTGCATTAAAGTCAGGAATTGCACACCGAGATATAATACAAAACAACGTTTAGATATACCGCATGGTAAATCTTGTTAACATAGAAAACTTGCGCTCACTGATGCTCACTGATGCGCTCACTGATGCTAAAACTCCGTGTACATAGAATGCACATTAGCTCAACAGCATGCACAAAAAACACCTTTAAGCTATAGATTTTTATTTCTAATACATTTTGAATAAAGTTATCAAATCAGACCACAAATGCTGCCTGAAACAATCAGAAATGAATATAAACTACATGCATCTATTTAGAAAAAATAAGACCAAAATCAACAAAAATCACAGTATGTTATAGTTACATGTTAATTGCCATGCATATATTACCAGCATATATTACAAGACAGGTTTAATGATGGGAAAAGCTTACGACTCCTCCCTTGCCTCTCTGATAACAGCCATAGAATATTGTAGCCGAGTCCACTTGTCTTTATCCCCACCCTTGTCTGGATGGTATTTTAAGGCAAGTTTTCTATATCTCGTGTTGATCACACTGTTTGAATCAGATGATGACACACTAAGGTAGTCATATGCATTTTCTAATGCTCTTCTTTTGGAGTGGCCAAAAATCCATTCTCTCAACCGATTACCGAGGGTTTCAGCAGCCACTGATCCAATAATTTCACCGACGATAAAACCTCCAACAGCCCCAGCAACTAATCCCACAGGCCCTGCCAAGGCACCAATAGATGCAGTGGCCAGTTTCATTCCGATTACACCAGCCAAACCTCCTGCTATGGTCACTCCCTGGTCAATGATATTGTCCAGGCATTGTTCACCTGTTATTTCCCCGTTCCACCATCTTCTTATATTCTTTATAACGTCCCATGCCAGAGCCGCTTTATCGAGTTTGACCCTGACAAGAGACTTTTTTGTTGAAGAAAGTAGGCTGAGAGCCATCTGCAATAAAAAGGATAAACTGGTGACAATGGCGGTAAGATTGCACTTAGTGTACTCCGTCTCATCCTGATCGAGTCAGCAATAAGGGATTTTCAAAATTTTGTCGATGCACCTGCCTTAGTAAATTCATCAACTGAATCGTTTAGAAAGTCGATTTTGTGACGTCATCTCTGCCCTTTACACACATTGGACGTCTCAAAGTTGTTTAGGAGTGAAAATTAAATAGGAGAGACTGGGAAAGATAATTATAAGGAATTATAGTTACGTGAATCTATAGACGCATATTACAATAGTTCACAAAATTAAGTCACTGCAAACTGACATAACAGTAGAAGACGTATTCAAACAACTGCCTTTGACTTATTGTCATATTTTTAAATCGAGACCTCAGTGCAAAAATATTGTATCTCGTCTTAATTTTATGTAGCTACAATAATTTTGCACTGAGCCATCAAAATGCTCCGGAAATTTGGACATTTCGACAAAGACTTATGTTTATAATTATTACTTATCTCGATTCATTGACCCATCGTTATGAAAAAAAGAAATTAAGAAATTACTAATCATAGAAAGATAATATCACCGATCATGTTAAACTTTAAATATATTTTCTTTGAAACAAAAGGAGAATAAACTGTCAAAACTGTCATGGCTACCTGTTTGATAATATGAAATCGTCTAAACAGGTGTTCAGCTATTTTCAAAATAATTTCAATGTAACATCAGAGATTTCAGAAAGCAAAGGAAAACAACAAAAACAGCCGAGATTGTTTGACTAAGTGGATTACATATTTCTGTTGCAAACTATTATATTCGTAAGAACAGGTAAATTATAAGCAGACGAAGTGTATCTTGCCATCTACTTAGCTTCGAAGTTCCAAGTCATTATTAAGCCAAAGACTTGCAAAATAATGCTTCAGTTAAACGTTGAACTTGAAAGCTGAAAAGGTAGAAATAACTCTTTAAATAGCCGAAGCAGAAGTATTGTTCGTCTCGTTTTTTACGTTTCCTAAATGTAATCTATCTATCCTTTAAATTTCTTGTCAAAGCATTTGCCAGTCACGATTTTAGTCATCAATAAGCAAAAGCTCTGCCAAAAACCAAGTCAGTGTTATGTCTAAATTTGGATAAAATTATTATTCATCAAACGGGAAGGGAAGAGTAATATTTTTTACTCTGCATTTCTCCTCATTCCAATCTAGCAATCCTTTAAGTTTAAGCTCAATACATTGATAGGCTATACAAGTATACTGCGGACAAAACTTGAAATACATGTAAGTATAACAAGTTTACATTAGACGAGTTTACATTTTATGACGTTTTTCACTTCTTTACATGTGCTCGCTGCGGACTTGTTTGGAGGACCTTGTCTGTTAACTGCTGCATATACGTTTACCGGAGTGAGATAATTCATCATTGAATGGCATTTGACAGAAATTCAAATCGGTGTTTTAAGTTTTAAACTTAGCTGTATTTGTGAAAGGTTGTGGTATGAACGATATTCAAAAACAAGTGATGATACATTATAAATAGACATATTTATGTAAACGTTGGAAGGGGCAATATCATTTATCATTTAATTGAAAAGTTTTTTTTATCCTATGTAATCAAGAAACAACCCTTACAATTCAAAACAAACAGTTTATCAATTTGAAAGAGAAATACCATTTTTTTCAATATGAATGTATTTGAAAACGAAAGTACATGAACAGATATAGCTCGGTTAAGCCTTAATGATCACGTTATTCTTAGAGGTGCTCTCGATCCAGAATCATTGAAACAAACATGACGTACTAAACAAGCTCTTATATGATAGCAATATTCTTGTGGGTCGCGACTTGTGATGAAACACATGTCATCCTGAAGGACATTTCTAACAATTCTGATTTTTCACTTTTTATCTCTGATATCTCTGATATCCGTATTTTATTTTTATTTTGAGCTATTTTGGTCAAACACGACACGTCATTTTTTAAAATTAATTAACTGTTGCACGCACGCGCTGGTGTATAAAAAATAAATACTGGAAATTCACAAAATAGTATCTTTAAATACTAAAAAAATAAATGAAAAATAGTATTTCTTTCCAATAATATTGCGATAAATAGAAAACATATTTGAAAAAAGTGACATCAAGGTAACATTGAGGCAAAGATCGGTTTCAGTTTATATCAAATAGAACCAACTTCTGTCTATGATAGTCACTTGAACTGTATTACTTTTTTTCATCTTATAGATAGGTAATACGATATATAATGTAATATACACGCAGGCTTTATTTTGAGTCTCAATTTTTCTTGTTACAAAGGCTAATGTTCCAATTTGAAAAGAAGCAGTTAACCTTATCTCTATAGATCACCTTGATGACCTTTTCCCTTGTATATTATATAAATAACACACATCAGCGAGGGTGATAGAGGATATTGGCATACATGTGATACCTTAGAACTGTTTTCGTTTGGTAACAAGTCGAATCAAACTCAGCTAAACGCTTACAGTCAATATATTCAATATTCAATAAGCGCCTTCGACGTCATCAGACGCTTGAATTTTCTGCAGGGTGTGCAAAAAAACAATAACACCCGGAGGGTTTTTGAAAAAAGAATGTTACCCTCTGAGCTGATAAAAATGTAACATTAGTTTTAAAAGCCCGATCGCCTACGGGAATTTAGTATTGGCAGTTTACGTGAGGTATAATAATCTATATTATACCGCAAACTTAGATTTGGAATCACCATAGCGCGAAATACCTTGTGTACTTGATGTTTTAATGATAAACTTACATTTTAATAAAGTTAATGAAGATACATTTTTTAAATAAATTTTCAGAATGACCAGCATGGAGGGATCTTGGGCGTGACAGTCATAAAACTTGAAAATAATATGACAAATTTCACTAGCGAAACCTGGCGCCCCCATCCTAAAATTTCCGGACTATAGGTGTTATTGTAGACGCAAGAAAATGAAATATTATTCAATTCCGATGCTCATTAACTGTTGAATACTATATAGCTCTGACCTATCCTTTTGTTTTATCCAGCTTGCATATTGTATTTTGAGCGTATAATTATTATGTATTTTGAAACTGTAGAAAACAGACCCAAATTAGGCCGAATTATTGCGTCCCCCTAACTCGAAATTCTGGAACCACTTCTGGATTTGTTTTAAAATGACGAATGTTTTTTTTATTCATATACATGTTAATAATTCTTAAGATAATAGGAAATAGCTCAAACATTTAAACATTAAATAGTATAAACCGCGCTCGTGAAAATATTAAACTCGATCACTTTTCAATAAGATAATATTCCATATCCCATATAACAAACAAACATCTGGAACATGCGTTGTGTCAAAACATTTTTGAAAGATTAGTAAATGTTTGAAGAGAAATATATTTTTTCTGCAAACTTTGATCACTTACTGCATACACTATGTATGTGTATATGCGAGGACGCTGACAACATTCACTTTCTAACATCTTTAAGTAACGTAACATTTTAGAACCAATGTACATTGTACATGTTATAACTTTAAATCGGTTTATTTATTACGGCCTAACCATTCCGGATATTTTTTTTGATAAAGCTTAATATTTTGCGAATTCAATTTTCAGTTTAAAACGGATCAATGTCCAATTAGGTTTGGAAACGTGTTTCTACAAAAGAAGTTACCCATTTATATGTCCACCCCACGGCTAAAATAGCATTGTCTTTTAATAAACATTCAATGGACGATATACTTTACGTTTCATCAATTTAAGTCTCACAATGAATTCAATAACAGTTGAGGTATCTTTTATCGTTTGTATTTTTGTTTGATTTTGTTATTCCGGCAAAACCTTTGAATGATATTTCATTCATTAGCTATACAATTACCTGATTTTACATATTGTTGTGATGTTTGTTTTCCTTGAGTCTTCATTTTCAAAAAGGTAAAAATACAAATATCAGGTTTTTTTTTCTTTTTTTTTCTTTTTTTCATTTTTAAATGGGGTGAATAAACAATCCCATTTTTATTTGTCGATCAAATAACTTGATTGGTTTTTCATGTTTTTCATGTGTTCTTTTAACTTGGTCATGAGCACGGATTTCTACAAAATTCTACAGTCCGAAAAAGAAATACTAGTTATTATGATTATCCAATGAATCTGTACTTTGCAAAATAAGTGTTTAAGCGAATGTATGTGACAGCAGGTAGGTTTATACTGCCACCAGGTTAACAATCTATATCCAATTCTAACACGATCTGAAGTATTTACTACATAAACATATAGGAAAACCAGTTGTTTTTTATTCTACGATAAAATATGGCTGTTACAGTGTGCGCCCACCTATTCCGCACTACACATAGTTTGATCGTATATTCTCTATTTGCCGTAAATTTAGTATAATTTCATTTCTAAAATGTGACAGTACAAAAAATAAATCCCTTTTCAGATAAATATTAGGCACTCGCACTTAGTAAGTACAAACTTACTTTTTCACCGTGGGAAAATGTTGCGATGCAAACGCTATGGAAATAGTTCCAATTTCCGATTTATGAATGAAATCATATCACGTGACATAAACAAAACGAATCGATCGTAGTAAATGTAGTAGTAGACAAACTTCCGGTTCGTCTGCAAACCTACTAACACCGCAGAAACTGACAACAAAGTTTACTGTTATTGTTATTCATGGAAAATTGTTGTGTTGCTTTAAAAAGATTATCTACGTTTGTCTTTTGTTTAAATTAATTGCAGTTTTCATGAACAAATATCTGTATCGATAAATTCCGGTGTGTACTCCTTTCTACACTAGGGTGTAAATTGTAACAGCTTACCATGTCTACTGACGAATTGCACACTTTACATAAAAGTTTGCAAAAATAGTTCTAGATATTTCCGTGGTTAAAATCGAAATAATCAATTTGTTCCTATTTTTTATCAGTGAAAAAAAATATAGGCCGTCGTTCGGATGCAACGGAATTAAGTCACTCCTACGCATCCGAACTCCTGCCTATATTTTACTCACTCATAAAAAATAGGAACATATTTATTATTTCTTAATTAAAGGCACCACACCTGATTTATCTCTTTAGATCTGTTACATTATGACGCTTTAAATAATTAAATATTCATTACGGAAAATATGATGATCTCTATTGAAAAACTAAACTGTCAACTTTGAAAACTCACGTAAATATGGAGAGGAGCATGTTTCCAAACTCTTGCGAAAACATTTCTACAGTACGTAGGCGGTATTCTTAAAAGCGTATTCTTTTTCTGGCGAACACAATGTATAAGATGTGTACATACTCACCTCCGTAATAAGGTGGCAGATACCAGTTTCACACTGAAATTTAGTGTCTGACGACCACTCAAACTGTTTGCGCCTCACTGACTATTCCAATACAACAACCTGAAAAGAAAAGTACAGCTATTCTTATAGGATTGAAGACATTCTACAACAAAAACTCAAATTTCAGATGAAACACTTCTCTAAAAAAATCAGCTGCAAGAAAGAAACTACTCCCAAGCCCCACTTTTCGACCCGTGGCCGAGGCAAATTCATTGAAACAGACAAGTCGCCTGATATTGAAAGGCACACGGTAGAGACATAACACTACATGCTAATTGTTCGTCTGTTATGGCACACCTAAATCAGGTAGTGCAAGATACCTGTCAACCCTACCTTTTTTTAGTATCGAGCTTACACGGCATCCTATTGAACTTCTGCAGCCGAAACCACTGACATTACCTGCTTTCATCAGTTTCGAATTTCAAGCTCCTTCTTCACACTGAGTGCATTTCAATACTATTCAATAAAGAAAAAATTAGAGAACCTCATCCTGACCACTCTGAATACCCATATACTCATGTATTTATTAATTTAGTCTTCAGCAATACACATATCAATGCATCATACCCTATCATTAATGATTTCTACATGACCAGTTGGAATGTGTGGCTGAAAAACTGGTATGTGCCACCTAAACGAAAGGCTCGTGTGGCGTAGGTTTTCCGATTATATAGAAAGGTGTAAATATTGGAAATTCCGATCTAAAAAAACGCGGATTGGAAACCCAGATTACGTAACCGGTAACAACCGGATCTATACGTCTAAAAATAAAGAAAATCTCATAGGACAGAACCCCATATTCCTACCAACATTTGGCTTTATTATCTAGTTTCTATACATTAAAACCAATTAGTAAATTTATAAATAAACGCAAAAAAGAAAGAAAAAAAAACAGATAAGAAAAATTATCTTATGTTCTTGTTTCAAATGAATACAATTAAATATTAAACTAGGAAAACAATACAGGTGTTCTTGAAACTGAATATCAAAAATAGTTTCTAATGTAGTCATGATGTTCGAAAAGCCTCCTACAACAGAGACAGCATGACCTAATTTCTGCTGGTGCCAACTGTTCTGTGACTTGTTCTGACTAGTACATGCCTAGTTCATAGCAATGATCTGTGTCCTATTCATTACATATGTTTTCATATAATGACACGTAAGGACCCACTATATCTGTTGAACTGAATGATGAGTCAGGCAGTTATAGATATTAAACAAGTAACTGTGAAAAAAATATGACATTCTGGTCAAGTTCAGATTCTGACCATCACACGTTATTCAAATCATTTACTTTTTTTCATTTCCAAGCGTGTACTGAGCAATTAATATATTCTTTATTGATGAGTAGTCCAGCAGCGAATGCACGACTTAATTCCAGTTCTGATTAAGGTGAGAAACCAAAATAAGAAGGCAGTTATAGTTCGTAATTAACTTTTTATTGATGATTTACTGTATGTTCCATCACACAATGTTACAATGACTTGCACAATGTGAAATGTTTGAATAAATTTCTGCTTTAAATACATTGAAATATGTTAGACCGGTATAAGATTTAGATATTTTCCTGAGATTTTAATTTTGTATTTGTAATGCCGGCTTATATATAGAGCGAAGATCTACACCACTGAGCCGCAGAAAAAGTCATCAAAATTCGTCAAAATTAATAATATAACTAAAGTATCTACCCCGTGATTAAAGGGTATTTTCTTACCGATAAAAGTGTGTAAAACTTTATGTTCTGATGTTTTTCTGTAACAAAAAACGAGTCAGTATTTTAGTTTAGATATGTTCTTCACAATTACAGCTAGAATTTATCGTTTAAACTTTTTGTTTCTTTTTTCATCGTTGGTCCATCTGTGAGTCAGTCGCTTTAAAGGAGACGGTGTTTTGTCTCGTTCGTAAAACTCTGTTCATTTTTCAGTGCCAAGAATCGACAACTAACTATATCAAAGAAAGCATATTTTTTCACCGCTACTTATAACTTGGTCTTATGGTCATAAACACTGCTTTCTGTGAAATTCCACAGTTCGAAAACAAAATTCTAATTACCTTTATCCACTGAATTTTCAATGTTGGGTGTTTTTAGGGAGTATCTTTGACAACAAGTAGGTTTATACTACGGCCGGGTGTATCACGACAATTTATATCCAGTTGAATGCACCAGAAACCTTCTTCTACACAAAAGGCATGTATATCTCACCTGTTCCTAAATCAACATTTCAATACTGTTCAATAAGGAAAAAACTTAGAGAACCTCATCCTGACCACACTGAATACCCATATACTCATGTATTAATTATTTTAGACTTCAGCAATACACATATCAATGCATCATACCCTATCATTAATAATTTCTACATGGCCAGTTCGAATGTTTGGCTGAAAAACTGGTATATGCCACCTAAACGAAAGGCTCGTGTGGCGTAGGTTTTCCGATTATATAGAAAGGTGTAAATATTGGAAATTCCGATCTAAAAATAACGCGGATTGGAAACCCAGATTACGTAACCGGTAACAACCGGATCTATACGTCTAAAAATAAAGAAAATCTAATGGAACAGAACCCCATATTCCTACCAACATTTGGCTATATATCTAGTTTTTATACATTAAAACCAATTAGTAAATTTATAAATAAACGCAAAAAAGAAAGAAAAAAACAGATAAGAAAAGTTATCTTATGTTCTTGTTTCAAATGAATACGATTAAATATAAAACTAGGAAAACAATACAGGTGTTCTTGAAACTGAATATCAAAAATAGTTTCTAATGTAGTCATGATGTTCGAACGAGCTTCGTACAATAGAGACAGCATGACCTTTTTTCTGCTGGTGCCAACTGTTCTGTGACTTTTTCTGACTAGTACAAGCCTAGATCATAGCAATGATCTGTGTCCTATTCATTACATATGTCTTCATATAATGACACTTAAGGACTCACTATGTCTGTTGAACTGAATGATGAGTCAGGCAGTTATAGATATTTAACAAGTAACTGTGAAAAAAATATGACATTCTGGTCAAGTTCAGATTCTGACCATCACACATTATTCAAATCATTTACTTTTTTTCATTTCCAAGCGTGTACTGAGCAATTAATATATTCTTTATTGATGAGTAGTCCAGCAGCGAATGTGAGAAACCAAAATAAGAAGGCAGTTATAGTTCGTAATTAACTTTTTATTGATGATTTACTGTATGTTCCATCACACAATGTTACAATGACTTGCACAATGTGAAATGTTTGAATAAATTTCTGCTTTAAATACATTGAAATATGTTAGACCGGTATAAGATTTAGATATTTTCCTGAGATTTTAATTTTGCATTTGTAATGCCGGCTTATATATAGAGCGAAGATCTACACCACTGAGCCGCAGAAAAAGTCATCAAAATTCGTCAAAATTAATAATATAACTAAAGTATCTACCCCGTGATTAAAGGGTATTTTCTTACCGATAAAAGTGTGTAAAACGTTATGTTCTGATGTTTTTCTGTAACAAAAAACGAGTCAGTATTTTAGTTTAGATATGTTCTTCACAATTACAGCTAGAATTTATCGTTTAAACTTTTTGTTTCTTTTTTCATCGTTGGTCCATCTGTGAGTCAGTCGCTTTAAAGGAGACGGTGTTTTGTCTCGTTCGTAAAACTCTGTTCATTTTTCAGTGCCAAGAATCGACAAACTAACTATATCAAAGAAAGCATATTTTTTCACCGCTACTTATAACTTGGTCTTATGGTCATAAACACTGCTTTCTGTGAAATTCCACAGTTCGAAAACAAAATTCTAATTACCTTTATCCACTGAATTTTCAATGTTGGGTGTTTTTAGCGAGTATCTTTGACAACAATTAGGTTTATACTACGACCGGGTGTATCACGACAATTTATATCCAGTTGAATGCACCAGAAACCTTCTTCTACACAAAAGGCATGTATATCTCACCTGTTCCTAAATCAACATTTCAATACTGTTCAATAAGGAAAAAACTTAGAGAACCTCATCCTGACCACTCTGAATACCCATATACTCATGTATTAATTATTTTAGACTTCAGCAATACACATATCAATGCATCATACCCTATCATTAATAATTTCTACATGGCCAGTTCGACTGTGTGGCTGAAAAACTGGTATGTGCCACCTAAACAAAAGGCTCGTGTGGCGTAGGTTTTCCGATTATATAGAAAGGTGTAAATATTGGAAATTCCGATCTAAAAATAACGCGGATCGGAAACCCAGATTACTTAACCGGTAACAACCGGATCTATACGTCTAAAAATAAAGAAAATCTCATGGGACAGAACCCCATATTCCTACTTACAGTTGGCTTTATATATCTAGTTTCTATACATTAAAACCAATTAGTAAATTTATAAATAAACGCAAAAAAAGAAAGAAAAAATATCAGATAAGAAAAGTTATCTTATGTTCTTGTTTCAAATGAATACAATTAAATATAAAACTAGGAAAACAATACAGGTGTTCTTGAAACTGAATATCAAAAATAGTTTCTAATGTAGTCATGATGTTCGAACGAGCCTCCTACAACAGAGACAGCATGACCTATTTTCTGCTGGTGCCAACTGTTCTGTGACTTTTTCTGACTAGTACAAGCCTAGATCATAGCAATGATCTGTGTCCTATTCATTACATATGTTTTCATTATAAGGACTCACTATGTCTGTTGAACTGAATGATGAGTCAGGCAGTTATAGATATTAAACAAGGTAACTGTGAAAACAATATGACATTTTGGTCACCTTCAGATTCTGACCATCACACCTTATTCAAATCATTTACTTTTTTTCATTACCAAGCGTATACTGAGAAATTATATTCTTTACTGATGAGTAGTCCAGCAGCGATTGCACGACTTTATTCCAGTTCTGATTAAGGTGACAAACCGAAATAAGAAGGCAGTTATAGTTCGTAATTAACTTTTTATTGATGATTAAGCGTACGTTCCATCACACATTGTTACAATGACTTGCACAATGTGAAAAGTTTGAATAAATTTCTGCTTTGAATATATTGAAATATGTAAGACCGGTAAAAGGTTAAGATATTTTCCTGAGATTTCAATTTTGCATTTGTAATGCTGGCTAAACATTTGAATGATATCTTATGTATAAAGTATACAATTTTATGATTATACACATTGCTTTGTTGTCTGTAAAAATGCAAATATCTTTTTTTATTATATAGGATTGGACGAAAGGGACTGACACAGAATAAAGCTGATTTTTTTCTTTCAAATTTAAGAGAAGTTAAGATACTATGAAAAAAAAAATATTATGCTTGTATACACCGTGAAATCTGAACAAAATGATTGTACCAGGATTCGAGCTCATGCCCTTTCAGTCGATGAAATATAGAGCGACGATCTACACCATTGAGCCACAGAAAAAGTCATCAAAATTCGTCTAAATTAATTATATAACTAAAGTATCTACCCCGTGATTAAGGGGTATTTTCTTACCGATAAAAGTGTGTAAAACTTTATGTTCTGATGTTTTTCTGTAACAAAAAACGAGTCAGTATTTTAGTTTAGATATGTTCTTCACAATTACTGCTAGAATTTATCGTATAAACTTTTTGTTTCTTTTTCCATCGTTGGTCCATCTGTGAGTCAGTCGCTTTAAAGGAGACGGTGTTTTGTCTCGTTCGTAAAACTCTGTTCATTTTTCAGTGCCAAGAATCGACAAACTAACTATATCAAAGAAAGCATTTATTTTTTCACCGCTACTTATAACTTGGTCTTATGGTCATAAACACTGCTTTCTGTGAAATTCCACAGTTCGAAAACAAAATTCTAATTACCTTTATCCACTGAATTTACAATGTTGGGTGTTTTTAGCGAGTATCTTTGAAAACAAGTAGATTTATACTGCGACCGGGTGTATCACGACAATTTATATCCAGTTGAATGCAAACCTTCTTCTACACGAAAGGCATGTATATCTCACCTGTTCCTAAATCTTAAATTTTACGGTTGAAATAGTTTCAATATTTTTTTAAGTCCACTAACTAAAGAAAGTACGGTGGCACAGAGGTGATATGCACAACTTTTTTTTTTTTAATTGCACTTGTCTTTTTTTATCTCGTTCCCACGAGATACTAACTCGAGGGAACGACTTAGTATCTCGTTCCCACGAGTTACTAAGTCGTGGGAACGAGATAAAAAAAGAAAAGTGCAAATCTGAAAAAAGAATCGCATTTGGGAAAAAAGTTGCGCAGTACAAAAAAGAATCGTGTTGTAAAAAAAAGAGCAGCGAATGTAAATTATGTCGAGGGAACGACTTACTAACTCGTGGGGACGCGTTAGCTATGTCGTGGGAACAACTTACTTACTCGTGGGAACGTGTTAGCTATGTCGTGGGAACGAGAAAGCAATATATTGTGCTACACTTTTTTTTCGAAGCAATACATTTTTTTAATTGCACTTTTTTTTAACATCGTACCCACGAGATACTAACTCCAGGGAACGACTTAGTATATCGTGGGAACGACTGTTGACATGTTTAATATTGAAACAATCCTTTACAAACAGGGAGCTTATCTATTGCGTAGTATTACTTAAAAAGCTGTTGACATGTTATATGATTCATTATAAAATATTGTGAGAAGACATAACCAGGCTGTTTTGGGTAATACACGGTACACGTATGCAGATTTGAATACCACAACGCTTTATCATGCCATAATTGTACCTCATGGTTTTGATATTGGTCAAGTTTATTGTAAAAATAGATTTCGTCTGGAAATGAGACGACTCGAAAATTATATCCTTGCACTGATTTCGGATTTATTCTTTTCAGGCTAGAATATTGAAAGGACAGCACTATAAAAGGAAAAATCCTGAACTAACATGCTTAAGGCCTGACAGGGCCCTTGTTTCAATCTTCAAATGCTTTCAACCCAGGCCTATTCATAGACAACCGCGGGAGGATATTGGTGTAACCTTTGCAATCAGTCGGTTAACTGTATAAAAGATTAATATAAATATATTGAAGACACCTCAGAAAATATTCCAGGAAAAGGACGCTAACACTTTATCCTTGTTTCTCTTTGTGATAGTCTGGACTTTTAGTTCTGAAAATTGCATACAAAACATACGTACGACCCAAGGTCGATTACTGCTCAAACATGTGTCACCCATGGCAGAAATTCCTCACTCACAGAAACAGAATAGAAATGGTATAGAGGTCAGCCGCATTATGATTACCACTATATTCAAGCACTGTAACAAACATGATTAAGGAATTAAAATGGTCAACACTCCAGCAAAGGGGAAAAGAAGCCAGCCCTGGTCATGCTATACAAAATATAAAAGAAATAAACAAGTTCGTGTCAATCATAATCCCTTTCAGACACAAGAAACAACAAATTCCTCATCCCGCCGTCAAAAACACATTACATAAACTCATTCTTCCCAAGGACTATACGGCCCTGGAACAAATTACCAACCGAGATTAAGGCTGCCCCAACAGTACCAGCTTCTGTCAGTGAATTAGACATGTTTTATGGATTTTAAATGTTCGCAATAAGTGTTTAAGTAAGATCTTTAGTAAAAATCTTGTTTACTTTGTTTTTATCTTTGACAATTTTAATGTTTCTGACTCGCGCCTGCCTGGAATAGTCAGTATTGACTTTTGGCAGTAATAAGTTGAAGAATGTGCACATTAATAACTAACTAAGTTGTAAGGAAATGAGTACTGTTTTGTCTATCAATATGTCTATTTACATTTTACAAAATTCTACTGCTATAATTCTAATCTTATCATTTTCGTAGTGGTTATTATTTTTTCTCAAATATTAAGATCATTCCGATGTTCACCTGGTAAATCAAACATCTTGCACATATCAACTGCAGTTCTAAGCTTCATTATTCATTAAGTAATGTAACTGTGTGATTTTTAGGTAACCATTTTCAAACCTTTAATTATTATAAATTGCTCAGAGGTAAAACATATTCCCGACTAATCATTTGGTTGTTAACATCATATAACATCATATTTATCAATGTGTCCATGAAGAAGCTGCATTTATTTTTTAAATTAAGGATTGTTCCAACTGATGAAACCTCAATTTATCTCTTTGATCCAGAAGCAAGGGAACAGTCTCGCGAGGCAGCGCAATCTCCACAACTATATGAATCCACTTAAATTATTACATCTTTAAATTTTATTACAAAACGGGTTGTAAGGGTACAGCCACATTTGTAATAACAAGAATTGTAATAAAAAGTGTCTAACTGAGTTCTGCAAAAAATGTGTATCTAAATATAAAGTAACGGGTTTACAGATATAAATAAGCCGTGCACACCGAGCTGAATTGTTCTGTGTTATTTGGGAACCGTCCTGTATTGAAATCTGTCTATATTGTCTCGTAAGTTTCTATTACATTTAAAAATTTTACTACAAATGAGTTATTATGGTACACCGACATTTATTATAGCGACGGTTGTAATCAAACATTTGGACTGATTACAGGAAAAAACATGATTCTTTTCATTAATTTTACGGGAAAGGTACATTAATTAGCACGTATAGATCGAGTTTAAATGTATTCTTAGTATTTGAATCTTGTTTATTGATTAAAGTCTCTCGATATATACTTCACTAAACGATTTTATAATATATATATATATATATATATATATTTTTTTACAAATCGACCTGTAAAATTAAAAGCACAACGGTAATAATAAAATGGAAATGTTTTCAAACTAACTTTTAGCAAATGCATGTTTCTATTTATATAGTCTGTTTCATAATTGATAAATTGACCGTCGCCATTATGAAGGCAAAGTGACCGCCCGCCATCAAAGAACTGCTAAACCTCGCTATGATGCTTAAGTTCTGTATAACTTTAGCGCATTTCAAGGTGACTTACAGCCTTATATCGAGTGAATTTCGTTGCAGAATAAACATCATTTTATTATATTTTATTACTGTTTTGCATGTTTTATTCGTGACTTGAACATTTTATTAATACCTTGATTTATTTAACAAATGAAAGAATGTAGAAGCTATGGACTGTTCAAAATAAAAGCTTTAGTTGTGTACAACACATATAATATGTGTAAGACACATTTCATATTGAAAGCACTGTTCTCCTTTACGAAAGTTGATACTATGATTTCAGATATTTGAACAATTCTGAAAGCTTACAAAATGGACAAAATGACAAAATTAAACATCTCGCTCATCAACCACATTTTCACTCTGTTTTAACTAAAAATTGTTTTATTCTTTGATTGCAGTTACAAAGAATACTTCACCATAAAAGTGCATTATTTTATGCTGTATTATTTTCACATTATCATGGACATTTGCTACCCAGAATATATATTGTACACGAAACATTGGACATTGTTTAATAAAACAATTACAACTTCAATGTTTAAACTTTTTTAATGCAGATAATGTCGCATTTTTATTTTTGAATGTTTTTTCTCATTGTAATACAGTAACTGAACTTATGAATAATCTGATATTAATATATATTAAGTTGAAAGGAATCACTGCAAATTAACATAATCTGAATGCAAAATGAATAAGCAAATGATATTTGTGAAATTTCTTTATGAATAATTGTGTTAACTTAGAATGTGTGTCTTTTCTTTAGATGAACAAAGAGTTTCAGGAGATCTCGGTAATATTTCTGCTGGGAGTTAGAGGAGGAGATGGTAATGGGGGTTGTGAGGTGGGGGCAAATGTCCAAGGTGCTATTTCTTTTGGAGGGCAAATATTCAATGATACATCTAAAGATTTGGGGGGGGGGGGGAGCGGGCAAATGTCCTGGGTGGGAGGGGGGTGCGAACAAATGTCTGGATTCCATAGGGGTGAGATACTGTCTTTGTTTTGATAAGTCACCGTCAATTTTCGGTCTTGATCAGTCACTGTAGAACACTTTAATTGCGAAATTTATTCTTGAGAAAACGCCTGAATGCTATAACACATGGTCTTTATTTGTTCTTGATTGTTTTATGAATTTCAAATTAAGCATCTATCAAAATATGGATCTTTTTTCTATTCTTTATTTCTTGCATTCTGGAAATCTGTTTTTGAAAAGTACTGATAAGTACATGCAAATCTATATTCTTGAAATAACAATAGTGGTTGTACCCTTATAATCGATTTTGTAATAAAGATCTAACGGTTAAGTAGTTACATACAGGTAAATGTCAATGAATACACAACGGTCCCCAAATTACTCAGAACAATTTAGCTCGATAAGCACAAACTAATTTATATCTGCAAACCAGTTACTTTATGTACAGGCACACCTTCTTTAAACAAAAAATAGTTTCAAATTGACATTTTTTATTACAATTCTCGATATTACAAATGCAGATGACCTCCACACCCCTTTTGTAATAAAATTTTAAAAAATACTAAAACCTTAAAGTTCAGTAGAAAAAAAAGTTTAATCAATAAAGGACATTTCACAATAACAAAGAACAATTCAGCTAGATGAGCACGTTCCCAAGGGCTTGTGTGCCGGTCCTATTATTTTCACTATGTACATTGCTGCCCTTAATAGAATTGTTCAGAATCATTCATCTGATCTCTATGGGTACGCTGATTTCACAGAGTTGCTTTTAGAGTTCAAGCTAGCGATTGTCAGAGCGAGTCGTCTATTCTTCACAATCTAAACAACTGCCTCAATGACATCACCATATGGACGACAACATATAAACGTAAGATGAATGACGCCAAAATTGAAATCATTGCATATGGCATGACACAACAATTAGAAAGAAAAGATCATTACTAGTGTGAATTTAGGTAGCTGTGAGGTGAAGAGTGCAGACCTAGGGTTGTATATGTCAACAACTTTGATCTACATATAAGAAAAAAGTGCCAACAAGTCAGTGTTCATCTTCGAAACTTAAAATGTATACGTAAACACCTAACACAAAAATCAACAGAGAACCTTGTACACGGATTTAACCATTGCCACATTGATTTTTTTTTTTGCAACGGACTGTTTGCTGATATTCATCTTACCAGCTAGACAAACTTCAAAGAATACAAAATCATGCTGCCAGATTAGTAACAAATGCAACATATGAGCAGCATAGCTCATATAGTCTAAAAGAGTTACACTGGTTGCCTGTTCGAGTGAGAATCAGATTTAAAGTGCTCGCATTTTTTTCGGGTTGTGCACGGGACTGCACCGAGCTACTTAGATAATTGTTCACTCGGGTGCGAGGGAAATACCGCATGAAATTGTCATGTGATATTCAATTTGCAATACTTAGAAATAAAACAAATATAGCTGACCATTCACTAGCGGTTGTCGGACCAAAATAATGGAATATGCTTCCAATGACTTGAAAGTTGTAGACAGAATCGAGTTTCAGACGAAAACTTAAAACACGTTTATTTAAACAATTCATTAATAGTCTATATGTGTTCTATCTGACTTAATGTGATTTTTTAACTTTGGTGCCCTTGTAAGAAAAGAAGAATGTTTAAAGCGCAATAAAATATTATACTAAGTATGTTTTGCGGTATATAATGCATATGTATTTGTGTTTGTAAAAACTTACAATTAAGTAGGTACATAGCGTGCAATCAAATAACACAGAACAATTCAGCTCGGGGAGCACGTGCTTATTTATATCTGTAAACCTCTCACGTTATGTAAGGGACACTTTTTAAGAAGAAAATCAGGTTAAAACTTTTATTGCAATTCTTGATATGAAAAATGTGGTTCTACTTTAATTAACAACCTGTTTTCCAATAAGATTTCAGAATGTAATAAAACCTTACAGTTTAGTAGGTTCAGAAAGACAGAATCCCAATTAATACAGGGCGGGTCCCAAATAACAAAGAACAATAAAGCCCGATGAGTACGTGCTTATCTTTATCTGTAAACCTGTTACTTGTTTAAAGAAAACACTTCTTTTGCGAAAACTCAGTTTTACAATTTATTACAATATTCGTTATTACATAGGTGGTTGTATCCTTACAACCCGTTTTGTAATACATTTTAAAATGTAATAAAACCTAACAGATAAGTAGAGTCATATAGACACAATCCAGTCAATACAGAGCGGTCCCCGAATACCACAAAACAATTCAGCTCGATCAACACGTGCTGTTTATATCTGTAAACTGGTTTCTTTATGTTAAGATATATATTTTATATATAGCAAAAAATCCATTGGACATTTTGATATAATTTTCGTTATTACAAACTTGTTTGTAGCTTTACAACCCTTTTTGTATTAAAATTTCAAAATGTAATAAAACCTTACAATTAATTTTGTACATATAGGTAGAGTTTCAATCAATACACAACAGTCTCAAATAACAATTCAGCTCGATGAGCACGTGCTTATTTATATCTGTAAACATGTTACTTTATATAAGGAAACACTTTGTTTTTCGAAAACACAGGTTACATTTTTATTACCACTCTCGTTATTACAAATGTGTTTCTATCCTTACAACCCGTAATGTAAAAAAATCCAAATGTACTAAAACCTATTATAAAGTAGATTCATATAGGTAGAGTTTCAATCATCGGTCCCCAAATACCACAAAACGATTCAACCCGATGAGTATGTGCTTTTTCATATCTGTAAACACGTTACTTCATGTTTTGATATACATATTTGCAACAAATTAGTTGGTCATTTTTTATTATAAGTATTAGTTATTGGTCATATATCAAATTTTATGGAATTTATTGCGAGCGAAGCCGAAGGCGTAGCGAAGCAATAAGTTCTATGAAATTTGATATAGACAAATAACTTGCTTACATTTTGTCATGTACGCACGTCGGCAACGTCCTCTGAAGCCTTGTTAAGGCCGCCCTTTCATTTTGATTGACACCTCTAGCGCCCAAATAGATATCGATTGCCTGTCAAGTTGCCACGAGGCTTTTTTCTACATGTATAGTTTAAACAAGTGTAAATTCAATGCAAGTAAGCAATGGCTAGCGAAGCACATTTTAATTTATTGGAAGATGGAGATTTTTATAAAAGCAGCATTTTTGAGGAGTGCAATATGCAGGGTATTAATGAAATCTAGCTCTATAGAAGGCAATCGTAGTTCATTTTATTTGATATTTTTCTTTCAAAATAAAGTATTTTTGTGTTTTCGTTGCTGAATTAGTTTATTAAATTTTCACAATTTTCTCGTTTTGTTTTCAGTTTATAATGCCCGTATGTTATTCTAGCTATTTTGCATAACTCCGCCCACATACCACATGTCTCGCGCTGTTCATATCAGAGAAAATACGTCACTTATTTTTTCATACAGATTATTTTATGGGATATATTTTTCAAATTTGAACCGAATATGGCCTCTCTGATTGGATAAGAAACTAGGGCAAACTGTAATTATCGTTATTAAAAATGTGGTTGTACCCTTACAACCCGATATGTAATGAAATTTCAGAATTTAATAAAACCTTTTAATTAAGGAGTTCAAAAAGGTAGAGTTTCAGTCAATACACAACGGTTCACAAATAACACAGAAAAATTCAGCTCGATGAACACGCGTTTTTTATATCAGTAAGCCCGTTACTGTATGTTCAGATAAAGACTTTGGCAATAAATCATTTTTTTTTATTACAATTCTCGTTATTACAACTGTGGTTGTACTCTAACAACCCTTTTGTAAGAAGATTTCAGAATGTAATAAAACCATAGAATTAAGTAGGTACAAATAGGTAGAGTTTCAGTCAATACAGGACAGTCTCTAAATAACACAGAACAATTAAGCTCGATGTGCACGTCCTTATGCATATCTGTAAACATGTAACATTAATGTTAAGAAGCACACCTTTTGCGAAAATTCATGTTTACTTTTTTATTATAATATTCATTATGACAAATATGGTTGTTCCCTTACTATCCTTTTTGTTATAATTTTTAAATGTAATAAAACTTTACAATTCAGTACATTCAAAATTAGGTAGAGTTTCAATCAATACAAACGGTCTCAATATAACACAGAACAATTCAACAGATATCTGTAAATATGTTACATTATGTTAAGAAACATTTTTTTGCAAAAAATCAGTTCTAAAAATTTGATACAATTCTCGTTTTTACAAATTTATTTGTAGCCTTACAATCCGTTTTGTAATAGAATTTCAAAATGTAATAAAACCATGCAGATGTATTTGTTCATACATGGAACATTTCAATTAATTCATGGATCCACAGTAAGACTCTTAAATCTTATAACAATAGGTTTTACGTGAGGGTCAGGGATCTATCAGTGCAAGACGGAACACCAATGATTAAGAACAATTCATCTCATTGAGCATGAGCTAATTTATATCTGTAAGTCCGCTACTTTTTGTACAGAAACAGCTCGTTTTGTTTAAGCTCAGTTTGAGAATTTGTATTACAATTCTCGATATTACAAATGTGGTTGTATCTTTACAATCCATTTTGTAATATAAACAAGAATTATTACAATTATAACAAATCTCGTATTTATTACAAAAACAGGTTGGTAACACAGCTTTTTTTAATTTTGTAACCATCACCAAAAAAAATAGTTAACTCAAATGATTGCACATTGTTAAAACTAGGGCTGCAAAAAGGATCGCTGAGCCGCAGACTTAGGATGTCAGAAAATCTCCAGTTCTAGACGCTCTGCTGCAAATTTATTTTCATTAGACGCTCTGTCACATTAAGAAAACTCGCCACTATACTTGGTGATGCCCTTAGGGGCATAAGCCAAAAATACAAATGTTATAGTAAAGGAAATATATTTTCAATCGACATGATAGTTAAACAATCTACACTTATTAAATACAATTAATGCACACAGAGGCAGTGCTGTCGTATGGGTTCCTTTCTATGAGGTGTCCAACAGAAACGGGGTTCGAATAAGTTTTCTTTTTTAGACTCGTAGACTTATTCATCAGACGAATGACTTATTGCAAATATGTATTTCAAATCTGAAAAATAGATACATGTATGTAAGAAATAAATCATGATGACAGTTAACCAAGTTCTAACTTTTCACTTCCTCACACGGTAAAGAAGTCACAGTGCATGCACTTTCTAAATAAACATAAACTACTATTTAACAGAACAACAACATTACATGTGGGATATTTTCACACATCACATATATTCTCAATACGATGCAAAAATAAGTGTTTTCTTTAGATTCCCGAGGTTACGGTTTGAAAGTTAGGTTTCCGTTAAATGTCAGAAATCCAGAATATTGTCTACAATGCTCCAATTTATTGAAACAATAACGCATATTTTACTGTCTTTTATCAATTCAGGAGAGTACAGAACTGAAGGCAGAAAAGTGTTCAGCTGCAATCAGCTTAAAGAATTAAAAAAATATCGACTTAGGGCAGTCAGCGTTATATTCATTCATTCATTTTATTTTCATTCGTTCATTCGTTCGTTTGCCTTTTCGTCGGTTTTAACGTTTGTTTGATCGTTCATTCGTTCATTAGCTTGTCTTTCGATTGGTTGATACAGTGTATACAGACGAACTGAATTAAGCCTGAAAAATGGACGTTCAGATTAAGGGTATTTGATTTTCTTTCATGACAGATTGTGTTCAAGTGCTGTATAATGTATTAGTTAAATGGTTGTTGAGTGTCTTCAGCTGTTAGTCTGGAAGATTCTTGTTGGAGAATGGGTGAGTGTTCTTAATCCATTTCCTGAATTTCAGTTATTGCTATCAAAACTGTATAAATCTTTAGTCTGTAAATATTTCGCAATTGTTTAAAACAATCTCAGTCTTGCATTATTTTAATTGTTTTCATTGCTCCACAGAGACTAGGTTTTTGTTAGTAAAACGTATCGGCTAATTGGTTGAAGCTCTGGCTTTAAGAATACCTAACTGACAGATTGCAGATCTGGCAGTCTTGCCTTCAGGTAAAGCAGATAGGCTATGTATATATAATTATTTAGCTAGTTTTCCGAGAGTCAAACTAGGCTTAGATTTTCCTTCAGCGATAACTACAAAGTCTTAATTTAGCAAAAGTAACTATTAACTGGCTGACTGCGCCCGCTGATACCGTAACTAAGACAAGCTAATGTTTGTAGTACGAGTGAAAAAATAAAGCTGAATGTATGTCTGTTTGATATGGTATGAGTGAAACACTGAGACATTATGACTTCAACCTTTGGTATGAGTAAAATAGGCTAAAGAGATGGCTAATAGCTTTGGTATAAGTGAAACACTTAGTATAAAATTATGGTTAATAGACTGAAAAGTTGTAGCTTGTTGTTGTGAGACGATGTTTGTTTTACAATGCTGATAAGCTTTAAGTACATTTATAGAGCTATATTGTCTGAATTAAGGGAGTTCATTATTATTGGCATATGCAATTCAAGAACACCTGAGTCATAGATAAAAATATCTTTACCTTCTAGGTTGTCTCAGTTTTGCAAGGCCTATGGATATAATTTGAGAGGAAAGCCGTATACACACAAGATGAAACCAGCGGGACTTATGTGCCCCTGAAACAAATCGGCATGCCGCCGGTATTCGCAGTGATTGTTTGTTGCTACATGAATCATTCTTGTTACAGAAGCAACAGTAGTAACATGGGTGACTCAGACACCTCTTTATGAAATAGTAAATATGTTTGAATATAATAATTAGGTACTAAAGTGCACATGTACATGGACATATTTATGGAAATGTAACAACAAGGACAACATGCACTGCTCAGACAGTGAAGTTGAATCTTTAAGCCAGCTTCATTCAAGGAGGTCTACAAAATTGCTCTTGTCCCTCTATCTGTCTGTGCCCAGAACGCTTAAAGGAGTGTGCGATCAGGTAGAAAGTTTCCTAGGCCGCTTTAAACGAGAATTATGACCGCTGGTATTCTTAGGTATAATGCATTATAGCGACATATATCTCATTTATGATTCAGTTGCTTTGATATCGTGAAACACGCTAATCAGTTGTCATCTTAAAATGGATGCATTCCTTCATTACTGGAACTTTTTTAAAACGCAAAAAACAACTATCTGCAATATACTGAATATGTCCGACATCTGAAGGCATCATATTATGAAGTACAGCACTTTGTTATGGACTTTTCCATCAAATGACAAAATAAAAGCAAGTCAATTAAGATATTTTTTTCTTCAAATTTATGTTGTTCTTTCTTAAAAGAACCTATTTTTAACCTTCCCAAAATAAACAAAAACTAAGACATCACGTTATATCTATATATAATAAAGGTGTTCCTTTTATTAACTGTAATGGCATTCTGTAGCTGTGCATATCGTCAGCATTTTCCAGTTCAATGATTTTTGTCAGAGTTATGGCCCTTAAATGATTTTTATTTTTAAAGTTTGTCCGGACTACTTCTCTTATACTACTAAAGCAATTTAAATGAAATGTTACAGGATTGTTCTGTACCTCAAGTACTTGCGCATGTTTTACAGGTTTTTCGTTGAATGATTTTTGGCTGAGTTATGGCCCTTGAATACAAAATATGCGTTTTATCCAACAAACTGTCCAATCACCTCTCAATACTACTGTTTAATTGGCTATCATCAGGCGACACATGTGATCACTGATTGCCCTTGTTATTTCAGGGACTACATATTTTCTAACTAAATAAAACAAATATAGAACAATATGAACACATTTTTTTTATCGACGGAAATTACATTTGTAGTCTAGATCTTTTTTTTCTCAAGCAAATATTGGTTAGAGTTCGATTTTCATGTGACTTGATTATTCAAATACAGAATGAGTCCTGTATATTTGTATTATATAATAAATGTTTCTAGCGGGCGCCATAAACTATAAATTTATATGTATAAGGCATGAACATAAAGCCTGTTGTACCATTATGAAAACAGGAATGCATAAACACCAGAGTATTCGCAGCAGAAGTGATGCCCGTGTGCCCGTCATCATTTCAATGTCGGTAGAAAATCGGTCCGCTCCTGACAAATATAAAAGACATGTTGTATATTTTGGTCAAATACATCGCGAACATTAAACCAGTTAAAACCTAGTTTCTGCAAACTTAACATTACTGAAAAATAACTAACACCGTATTATATTTAAAACCAAAACAAAAACAGAGAGTTTCTAAAACTGTCCTCTGTCTCTGTCTCTCTCTCTCTTCGATGTGTAGGAGTATTGACATTTTTTTTTATTTCTCGTTCGTGTATGGTTCAAATGATATTGCAACCAATTATCACGGATGTACTTCACACAAGTCACTCAGGAGAAAGTTTTTATTGTACTCTAATAGGGAATTGATATTTAATTAAAATTCAGAAAAGTGGTTTTTATGAAAGACTAATATTACAAAAGAATCAGAAAGGCGTTGTAGGAAGTGAGATAAGCTACAAATAAAGGACATTCGTGGTGCTGTGTTAAAGAAGAAAGAGAGTGGGACTCACCATTCTGCGCAAGTACTGGTTTTTGAACGTAGGAACAAGTAATTGATCGGGATTATTTTCGGTTGCCAGAACATTTTTCCTAATCGATATAATATATAAATAAGTCTAAAGTAAACTACTAAGCTCAAATGAAGCCGCATTAAAATACTAGAAGATTGTTATAAACCAAAACTGCTTTACCATAAATCCAGGTGACAACTACACACTCCATCGGCGCAATGAACACCAAACCAAACAAGGCAACGTACCAGTCTGCCAACATGAAAATATAATAGCCTCCCCTGAAAAAAATATAACGTACCATCGTGTGCAGACACTTTAATGCGCATCTGAATTCGAAGGACGCATGGCAAGAACTTAAAATTGGGGACGGAAAACATATTTGCAGATAAACAATTACACAAACAACTAAACATATATTATAGCAAACTTAATTAACCGTGTGCGAAATAAACTTCAATCAGATAACAGCAAATTTCAACTGAAGCTCAAACTTTTCAAGGTTAATAATAAAAAAAGTTAAAAATTAATCTAAATTAAAGAACATCATCGATAGTAATAATTCGAAGCAATATATATTAAAAAAACATTTTATACCCATATGAGCACATGTGCATTTCTATCTTCTACTCCTATAACTTCAACAGCAATTTCTTCATGACGGTAATACATTCTTTTATAAAAGTGAATGTCACACATTATTTGATACTTACGGAAGCTGTGACTGGCAGACCTAAGAGGTAAATACCGGACGAAGGCTGCAGAAATTATAATTCGATACTTGCTCAATTTTCTGTAATCGCCACCGTCTCAAATATACCAAATTCGAAAACTTTATGAAGAAAACTTAAACGTCATATTTTTAAGTCAATTTCATACATACATGACGTAGATTGTTTCAAGATTGTTCAGATGCCGATAAACAAGATGGAAAAAAAGAACGTTCTATCCGAAACACTACTAAAAATTATAAACACACCGTCTATCCGAAACACATTATAAATATAACAGGGACTGTAAGGGTGCTATTTTGCCACACATAACACCAGATAACCTCTTAAAGTTATACTGGTACATCCGTCAAGCATACGTGCTGTAAATTTCCTTCCGTTAAAAATAAACAGCTACAAGAACGTTGTTACGAAGGAGTATTTAGAAATAAAGGATGTCATTGCACTTCCAAAGATAATTATATAAATGTAAGCCTTCGCGAGACTACATTTTATAAATTTACGTTTGAAAATTTTATCTATCGGTTTGCAATAAAAACGAAAAAAGTTCATCATATTTAAATGTGATGATTAAAAAATGTAATTGGTGACAAAGAACTCCATACTGTTTCATTTCATTATCGATTTTAATGGGATGTGTGTCAGTCAAAGGAGGAAGTACAAGCTTTCCACTGAATATAGGATTTCCATCAGCAGCTGAGCCTTTTTAAAAAGCACTGCGTGAATCCTCGCATACAAACAAATTCCAATTTTTTTCTCAGTGTTTAAAACACCGTTCAGCTACTGATTGAGATCCTATATTCAGTGGAGCGCTGATATTTTTCTCCTTAGACTGACACATGTCCCATAGAAATCGATGAAAAAAATGAAATTCTTACGGGTATTTGTTTTTTATTTTCAATTGGAGTCAATGTTGACAGTTTTGTCTTGGTTTTTGCTGCCTTAAGTGGCATTAAAGTCACGTGGTATTGCTACATTGAAACAGACAATCGATGCAAGAAAAAGACACAGACTGTCATGAGCGATCCCTGCGGGACAACAGAAGGCATAGGGAGCCTGTCAGATACCTTGTTTTCGACTAATACCTGTTGTGACCTGTTTTTTATCCACCAAGTGATGTGCGGGTGAACTACTATGTTTTTCACCTTGTGTAGGAGTTTGTTATGGTCGACTTTGTTGAATGCTTTGCTGAAGTCCATGACGATGACACTAGTTTGTTGCCTTGGTTGTCAGCGATTTCTTTTGTATAGCCAATAAATTTGGTCTCACACCTATGCCTTGACCTGAATCAATTTTGTTGGGGACAGAGTATGTTGTTTGTATCAAAGTAAGCGATAGTGTCCTATGGTTATATTTCCATGCATGATTAATACATCTCCAAAGGTATAAGCACATTAAATCTATTCATTTGAAGTTTCTGCATTTCATCAATGTGGTGAAAATCCTAATATTCTCAGCCCTTATTCAAAAGCAACACACGTTTATGTTATAGTCATTTTCACTTAAAGGGCCACCCTATATTTGTTTGTCACTGATAACATGTTCATGTCCAGGTTGTTATTAATGTCCGCCTTTTCAACTTTTCTTTTCTTTTTTTCCTTGTTGAAAGTCACGATAGAGAAGTTATTTAGTTCAAAATAAAAATATTGAATTTTTTAAATGACAATTTTTAGCAAACACATTACAAAAAGATAATATAAAATGGTGTTTATATAAATATTGAATATTACAGTATTCCGCACGACTAGTATAAATTCATATTAGCGTCCTTTTCCTGGAATATTTTCAGAGGTGTCTTCAATAAACTTGTATGAATCTTTTATACAATCAAACGAATGATTGCAAAGGATACACCACTAAGCTTCTGCGGTCGTCTATGTATAGGCCTGTGTATTCTAGCGTTGAAAGCATTTGAAGATTGAAGAAAGGGCCCTGTCAGGCATGTTAGTTCGGGATTTTTCTTTTTGTAGCGCTGTCCTTTCAATATTCTAGCCCGAAAAGAATAAATCCGAAATCAATGCAAGGATATAATATTCGAGTCGTCTCATTTCCAGCTGAAATGTATTTTTTGTATTTTTACAATGACCTTGCCCGATATCAAAATCATGAAGTACAATCATGGCATGATAAAGCGTTATGGTATTTAAACCTGCATACGTGTACCATATTACCCAAAACGGATCTAGCAATCATTTTGTAAAATTGGTTAACACTGTATTCCTGTAAATATGCGTTTTGAAAATATTGATTTAACTCAAAATGAAAATACGACATCCTTGCACCTATCACTTGACATTTCGTTATGAAGAGTTCTGACAGGTTATATTGTAGGGTATAAATGGTTGTTAGCTTAAATAACCTACGCCTAGCGGGCCTGGTTATATCTTCTCACGACCATTTATAGTGGATTATATAACATGTCAAAACCTTTTTAAGTAATACTACACAATGGATATGCTTCCTGTTTGTAAAGGATTTTTTCAATACTGAACACGTCAATAGACGGGTCCTTACTATTTTGGTAATTGTCACTGTGCAGTTACTAATCAAGCGTTAAAGAAGATCGCTTTGTGTTCACGCTTTGTAACATTTGAATAGATTTTGAATGATCACCATATATCAGCATTGTAGTGCTTGCTTTAGGGATTATTTTCAGCGCAGAATAATAAGTGCGGAGAATCACGTGACTAAATTTGGTAACTTACACGAAAAAATGGCCGCCAGACACCGTCGATTATTCGCCTAAAAATCGGTACTTTTTCAGGTATGTCTGTTTTGTTATCGCTCTGATCAGATTTTTACCTATCTTATCATATGGTCCCTTCCAAGCGCTTTTCCCTGGTTATACAAACCTCTTCACAGGAGAGCACTTCGACAAAAGTTAGATTTCTGATTTTTTTGGCGCTTCTCGATCTAATTTTGTGTCGAAGTGTTCTCACGGTGTATAGAAGCATTTTTTACCACAGTGTATTAACTTCTCTAAAATTTTAAAGAAAAAATATCAGCTTATTTATGTGAGTCAGTCCCTTTCGTCCAATCCTATTAAATAAAAAAAAATGTTTGCATTTTTACAGACAACAAAGCAATGTGTATAATCATTAAAGTGTATACTTTATCCATAAGATATCATTCAAATGTTAAACCGGCATTACAAAGGCAAAATTGAAATCTCAGGAAGAGATCTAAACGTTATGCCAGTCTTACATATTTCAATATATTTAAAGCAGAAAAAATTATATTCAAACATTTCACATTGTGCAAGTCATTGTAACAGTGTGTGATACAACATACAGTAAATCATCAATAAAAACGTAATTACGAACTATAACTGCCTTCTCATTTTGATTTCTCGTTTTAATCAGAACTGGAATTAAGTCGTGCCCTCGCTGCTGGACTGCCCATAAGTAAAGAATATAATTGCTCAGTACACGCTTGCAAATGAAAAAAAATGTAAACATTTTTGATCTGAATAACGTGTGGTCAGAATCTAAAGTTGACCAAAATGTAAAATTGTTTTCACAGTTACATTGTTTAATGTCTATAACTGCCTGACTCATCATTCAGTTCAACAGACATAGTGAGTCCTTATGTGTCATTATTTGAAAACATATGTAATGAATAGGAAACAGATCATTGCCATGATCTAGGCTTGTACTAGTCAGAAAAAGTCACAGAACAGTTGACACCAGTAGAAAATAGGCCGTGCTGTCTCTGTTGTAAGAGGTTTGTTCGAACATCATGACTACATAAGAAATTATTTTTGATATTCAGTTTCAAGAACACCTGTATAGTTTTAATCGTATTCATTAGAAACAAGAACATAAGATAACTTTTATCTTTATGCGTTTATTTATATATTTTCTAATTGGTTTTAACGTATAGAAACGAGATATATAAAGTGAAATATTGGTAGGAATATGAGGTTCTCTCACATGAGATTTTCTTTATTTTTAGACATATGGATCCGGTGATTCACGGTTACGTAATCTGGGTTTCCAATCCGCGTTATTTTTAGATCGGAATTTACAATATTTACACCTTTCTATATAATCGGTGTAGCGTGAGACTTGTAAGACCCGTGAAAATCGTAAGATCTTACGATTCTCACAGAACCCCCGTGAAAAATGTAAGACGTGAGAAGTGTAAGACTTTTTATTTCTGTCCGATTATGAACTAATATTTAATGGAAAAATATCAATTAAAAAGCTGTTTTGAAAGTGAAATAAAATGTAATTGATGAAAATAATGATGAAAGCATATGATACTCTGTCTTCGAATAAAATATCGTGACGTAAAGCTATAACACCAAGACATAATCGGAAATTGATTGTTTGGTTATACAGTAGATGTAGTTGTCATGAATGATGGTTTAATCAAAACTTTGTTAAAGAATTGTTGTAATCAAAATTTGAATACTTCTTAAACCTAAAATTTAATTTTCTGGCAGTTATATTTATGTTGATACATAGAGAATGAACAAATAAACGAATGACTAATATTGTAATAGAGGCCGTTGCGAGCTATATTTCATATTCATATAAATGGATGAATGAACGAAAATCTGATAGAATGATTGAATGAAAAAATGAGTGAACAATATAACAAATGATAGTATTAAGTGATAAATGAACAACTGAGTGAATGAATGAATGAATGAATGAATGAATGAATGAAATAAATAAGCAAATGAATGAAGTGACTGACCGACATGACACTATCTTTTTACTTTACAAATGATTACCAAAATTTTATAACCTAGCTTGACAGGCTTCTTTACAACAGCCAATGATGTTGTTAAGCACAATAATAAATTACATTACAACTGTTATAGTCTATAATTTGACTTAGATTTTATCCTATATAGTAACAGCCACTTTACATTCTCGTCAAATAACATATTTAACATTCTCCCACTCTGATAATTCGTTGAATATTTATTGGAAACTTTACTAAAGTTACAAAATACATATTTTCACTTCCACTGCATAGAATTCCACTTTGACCTTTCTTTTTAAAACTTATTACCACTGCCGGCTTGAACATATGACTTCTGCACAGCTCCGGATTCTCCTTATTTTATCTTTCATTCAACGTGTTCATGATTTTCATATAATAATTATCACTTATCAGTTGAATTTTTCTTGACAACAGCAGGTTTCTCATGATGACAGTTGGATTTCATTCCAACATGATTCAAGGCTGCATTATTATTACTATGTTAAACTTTGTTTAATAAAACAATATCAGATAGATACTGAACATAATAGAACAGATTCTATCACATCTTTTCTCCTATTCACCTCAACACTACAGCTCATGCATTTCATTATAACCATGAAAACCATAAGACCACATTGGTAGTAGCATGTTTTGCACAATTGCTGTTAAAACTGGTCGTTTTTTGACTCCAATATTTGCAAAGGAACAATTTGAAAAATGTAAATAAGCCAGTAGGACAATTAAGCACAGAATCTTCATGGAAATAAGCATACTAGTTCTTCTAAATCTAAGAAAAAAGATCAGGTGTGAAGAATGTAAGACTTATTGAAGGTAAGTTCCCTGTCTTGCACTTTTCCAATTCCAAAATCTGAACTGCAGTTTCACTGTGTACAAAAGAGACCTGCCTGTCAGAAGAAATGATTCATTAGGTTTTTTTAGAGAAATTTAGATTTCATATCATCAAGATTTAAGGCCAGGCTGTGAGAATTGTAACACTTCAAATACATGCATTATGTGTAGCAAACTGCTGAGATAAAAAAGCTCTGAATCAGACAAAGACACAAATACTGTTAACCTGTATCTAATTAAATACTAGTTATAAACTTAGCGAAACAGAACAGATTCTATCACGCCTTTTTACCTCTTTTCAAGTGATTAATAGAGCATATCAATATCCCTGTGATAAACCAAAAGACCATACTTTGACCAGGATAGCAAGGTTCACACACTTGCTGTTATAATTGATTTTTTATGTTTTTAATTGAAACTTTTTCAAAGGAATATTTATAAATCATTTTATAAGCCATTATGACAATTAATGCAGAGAACCTTCTAGGAAGTAAGCTATACCCGTGAAAACCACAATACCATAATTTTACAAGGATTGCACTTTTTACACTTTTTACACAACTGCTGACAATTGAAGCACAGAACCATCTAGAAAATAACATACTACATCTTTATATAACAAGAGGGCCATGATGGCCCTGTATCGCTCACCTTAGTATGACTGCTTTAAACAAAGTTGCTATGGACCTGGTTATTTGACCCCAGATGACCCACATTCGAACTTGACCTAGAAATTATTGAAACAATATCTTTGACAAATTTCAAGGTTATTTGTACTGAAAATGTTACCTCTAGAGTGTTAACAAGATTTTTCCATATTTGGGCTCTATGACCTAGTTTTTGACCCCAGATTACCCATATCCAAAATTGAGCTACAGATCATCAAAACAACCTTTCTGACAAATTTCCAGGACATTTGGAATGAAAATGTAGCCTCTAGAGTGTTTACAAAGTTTTTCGATATTTGGGCTCTGTGACCTAGATGTTTCTACTCCAGATGACCCATATTCAAACTTGACCTAGAAACCATAGAATTAAGCTTTCTGACAAATTTCCAGGTTATTTGGAATTAAAATGTTATCTCTAGAGTGTTAACAAGGTTTTTCCATATTTGGGCTCTGTGACCTAGTTTTTGACCCAAGATGACCCATACTCCAACTTGAGCTAGAAATCATCAAGAAAACCTGTCTGACAAATTTCCAGGATATTTGGACTGAAAATGTAACCTCTGGAGACTTAAAATTTTTTTTACGTATTTGGACCATGTGACCTAGTTTTTGATCCCAGATGACGCATATCCAAATTTGAGCTAGAAATCATTGAAACACTCTTTCTGACAAATTTCAAGGAAATTTGGACTAAAAATGTTACCTCTATAGCATTAACAAGGATTTTCTACTTTCGGGCTCTGTGACCTAGTTTTTGACCCCAGAAAACCTATATTCAAAACTAAGCTAGAAATCATCGACAGAACCTTTCTGACAAATTTCCAGGTTATTTGAACTGAAAATGCTACCTTTAGAATGTTAACAAGGTTTTTCCATATTTGGACTCTGTGACCTTGTTTGTGACTCCAGATGACCCATATTCGAACTTGATCTAGAAATCATCAAGGCAACTTTTCTGACAAATTTCCAGATTATTTGGGCTGAAAATGTAACCTCTAGAGTTTTAACAAGGTTTTTCCATATTTGGGCTTCGTGACCTAGTTTTTGACCCCTGATGACCCATATTTGAACTTGACCTAGAAATTGTCAAAGCAACCTTTCTGACAAATTTCCAGATTATTTGGGCTCAAAATGTAACCTCTAGAGTGTTAACAAGATTTTTCTATTTTTGGGTTCCATGACCTAGTTTTTGAACCCAGATTACCCATATTTGAACCTGAGCTAGAAATCATCAATAGAACCTTTCTGACAAATTTCCAGGATATTTGGACTTAAAAAGTAGCCTCTAGAGTGTTTACAAGGTTTTTTCTATATTTGGGCTCTGTGACCTAGTTTTCCAACCCTGATAACCCATGTTCGAACTCGTTCGAGATATCAATGAGACAAACATCCTGACCAAGTTTCATGACAATTGAGGCAAAAATGTGACCACTAGAGTGTTAACAAACTAATTGTGGACGGACGGACGACGGACAAAAGGTGATCAGAAAAGCTCACTCTGTCACTAAAAAGCTAAAAAGATAAGGAGTGGAAAACGTAAGACAGTAACTTCCCAGTCTTGCACTTTAAAACAATTCAAAGTCATGAATGAACTATTCAAATTTTGTAACAGCAATTCCATAACAAAGGTTTGATTTAAACATCATTTATAACAATTTAAGAACTTACATTTCATATCATCACGATTTGAAACCATCTGAGAAAATTATTGATATGCATGTTTTAAAAAAAAATCTGTTTTAAGGGTCAAGTTTCTTTTTTTTGTTATTTAAAATTTCCACGAGTAGCTAATCTGAGAAATTTTTGGCCTATGATTATGATATATAATTTTAAGGAATTTTTTTTGTGAACATCTACGAAAATAAATACCAGTGTTACAACATATGATTTGCTTCAGCTGAGATTTGAACTCAGACCTCTTTCCATTAAGGAAAGTGTTCTCACCATTGAACTACCAAAGCGTTTTTTTTACGGTTTGTAGACACTAGGTATGTTTCACATCTAACTGCTTTATTAAAAAGAGATTGGTATTAGCAAGACAACTACGTGTTGGTATGTATTACAATTAACAAGTCAGGTTTCACTTTAACTAAGACATATAATACAATGGTCTTTTAAGAATTTCACTTTAAACTTTTTCCTGGAGTTGTTCGACAGGACGGGGTGGGGGGGGGGCAGCAAATGTCCATTGATATATTTAAAGACTGATGGGCAGCCATTACTTTCAATACAAGTAAATGATACAAAAGCCTTATTGGGCAGAAATGCAATAAACAAAGGAACTGCAGGAAATAAGACAAATAAGACTTACTGAAAACTTTTATTTAGATGGGTAAAGACTAAATAATTTAAAACTTAACACAACGTATTTCCTAACATTACACATATTTTTGATTCACCTCCATATAATCTTGAATATATCCTGACCAATTTGAATTACACTGTCACATTTTTCACAAATAATAATAATATCAACTAACTGGATTTCAGTTTCATCATCATTCTCAAAAGCAACTTAATTCACACTTCACACAATTCATCTTTTTTCACTTAGAGATGACATAATTTCCACTTTTATTTCACATAGTTACGATCCTCTGTCATATTATCCTTTGAAAAAAATTTCCAGTTTCATTCCAGCTATAAATATTGTTCAGTTTTAACTGTACTGAGCATCACAGATCTCACACTGAAAGTGTTTCTTCTTATCCACAGCCTTAGAAGAGCACAACGTGTGTATCCATCTATAACAGACATCACACATAACCCACTCAATTCTACGTTTAGGGTCCTTGCAAGTCAAAGAATCACACAGCTGAGTATTTCGGGCGCCATTTATAAGTAAACGCTCGACAATGTATCTTCGAAACATTGGCACATGTATCTGGTGCAGAATCCATGCAGGTTTCCCATTCACTAGGCATTCAATGGTCTGAAATTGATAAAAAATTTCACATTTAAATAGGTTAAGTAGCCCTCTTTTTTCACTTCAGAAAGAAACTACTTGCGACATACTTGTCTATATTATCAATGAGATGACAATTTATTTTTAAATAGATAATGCACACTATATGTACATTTGTTAATTAATTTCAAAAGCTTTTCAATATTAATGGGAGTCAACTTTACCCAGTTCCTATCTGTAATGACAAATAATCAATTAGACATGCCATCATTATCAAACCATACTGTGCACCTTAGAATTTCAACTATATTAACATTGACTCACCATTAACACAAACACTCCACAACTGGATCCATCCGTCTGTTTGTTTGGGGTAGGCCTTACTGGCTCCCATTGATGAAGGGAGTCATTCACAATTTCCGACCTCATTGTCATGAACAAGCTGAAAAAAGGCAATAAAACTAGTTCCTACCTGTGTCCAAAATTCTTTTAATCAATTCTCATGTCAATTATATTTGTACACTTGCTAGGTTACAAATTTTAATTGAAAGTGGTGCAAAAACAGGCTATTTTTGTTTTTAGTTATCTCATTCGAAGGAACTGATGACTTTATTAAGAAAAGTTTTGGTCTATAATATTCTTACCAAAATTTCTCAATGAGGCTGCTGTTGTCTGCTCCAAGAGAGTCATACACTGTTACAGTTCTTTCATTGGTGAAAGCTACCAGAACTACCCAGTGGTTGTCATTCTCATTCCAAGGTACAACTAACAGGTCATATACAGTGAAGTCTACCTGAAAATACAAGAAAAAGTTATCACATGTCATAAAATATGTTACCTAGGCTAATTCCAGATTCAATTAAGCAATCCCACTTTGCAGCTTATACAAACCAAGTAAGTAACAGTACAATTTCTCTACATAATCCTTAGTGATGGCAATGAGAGCCAGTTCTGAAAGATTACTTAAGACCATCAATATATAAAGTAGATTAGACAACCCTAAGCACGACTTTCTGTTAGTGTGAAAAGCAGTGGCACAATTAACAGATATTGTTCGCTCAGATTGTGCACATATACACGAAATTGTCTGAGCAAGCTTGGCTAAGAACTCTCCCATCAATCATATAGAATACTGCACTGGTTCCTTGGCAATGAATGCTACCAAAGATACAACTCCAAAACAAGCAACATTTAATCATGCGCAATATATCTGAAACTTGAAAGTTGTATCATGGCGTTTTAGCAACCAACAGCTAAGCTGATTAAGAAGAATTCATGTCATTGCTATTTCGACCCCAGTCATACACTAGATGTTTTAGCAAGGAGTAAAGATGCAAATATCCCCTTATACATACTTTCTGGAACATATAGTTTCTAAAAATTCCTGCATCCCATAATGCAGCAGTGTAGGATGGAATCATGAACATCCGTTTTATGCTTCCACTGCAGTCTGTTGCATCTGTTGCCTCCCTTGCCAGCAGTTTGGTGTAGGCATTCAGAACCTGAATCAAATTAATATTACCCGGTAATCATTAAAAACAACAGCTCTAAAGGAATCTTTTGTCTGTTTATTATCTGACTTAAGTAAATCACTTTTACAATAGTTGAGCTGCAGTGCTCAGTGAGTATCATCTGGATGAATTATGTAAACAAAATAAAATTACAGCAGTTGCATTGTATTCATATACAGACTATATAGTCCCAAAGGCAACTCTACTGAAACCATTCAAGCGAAAAATCCAACAATATGCACATCTGTACTTGGTACTGAACATAACTATACTGCTTAAATGACATGCAGTACTGCATGTAAGAACAGCTGCACTTACTTTGTGAATAACTGACTGACAGACATATGGCTGGGCCGACAGATATTTGTCAGTATATCTAAATTAGGGCTGTGTGACTTAATTTCAGTATAAAATAATAAATAAAAGGCATGTATTAAGTTAATGTTGGAACTATACGATGACAAAAATTATATGAATAGCCTACCTTGTCATTTAACCAACAGTTGCCAGTAAGTGTCTCAAGATCTAGTCTTTCGACCCCTTCCCCAGCAACAGTCAGACGTTCATCATTTTTCAATGGATTTGCATTTAAACATTCTTTGAGGAATGATGGCTGTTCTCTTAACGTTTCAAGTACATCTATAGGCAGTATTCCTTCTTTGTATGCCTTGGCAAGGACACAGCATGTGAGAAGCAATGCTCCTGTGAAATCCCCTTCTTCATCTATTTTAATTCTCTTTATTACAGCATCTTTCCATTCATCAATTTCATCTTCTGCTGCTTTAAGTACCTACAATAGTTACTTTCATGTCATGGGAAACTAAAAATTGTTTATTCTTTTTAGCAATAATAAAAAAAGTGCTCAGTCAATGTCTTCATATTTAAGTAAAACTATAAGGACTTAAAAAAGGAATTTACAACTTATTCTAAGATCTAAAAAAAACAATTATCTTTTTATCATTTACTAGACAATACCCTTTTATAGCGCTGAACCAAAAATCATACATTAACATGTCATGATGCAATGATTTTCATCAATTATCAACAAACCACAGTACATTAATAATGCCACCAATTGAAATTCATTAATGCATAACTTTTGGGTTTGCACACCATTTTACTGGACATTAAAAGTTCCTAATCACGTTTAATAACTAGTACAAAATCGATATACCCTCTCTTACCTACCTCATTTATGAAAGACAAAACTGGACACATAGGGAGTTTTCTGGAAAGGAGTGAAATTGACACAGACTTATTCCCAGTGCTATAGTTGATGACTTTGCACTCTTCATACAGTGAGGCTAAACTGTTGTTGGGGGCTAAATTGTCAATAAAGGTATCAACTCCTATGGCGGTTGGTTCTTCTGTGGGCTGGTTGACTATTGGATGTTCATCTGACGTATTCTGGGGGCTCTGTTCTTTAAACAGTTTTACATTGTTAATAGACACAAGTGTTTTCAGAATTTTTCCATTTTCATTTCTTAGTCTGAGTCTGTTACCCACTACCTCACTACAGGATTTACTTATACACATGTGACTTTGAGCTTTGACTGGCTAACCCAAATTCCACAGACTTTTGTCACTTAGAGAGGACAGTCATCCTTTGAAGTTCGACGACATTCGGTCAAATAGAAATACATATATTGAGCCAAAACCATTTTCACCTTTTAGGTGATTGTGACCTTGACTTTGACATACTCATCCCAAGTCAAATAGCCTCAACACATATGTATGGAATATAAAATCCAGTCCAAAATTAATTTACCTCATTTACAAATTCCCTTCCTTGATCTGTAAGAATAGCATTTACTGCCCCATGTCTGTACAGTAACTTTTGTAAGCACTCAGACACATCCTTTGCAGTTTTGGTCCTGATTGGGAATGCTTCAACCCATTTGGTGTAGTAATCTGTAGCTGTGAAGATGTACCTGTAACCTAATTCTGTCTCATGAAATGGGCCCATAAGGTCACATCCAACCAGCTCAAAAGGACGAGTAACCTGTAATTTCAACAAAAGCAACAAACTATATAACGATATTTAACAAGGGGCCATTGGACCCAAAGCGCTCACTTGAGGACAGACTGTTATTTGTGTGTAAGAAGGAGAAAGCTAGTGTTTATTACAAGAATGTGAACAATTTTTATTATATATATATAAATATATATATATATATATGGTCCTTATTTCAAAGCTGTACATAAAAAAAAAAAAGGGAGGTCACTAGGTCAAAATTATTATTATCTCAGATCAGAGTTAATATTGACACCTGAGAATGTGCAAATGTTTCTTCATCTGAAACTGTGCATATGGTCCAAATAAGTCCCTGGGGCAGGGCCAACTGTGACCCCAAGGTTTTATTGTAAACAATCTTGATATAGGTCCACTTGACTATGTTTCATGTTAAATATCTAAGCTCTAGATTTCTCGGTTTCATGTAGAGGACCTATAGATGCTATCATATACCAAATATCAAAGGTCTTGCGTTTGTCATTTCAGAGGAGAAGATTTTTTAGGTTTTACCTATATACATATAATGAAAACATATGACCCCCTGGGGTGGGGACAATTATGACACTAAGGGATATAATTTGAACAAGTTTGGTAGAAGACCTTAAGATGATGTCAAACACCAAATATCAAAGCTCAGGGCCTTGTACTTTCTGACCTGAATTTTTTTTTGATTTGCATTTCTGAAACTTCTTCTTTGGCCCTGTGACCTACTTTTCCCACAGAACAGAACCATTTGAACAACTCTGAAAGGGGACTACCCAATCCATTCCTGTGTAGTTAGGTTAACATACAGTCAGTGATTGCAGAGGAGATGTGTTTAGGAAATTGCTGATGACACCAACAACAGACTCCAGACATGGGGGGTGGGGTTGGGGCTCACAAATCCCAACATGAGCAGATTGTGCCCAGGTGAGCTTAAAGTTATCACAAAAACTTTATTGGCCCCAATTATGACCCACTGAGGTAGACATATTTGGTAGTGGTATGGAGGCCATGAGAATATAGGTATTACATAAAGGAGACACTCACATTAATAGGTTTCAGGTCAGGTTTCTTGGCAGGCTTAATTGGGTCTGACTTCTGACACTTTTCACAATGTTTAACCTACAACAATTGAAAGAGTTAAACATTAATGATTACCATAAATATTTAATACTTATTTTAAAATATTGTCTTTTACTGAAATGTTTTCTGTGTATGACTCTTTGAAATAATTAAAAGGGTAAACAATAAACCGTGTCATGAAATGTTTTCTATGTATGACTCTTCGAAATAATTATAAGGGTAAACAATAAACCATGTGTTGAACATGTAAGCTGATTCTTAAACAGTAGTATAGGAAGGAAATAACTAGTAACATCAACAATGATAAGAATATTTCATAATAACTTTGACCATGATAAACTGCTAAACATGTCATCAAAGTCAACTTGTGTTTTAGTTGTACATATACCCTGTTAAATGTACTTATTGAAAGAGGTAAATTAATGAAATTCTTACATAGTGCCTGATGTCATCAGACATCTTGGGCCACCAGTACCGGGATTTCACTGCACTGTTTGTTTTGTTGAAACCACTATGTCCACCAATGGGACTGCTGTGGAATTCAGTCATAATAGCCTCAGTTGCTCCCTCTTTTATGACACATGCACCATTTGGAGAGCCAGACACTGTTTTGTACAGGACACCATCTAGAAAAGATCAATTCTAGTAAAAAAAAACTTTATCACAAGAAGACACTACCGGCTAGAACCCCACAACACATAGGACAGCAATATTTTGGCGATGGCTTTTCAATTACCATTGTAGAATACATAATTCTCTTTGAACCTGTGTTAAGGCCGTGAGAACTGTAAGACCTCCGCTAACTTTTCAATTACTGGTCAACTGTAGACTAAAGTAATCCTAAGTAAGAGTAACTAGACAAAGCACTACTGAAACTGACCAACTCAAACCATTTAAATGCAGACTGAACAGATTGGCATGACTAACAAAATATTATAGATATTTTCTTTCAACCTGTGTTCGGGCCGTGAGAACTGTAAGACTTGAACAAACTTTTAAATTACTGGTCAACTGTAGACTAGAAGAAACCTTAGTAAGAGTAACTAGACAAAGCACTACTGAAACTGACCAACTCAAACCATTTAAATGCACACTGAACAGATTGGCATGACTAACAAAATATTATAGATATTCTATTTCAACCTGTGTTCGGGCTGTGAGAACTGTAAGACTTCTGCTTACTTTTAAATTACTGGTCAACTGTAGACTAGAAGAAACCTTAGTGAGAGTAACTAGACAAAGCACTACTGAAACTGACCAACTCAAACCATTTAAATGCAGACTGAACAGATTGGCATGACTAACAAAATATTATAGATATTTTCTTTCAACCTGTGTTCGGGCCGTGAGAACTGTAAGACTTCAACAAACTTTTAAATTACTGGTCAACTGTAGACTAGAAGAAACCTTAGTGAGAGTAACTAGACAAAGCACTACTGAAACTGACCAACTCAAACCATTTAAATGCAGACTGAACAGATTGGCATGACTAACAAAATATTATAGATATTTTCTTTCAACCTGTGTTCGGGCCGTGAGAACTGTAAGACTTCTGCTTACTTTTAAATTACTGGTCAACTGTAGACTAGAAGAAACCTTAGTGAGAGTAACTAGACAAAGCACTACTGAAACTGACCAACTCAAACCATTTAAATGCAGACTGAACAGATTGGCATGACTAACAAAATATTATAGATATTTTCTTTCAACCTGTGTTAGGGCCGTGAGAACTGTAAGACTTCTGCTTACTTTTAAATTACTGGTCAACTGTAGACTAAAGTAAACCTTAGTAAGAGTAACTAGACAAAGCACTACTGAAACTGACCAACTCAAACCATTTAAATGCAGACTGAACAGATTGGCATGACTAACAAAATATTATAGATATTTTCTTTCAACCTGTGTTCGGGCCGTGAGAACTGTAAGACTTCAACAAACTTTTAAATTACTGGTCAACTGTAGACTAGAAGAAACCTTAGTGAGAGTAACTAGACAAAGCACTACTGAAACTGACCAACTCAAACCATTTAAATGCAGACTGAACAGATTGGCATGAGTAACAAAATATTATAGATATTTTCTTTCAACCTGTGTTCGGGCCGTGAGAACTGTAAGACTTGAACAAACTTTTAAATTACTGGTCAACTGTAGACTAGAAGAAACCTTAGTGAGAGTAACTTGACAAAGCACTACTGAAACTGACCAACTCAAACCATTTAAATGCAGACTGAACAGATTGGCATGACTAACAAAATATTATAGATATTTTCTTTCAACCTGTGTTCGGGCCGTGAGAACTGTAAGACTTCTGCTTACTTTTAAATTACTGGTCAACTGTAGACTAGAAGAAACCTTAGTGAGAGTAACTAGACAAAGCACTACTGAAACTGACCAACTCAAACCATTTAAATGCAGACTGAACAGATTGGCATGACTAACAAAATATTATAGATATTTTCTTTCAACCTGTGTTCGGGCCATGAGAACTGTAAGACTTCTGCTTACATTTAAATTACTGGTCAACTGTAGACTAGAAGAAACCTTAGTAAGAGTAAGTCAAAGCACTATTGAAACTGACCAACTCAAACCATTTAAATGCAGACTGAACAGATTGGCATGACTAACAAAATATTATAGATATTCTATTTCAACCTGTGTTAGGGCCGTGAGAACTGTAAGACTTCTGCTTACTTTTAAATTACTGGTCAACTGTAGACTAGAAGAAACCTTAGTAAGAGTAACTAGACAAAGCACTACTGAAACTGACCAACTCAAACCATTTAAATGCAGACTGAACAGATTGGCATGACTAACAAAATATTATAGATATTTTCTTTCAACCTGTGTTCGGGCCATGAGAACTGTAAGACTTCTGCTTACTTTTAAATTACTGGTCAACTGTAGACTAGAAGAAACCTTAGTGAGAGTAACTAGACAAAGCACTACTGAAACTGACCAACTCAAATCATTTAAATGCAGACTGAACAGATTTGCATGACTAACAAAATATTTTAGATATTTTCTTTCAACCTGTGTTCGGGCCATGAGAACTGTAAGACTTCTGCTTACTTTTAAATTACTGGTCAACTGTAGACTAGAAGAAACCTTAGTGAGAGTAACTAGACAAAGCACTACTGAAACTGACCAACTCAAACCATTTAAATGCAGACTGAACAGATTGGCATGAGTAACAAAATATTATAGATATTTTCTTTCAACCTGTGTTCGGGCCGTGAGAACTGTAAGACTTGAACAAACTTTTAAATTACTGGTCAACTGTAGACTAGAAGAAACCTTAGTGAGAGTAACTTGACAAAGCACTACTGAAACTGACCAACTCAAACCATTTAAATGCAGACTGAACAGATTGGCATGACTAACAAAATATTATAAATATTTTCTTTCAACCTGTGTTCGGGCCGTGAGAACTGTAAGACTTCTGCTTACTTTTAAATTACTGGTCAACTGTAGACTAGAAGAAACCTTAGTGAGAGTAACTAGACAAAGCACTACTGAAACTGACCAACTTAAACCATTTAAATGCAGACTGAACAGATTGGCATGACTAACAAAATATTATAGATATTTTCTTTCAACCTGTGTTCGGGCCATGAGAACTGTAAGACTTCTGCTTACATTTAAATTACTGGTCAACTGTAGACTAGAAGAAACCTTAGTAAGAGTAAGTCAAAGCACTATTGAAACTGACCAACTCAAACCATTTAAATGCAGACTGAACAGATTGGCATGACTAACAAAATATTATAGATATTCTATTTCAACCTGTGTTAGGGCCGTGAGAACTGTAAGACTTCTGCTTACTTTTAAATTACTGGTCAACTGTAGACTAAAGTAAACCTTAGTAAGAGTAACTAGACAAAGCACTACTGAAACTGACCAACTCAAACCATTTAAATGCAGACTGAACAGATTGGCATGACTAACAAAATATTATAGATATTTTCTTTCAACCTGTGTTCGGGCCGTGAGAACTGTAAGACTTCAACAAACTTTTAAATTACTGGTCAACTGTAGACTAGTAGAAACCTTAGTGAGAGTAAGTCAAAGCACTACTGAACTGACCAACTCAAGCATATAAATGCAGACTGAACAGATTGGCATGACTAACAAAATATTATAGATATTCTATTTCAACCTGTGTTAGGGCTGTGAGAACTGTAAGACTTCTGCTTACTTTTAAATTACTGGTCAACTGTAGACTAGAAGAAACCTTAGTGAGAGTAACTAGACAAAGCACTACTGAAACTGACCAACTCAAACCATTTAAATGCAGACTGAACAGATTGGCATGACTAACAAAATATTATAGATATTTTCTTTCAACCTGTGTTCGGGCCGTGAGAACTGTAAGACTTGAACAAACTTTTAAACTACTGGTCAACTGTAGACTAGAAGAAACCTTAGTGAGAATAAGTCAAAGCACTACTGAAACTGACCAACTCAAACCATTTAAATGCACACTGAACAGATTGGCATGACTAACAAAATATTATAGATATTCTATTTCAACCTGTGTTAGGGCCGTGAGAACTGTAAGACTTCTGCTTACTTTTAAATACTGGTCAACTGTAGACTAGAAGAAACCTTAGTGAGAGTAACTAGACAAAGCACTACTGAAACTGACCAACTCAAACCATTTAAATGCAGACTGAACAGATTGGCATGACTAACAAAATATTATAGATATTCTATTTCAACCTGTGTGCGGGCCGTGAGAACTGTAAGACTTCTGCTTACTTTTAAATTACTGGTCAACTGTAGACTAGAAGAAACCTTAGTGAGAGTAAGTCAAAGCACTACTGAAACTGACCAACTCAAACCATATAAATGCAGACTGAACAGACTGGCATGACTGACAAAATATTATAGATATTCTATTTCAACCTGTGTTCGGGCCGTGAGAACTGTAAGACTTCAACAAACTTTTAAATTACTGGTCAACTGTAGACTAGTAGAAACCTTAGTGAGAGTAAGTCAAAGCACTACTGAACTGACCAACTCAAGCATATAAATGCAGACTGAACAGATTGGCATGACTAACAAAATATTATAGATATTTTCTTTCAACCTGTGTTCGGGCCGTGAGAACTGTAAGACTTCTGCTTACTTTTAAATTACTGGTCAACTGCAGACTAGAAGAAACCTTAGTAAGAGTAACTAGACAAAGCACTACTGAAACTGACCAACTCAAACCATTTAAATGCAGACTGAACAGATTGGCATGACTAACAAAATATTATAGATATTTTCTTTCAACCTGTGTTCGGGCCATGAGAACTGTAAGACTTCTGCTTACATTTAAATTACTGGTCAACTGTAGACTAGAAGAAACCTTAGTAAGAGTAAGTCAAAGCACTATTGAAACTGACCAACTCAAACCATTTAAATGCAGACTGAACAGATTGGCATGACTAACAAAATATTATAGATATTCTATTTCAACCTGTGTCAGGGCTGTGAGAACTGTTAGACTTCAACAAACTTTTGAATTACTGGTAGAAATATTACACTTACTGCAACTGACTTACCATAATTGCATTTTTACTATAAAAATGTCAAAAAGAAATTGATTGTAGTTTCAATGTGAACAGAGGAGATCTGCATTTCTGAATGAAATGAATGTGTCTGTTTCTCAAATTGTAATGAAAATTATCTTTGAATCTGAGTGCAGGCTATGAGAACTGTAAAACTAGAACTAATTTCTAAATATATAAGTCAGCTACAGGCTGGAAGATACCTTAGTCACAAAAAACAAAGCACTATTGAAATTGACCAAATCACCATGATAAAAATGCACACTGAACAATACTTTGATGCCAGAATGAAGCAATTATGTCTTTTTCTCAAAAAAATATTGAAATAATATTTTAACCTTAGTCCAGGCAGTGAGAATTATAAGTTTTCAAATAGTGTCTTTGGATTAAGTCAACTGTAGGATAGAAAAAACCCTTTATCACATGCCATCTGCTTTAACCAATAGTAAATTATATAATAAAATTTTATATCCAGTACACTTTAATTCAGGCAGATTCAGTCAGGAATAAATTGTACAGACAGAAATGGATGAACTTTTGGAAAAAGCAATGGTATTGCCAGTTTTTCTATTTTTGAAAATAATAATTACACTATTTTCAGAGAAATTAGATCATTCAGTTTCTGAGATACAAAGGATACCACATTATTCATAGTGGATCATACACAAGGTATCAAATACTGATTCTAAATACTAATTATTGCTTGAAGGAATTACCTTTGATGTAGAAGCCTTTCGCCTTTTTCTTGAAATGATGTCTTTTGTTGACTAGAGATCTACCATTCCCTGTCATACTCTCTGGATAAACTCCATCTACAAGAAACATAGAGAGTTCATCATACTCCAAAGAATCCATTTTCACTTATTTCAGCTACTTTATTTCCAATCAACTTGTATTGGTTTCTCACCAATAATGTAATTGTAAAGGCACTCAAGGTGTTGAGATAATGTATCACATAAACTTAATGTTATTTGCAGGGTATGTATACTGCATAGAAAACTTCATTTATATACAGAAAATGTGTAAAGCAAAGAAGTTGCACACAATTGATTGGACAACAAGCCCCTCCCAACTAATTAATATTCAGAATATTCATTGTCCTTTCAAACAATGGGCATAACCATGTTCCTGTATATCCTTCCAATATGACACTTCCTTCCTGCCACATTATACTGCATAGGACAATCTTGTGTCAATGCATTTATACCATTTGAAGGTATACCTTTTACTGACATAACCATGTTCGTGTATACCTTTTACTGACATAACCATGTTCGTGTATTACCTGTCAAAATGACACTTTCTTCCTGCCACACCATACTGCTTACATAGAATCAATGATTTGATGCCACTGGAAAATATAGTTTAATTACAATTCCAATCCCTACATAATAATACTTCATGATGATAGAAAAATAAATTCAGAGTTATATTACCAAAAAACAAATATTACAACAACAAAAAAAAACACACACACATACGTACCTGTACTTCAAGTAATATATCAGTTAAACAGACAAATAGAACATATTAAAGAAATATGTTCCCCTGTGTAATTATGCTTGACATTACATAAAATAAACCATAAAAAACTGGGCTGTTCAGTAAGAATATAAAAAAAATTACAATGGCATACAACAATATTAAGTGAATTTTTTTCTAACATTTATTAGAAAAAACAGGAGAAAAAGGACTGAATACAAATCAAACACCTTCCAGAAAAATTGAATGTCCATCATATGCATTATAACATTTAGAACTCTTGAGTGAACCAACCATGTAATGTTAAACAATGTTTCCTAGTGACAAGCAACAGCTAATTGAAGATGAATAAGGAAACTATCGATGAAAGATATATTCTGTATTCATGCTCTTTTTCTTCTCATAGATTTGATTTTGGCAAATTTTTACCATCCATGGTAATATATCTCCCATGAATTCAACAATGCAGACAATCTTTTTCATGGTAACTGTTTTCCATCTCACAATAAACCTTTACTTTTATTATAAAGTGTACATGTAACATTAATAATCCTGACATATTATGAGAGATGTCCTACTTTTAACTCTAAACAATTGAATTACAAGTCTGGTATCCTCTTACCAGAAAACAAAATTTCAGTCTGATAAACCAAATTAGTCAACAATATAATAAGATGGAGAGTATACTGGCCAACTAAACCAAACTATTATGATAAGTAAGAAGAAACAATGAAATACAATTATTATGACAGCAAAAGCAGTATTTACATAGAATTATAGGAAAATCCAAACTATATATTAAGTGTATGATGTTAAAAAGTTACAATAGGTGTTACCAATGAGAAGGTGTCTGTACCAAGTGCTTTTTATTAACCCAAGCTCATTAAAATATTTTTTTTCTAATCTCTTTTTTGGATAGTGTTTTCCTTTTTTTGAGCTTATATATCATTGGTACCGGTAGCTGAAATGATTGATTCCCCCTGAAGAGATTGATTATTTTATGCTGCGGTGGTAGTACAAGATACAAGAAAGCATCCCATTCCAGAGACACCCTCTGCTTTTTGGCATGCCATCCGAAAGACAATTAGTAATGTTAGTGGAGGAGCAGGGGATCCATCTGGGGACCCAGGGGTTACCAGTCCAGTGCATTAGCACTGGACCAATGATCTAGCAAGAGGTACACATTTAATGCATTAAATACTGCGCTGTAAAAAAATGGGATATCTCACTTGGCACAGCTGTCATATAAAGCATTTCAAAAGAAATAAGTGTATCATACAGCATGATGGGTGTGTGGTCATAATGCCCTACGGACAAATCCCCTAGGTTTATTTGAAAAAAAAAATGGACAAAATCAACACCATGTCCCTAATAATCCATTGTGGACCAAATCCCTTTGGTATATATATCTCTTACATGTCGGTTTACTAATAAAATGACTAAAAAAATAGGACATTAACTAGGAATATTTAAATGATTTAATTGCATTATTCTAGACTTTTAAAATATTCTTTGATTAAATAACCACCGGAATTATAAGGACTGGAAACTTTGATGTGACTTCCAAATTTCAAGGTACCTGTACTCGTTTGTTACTATGGCTTTTATTAAAAGTAATACGTATAATAGCAGATTATTAAAGAGAAATATCTATCTATCTATTCGAGTTTATTTATTGTCCATACTGGATGCCCCTATGATCGATGCCCCCTGAAGAGAGTAGTTATTTTATGTTGTTGGGGAAGTGTAAGATACAGAAAGCATCCCATTCCAGTGACACCCCTGGTTTTTTTTCATGCTCAGTGTATAGCACTGACACATGAGACCTTGGTTTAAAGTCTCATATAGAAGACTAAAAGTATATTAGTTGTGGAGAGGGGAATCGAACCCAGGACCCTGCTTAGGCTGTGTGTGTCTTTTAACAATGTCCCTATAAAAAAGTAAAACCTGAGTAAATACTGTTTATTATTATAGAAATCTATCTTGTTGCTGTGTTTATCTATCTGAGCTGCTGTATGTAAATTCCGATAAAAATGGTTTATTTTGAATTAAGATTACAATATATACGAAGATGGAGTGATCAATAATATAAATATATATCAAATATAGATAAAAATAACTGACAATGTGGTTTTATCCTAACAGCGATCATTCGCTTTACAAATCGTGTACAGTATAATTGGACTATTAATGAATACTGCTGGAGGATTTCTCTAGTGTTTGAATGACATGTTGTAAGCACTTAATTCTTACTCGTTTTGATGAACTGTCCTGTAAAATAACTTGCAGATCAAACAGTTATGTTTACATTATTTGTTATCGTCTTACACTTTTCACGGCCATAGTGAAACTCTATGTAAACATTTATTGCGCATGCGCAAATGGGAAAGTCTTAAGGATTTCACGGGTCTTACGTTTTTCACGTCACACCGGAAAACCTACGCCACACGAGCCTCTCGTGTATTAAGCAGGTGATTATGTACACATCTTATACATTTTGTTCGCCAGAAAAAGAATAAGCTTTAAAAAATACCGGCGCCTACGTACTGTAGAAATGTTTTCACAAGAGTTTGGAAACATGCAAAGTGGCTCCTTTCCATATTTACATGAGTTTTTAAAGTTGACAGTGTAGTTTTTCAATAAAGTTGTTTTTGGTTGAGGTCACCAAGTGTTTATGCTCCAAAAGTAGTTACAATGGCGGCATACGTCATACATCCGAGAAAAGATCTCAAGAATTACCTGAGGTGTTCCGATTGCTTTCTATTATTGTTCTCTCAGCGGTTTATATATTGTAGCAGATAATGCAAAGATATATATATTTTTTTGTATTCAAAATAGCTTATGTTTAATGTAGCGTGAAGCGTCATGCGCCCTGCAATCAGGTAGTTAAACATTTTACTACCTGAGGTGTAACTTAAAGATAAAGACCTATTGATGTTTTTGGCTCTATAGCAGGAAACTGAATACATATATTTGATTTTATTTTGTGTATATCTTATTATTTCACTAGTACCATTACAAAAACCTTTTTTTATATAAATTGCTGCGCCATTTTTATAGTTTTCTATTAAATTTAATGTAAGTTTGAGAAGACAAAATAGGGGAGCTATGAAGAAAAGAACTGCTACTAGTCCAAATAATCCCATCTATCATTTTTGACAAGTAATAGGGGTCAGTTCAACATATCTTTTCATTGTCAAGATGTTCATAGAAATGTAGCGTATTAAAATTAGTTAGCTTAATTGTAAGTTCTGGACGTATTACTTTTGTTTTTCATCACTATCACCATTTTCATCCTTGTCATCTACACTGTCTTCAAGATTAACTACAATTCTGCTTTTAATAATACTTTTTTCTATTCTGTCAATTTGCCAATATTTTGCTTCCACTATTTCTTCGGAATGTCTGCATGTGTCTTTTCCACACTGTTTCTGTTTATTTTGGCCATTTCAGTTATAACTAACTGTTAAGTATATTTTACTTTGAATGTATCATTTCCTCGTGCAACGATATTTTCTAAAACGCCCCAGACTAATTATGTGGGGTTTTGATCACAATGATAAGGTTACAGTCTTACAATATTATGACATTGACCTTTTAATAGTTCATCAACTTCATAAACTTGATCTGGCTTGTTCTGTCATACACTTTGGTGTTGTCCATTTCATATCAAAAGAGGTACTATTTTGTCTTAGCCATTCACGCATGTCATCTGTTTTCATTGCTGATGTTGGTGCTTTTGTGAGCTCTACTCGAGTCCCGTGATAAGAGGCATGATACTTTACTACGTTAGACGTTAGAGGTTGTAAAAGTTAGTCCTTGATCCAAATAGTAAATATTCATGAGTTCATTTCGAAGTGGTAATACCAACTGTTATTATTTCTCGTTTGATACACAAGAAGAAACAACCAGGGAGAAAACCTTTGTTTGCTTCCAGCATGAAGAATGACAAACAATGAGTATTTTGCTCGATTTTGCGGGTTCTGGCGATGCCCACTGGTGAGAGGCAGTATGATTTTTATTAATCCAAGTTTCGTCAGCAATTATAATTCCACTACTTTCTTTTCTCTCTGTCTCTGGATTGTTTTCAGAAAGTTCCCCCTCTGTGCAATAAGATGTTATTTTTCATTTAATGCCCGTCTATTTCCACTTACTTTTTTATATCTAAAGCCGAGATTGTGAAGAGTTTTTCATAACTGATACTTATACGCATGCCATGGTTTTAGCTTACCTGAGCACAAAGTGCTCAGAGTGAGCTTTTCTGAGCAGTCTTTGTCCGTTGTCTGTCCGCCAACTTTTCATTCAAATGACATCTCCTCTGAAACCAAAGGGCCAAATTAAATGAAACTTGCCTGGAATGTTCCTTGCATGAAGCTCTACCAAGATTGTTCAAATGGTTCTGGTCCATTGCATTTCTGGTTCACTGGAGCTAAAATTAGATTTTAAAAGTTGGATATTTAAAAATTTTCTTCTCCGAAACCTCAAGGCCTGGAGCTTAGATATTTGGTATGAAGCATCATCTAGTAGACCTCTACCAAGTTTGTTCAAATTATAACCGTGGGGTCAAAACTGGCCCTAACCCAGGGGTCAGTTGATTTTACATAGATTTATATAGGGAAAACTTAAAAATCTTCTTGTCAGAAACCACAAGCCCTAGAGTTAAGATATTTGGTGTGCAGCATTGTCCAGTGGACCTTTACCAAGTTTGTTCAAATCATGGCTCCTTGGTCAAAAATGGCCCCGCCCCGGGGGTCACATGTTTTACATAGAGTTATATAGGAAAAACTTCAAAAATCATCTTGTCAGAAACCGCAAGGCCTAGAGTTTAGCTATTTGGTGTGCAGCATTGTCCAGTGGACCTTTACCAAGTTTGTTCAAATCATGGCTCCTGGGTCAAAATGGCCCCGCCCCAGGGGTCACATGTTTTACATAGTTATATATGAAAAACTTTAAAAAATCTTCTTGTCAGAAACCGCAAGGCCTAGAGTTTAGATATTTGGTGTGTAGCATTGTCAAGTGGACCTCTACTAAGTTTGTTCAAATCATAGCCACTGGGTCAAAATAGCTCTGCCCCAGGGGTCACATGTTTTACATAGAGTTATTTAGGAAAAAAATTAAAAAGTCTTCACATCAGAAACCAAATGGCATAGAGCTTAGATATTTTGTTTGTAGCATTGTCAAGAGAACCTCTACCAAGTTTGTTCAAATCATGGTCCCTGGGTCAAAAATGGCCCCGCCCCAGGGGTCACGTGTTTTACATAGAGTTATATATGAAAAACTTTAAAAAAATCTTCTCTTCAGATACCACAAGGCCTAGAGTTAAGATATTTGGTGTACAGCATTCTCTACTATACCTCTACCAAGTTTGTTCAAATCATAGCCCCTGGGTCAAAAAAGGCCCCGCCCCAGGGGTCACATGTTTTACATAGAGCTATATGAGAAAAACTTTTAAAAAATCTTCTTGTCAGAAAACGCAAAGCCTAGAGTTTAGATATTTGGTGTGTAGCATTGTCTACTGTCCAGGACCTCTACCAAGTTTGTTAAAATCATGACCCTGGGGTCAATACTGGCCCCACCCGGTGGTCATTTGATTTTACACAAGGATTTATATAGGGAAAACTTTGAAAATCTGCTGCGCTGAAACACCAAGGGGTCTATACCTTCAGTTGTTCGTTGTTATGTCTTCCCGCAACCCCGCCCTTCTGATGGAGACATATTGTTTTTGCCTTGTCCATGGGTGTTTGTTTGTCTGTCTGTCTTTCACACTTCGTTTCCTTTCAATAACTTGAGTACCAGTTGACCCAAAGCTTTCAAACTTCACAATGTTATTGCCATTATTAAGTACAAAAAATCCCTTTTGTGTTTTGGGTCAGTAGGTCAAAGGTCAAGGTCAGAGGGACCTCTAGAGTGAAAACCGTGTCCACTCTATAACAGGATTACATTTTATTCCAGAGCGTCAAACTTCATAGGATGATTACTAAATAGAAGAACCATATTGTTTTTTGGGCTAGTATGTCAAAGGCCAGTGCCACAAGTACCTGTAGAGTGAAAACTATTTCTGCAGAGTAACTGCAGTACCATTACACCCAGAGCCTTCAAAATTTATAAGATACTTGTATTAGGAGAACCTATTTGCTTTTAGGGTCCATAGGACAAAGGTTAAGTTCACTGGGACCTGTATAGTGAAAACTGTTTCGGCTTAGTAACTGGAGCACCATTTTACTCAGAGCCTTCAAACTTCATAGGATGATTTTCTTTACTCAGTAAAAGAACCCAATCATTTTTGGGATCAGTAGGTCAAAAGTCAAGGTCACAGGGATCTGTAGAGTGAAAACTATTTCTTCTCAGTAACTGGAGTATCATTACACCCAGAACCTTCAGGGTAATTATATATATAGGGTAATTATATTAGAAGAACACTATTGTTTTTGGGGTATGTAGGTCAAAGGTCAAAGTCACTTGGACCTGTAGAGTTAAACTATTTCTGCTAAAAAATTTGAGTACCATTACACCCAGAGTCTTCAAAGTTGTTGCAAACTTAATCAAACTTGCACCCATAAAGACCAATAACGATATTTGTAACATGAGCAATGAGACTCAGGGGAGCGATTTAGGGCCATCATGGCCCTCTTGTTTGGAAGTAGAATTTCAATTTTGGAAAAGTTACAGGTACACTTTTTCAAAGAGATAAAAAAAAAACTCCTCGTTTTATCACACTCATGTCAAAAATCTAATTTGCAAAAAGTTTTTTGACACTTCATTAGAACTTTGAAATGTCCCCTCTTGATTACTTCTGTCAGAATTTACCACTCCATATAGCACACTTTTTTATAAATATAGTGCACGTCACGTCCTCTGAAAAATGGATAATTTTTTTTTTCGCTTTCCTCCTTGGTTAAAATAATTCTAAATTTTCAAAATCAAATTGCCTTTTTCTTTAGGCATTCATGGCGGCATCAATCAAAATTTACAACTTATTGCACTGCACCAAATTATACCCTTTCAATCTTTTTTTTTTCATGGTTTCTTTAGAATTGACAATGACTGCTTCAAGGACACTTTATCTAATAAGAAACCAAGATTATTTTCTTTAAGCCTGAAAAATAAGTAAATATCGCTCAACGTGCATTCATTGTAACGGACAGCATATATACACAAAACTTGTTCTTCAACTTCCAGATGTTTAAAATTAGTAAAATGGCATTTGCTTTTACCACGTGCTTTACTATTTTTGCTTTAAGTTTATATTAACAACCGTTCCAACCGTTCAACCAAGACTCAAACCAAAACTGCAAGAAGTATAAGACAGGTTTAAAAACAATAACTAACATTAAACCTCACAAAAAAAAAATTGAAAAAAAATTGCAGTGATATATCTATTGCATATTTTCAGGCCTGTCGCCACAGATTTACAGATTGAAAGAAACCAAATAAAACGTTTGTTTTTATAGAGACCAGATGGTCTAAACTGTCATTTTTTGAAAAAGTGTTAGACAGATCACTCGTAAAATATTTACTTTGACATGCATATTCCTATAAGTTTTGCAGAGCATGAAAAAGTTTACAAATTTGTGAAAAAGGAGGCTTAATACAAAGTTGATATCCACGCCATTCGACAGTTGTTACAGAATGTGGATGCTTAGAGTCTACAGAGACCATTTTAGAAAGTAAAATCTTAAGACCTACATTTTCTTTGGAACATCGATTTGGCAGATGTGTCCAGTTTGGTAAAAGAAAATATCGAAATAAAAACCTGTTTATTGCCATAGACGTATTTTCTTGTCATACGTGTGTGGTGCCGTTGAACAATAAACTACACGGTTCAGTAATATATGGCTTTAAAGATATACTGCAGGTCCAAAGACTCAAAAAGTGAGAACGGAAAATAAAACAAAAGCGGAGGGTCTCGACAATAACAGGAATCAATCACTACGTCAGTCGATATATAATTCAAGCTTAATACGCTGATAGGCACCTGGATTATGAAGGAGACCCTGTTGAGGGAAAAGGTTTTTTTTTCAATGAACTACAGACATTGCAGAAAATTCGCAATGATCTATTCAAGATTTAAAAAAAATGTTAAAATGTCGGAAACGAAATAGCGTGGCAGAACTGCTCGTGAAGTGGCTTGGGTATCCCAAAGAATTTTATGGAAGTGAACGGTAACACCACTTGCATTTGTAACCGTGTTGTGTGAAAGACTCGCAAAACTGTTTCCTGTTAACAGTTGTTTAACTTAAGAACACCAGTTGCAACGCTTTTGTAATGTCCCTCATTTTCTTTATATCAAATCCCTCATAAGACTCAAAGACTTTACTTTTCTTGAACCGTTTCTCAGTGGTTTCTCCTTATGGAGGGATATTTTCTACATACTGTTGCAAGTGGTGCTAAGAGATATCCAATATGGGGCTGAGGACAGGTCAACTTCTTGATGTTGTCGTGCATGTTTTAGAATGTCGCAATTTATGAGATTTCTGCTTGAACTGCATGCGTCACTTGAAAAGACAGACCTTTCACAGTATTATCTGTCATGATCTGCAGTCGACATTGGCTGAGACAGGTTTTTTCATTTCCAAGCTCAGCAACAGTTTAAAACGTGTCTATATGTTGTCTGCCCATCTGTAAAACACAAAGATATCTTAACATGTTTTAAGCGATAACATATCACCAATTTTACCTTCATAGACACTGAGTTATCTATTTGTTAACTTCGTCTGCATTTGGTTGTATTTAGTATTTAGTTGTCGAGTAATGTTAAGTATGACGGTAAGTATTGATTCACCCATACGCATTATTTAAAATCGTTGCAAGTTTAAAGCGTTAAAACTTTTACCTTACCTGTGCCTTGTATTGATGAACACGATATAGCGTTTAAGAATGACTATGTGAATGCTTCTTCTTGCCATTACTGGTGGACACGGGCTTACATAGTCATAACTTTGTGTAACTTGCTGTAACGGCATTGTGCTTGTGAACTCGTTGTAGACTTGATAAACGGTTTAAACTTCATAACGGACATACCTATCTAAAACTAACGCGAGTTGAAACCCACATGTAAATGGATCAATAGTCTAAAAATTGGTTGTCCTTCAACCCTCACTGGTTAGAACTCAATTACAGAAACATTTTAACATTTCCAAAAATGAAATATCGATTTTCAGCTTTTGTGCTTTATCAATGTACACTGAAAAAAATCTAGAAGTTTTTCATAGAACCTCATATCGGAAATTCTAAATATATAAAACACAACGCGGATTGGAAACCCAATATTGTAATTGAAAACAACTGGATCGACACGTCAAAAAAAGGTCGGCCCTCCATCCCTCAAGAGGCAAAACACCCGTTTCCCTATATTCAGCGAAATCAGTAATAAATTAAATCAGATTACTTAAACATTACTTTCTTGATGCAGACGACAATATTATTGAAGGTGAATCGACTTATAATTAGATTAAAACATAACCCTCAGTTTAATCTACATCGATATTTTCAAAGGAAATATTAAAAAGTACTTTGTTCTCATGTGCAAAGGAAATTCAAAGAAACAGTTTTCGGACATAGGCAAATATTGAACTGTCCTATCTCGCTATAAACTGAAAATATTTAGTTTAATGCTGAAAGTGTTAATATTATTTTTAGTGAAATAAATCAAATATTAAGTCCCATTCTTATATTTATTTCATTATGTCTCCCAAAATTGTTCTTGCCTTCGCCGTACGTCTGTCCGTACGTCTGTCTGTTTGTCTGTCCACATTAAGCTTGTCCGGATTTCACAGGTCAAACTGCTGGCGGGATTTCGACGAAACTTGACAGCAGTGATCATTACCAACCCTAGTTGTGCATATCACCGGCACGTTCCACATCACTGCACAAAATGGCCGCCAGAGTTTAAAAAAGAAAAACCTTGCTCGGCTTTCACTTTTTCCCCGTTTCATGACACTAAAAAAATTACTTTCTTCCACCAGGCTGATCTTATAGCCTTCTAGGAAACGTGGACAAGTGCTCGTGACATATTGCAAGCCCCCTCCCCCCAATACCTGATACCAAGCTGTGTTCTCTCCTAGGTCAACTCACCAAAACAACCAGTCTGCAAGGGGAGGTGTTGGCATCTTTGTACACCAAGACTTTGATTTTATGCGCATTAATACTTCTATGGCAGATATTGAATGTGTTGGTGTTCATATAACATCTCCGTCTATATCAGTGTTGAAAGTTTATAAAGCTCCACCACTTCACCTGCATTACTTCTACAGCTATTGGTTTCGGGGTATAAAGGTCAAATGTCAAGCTCACAGAGGTCTTAAATGTGATAATGGTTTTCACTCAATAAACAAAATTTTGTTTTACTTATTGTCTTTAAACTTCATTAGGTGACTTCCCTTAATGAGTTGCAGAAGCCTATTGACTTCAGAGGTCAGGGTCACAGTGGTTTCCGCGCAATAAGTGGAATGCAATTTGGCAGTCTTGAAACTATATATAATGATTGTATTTAATAACTAAAAGAAGCCTATTGATTTTGGAGTCAGTCAGTTTAAGGTCAAGATAACAGTGATCTTTAAATTGAAAAAGGTTTCCGCTCAATAACTTGAGTTCTACTTGACCCAGAGTCTTCAAGCTCATAGAAAAATTGTTCTTAATGAGTTGAAGAAGCTTATTGATTTTGGGATCAGCCGGTCAAAGGTCAAGGTCAAAGTGATCTTTAACATGTAATTGGTTTCCGTTCAATAACTTAAATATTATTTTACCAAGAGTACTCAAACTTCACAAAATGATTTTCCTAAATGAGAAAAAGAAGTTTACTGTTTTGGGGTCTGCTGATCTTTGACCCAGTGTCTTCAAATTTAATAATATGATTGTCCTGGTTGAGTAAAAGAAGCCTATTGATTTTGGGGTCAAATGATCGAAGGTCAAGGTCATAGTGATCTTATATGTAACATTGGTTTATGCTAAATAATTAAAATTCTATTCGACATAGTGTCTTCAAACTTCATAAGATCATTGAGTTACAGAAGCCTATTGTTTTGGGGGTCTGTAGGTCAAAGACCAAGGCCAAATTGGCATAAATGTAAACAAAATCTCCGGTCAATACCACGAGAATTGGTGCCATTTCAGCGAGACTGTTGAAATCTTTGTTTTTGCTGTGTCAGTTATTAATCTGTCACACTGTGTTTCATTTGATGTAGTAGAGTACATTTCGACCTGAAACCTTCAAACTTCATATGATACTTTATTGTATTTTCTCAATTGAGGTCACTACGACAAAGGTCAATGTCACTCTCATTTAAATTTCAAATACCTTTCAGTCAGTAATGGGCATACCTGTGATATGTTATCAACACTGTCTGGTAAGACGACACACTGTACCATCTCAATAGTGCTTCCAAAAATATTTCCAACAAATATGTCACTTTATACATTTAAAGCTTTACTATATAGTTTTTGTTATATATTTTCTTCTGCAACAATAGTACTCTTTGTTATATAACGGCCTTTATCCAATACACTCATTCCTATTCTCCAGTTCACAATTCTTTTCCTCCCGCCAGCTGACCTCTGTCATCTCTTCTGTACCCATGGTTCAATGATACTCATGGGGAGACATGCGTCTTTTTTACAAAAAGAAAAAAAAATCAAGTTTATGGTTGCATTAGTGCTGTTGTATTAAGTTATCTTCAGAGGCAATTAAACTAACAATTACGAATTCTGTCCTAACATTTCATAGCAGCATCACTTTAAAATTTAATTAACGACAAACGTCCTTCTTCAGCTGAAGATTTTGTATCTAACAATTTCATTTTTTTCAAAGGTAAGTCAAAATTGTTCGAAAAACACTATTAAACATGTAGAGTTATGCTCTAACTGAGATGTTAGACTAGTGCTAAATTTAACACAGTCACGGATCATCTTTTGTCAAAGAATGAATAACTAGCTATCAGTGTGTCCATACCACGTGGTAAACGATGTCATTTAGACTGTGTAAGCAGCATTGTTTGCCTCAATTCGTAGGCGAAAACTGTTGTATTTTATTTCTTCCTTATTTCTGATGGTATATTGTGCATGCGTAATGGAACATTATGTCCTACACATTGTAAATTTGTAAATTAAACAATTTTATTGAACATGAAGATTTGAATTTCATTGACGCATCTACTTTTGATGTAGCGGCTGTAACTTTCTCAAACAGACTTTTTGAACTGATGAAACAATGTATTCCTTACAAAGTAATTACAATCCAACCATATGATAAACCATGGTATGATTCAGTCATCAGATCTTCTTCACTTAAACGCGATCGTCAGCGTTCTATTGCAATCAAGTCGAATTCTTCACATCATTGGAGTAAATACAAGTTGGCTTCCTTTAAAAAGTAAGCCAAAGAGAGGTCAGCAGCTGTCGTCACTGAAAGAATGAATCTACTTGTTTCTAAGATCATTTTGAAATTTTTAAACATTCTGTGACTTAAATAATTATAAAAACTTGTAACCTAACTATTATTAATAGTTAATACCTTATTAGGCAAAATGACCGAAACTGACTATAATTTAGTTATTTCAAATGTTTTTATACTATAATTTAGTTATTTCAAATGTTTTTATAGTGGCGTATCTATCATTTAAATGAATGAAACAAATTAAGATAACCTCATGTATTCCACACCTTGTAGAATCTTGGGGATCTTCTTATAAGCCCCTAAGGCTTTACTACCCCCTCTTTTACAACAATGCATGTAGTTGTTGAAGCCAGAACTCCCATGTTAAGCTGCTGCTTTTTAAGGCTCATTAAGTTTTGTTTTCCCTTTCAAGCTTTTATTACACCTTTCTTAGTCCAAATGTTTTACAAAATAATCAGCGATAGTATCTGTTAAGCTGGACTAAATATTAAAAGGGCGTAAATTTGATCCAAATCGAGGAAATGGACTTGTCAAAAATGCTCTGAAAATCGTAAAAAAATATTTACCATTTTTTCATGACCATGGCTAAATATTAATTTGTTCAACAGGCTGATGAGTTTCTCAGAAAAAAAAATGCATTTTAGAATTTGTAGGTTTTAAAAAGTAGCATGCAATATAAGAAATGCATCCCTATAATTGTATTTTTTGTGTTTAGTTAAGGGAATACAAAATTATTCTGTACGTTCTGTTCATAATGGGCCGTTTTAACCATGGGCCGTTTTGACCCGATGTTAAATTTTGGTTTCGTTTAAATAAATTCGTATTTTGATTCGGAGCATGCGCATAACTAACTTTGTAGACTGGTTTTCATGATTTGAGGCTTAATATGAGATCATTAACTAAAATTTGATACGCAAAAATGGATGCCGCCAGCAATTAAAGCCAACACTGTGGAGAGGTCTGATGACCTCTCCAATAAGGCTCTGCGAAATCGTGTTAACAACATAAAAACTACGCTAAAGAAAAATTCTACTGTAACTTAAAAGAATATATGCATGATACATGCAATAACAACTCGAAACAATACTGGAAATTACTTAAATGTCCTATGAAATCGAATTCTTTTTCAGAAGTAATACCGCCATTAAAATCATTAAATCAAGACGGTGAAGAAACAATTTATATTAATGATTCTGAGAAAGCTAACTGCTTAAATGAATACTTTGCTTTTGTATCTAAAATAGATGATTCGTCTGTTGACCTTCCATATTTTTAGTCGTTAACAGACAGAGTGCTAGACAAAATTGTCATAAAGGAATACGAGACCAGCGATATTATACGTAATCTAATTACCAAGAAAGCGGTAGGTGAAGATTTGATAAGTCATATATTTCTTAAACGTACATGTCATACTATATCAAAACCGATTACTATGCTTTTTAATCGACCATTACACGACTGTTCCTTCCCGAAATGTTGGAAATCAACCATTGTTATACCCCTGTTTAAAAAAGGAGATGGTAGTATTTCTTCAAACTATCGTCCTATATCTTTGATTTGTTGTGTCGGTAAAGTTATGGAAAGAGTAGTGTATAAACATTTATATAATCACCTGATTTCTAATAACTTTATATATTCCAAGCAGTCAGGCTTTTTGAGGGGGCATTCCACAGTATACCAATTAATTGACATATAAAATTATAAGCAAATAGCAAGAGCAATAGATACCAAACAGTTCACATGTATCGTATTTTGTGATATATCAATAGCATTTGATCGTGTCTGGCATAAGAAACTTTAATTCAAATTAAAACCAAACGGTATTCATGGAAAACCTTTAGACTGGATTAAAAGTTATTTAGACAATAGCACCCAAAAAGTAGTAGTTGGTTCTTCTATTTCTGCTGAAGTTTCTGTTAGTACCGGCGTCCCTCAAGACTCAGTCCTTGGTCCTCTTTTTTCCCTTGTCTACGTTAATGACATAATTGATCAACTACTCAGTATAACACGTCTGTTTGCGGACGACACCTCTTTATCTTGCACAACTTCAAATATTAATGACTTAGAAGGTGTAATAAATCATGATTTAACACTGATTCACTCTTAGTCAAAAAAGTGGTTAGTAGACTTTAATCCCAACAAAACTGAAGTTATTCTTTTTACGACAATATATAAATAACACACATCAGCGAGGGTGATAGAAAATATTGACAACCCGAAAAAACAATAACACTCGTGGCTATTTATTTATTTATTTATTTAATTATACCGAACCATACATGTGATCATGTTATATTTACCTTAAGACCGTTTTCGTTTGGTAACGAGTCGAATCACAGCTAAACGCTTACAGTCAATATATTCAATAAGCGCCTTCGACGTCATCAGACGCTTGAATTTTCTGCAGGGTGTGCAAAAAAACAATAACAGTGTTTAACATCCGGAGGGTTTTTGAAAAAAAAATGTTTCCCTCTGAGCTGATGCAAAATGTAACATTGGTTTTAAAAGCCCGATGGCCTATTGGAATTTAGTATTGGCAGTTTACGTGATAAATATAACCAAATGTTACAATGCCAAATATTATGTTTGACAATATTCCTGTCTCTATCGTGAAATGCCATAAGCATCTTTGGCTTACATTTAGTTCCGATCGTAAATGGCATGAAGATATTGAACATATAACAAAATCTGCTTCAAAGCTTTTATATATTATGAGGAAATTAAAATTTTCTGTTAAACAACAAACATTAAACAAAATATATATTGGTTACATAAGACCTATTTTAGAGTATGCGTCCACTGTGTGGGATGGATGTACCACATACGAACAAAACAGTCTTGATAAAATTCAAAATGAAGCCGGTCGATTAGTGACAGGATTAACTAAATCTGTTGCACTCCATAAACTTTTCAGTGAACTCGATTGGTTACCCTAATCCGATCGCCGAAATTATCTTAAACTTGTTACTATGTATAAAATGCATAAAGGTGACTGTATTGATTACTTGAGAAATTTGTTGCCAAATCCTGTGTCGTCAACTTCTGAGTATAACCTACGAAATAGAGATAATTATGAAATAAATTCCTGATGCACTCAGATATACACACAGTCATTTATTCCTTCAGCAGTTAACCTCTGGAATAATTTACCTCTTGAAATCCGTATTTTAGACACATTATCAAAATTTAAAAGGGTACTAAGTAATTTTTACTCAAACACTTCTTCTGTCAAAAAGTATTTATTCATTGGTGATAGAAAAACAGCACAGTGGTCTATGTTAGATTAAGAAATCACTGTAGCAATCTTAACTCACATTTATTTTATAATCGTTTGAAAAATATGGAAAATTGCGTCCCAATGATAATGTAGAATACTACTTCTTTAATTTTCCTTATTATGTTCAACAACGAGTACAACTTTTTCATAATCTACGCGCCTTTCAACCTCTTAATTGCAAAATGTTTCTTTATGGTCCTTCAGGATATACGTTCGATGACAACTGTTCGATTGTTATTGCTGTACATAATTATATCAGAGCAACAAAACGTTTCAATTAATTACCACAAAGATAGTTTTATCTAAACATGTCCTAGTAGTTTTACCTTACAAGACAATACTTTTTCTGTTATTTTTTTCTTTCATTTATTAAAATGTGTTTTTTTTTCATTTACATTTTTTCTGTACGTTTTCCAATCTAATTATCTTAAATATATGAATGTGCATTTTTGTTCTTTAAACATTGTAATTATTTCCATATACATGTACATCCACTAATCATCAATTATAAGCGGTAAAATATTGACACAACCTTCAGGATATTTGTGCTATATATTTGTGTTAGTAATCTCATGAACGGAACTTATTGTTGAGGGTTTATAACTCAAATTAGAGGAAACTTAGTCAACGCTGAGGTTAATATGTTCCTATCATAAAAGCATTTTTGATACAGGAAATGTAAGTGTATCACTTTTATTCAGATATAGGCAATGTTTTGTATGTAAGCGAATTGTTTCATTAGTCTAGGCAATTTGTTGACAATTTCATTGATATTGGCCACCTGCTTTGTACACAACTCAACTATATACAATACAAACACTGGTACCTAATGACTTTTGTAAATACATTTTTAAAATAAACATTAAAATGTTTTACTGAAAAACACAGACAATTGGGGTAAAGAAATAGTACTTGTTTCACAAATGCGAATATATATGACACTTATACCAAGTTTGGTGCTTGTCTGAGAACGATTCAATAATTGCTAAAATTCACTAATATTTATAATATTATCTTCACCTGCACTTTTATCTCGTTTCAGAGACTTTGCCATATATCAGTTATTTCAGAGATGAATACAAAATCTTCAGTGCCTTTATTAATAGTGTCCGTTGAAAAAAAAGTCTACTTTCTCAAAGTTTTATTAATTAATAGATTTTCAAAATGATGTTTTGATTTATTGTAGGAAATCTTTCCTTTTACCTGTACACTTATATTATCAATTGTCATTAGTCTAAGCAGTAGTAAATGTAATAAACTAAAAACTAAAAATATGTATTTTTGTGTTGTGTTATATGTATGACAATTTTTTTATAACATAAATGCTACTTTATCAACAACAGTGAACAGGACGTCGATCCAAATGTCACTGTCTACCACATTTGTATGGTATCATATCAAAGCTTTATATATTACGACTTTGTGCACAATCAAGTATTCCTCATCCTAAAGTTATGTCTAATCTTTGAGGTTAAAGTTCGATTTCATCGTTTTCGTGAAAATAAGATCACGGACAACTCTCGTGCCCACGGTATTTATAAGTGTGGCCACTAAAGCTAAAATACCTTTAACTTGTTTTTCTTAGTTTCCATGGTGACATGATAACATGTAACGTGGACAACTGTTAAAGCTAGTGGTCCTAATAAATGACCTGTGACATACCCAGTAAAAATGTTATGTAAGATGACCCCATTTATACAAGGAATCATACCTATATAAGCATGTATGCAAATGTACTGTTCAAATGTTTGAACGAATAAATGCCAGGAATAAACAAAACAGCAGGTATTCTACCCTGAGCAGTGCGCGGCAGGGTTTTTTATCATTATTATTTTCAGTGCTTTGAAATAAAAATCATGGCTAAAATATTATGCACATGGTAGAATAAAATATAATGTTAATGGTTATAAAGTTAAAATAAGTGAAAGTTAATAAAAGTAGTTATGCCGTTTTTGTTTGACCTGTTAACAAATTGAAAAACATAATAATGTCAAATTGTGAATAAGTTACAAAACTTTAAGACACACATTTAAAAATGTCATTTTTTTTCTCACCACCCATGCGGCTTAGACTTCTGCGCAGTACACATCTACCATGATTGTTCAAACTCTGCATCAGAGTCATTTTATGCTACATCCTAAAATCCAGGAGATTTGCACAGACTTATATAATCAAATTCTTTAAAAATATCTAGTTAGATACTGTGAAACTTTTGAAATGTTATAAGTAATTTTGTAAAACCCGATCGCGATTGAACAAATTATGCCCTTAAGTAATTGTATGGTCCAGCAAGTAATCAAAAGTTTAATCATGGAAAGAAAAACAAAACAAAAACGAAGACAAAAGAAATAAATAAATATATGAGGAATGTTTTAAAGCTTTTTATTTTTTCTCATAATCTTTATCATTTTGGATTTAGATTGTCCCGTTTTTACATCACTCTCTTATCTACACATGACATTTTCAAGATTCTTTCATGGTAAATCGTTTGCAGTGGCATTTTTAAAGATACCGGAACATAACAAACTGATATATTTTATTGCAGTTCGTAATACTGTTTTAAATAATAATAAAAGTGTTTTTGTTTGGTTTTTAGATGATCTGATATAATTGAATTCAGTTTACTTTTACGTTTACTTTTACTTTAATTAGAAAAGTTCAGGAAAAACTGCTGTAAATCATACTCTGTCGTATGACCTTTGACAAAGGTCAGATTCTTCTTATCACGTGACAACAAAACGGCCATAAAATTGGGATTTAGATAGATATTTTCAGGGTGACTTAAAATAAGCTGTTACAAAACAGTTTTCATTAAACATCAAACTTGATCATATTAAATGAATTAGAACACATTTTTAAAAATAATTAATGTGTAACTAGATGTAATGGTATGTTTGAAAAAAAATCTAAACAAATAAATATTTAATGTATTCAGACCGCCTGGATAAACAGGTATTGTTGTATTAATGTCTCTTTTTCATAAGATTTCTTTCAAATATTTTTTCACTGCAGCTTCATTTCAAAAATGGAGGGCGACGAAGAATGGAAACGTCAAAAGTACAGAAATTGGGTGCGTGAAGCTAAAGCTTTGGAATACTTGCAAGAAGGTTTAAACAGTTTTGTTGCTAATAAAGTTTTAAGCCACCGTGATCAAGTTTTGCAAACCGTAAAAACCTCTTTAACGCCGGGATCAGCAGTAACATGCAATTCCTGTACACTTGAAAATTTGTTGCCTGAACATGCAGTTTTTCGCCATCCATGTACAAGAAATACATGTATCCAGCAAACAAGTAGAAACTGCCTTGGAAGCAATCCAAGAGGCCGCCGACCATGTCCTAATGGAATTTGTGGGAAATTTTATGATGAGATTGTTGAGGCTCATATATTTCACGATCCTTTGTGGAAAAACACAGATCCAAGTACGTGGTGTACTGATCCAGCAGGCTGGAGCTATGCTAAGTGTTTTCAAACAACACGGAATCCAGGAACTTGCTCATCTGAAACCGATGTTTCTGGACTTCTTAGTATTATTCTTAATAACAAGGGTTTCCAAAGTGACATTGAATGTATCCTGACTACATATCCAAATGTTTTTTACACGGTAAGTAGTTTTTACCATTTTCCTGTTCACAACTCATATTCAAAATATAAAGGTATAATTATATGTATTTATTTTTATTTTTGAACAACTCCGAAATGACAGAATCAGCATTCATGATATTTCAATCTGAAATAGATCGACGAAAACCACGACATCATAATCTTTTGTGATACGAATTTTGTTTTTAACATTTTTTTTATTATCATTTAGTTATAAATTTTATGTAAACTGTTCTTTAATGCCAATATGAGTAAATATTAAACCAAGTAAATGTATACTTGAGTGTTTCATAACAGATCGCTTTGCAAACTTAACATAACCTTGCTGTTCTAATGCGGAGAAGTGCGTCCATTAAATGTGATTTCCTGTCAACTTTTGAAGTTGAAAACCTCAAATGAAAAGCCATAATTAAAAGGTCAATTTTTTCAGTGTAACCATTGTAACCACGTAACCTGGGCATGTAGATAGAAAAATTGCTTTCTTGTAAACATAATAACTAAGTTGTAACTGATTGTAACTATTGTAACTAAGTAACAGTATGAATGTACAGCTTATATTTTTCCGTGATGGGCAGTTGTAACTAGTGTTACCATTGTAACCATGTAACCAGGGTATGCAGACAGAAAAAAAAATCCAACAATATTAACTCAAGAACCAGGTCGTAACTGATTTTTATTATAGTAACTACGTTACAGTATTAATGTACAGCTCATATTTTCAATTATGCGCAGTGTAACTAGTGTAACCATTGTAACCATGTAACCTGAGAATGTAAACAGAAAACAAACTATTTGATAAACTCAAGAACAAAGTTGTAACTGATTGTAACTACAGTAACTAGGTTACAGTATGAATGTACAATTCATATTTTCAATTATGGGCAGTTGTAACTAGTGTAACCATTGTAACCAGGTAACCAGAGAATGTAGACATAAAAAACTATTTGATAGACCTCAAGAACTAAGTTGTAACTGATTGTACTTATATACTGAGCATGCGATACATTGTGATCCAACTTACACGGGAGATAGATTTAGGGTAGTAATACAACTGTTTGTAGCTTTGTATTCGATGAAGATGGTCTAGATGTAGCTATATATAATTGATTCAGACAATACATCTTTAATTTGTTTCAGGCAAGAAACCTAAGAAACGACTTGTTACATAGTGCAAAAATGGAACTAGAAGAGGCAAATTTGCAAAGCCACATAACTATCTTTATCGCCGTTTTAAAAGATCAGAAGTGCTTGCTTAATGACCCCGAAGCTATTCAGTCAGTAAAAAAGCTTGAGAAGGTATGTATGTGTGCAAGATAAGGGACGCTGTAGACATAACTATTTTTTTAAGAGACGTCTTATTTGTTCAGCACAGATTTCTTCCAGATAACGATTCTAAATGTACCACTCACTGGAAATGATGACATTTGGCTAAATTTTTCTTCAGTCAGTCCAGCCGAAAACTTTAACATTGGCCATAACTTCCTTATAGGTGAGTGGATTTACTTCATACTTGGATGCAACACCCCTTTGGACAAGACCTTTCCATTGACTTACATTTATTTGACCTTGACCTCTGATTGACCTTTACCTTGAAGATCCAATTGTCCAAAAACTTTAACATTGCCCATAATTTCTTTATTAGTAAGTGGATTTACTTCATACTTAGACACAACAACCCTTTAGACAAGATCTTCCCAGTGACTTTTCATTATTACCATGACCCCTGAATGTCCAATTCTCCAAAAACAAATATTTGGCCATAACTTTCTCATTAGTTAGTTGATATACTTAAAACTTAGACACAACACCCCTTTGAACAAGACATTCCCACTGACCTATATTTGTTTGACCTTGACCTCTGAATGACCTTCACCTTGAAGATCCAATTGTCCAAAAACTTAAACATTGCCCATAACTTCTTTATTAGTAGGTGGATTTTCTTCATTCTGGAAACAACACCTCTTTGGACAAGACCTTCCCACTGACCTATATTTGTTTGACCTTGACCCCTGAATGACATTTACCTTGGACATCCACTTGTCAGAAAACTTTAGCATTGGCCATAACTTCCTCATTAATAAGTGGATATACTTCATTCTGGACACAACACCTCTTTGGACAAGACCTTCCCCACTGACCTTTATTTGTTTGACATTCACCCCAGAATGATTGGTTCTCAGCTCAAAGGTCAAAGCACCACTTCGGGGGCGTAGTCATCCTACAGTTACATTTATGTCATTCACTGCTGAGGCTATGATGACAAACGGGATATTTTTTAAATTATAAATCCAGAACAAAGCAATATTTTTCTTATCATCTAAACTATCGCCAAATCATATTCAGAATGTCATAATTTTCTCATGTTCACTTAATGGTTATATAGCACTATGACTACTAAATAAATAAGTTTAATAATACACCTTTCGTCTGTATTTGTCTGCCTGTCTGTTTTTATCCGGAGAATCTGAATCCTACTATAAGTGGAAAATTGCAAAGTACATTATAAAATCTTAGAAAGCTAGTACAAAGCAACATGAATATTGTATCTAGAACAATTTAAAATTGTATTTTCGTCCGTCTCCTGTCTGTATTGAACTTCTACATAATTGCAAGGCAAGGTTTGTGCTATAAACGGCATTTGGGAAACTACAAGAGGTACATCATTAATTCATATCAGGGTGTTCAGACTTTGTTTTTATACATGTGCATTGTCCTTTCCCTTTTGAGTGTCCGTCAATAAAATCTTGAAATTGTCATTTTTTAAAAACTACTGAAGACATATTCTGAAAGGGTTGTAACATAACTAATAGCAGTAAAGAGATGCAGAACAGTTAAAAATGAGCACTTGATCAATGTATTATACATATGTCTCTTCAAATTTGATCATGCAATAAATCGATAAAAAAATCAAACTGAATGGTCACAAAACTTTTTTAAGGAGATAAATTCATATAAAGCTAATGCACTGAAGTTTAATATTTGTTATTTTCTATGTGTTCATCCAATATTTATCACGCATTTGTTCATATTGATAAGGCACACCATTTTTTGTATTTAGTTCCTCCAGAAAAGGAAATATTTGTGGATCCGGTATCATAGACTATTCTAATCCCGCCTCTCCTGCTACCATACACTGTTTCTTAATTACAACTGATAATGCTTTTCAGCACAAATTGTATTGGTCACGAAAAGTGAGTTGGTCGAACGAAATAGGTCTGAACGCAGTTGATTTGAAACGCTCTGACTTTATGGTAATTTATAGTCCAATACGGCAAAGCCCAAGAAAAAAAAAGAATTTGTGTCCGTTGACCCATTTTCTCATTTAGAACCTGCCATTTACCTACATGTACGGTCAACTTAGTGATTGCACTCACCCCTCGTCAACCAAAATCATTGAAACAGTCAATCTTAAGAACAACTGCAGTGGCAAATTTATACGAATTCTTTTTCTTTTTTTTCGAATTTTAAATCAACATTAATATGAGAAATACCATGCCTTTTTAAAATGCTAGTTGTGTTTAGGTACGAAAATAATTGTTGACTTTTAGATTACAATATTAACATCTTTACAAGAGATTACGTGCTATGTTTGACTTAATTAGCTCATCAGTATGTTAATGTATAAGATCACACTTTTCTTTAACAATAATAACGGAACGAATCACTAGTCAAGAGGTAACGCTCAGGATTTGCAATTCGAAGATCGCCAGTTCGAGCACACGCTGGTCCACTAACACAACTTATTGTCTTTCGGATGAGACATTATTCCGAGGTCCCATATATCAGTGTTTTACACAAAGCATGTAACTTTGGGGGTTTCTCTTGAACAGGTTACACTTTTCTATGGGAGAGAGAGAGAGAGACAGAGAGAGAGATAAGTGCTGATTATTTATGTTCATTACTCTGTTATATAAATTTTACAGCAATCTAATAACAACATAAGGGAGTTCCATTTATTGAAGAGTACTTCAATTGAGTTCTATTCTAAAAAAGTAAGGTAAAGTAGACCGACTTGTCATAGTAATAGGCATGTCAGAGAAATTAAACCTATATATGTTATTAAGCCTCTATGCTGCTGTGTCATTAATAAATAATAATAGGGAAATAAATTAAATAAAATAATTTTTGTGAAGGAGTTTTACTGAAATGGCCTCCGACAGGTAGCGGCCTTTTGTGTTGTTTGCCAACCAATGCCTTGTTTAACACCGAGTAAAAATTTGTAGACAACTAACATATCGATGTAATAAATTAACCAGAAATATACAAAAACACGTCAGTCATGAATAATTAATTGAAATCTACAGTTTGTAAGTGTTGAAGAAATATTATTTTCGGCTAAATAGCTGACACTCTGAGCTGCCTGGTAAAAAATACAGTGTTTAAAAGACAGGCATGACGCGAAGAATTGTTTATCGTATAATGGCATCTCGTCTTTTATCTGACATCTTAATGTGTTTAAATTCCCATTGGGAGTGAGATATTGTAGGAGGTTTTCTGTTATTAAAACTACTTACTTCATTGTAAGCTTATTCACCTTTGCATCATATTCTTTTCAATGAATATTCATAGTATTTTTTGTTAAATTTCCCGTAATTTATGCAAGGTCCATTATCTTTTATATAGGAAAAAAAAATCGTCCTTCCTTTCAGCTAAGGGATAACCAGATACCAATTAGCCTTGGAGAAGAAATCAACCTTATGCAAGTCAGAAAGGATGCACTCCAGTGTCTAGAGCAACTGGCAAAGGAAGAAACGGGAATAAGAAAAAAAAATGAAGAAAGCAAGCAGGCGGTCCTTAAAGAAATAGAGGAAGCAAAGTCAGAAGCTTTAGAGATAATAAATGCAGATTACGTTCATAACAGATTACAAGCTACTCAAAAAGCCATAGAACAACTCACTGCTGAGGTTCAACATCTAAAAAAAGCAAGTATTTCTTCGGTGATTGTTATCTGATCTAAGGTTATACATCAATAATATACATTAGACTGTATTTCCACAAATGTATTAGTTGGCATTCAAAGTTTCTTTGAGTTTTGCCTTAACAGTTTCAAGTTCTTAATATAAAGGACGTCTGGAAAGGATCATACATTCTGAAGCGTATGGAAGCTACTCTTTATTCTCTTGCATTCTTTACTGAAATTTAATAAAACAACCTTTTCAAACTACCTACTTTGTCCGTCAGACAGTGTTTCTAGGGTTGACAAAGGTATAGCTCGTTAAAATATCATTCACTAAGTTAATTGTTTTAGTTAGTACACGTACCATTTGTATTTATAGAAATCATCTAGTCGGGGTGCAGAAATCGGTGACAGGGGACCGTTCTATTCAATTTACAGTATGTATAATTAGTGTTCTTTTTAAGTAGCACATGCATTGTTTGTGAATAAATAGAAATTAACGAAGTCAACATAATGAATACATTTACTCGTTTTCAGCACCGAGACAAATTAGTCTAAAAACGGAAAAATGCTAAAAATGTCTAAGACAAATAAGAATATAGAACGTATTGCGAATCAACACTCATTGTTTAGTTTTCTAATATATGACTCTGTGGTATGTAAATATTAAATTTCTTCAATTTCACATGTGAAAATCATGTGAAATCATTTAATAGTGCTTTATACGTTGCAAACAGACAATATATTTTTAAAAAAAAGGCCATTGCAAAGGTATATCTTGCACACGGTTTCATAAACATCTCTTTGCAGCAGTTTTAATTTCTTTCTTATTATAAAGGTATTGAAATGCCAATACCAAACTATATTTCATCATACTTTTTGATCAGTGCCTTCCGAAAACTGATCCAGTTATCGCATACATTTGTCTTTGTGTTCGTTACTAACGCTCTAAAGAGGTGCACAGAATCATTATAGGACCAAATGGCACGGCGTTTCTTATATTACGCTAAACAAAGTTATACTCGATGGAGTTAATAGTTGCTAATTTACCCGCTCATCTTTCCATCAGTCCGAAGGTGAGTCCATACGTCACATTTTCTTGTCCAGACTATTTCACAACCACTTTGTTGGAGTTGAATTGAACTACAATAAGAAGCCATGGTACTCAGAGGAGATGCTGATATTTCCCCAGTTATCCGTTTTGATTATTTTACAGTAATTATCATTTTGGTTGGCTACATATGACACTAAATCTATAGCACTATGTGTATCTGGGCTATTTCTCAACAACCGTTGGTTGGAATTACATTGAACATTATAGGAAGCTTTAGGTTTAAGTACAGATGCACATACATCTTACATAACTAGCATTATCATCATAATAACAGGAACAACTGGGAATCAAATGACTTTTAAAGTATCAGAAACGGACAAAAAGGTCGTCTGAGATCGTCACTTCGACCACAAATTTTTTGGCTATTTCTAAGTCCCAGGACCCATGCCAACGTACGCAGTTTTCAAATTCGTTTCTGTTGGTATTTATTTGCCGTTTTCGATTCAGTAATTTCCAAACTTTGTTTTTTTTTGTTCGGGTAAACTAAACTGACATTTCTTATTGTTAAATGATTCTTTCCTTCCATTTGTATTAATAGTATAAAACGGGTGAAGGAAATCACACCTTTAGATGTGTTTTGCTACTTGGGTTACAGCGCATGCGTGAAAGGGGAGATACGCGTGGCAAAAAGTCTACCATGAAGACGGGAAGATATCTGAACTTTGTTAGCACCAGCATTCCTTGGAAGTCTGCGAGGCTCCCTAGAAGTGTATCGCGACGTTTATCTCCCCTTTCTATCCTGCGCAGTAACCCAATGGGCAAATCACACCCAAAGGTGTGATTTCCCCCACCCGTTTTATACTACTTGTATTTCGTACAGAAGTTTTATCAGCAAAGTTTGCTTTTACTAACTTAGATCATGTCTACATGTTTTTTAATCACATTCTAGCCGTGAAATTTGAATTTAAAAACTGTCGAATAGCCTTGAAAACACCCACGTAAGTTTTCCACTAAGGATACCTCTCACGCAGCTTCTTGCGACAGTCATTTTGACAGTAATAATCCTTTTTTAAAATGTTTAAAAAAATCCTAGAAAATGTTTGAGTTATAAATGTGTTAAAAGATATTTGTAAAGAAAAAAATCATTGAAGGATTAAGAATCACATTGCACAACTTCAGCACAAGAAGACGACCTGTAACATGCAAAGCGGTGGCATTTGTCAACTTAAAGTGACAGCTCTTGTTTTTAATAAATATATGCAAACTTCATTTTAATATAACATCGGCAAGAATATGATTATATGATTGTTTGATTATAGTAATGTACGACAAAACCTCTTCGAAATAAAGACATTTTGAAACTTTACATTTCAGATTTCAACTCAACATAGTTTAAATAGAAAATGAAAATTAGTTTCAGCCTTACATTATAAGAAAAGAAAAATATGGATTTCTTGAAAAGAAAAAATATGGAAGATTTAATGCACATATGTTTATTAAGCTGAAAACATATTTATGCTGGTTATCTTGTACGGGCTATATTTGTTTATAAATTAATTATGTATGGACAAACAGAACTAGGTGTGTGAGGAATTTGGTAATCCATTTCGGTCAAGGACAGGCTTAAGCGACCATAATAGATGTCATCTTGGTAAATGACGGTATAAATGTTGTGGGGAGAACATATTTTAGTACACACACTGTGTAAATTTGTAAAGAAAATTCCAGTTTTGCCCGCGTTTACAAATAGATAGTAACAACCAGCTATGCAGCCCACTACGAAATTGTTTTCACTGAGTGATAATTAAAACAACAATAGCCATCGGAGAAGCAATCTATAGATTGAGAGTTTTCAAGTTACGTTACAAATTAAATTTCATTATAGAATTGATTAGAGTATTTAAATTAACTAGCAGGACCATGTCTTCTAGTTACATTTTTAGCCCCAAAAGAATCCCTTTAATTGTTTCCTAATTATGCTGCGGACTAAAATTTATTGTAACATTAAATAAAGGGAGATAATAAAAAGTACAAGGTAAAGTTTTTTGTCACAATATTTCTTTTTGCAGTCAATTTGTATTTCAAGCAAATCCTTTGTTTTGTTTTTAAGTTATGCTCCCCATAAAATTATCTTGTGAAATTAAAGAAGAGAGATATTTTAAAAACATTACTAGTAACGGTTATGAATCTTGATCAGTCGCCGTTTAATTATTTTTTCAAGTTTATTATTAATTTCCATATATGCTCTGTCAAAACTGAATTATAATAAAGGGAGATAATTTAAAAAAGAGCATGCGGAGGTATGGTTTTTAGATGATGTTCTTTCCTAGTAGTTTACGTTTCAAGAAAATCCTTTGTGTTGGTTTTGAGTGATGGTCCGGACAAATGTGTCGATGGAGACTAAAACCATTTCCTCCATGGTAATGTATTCATGTGTTGAATCGCAGATACTAGAAAAGAACCAATTTTATTGTTCATGAATTGAACTAGTTCTCAGTCTATTACTAAAACTAAGGATATTTCTGGTTATTTCATGTCAAAACAAAAGACAAAGTGTTTTGATATTGTATTAATGCAAGTCAGACAAAACAGCTTAATAATATTTTGATACACTTAATGAAGTCAGACTAAAATTTACAATAACATTAAAAAAACCCACTTTATACAGGATAAAATGTGGAATATCTTTAAGTATCGGCGATTTTACATTTTATTTATAGCGAAAATACTTAAATACAATTAATATTCATTTCTTAAAGGAGATAGGGCACAAAACTGGAAAAAGTTAGAAAACGGCACATTTCCAGAAAATGTATAACTATGGTAACACAAACGCAATGTCCTAAGGAATTGCCTGGGATGTATCGTCAGTTAGGATATCTTACGTGGGTTTTATGAAGGCTAGTGCGTCCGTTGGAGCAACCGGGAGTTTTTAAATACAAATTAAAAGCCAAAAAAACATCGGCAAAGAAATAGACATGATCTAAGTTTGTAAAAACAATTTTGGTATGTAATACAAATGGAAGATAAGACTCATTGAAAAATAAGAAATTCCGTTGGGTTTACCCGAAAAAAATGCAAATTTTAGAAATTCCAGTTATCCAGTTCCAGTTTGCGAAAACTACTGAACCGAGGGGGGTAAGTAAGGTATCAATGGAAAAGAATTTAAAAACTGCATAGGCTGGCATGCGTAATGTGAATTAGAAAAATAGGCAAAAAATATGATTACCTGATTTTTGTAGTCGAAGTGACTCTCTCAGACGGCCATTTTGTCCGTTGCTGATACCGTAAAAGTCATGGGATTCCAACCCGTGATTAGTTTCTGTTCTAATGATGACAAGTTCAAAGTGCTATAAGATATTTCTTATGCGAATGATCCTTATTAACATATATATCCTAAAAGTCATGTGATTCCAAACCCGTGTAATAGAAAATGTGCTTAACGATTAGGTCCTGTATAAGTAGTAGATCATTTTATAGAATATATCATTTTACGTCAACGACCATGGAAGATACTAAACGTTACTACGGAGTAGATTTTTCTAATAACTTTGCACAAGTGTGAACATGATAGAGGCAATGTGTCTCAAAGTGTTCGTCTGACTGTCTTCCTGTCTGTACACAGAATATTGCCTACGTTTATGCTCCTGCGTCCGTTCTGTAACTCATTGGTACTTCACAGGAATTTGGCACAAATGCTCACCAATTATTTATGTGTCACAGGTTGTATCGCAAGATGATATAAAATGCTGCCAGCCTTTTCTGTGTTGACTCAGTATGTAATTTGTACTTCATGGGATTCGAAGAAAACATGGCCCAAATGTTCACTGCATTAAGGCAACGTTCTAAACCGTCCATCCCTTTGTCTGATGTTATGTCGTCTGCACTGTCAACTTGTATTGAATAATATTAATTTAATAACATTAAATACTTTACCTGAATTGAAATAGCTTGGGAAAATATTAAATAAAATGCATACATAGTATTATTTATGTCTTGCTACTCAGTACCAAGGATAACACAAAAAAGAGAGTGATCCCTTATTTCCATTGTTGTCCTTGTTTCTGGTGGCATAACATAGAGAGGTATGAATTTATGAAAAAAAAATCATTAATTTAAACAAGTGCAAATGACTATAAATAAATTATGCAAGTAAATATTCACTACAGATAAACAATAAAGCGAGAAAAAACACCCTTTAAGTATTTTGGAGGACAGTAAGAAATATATAATGCAAGTAAAAACTAGAATTAATAATTAAAGAAGCACTTTTTCTGACTAGTTTAAAAAAAAGAACCTGTAAAGTCATAGGATAAATGGAATGCATTATAAGATATACACATGATACCGAGTGCATTGTTTCAAGAGACTAATTTGACGTTATATAAAGTGACTTTGATGGCAACCTTAAAACTTTGGATTTGCGAAATTATTGTTACTAAAAGATGGTAAGCCATTTCACAGTTTACATTAAAAAAAAAACAAAGGATTTTAACTAAACATTTTGACTGTGAAAGAACCTTTTTCACGGAACTTTGTTTTTGTGACTGTGGATAGTCTTGGTGGGAAAGAAATGTTCACCAATATAATCAGAGGCTGTACCTGCAGCAACTGTAAAAACTTTAGTCAGAATGATTTGATCTACTCGTCTTGAAACTAGTAAACAGTTTAAAGATTTAAATTGTTCATGACCAATATGAATTCTTGAGTCTAAGTTTATCACAAACTTTTTTTGAGTTACTTGTTATTCTTTACCCAAATTTTATTTCAACCATATTACCAAAACGAACAAGAATAGTCGAAATTACATTGAATAAGAGACATAACCAAGAGTTCCTCCATGTACTTTGTGAGGTATTCACGTTTCCTATATAAAAATATTAACCTAGAGTTTGGCTTTTTTTAGTTACTGATGAAGCCATTGAATCACTAGATAAATTTTGGTCAAGGGTGGCACCAAGATAATTAATAGATGAGGTTTGCTCATTAACCTGACCATTACAAGATACATGGCGATTTGGATTTAACCTTAGTTTGGGCTTGAAATCAAACAGTATAAACTCAGTTTTGTCCAGATAAGTATATTTGTGCATATTGTGCATATTGTCATGATTGTTTGCAAATTTGAATTTTTTTTTAGGCCCCATCTGGGTAACCCCGTTTATTTTCCCCGTAACTGGTCAGGTAGGGGTCGGGGAACCATCTCCTACTAACCTTTCAAATTCTTATATGAAATGGATATAATACTTATAATATAACTGTAATTTATGTGATTATACATATCCACAGAAATAGCAGGAAAAAATAACGGCTTTTGCATAAGGCCTTTATATTATTGAGAAGAAACATCGAAAAAAAAAAGAAAAAAAAACAATCTTGTCAAATCTGATTTTAAGTAAGAAGAATAATTAATAGCAAACATGTTCGTCCTTATGGAAAACAACATAACTGTTCAACAAGTGACCAATAACCTTTGAGCTTTTCATTTTTCGACGTTTTATCTATAATTGCAGAGGAAAGTTTCATACTGTTTATCAAACCTAGAAAGGATGGCTTTATATTTCTTCTTTTACATGAAAAAATATAGTTTTTTCATTTCTACACACAACACATTATAATGATTTTAGTTAATATTAAGAAACCCTAGGATAAAGAATTTACTATTTATGAAAAACTTTGCATCACTAAAAGATACAATATTTTTTACTTAAGATATTAAAGACTGAGAAAAACGGCATTCCCAAAATAAATGATAAATGGTTTCTGAAGCTCATTGACAGATAGTACACAAATCAGAACTACATTTGTTCATTTTATACGATAAGGCATTTGTACCAAGTATTCTATGTATTATTCTTGACTGTAGCCATTGCAGATATGTATCTTTACAAACCTTAAAAACCCAGCTATAGATTTGTTTCCATTCTGCTAAATCAATATCAAACATATTGTCCTATTTTTCTTGACATGTTGGAGTATCATTATTTTTTATCAAGATATTATACACATCTTGTGTACCTTTACGCGCTTTAATGATTGGTTTTAAATAAAAAGGTATTATCGGAAAGAAACACTCGGTTGTAGTTATTTCTGTTAGATGTAACTTGTTTAGAAGCTGTGTAATATTCCTTTTTATACCAGCATGTATCAGAAAATTGATTTTAAGACCTGATAACCATTCTGATTCTATTCTATCAGTAAATTTGCAATTTATATTCATAACATCCTGCACATATCGTATTCCTTTATCGTACCATTGTTTAAAAAATATAGGTTTCCTGTCAATAAGTAAGTTGTGGTTGTAAAATAAAGGCATCTCTAAGAAATCATAAATACTGTTAACACTTATACAAGAAATAAAACTAGAATATGCATTTAAAACATCTTTCCAAAAATCATTTTTTAATTGTCTTGCTACAATATCAGTATATTCCTTTCCACAATTACACAGTTTCTCAAAATTAAATAAACTACTAAGAATATTAAAACATCTGTTTTCAAATTTAATAAGCCTCCTAAGCCATGTAAGTTTTAAACTTTTGATATATGATAATAAGTCAGTCATTTTTAACCCCTTCAGAGTATTCTTTAACTAGAACTGAATGCTTAAATTTTGGCGGTCCTTGCCACACAAAATCTAACAGTAACTTATCAATTTTCTGTATAGTATGAAGATCTGGATTTGGTAATGATATAAAAAGGTGTGTAAAGAGTGGTAATAGTAGGGATTTTGCAACCGTAATCCTACCAATAGGAGTTAATTTTCTTTTTTTTTCCCAGTATGAAACGCAGTTTTCTAGTTTCATTATTCTTTCGCCGAAATTCATATCTATCATTTGATTTTGATCAACATGAAACATTAAACCTAAAAGTTTGAAAGTAATTGTACCCCGCTTCAGTTTCCATTTTGTTTTAATTGATTTAGTGCTATATTTTAATTTCCCTATCCATACGACATGCGTTTTCTCAAAATTAACTTTAAACCTGCAAAGTCATCAAAACATCTAAAGCACAATTTAATGACTGGTCAGTTCCGTCTAAAAGTAACGAGGTGTCGTCTGCAAACTGACTTATTTTATATTCTGTACCATTGATAACAAAACATTTAATACTAGTATGTCCCCGTATCTTAATTGCTAATATCTCGGCACAAAGAATGAAAATATCAGGGCTTATTGGATTCCCTTGTCTACATCCCCGCTCAACTAAGAAAAAATCGGATAAAAATCCATTTAATTGAACGGCTGTTTTTATATCTGTATAAAACAATGATATCCATTGTTTAAACATAGGCCCAAAATTGAAAAAATCCAAAGTCTTTTTAATGAATTCTAGGGATAAAGTATCGAAAGCTTTTTCGAAGTCAATAATCATCAAAAGGCCAGGAATTTTATTATTTTCGGTAAAATTCAAAATATCATAAACAAACGCGTATTTTCACCAATATATCGATCTTTAATGAAGCCCGTCTGGTCTTTATTAATAAGTATGTCTAGTACACTCTTCAACCGTTTAGCTATTGTACCAGAAGCCAACTTATAAATAGTATTTAGTAAGGTAATGGGGCGCCAGTTTTTTTTTTTTTTTTGCTTTGGTTTATTATCTTTCGGAATACATGTAATAATACCTTGCTTTTGAGTGACCGAAAGCTATTCCTTTTGGAAGGAAAAATTAATAGCTTTTACTATAAAAATGACCAAGCTGTTTCCAGAAAACTTTGAAAAAAATTGAATAAAATCCATCTGATCAAGGACTTTTGTCATTTTTCATAGACTTAAGAGTATCAGCAACTTCGCCAAGAGATAATAATCCCTCCAAATTATTTGCTTGTATATCATTTAATTTTGAACATCTGTTTTCAATAGAAAGTTATCAATGTTTATATCACATTTACCATCTACTTTAGTGTACAGATTTTTGTAAAAAGTTTCAGTTTCTTTTAGAATATCAGTCCGGGAGAACAGCTTTGTTCCATCATCTTTTTCTAAAAACGGTATAGTTTTACTTGTATAATGATTTTTTTTCAATATTACACAAGAATTGAGTCGGTTTTTCTCCATTGTCAACCCAATTTGCCCTTTGACCTAATAAAAAATCCTTTCATTTTTTCTTGTCTTAAGTTTTCTAACTCCGACTTCAATAAATCCAAGGACTCTTTATTGGTATAACTATAACAATTTTCAAATTTCTTTATTTAGATATTAGAAAATCTTCCCTTGATATCTGAGACTTGCTTTTGAAACTTGAATACGATATTGTTTTTCCTCTTAATTCCATTAAAAGAGTTTCTAAAAACAGTTGGTCATTAATTATGAATTGTAAATCTTCATTGCTAACATTTGCTAGGTTGGAGATATTATATATTGGTAAACAGTACTGCTGTTTTACTTCCTTCATTTTTTCATTAATACATTTTAAGTAATCTTTATCTAATAATAATGACTTGTTAAACTTCCAAAGTCCTTTACCATGAGAGATGTTTTGTAAATCCATATCTAAAACAACAAGAGAATGATCGATCTATAACTGATATTTATATCACAGTTTCTAACCTTCGGGAGAAAATCCTCCGTTATTAAGAAAAAATCTAACCTAGCTTGTTGTATAGGGGTATTTCTCCTCCAAGAATATTTTCTTATGTCTCCATTCAACTCTCTAAACGGATCATACATTCTTTTTTCTTTTATTCCTTTAAGTATTAATGACCTTGCGTTTGAATTTTTGAAGCAGTCGTAGATTTTGATTTTTTAAACAATTTCAGCGCATCTCTTCCTACATTTATTATCGGATTTTAACTGAAACCTTATAGAAATGTTAAGTACTCAGAGTAGTTGTGCATATTGCCATGACGTTTCGTTTGGCTGAGTTTTCGCAAGAGTTATGAGATTTAAAGATTTTGATTTTGATTGTTATGTCAGCGCAACTTCTTCTTCATTCATTGTCGGCATGAAATTAAATCTTATAGAAAGGTACCATACCAGGTGTAGTTGTGCATATTGTCAAGATTTTCGTATTGACTGATTTTTGCGGGAGTTATTGGACTTTATAGACGTAGGACTTTCATATATATGTGTTTTGTGTCCGCGCAGGTCCTCCTTTATGCATGACTGACATTAATAAAACCTAACAGTGCCTAGTGCATTCTGTCAGGATTTGCCGCTTGACTGATTTTGCAAGTTGTGTGTGTGTGTGTGTGTCCGTGCGTGCGTGCGTGCGTGGGTGTGTGGTTGGGTGTGTGTGTTTGTGTGTGTGTGTGTTTCCTTTTATCTTAAACACATCATTCTAGTTATATACATGTATTTGATTTAATTTCAGATCCAGACAGTAAAACACACCAAGCAGCAGAAACAACTGTAAACAAAGCTTACAATCAGAAGAAAAAATGCAAGTCTTTCTCTTAATAAATTGCATGTTCCTTTGATAAATTAGCTCCATACAAGTTGTTTACATACGTTAGTAAATTGTTTATGAAGTATGGTAAATAATAATTCCGTTAGTATCAAATAAGCATGTGTAAACCAGCCTATGTCTCATTATTCATTGTCAAACTATTGAGCTAGATACCAAAATGAAATGCCAGATAATTTGACTTGCAAATATACAGATTGTACTGTTCCAACAAAATATAAATCAGTTAAATTAATAACCCATAAGACTGACCAAAGATATGTGTAGATTCCGCTGGTTTAGCTATTTTATAAATCAAATCATGCAAAGGCACGTTTTGAATGATGGCATTTAACGATACTGCCAGTAATGTAAGTGCATAAAACAGTTGAAATTCCGATCGAGCGACACATTTGGATTTTAACATGCTCAGTAAATGCACATGTTTGAACTTCCCTTCTAAGAACAGTCTGTAGTGTTGTTTGGGAATCAGAAGATAAAAGTTGCATCCCCTAAGATGACAAGTCTAGTGCGTTATCACCGCGCCACTGATCCGTCCTATTTATTATGGATTTGGCTTAATTTATCGTTGGTACCGGTTATAACTGACGCCCCTAGCAGAGTTTAGTTAATTTGAGAAATGAAACATAGTGCAAGATACACAATGAACAGCACTGATTCATTGGACCTTGGTTTCGGACATCTTATCCGAAAAACATTTAGTAATGCTAATGGACGAATGACGGATCAAACTCGTGACATCTGGATCACCAGTCCAGATTTATAAAAAAGAGGTCGGACACAGGTCGGAATGTCTTAGCTCATCGTTACCAAATGTATAAGTAGCCATCAATAAAGTGGTTAAAGTAGCTAAGTGACTCATAATTTTATGTTACTAAATCTATCTGTCCAAAGGCTTCTAATAAATGGCCGTATAAGTAGTCTTGTTCTTCTTCAATATGTGACTTTTAGGGCTAGCAATAGGGTGGTTCAAATATTAAGATATTCACAACTGACTCTTGTTGATATCTATGTGGTTAATTTCCATCAAAAATTTCGAAAAATGAACGGATTGTGTAACTTTTGTCCATAAACAAAAAGAAAATGTCAATTTTTTCAAACAAAATTTGTATCATGCACTTGTATCATGTTACTTGATTTTGACAAAATAATTCTATTATTGCGTTAGATTGTTAATAATGAAACTACTGAAATGAAACTACTGGTAAAGTTTCGGGATTCTGAGCAACAGCGACAATGAGATAATGACGGGAAACTGACCAAGGTTCTGTGACAGTGACTCAAATATCAGTAGAGGACATCTTTTGGTCTCTAACAAGTTTAAGTATCCTATTACTAATGGTTGTCAAGTTATTCATCTTAAAAATGTTTATCTGTTTAAGATCACTGGGAGGTGTGTGGGTCCTGGGCGTAGACATTGTTCAGTTATTGATAAAAAGAAATCGATCAACCTGTTTAAGGTCAGTTACAATGTCAAAGATCATTGTGACCTTGATCTGAAAATATCAGTATGGCTACCAAAAATTATTTTTTTTTTATTTTTAAGAACACAATGCGATGTGTTTTAAATTTGTAAAGTTATGATGACCTTGACCTTTGACTAAATGGCTTAAAGAGCCGAAACATCGTTTGGTCATGACCAAATGCCTAATTAATTTTGAGGAACCAAAGCCAACGCACTGTCAATAGCTGGTAACGATAACCCTCCCACCACCTTTCATAAATTGACCTGTTCAATACCTGTCAAAGCCCAAACTGCAATGCTACGTTGATCCACTGAGTGTACATTGTTGCGCATGGTTGTTGGTCATTTATATCGGAGAATGATGACCTCTTATGAAACTGCCCTTTTTTATCAAGGGAAAGATCAGATTGGTCGAAAACGTCAAATTTACCGAAAAAATACATATATACTTTTTTAACTATAATTAAGGTTAAGTTTATTCAAAAAGTCATTTTCGAATTAAAAGTCATAACATAAGTTTTCCTCTACTGACCTAGATTTACTGGTAGCGTTACGTTTAAGTTATGTTCGTGGAAAATTGCAATATATTTGGTCCAAAATTGACCAACTCATACAACTTTAAACAAAAACATAGTTGCTGTACATCACTGAGGTGCACTCCTGTCAAAATAAATAACGATATATTGTAGCACAAATGTATCGAGTTATTTCATTGGCTACCACAACTAAAACTCAATATGGTGGACTTTGTAGCAAATTTTAGTAAATAAATAAAAAAAGGTAATTTTCTCGGCCGTCTTGGTAGTTACTGTAACAGAAATGTCTCTTTTAATTAGAAAAAAAACTATTACCTAAACAGTTTTGACGCCTAAAATACGTGTAAATATAATCAATATGAAAAAAACGCGCAGGAAATCTTGCGATATTGTAAAAACAAATTGCACTGCAGTGACCGACAGTAATTTTTTCAATGAAATTTTTCTTTACTAAATTATAAAAAACGTATTCTGTATTTGGTCTTGATCAAATTTACGTTTTTGACCAATCTGATACTAGCACCTGTGGTTCACAGTAAATAGGTCTTAACAACATGGTTTCAAGGATAAAAATATATTTTATCTTTGATGGCATCTGTCACATTTGACTCATCTCAAGCTATTATGCAGGCGCTTGAATGACACGGACTTGAAAATTTTCACAAGTGCAATCTCAATTGAAAATAAAAATTTTAGGATTAAATTAAGAGTAGAAACCCAATATCTTTTGACCGAAATTTGGACTAGATGAACATAGTCTACTTGACTCTAACTTATTATCTATTTAAAATGTGTGAAAAAAATATTAGAATCGTTTTAATACTCTCATTATACTGCATTGCTAATCAATATAACCATGTGTCACCAGATAACAATTGCCCTTATGACAAATCAAGCAGGTTATAATGGCCATTTATTACTCATCGGAGTAATGCCAAGGTCACCATAACCAAACCCGACCATGGCTCTCTTTGCCAAAAAACACCCATTGCTCAGAGTAATCAGCAGAAATTTCAGGTTAGTACTTCTTACCAAAAAGTTCTTTATGTAATAACAATGACAAAAAAATTACCTGTAAAAACTTTAACATCTTCTTCCGGTCATATCAGGCGGGCAGTTTACAAAACCATCGTTATCTGTGAAGGACCAGTACTGACTCCTATCATCCGTTGGAACTGCCAACTTTCGCACATAAAAAGGCATTGTCGGTAGTCTTATGGAATATATAGGTAAAATCAGTGCAACCTTAAAGGGCGTCATTTTTAAAGGAATCTTTTTTATTTTATCAAACATGTTAGATGCTCTGACCAATGATTTAATTTACAATAATACCCTAAACTTTTTTCAACAAGTCCAAAATTTTGACTTAACTATTTGGCGACTTTCTGCTTAATATTAAAGGAGAAAATATAGAAAGCCTTAATTTTGACTTTGAAAAGTCAATGCCGTAACTCTGATGTTACTGTTCTGATATAAAACCCTAAAATCCAGGTTTACATTTTTTTATCGGGAAAAACACTTTTGTAAGTTGTGTAACTGTCTGTCCATTATTTAAGGTAAAGTGCTTTTCATAAGATGTTCTGGCAAGGGCGACCTATAGTACCGATATGACCTACCAATATTTTGTAGTCATAGCGCTCTTTCTTAATATAATTATGATGAAATGCGGAAACAATAGTGTAAACACAATGAAACTTGACATTTTATTCCACCTTTGCTGCTTCACTTGGACACAGCCTCGCAGTGTGAACTTTTCTCTAACTCGCCTTGTAAATTCGTCTTCACCAAGATATTAACGGTTAGTACGTCTTGACCGCCTAGCTGGTTTTAACCGAAAAGTAAACTTGGTTGAGATTACGATTGGTTCAGAAATGTGGATACGAGAGTGGTAACAAATATTGATGAATGACGGTCATATAAGTCCATATATTAAGTATAATCATTTTTTTTTCTTTTTATTATTTGCAACTCTAGCTGGTCTAATGTACTATGCAGTGAAATGCTACTAATTAAAAGATTATTCCATCTTACAGTGCTGTTTAAGGTATAAGTAAACTTTCTATAAAACATACGATATTGCGACAAAAGATCATTTGAAATACATTGAGCAATGTAATTAAATGTTACGTTTAACATGACTTAAGGCGTGTGTAAATGTTTACAACACGTTGTTGCTGATTTACTAACTTAAATTAATAATACGAGAATAATTCATCAACAGGGCTCCCACAAACTAGAAAACAATAAAATTCGCCGACATTTCAATGATCAAAATCACATTTTCATTCACAAAACCACTGATATTTACGGCAAGTATCTTGCTTAGTTTTCACACTCATTAATGTCATTTTAATGCCATACTAAATCTCTTAAATACAGAATAAATAGTTCACAGTTTTTGAAAACATTTGGTTAAACTGCCATTGACCACTTTTCATTTTCTGCTTTTTAACTAACACTGAAATCTTGTTTTCAAATTACCCTGACTTTTCCCCATTTCCAAATACCTACGACTAAACAAAAACTTTCCAGAATTTTCCCTGATCTTTATTTATCTTTATTTGTTTTCCCTGGCAGTGAGAACCATGAAATGAACAAGCATGTCCTTAAACAACAGGTAACAATATCAACAACAAGATATACTGAAACGATCAAATGTAACAACTCAATAAATGCATCAAATAAAAAAATAACCTCGTGTCGAAATCTTCTTGTCTCAGAAAAGGAAGTCGACAAGATGGTGAACGCAAGAGTGTTTTGTACAGCGTCATATTAGGATATTTTCCTTCTGTTGTGATAACAACACTTGTCTAATGTTTTATTATCCAACTGCGAAAACAGGTAGGCTTGCATCATGTACATTGAGCTGTGCAATTTGCAATATAGTAAAGAACCAAAGTGCCTTGTATAATTACTTAATTAAAATTGAGGACAAGAGCTCTTCTTTTAAACTCTGTGTTTCCACATAGCAGCATTTACAATTAAACTAACAGGTGTCAACCACTGAGGTTTTACTTTCAAAATATGAATATAACTTTTTTTCCAAATATGAGGTCACTATATTACCAAATAATAACAAAATTTGAAAGTCTGAAAAAAACTTGAACCACTAATTTTATCTGACATGGTGAATTCAAAATGATAACACTTGTCAAAAACAGATTTCAAAAATTTATCTTGCATGCTTAATCACATTCCTTGCATATGTATGCTAACGCAAAAAAAAAAAAAAAGAAACTGTGCACTTTTATATTTGCTATATTTTCGTGATTACTCGGAATAACTGGGTGATTTTTTCCATCTGAGTATTGGCGCCCTTGCGTACATATTGCACTAAACTGCCCGACATTTTATCGGATGTTTTACCTCAAGATGACTTGAACGCTATAATGCAACTTTTTGCACGTGCACATCGAGCAATGCATTTTTCATGTTTTATTTGTCACTGACCGATTTACTGAACCATTACGCATTGCAAAATCACAATTCAAATTGAATTTGACTCGTTTTCACGATGCCACGGCTTCGAGAAAATGATAGAGTTCAAGTTCTTGTGCTTCTTACGTCGGGAAGAAGCGTCACTGACGTTTCGAGACAGTTTAACTGCCATCGCAACACAATTATCAATCTGCGGCAGCGTCTTCAGCAACCTGGAAGCGTAAGACATTGCGTTCGTTCAGGTAGGCCATAGGTAGCGACTGCACGTGAAGACCGGTACATTACGTAAACGCGTCTACTTGACAGGTTTAAAACTGCTACAAGTCCCGTTAGGCAATTTGGCATATCTAGACAAACCGTTCTTAATTGTTTGAGCAAGAATGCAAAACCAATCAGGGCCAGGCGGCCATACGTAAGCCAGATTATTAATCCGCATACTTATTTTTAGCTCGACTTTTTTTGAAAAAAAAATCGAGTTATTGTCATAGTCACGGTGTCGTTGCCGTTGCCGGTGCCGTTGCCGTTCCCGTCCGAAAACTTTAACACTGATAATAATTTCTTTTATTCCTTTATTGATTATTTTCATACTTGGACACAACAACCCTTTGGACAAGACCTTCAAGATGACCAGACTAAACTTGACATTGACTCTTAAATGACCTTCAAATTCAAGGCCAAAATATTGAATTCTGATAAAATTGGCCATAACTTTATTATTAGTTGGTGGATTCTCTTCTTGCTGGGACACAACAACCTTTTGGACAAGACCTTCAAGTAGACAAGACTAAACTTGACCTTGACTCATAAATGACCTTTACCTTCAAGGTCAAAATATTGAATTTTGCTAAATTTGCCATAATTTGATTATTAATAGGTGGATTGTCTTCATACTTGTGTTCAACAACCCATTGGACATGATCTTCAAGGGAATGAGATTCAACTTGACCTTGACTCATAAATGACCTTCACCTTCAAGGTCAAATTATTAAATTTTGCTAAAATTGTCCATAACTTTAGTTTTTATAGTTTGACTTGATTTATACTTGGACAAAACAACACTTATGACAAAACCGACATGTTGAATAACTCAGATATGACCATGACCTTAAAATGACCTTGACCGTCAAGGCCAAGTGATTGAATTTTGCTTAAAATTGTCATAACTTCCTCATTTATCTATAGATTTGATTCATATTTGGACTAAACAACACTTATGACAAATCCGACATTATGATTTTTTCAAGTTTGACTTTGACCTTTAAATGACCTTGACAGTCAAGGTCAAATCATTTAATTTTGTTAAAACTGGCCATAATTTTGTTATTTATGGTTGGTTTTGAATCAGACTTCAACAAAACATAACTTATGACAAAGCCGACTAGATAAATAAAGTTTGACCTTACAATGACCGTCAAGGTCAAATGATTAAATTTTGCTAAAATTGTCATCACTTTGTTGTTTATGGTTGGTTTTGATTCATACTTGGACAAAACAACAATTATGTCAAAACCGACATATTGAATAACTTAGGTATGACCATAACCTAAAAATGACATTGATCGTCAAGGTCAGATGATTGAATCTGCTTAAATTGTCATACCTTTTTCATTTATTTTAAGACTGAATAAATACAAAGTCATGAAACAACAATTGTCCAATTTGATGCATTTTATTAATATATTTAGTCGCTCATTGTATTATTTATTATGTTGAATCAGTTGTAACAAGTGGCATTATTTGACTGCACTGAATAAAACCAAAACATTAATTCCATAGGTCATCAACAAGTGCCAAATGGAATTCTGAATATCCAACACAATCGGATGATGTCTACCTCTTTTAAACTGAAAATAAAATATTTATTTAGACTTCCAGTTATTCCAAATATTCCAGCACGAAAATAAATGTTTTCTAATATTTCCATGATATTTCCATTCCATTTCCATGATATCTAAATTTCATATCCATGATATCTATTTCCATAATATCTCATTCCATCTCCCTGATATCAAAAATCCCTCCATTTCCATGATATCATTCCATTTCCGTAATATAAATATTTCCAATTGCATTATATCCAAAATTTCCAATTCAATGATATCAGATATTTAAATTTATAACTATTAAAGAAAATATTTTATATCTCCATAAAATATATCCGCAATAAGCCCACCTGTTCCGAGCGGACCTTAAGCATGCTAATTGAAAATGGAAAAAAAATGCAAATTATAGGATAGTGTCCCTCCAAAATTGGTCTTCTGATTTATAATGTCAGCCATATTCTGAAGAGAGTAAATCCATACCTTAGTTAAATATTAAAAACATATTGTTTAATTCTTTAAAATATTTCTAAGATATAGAGTGGCACCATCCGATTGTCAGTGGCCTACAAATTTTTCCCCGGTAGAGTCAAGGTTCTTCCAGTGCAGCACCTAAATGAGTATATTACAATGTTCACAGAAATATCTTAATTCCCTGTGTCAGTTCACATCCAACAGAATCTCCTTATTGTATGAATAAAACCTGAACATACATAAGACAGATATCCATATTACACAGCAGCAAAATGTAATAATGTTGAAACAAGTTGAACTAAGTCAGTTTTAATTCACTATTTGTATGGGCACAATCCAGAATGTTCATATAATCAGTAGAAGTTTGGTGTTTACTGTCCATGATGACATGCAGGAATGCTTTGAACCCAGGAACCAAGGATCTTTGTGCTTATGTCCGCTGTGTGTAACAACCTGTCTTCCTGGATTGCACATTCTGAAAATATACAACTTAAGGGAGCAGAAAATGACTAGAACCATATTGATTTATGCTATACTTATTAATATTATTTAAGGGTGTGGTGGGTGGGTAAATTTTAAGAAAATCAATCTAACTTTCTAGTATGGCAGCAAAATTGGAAAGGTAGTATGCTTCCAATATGACCTCTGGCAGAAGAGGTGACCTTTAACCTTCTGATATTCCCTGAATCAAGGGAATCAACTCAAACATTAATCATAATGTACTTGTATGCAGTTAGCTCACTTAATGGAGAAATCCAAATTCTGCTAAAATAATAAGGCCTTATTGACTAAAACAATAAGACCAATTATTTATGGATTTGAATCAGAATTTAACAAAACAACACTTATGACAAATCCGACATTTTTATTCTTTCAGATATAACCTTGACTCATAAATGACATTCACCTTCAAGGTCAAATTATTAAATTTTGCTAAAATCGTCCATAACTTTAGTATTTATGGTTGGATTTGATTTATACTAATAATTCAGATATGACCATGACCTTAAAATGACCTTGACTGTCAAGGTCAGATGATTAAATTTTGCTTAAATTGTCATAACTTTCTTATTTATTTATAGATTTGATTCATATTTGGACTAAACAACACTTCTGACAAAACCGACATGTTGAATAACTCAAGTATGACCATGACCTAAAAATGACCTTGATCGTCAAGGTAAGATGTTTGAATTTTGCTTAAATTGTCTGAACTTTGTCATTTATTAATGGATTTAATTTATACTTGGACAAAACAATACGTTTGACAAACATTTTGATTCAAGTTTGACCTTGACCTAAAAAATGACCTTGACTAGCAAGATCAAATTATTGAATTTTGCTAAAATTGTCCATAACTGTGTAATTTATGGTTAGACTTGATTCATACTGGGACAAAACAACACTTTTGACAAAACTTACATGCTGAATAATTTAGGTTTGACCTTAACCCTAAAATTACCTTGACAGTGAAGGTCCCATTATTGTATTTTGCTTAAATTTTCTTAACTGTTGTTCATTTAAGGATTTGATTTATACTTTGATAAAACAACAAAACCAACATTTTAAGTTATTGCATTTTGCTTAAAATAGCCAAAAGTTTTGTTATTTATGGATTGATTTTATTTATACTGGGACAAAACAACACTTATGACAAAACTGACACATTGAATCATTCAACTGTGACCTTGAGCTTCAAATGACCCTGACCATCAAGGTCAAATTATTGAATTTTGCTAATATTGGCCATAACGTCATTTTAAGTTCTTTTTTTATTAATACTTAAGCAAAACAATGCTCATGACAAAACCTACATGTTAAATTATTCAAGTATGACCTCAACCTTTAAATGACCTTTACAGTCAAGTTTGAATTATTGCATTTTGCTAAAATAGCCAAACTTTTGTTATTTATGGACGGATTTGATCTGTACAGGGACAAAACAACACTGAGAATAAAACAAACGTGTTGAACAATTCAAGCATTACCTTGACCTTTAAATGACCTTGGCATTACTTAACTTGGCTATATCTTTGTTGTTAATGGATTAAGTGTCTTCATGCTTGGGCATAACTACCTTTTAGACAATACCTTCAAAGAAAGTTAAACTGAACTTGACCTTGACCTTTAAGGTCAAATTTCTGAATGTTGCTAAAATTGGCCATAACTTTGTAATGTATAATTATTTTTCCAAATGATGTTTCATTTGAAATCCCTTCAACACAATGTACTTCCTCTGATGTGTTTGCCTTTGGAAATAGGAAAATGTCGAGCGTTCCCCCGCTTGCGATGGCTGTTTTTAGATAATTCTTCTTACATATGTTTACAATTATATGTCTCTAAAGGTAGTTTTTAGCTCACCTGAGCACAAAGTGCTCAAGGTGAGCTTTTGTGATCGCCTGATGTCCGTCATCCGTCGTCCGTCCGTCCGTGCGTCGTCAACTTTTTCTTCAAACAACTTATTCTCCTGAACTGCTGGGCCAATCTTGCAGGAATGTTACTTGCATAAAGCTTTACCAAAATTGTTTAATTGATTCAGGTCCATTGCATTTCTAGGCCACAGGAGCTAAAAATAGATTTTCAAAGTTGGAATTTTAAACATCTTCTTCTCCGAAACCATAAGGCCTGGGGCCTAGATATTTGGTATGTAGCATCATCTAGTTATGACCGTAGAGTCAAAACTGACCCCATCCCAGGGGTCAGTTGATTTTACATAGATTTCTATAGGGAAAACATATAAAATCTTCTTGTCAGAAACCACAAGGCCTAGAGTTTAGATAATTGGTGTGCAGCATTGTCCAGTAAACCTCTACCAAGTTTGTTCAAATCATGGCTTTTGGGTCAAAAATGGCCCAGCCCCGGGGGTCACATGTTTTACATAGAGTTATATAGGAAAAACTTTAAAAAATCTTCTTGTCAGAAACCACAAGGCCTAGAGTTTAGATATTTGGTGTGCAGCATTGTCCAGTGGACCTTGACCAAGTTTCTTCAAATCATAGCCACTGGGTCAAAATAGGCCGCACCCCGGGGGCCAATTGAATTTACATAGGCTTATATAGGAAATCTTTAAAAATCTTCTTCTCAGAAACCACTATGCCTACAGCTTAGATATTTGGTATGTAGCATTGTCTTGTTGACCTCTATCAAGTTTGTTCAAATTATGTCCTCTTGGTCAAAATTGGCCACGCCCCAGGGTCCTCTTGATTTACATATAGTTATATAGGAAAAACATGAAAACTCATTTTTCTCCGAAACAAATAGGACTCGACCTTATATATTTGGTGTGGAGTATTGTGTTGAGAACCTTTACCAGTATTGTTTATATGTTGGCCCTGGGGTCAAAATTGGCCCTCCCCCTGGGGGCCCTTAATATGTAAAAAAGGCAATCTTTAAAAATATTCTTACTGGAAACCTCAATGCCTACAGCTTAGATATTTGGTATGCAGCATTGTCTAGTGGATGTATACCAAGTTTGTTCAAATTATGTCCCCTGGGTCAAAATTAGCCACGCCCCAGGGTTTTCTTTGTTTACATATAGTTATATTTGAAAAACATGAAAAATCATTTTTCTTCCAAACTTATAGGACTAGACCTTAGATATTTGGTGTGGAGTATTGTTGATTTACATATAGTTATATAGGAAAAACATGAAAACTCATTTTTCTCCGAAACAAATAGGACTCGACCTTATATATTTGGTGTGGAGTATTGTGTTGAGAACCTTTACCAGTATTGTTTATATGTTGGCCCCGGGGTCAAAGTTGGCCCCGCCCTGGGGGCCCTTAATATGTAAAAAAGGCAATCTTTAAAAATCTTCTCAAAGGCCTCAATGCCTACAGCTTAGATATTTGGTATGCAGCATTGTCTAGTGGACCTCTACCTATTTTGTGAAAAATGTCCCTGGGGTCACTATTGGCCCCGCCCGAGGGGTCACAAGTTTTAAAGAGCAGTATAGAAGAAAATCTTTAAAACAATTTCTTGTCTGAAACCACAAGGCCTAGGATTTTAAAATTTGGCATTACGCAAGCTTTATCAAGCTTTTTGAAATTATAAGATTAGGTTAAAGGTCACCGAGGCTAAAAATAGATTTATCTACTGTACCTAATAGAGCCTTCATTTATAGACCAATATCTTTGATATTCAGTGTATAGGTTCCTTGCATGGACCTCTACCCATGGGTAGGGTTTGAGGCCACTGGGTCAAGGTCAAGGTCACCATAGCTTATAATAGATATTTCTACTTTCTGTCATAGAGCCTTTATTTATTGACTGATATTTTACATATTTGGTTTGTAGGCACTTAAATATTTTTAATTAAAAAATGAAATACTGCTTAACAGCAAACCTACAGCCAAAGTACTCAGTTGAGCGATCCAGAGCCATCATGGCCCTCTTGTTTACTAAGTGATTGAATATAAGCTATATTTAGATGAACTGAATACATAATTACTATATCTGTAGAAGATTAATATATTTTTTGAAACGAGATAGATCTTAAAACGTCAACATGTAACATTTATCTTCTTTCTTTACCTTAATCAAACCGAAATAAAACATGCGTATACGTTTTACATATATTTACATACTTATGATAAAATCATTTCACAAGATTTAAAATTCGTTAAGGTAAATGTGCCATTTTCAATTACCTGTACGTCCGTTTTACCCTGAACGCTTATTCCCGCCCACATCATAGCTGATCCCCGCCCAAACGCCCATGCTCTTCGATGAATACCGGAGCAAAATGTTCATTTGGCATTCTATAATTTCCGCCTTTCCGTGAAGTCCACACAGAACCTGGACTCGTCTTTGAAGAGAACTGGTGTCTAGCATTAATTTTGCCATTTATCATTAGCTCTCAACGATTGCAAACACTCTAAAATATTCTGTTACGTCAATATGAAATTTCCTCATGATCACGACTACTAACTATACAACTTCTAAATCAGTTTGTACTATTTCAGCTACAACATCTTATTTCATGCTTTCCAGTGTTTTATTGTAAATTATCAGATGATTATATTCTGATAAACCACTAGTGAAATTTACAAAATATAGTTTTCACTGTGCCGGACTACTTTTTTCACCTCACTGCACCCCAATTACAAAGAGACACAGTTCGACCGGCATAAAAACGTATCCGCATGATAGAGTCAGATGACAGTGATTGAATTTTTAATAAAACACTTAATTAAATCCAGATGAATATGAAAACACTTGTTTTTGTTCAGTTATCGTTTGAAGAGTTTAGTGGACCAGAACGCGATTTTGATGTTAAAGAAACTGTAAACAATAAAGCGGACGTTTCAATTTTGCGTCATGTCCTAACGCGGAGGAATATATTTCATTGATGTATTTGCAGTTTCTGTAATATTTCGTTAGATTGAATAAATATTAAAAATGTTTTGTTAAAATGTTATTTATGTGTTTATGAGAGAAGAAATAAACACTGAAAGCCCAGATTTTCATTATTTTTTATCGAATTTCTTGGAAGTACTTTGAATAGCGTCTTGCACGTGCAGACACATTAAATATTGGGGTGCACCACGGGTGGATAAGATGTTCATGTTATCACTGTTTTACCTTTTTTTCCGAAATGACACTGATAAGCATGAAATATATAAAATATTTGATTTTTTCAGTGTGTGATCGAAATTTATTTCACTCGTGACCATCGGATTTCAAATATGTTCACTCGTAGCTACACCATTCGTGAAAATATAAAAATCTGATGGTCGCTCGTGAAGTAAATTTTCGATCACACACTGAAAAATCAAATATCCTCTATATAAACTGGCTTAATGCTTCTCTGGCAATGAGTGTTATAATCATAATTTTGAGATCAATTCTTTTAAAAGTTCTCAGTGTAGAAATTCTATATATTACTGGTCTCAAAAACAATATGAAAATACATTTACTTTAAATTAAATTTGTCCATACCGAATACTTTGAGCTAAGTGTGAGTTTGACTTGTGAAATGAGCATGTATTTTAATTAATTAATTATTAAATATTTGTTTGCTATATGCTTCTGTTGCAAATTCGTAAACTTCCAACAGCGGCTTTCATCAACTACAGTACAATATCGCCGCAACAACTAATGTCATCTTATGATAGCTGCAAGTAAGAAAATGTAAACAAGTGTACCATCTTTCAAGATAAACTTTATACTTCATTTATAATATTATGATGAAAATGATAATAAATGATAAGATTTTATTAATATTTTTTTTCTAAAAAAATGTATACATGAGTTTCAGCTCATCTTTAGCCAAAACGAAATTGTGATGGCAGTGATTACTGATGTGCAGCTGTTAGCTTAAATAACCATCGCCTAGCGGGTTTGGTTTTTACTGGGTCATAATACCTGCTAAAGCTTTGTATGTCCCCGAATGAGGGCATATAGTTATTCAACTTTCTATCAGTCCGTAAGTTCGTCCGTCCGAAAACATAAACATTGCCATTAATTTCCCGATAAGTAAATGGGTTCAGAACTGCAATGCCTAGAGCTTTGATATTATGCATAATGCATTACTTAGTGGATCTTTACCATTTGTTTTCGAATCATGACCCCGGGTCAAGGTAAAAGTTAAGGTCAAAGGTCAAATTTTTAAACCTTCGTAACTTCATTATTGTTTCAGCTTTGGCCTTCATATTTGGAAATGATGTACATATGAACACATGTTATACATTAAATATGTTTCAAATGACCCTGCCCCATACTCAGTATTGGACATCTATGTCAAGGGTTAAATTCTGAAGTCTTCGTAACTTTTCATTTGTTTACGCAATGACCTTTATATTTTAACATTAGACCATATGATAATGTGTTTTGTTTCACATGCTTAAATATTTACCTTGGCTATTCGGTATTGATCATTGTTAGGGGATGTATATAAGCAAATAATAAACTACTTTTGTTCCTATTATTATTATTTAGTGCTATACAATGCGATGACGTTGCTTTTTTCACACATGATTTTTTTCATTGCATGCATGCACTTCATGCATTGTTGAATGGTCAGTTATGTCTCATCTGAAACGCAGTATGCAGGCGCTTGGATGACACAAACTTCACTCTTTCCATAAAACGCACTCTAAAGTGAAAACAAAATCAAGATTATTGTAATTTAAAAATTTAATTTAAGATATAAATAATTTATTTTTACCAGCAGTTGGACTGGATGAGCATAGAATACCTGATTCTATACTTTTATTCATGAAAGCAAAATTATCTAAGCTACCTCACATTCTATTTAATACTCTCATAATTCTGCCTGCGAATCAAAAAACCTTGTATTACTCACCAGATTACAATTGCCCTTTAAAAGACGCAAGAGGGCCATGGTGGCTCTTCTTTGCTCAACGAAATATCATGGCTCTGAATGACAAGGTCACATCATCGTAACCCGGGCATTGCTCTCCATGACAAAAAAAATCATACCATTACACACAGTAATTAGCAGAAATTTCAGGTTTGTTCATCTCACCATTTAAGTTTTATATTTGATAACAGTGACTTGAAATGACCTGAAAAAAAAGAAGAAAATAAATTGTCAATTGGACGGGTAGTTTACATAACCATCGTTTTTGGGAACGACCAGTACCTGACTCCCACCATCCGTAAGAAACTGTAAACTTTCTCACATAAGAGACATTGATGGTAGTCTAAAATTAAGGAATATAGCCAAAAACTTTGCTGTTAGAATGCATTGATTTTGATTAAGTCACGGCGGTAACTCTGATCTTATTGGTCTGATATAAAGTACTAAAACCCATGTGCTGAACTTCGCATCCCAGTAAAGAGTTTTGTGTAACTTTCTGTCCATTAAATAAGGAAAGAGGCCTACCAGAAGATTTTCTGATGTGACGAGCGTAACGTGATGTACCAACAAGAGCAAATCTGATATATGCCCCCACCCCCCGCCATCTTTCCGAGATTTCGCGGTCATAATATTCTATCTAAATATGATTTAGATTGGTAAAGAAATGCAGAAACTAAAATGAAAATCTAGAACAGAAAATATAGTTTATTTACATTAAGGATTTAAACAAAGTGTATCGTCTGTAAAATCAGGCATATAACTTTATTAACAGTATCGAAAACTATACATTATAAAACACAGTGAAATACACGAAGGTAACACAACAATAAACAATATTCACATTACATACACATTTGTCTTAAAATGTTTTCTCAAATTTTCTGAAAACAACAAATTAAGCAAGCTAAATTTGTCAGAGTTATTAAGTACATCTGCTAAATCCAGTTTGGTTTGGTTTATTGGGGTTTAACGCCGGTTTTAACGGCTGATGTCATATCCCGACGGTCAGTCCACCAAATCAGTGTTCATGGTTATCCAACCAGTTTACTAACCAATATCTCCGCAAGTGACTGACTACTTCCTCACATGCTACAGAGGTGAGGGACAAATGACCTATAGACGCATTGTCTGAGATCAATTATCACGGAGAAATTTCGCCGGCCCTGATGGGGATTGGACCGTAATCGTCAAGAGTGTCAATCTGATGCTCTACCGATTGAGCTTGCCGGGCAGGCATTCTGCTAAATTCAAAAGCGGCAACAATTTAAACATACTAGATAGAGAAATAAAATTCTCATTTCTATATTGTTTCACAAATTTGTATCTATCACACGCCAATATAAAATGATACACGTCTTCTATTTCTTCATAGCCTAGCTTGTCTTTGAACTCTATTAGTTCCCTATCTGCTAGTTTCAACACGACGTTTATGTATAGATGCTCTCTTTTGTGATCTATTTTACATGATCAAATATTGCTCAAAATCAACATCTGTTTTCAAATTCTTGTAAACGACCAATACACTATTTTCATTCAAATCACTCCACCAGCTTGTTTGAAACAGTCAATAATGCACTGTTTAAAAGATAAAATGAACCATTTATCTTCTATAAAATTATTTTGGTTTTTCCCAAATGTAACCAAAACCAAAGGTATGTAACAGTGTTCTTATATTTGTAGCCCAAGTTTATTTTGCCATTTGTATTATCATTTGCAGGCATGTCATACGGTTGACGAAAAAACCTTAAAATGATCAAACCTCCAACCGTTTCGGGTAAAAATCGTCTGAATGTGGTAATAATTAAATTGGCAATGTATTTTGACCACTGACGGGTCTCGAACCAAGATACAATTTTAAGTCTTCAACAGAGATAGACCATAATAATAGAGAACAGATTTCTCCCATTTTCAAACCCACACAAATTTCTTTAAAATCTGAGTAATCGTTGCAGTGTCTGATTTGACTCTTTTACATCCCTGTACATGGATTTAATGATATGCACCATTTTGTGCAGAAAATCTTAGCTTAAACATTTTATGCCATAATGCATTTATATAAACACTGTCAAATATTTACTCATATAAACGTTTACCTTTATTCAGCATTATTGTATAAGAGCTTAAAGACAAAAATGAACCAGTAGTAGAAAAACCTTTCCTAAAACCGAACTCAGCGTCTGAAATAATATTCTTATTTTTCCACTAGTCTGTCAGTATTTTAATTACTACAGCAGTAGACATGACGGATATCGAGACTGGAGATGAAGATAGGGCGTACAATAACGAAAGACCACGACTTGGACACCCAAGCAAAGGATCGAAAGAGTTTGAGATGTCACGTGGTGAAAAGGACCCGACACTTTTAGGTTAGTCAGATTCACTTAACGAATTAAAATTACATGAAAGTTATCCGAATTCAAATCATATACAGTCATTCAGACATTATGACAATAAAAAAGATATTAATATTATAGTATATTTCGGGATTTGTCTGAGCTATTACAAACGTCTGGAGATGTTTTGAAAAAGGAGAATAGGTATAATCGTAAATGTCAGTCTCACTGGTTTGATATTTTTTTGCAAATGTTTAGAAAAAATAAGTTATTCAGAAAATATAGACGTGATAAAACAGAAATAAATCTAAATAATTATAAGTTAGCTAAAAATGAGTTTAAGATGTGTGTCAAAAAGAGAAAATCAATATTTAAAGCGGATGACTATTGACAGACACCAAAATTGAAATAATATTACAAAACATCAGTGGAAACAATATTTTGAAAATCTGTTCTCTGTAGAAGACACAAATTATTTATGAAAATGCTGACAATAATGACATAATACTTAAAATAGACAGTCAGTGACTTGAAAAATAATATATATAGGGCAGCAATTACTGACGTAGAAATAATCGAGTCGATAAAAGCATTAAGGAAAGGTCATGCGGAGGCAAAGACAATTTGTTTCCCAAATTTTTATATATTCAATTGATTTTATTTTGCCTCTTAAATAGAGTATTAAACAAAGTACAATGCCTCTTAATAAACTATTTAACATGATGAAGGTATTTTCCTAGAGTCATGTACTAAATCCGTCAAAGTGACAACATATATATCAAAAGGACGATACAAACTGCACGAGCAGTTAGAGGTACTTCATTACTTAACTTTCTTGGTAAGTCATACATACGCATATCATTAAGAAGCTCTCTTTTTTGTTAACATTTTTGACAAAATAAATTATGAACAAGCAGGTTTTTTAGGCAAGTTACTCTACAATGGATAATTTCTTCATTTTGTATTTTATCCTGTCAATTATTTCATATCCGACCCGCTAGAGGGGTGGCGTATAAATATTGCTTCGCATGGTACATGCTACGTCACGGACTATTTTTGTGTTTATAATCAGAAGGAAGCGATAAAATTGTTGTTATTTCAAACAGAGACTATTTGAATAAAAATCAAATATTTCAATATGTAGATCTTTCAATGTAATGATCATTTATGAAAATAAAATTATTGAAAGTTTGGAACTATTTTTTGTGTATATGTACACCTGGCGGATAACCTTGACATTAGCCTAATTTGAAACATTTTTAAGATAGGTTTTCAGTATCTTTAGTAAATTATATCCAAATGCCAGATGTGACAGGATAAATAGAATAATAGGTTAGTGTCTTAATTGAGAAAGTTTATCTGGCAAGGCGTAGGAATTTATCGGGTCAGCCGAAGTCGAACCCTTTAAATTCGGCAGCCGAGTCAGATAAACTTTCTCATATTAAAACGCTAACCTATTATTCTCTATCAATCATAACAATAAAGAAACAATTATCTAAAAAAAGTGGAACACTGTATGTAGCGTTTGTAGACTTTCAGGTGTTCCTTTTTTCACTCTGAATTACTCCAACAGATCTGTGAAATTCTACATAATCTAGTCTATCAACAAGTCTTCTTTCGAATTTTACTCATTGTAGAGAAGCATATACTATCTAGAATAGGCCACTGTTTAGCATATTTGTTCCAATAAATCGGCATTAATTTCCAAAAAACATTTCTTGTTGTTTGCGCTTCCATATTAAGGTTTTAATCTCATTCTACATTATGCAATGTAAAGTTTACAGTCATTGTACTGAAAGTGTTTGTTTTCCGTTAATAGCATTCACTTCAACAGAGAGCATCTGACTGTTTTCACAGAGACCTATTTCAGTCACAACATCTTCATATATTTATGAACATGAAGTTTCATCATCAAAAATTCATTTAATTTTACTTCATTGTTTTACTCTTAATAATAACAGGAACTGTTCACAAAAGAAGTGCTGTATACTTTTGGTTCTTCTGTATATTTGTTTCTTTTGCTGAAGGAATGTACTCAGAAGCATTTCGATTTAACCTGGCAGAGCCGTTTTTATGTAATATAATTGTTGTGTGTTTTGGCGCAATTGTTTAAATTGCATTTTCTCATTGGCCTGTATTCTTTACCAGTTAAACATCTGAAACACAACCCCGCTTATTTCTCTTTTTCATATGTGTCTTAAACTGAGAACAGTCCATGATTTTGTGAGAACGTTCACATACTTTATATTTCCTTTATGTGTTGTGACTGTTTTAATTTTCAGTTTTGTTTTGCACTTTCGTTACACTATAAATAGTTTTACTTGCTCAATAGCAATCTCTCCTTTTAAATTTACAAACAAATCTACTAGCAGTATAACCAACTTTACTCCAAGTGCCTTTAGAAAACCATAAAAGAGCTAAGTATGTCTTCTAAAAGGATGAAAAATCTTCCAGTAATATTGGTTTGAAAATCAAAGGTGAAATTATGTTGTTGTTTTTTTTAAATGATGTTGCCAATCATTTTAACACTTTTTACAACTGTTGCCTTAAATCTTGTATCAAAAGCCTTGGGGCAGATTGGGAAAAACTTTGTAGCATCTTTCCGTTTTAACAATGGTGTTGTTTTAAATAACTACTCTTATGCTTTCGTTACAGAAAACACTGTTTTAAAATATCTGAACAAACTTAGTAAGACCATAGGTTTAGATGGAATCTCAACCACATTTGTTAAGGATGGTGCATCAATAATTACTAGTCCACTTACACATGTTATAAATCTATCTTTAATTCAAATCTAATAATAATATAATTATAATTTATAATTTAAATCTGCTAGGTTGTGTCCGTATAGAAGAAAAATGATTAAACTGATGTTCGTAAAATTAGACCAGTGTGATTCTTTGCATTCTTTTTAAATCATTTTAGAGTTTTGTTTATAAACAGATTGATAAGTATCTACAAGATAAGAATTTGCTCTATTATTTTCAGTCAGGTTTTAGAAAATCTTTTTCAACGGATTCCTGTTTGCCGTATATACCTGATTTTATAAGAATTGATTTAGATAAAGGAAATTTTGTCGGCACGGTACTTCTGGATCTTCAAAAAGTATTTGACACTGCTGAATGTAGCATTCTTTTGTCAAAGTAAAGATGTTTGGTTTAAACTATGATGCTGAAAGATGGTTTCGGTCTTATTTGTCTGACAGCCAACAGCGTATCAATTTGCCTGGCATAAGATCATCATATACAAAGGTCCATACTTGGACCTCTCACTCTTCTTATGTATGTGAATGTTAGTGAAAAAATTTTTTTTATGCCGATGCAGGTAAAAGCAACATTGAAATTGAACAATTACTTACTGAAGATCTAGTGAGAGTCAGTTATTGGATTGTAGACAGTAAGTTGTCCCTCCATCTTGAAAACTTGAAAGTATTCTGTTTGGTTCAAAACCTAGGTTAAAGAAGGACTCCACTCGTGGTATAAAGTGTAATGGTACTGAAATCAAAGATACTGACCCTGTTAAGTAGTAGGGTGCAACATTGGACAAGCCCTTGTGTTTTGAGTTACGTGAAAGGATTGAGGTCACTAAGCCTCCCTTTTGTACGGATTGAGGTCACTAAGTCAGGAACAAGGTCACCGAGGCTTATAATAGATTTTTCTACTTTGAGACGTCTAGAACTCTACCACTGTGTTTGGCCTTTAGGTTACTTAGATCAAGGTCAATGACACATAGGTTAAACATAATTATACTACTAAAACGAAGTTTGGGGGTATATAGGAGTCACCCTGTGGTCGGTTGGTCGAGCAGTCGGTCGGGCTGTACCTTGTCCGGAGAATAACTTGAAAACTACTGGTTCGAATTCAGTGCAACTTCAAACAATGGTCAAGCACAATGAGAGGAAGTGAAGTGTCTAAGAACCATAACTCCATCTTCACTTTTTGCAGAGTTATTGCCCTTTAATTGGTTTTCATTGTCCAGAGCATAACTTGAAAACTGCTGGTTGGAATTCAGTGCAACTTCATACAATAGCCAAGCACAATGAGTGGATGTGCAATATACAAGAGCTATAACTGTGTCTTCACTATTTGCACAGTTATTGTCCTTTGTTTGTTTTCCTTGTCTGGAGAATAACTTGAAAACTATTGGTTGGAATTCAGTGCAGCTTCATACAATGGTCAAGCACAATGACTGAAAGTGCACTGTATAAGAGATATAACTCCATTTTCACTATTTCCAGAATAATTGCCCTTTGTTAGTTTTCCTTGTCCGTGGTATAACTTGAAATCTACTGGTTGGAATTCAGGTAAACTTCATACAATGGTCAAGCACAATGACATAAAATGCAATGTACAAGAATCACAACTATCTTTAATTGCCCACAACCATAACTCTTTTTTCAATTGTTTACAAAGTATTCTGTTACTAAAAACCTCCTCAGTCCCGAAGCGGTCTCGTGGGGGTATTAATCACATTTAGTGATAGCTCTAGTTTATTCAACCTTACGTGATAATTTAAGGCTCGCATTCGATTCAACTTAAACCAAACGTTCACAAAAAATATAAACAATAGATTCTCTCTCTGAGCTAACTTGATCACATCATGGGTTCAAGAGGTATGGGGCCAAAATAGGCTTATTTTTCCATATCAGTATTATAGCGATTTAACAGCTTTACTAATCTTAAAAACAACTAGCCTGGGTCTTCATTTATTGACCGATTTCTTAGATATCTAGCATTAATGTGAACATGAAATCTGCTCTTGGGTTGGATTTTAGGTCTCTAAGGTCTAGCTCGCCGAGGCTAATAATCAAAATTGGCACCTAGGATCATTTGGTTTTATATAGACAACAAAGGTGAACTTTAAAAATCTTCTTGTCAAAATCTCAATGCTTGGAGTTTCACTATCTGTTTTGTGAATGAAGCGTAATTGTAGATGTACATGTACTCAGATGAGGGAGGGTCATCGTGGCCTTCTTGTTCATGTATGTTCCTGTTATAAAGTGTCAGCATTGACTGTGGTATCTTTTTCAATATCCTGTGATATAATGAGCCATTTCGTAAGTCTTCAGTTTGTTCTACTTCAGTCTTATTAATTACAGCTACATCTAGTAAATCAGAGAATATTTCAAGTTCTTGCACACCTTCAAGTTCTTCTAAACAAAATGTTCATCGTTCTCTTTATTCCTCCATTTTTTTGTTTGTTTCTAATTGCTCATTTGCTGCAACATGAGCTGAAGCGGAGTGTCCAGGATTGTCAATATTTTTAATGCATACCCGCCCATGTATTGTCTCAGTTGGAGAAGCATGAATTCAGGTGTTGAAGGTACTTCATCTATGCATTGCATGCGTAAAAGGACTTCCAAGCTAAATACCATAAAAATCAGGTATTGGTATACGCCGGAGTTGCTTTCACAAGTCTTTTACTCAATTGACTTACATCTTTTGTCTTTTTGTGTTCTGATTTTTTTACTTTGATCTCAATCAACATAACTTATACATTTTGTTGTTTATGAAAAAGCTCCTTTAATAAATTATACTGTTTTCCAAATAACGGCTATTCCTGTGTTAACTTCAATTGTTTTTTCTGGTTTTCTTATAGTTACTGAAATGTGTAGCAAGTTTATGCCCTACGGTAACAGCTCTGTCCAAAATTTATTCAACTTTATCTAAATATTCATTCACTAACTCTTCGTCTACTTAATATTCTACTTAAGTGTCGCTTTTTTCTGGCTCTTGTGTACGCAGCATTGTGCGGGACTTTTGTGCGTGAATTTTAATTCTAGGAATTCAGAATCCTGCTTCATTTTATGTTCTCAATCGGTCTTTCTCTCTCCAACTGATTGTTCTTAACCAGACACGATTACTCACTAATTGTATTTGTCGACACAGGTACAATTGAAATGTTCATTTGAACTTTTCAGCCTATCCGGAAACTATACCACTTTGACCAAGTCAATTGTTTTCACCTTTTTATGTCTTTACAAATCATTCATAATTAAACCGATAACCTGGCTCTGCTACCATTTTGTTCTATTGTGTCGTCAATTTGTAAACATATTACCGCGGAAATCTAATAGCAAATTCTCTTTCTTGGTACTAATTCGAGTAAAATCAGAACATCACATCTTTACAAATTTATTTCATAGGTTTTAAAACACAAAATTGGTAAAAAATATTTTATTTTAGTATTTTAAGCTACTAAATTAGTTAAGTCTTCTCAACAGGTTTAGGCACTGAAATTTATTTACATCGCGAGGACCTCAAAAATTGATGAAAAAACAAGAGTTTTATTTCTTGAACGAAAAGAAACAAAATATTGTTTTAATTTGAGATAAGCATTATCTCCTTACTTAAAGTAATAATGTTTTACAATATTTTCCATTTCTAACATCTAGGGGGAAAACTCTATCCTATATGGACCTCTTCGTAGGCTGAAGTCTCTTGAAGGTATCAAAATTACTTAACGGTCTTGCCACATTATACACAAACAAATATAACTCTTAAAAACACGTTTTAAAAATCTCGTAAACTCAGTTGGAAATAAATCTGAGTATTATCTACTTATGGGCTGTCCATTGTTTAGTGGATTATTTTTAAATTGAAAATAATATATATTACTTAAAGTATGCTCAATTTCATAATCTTTAACTGTGTACATTTTTTTATTATGATCGTGTTGGGTAACTTTAATTTGGTACCATGTATGAACTGATTTATTCAGAAGAAAAAAATAAAGTCTTGAGGAGAAATACATTATCTTCCGAAATTTCGTTCTGTATCAATACATGTGGCCTGATCGAAATTCCCTGTCGTTAATCTGATAAGTATATTTTTCATTAAAAACCCTGCATTTGCATGCCATACCCTCATAAACCTTAAGCTTAGATAGTTTTTATCACAGTCAATTTATAAGGAGTTTTAGTCTTATCTTCAAATTGGATGAGTGACTATCAAATATCATAAGTCGTACATGGATTTTGTGTTTACAAGTTTTAAAAGATTGTAAATATATACACAAATGCAATGAAATCAAATCAAATCAAATTCAAATAGCGCCATGGAAAGATCAAATTATTTTTGTCGAGCACGCTTGCGGCTAGCTCGACATAGTCGTCACATTTGGTACTGCAGTTCGATGTATGTACGTGCGTGCGTGCGTCCGTCCAGATTGCCTTGTCCGGGCCATAACCTCTCTGTGCATGGAAGGATTTTGAAATACTTTTGCGCATTTGTTCTCCTTGATGAGGCGGTGTGTTGCGTGCAAGACTCAAGTTTTCAGCTCAAAGGTCAAGGTCAAAGGTCCAAAATTGCGATGATATACCCTGTCCGGGCCATAATTCTATGCATGGAAGAATTTTAAAACAGCTTGGCATATTTGTTTACCTTGATGAGATGGTGTGTCGCGTGCAAGACCCAGAAACCTAGCTCAGAGGTCAAGGTCACAATGACAGCTCAAAGGTCAAAATTTTGATGATAGACCTTGTTTGGGCCATTACTTCTATGCATGGAAGAATATGAAAATACCGTGATACATTTTTTATGCTCCCTGAAAGAGACATCACATAGGCCTGCTTTGTCCTTCCATCATTATGTCATTCTGTCATTCTGTTTAGAGTGGGGAAGAACTCCATAACTAAACAAGTAATAATTGCCTTGTCCGGGCCATAACTTCTGTGTGCATGGAAGGATTTTGAAATACCTTGACACATTTGTTCAACTTGATGAGACGGCGTGTCGCTTGCAAGATCCAGCTCAAAGGTCCAAAATGTTGATTAAAGAACTTGTTTGGGCCATTACTTCTCCATGCATGGAAGAATTTGAAAATACCTTGATACATTTGTTATGCTCCCTGAAAGAGACATCATATAGGCCTGCCTTGTCCATCTTCCCACGGTTTCCATTTCACTGTCCCATCCCCATAGGCAGCTTTCCATTGGCGGTCTCGACATGCTGCCCATGGACATTCTAGTTCGTATAACCTTTATCAGAAATATTTTGACAGGGGTTGGTGCAATAATTTTTTCTTTAATCAACTTGAACACTGAATGCATGTTAAAGTAGAAACTATGTATTAAAGCATATCATAGTACATTTCATTATTAAAATCTATAATCCAAATGTCAGCGTTTGTTGTTTTTTTCATCGAGCAGTTACTGTCACAAACAGACATCTTTGACGTTATACTTTATTTATTAAGCATAAATGTCAGTTACCAAGCGCGCACACACACACACTCTTTCTCATTCTCTCCCTTTATATATATATATATATATATATATATATATATATATATATATATATATATATATATCAAAAAAGAAATGATTTGATCAGTCATTGTTGAGATAAGCCATACAGTGCTATATATCAAATATCTAAATGATCTAGTACCCTGTGGGATTCAAACCCGCATTCAACGGCAACAACCGCCCAGCAAATTAAAATCATAACGCTTTAGAGTACCTAACCTTCGCATCGAGATCCACGTCACACTACACGGGTGAGAGGCATTTAATGTATGAAAACACTAACTATATGTACAGGGAGACTTTTCATGGCCGCCATATTGCACAAATAGCAATGTTGAGAATTATAAATAATCTAGTTCCCAGTGGGATTTGTACCCGCACCGAACGGCAACAATCGCCCAGCAATGCAAAATAAAAACACATTTGACCACTTGGAAATCGCAACAACCTCCAGAAACAGTGTGCAAATAACCTCACACCACAGCGGTAACGCTTATAAGTTTTACTTATATCTAAGAGATAATTTCTGACAAAGAACATGTTCAGCTGTTTTACATAAATAGGACTGTGGCGGGTTCAAATTTGGACCTCAAGTTTTAAAATCTTTGCTAGAGGTTTACTCAAGGATGTGACAAACCAAGTTCAGAGCTCTTGGCCTTGAGGTTTAAGAAAAAACGAATTTTAAAGTTTTTATATATAATACGATATTTTTCATTTTCATTATGAAGGCGACATTCCCCACCTGGACAGGATCAGGTTTGTGTGTGTGTGTGTTAAAATCATTTGTTGCCGAATTAAGTTTTTCTGCAGCTTTGCACTCCAAATTAGGCGCAGGTCATATATCTTAATAATAAAGTGTATTTTATTCATAAAAATATCAGTATAGAGCTAGGAGACAAAACTGCATTTAAAAATGATATTTATCTATCTTTTGCATCTACTTACAAATTTTAATTCACTATTCTATTAAGCCCACAATTAAGAAAAAACAAGTTTTAGAGCCAAATTCAGTAGAGAAATTAATACTTTATATTAACAACAAATTTATGCTTAGAAAAGAATATAAAGATAAAAATAGAAAGAGCATTTCACCGTCCATCTTTAATAAATATCAAATAAAATTTCTTTTAACCCATCGATTTGTAACAGAAAAAAAACTTATGCATGCTTTAGTTTTATTAATTATATCAAATGCATTTAGATATAAAATATAGGTTCAACGGACATATAAACAACACATCGAATATTTTAGAAAGCACTTTAGGTTTATATCGTATTTTTCACTTAGCTTGTTGAGACATTGACAAGATTTTAATCAATCATTATATATGCACCGCTTAAAAATGACTTTGTAAAAGAAAATGAAAATGAAAGAGTAAGATAAACGTTATATAAATATAAAAAATATAGAACTTTCATATTGATGGTTGGTCTAGCAGTACTAAAATGTGCTTAATTATCAACTAAAGATTCGGTAGATAAGGTTCGCCATGTTTAGTACCTGATGAACAGACTAGCAAAAGATAATACATTCAGCAGTGCATATGTATTTCAAACATAAGTTTTCAAAGTAGTGAAAGATAGCCTAAGCAGTCACTGAAAAAGTTTTAACACAAAACTGCCATGTAGGCTGCCCGACATTGTCAAATCTTGTTTCAATATATTTAGAGCTGAAATCTCACCATTTCTAGTATAACGAATCGGTATTGGTTTTTTGTGGATAACAGGAACCTGCATGAAAACTGCTTATGCTTTATACTCACTAACTAGACAGAAAAATCTTAAAATGTTACTAAACACAGTCTTGGTGGAAAATCTTATCTCACAGGGTCTTATCTCGAATGGCTTTAGAATGCAAACTACTTTTTGTATTATTTCGGTCAATTTCGAGCGGTTGACCGGTTCCCGAATGGAAACACGCAAGAGGCTCGTTTCCGGCTGGAACCGGTCACCCTCGGGTTTAGATATCCCGATCTTCAACCACCCCCAATGATGGATTCTATTAATCTTAGAACTTTAGTTTCACTTGCCAAGAAGTTTACCTCATATATACTGTGTTTATCTTCAATTTCTAACAGTCAGTTTAAACACGATGAAGCTACATGAAATTGTCTAGATGTTTCTAGTAAAGGTATTCTACGATTAATATTCCAAATGTTAACCAAGAAGTGAATCACTAGACGAGTTCCAGAAGAAAAATCTTCAGATCAACTTTTCCATTTTCATTGAAATATCAGATGTTTATTTTCCAATTCCATTTAAACAGTACCAGAGGGTATTTTTAATTATGATAATCAAAATTCTCATATTTTTACCCTAGACATATAATTACAAACGTTTACTTTTGTAAGGTTTCACATTAAAGATTTTATTTTCTTTACTCTCTAAAATTTCTAGTTCAAAGTTTTCCAGAAAACAAATTTTGGCGTTGTAGTATTTGCAAATTGATTATCAGTCAGAGCACTAACAGCAGTACTAAAAATTTGCACTGTGTAACGGTCTAGTGCATATCTTCCTATAATTGTATAAATACAACCTCTGACAATTGCCTCAGGGAATCGCTTCTTTGGCTAAGTGGTTCGAGTTTTGGCCTTCGATGCGCTTAGATCGGAGTTCTAATCCCGCTCTATGTTGTGTATTCGAAGATGCATTGCATCTTTATGTTACGAACTTTCATGTTCGTAAGAACCTCTTCCTGTAAAATAAGACAAACTACTTGGACATGTACCTAGACAGGGTTGTCAAAACTGTGCATGTACCAAGTTCATATATCTCATAGCACTTCGACACATTTTCTATAAACATTGAAATGCATTGACTATATATCAGGTCTTTAACTAGGAACAACTAAATATATAAGCCAATTTTCGACATTCAAAGCTCTTTTACTGCATCACTTTGTCCAATTTTCCTTGCAAAATTGTCTGTTTAAGGTAACTCTGAGAAGAAACAATTACTGTTTTGGTTGGTTTGGTTATCCATACCTGAAAGCAGATCTTTAAAAGGTGACTTGCGCCCTAAGTTTTAATCCTTGATGCATTTAGATCAATGATAGTGACATATATTCAAATTTACAGGGAATGTTATGAGGAAAGGATGAAGAAAGGTATAGCAGACAGTCCTCTACAAAATACGTTAGAAATTTATCCACCAGCATATTCTACAACGGAATAAAAAAAGTCTGCAGAAGCTTGAGAAAAAATGAGTAAATTCGAATGCAGTAGAAATAATATTTTTACTAAAACTACTTACAGCAGCAGTTGAAAGCTGAAGAAGATGCCATAGGCTCATGTCTAAATTGTTATGACAATCTGGATGAGTTATCCTCTATTATCAAAGTTCCTGTATAAAATTTAGTTCCACATAAACTTGATGTTTATTTATTCATCCGTCTAGATGCAGGCCGGATGCCTTTTATAAAAATCATTATATTAGACGATTCGATACATGTTTGATTTTTCAAAGATTTTGATTACCTCTGACTATTACGACGTAATGTTTTTCTGGTGTATTAAATACACAAGGGAAATTCAGAGTGGATGGAGTCCAAAAGACTCCTACACTTTAAAATGATCCAATATATTTAATCACCAATAACACATTATATTATGCATTTTTCCCTAAATTTTCCATATACTTTCAAAATTATGAAGATTTAAACCTGCAGTGACAGGCAAAAGTGTGGATCTTTGACATTTTGTAAGTAAACAGTTTATTCTCATGCCAAGTGGGCCGCATTGATCTCAATGTTTTCTAAGAAGCTAGAAAAAACATTTTGCTTGTAATATGTTTATCATTGCAGTATGCATTTTAAATGTCAAAATTCTAAATCAAATCTTTATTAATCAGATTTTATAATTCACTATCAGGAATCTTTTTTTTTTCTTTTCCAATTAAATGTTTCAGTTTCAATTAACTTTCCTTTAATGATACATCAACGGATATTATGACATTTATTGATTTTAGAATACTTCAAACTTAAAGCTGCGAAGTAATCTATTCATGAAGTGTTTTGACTGCTCCTTTCTTTGAAATCATATTCACAGAATATCTCGGGTAACATACTCATACTTCATTTGATAAGGAAATGGTAAATTCATGATAAACAGAATAAGATGTCTTTAAAAGTGAATGAATAGCATTTACTAAAGCTGACATGAGTTGTATAAATACGTTGCAATGTCTTTAAAAACTCACACATCAAAAATAGTTATTAGAAACGTGAACAAAAACTTAAATAAGTTCTACTGAGTAAAGTTAAAATTCAATGCTGTTAATAATTTTTCGGTATTATTTCTAAAACTTTTTGAGCTCATGAATCTTCAAAATACAGTTCTTATAAGGAGAAAGTCTTCGTGACAAATTTGAAACTATGTAAGCATTTTAAGCTTGTTTACTAAAAATCACTATTGTGTGTTTTGCTTACATTATGTGGAAGTAAATGAAACTATTAATGTAACTCTTAAAAGGTCTAATTCAATGAAAATGCATTTTTTAATTTAAGCGTTTTTTAGTTTACCAAACTAAATATTAAAAATATATTTTTTAAAAATCCATTTCCAAAACTTGCAACTGGTACATTTAACTGTATGATTATACATTGTGCTGCTTCATATGCACTTTTCTATGAACTGTCCAGATAAACTTGTAATAATTGTTTGCACTTTACATATGCCTCAAGTAAGGAATGGTGGAAGCTAAAATTAAGTGGTGCATCATTTTTGTCTCTGAATACTTAAAAGGAATTTCTTCTCTTGCACAAAGTATCTAAGTCAATCAATATCAAAATACTAGCAATAGAAAGCTTTTCTGTCTACAGTAACACAAACTGTGGTAGCTTAACTCATAACGTTTACAAATCAACCACAAAACTATAAAATATATCCATTAGCAAATATTATTTATATGCACTGTGTAACTGACTTATGTGGTACACGGTCCCAATATGCAAAACGCAAAGATAGATCAGTTTCCTTTCATAACTACCACTTAGATTGATAACTACGAGGGATGATCCAAAATAACGTAAATTTTTGCTGTTGGCGAAACAGTGGTGGTCAAAATTTATTAATTCACATACTGAAATAAATCGGAAAAATTGATAAATCTATGTATTTTGTAGATTCAAGTTAACTTGAAATATCTAAATTTTAAGCTGTCGGGTAGGACACTTTCTTTGAGTACCAAACAGATAACATGTCATGTATGCGGTTAAATCATCACTGCAGAGAGAAATTAACAAAAAACAAATAACGAGTCTATGAAACATTTGACACATATTTTTACAGATCACTGCTTTCGTATTAGCATAATAATAGACTGATGAAAGCTTATAATTTATATACATATATGCCTTAGTTCTAATTAATTCGTGCCAATTATCCGGTAAATCGCCGCATGAGCAATCGATGTTAACAAAAAAGCAACAACAACAACATAATTTATGTTGTTTATGTAAACTAAAGTTTGTAATATAAATGCAAACACTATATAAATTGCCATCGATTTTTAGTATCTAAACATTCCATGGTAACCTTGACAGTCAGTATATTTCAAACGCTTCGACATACCTTTCGTGCTTTTAATTGGCTCTCCGAGGTATAGTACAATTACTTACTCTAGGGCTTATAATTAGCTAATTGAATTAGTGTGTCTTGAATATGAAAACTGAAACTTATGACAATAGTGATGCCTTCAACATTGTTCAAAAGTTCAAGAGCAGGTTAAAATTTGCCACCAGAATTTATTTTACTAATGGATATTGTTTGTTTTAATTTGCGCAAAAATGAACTGTCCATAACATTTTTAATATTATGTAAGAAAACTACCAAAGTAAAACCTATTTACATATACTTTCTTTCACTGTGAACAGCTCTTCCTCAATAAATCTCACTTTCAACTTCTGAAAGCACCTGCCCTCGAAAAGTAATTATGTTTTGTACGCACTGGGTCAGATGGCATAATTGTTGAAATGTCCACATGCTTATCGTTAGATTTATGTTTCTTGGTTTTGATGTTGTATTTATTTCTTTAGTATTTGATCTTTCTGATTTTCTATAGTTAACCATATGTAAAATACATCTGTTATTGTCCGTCCACCTGCTTCACGTTTTGTGTTTACTACCTTTGTCATGCACTCAGAACGTTCATTTTGTTCCTGCAAACATGTTTGGTCCTCATACTTAAGTTTGAAATCTACTCTACAGCCTCTTTCCCTTCTGTTAGTGCTTAAGCATTTGATATTGGCTTATTTTCTCTAAAAAAATTCATGGTAGCAGCTGCATAAGTATTTTCCAGATCCCAGTTTTCTTGACACCTGACAGAGTGCACAGTTTTGTCAGTGATATGAGGTATGCCTTAAAGAATTGGCTGACATACTTCATAGCAAGAAATGTTTTACCCATATGTTTGTTCATATAAACTTCACATCTGTGTAATAAAATGTTTTCAAATGATCACACATGCCATCATTTAGAGGCTGCAGTATAAGAAATGGGAAAGAAGGGAGTACAAATAATATAATATCTTGTTCGTTTGCTCATTTGACTAGTGGTTCACTCACATGAAAGACTTGTCCATCATACTGCGCAATTACAGAGTTATCAACACTAATTTGGCCTCTGATACTTGGTAGGAAATACAAAGTATGTTGACAGAGTTACCTGCTGAATTGTGGCACATCCAATTCATGTAGTAGTTGTAGACTTTGGAGAAGTAATTACTTGATTGGTGCGATGATATAAGGTGGTCTATAGTTGGGTTATAATCCAGTCTCATCAATGTTGTAAATGTTTTTATAGCATTCTGTGTAATTATATTTGTCTAAGATATTTGAAAAATTGTTCATTGTACTATTTCACACACGCAGGAGAGTGGATTTTGCCAGGCTGATGTCAAGTTTGAAGGTTTCGATGAACCATCTCTCCAGAAAGCCGTAAAAAAGTATTAATTTTGTTTTTGAAGGTTTAGTGCTGCATTTTTCCAAAGTCATAAACAAGTTCACCAGCAGCATGGTGTAGTTTTGTATTACTATACCCATATCCAAGCTCAGCCATGGTCTCAATATGTTCAGTAAGGGTTATTTTCTCCTCATTGTTAAAACATATTTTTTGTCATTTTTTAATACAACTGGGTCCCTATAACCTTCCACTCTGTCTTTGAAGGTTTGAAATGGTACCCCAACTTTAAAAAATGTTCTCTTCCCTACGAATCCTTGGTCTTTAACTGCCTTGAATGCATTCAATAAAGTCTCTTGTAAATAGGCTCTGTATGTTATATTATCTAGGGGAAGTCTGGAGTTATGACAATTATTGGTATCTTATTTGCAGTTAAAACTAGTTCTGATTAAAAGATCACCTTTTATCAGTTAAAGGTAAAATAATATTGCACAATTATGACAAATCTATTATAATACAAATGAATAAATTTATAATGTTACCCAATCATATCTGTATCAAAATATTATTTTTGGGGCGTGGGGGCGTTCTGAAATGTTAATTGGACGTTCATTGATACGTTGTTACCCATTGCCAAGCTAATTTATATTGTATATTGATAGTGTATTTATGATTACTACAACACTGACGAAACATCACTTGACATCATATTCCGAATTATATTCACCAAGACCCATTCTTTTTGAAAAAAAAACAACCCATAATGTAATTTCCTTAACAATACACCACATTCTTATATTTTTGTTGATACATCCAATAAATTTTTTTGGCATCGCAAAAAGACACTCAATTAAACTACACTTATTAATATAAGTTTATTAAAGTATCGGTTTGTATTTCCTTATTGCATATTTTTCAGCTTATGAGCATGGTGACAAAAATACTTGTTTTGCTACACATGACGAATCTATCAAATCTCAAAAAGCTACTGGAATTTTTTCCACACATATAATTATCTTAGTATTTTATTTGATTCACGCGAATAACTTTGACAAGAGTGTAACCACAATGTGTATATGGCGGAATTTGATATTTGGGATCCCATTTAAATAAAAATTTTCACATGCATTCAAGTGGTTAAAAATAGAAACTAACTTGAAAGCTAGGCACCGATTGGCTGATTGAAAGGGCATGAGAAGGTGGCCTTCTTTTTGTGACGTTCAGATCCTAATAGCGGAATTTTAGGAGTTGATTTTAATCAACTTGCTAATCAAAAGTAAAAATAAATGTGATATAAAAAGTTTCTCCGCTAATGTTTTTATTTTGCAAAATATTGGACAAAATACATCTGCTAGTACTTTTACGAGAATGAGAATTACCTCCATTAAGATCAAACTGCATTTCATGTTATCGGAGACATGCAAACATTAAATCACGTTTGCAAGTAAAAACAGATAAATAGACGTGACCAAATTGCTGATATGAGAACGACAACCAGCAGTATGCCCATTTCTTATTCGTGGCTTCTCATATGTTTTTCATACCTTTCGTGCTTCAGAAAAGAAGCTCGTGAAGCTCACGTGTGTATCCGATTTTTATGCAATTATTATAACGGTTTGCAAGCCACCATACTTAAAACGGTTGTTTTTGAAATAACACTGTAACTATTGTTGTGACAAAAATCTATTTTTTACCCCTAATTACATTTTTTTTCAAATTTTATGTTAAGAATTCAGTTCAAATTAATGTTTGAGCGCGTCTATGTACAGTTGGTTTGGTGAGGTGAGATACGTCAGAATTGTTCAAGACTATGCAGTGTTTTTTCCACTAATCGGCAAATACGTTTAAATAATATAGATGTCTTTATACATGTATATCCTTCTATGAAATATTTTCAAAGTTCAAACGTTTATTTTCAGATCTCCAAAAAGGCCTTATACAACTCTACAAACAACTTCCTGAGCTGCACACACTAGATGTGCCATTGAATCTTAGAAGAAAACTAAGCATACAGGTGCTTCCGTTATTTGAACCAAGAGGTAAATATGAAGAATCGCGCCAATTTGAATCAAAGGCAGCACAAAATCTGTGCTCATGGGCAGAGTCGCTCTATTTTAACTCTGATAAAAAGAACAGAGTCGTACTTGTTAATGGCTCACCTGATGTTGTTAGTGACGCATTTGTTAGTATACTTAAGACGTGGATTGATTCGGTAGACGATGGTCATGTTTTGCACGAATCATTTGATGCAGTGATTCACTTGAAGGGAATACAAACCACATTGAAAGAGGACTTAAATTTCATTATGTCTTGTCATTTCGCTGAGATATTAGGGATATCATCCGAAGAATGCAGTTGTATTCTTTCAAGCACTGGAAGGTACTTAGTTTTACTGGAAGATGAACATGTATGTCCATCTATTTTATCAACAGCAGACATTGGGGACCACTATTCTTTTATGTGCTCCATTGGACAGGATGCAGATTCATGCGAGAAAATCAAGGGAAGTCAGTCTTTTAAAATCTTTAACACTTATGGGTCCAGACAAGTCAACATCTCTTTAAGAGACGATTGTATCTTGAGTCGGGAAGATGCTACTGAACTTGAGAAATGGCTGAATAGCCTTTCAGAAGCTCATAATTCCAAATTCAACAAAGCGAGGCATTATGTATGCTTTGAAAATATACAAACTCGAAACAGAATCGACTCTTTTACACTTGTTCCAGAGGCAAATATTGAGTCTTTAGAGTTTTCAAACTGCAGCAGTTCTTTTGCGGTTACCTCTCAAGCTAGCAATCTTATGTTGCGAGGCAAATCAGTACTAGCCATCGAGAAAAGTGTGTTGCATTGCTGCATGTTAGACACCTTATGTCTGTTTTTCGAGTGTGACTTCGCTGAAGACAATCCGATCTCTATGCTGAACGAATTAATCACTGAAAAAATTCTATCTTCTGTCGACAATTTCAAGCATCTTCAAAACGTTCAGCTTAGAAACATGTCAATAGGTAGACAAAAAAATATTAACTGCTGTCTTCAGCGTTCAACAATAGAAAAAGTCAAAGGTGATACAAATATTCGGACAACGAGGACGTCATGTTCTGCTCTTCTTGGTTCATTCCTCGAATGCTACGATTTCGAGAAACTTGACTTCGATTCTGAATTGTCTGAGTTCACAAAAAAAATAATTCTTGATTCCATTTGCCACAAATTCATAAAAAAGAACAATGGAATCATCATAGAAGCATTCGTATGTGTCGATCGGCAAAAACAAATACCAACGGAATCAATTGTTTGCTTTACCAGCATAGGAGCGAATTTATGCAGCGAGCTACCTAAACAGTTTGCAGGTTTTCTTGTTTTATACAAACACCATGAATCTGTTTCTATGGAATCAGTTGTGGCTGAGTCTGCCAGGAACGATGTGCATTACAACTATATAGAGCACAAGACAGAACTAAGCCGAATAATTAGAAGCAACGTAGACAAGTTGTTTAAAGACCACAGCAATTTAGAAGCTGTATGTGCAAGTCCAGTGAGATCAAGAAAATATGGCATTGATATCTCAGCCCCATGCATAGTTTTGTACTGTCGCGTGAAAGGAATGATTCCATACAGCGAAAGTGAGTTCCCAAAGGAACTTCGCGACCCCAGTGGCGATAAAACATACTTCACTGATATACGTGAAGGATTCTTTGTACTTGGCACAAATTTGACAGCAGGGTCAAGAGCTTGGAATAAGGAGCTGGCAATGGGTTGCAGTATTGGTGCACAGGGAGGCGATTGCAGCGCAACACTAGGACCTTTTCTGAATATTTGTGGAACGAATGAAACATGTTTCTTGACTGTGGCGCATATGCTTCAGTCATTTGGTTCAGATGATTCCAGTCATACAAAAATCTTACAACCAGCAGACGGCGATGAACTGTTTGATGCAAATGGCCCCGCTAGTGACATAACAGTCGAAGATAAGCTTTGTGGTGAAGTTCTGGTGTCAAATTTTAGTGATAAAGTTGATGCTGCTGTCGTCAAAATATATCCTAATCGCATGCCATCTAGAGGCAATTTTGTTTGTCTCACAAAAGATGCACTTAATTTCACAGGTGAAGTATTAACTTTAATTTCGATTTTTTATTTCTATTTCAGCATTGAGAAAACTGTTTATAAAATTCTATTTTCTCTATCAACTATGTAATAAGACATCTTACTAGTTGGTTTTAAACGTTTAAATAGGTTCTTTTCAAAAGGTTAAAGGACATCAAATGTTGCGACATGTTTACTTTTACCAGCAAGACATATATTTTGTTTATTTTGAAATAATGAAATAATTGTATAAGTTTCAATCTGTATTATTCCCTGCAACATAGTGTAAAGGACATCAAAATATAGCAACGTGTTTATTAAATGAGCTTTATTTTAACTAAAATGAGAGGTATTGTGTGTGCCAAATAATTACACTGTTTCAAATGATTCTGTATATTGTTCATTACTGCCAGCCGGTAGCGGAGGTATATAGATTTGGCTGTTTGTCCTTCTGACCGTCCGTCTGTCCGTCCATCACCTTTTGAATGGAACATAACTCTAGAACTATTAAAGCTATAAACCGAAAACTTCATACATGGTTAAATCTCATTGAATTTAATTGCAGTTCATGGGAACTGTAACTCTTCACTTCATAATTTTGATTAATTCCCCATTGCTATTTTTTCTATTTATTTTTTGGACCATAACTATAAAAGTATTTGAGGTGCGAACGTTAAAACCTCAAAGGTGCTCTGATGGCATCAAGGAGGTATGCAGTGCAAAGGGAACGTAACTTTTCACTAGATAACTTGAATTATTGCCCTTTTTTTTCATTACTTAATTTTATTCAGAATGTAACTCAAAAAGTATATCAGGAATCAACATAAAATATTATAATATCATTGAGCAGTAGTGCAATACAATGCATAAAAACAGTAACTGTTTACTCCAGACTCGTAATTTCAGAAACTTTAAAGGATTGCTATAAAAAAAATTTAAGAAGACTGTGAAGCTTCAAGAACATGACAGGTATCAATATTGTAACATTAATTTGTGCTAACATTGCTTTGTGATATAATTGTATTGTATGTTGTAGTTCTGTACTTTAAAATGTAGTAAATTTATAGCTAAATTTGTGATTTAACCTTGTTAACTCGTCTGGTTTTGAAAAAAAATCCAGTTATTATGGTCACTGTGTCTACATTAACTATTATGTAGCTGATAACTCATAAATCATAAGGCGTACAGTTTTGATATTTGGTGTGTAGCATTGTCTGGTGGACATCAGCCAAGTAAGTTCAAATCGTCAATATTAGTTATATAGGAAAAACTTTGAAAATCTTCTTCTCTTAAACAGTTTGATATATAGCTTTGTTATTTGATAAGAGGTAAGACCTCTACTAAGATCTTGCATTTTATGTCCCAGTGGTCAAAATTAGTCCCATCAAAGGAGTCATTTCCTTACGACCTATATAAAAAACACTTCTAATAGGAAACCACAAAGACTAGAACTTAACTGTTTACTTACATGGGATGAGTAGGTACGTTCTTTTTCACCCCCTGCATGGGACCCCCTTCTGTTAGCCCCTTCCCCCACAATTTCTGTCATTTTTTATTTCATTTGTTTTATTTTATGTCTAGGTACTTGCCCCCACCTTTCTTGCCCCCACACTCCTCCCCCCTCCAAAAAAAAAATTCTTTATTTTATTTTTTGATCTATAGCTACTAGATTTTTTTCTTTTTTTGTATATTTTTTCTTTTTCTGGAAGGAATGGATACTTGCATTTTTTTTTTTATGCCCCGAAGGGAGGCATTTAGTTTTTGAACTGTCTGTCCGTTAGTCCGTCATTCCGTCAGCCTATCCGAAAGCTTTAACATTGGCCATAACTTTCTTATTAGTAAGTGGATTTACTTAAAACTTGGCACAACGCCCCTTTCGGCAAGACCTTTTCTCTGACCTATATTTATTTTACCTTGACCCATGAACGACCTTCATCTTGACGATCCAATTGTCCAAAAACTTTAACATTAACCATCACTTCCTTATAAGTAAATGGATTTACTTCATACATGGACACAACACCCCTTTGGACAAGACCTTCCAAATGACCTATATTTATTTTACCTTGATCCCTGAATGACTTTCACCTTGAAGATTCAATTGTCCAAAAAGTTTAACATTGACTATAACTTCCTTATAAGTAAGTGGATTTAACTCATACTTGAACGCAACACCCTTTTATACAAAACCTTCCCACTGACTCATATTTATTTGATCTTGACCCCTGAATGACCTTCACCTTGAAGATCCAATTGTCCAAAAACATTAACATTGGCCATAACCTCCTAATTACAAAGTTGATTTACTTCATACATGGTCACAACAACCCTTTGGACAAGACCTTCTCATTGACTTATACTTATTTGACCTTGACCCTTGAATGACTGGTTCTAGGCTCTAAGTCAAAGCACCACTTCAAGGGAATTGTCATCTTACAGTGACAGTTCTTATTTTGCTTTTCCTTTTTTGGATGGGTAGGCACTTTCAAGCTCGTTTCCGATAAATAAGGCAGATGAACGATCTTGCTGCTCCGCGGTACTTTTGTGTTTAAATATTTGACTACATGTGCATTATTCGGCGGGGGATATAAATTCACAGAATTTGTCCTTGTTCTCTTTTGGGCTCATAGGCAAGTTTGACCAGAACATTAAGAGAAATTGCAGGTAATAATACTACTATCAAAGTTATATAAGTCACACTATCTCTTAAATTTACAGGATTCAAAGAGTCAAGTTTTCCTACGTTTGACCGTGGAGACATTCTTGATGCTAAAACTGTTACTGTAACTAACAATGCTACAGATCGAATCATTAAATTTGGCAAGGAGACAGGTCTTACAAAAGGAACCCTCGATTTGACAGAAATGGCCGTGAAAGTAAAAGATGTAAAGCTCAGCATGCATTATAACGGACGTGTGCTCCAAAAAGAAATGAAACAACAATTAAAAGTAAATTCTTATACAAGCAGGCCTTTTTTCTCGCTCGGCGACTCGGGCTCTGCGGTGTTTCTTGTTGACAAGTGTAACAAGCTGTTCTGTATTGGCATGGCTATTGGGTTTCTTACAGACCAGACTTGTATTGTTACACCAATACAACAGATACTTGAAACTATTAATACGAATCAACAGCAATTTGAGCTGAAGACATTTGAGTTTCAAGACATGGATTCATGAACCGTATGAATTTTATAACAAGCATACATCAAAGTTAAATAATATTGGACAAAATGCAGATATAGTACAAGTAACAGAACTTAACAGTTCTTTTAAATTATTAGTACTTTATGCATATATTTACATAATCTGTTATCAACATTTATCAAATTTACGATGGTCGTCCGGAATGTTCGTAAACCCCTGCTTTAATACGAGTATTTCGCATTAGAATTAAATGAAACTTTCTCAAATCACTCTTCAATGTACTATGATCGATGCTACAAAATTTCAAATTTTCTGTTCTTAAACAATGAAACGGCACGGGTTTATTTAAAGGGATGTAGAGGTATGCGGAGCACCCCATGACGTGACGTCGTGAATTTACTTACTAAAATGTGACGTCGAAGTTGAAGCGCCGTTATTCTTTCAAAATTAAGCGTAGTCTTGCTGTTCTTAGTTCAGTGAAATTTCTAAATTCATCAATAGGAACACGACAAAATCCATCGGCGCTAAGTCCGGACTGTATGGTGCATACAGCAGAGTCTCAAACCCCAGTAACTGAATTTCTAGCGAAGTAGTTGCAGCCGTATGCACAGGGGCATTGTCCTGATGAAGTATCACATTCTCCAAATTCTCAGAACGTGCGGGTCTTTTCTTTCGTAGAGCCTGAATAAGGTCTCTCATTAGGACCTGAAAAAAGCATTTTAAACCTACTTGCGTCTTTATATTTTAAGGCATTACACACGTGTATTTAATATTAATTCAAAATTATGTGTATGCTAACGTTTATTAACAGGTAATAAAAACCACAATTACCTTTAGCAGCAGTCTGCATTAACTGTGGTCCCGTGGGGTACGGCGTGGGTGAGGATCATACCGTGTCTATCCATAAATAGAATAAACATGTGCTTTCCCATTGACTTCGTAACTTTGGCTTTCTCTGGCGGCGGAGAGTCTTTATGCTTCGATACGCTAGACTGCTTTTTGCTTTCGGGCTCAAAATAGTGAAACCATGATTCATCAGTTGTAATAATTCTGTCCAAAAATGCATCACCACCCCTTTTCCATTTGCGAAGAAATGATTTTGCTGCTCTAACACGCGCCTCTTTATTATCACCGGAAAGTAATCTGAGGACCCAACGTGCACAAACACACTCCATTCCAAAGTTTTCAGTGAGAATTTTATGCACAGTTGTCTTTGAAAATCACATTGTTCAGAAATATCTCTTACCGTAAGGCGCCGGTCATCATCAATGACGTTCTTCACTAACGTGAAGGATTTCTCATTAATAACGCTTGGTCTTCCTGAACGAAATATCTTCTGTAGTTTCAACTCTACTATCATGAAATTGCTTGTACCATTTGTATACAAGAGAGCGAGAAACACTTGGCCTCTAAATATTTGAATTAATAAATTCCATCGTCTCTCCAGGCGTTTTCCCAAGCTCAATGCAGAATTTTACTAGCACACGCTGCTCCGCCCAAACGTCTGACGTCGTCATTTTTGGCGAGTTTTCTTCCATGATTTCTTGACAATAGTTCTCCTCACTTTTTTATTTCTAAAGCGATAACGTTCAATTCATAACAGTATGATGTCAGCGTGTAACGTCACGTCATGGAGTGTTTGTCATAACGTTACCTGCGATCTCAACAGGTCAAATACCCAAAGAAAGAAGGCGCATGAGACCGGTAAATATTTCACGTGCTCCGTGTACCCCTAAACAATGTTGCCACGGAAACGATCACACGAGTGCCGATATCAATTTCATGTTTTTTATCGTAATCAAGCTATGCAATTATGATCAAGGGTGCGCTCAACATAAAAAAATTGAAAAAAATAGAATTAAAGAAATATTGGTTGTCTACGGATTTTCCGGACAAGTTTCGTATTTACAACCTAAAGGTACCCACTAAATCTCCACATTGTGTTATCTCCCCAATTATATCAATAACTGTTACTTAGTGAAGTTACTTCTGCGTGGCATTTTGTACTAACGGGGACCAAAATAATATTTTAATACTACCGTTCAAACCGTTTATTACTGACGATGGAACCAGTCGGTATTATGATGAGTTTTCTGACTTAACTATTTCATTCACAGATAAGGCAGACTCTACAGAAGCAATTATAGATAATAAGTCTATTAGAATTTTTACCAGAAAACAAAATGTTGATTTGCATCCCGATTGAAAGTGAGGGGATATATAATTTACTGTGATGTTTGGACTTTCGCAGAATCACAATTTTTGTTCTATCGTTCTATTGTTTTCCTTACAAAAAGAATTAAATAAGCCCAAAAAATGTGTTTATAGTAATTTCTTTGTATCGCGATTTGTTCTTGTATATCAACATACCTAGTTTTATTGTATGTATCGCTCGTTTGTAGTGTACTTGTCTAAACAATTGTACTCAAAAAGTTGAATATCGTGCTAAATTTTGAATGGTCGATATCTGCCTTCAGAGCACAAACCAGGTGGTCAAATGTTTTTGTTTCTTTGCGTTTGTAATGCAAAACAAAATATGTTGGAAAACGATTTGCAAATGTATATTTCATAGAGTATAAGAGCTTTTTTTGAATGATAAAATATTATGTATAAAATGTTATTCCAACATAAGCTTTAATCTAAATTAGAATGAAATGCACTCCTTGCAGAAAACTAAACTACTATGAATTATTTTATGTGTTGTTTGTCATGATTAATTATTGTGGAATTTTAAGACCAGAGCTATTATTCAATATGTTTATTTATTTTGCTCGAGAATACAATGCCTGATATTTTGCAACCTGTCAAATTTATCTGTTTGCTATTCCTTTTACAACTACATGTACCTTGTATTTTTAAAATTTCAACTTCAACTTATTACTGCCAAAAGTCAATAGTGATACTACCAGATAGGCCGGTGTCAGAAACGTTAAAATTATAAACGATGGTAACAAAAAAAAACAAGATTTTACTAAAGATCTTAATTAATAATTTATTTTGAATGTTTAAAATCTATAAAACTTGTTCAGTCCACTGATAAAAGCTGGCACAGTTAGGATAGGCCTAATCTCGGTCGGTAATTTGTTCCAGAGTCGTTAAGTCCTTGGGAAGAATGAGTTCATGTGATGTTGTGTTTTTGATTGCGGGATAAGGAATTTGTTGTTTCTTGTCCTTGTAAGGTGATTGTGATTGACATTGACTTGTTTGTTTGTTTTTTTTTTTAATTTTGTTTAGCATGACCGGGCTGGCATGCTTTCGCCTTTGTTCTGAAGATGACCATTTAAGTTCCTTAATCATGTTTGTTACACAGCTTGTATAGTGGTAATCATTATTAACGTACCTTGCAGGCTGACCTCTGGACCATTTCTATTCTGTAAGTGAGATATTTCTGCTTTGGGTGCCATATAGTTGAGCAGTATTCGACCTGTGGTCTTACATATATTTTGTATGCTGCTTCTTTGAGTTGTTTGTTTTGCGTTTTGACGTCTCGTCTGATGAATCTTTTTGGCTGTTTTTGCTTTGTTTGTGATGCTGTTTATGTGGAATGACCAGTTCAAGTTACTACTTATAGTAACTCCTAAGTATTTTGCATTTTCTGTGGTTTTCAGTATAGTGCTTTGTAGGGTGTAGGGAAAGATGACCGGTTTCTTTTTCCTGTGTATTCTGAGTACTTCACACTTGTCAGGGTTGATTTCCATTGACCATTCTTTTCATTCTTTTCCCATATTTCAGGGTTGTGCAATTTGTGCAGATGCTTGTGATCTAATTGTTAAATAAACTATGGTGTCGTCTGCAAATAGACGCACCCGGCTCCTGACACTTCCTGGTAAGTTGTTGATGTATGCGAGAAAGAGACACGGACCTAAGACCGATCCCTGCGGGACGCTAGAAAGCACAAGGAAGCTGTCAGAGACCTTGTTTTCCACCAATACTTGTTGTGATCTGTTTTTGAGAAAGTTTTGTATCCATGAACTGATGTGTGGATAAACTCCCATGGGTTTCAGCTTGTGTATGAGTTTGTGGTGGTCTACTTTTTTTAAGCTTTACTGAAGTCCATGACAATAACATCAGTTTGTTGACCTTGATATAGGTTGTAAGCTATTTCCTATGTGAAGCCGATGAGCTATGTCTCACAGCTATGTTCTGACCTGAATCTGTGTTGCTTGGGACACAGTATGTTGTGTTTTTCAAAGTAATCCATCATATTTGAAACAATGATGTGTCCCAATAGTTCTGATGCTCTACACGTGAGTGATATTGGTTTGTAGTTGCTAGGTTTTGATTTTGACCCTTTTTTGTATGTTTGTGATGATGGCATGTTTCCAATGCTTAGAAACATTACCCGTGTCTCGTGACCTTTGGAATATGATTTTGAGGATTGGTGCTATCTCTGTGTGTAGCTTTTTGAGTAACCTAGGTGGACTCTCATCTGGACCTTGGGCTTTATGGTGGTTTAGTCCTGTCAATAACTTATCAACTCTTTGAACAGAGATGGATATGGGAGCCACTGGTGGGTAATGATGACATTGAGCTTTTAGCTATCTGTTTAAGACTGAGTGGCGAAGACTTTGAGAAGACTGATTCAAACTGTTTGTTTAGTATGTTCGCCTTCGGCACTGGGTCACTGTAAGTATGACCATCAGTGCTGAGTGGTGCAATTCCTGTGTTTTCAGTATTTTTATGTTTAATAAAATTGTAGAACTTTTTCTTATGACCTGGATCTGTATTATCTGAAAAGATGGTTGACTCTAGATATGACCAATAAGCATTCCTTATTTGTTTTTGCACTGAAGTTTTACGATGTTTGAATTTATTTATGTTTTGACTATTCTGTGACCGAGGCATTTTTATTTTTGTGAAGGTTTGTTCCTTTTCATAATATTTTGACAATATCATGAGTAACCCATGGGAAATCAGCTTTATTTTTGCATATTCTTGATGGTATGTGTATGGATGATAACCTTTTGATCTCAGCTTTGAACTTGTCCTATAATTTGTTTGGGTCTTCTTTTTGGTTTTAATTGAACGTCCTAGTGAATGTGATCAAGTCATTCTTGAAGGTAGACCAGTTTGCTTTCTTGTATGATTTGACCAGTCGAGGGATTTGTCTGATTCGCCATCTTTTTAACTTAAGTTCATGGAAGACTATAATTGAGCGCCGTCATGAAAAAATGTCTCTTCGGGCAATTTTCTTCGATTTTTTGGTTTCATAATTTTTATATAAACCAATTATTACAGATTATTTTACTTTTTATTTGACGAACAATTCTTGAAAAATGTCCAAGATATATTTTTTTTTTTACATAGACCAAAGTGTTGCTCTGACGTCGACGACGTTTGTTTAAACGTTAAACGCTTTAAAGAACGTCGTGGTTTATTGCTGAATTGCTATTGTTTTAAGAATGGATTTTGTAAGAACAAATAAAGACAGTAAGTCCAAGTAAATTTATTTTTCAGTCCTATGAAGTTACAACCTTAAAAATCATAAATATAAAAAGCTAACAGGGAAGAAATCACATAAAAGGATCTGCACTAATGTGCCCAGTATATTTGTTAATTTATGATTAACGGAATACTTAAACTTGAAATATATAGATAATTCTTATATCAAATAAATATCTGGTTTATTGATTACAAATCTAAGAATGACTAAACATACAGTCAAAGATAATATACATTTGTACATGTAAATCGTAAACCGAATGTCATTCTTCCCGTAGCGGTGGGCACGTCACATCACGGTACGCCTGACGAACAAAATGTCGTACATTTTTGTACAGATATTGCTGCCTTGCGCGGCTAAGTCAACCTGGTAGCAAGACTGCAGGGAGAATATCTTCTGGTACTGTAGTATTCCTCTTCAGGATTGTGACCCGCTGCTCTACGTCAGTTGAGCGCTCTTTCACGTATATAGCATCTTTCGTAATACGGAAAGAGTGATACCGCTGTATATCCCTTAATGGTAAGAAGAAACGCGGCAGAAATGTCTTCCAGTCATACCTGTAACATATTTTGGTTTAGTTAATAATATGTCAATCATAAATTAATTGATATTTTACCATGACAAGCAATTATTGATACACGTACCAGTAATATGACAGCGTTTCTGCCGAAGCCGAATTAAGCTCTCTGTTTAATTTGTTTTAGTTGTTTTATTGTGCAAACTTATTTAAATGGGGTGTAAATTTTAGAAAATAAAATATTTGTATAGAATACCAAGCCCAATTCTGACATCCATCATCCTTGCGGAAGAGCACGGGGAAATTGCTTGAAGCAGACTTTCTCACGACAGATGCCACCTGCGAAATACTGTCACAGTCCGTGCGTCTGTACAGCTTCTTGATGTGTCCAAATCCTCCATCCACAAGACACCTGAAATCGAATAAAAACTATATCAAAAACTGCTTATTTATAGTTCGCGTTGATTTTTTTCTTTATTTCTGTAGGAACGTAATAATTGCAAGTAGATCTGTTCTAGAATAATCGCTTTATTCGACAGTGTTTTAATTTGAATCTAAATGTCAGATTGTCTTTTTAAACGATATTCTATGGCTTGTATAAAACACGCCGGCTGGTATGCATGCACCTACAAAAATAGCAAATGCTCGTTTTGTGCAGACCAGAATTATTTTAGCGGACTATGTCAGAAACTAAAATACATAAATTCGCATTATACGAGTATAAAATATAATATAAATTAAAAACATAAAATACTTTGTGTGATCAGGAATTCCCATCAGGAGTGTTATCTCGTCATAGAGCCCAAATGAATCCGCCATGCCAGATACGCTAACATAAAGCGATTTTTATTCTGCGCTGTAATAAAAATATATTTTCATTTCGCCATTTGAACTAAAACTTAAAAATTAAAATGATGCTTTGTCGCATTCTGAATAAATAACGGAATGTTCAATGCGATACTAATATTTAATTGTAAAACACATATACGGTAAAAAAATACTCACAACCACAGTTATCGGCGTGCATGACGCAAGCTTTCTCTCCAAATCCCTGGTTTTCGAGGCAGTGATGTAGCATACTAATAACTGAGTTTGGCCCGTGCGTCCCTGTACCATCAACACCTGTTTAATTACATTAATTTTCAGTATATTTAATATATCGACGGCACACATTTAAAATGACATTTAATTTATTATATGTTTATATGAAATTAATACTTTACAATACTGAAAGGCAAAATATCTGTATTATTGAAAAAAGCAAAATATCTTTATTTATTTATTTATTTATTTATTTATTTATTTATTTATTCTTAACATACCAATTGATTCATCCTCGTCTATAAAGGTAATTATATTGTTGTGACACAGAATCAACACGGACGTCAAAAATTTGTATTTTCCTGCCAGTGACAAAATACATAGGGCCTATTTGTTGACTATGGTGTGTAATTGTCACATTTTGAGAATAGTCAAATGTGTAGTGCACTTTTGTTAAATTACAAGTGCGTGGCTGGGCAGGTCGATTGACTGTGACTGATATGTGCCTCATTTCCTCCACAGCCTCTTCTATTGTCTGTCTGTAGACCTGTCGCTCTCTCTGGGCATCCTACATAATTTTGGTAAATAAACAAAACAAATGAAACAAATCACTCCAACTCTATAATAATTAACTTTACACTAAAATATCTGTAAGGTTAATCTATAAACCTGTAATGCGAGCAGTAGTGTAAATATTATCTTAATACATGTTTAAATGTTGACAGCAAATTTGGTATCACAAGTATCGAAATATAATTCAATTGATATGTCAATAATTTCAAATTTATGGCTCCATAACGGAGGCAGATAATTACCGCATGATTTTTGCAAGGAAAAATCGGTCTTACTAATAAAAATCTGGAAAAGGGTGATCCTTGAAAGCATTAATAACAACAAAATGACATGAAAATCACAGACTTAGTTTGATTAAGTCAAGCGTAATAGGTGTTAAAATCAAATCGGCATGTTTGATTAAATTCCACAGTCGAGCGGATTTTAAAATTTAGTAAAGCGTATCTGCAGATGGAAGTCAGTAACATGATATAATAAATAATACCTGTATATGTTCTCGTAGAGCGTTTGCTGCCTCTAGTTTGTCCACCTCATGTATAGCATCAGCCACCCTTTTCCTTATCATCTCGCACTTATGACAAACGTCATCTTTTGCCGTCATTATCTTAATGTGTGGAACGCATTGCTTCCAAACACATTTGAATGTAGTAATTCCGAGAACTCTGACTCCGGCTTCTAAACATGCATGTTTGTATTTTGAATGTAGTTCCACCTTCGTTGTATCAGACGGTAACAGTATAGGTGAAGCCTCGTCTGCTCCGCGTGGTGCTGCTGGCATTGGTAACCCGTTGATTTCTGCATACAGTAACATAAAATCAACGCAGAAACGCACGGCCTCGTACTTGACTGCATGATGTGGCTTTCTTCCGGTATTCCCATGAATTCGCGGTACCGGTCCATTTGAATTTAAATGTTTCAACAAAGACTTAACAGTTCTCTGCCCAATATCGTTGATGTAGCAGAACACAGATTTACCGACTGTTTTGCCATCAAATGTGTATCTGTATCTCACTCTTTTACGTTTACCTTTCCTAGTTTCCTGTGCACCTATTTTCAACAGACTTCTCATAACAAACATCTCCTTTTGATCTTTTTCCATTTCCATGAGAGATAATATGTGCCCTTGAATATGTTCAGCATCGAACTGCCTCAAACAATTAGTTTTACACTTACATTGTACTCTTGTGACATCATTATCGTCTGACTCTGATTCTAAACCACACTCGCTCCTCTCCTGATCTGATCCTTCTGGCATGTCCTCTGCAGCACTATTTACAAACTCATGGACACGCACTATGATTGACTCTGCCTGACGGTCGTCATCATCGTCTCCCCACTCTTCATTTAAGTTGTCCTCTGTTACATGTGGCCACTTCTCTACTGTCTCATTAACTATGCCAAATTCCTTATAGAACTCATCTAATTTCTGTGTTTAAATAAAGTCAATAAATAAATCATAATAATCTATAGATAAAATTGTATGATCGATTCACATTACAATAGTTATAATCTGGGACAAAATATAATATAATGTTATATTTTGTTCCAGTTATAATAAACCAGCTAAGGTAGTAAATCAGGTAATATATTTATACCTATAAAAACACATACATTTCTTCCCTTCTCAACAAAATAGCTATGAAGTAGTTTTTGCATACACAATGTATTTATGCATACCATAGAATGAAAGTTATAAAAAAAAAAAAAAAAAATAAACGGATCGAGTATATACAAGCTTTGCCAGTCTATCACTCTCCCTACTACGCTACGGAGTTAATTATACACTTCACGTCTATTATAATTTAATACTATACTAAATCGATCGATAACATGGACGACTACTCTTGGACTGTAACTATGTTTTGAAGGGAGGCAATTCCTTTGTGTATTATGTTGCTATGAAGTAAAACCACTGAAAATCATGATTATTCAATAAAATTCGTACCTAAAATTTATACTTCAAATACTTTGTTCTATATATTACATGCAGAATGCAAATTGACAATTTCACCATAAATAAACTCATTTTTTAAACTGAAGCGCTCGAATCATCTGTCAAATTTGACAGCAGACGCAACATCTTAAAACAAATAAAAATCTAGTTTTGCACATTAAATCTTTGTATTTTTTTAAAAAGTCATAAAAAGATACAAAAATACCTGAAAATCATTCTTCTCTGACATTGTGTCTAAATTTCGCCTACAAATCGTGAAAATTCGGTGCTTGAAAAGCCGACATAAACTGCGAAAAATTTCGCGGACTTTTAACCGGTGTTTGAGAAACTTGTCCGAAACTTGTCCGAAGGTACAAAATGTCATGACGGCGCTCATATCATGGTCTGATGTACCTAAGCTTGGTAGGATTTTTGTGTCGTGGACGTGACCAGGAGATTTCGCGAGAAAGTGATCTAGGATATTTTTATCCTATATATTTTATTATTATTTTTAACTCTGACATTTTGTTCAAGATTATGATTTATCATGTTCTCTGCAAAATTTTCATGTCTTTGAATTTGCATGTATCTGTTTGTGTTTCATTTGACCAGTTCATGTCTGGGAGATTGAAATCACCGAGTATCCAGATGTTGTTGTTTTGAGGAATTTTCACTAGACACTACACAGTTCATTGAGTGAGTGGTCATCATTCTCATGGGGCTTTTAGTATGCAGAGACTAAAATGTCTTTGAGGCCAGTTATTGAAATTGTGACCATATGATGTTGCAATCTGTTTTTAAGTCTAGCTGTTCTTCACTAAGTAAGTTTTTTGTGACTGCAAGGAGGACACCTCTGCCATTGCCAGTTGTCCTATCATCTCTATACACCTGGTAGCCAAGGTGGCTGGGGAAAATTTCAGGAGTGTTGGTGTTGAATTTTAACAAAGTTTCAGAGCAGCAGATTATATCAGGTTTGACTTGATCGATAACTTGGTGCAATTCAGGAATTTTGTTATTGACAGCACGACAGTTAATATTGAGGATGGCGAGTTTTCTTCCGACCGTAGTTTTACCATTTTCTATCCTTTATTTTTATACTGTTTGGGGGTAGAGCTCGCTTTTGTATAACCATGGTGAATATTTTTTTCTCATTGGACTGCTTTGGTGTGGAAGATCATCAGGGACATGTTCCAGGGGGTGAAACTTGATTGGGAGCATAGACTGTCCAGTGAGATTGCTAGTGATGTTAAATATTTATGACTTTCACACGTAATAAAAAATCAAGAAAAGCTTGAATTGGACAGGAAGTCGTAAGTATTGTCTCCTAGTCCTTGACAATCACAGTAATACCAGGCACTGCAAGAGACACACTGGATGCCTTTATCGTTCCAAGTAATCTCTTTAAGACATGTTCCACATAGATATTTTGTTTTTGTTCCTGGACTGGCCTCAGTATCTGATGTTTGGGTAGCTAGGAGACAGTGAATAAATATCAGCGAGCACTTGCTTGGGACCTCTGCTTGATTGTGAGAAATAAGCCTACAAGACCTTTTAACCGAGATAAAGATAGAGCCTAGTTGGGAAGATGGTGAGGGTTGACCAGTACTTATTAACGTCTATGCATTTATTAACAGAAAAAGGACGAAACTAGTTATTACTATATTCATTGTAGATGGAAACAAAGTAACCGGAAGTGTGGGAAAATGGCGGGTGAAATTGACAGTTGTCGACTGAGGAAGAAAATTGCTCGAGTTACAACGTCAGCCTTAACCAGCTCCAAAACTTTACTTCAGTTGGTAAACTTAGATTAAAATGAGACAATACAAACCAATTTTATAAAGAATTAATAAATATGAATTTGAGAATAATTAAACATATCACTTAACTACGGAAAGGTGTATGCACTGTTCGGACGTATGCGCAGAAAAAAAGAATATGAATGTGTGTGTCTTTTGTTTTCATACTTACTTACAAAAAAGCTGCAGTCGCATAAAAATGTACAAGTCATCTTATCGTTTTTATTGTTTAACTTCTAAATTACCGTCAACGCGTTTTAAACTGAACGAGAGTAATTTTCTGCTTTATCAATATAGACAAATATCAATATTTTTTCTCAAAAGAAATTTAGGTATGGTATCGGACGAAATTCGGAGTTCCCCTATTTTTTGTTATCGGCTGAAAATATTTAAGACACCGGTTTAATAAGATGTGCACCTGTTATGAGTCAGGTGTAACAACACAGAAAAATCTAGTTACATAAGGAGGGTTTCAATCTTTATTTTTACAACAGAATATAAGAACTGCAATATAGTCTGATATTCTTTGTAAGGTACATAAACCAATGCAAAAATATGCTATGTCATTGTGTTTCTAACTTTCAGTATCAATTGGTTATTCCAAAATGATGCGTCCTACATTGACCTGTTTTTGTTTCAGTTCTAATACCCACAACTTTTAAGATATTATTTCAATTCACTAAAAACACAAGCACTAAACTTCTTTCAACATTGTCACTGTTGTACACCGTTCACCGGAAATAGCTCATCAAACCCCCGAAAATGAGAGTACAATCGCCAACGTCGAGTTCACCCCAGGTAATGTTTCAACTTATTCCTCTATCATAACTTAATCGGTTTATCCAAACTTAACAAAATTTGGACGCTAAATATGTCTGGTTTCAGAGCAGTATTTGCTTTTATTTGCAAGTTGGGTATTTTTTGTGTAATTGGCGATAAATTGTAGCCTAGTTGTTTACTTATACGAACAATGGTGATATTTTCCACTAAATTAAGTCCAAAACGCATTTTCTGTATCAGAATCTATCTTGAATTATAAAATATAGACATTCTTCCACCTGTATGAGAGAGACCATTCACCAACTATAGCTCCTTTGTACAAAATTTGCGAAAAACAGTCATGCCTTGTGTACAGTGTCTAGCAATAAAATAATTTCAAGTGGACGGGGTGTAGTAGTTCAATGAACAGGGTTTAGAAGCATGTGTACGGTGTCTAGTACCCACATTTTCTTCAAAGTTAGTCTTTATTAAATTAGTTTTATTTGGAAATGCTCTCATTTCGGACTAAAACATAGACAAATTGGAAGAAAAAGGAGAATACTCCGAGTTATTTGGTAAATAATTTATCTAATTAGTTTTTTTAGCCTATCACACAATTGCAATAGTATGAGAACTACGTTTTATTATCTTATATTTGCACCATCACAAACATAAGCGGAATAGTGTCGGTCTGTATTTATAAGGCAGGCCGAAGAGTGGATCAGTGGTCTAATGGTAAAAGCGCTAGACTCGTAATCCATGGGTCGTTACCATCATTATAATCATCATCAGCAGCATTGTATTTGATAATTAAATATGAAATTTACTGCACGCAATCACAAGTTGGGTCACCTGAGTTTAACTGCAACAAATTCCCGTTAAAAATATGCGCATGCTTTTATAACCAGTGATCTAGTCTTTTCCCATAAGATAAAAACTCGTGCTTAACCTAACTAGTCAAGGCAAATTTTTTAAGTTCATTATCATACATGTTTGTTTTTAAATGAAGTCTTAAGACCGGTAAAAGGATACGACCTGGTAAATTAGTTTATTTAGCAATGCATAGCTATATATTATTCAACACTGTTTAAGCCAAATTATACAGTTTAAACAAGTTCTATCATTGTTGGAATGAAATAAGGTCTATTGAGTTTAATGTTTTTCTATAAACTTATGATCACGCATCAAAAAGCGGTGTAGGTGGGCGGAAACGGCGTACTATCATTAATATTTATCTTTTTTATATTTTTTATAATTTAATTAAACACTCTGTATCCTTTGCAAACTAATAAAATGTTTCGCTGTACGCTCCCTGCCTTCCACGACACTAATCGCAATTCCTTATTCAACTTCTGTGTATGCGCTGGTACTGAAGTTCATTTGCAATTTGCAGAAAATGGCATTCGTTTACATTCTACACTCCTTACAACCGCAAACAGTTTTCCATGTACACCCCGTACAGAATCGTGCTAGACACTGTACACTAGGCATGACCGTTTTTCGCAAATTTTGTAAAAAGTAGCTATAGATGGTGAATGGCCACTCTCATACAAGTGGAGGAGTGTCTATATTTTATAATTCAAGAAAGATTCTGATACAGCAAAATGCGTTTTAAGACTTGATTTAGTGGGAAATATCACCATTGTTCGTAAAAGTAAACAACTAGGCTACAATGTATCGCCAATTACACAAAAAATACCCAACTTGCAGAAAAAAGCAAATACTGCTCTAAAACCAGACATATTTAGCTTCCAAATTCTGTTTAGTTTTGAGAAATCGATTAAGTTATGATGGAGAAATCAGTTGAAACATTACCTGGGGTGAACTCGACGTTGGCGATTGTACTTTCGTTTTCGGGGGTTTGATGAGCTATTTCCGGTGAACGGTGTACAACAGTGATTGTATGGTGTACAAAAGTAGCAGAGGAGTAAATATATCCCTGATAATAAAGCGTACAGAGCTCGACTAACGTTTGTAAACAGGTAACAGTGTCAACCAGGCAAACCCTTTTGTATTGATAAATACATTGTACTGAAAACAATTAATCATTAATTAGAAGCAGTTCAAGTTTTTCTTCAAATGTGTTTTTATCTATAACTCGCTTGATGGCTGGTACGATTCTTCTGGAAATACACGACGAGATTAAACAAGACAGTAGTAATGTAAAATAGGGGTATCAGCGCACCCAAAAAAATATTTTGGGGTAACTTTTTTCCCTGTATATATCTGATTTAAAGCCAAAAATCGGAGTTAAAGAACCAATTTAAAGAAACCAACTTAAAGGAACCAACTTAAAGAAAAAGAAATCGGAGACGCCTGATTTTCTGTTGACTCGATCAATATACCTCATTTTTAAAGAGGTCAAAAGATAAAATAAACTTATTTAACTATTCAGATATATTATAAATGAGATTACAAATATATTGCTTGAAAGAGAGAAAATACACAAAAAATGTAAATCCTCGATATATTACAACAAGAAACGGAAGATTAATGATAAAAGCTACTTGTGCTTCATGCGGAAAAATGAAATCGAAGTTTGTTAAACAAGGAGAGCCTATTAACCAATTAGACGAAGTATGTATGAACCACAACTTTTGCTATGATAGCGGCCTAAGTAAAAGTGAATGTGATCAGAAAATGTTATCTGATTTAAAGAATACCAAATCAAAATCTGTGGGTGAAAAAATAGCAAAGAATTTAGTAGTTAAGCCAGCTATAAATATGAAATATAAACTTGGTTTGGGGCAAAAACGAAAGCCAAAAAAACCGAAGAAGGGGGTAAAAAAGACCCCCGAAATCTCACCTAAAGGGCTTGACAGTGGAGCTGAAATAACAGGGAGCGATAAATTAGCAAATAAATTACATAGGCCGATCAAACGAACATTTTCGAAGCGTAAGTTATAGTAAATGATGTTGATGATACTTGGTCTGCTGATTTAGTTGATATGCAAGCTTTTTCTAAAGATAATAAAGGTAACTGTTATTGATGTGTTTAGCAAATATGCTTGGGCTGTTCCGTTAAAAATAAAACTGGAGAAATCTGTCACTGAGGCTTTTAATAGAATAGTTTCTGAAGGTAGGGTTCCAAAAAATTTATGGGTAGATGAAGGAAAAGAATTTTATAATAAAACTTTTCAATCATTTTAAATAAAAATAAAATCAATAAGTATCATACATTTACTGAAGGCAAGGCTGTAGAAATCGAACGTTTTAGTCGATCCCTGAAGCGAATTATGTGGAAATACTTTACATCAAATAATACTTATACTTATTCAAATGATTTTCCAAAAATGTTAGAAAAATACAACAACACAAAACATAGTAGCATCAAAGTGACTCCTAAACAAGCAAGTAAACACTGTTTACTTTAATTTGTACGGTGATTTAAAAGTATCAATAAGTAAGCCAAAGTTAAAAATTGGAGACCGTGTTCGTTTAAGTAAGATTAAGAAACATTTTGAAAAAGGATATACGCCAAATTGAACTGAGGAAATATTTATAATTGACGGAATTCAAAATACAAACCCAAGAACATACAACATTAGAGACTTAAATAATGAGTTGCTCCAGGTTTCCTTTTTACGAACAAGAGCTTTTACCTACTAAACAAGAAGTTTTTAGATTAGAAAAGGTTATAAGACAGGATTATAAGAGAAAACAAGCTTTAGTTAAATGAAAAGGTTATAGTGAAAACTTTAACAGCTGGATTCCATTTAGTGATCTCAAACAAATATAATCAAATTAAAAAAACATATTATATAAATGAGTGATAGAAACAATAGATCAATTAATTATTCACTTATTAATAACTAAACTTGCTGCTGCCTACAGAAAAAGTTGTAAGTTTTGCGGAAGAGTCAACACTGGACTACAAATAACAGCAGGTATAATGGGTTGCTCTGCTGCACTAGCACTTGTCCCAACTTTTCCTATATTTGTGGCAATTGCCGGGGCTATTCCATCTGTTTTTACGATATTTGTTAATAAACTAAAAATTGAAGATAAGAAAACTATTTTAAAAGTACATCATCAGATAATAAAACAACTTATAACAAAAGCAAGGATCGGGAAAGTAAACAAAGAAGACGAGAAAAAAAAGTTATTGAGAATATTTTTACAATACTTTTAGAAATGCAGAGAGAAAAACCATTCAATGCCTTTGGAAATGTATATGAAGGAATTTAAGCTTAACGGGTATAAAAATAACTCTTTAGAAGATAAAGATAAATCTTTAGATGATAAAGATAACGAGTGACGACTGAATGCGTTATGTTTATTAAGTTTTTTTAAGTTAAATGTATATAGAAATGGTAGATACATTTGGTTATACTGCTGGAGTAGTACTAGATAAAATGTCCGCTGCATCACGATTAGTAAAAAGGTTTTGATGACAAGGGGTATCATTATAAATAACCTATTCCAAAACAAATACAAAAAGAACATGAAAATCATCGAGAAGAAGATTGAAAAACTAGGTGGTTTTGACAAAACACTTAAACAATTCAGTCATGTATCATTGTTGGAAAAAGATTATTACGACATCAAATCATTTCTTGATACAAAAAAAGATTTGTTTGACCATGTTCAAGCCGAAGAAGAAAGAAAAGCACGCCGAAACCTAAACCAGTTGTTGCTATAGAAGTAGATACAAATAATGTTAAAGAATATGAAAGCATACATGCAGCACATAAAGATCTAGGCGTTAATCCAGGTCAAATAAAAATGTGCTGTGAAGGAACAAACAATGTAAAGACAGGTTTTTCTAAAAAGGAAGGAACACGTTATCAGTTTTTATTATGCATTTTCATTAACTTAAAGATTTTATATTTTAAGTTATATAGATGGAAATTGAAAGATCCCCGAGACAATACATTAAGAAATTTGAAATTAAAATTGTGCATAGATATGATCCAAAAAACCAGTTGTATATAACTGATCAAGACTCTTTCGATATACTTAAATCTGAACTCCTAAAATATAAAGGTCTTAAAATAAATAATGTTTTAAAAATAATTTTTGCAAAGATAAGTAGCGAAGATACAATATACAAAACAGCTTATTTTCAATCATAGATGAAACGCGTGTCTGAATAACGTCCGTAACTTTTTAAAGAACATTTTTGAGGTTGCAGTTTGCACGCGCCCATATTTTTGGGTAATCTTTCAGCGTGTCTTGCCCGCTACATCTGCTTTGCACATACACTATGTTTGCAGTGTGCCGTTATGTAACCCTTAATTTATATTGCATCTTTACTTCTTTTCCCACCTTCTTTTGTAGTAGCGTCTATGACTAGACATGGGAACCAAGGAGTTGTGATCATTATATTTGATCTAGATAAATAATATTGGTGTCTATATATAGCCTGTGTATCGGGATTTATCTAGTTTACAATATTCATGATTCCATCGTACTTCATGGAAATAGCAAGGTCGAAAAACTACATCTGAAAACACCCTCGATTTTTTATGTAAAATATGTGAATGTACCATGGGGCAGCTGTCAAATTTAAAAATATGTTACACATATCTGACCAAGACTTATCAGAACCAAGAACTACATATTAGTTATCTAAAACATTACTTTCTGAAGTATGGATCGCCATGCCTATCAACTCGTACCCAAGGCTCTTTTTTTTCTTTTTCACATTTTTTTAACAAAACATTTTTGTGAATGTTAATCATAAAATTACCTTTAAAAGAAATGGTCCTCGAATGTAATATCACAAAGTTCAGTAAAATGAAACCCGTCACTTAAAATTATACACTTATGAATTAGGTACGTCTTCTACAACAATTTTAGTCAATGTAGTGTAATTACTCTTCTGATGGGCCGAGAACAAATGGTAGTGGGCATTACGTTTTGACGAGAGGATTTGCTGACAAATTTTGCACTGAAATCTTGCTTTCTGTCGACGAACAATCTGATAATGTACGAAGATTTACCTCGCACGGGTTGAGTCGTTTCTGCCTCCCTTTTCTTTTCAGGGGACGCTCAAATATAGTCTGGTTACCTGCCCCCTTGCTCACGCCGGGTACCGGACTATCATATACGGAAATAGACGAAGCAGCATTCGTTCGAATTTTTTTAAGATGAAACACTGTTAAACACTTTAAGAAGTTTCATCATTAAATTATGTTAAACTAGAAATGTGTCCACTGGACACAGATGCCCCCACTCAACCTAGCTACTCATATATTTAGCAATATGGCCACGAGATAGTCATACACGCTGAATCATTAATAAGATTGGTTTAACAAAATGACAACTATAAGAAACCTGTTGTGGTGTGAAGACTCAAAATACTGTCTCCAACACTGTGACCAATGGATGAATATTATCCTTCACAATTTTGTATGCATAGTTAGACATTCTTGGAGTTTGCAGATGGTAAACAGGTGTTTCCATGTCTAATTTGTACTAAGTTCCTTAGTTATATGTTCTGTAAGTCAGGCTATTTATAAAATGTCCATTGTCATCTAAATAGCAAACAATTTTAAGCAATTGTTGGAACAAAATTTCACCCTTTCCATACTTAAATGTTGAATTCTGCTTAAGCTGGTGCTAACGGGTGTGGACGGTAACTTGCATTTTCCATTACTGTCGATGAACATGCTCAATCAAACTGAGTCTGCAATTTGACCATTGGAACAGCGTTAAACTCACTAAGATGAAGGGAATTTCTTTAGGTATCAAACTGTAGGGCAACAATGCTGTGGTCTGAGAAGTAGGTTAACAGGCAGGATAATCTGGGTTGTAGAATATTATTCTGTATGTAGACAATGTCAACTGTAGAATCACCTCTGTGAGTTGGGAGCTGCACACACTGGGCATAATAATTCAATTTCTGTGACAGTCGTGTATAATTTTTAGAATTAAAAGCTAAGTTGAAATCGCCAAGCAGTACATCTGGAGAAGTTAGGTTTGCAATATGTGTTAGATTATTAATAAAGTATGTTTTGTTCGAGGATGGAGATCTACAGATAAGACAGAATGACCTTGGACAGAGCTCTGATGAGATGGTAACTGACACTTGTTCCATATGAGGTTGATGTGAAACACTGGAAGTTATCACTGGCAACTCTTCTCGTGTGTAGAACAACAAACCATGGCAGTTGTCTTCCCGAGACATAAGCAAACATGTCAAGCTCCACCCAACAAGCTGATGGTACTTTACTTGATTCTCATAGACATTTGCTTCAGTCAGACACAGTATGTCAACCTTGTTCAGAACTGGGTGACTCTAGCTCCAGCACTTTTGCGGTTACAGGCAACACAAGTTGAAAATTGAAAAATTTGAGTATGTAAGGGGCCATAACTCTAACAATTCCAAATAAATCTATCCCGGAAACCCCAGGTGCGCAACTGTACATGCTTATCAACATTCCTGTAAAGTTTCTTGACTGTAGGTGCAGCGCTTTGCATGTACAGGCAACACAACTTGAAAATTGGAAATTTTGAGTATGTAAGGGGCCAAAACTCTAACAATTCTGAATAAATCTATACGGAAAACCCCAGATGCGCAACTTTACATGCTGATCAATATGTCTGTAAAGTTTCTTGACTGTAGGTGCAGCCATTTTGCAGGTACAGGCGACACAAGTTGAAAATTGCAAATTTTGAGTATGTAAGGGGCCATAACTGTCACAGTTCCAAATAAATCTATACGGGAAACCCAAGATGCACAACTACACATGCTAATCATCATTCCTGTAAAGTTTCTTGACCCTAGCTCCAGTGCTTTTGGAGCTACAGGCGACAGAACTTTTTGGGGCGGACGGACGGAAGGACGGACGGACGGACAAGGGCAAATCTCAATGCCCCCACCCCCTTAGAGTGGGAGCATAAAAAGTTGAATTTATTAAATGACGTAAATCTCGGTTGTTTCCGTGAATAACGATGTTTGCCGGTGTGAAGGCGCCACCTACGCACATGTTTCGTCTGCAAATCAAAATGGATGTAATGTATGCCCTGATTCAATGTGAAGACTTATTTACGAAATTGGTCGACACAAGGACCATTTGCACACCCAAGAAAGACAAGTTTGGGTACTTCAAAGGAGAAGAAATCACCAGGAAGTTCAAAAACAAAATATACAATGCGGTGATCTGCGAGCTACATCGTAAGTATTTCAGTGGGTGGGGAACGATATTGAAAGTTCCCGGTTTTTCTCGTTGATTTGCACCCCTTATGATTTGAGCCATGCATGCAGTTAAGATTTAGTTTAATTACTATCATGCTTTGTTTTCAAAAAATGTCGAAATAAATAAAGTTATTTATAAATAACACGAAAAAAATCCTGGTCCTGTGTCAGACTCAGACTGATAACTTCTCATCAATTCGTGCTTTTCATTGCATTCTCTTTTTTCTCCGAAAGCAATACAACACATTGGTGACTTTTTATGATGAATCAAAATGAGTTTTAATTTTTAAGTGAATGGGGGAATCCTTATTTATACTTGGTGCCCTGTTTACCGGTGTATTAAGGACAAAACCTGCACAATTATTATCATTCTTTCAAATACTTCATTAAAAAGATTTTTTCCCAGAATAAATCATTTATCGACATTTGTAGTTTTTTTTTTACCACAGAAAAAGGGTAAAGTTAATCTGACCAATCATCGCTGCCATCTTCGATGTCGAGGTCACCATTTACTTGGATAAAACTGCTATCCCACCGTGTCCCATCGTTACAATTGGAAGGAGGATTTATAACGCATCCGCAGTCTCGTATTTCAGGGATTTAGGAAGGGGTGAAGTAAATATTTTTCTTGTTATTTCTTCATTTTTTCTGTCTGGTTTTTGATTAGTCTAAGATGACTTTCAATCAATGTAGATTCTTGCTCCAAAACTATTTTGTCTCAGAACTTTGCCATTTTCAAGATCATTCAGGAAAACCTAACGTTAGAAAGGAAAACGCTTGATTTTAGCACGATGTTTTGAAGATTTTTTGACATAAAAGTATGAAAGAACTTTATATTTTGTTTGGTTTACAAGAATTTCATAGTAAGAATTGATTTCAATTCAAACTTTAAACCTGCGTTTCCAATTTAATACTGATACAATCGTTTTTGCTAACGAAACACATGTAACGTAGGCGCAGTTATTTTTGTGGAGCACGCGCAGCAAGGATTCAATAACTTTCAAGTACCTTTTCTCACCGTAATTGACCAATAGTATTATTGTTTCCTATTGAATAAGCTAAGTTACCATTCAGACTGACATACAAAAATAAGAAAGAGTAGATTAATAATCAAAGCGCTGCATGGTCAGGGATATTAACTGCTGTTGAAATGTTCGCAGATTTCAATATCTGGAGCTATATCTCGTTGGTCAGTGCACCTAACAGGTGATCTTGGAATAGTATTTCTTAATTCTCCCTAAATGACTGAAAACTTATCCCACATGACGGAAGATCATACATTATTAACTGACCGTCCGCTCTCTGTCTGTATGCACATTCAAATTGTTCTGATTATTTTATCTGGCCTTGTTTGGACGATTTTGTCTCAAGTAATACTTTTATTTATTTTATGCCTACCAATGAAATATAGGGAAATATCAGTGAGATAAAAGTGATAATCCACTGTTTTGAATCAGTGAAATTACCATTTTGATAATACACTGTTTGTGCCGGAACTACTGTTTGATGAAACTTCAGGAATTTTCCCACCACGTAAATACAAGAGAATCCGCTGTATTTCAGACTGTGACAGCGAGTGAAATTTATTTACCTTGTTAAATCCAATTATAATATTGAATTCCTGAGCCCAACTAGTTTTGAACAATGATGAAATCCGCCATAAATTATTTAAAATGTCTGATTTGTTTACATAACTCACATGGACAATATCCAATATGGCCGACTTTCAATTCAATTGATTGAATATTACTCGGTATTAATCCGCTTTTATAATTAAAGTATGTATGGCTAAAATTCATTAAATATTGATAAACTGTGTAGAGAAAAATTAATGTTATTTGATGAAAGTGTATTCAGTTTATTTCAGCAGAAGTAAAGTTATCATATGTATTGGAGATTGTCTGCACTTTTTTGTGCGGAGTAACCAAAGTACGCATTAACTGATTTGGGGCTCACCATGGGGAATTTATTGAAGGCCCTGATTAAAAATGTCATAAAATACCCATTTTTGACGTGTTGGCATAAAATAAAAAAAAAATTGTTTGTTTTTTAGTGGAAGATGGGAATTTATTTCATCTCGTGAAAAAATCATATGTTGATATTTTCACTCGTGGCTGCGCCAATCGTGAAAATATCACATATGGTGTTCACGAGATGAAATAAATTCTCATCTTCTACAAAAACAAACAAATATCCTCTATATAATACTCAAATACAAGGGTTGCTTGATACTTAAAAGAGATACATTAATGATACCCATTTTCAAAAATACACGCCGCTCCAGGTATCAACAATCTACTTCGCCTTCACTTATGTACCCCTCTTCGCCCACACATAAGAAAAGAAAAAAAGATATTGTTTTAATACATTTTTGATCTGCAAAAGGCACGTACAGAGAGTAATACACATTCGCCGACTTATTTTAATTATTCAACAAATATAATAGCAGAAAAATATACAAAGAAATTTCTGAAAAATAGCTTCCAACCTAAGAAAAGTCAAGCACGCATCTTGTTAATTTTCTTGATAACTTCCATTGTTTAACACTGAAGCCTGGATCTAGAAACTAAGACCAAAGCCATGAGTTTCCCAACACACTGCAGTCTCCGAAATTAGATTTTACTATAGTTATAAATGTTGATCCTTAGACATTTCATCCTGCTGAGTCTTTACGTTGGAATTCATAAACTTTGTACGTTAAATCAACTTAGTACCAGTGTGATACATATGATCAAAACTTTTCTTCAGAATACTGTAATCGAAACGATCATTTTTTTTTATTCATAATGTGTGTATTTTAAAAATTGTTTTGCATGGACAATGTGCAAGTTGCTGTCAGGTTTTCACTTATTTTTAACTGAAAGCGCTCACGTTTGATATTAAGAAAGCTACAGTATCTTACCGTTTGTCGTGTTGTCAAATGATTGAGTGATTTTTTCAAGAACTTCAACAGCTTCAGGGTTTCATTATTATTTTCATCCTTTCTGAAAAAAAATCATATTATTTAACTTTGGTATACTGGCGGCAGTTTATCTACCTTTTTATCGAGATGTCAGTTTCGTTTTTTGAATTTACAATGTAATAAAAAGTACTTGAAAGATATTGAATCCTTGCTGCACGTGCGTCACAAAAATAACTGCGCCTACGTTACATGTGTTTCGTGAGAAAAAAAAGGTTATATCAGTATTTAACTGGAAACGCAGGGATATAGTTTGAATTGAAATAAATTCTTTCTATGAAATGCTTGTAAACCAAACAAAATATAAAGTTCTTTGATACGTTTATGTCAAGAATCTTCAAAACATCGTGCTAAAATCAAGCGTTTTCCTTTCTAACGCTAGGTTTCCTGAATGATCTTGAAAATGGCAAAGTTCTGAGACAAAATAGCTTTGGAGCAAGAATCTACATTGACTGAAGGTCATCTTAAACTATCAAACAAAAACCTGACAGAAAAAATGAAGAAATAACGAGAAAAATATTTACATCACCCCTTCCTAAATCCATGAAATACGAGACTGCGGATGCGTTACAAAATATTAATCCTCCTTCCAATTGTAACGATTGGACACGGTGTATCCGTATACATAAAAATGTAAATAAATCAACAAAGCATGTGCTCGAAACCAGTTCACAATGACATTATCATACGAAGGGGAACAAAACTTCTTTCCTCAATTTCTTGGATATATCGTAAAAGTATAATTACAATGAATAAAGGCTTTTAGAGTCATATTTTTCATTATGTAAAATAAATTAGTTACATTCTAATAAAAATGACATTTTCCCTGGCAGTTTAATTTTGATGTAATTGGCGTCAATTTGAAAGGGAAGAGTACCAGAAGTGCTCTTAATTAAGCAGACTTTCGGATTACACCAGTAATAAGCAACCACCGATAAATAGTACATTGACGATATTTGCGAGCATTCCTAAAAAGCACACTGCTGACAATTTTATATGATTATTATGTAATTAAAGCTGTTTTTTAAGCATGGAATATTTAATGGTGATGAAAATAACTGTTTGAACACTTGCTGTTTTTTGGATACAACATTATTTTAAAGTTGCAAAATATTAAATTTGCTAAGGCACCGATCGACAAGAAGGCTCAGATCAATGGTCCCAAAATGTCTGACCGCCTGACATGCCAGGTAAAATTTCATTCGGTCTTTTAAAACATATTTGCAGTTTTCAATAGACAAAGAAGAATTTTTTTGTAGGAACAGTAACTCTTCATTTATAAGGTTTGAGTTATAGCCATTCGTTACATTTATTGGGAATATAACTCTCAAATAGCATTTAAAGTATCAATATGAAACTTATTAGTCAGTGTATAGATATCTGAGGAATCATAAAGATTTGGTGTTGACAAATTTGCTTCAATCAAGTGATTTATATCAAATGGCAGCACGGGGGATATCAATTCAACAAATTTGTCGCGGCTTCGCCTTTCGATGTTTTTCGTTTTTCACTTTTAGCAAATAAAAATATTTGGAACAACAGAGTGCACAGGGAAAACTGAAGTACGCTTGGTACCAAGTACAAATTGGTAGAAGGTCTGAAAGTAAACAGTCTCACTCTGACAAGGAGGACTCATCTTCCAAGATTTCATAATTAAGGAAGAGCAGAATTGTAAAGAAGCTGGAGCCAGTGATGCAAGTTAGTAATTATTTTTACAGCAGTGGTCATCTGGAAGAATTCAGGATTTGATTTGGAAATTGGAAATAACTCCACGCATATTTTAATAAATGATAAAATATGGGAGCACATTCATTATTTCTTAAATAAAGTGCCTGCAATATTCAATAAAGGCAGGCAAAACATAATAATCAAAGTGTCTGTCTTAGTTCTTCCCTCTTGATATCTTCTTTTCCTTTTAAATAACTTGGCAGGTTGAGATTATGTGTCACTAACACGACTTAGGTCAAGGTCACACTTAAACTTCAAAGGTCATTTTTCGTATCACGACTGGTTCATTTTATCTGCATTTAAAAAAAAAACACCAGAGCTATTGTCGTCACCCACTTTTTTGTGTTTTCAGTTTTAATAATGATCCATTTCTTCTATATTGTGACTAGACTATAAAACTATAAAGACCGTTGCCAAGGTCAGAGCTAAAGTTTATTAATTTATTTTCGTTCTCCTTGGATTTTGTGTTTGCCTCTGTTTGCTGGATAGGATTACACAAGTAAAACATGTGTTTGCTTTGCAATAACTATCATTTGCCCTATGTTTCACTTAATCCATATTTCTTATGTATATACATTTTCAGCAAAGAAATTGTCTTTGGCCACCAGCATCGACACGTGGTGGGTTGATCACCACTGCGGGCAAACTGCCACGCACAGAAGCGTTTAGGATAAAGGCCGGAACACTTTTGACGATTTTTTCCCATTATCTAAAGGCTGTAGTGCCTAATCTATCGAACTGAGTCAGATTATCGTTAAGTTTAAATTGTCTGAAAGGCATTTACTGTAAATCCAAAATCAAATTACTTTTCACCGATATTTTTTTCTTTTCTTTCAGTAGATGCTGGCTTGGCAAGTCCCTTGAAAAAAATCTAGATTAGACCAGTCAACAAAGTAAAATAACAATTTGAGATTCATTTGTTAAAGGTTTTTGCTGAAGGCATCTGCAAAACCATAATGCCTAGGCCTAGAAGTTATATAGTACTGCCTAGTGCACTTCTACCAAGACTTTGTGAATTTGTTCTGTCACAAGGGACACTGTTTCTGACATTGACTTAGGTGGGAAAAACTTCTGGATACAGAAGCCTAAGAACTAAGAAGTAAGATATATATATGGTATGTTGCATTGTGAGTAATTGTGTAATGATCCTGTACAGGTGTCCAAATTAAATGGCCCCAGGATTCAAAACTTGACCACGTCAGGGTTCAATTGTAGACTGTATGGGAAAACTAAAAATAAAATATTCCTGCCATGAGCTTAGAAGATCAGTTGAGTGGACTTTCTTCATGGCTCAGCTCTATACATTTTAGTATTTATAATATTTTAATGCATGACATTTAGTTTCAACAAATTGTACATTTTATGAAAAACAATTTCATTTCACGGCAAAAAGGCCATATGAGGAGAAATTGTCTTTCCTGATGAGTGAAGTGAAAAGGCTTAAGAGGCGAGTTTCTGCTTTAGAGGACAAGAAAAGTAACACTAGTGATATACACCTGTAATGATGTCTAAAAAGCCACCCGAAACTGACATGGAAATGGATTTCAAAATGTCTCTACTGTCCATCATTCATGATGTAGGAAATGTTTGAACAGCAATATCTATTTTACTTTTGAAATTGTTTTCTGTTGAAGAAATTGTGAATTCGTCTATAACGGGAAAATTTCAACTAATTGTACAGGAGATGCTAGACCTGCACTTGACCAGTCTAAAGTTTAAAAACCGGAAGGAGCTATTTGTGAAAAATTTCTTTCCAGTAGTCACAAGGAAAATAATAGTTGAAAAAAATCTAAAACATTCAGAAAGTACAGAGAAGAAAGTACTGTAAGGAACATTAGGCTGTAGTTTTTGTGACATTCTAGTTCTATTCAGAGTGTTTAGTTATAAACAAGTTCATTCACACTTAAAAACTTTTTTATGCTTTATTATTCATATTGATTGGTACATAGTTTAAACATGTGCATATTTTCTGCTGAATTACACTCCATTTGTATTCATCAAAACTGAAGTTTGTCTGGTTTCTTGAGATTAATATATGTGAACAAATAAATATATTTTGAAACATTCATGCATAATTTGAAAAACAACTATCATCTTAAAATGTTAAACTAGATTCTAGAGAAAGGTTCGTTTCTATCATTTTCTCTGCTTTATCTTCAGACTGTATGCAAATTTGAATTTAAATTCTTCTTTGAAGGATTGAATTTCATTGTCTGTAATTTTGTACGCTCTTTGTGACCTTCCTGTAGGAGTGGGTTCACTTTTTTATCAAAACGTCGGAAATATTTATCCGTATATTATCCTTTGTAGCTGGCCATTGCAATTTCTGATACTTTCTATTAGCTTTCATGAAATTAATCTCCACTTCTCCCTCATCAAGATCTTCAATTTGTCCAATATACCAGTCCTAACAATAAACTGCAGCTACGTAATCCCCAACCTTATAGGACATATCATTGACTTCAGGCTCATCTACAACTGTTTTATTTTTCCTCACTTACTTGTTCTTTCAGTATCTCTTTTGTTTCCTCCTGCCAGTGGTGATCGTAAAACTTTCCATCCAAACAGTTGGCATAATAACAACTTACATTGGCTGTCATAAGCTTTTCAGATTCTGTTCCCACAACTGCGTGTATCTTCATAGTCCCTTTAATAGGCTTTATAACTACCTCTGCTAACTGCTTTGCTTTCTATTGTAACATTTCAGTTGATATATACATGAATGACACATTAGCCATAGTACAAGCAAAAGACTGCGTCCAAACATAAAACTCTTTGGCATCTTGAACGACCGTTTTACCACTTTTGGTCGCCTCATCTGCCATGCTATTTGTGATACCCCCAAGACCGTCACACGGGCCGATTCAAAATAGTTCCAGGACGCAAACATACCATAAAATGCTTATGCCGCGCAACAATGGAGAAGACAGACCGTTTTGTTACGGTACTGTCTGGTAGGGCTATCTGTCCAGTAATGCACTCTGCTGAGGCCAGGGACAAGTTCTGTAACTTTTGGCAGTATATTATCCAAGAACGTCAGAACTGCAGAAGAGTTGTGACCAAGTTCATCGGAAATCACAACGAAGCTTTTGTGTTGTAATTCGTCATTATTTCTATAGTAAATGACAACAGGGTGAAGTGTGACAGCCGCCAGTGTCCAGTATGCGGACTGAACCTCTTCAACATCTTTGCATGAATAATTTTCAGCGAAGTCCATATGTATAATTGCTTCGCTTCGTTTTAAGTTCTTCAGCTGCCCTATTTCTAAATACTGTTTCTTGACTCTGTTTACGTGGAGCCTAAAATCTTGTATTCTTCAAGGAAGTCAATAAACTTGCACTTATCAAGATCTCTCTCCACAGTTTTTATAACTATTTTCTTTCTCCCTTTCTCTTCTACTGGTACACGCTTCCATTGGCCAAACCTTATTTCCTCAGGTAAATCTGTCTGCCAAGCTTTCATGTATAATTTAGCAAATTTTTCTGGGTTAAAGAGACATTTACTCCATAATTCTTCAACGCTTTTACACATACGGCCATATTCTGGTGCCGAGTACAAAGACAGAAGTTCTTGTAATAAAAGGTGTTGTTTTTATATAAAGGTGGTCTAATTCTACAAAATGATACAAAAGACAGCATAAACGTTCTTCAGATAATCTGTTAATGTTCTTGTTTGATTGGTATTTCTGTTAGTCTTAAGTTTATCTCTCTTTCCTGGATTTGCTCGAGAATTATCATCTCTTTGTTAAAAATCAATGGCCTTTGTTCTGTATTTTCAACTTCTCTTTTCCTTTTATTTTGCCACATTTGATCTTTGCCAGACGATTCTTTTCCAATACCACTTTCTTTATTCACCAGTTTCTGCGAGCGATACTTTTTAAGAATTTCTCCCCCTATTAGGCCTCGTAATGATCCGAGTTAGGTTTCATTCCCTGTTTTTGTTTCTTTAGTTGATTCTCTAAAACATAGCTAAACAGTAGTTGTTTCTGTACTTTTGATTTCTGTTCTGTCGAGAGGTTTACTTGCATTAAAAGATCATTCATCTTTGTTTTGGTGTCTGTACTTTTTCCATGTCTCTTTCTGTTTCTACATGTTCACCACTACTGTTATTGTTATCTTTCACAATATCTTTTTCGTTATCTGCATTTTCTTCAAAGATATTTTTCTCATAACTGCTTCCAAAATAAAAAGGGATTTTCCCATCAGTCCCTCTTTTTGGCCCATATTTGGTGTTTTTTTAAGTAATTATGACAGTAAAAATACAAATAAAACTAGCCAAAAAGTACATATAGTATATAATTTTCATGATTTTATTCATAAGTAGGCATTTTCTAAACAACAATGTATGTGTTCATACGTACGAACAAGTTACGTGCTTTTCAGAATGGTTTATTTGACCGAAAACTTTCAAATCAAATAGCCTAATGAAGACAAGCAATTATGCAATAAAAAACAACTTCCAATCCATTTTGTTCGTACGTATGAACAAATTCTGAAACTCTTATATTACTTAAGTGAGAAACAGGTTTTAAACGAAAAGCATGAAGTTTGTTCATACGTACGAACAAGTTACGTACTTTTCAGAATGGCTAATGTGACTAAAAACTTTTACAAAGAATGAGCTGCCTTTCAGAAGACAATGCATTATGCATTTAAAAAAAAACACCTTTCAATCCATTTTGTTCATACGTATGAACAAGTACTTTTCAGAATGGCTAATGTGACTAAAAACTTTTACAAAGAAAGAGCTGCCTTTTAGAAGACAATGCATTATGCATTTTAAAACTAAACTTTCAATACATTTTGTTCGTACGTATGAACAAATTCTGAAGTTTTTTTACACTATAACAAAAAAACAGATATTAAACAAAAGGCACAAAGAATGTTCAGACGTACGAACAAGTTACATACTTTTCAGACGGGCAGTTTTAACTGAAAACTTTACAAAGAATTGAAAAAAAATTCAATTAAAAAAAGACATGCAATTAGGCATTAAAAAATCAAAAAGAACTTTTAATGCAGTTAGTTCGTACGTATGAACATATTCTGAATCTCTTATAATGCTTAAGTAAAAAACAGGCTGAAAACATAAAACATTAAGTTTGTTCATATGTATGGACAAGTTATGTACTTTTCAGAATGGATGCTGTCATGATACACATGTAATAATAGAAGACATGCAGTATACCTTTTTAATAGTGTATCAAATTCTGAAATTCTAACACTGATAAAAAAAGCCGTTTTTAAACAAAATATATAAAGTTGGTTCATCTGACAAACAGTTTCAAATAAGTGCTTTTCAAAATGGTTTATGTGACTATTAAATTAACTTACAGAGAATTAAATAGTCTAAAGAATACATGCAATTATGCATTAAAAATTAACTTTCGATCAATTTTGTTCGTACGTCTGAACAAATTCTGAAACTCTTAAATTGCTTTAATAAGAGCCAGGTATGAAAACAAAAGCAAAAAGTTTGTTAATATGTATGAACAAGTTATGTACTTTTCAGAATGGCTAATGTGACACGCAATTATGCAATAAAAAACAACTTTCAATCAATTTTGTTCGTACGTATGAACAAATTCTGAATCTCTTATAATGCTTAAGTAAAAAACAGGCTGAAAACATAAAACATTAAGTTTGTTCATATGTATGGACAAGTTATGTACTTTTCAGAATGGATGCTGTCATGATACACATGTAATAATAGAAGACATGCAGTATACCTTTTTAATAGTGTATCAAATTCTGAAATTCTAACACTGATAAAAAAAGCCGTTTTTAAACAAAATATATAAAGTTGGTTCATCTGACAAACAGTTTCAAATAAGTGCTTTTCAAAATGGTTTATGTGACTATTAAATTAACTTACAGAGAATTAAATAGTCTAAAGAATACATGCAATTATGCATTAAAAATTAACTTTCGATCAATTTTGTTCGTACGTCTGAACAAATTCTGAAACTCTTAAATTGCTTTAATAAGAGCCAGGTATGAAAACAAAAGCAAAAAGTTTGTTAATATGTATGAACAAGTTATGTACTTTTCAGAATGGCTAATGTGACACGCAATTATGCAATAAAAAACAACTTTCAATCAATTTTGTTCGTACGTATGAACAAATTCTGAAGTTTTTTTTACACTATAACAAAAAAAAAAAAAAAAAAAAAAAAAAAAAAAAAAAAAAAACAGATTTTACACAAAAGGCACAAAGAATGTTCAGACGTACGAACAAGTTATATACTTTTCAGACGGGCAGTTTTGACTGAAAACTTTACAGAGAATTAAAAAGCCTCCATTAAAAAAGGCATGCAGTTACGCATTACAAAAACTTTTAATCCATTTTGTTCGTACGTATGAACATTTTCTGAATCTCTTATAATGCTTAAGTAAGAAACAGGTTTAAAACATAAAACATTAAGTTTAATCATATGTATGGACAAGTTATGTTCTTTTCGGAATGAATGCTATCATGACATACATGTACATTCACAGAGAATTAAGATGCCAAATAGAAGACATGCAGTAAACATTTTTAATAGTGTGTCAAATTCTGAAATTCAAACACTGATTTAACAAGAAGCAGCATGTGACTGAAAACTTTCACTGTCTGTCATGCCGGCATAACAAAATCTGGAATTTCCAAGTACAGAAAAATTTTGATGTAATGCAATTATCAAAATCCCAATTCTTAAGATTCAAAAAGTCAAATGTTTTGCAGGTATTTCCAATGCAATTTATGCAAAAATTAATTTTATTCTCCCAATTCACTATAAACCAAAATAACAAAATCTGAAAAATGTAACGATTGTCTAAAAGCCATTGTGACAAAGTGGACTCACAACATTTCTGTTCACAAAATTCATGAACATTGGACCATGTAACCTCTAAAGTTTTATAATATTGTTAAACTTGTTGCTGAACATCATAACTCTGAAGCAGAAGTAAACATTAAATTAAATATGTAAATATAGATATTTGCATTAGAAAGTCCTATATATGATGCATTCACTGTAGCCATGTAGCTCTAAAACTCTACTTTTATTTGTGAAAATCTTCTTTATCCAGTTTCACAACATTTGAACAATCTGGTAAACTTATGATCGAAGTCCTCTTTTCTTAATCTCATCAAACTTCTTCAGGAAGTCCTTGTTCAAAGAACTCTTGTTCCAGCACCAGAACTGAAACATAAAATTCAAAGGGTGAATGACTGGAAATTTACATGTAGTACAAAACATACTTCAATCTTCAAATATGTCCCCCGAATTATAGACACCATTATTATGACAAGATAATTCACTTTAGCATTTCTAAATAAACTTGTAGATCTTGCAACTAGGTGAAACCTGTGGTATGAACATGCAAAGACTTCTTTAAAACAAGGGCGATCAGTGATCACATGTGTCGCCTGATGATATCCAATTAAACAGTTACTGTAGTATTGAGAGGTGATTGGACAATTTGTAGGCTAAAACGCATTTATAACTCAGCCAAAAATTCATTCAACCACACCTGTAAGACATGCGCAAGTACTTGAGGTACAGAACAATCCTGTACCATTTCATTTAAATTGCTTAAGTAATATAAGAGAAGTAGTCCGGACAAACTTTAAAAATAAAAATCATTAAAGGGCCACAACTCTGAGAAAAATAATTGAACCGGAAAATGCTGAAAAGATGCACAACTAAACTTCTTACTGATCATTCCTGTAAAGTTTGGATGAAATCACACCAGTAGTTTCTGAGGAGTAGTCTGGACAAGTTTTGTGATGGACAGACAGACAGCTGGAAGAACGGACAGACAGACAGATTATGGGGAAGTGATCCCTATATCTCTTGGCTACTTTTTAGCATGTCACAGCTTACTGTAAGCCTGCAACACAAAATTCATTACTTGGCTAAAACGCCTTTTTTATTCAAGGGCCATAACTCATCCAACAAGAGGGCCAAGATGGCCCTATATCGCTCACCTGAGAATCATTGCACAGAAACATAAAAATCAGGATGTAAGTTAGTAGGTCAAGGCCAAGATCATCCATGGTCAAAGATTTAATCTGCATGCAAAATTATCTAATGTTTCATTGTTGTAGCTGAACAGAACGTCTTCTAAGAATAGGCCCTGTGACCTATTTTTTGACCCAGGATGACCCATATACAATCCCATCCTAGATTTTATCAAGACAAACATTCTGACCAAATAGTAGGAAAATCGGAAGAAAAATACAGCTTCTATCGCATACACAAGCTTTTTCTGAGATTTGACTCGTGACCTAGTTTTTGACCCCAGATGATTCATATCAGCCTCAACCTAGATTTCATCAAGACAAACATTCTGACCAAGTTTCATAAAGATCCAATGAAAAATACAGCCTCTATTGCATAAAAGAGGGCCATGATGGCCCTGTATCGCTCACCTGAGTATGACTGCTTTTAACAAAGTTGCTATGGACCTGGTTAATTGACCCTAGATGACCCATATTCGAATCTGACCTAGAAATTATTGAAACAATCTCTCTGACAAATTTCAAGGTTATTTGTACCCAAAAGGTTACTTCTAGAGTATTAACAAGGTTTTTTCCATATTTGGGCTCTATGACCTAGTTTTTTAACCTAGATGTCCCATATTTGAACTTAAGCTAGTAATTACTGAAACAATCTCTCAGACAAATGGACTGAAAAAGTAGCCTCTAGAGTGTTAACAAGATTTTTCTATTTTTGGGCTCCGCAACCTAGTTTTTGAACCCAGATAACCCATATCCAAACCTGAGCTACAAATCATCAAAAAAACCTTTCTGACAAATTTCCAGGACATTTGGACTGAAAATATAGCCTCTAAAATGTTAACAAGGTTTTTCCATATTTGGGCTGTGTGACCTAGTTTTTCACCCGAGAGGACCCATATTTGAACTTGACCTAGAAATCGTCAGAGCAACCTTTCTGACAAATTTCCAGATTATTTGGACTGAAAATGTAACCTCCAGAGTGTTAACAAGATATTTCTATTTTTGGGCTCCGCGACCTAGTTTTTGAACCCAGATGACCCATATTCGAACTTGAGCTAGAAATCATTGATAGAACCTCTCTGACAAATTTCCAAGATAATTGGACTGAAAAAGTAGCCTCTAGAGTGTTAACAAGGTTTTTCTTATTTGGGCTCTGTGACCTAGTTTTTCAACCCTGATAACCCATGTTCGAACTCGTCCGAGATATTAATGAGAAAAACATCCTGACCAAGATTCATGACAACTGAGGCAAAAATGTGACCACTAGAGTGTTAACAAACTAATTGTGGACGGACGGACGGACGACGGACAAAAGGTGATCAGAAAAGCTCACTCTGTCACTACGTGACAGGTGAGCTAAAAATCAGTCAACCGAAAAACCCGTTAGATTTGCGCAAGTACTTGAGGTACTAATCAATCCTGTAAAGTTTCATTCAAATTGTATAAGTTGTACAAGAGAAGTAGTCCGGACAAACTTTAAAAATAATATCAGGGCTATAACTCTCACAAAAATCATTGGACTGGAAAATGCCGACAATATGCACAACTAGACTTGGTACTGATCATTCTTGTAAAGTTTGAATGAAATCGCACCAGTAGTTTCTGAGGAGTAGTCCGGACAAGTTTTGTGACAGATGGACGGACGGACGGACGGACAGACGACGGACAAGTGATCCCTATATGTCGCGGCTACTCTGTAGCAGGCGACACAACAAGAGCCACCGCAAGCAGGGGCTAAGCTGGAGTTAAAATTCTTGAAAACTGCACTTACTCTAAGTGCTTGACCATTGTATGAAGTTGTACTGAAGTCCAACCAGTAGTTTTCAAGCTATCTTCCGGACAAGGAAAACCAATAAAGGCCAATATCTTTGAAAATAGTCAAGATTTATAAACACTGCACTTCCTCTCATTGTGCTTGACCATTGTATGAAGTCGCATTGAATTCCAACCAGTAGTTTTCAAATTATGCTCCAGACAATGAAAATCAATTAAAGGCAGTTACTCTGCAAATAGTGAAGTTGGAGTTATGACTCTTGGACAGTGCACTTGCACTTATTGTTCTTGACCATTGTATGAAGTTGCATTGAATTCCAACCAGTAGTTTTCAAGTTATGCTCCGAACAGGCTTCACCCCTACCGATCGCCCGATCAACCACCGGATGACTCCTATATACCCCCCAAACTTCGTTTTGGGTTTATAAAATGTTTTGATGGTTTAACAGAATTCAAACCCATGACCTTTTAATCAGTGAAATTTAGAGCAACGTCTAAACCACTTACCCACAGAGACTAGTTATTACACTGCATCAAGATTAATGTTACAAATAAAGTATCTATCCCCTACTAATAGGGGTAATTTTTTTACCAGTAAATGTTAATCTATATTTTGATGTTTTGCTCTGACAAGAAATGAGTCAGTAATTTAGTTTAAATATGTTCTTCACAATTATAGCAAAAATTTCAAGATGTATAAATAAACATTTTCTTCATCTTCGGTTCATCTGTGACTGTCGCTTTAAGCAAAATTCAATCATTTGACCTTGACGGTCAAGATCATTTTTAAAGTCAAGGTCATATCTGAATAATTCAACATGGCGGTTTGGTCTTAATGTTGTTTTGTCCAAGAATGAATGAGACCGGTAAATAAGTGTTGTTTGGTTCAAGTTTCACTGATTCAAATCCATAAATGAATGACAAAATTATCACAAATTAAGCAAATTTAAAGTTTTCTTATTCCAAAACTATAATTGTTCAGTATCATAATAAATGCATTTTTATATTAATGTTAAATGTCATTTATGATGCAAATGGTTTTCCCAGGTGTTTATTTTTTGTAGAGACATCCTATAAATCTCATACCTTACACTACCTCAAACATACTTGCATATTTATGTAAATCAGTATGTGGTTTTATAAAACACAAACAAAAACAATTCTTTTATTTATTCCATCAAAATGAGGTTTTCAACACTGGTCCATCAAAACAATTGTTCCCATCTAGCTTTAAGTGTAATTTTTATACAGGCCTTGTTCCATTTTACTTGTATTAAAGGTATAGATATGTTCCTGCCAGTCTTCACAATTTTAGAGGTATCCAAGTTTAAAAGAATACACAAAGCTGCCTTAAGAAATCATTTAAGCCTTGCTTACTGGTTACTGTTCTGTACAAAATGTGATCAAAATAGCTGCTGCATAAATTCAATTGAAAATGATATTTCACACTTCATGGTAATGAACTAGTTGTAAATCTTAAGTGTGTCACCAAACATGTTATGTTTTTTTTTACCACAGCATGTGGTCTGAAGTTGGAACTTTATGATCCTTTGCTTGTTGATTGGATCAATACTGATTAGGGATGTCAATCAAGTGATATATGATTTATGGCTGATAATGTAATTTATTGATGTCCTGAATTTTGATTGGTAGTTCATTACTGAAGGGGCTGTCCTTGTTATTACTGATTTGAAAAGTAAAATAAACATCTGGAATATGACAGGTCACACTTCATGCTAATTTACTAGTTGTAAAAACTATGTTATGTCACCAAAGAAACATGTTTTTCTTAACACAGCATGTATATTTTGAAGTTAGAACTTTTATGGTCCCTAGATTGTTGATTGGGTCATATTGGTAAGGGCTGTTGATCAAAAGATATATGTTTTATTGCAGATAATGAGAGTTATTGAAGTCTTGAAATTTTGTTTTGTATACTAGTATTAGTGTTTTAATCAGTAATTCCAACCACTGCACCCAAACAATCTAGGATGCTACCACAATCCAAAATCATTCACTCAGCAGTAGGCCAAAAAGTTTGTGTCCTGCCTATTTCAGTTCAGCAGTGGATCAGAAAAAGAAATCAATTTGAGAGAAGTTAATAGAATTTGACAGTACACCAATGCCTTATTTTTTATTTCAACAAGGACGACTTGAATATATGATAGTCTATATGATGCAAGCACTCCTTTTCTAGATCTGAACATTGTTATTTGAACTCAGAATTGCATTTTTGCTGATATTTCAATGTGCTCTCCAGTTTTTTCTACATTTTTTTAATGTTTCTTGTTTTAAAAAGGTAGATATCCTATTGGGCTTTAAAGCCTTCTTTTAGTTTACAAATGTTTGTATCAACTCAGGCAATTCAAAGAGGCTAAGTCTTTTAAAAAGCATGATTGTGGAGTGTGGTTAGCCTGCTCAGTGTTGTACATGTACATAGCAGGTCAAGGCATGGTTAAGCACAGTTACATGTCCTTTCATAGTTGTTGAATCATTTGTTGTTGTTTTTTTCTCAGATGCTGAAGGGCTCTTAAATTTCGTTTATATTTCAGTTGCAAAGATTTGAAATTTGTTTTCATTTCTTTCAACTCTTTTGTTTTCTTTGCCAATGCGTTGCTTATTCTCTTTATCGGTTCGATCCGCCTGTTTGGGAATTTCATACTTACAATCATTGGTGTTGATTCAGCGGACTGATTACCAGTTTCATATCCACTAGTTTCTTGAACTACTTTCTTTGCGTTTTCTATCTCTAATTCTTGCTTTCGTTTCTGTCGATGTTTCATTATGTATTCCTTGTTTTTTTTCACTTCCCTTTGCATTTTCTCGCTTGGAGAGCTGTAACGCCAGAACATAGTTATTTTGTTTCCGTTTTCTTGCCTTTCATATCATACTTCATATTTTATCGGATCTTCTTTCAAGCCCTGTCTATATTCACGCTGAATTTCAGCTTTTGACTTTACCATTGTACCTGTCAAAATGATAGAGTTGTTGAAAAACAGAAAGAAATCGATACCTGCAAAAGAATAAGACATTAATTAAACAGAAAGGTTCGTTACCGAAAGTTACCGAGATCTCGTATGACGTATACGCGCGTACCGCTTAGAAATCATACATGTATGGTATGTACTATAAATAGTAAACAAACTGAAAGAATAGGAATTTTGTGTTCTTTATGTTGTTTTGTTTATTTCCTTACGTTAATACATAATATATAAGGCGTTTATTGTTTAAAACTATCTATGAGTTATATTTTGATCCTATTTTTAACGAAAACGATACTTGTAAACAGATTCAGTGGGGTTAAAAGCACATGGTGTTGATTTCTTACGCGTCCGCTCCGATGACCACACAAAGGTCAATCTCTTGGTCACGTGGCCAAACATTTGGCTAGATGGCGGCGCAGAGTAAAAATTTCAGACGTTTTGGAAATATTTTGGTAATTTCTATATGAAATTAGATTTAAATGTGTTGATACATGGCTTGTTAAAAGATTATAAATAGTTTTATCAGAAAATGCTTCATTTAACTCCATGGAATAATGCATAAATGAAAGCGAGCGTGTCAGATTCCTGGCACGATTATTGGTAGACTTTCCCTACGGCGTTGACTTCAGTACACGTCAAGTAACAGTATATATATCGTGTACGCTGAAGACCTTAAGCTAACCTTGCTGAAGATTTCAAATACTGGTTGGCAAGATAACATCGACATGTTGATAACCCCGACACTTGTTTAATTCAATCGGTTAAACTTTTTTTACTAACAATCAAGCGCACTGTAATATTAGAACAGTAATATTAGAAAAGGGTAGGCCCTGACGATCTGGTCAAAGTCATTAAGTTTTTTTCTTATCTTTATACGGACCTTTTACTTTCTGTTTACAAAATCGCCTAAAAACATCCGGGGGACTCCGAATATGCTCGTGCGCAATGCGCTATCTACGAAGAGGCCCGTACTAAGGTTCTTTAAATATTGTTCTACCCAATGGTCTAGTAGACGACAAGAAGAGACTAGCGCCTTTTCAAACGATTTTACTAATTCAAGTGAAAGACTCCACGTCGATTTAACGCGGGTCGTATGCTTTAGATATTATTTGTTGTTCTATCGTCAAAAGTAACTCGACGGCATTAATTAAGGCACGTCGATTAAAAAAAAAAACATGGTTAGGAACGCGAGCCATCATCTGTTAAGTATTTCAAAAAAATATGGTAAAAATATCGGCATAACATAAGAAACATATATAAAATATCAATGAAAATGTTTTTTCTTGATTTCTAGCAGTTTCCGGCTTTAAACGTAAGCTGTCGACGTTATCTACTGTCGCGGTGCAAAATAGCAAGTTTTGGGTACCTCATTTAGGGCCTAATAGAAGTACCTGTTCTGTTTCTAAAAAAAACATTTTCAGTGTCGTGTAAAATCGATAAGCTGAAGTTTGTGAGGTAGGTTAAGACTGTAATTTACATGAATATATGTAAGATATTACAGAAAAACTATGATTTAGTGTCGAGGTTATCTCGCCGTAGAGTTCATGTTTAAAAGATAGATCTATATTTGGATAAAATAAGATATATAACAATTCCAAAAAAATGATTTATGTTTACAAAGTAAACGTTCCAAATCAATACTGATTAGCCCTCAAAGTATTTTCTTTTCACTTGAACATAAACCATATTTACGCAGCCATTTTCAAAAATTCGCAACGCAAATTAATAGTGTGACGCCATAGGGCCACACCAAAATGATCTCCTGTTCGTCGGATTTCCCGCATCAATTTTCGAAGAAATGAAAAAAAAATATTTTAATTTTTTTCTCACCGCCCGCTCCTGTCGTAAAATTTGCGCTGGGTCGAAATCGCCGTGTGCGAAAAAAAGTTATTACTTTTGATTGTAATTTATAGTGCAAATTTCTACAGAACATGTTCTTCGGTTTAATACTCAGTTACGCGACGCGATTATCACTATTCCGCGCGGTAGAGACCCGTTACTGGGCGTTAGGTAATGATTTGCTCGATTACCAAATTGAATGTCGTATTTTTGGATCACATCATAAATAAACAAAGGAAAATGGCCTCTTGCGTGTTTGTTGTTTACTGTCGCGAGACTGATGACAATAAAGCCATTTTTCCACCGACCGCAGTAGAAATACCTCTTAATGCAGACTTCAACGAACTGTTCAGAGCTACAGCCGTGTATTGTAATTTAAATTTGTCTAGAGCATTTCTCCAAAAGTGTTTCATCTAGCAACTTAAAAATTCATCGGTGGATAGATCTCATTAAGGAAAAGTGCAGTGCACAAGAAAACGTAACTCTTATTTCCATACTTTCTGAGTTGTTGCCCTTTGATATTTTTTATGCATATTTTTTTTTGTCAGGAGCATAACTAGAAAAGAATTTGAGATAGAAATTTGAAACTTTATAGGTGGATAGATTGCAATAAGTAAAAGTGCATTGCACAAGAAAGATAACTCTTCCATTTATAATTTTCTAGTTATTGCCCTTTGTAATTTTTCATACTTTTGTTCATACAGGCGTTATGTATTAACAAATTGTGTTCACATGTATAGGCAGGTTCCTTTTAATATCCTCTAACATTGGGTGCAGTTTGGGTCACTAGGGATCATGGTCAAGGGTAACAGTTACTAGCAATAGATTTTTACAATTTTTATGCCCCTGCCATATAATGGCAGGACGGCATGTAACATTTACCCTGTCGGTTGGTTTGTCCATCTGTTTGTCCGTGTCAAATTTTGTGTCCGCCTCATATCTTTGTCATACATGATGAGATTTCGGGAAAAAATGATATAAATGATCGTAATATGAAGACAATGTGTCGCATGCATGAACCATGTCATTTGCTCAAAGGTGAAGGTCACAGTGGACACTTAAAGTTTATGCGTAGATCATCTTTATCATTATACTTGATGTGCACTCTGCTTAAGCCTTATCTGTTTCTAACTGAATTGTTAAAATACATGTATATATGTAGAGCGGTTTTTCTCAAAAAGGTTTTGTCATGTTTAAATTATTCTTTTGAAATCGATGAATTAAAAGTGGTTTTAACATACTCATTTAACGCTATCATGGTTTACATTTTTTTCTTCGCTCTTCGCTCGCTCCACTAAATGACTGATCAGAAAAAAAATATTTTAATTTTTTTTTCGCTCGCTCGCCCCATATTTTTCTCAAAAAAATCCGAAGAACAAGATATTAATTTGGTGTGGCCTAGACATAAAGTTGTGACGTAATTGACCACGTGGTCTGTATCTGATGAGCAGGATAGTTAATTTTTAATTGAGTATCAAGCCTTTATTCACGAACCTTAATTTCATATTGTATTATGGACAAATGTTGACTTGTATTGGATATGTTTCTGTTAGGTCTTATGAAGATTAACAAGTATCACTATTTTATATTATTGAAATCAACACTTTAAAAGAATTTTAAGAGTTTACACATACATAAATGTAACGAGCCTTTCCATCTAAACTCTGCCAAATATTAACGTGTATATACATTAACTTGTAAAGAAAAGTATTGTAAAAATGAGGCTTATAAAGCTTTGTTTCTTGAAAAAAATGTAAATTCTTGGAGTCTAACAATGCGTAACAAACCTTTCAGTAAAATGGCCGACAAACTATTGCTTGTCACAAATTACTCTATTCAGTCCTCAGTCTTCTAATATCTTAATATTTACTCTAGCTCGGACTTAAAGCAATTTTGAAACATTTGAGTAATGCAAACTCCTTGCACCTATCACTTAATACTTCGTTGTTAAGTTTTTTTTACAGGTTATATTGTCGGGTAGACATGATTGTTTGCTTAAAAACCCTCAACTAGCGGGCCTGCTTATCTCACAACCATTTATAGTGGGTCATATATTGTCAAAAACTTTTTAAGATATACGGCACGATACATATGCTTCCTGTTTGTCATCATTTTATTGCGAACAAAGGAGTATTTACAGCGCAGAATAATACTATATGAAATAACAGTACTAATCATTTGCTTTTATTCCTTTAGTTTAGTTGACTTAAAAAATTGGAAATATTTCAATCGTAAAAAAAATAACAACTGATGAGATGAACATACCTTTCGTGTAGAAGCAGGTTTCTGGTGCATTCAATTGGGTATAAATTGTCGTGATATACCTGGTCGTAGTATAAACCTACTTGTTGTCAAAGATACTCGCTAAAAACACCCAACATTGCAATGTGTAAATTCAGTGGATCACGGTAAGTAGAATTTTGTTTTCGAACAGTTCAAGTTCACAGAAAGACGTGTTCGTGACCATAATACCAAGTTATAAAGTAGGGGTGAAAAAAGATGTTTTCTTTGATAGTCTAAGAGTTAATTTGTTGATTCTTGACACCATCCATTTGAAAAAGGAATTGATCGTCCAATCCTATTTGATTAAAACGATATTTGCATTTTTACAGATAACAAAGCAATGTGTATACATGTACTCATAAAAATGTATGTTTTTATCAATTAGATATCATTCGAATGTTGAGCCGCCATAACAAATGCAACATTGAAATCTCAGGAAAATATCTAAACGTTATGCCGGCATTACATATATATATATATATATATATATATATATATATATATATATATATATATATATATATATATATATATATATATATCTGTTTTTGTTGTTTTATTTATTTATTCGTTTTTTCGTTGTTGTTGTTGCGGTTGTTGTTATTGTTGTTTCATCGCAAAGCTTGCATTTTTATGAACCTAAAAATAGTCTAAACTATATATCAACTTTTAAAGAAATTTTTTTTGTACCGAACCTTGGAAGGTTCTACCACACTGATATTACCCAAGGTCGTTACTGCGACTCTTATTTTGTAAACAACAAAAAACAAAGAAAAGAAAAAGTAACTTAAAAACATGTATCAAATTCTACTTAGGTCTGATGCATATTTTTCAAGCTTGTGTTTATTTTATTTTTTCTTGTTTTTTGCCTCGTTATATATAAATTATCTTACAGTCTATTTCGTCTGTAATAAAAAGACGCGGAAGTAGAAATTTATTCATGTCACATTGTGCAAATCATTGTAACATTGTGAGATGGAATATACAGTTAATCATCAATAAAGTTTATCACGAACTATAACTGCCTTCTTATTCTGGTTCCTACCTTTATCAAAACTGAAGTTACGCCGTGCCTTTGCTGCTGTACTGCTCACCAGCAAAAAAAAAAAAAACAACAACTGCTCATTAGACATGAAATTAAAATAATAAATGTAAATATATGTGATCTAATGGTCAGAAGCTGAAGGTTGACCAAAATGTCGTATGGTTTTCACAATTACCTTGTTTAATTTCTATAAATGCCTGACTTATCATTCGTTTAAACAGATCTATAGTCCTACATTTGAAAACATACTTAATGAATAGTTTGCCATGATCAAGGTTTGTACTAGTCAGAAAAAACAACAACAGAAAACAAAAAACCGAGAGAATAGTAGACACCAGCAGAAAATAGGTCGTGTTTCTGTTGTAAGAGGTTCGTTCGAACATCATCTAGAATAAGAATTAAAATTAGAAACTTGTATTGTTTGCTTTGTTCCATGTTTGATCGTATTCATTTAATACAAGAACATAAGATGACCTTTCCTATCTGTTTTTGGCGTTTATTTATAAATTTTCAAATTGGTTTTAACGAATAAAAACGAGATATATAAAGCGAAAAGATTTCAGAAATATGGGGGTTCTGTCCCATGAGATAGTCTCTATTTTAAGACGTATGGATCTGGTTGTTACCGGTAACGTAATTAGGGTTTCCAGTCCGCGTTATTTTTAGATCGGAATTTCCAAAACACGTTTCTATATAATCGGAAAACCTTTCTACGCCACAGGAGCCTCTGATGTATTAAGCAGATGAGTATGTACAAATATTTAACATTTTGTTCGCAGGAAAATAATACGATTAATAAACGCCGAAGATGCTGTAGAAACGTTGTAGGAAGAGTTTGGAAACATGCAAAGTGGCTCCTCTTCACATTAACATGAGTTTTCAAAGTTGGCAGTTTACTTTTTCAATAGAAATGGTTTTGGTTGAGGTCACCGAGTGTTTATGTTCCGAAAGTAGTTACAATGGCGGCTTACGTCATACATCCGAGAAGTGATCACAAGAAATACCTGAGGTGTTCCGATTGCTTTCTTTATTAAACTATTTTATGTTAAATGTAGCGTGAAGCGTCGTGCGCCCTGGCTATCAGTTAAGTGGTCTAAGTGTACACATTGAACAAGTCTATGTGTGTATTTAAAAAAAAAAAAAAAACAGTTCATAATGAAATGTTATTGTAAATATATTACAGTGTAGTCTAAGTGATTTATGTCATACATTTTTTTTTTAAATTTAGCGTTGTATTGACCTTACACAATGAATTGTAAATAAAATAATAAAATGTTGGGAAAACACAATAATTGCAGCTTTTTAATTACATTTCAACATATATCGGGGCGGTTATTTTTTCCGTGGAATACAAGTACTTAATAAACATTATGACTATGCAGAAAACAACATTCTCATTGAGGGTATATTTTCTATATATATAAAACACACACACAAAAAAAACATTTTTTCCTTGGTTCGGCTGTAGTACGTGAATAGAAGAAAGCGACAACAGCGACGAACTACTTTTATTTATTTTTAGTACAAAAATCAACAATAGTTATACATACAGTCAATTACATAACAATATTTTAAATGTGTCACGACACACATGGTCATTCAAAAATAGTTGTAATGGTGACCTTTCTTGTCAATGTGCGGACGTTTCTACTCCCTAATCACGCACAATCCTTTTTTATTATAATGTTAAAGAGTGTTATCTTTTTTATTTTTTTGAAAAAAAAAACAACTTTATACAGCTGGTGATTATAACTTTTGATCAGGTATTGTTAATGTAAGCTTCCAGTTACATTAAGTAATAACTAATTTTAGAATATTGATCCAGTTATGTAGATTTCCAATCTGCGTTATTTTAGATAGGTATGCTATGAAGTTTAAACCGTTTACAAGCACAATGCAATTACAGCCAGTTACACGAAGTTATAACTAGGTAAGCCCGCGTCCATCAGTGCAGAGAAAAGGTCCAAGAAAAGTAAAGTCTTTGAGTCTAATCGGGGATTTGATATCAAGAAAATGAGGGACATTACAAAATTGTCGCAACTGGTATTCTTAAGTTAAACAACTGTTAAGAGGAAACAGTTTGGCGAGTCTTGTGCACAACAAGGTTGCGAATGCAAGTGGTGTTACCGTCCACTTCAAGAACATTTCTTTGGAAAATGAGGCGATATTTGGGAAAATGTATCGATCGAAGATAAAGATACTTGAATAGTCAAACATGTGGAGGCCCAGCGGCAAGAGCACTTGACGGAATAGTTGTGTTAACAACATGAGAGCCGTCGCCAGATAATAGATGAGACCTACTACATTTTTTCAAAGACAACGAAGTAAATGTTGAACACATACTTGAAAACCGAATTCACAACATCAATGGTATGCAATGGTTCATTACTTCATTTATCAAATTTGTGAAATTTGACCAAAATAATAAAGCCGTGTATGCAAAGCCTGTTCTTTTGGTCATCGACATTTAGTGTAACAAATATGCCACAGTTAGAGGAACAAATTGCAGAAGCTTTTCAAAACTTACTTAAAGGACATCGAACTTTTGAAAAGGCATGTTTGAATATAAAAAAACCATATAAATTGCTTTCTCTGTATATTCCCGTATGACTGCATCTTCTGATAGTTTTCAACAGCCGAGCTTCCCTTCAAAAGAGCAATGTCACAATGTCACAATAAATTAAACAGTAAAGATATAGACACAGGCGACTAAAATCATACTAAAAAGGTATGGCAAACATTTCACAATCACAACTTTGGTGAATATCATGACTTAATCCGAAAACTGACGTTCTGCTTTTGGCAGAAGGTTTAGAGAACTTTAGATAGCTATGTTTCTAAAATAACGCAGTTTGGAAATCTACATGTAACTTGAACAATATTCTAAAATTAGTTTTAACTTTATGTAACTGGCTGACACTTCAAAGTTGTGGTTACTAACATTTAGATCCAGCTCATTACTTTCTTTTAAAACTTCATTACATACCTATCTACTTTAACGCAGGTTAAAAATCTACATATAACTGGATCAATATTCAAAATTAGTTATAACTTTATGTAACTGGCTGTAACTGCATTGTGCTTGTGAAATCATTCTAGACTTGATAAACGGTTAAAACTTCTTCATAACGGACATACTTATCTAAAACTAACGCAAGTTGGAAACCTACATGTAACTGGATCAATAGTCTAAAAATTAGTCGTTCTTCAACCCTCGCGGGTTCGAATTAAACATACAGTTACAGAAACATTTTAATATTTCCAAAAATGAAATAAAAAAATATCAATTATTCAGCTTTTGTGCTTTACCAATGTACACTGAACAAATCTAGAAGATTTTCATAGAACCTCATATCGGAAATTCTAAAAATCTAAAACACAACGCGGATTGGAAACCCAATATCGTAATTGGTAACAACTGGATTCATACGTCAACAAATAGGTCGGCCCTCCATCTCTCAAGAGGCAAAGCACCCGTTTCCCTATCATCAGCGAAATCAGAAATAAATTAAATCAGAAAGCTTAGACATTACTTTCTTGATGCAGACAACATTATTTCTGAACGTTAATCGACTTATAATAAGATTAAAACATTACCATCAGTTTAATCTACATCGATATTTTCTTAGTCAGTTTTGAAAAAAAAAAATACATCGATATTTTCGGAGTAAATATCAAAAAAAACTTTGTTCTCATGTGCCAAGGAAATTGAGACAAATATCTTTTAAAAAGTGGATCGGCGTAGGTACAAAATTCATGCCTCGTAACAATACAGTTATCGGACATATGCAAATATTGAACGAGTGTTGTAATCAACTGTCCTATTTCCATAACAGTTTCGGCTATAGACAGAAAATATTGAGTTTAATGCTGAACGTGCCAATATCATTTTCAGTGAAATAAATCAAATATTAAGTCCTTTTTTAATACTTTTTCATTTAATATATTTTTTCATGGTTAAAACGTTTTGATTTTTAATTAGACATATTGTTTTGCCTAGTCCGTCAGTCCGTTTCTCCGTCTGTCACACTTCGTTTCCGTTCGATAACTAGAGTACCCTTTGACCTAGAGTCTTCAAACTTCATAGGGTGATTGTTCTGATCAAGTTACAGGGTATGCAGGTCAAAGTTCAAAGTCACAGTGACATTATATGTGAAAATGGTTTCCGCTCAATAACTACAGTTCAATTAGACCTAGTGTATTCAAACATCATAAGATGACCGTCCTTGTTGATCTACAGAAACCTATAATTGGCTTTACGGTAGCCGGTCAAAGGTCAAGGTCCCAGTGACCTTTTATGTAAAAATTAGTTTCCGCTCAATAAGTGGAGCGCCTATTATTAAAGAGTCTTGAAACTTCATATGATGATTGTACTTAATAAGTAAAAGAAGCCTATTGATTTCGGGGTCAGTCTGTCAAAGGTTAAGGTCACAGTGATCTTTAACTTGAAAATGGTTTCCGCTCAATAAATTGAGTTCTATTTGACCCAGAATCTTCAATCTTCATAGGATAATTGTCCTTAAGGAGATAAAGAAGCTTTCTGATTTTGGAGTCTGCCGGTCAAAGGTCAAGGTCACAGTGATCTTTAACTTGAAATTGGTTTCCACTCAGTAACTTCAGGTTTGTTTGACCCGGACTCCTCAAACTTCACAAAATGATTGTGCTTAATTAGTAGAAGAAATCTATTGTTTTTAGGGTCAGCTGATCAACGGTCAAGGTCACAGTGACTTTAAATACGAAAATGGTTTCCACTCAATTTCTAAAGTTCTCTTTGACCCAGTGTCTTCAAACTTAATTGTATGGTTGTCCCTGTTGAGTAGAAGAAGCCAATTGATTTTAGGGTCAGCTGATCGAAGGTCAAGGTCATAGTGACCTTATATGTAAAATTGGTTTATGCTCAATAATGAGAGTTCTATTCGACCTAGTGTCTTCATACTTCATACGGTGAATGAGTTTCAGAAGCTTATTGTTTTCGGGGTCTGTAAGTGAAAGACCTAGGTCAAGTTTACTTAAATGTGAAAAAAAATCTCCGATCTATATCTCGAGTGCCATTTCAGCCAGACTGTTCAACTCTTTGTTTTTGCAGTGTCAGTTGTTCATCTGTCATACTTTGTTTCCATTTAATAAGTAGAGTAACTTTTGACCTGAAACCTTCAAACTTCATACGATACTTTATTATATTTTCTCCACTGAGGTCACTACAATAGAGGTCAAAGTCACGTACACTTAAATTCGAAATTCCTTTCAGTCAATAATGTGCATACCTGTGACATGTTATCAACACTGTCTGGTAAGACGACAAACTGTACCATATCAATAGTGCTTACAAAAAACATTTCCAACAAATATGTCACTTTATACATTAAAAGCTTTTCTATATAGTTTTTCGTTATATCTCTTCTTCTGCAACAATAGTACTCTTTGTTATACCACGGCCTTTTCCAACACACTCATTTATATTCTACAGCTCACAATTCTTTCTCCAGCTAGCCGACATCTGCTCATCTCTTCTGTGCCCCTGTTTCAATGATGCGCTGGGAAGACGTCTTTTTACAAAAACATGTAGATTACGGCTGCATTAGTGTTGTTATTATTAAGTTATTTTCAGGGGCATTTAAACTAACAACTACCAATTCTGCCCTTACATTTCATAACAGCAACACTTTTAATTAATGACAAACGTCCTTCTTCAGGTGAAGATTTTGTATCTTACATTTTCTTCTTTACAAATGTAAATCAGGTCGAAAAAAATCTATTAAGCATGTAGAGTTATGCTCAAATTTGAAATGTTAGACCAGTGTTAAATCATCTTTTGTCAAATCAAATCACTGAAAGCACTGCGAAACCTGTCGCGTAGTGCTGGGTTTATGGTTTTAAGTAATGAATACATACATGCAATGCAATACCTTTATTCGAAAGAATTTATCTCTGTACACATAGGTCCCCTGGAGCTAGTGTCATTAAGCTGAACATAAAAATCTTATTTTGACCTGCCTTGCCATAAATTATAGTCTAGCTCCACTGGAAATTTGTTTACATAATTTCTGAACATTCTATTCAATACTGACCATCATTCATTTTGATTATTTTCAACACTTATAAATCAAATTTATTATTGACTTTCCACTTATTTTTCTAAAACCATGTAGTACTTCAACTATAATGTTCTAGAAAAGTACAAGAGTACTATTATACCAACCATGAGATTGACCAATATTGTAAGTTCATTTGGTAGTTTACTGGTAACATTTGCGGTGTAGGACAGGTTCTTTCCAGTAATTATAAGAAGGAAAACTGAATACAACTGTAAAGAGGTGGTAACACTTTAGCTGACGATAAGTTAACCGTAAACACCACAAGAAAGCAATACCGGTTAACATTACATGTATTTAAAAAAAATAGAGCTATCACTAAATGTGATGAATACCCCTGCAAGACTGCTTCGGAACTGAGGAAGTTATTAGTAACAGAATACTTTGTAAAAGAATAGAAACAGAGTTATGGTTGTGGTTCTTGTACATTGCATTTCCTGTCATTGTGCTTGACCATTGTATGAAGTTGCACTTAATTCCAACCATTACTTTTCAAATTATGCTCCGGACAAGGAAAAGCAGCAGAGGGCAATAACTGTGTAAAAAACTGAAGATGGAGTTATTGCTCTTGTACATTGCACATCCACTTATTGTGCTTGATCATTGTATGAAGTTGCATTCAATTCCAACCATTAAATTTCAAGTTATGCTCCGGACAATAAAATCCAACAAAGGTCAATAACTCAGAAAAATAGTTAAGATGGAGTTAAAGCTCTTGTACGCTGCACTCCCTGTCATTGTGTTTGATCACTGTATGAAGTTGCATTGAATTCCAAGCAGTAGTTTTCAAGTTATGCTTTGGGCAAGGAAAACCAACAAATGGCAATAACTCTGCAAATATAGAAGATGGAGTAACTGTTATGATTCTTAAACACTGCGCTTCCACTCATTGTGCTTGACCATTGTTTAAAGTTGCACTGAATTCCAACCATTCATTAGTTTTCAAGTATGCTCAAGACATGGAAAACGAACAAATGGCTATAACTGCAAATAGTGAAGATGGAGTTATGGCTCTTGTACACTGCACTTCCTGCCATTAAGCTTGATCATTGTATGAAGTTGCATTGAATTCCAACCAGAAGTTTCCAAGTTATGCTCCAGCCAATGAAAACAAACAAAGGGCAATATCTGTGCAAATAATGCAGATATAGTTATAGCTCTTGTACATTGCACATCCATTCATTGTGCTTGACAATTGTATGAAGTTGCATTGAATTCCGCCCAGTAGTTTTCAAAATATGATCCGGATAAGGAAAATCATTAAAAGACAATAACTCTGCAAATAGTGAAGACGGAGTTAAGAGTCTTGAACACTGCACTTTCTCTTATTGTGCTTGCATTGTTTAGAGTTGCATTGAATTCCATCCAAGAATTTTCAAGTTATGCTCCGGACAAGGAAAACCAACAAAGCGTAATAACTGTGCGAATAGTGAAAATGGAGTTATGACTCTTAAACACTGCACTTTCTGTCATTGTGCTAGACCATTGTATGAACTTGCACTGAATTCCAACTAGAAGTTTTCAAGTTATGCTCCGGAGAAGGAAAACCAATAAAGGGCAATAACTCTGCAAATAGTGAAAATGTTGAAGAGTTATGATTCTTGAACACTGCACTTCCACTCATTGTGCTTGACATTGTATCAGTCGCATTTTATTCCAACCATAAGTTTTCAGGTTATGCTCCGGACAAGGAACGGACCCACCGACCGCCTGACCGACCAACCACCGGGTGACTCGTATATACCCCCAAACTTCGTTTAGGGGGTAGAATAAAACTGTAGAATATAACAATTCACGCCCCAGCCATGTCCAAATAATGACAGAAGATCGTAAGCAAATGATAAAAATGTAAGAGCAGGTATGTCAAAAGCAGCATAACTGTTACATTTATTTAATGAACAGCATGCTACAAAACATAATCCTATAAATGTGAAGACATTTGGTTATTATAAGAAATTTTGTCCATAAAGGTCAAAACTCTGATAAATTTGGAGGTGTCTTGTCCAATTTTGCAAGTAACCTGTAGTTTCATAAAATACATACACAGGCAAATCATGGATGAAATCTGTTCAAGCATTTTCTAGTGTAGAAATTTCATTTAAGTAGAAAATAAGTCAAAAAGGGGCGTAATGGAAGGAACCATAGGTAGACACATCTACATGCAAATATGAATGCAATCTGTGAAAGCATTTTCATTTAAATGTGTGGAAATGAAATATGGAGTTTAAAAAACGCCATGCATGACCCAGATGACCTGTACACTGGTAAATTGCACCAAGATGACAATTGTGTGATGATAATGCCTCTATTTTTATTTGTAGAAATGAAAACTGGATGAAAATGAAACCATAACCTTTTCTTAAAGAGGATTAACCTTGTAAATGGCAGTCAGAATTATTTATCTTGTAAGGGTCATGACCAACACAGAAATGAGTAAGTGTCAACTGACATGCAACTGCTACAAAAGTAGTTGCAAACAGTGAGAAATTTCCAACTAGCAAAAACAGATGGAAATATGGACAGATGGTTTAATTATAAGATGAATGCAACAACATCTGAAGTTTAGAAAAATAGAACTATCAAATATAACAATTCATGTCAAAAGCAGTATAATTGCTATGTTTATTTAATGAACAGCATAACCCTATTAATGTGGACATTTGGTTATTATCTATAATCAGAAATTTTGTCTATAAAGGTCAAAACTCTGATAAATTTGGAGGTGTCCTGCCCAATTTTACAATTAACCTGTACTTTCATGAGATATATATACATGCAAAATATGAATTGAAATCTAAATTTTTCTTGTGCAGAAATTTCATTTTATTAAAAACATATGTCATAAAGGAGATACCCCAGATGTAATGGAAGGAACCATGTGTTGACACATCTATATGCAAATATGAGGGAAATCTGTATTTAAGTGTTTTCATTTAAATGTGTGGAAATGAAAAATGGATTAATATAAACCTAACCTTTTCTTGAAGCACACAAAGAGGATTCACCCTGAAACTGGCAGTCAGAGTTATGTATCATGTCATGACCTACACACAAATGAGTGTCAACTGTCATGCAACTGCTACAAAAAGTAGTTGCAAAGAGTGAGAAATTTCCAACTAGCAAAAACAAGATGAACTGATGGAAGAATGGACAGATGGTTTAATTATAAGCTGGATGAGTCAGAAGAGGAAATCCTCTGCAAGGAGGAAAAATATTAGATACTGGAAGTACCCAACTACAAATTGATTCCCTATATTGTCTTCTTCTGGCACTGCTTTCTACATCATTTCTAAAAGGAACAGATATAACATGATGTCATCATTGTTCACATGAAACTCTTTTTATATTCATGTTTACAAACTCAGCAAAAAAGACAAAAACTCTCATCTATATGTACAAGTATACTGACATTACTTTTGGATTTTCTCTTTATTTCTGACTAAGCATTTCACTCCCTGTTAAATGTCCCTAAAATAAAACTTTTTTAGTCCATTCACATGAAATTTTCTTCATACGGCAATGCTTTCTTCAACTTTTCGAAAGACAATGTTTTTAATTCCATCATTGTCTTGAAGAAACTCTGCAGTTCCATCTGCTCCACATCAATCCTCTTGATTGTATACATTTCTGGAAGGATAGGGGTTTCAACTTTCTGAAAAGTGAGAAAAAATAGAAAAGAATCTATTAATAGCAAGAACTGTCACTGTAAGATAAAAAATCTCCAAAAATGCACATTCGCGCCGTCTGATCATGATCTGTACTATCGGCCATTCAATGAGTAAATTTTCAACCTGCACCCCTTCAAACAATTAATTGATATGTGCCCATCGAAAGACAGACAAGTCCATTTTAGATATTAAGCATGGCAAGAGTTACATTTTACAGGAACTTATTGTCGGTTTAAGTTTTAGAATATTTATTGTCTTAATGATAGGACAAGGCTTTTATCCTTGACAAGAATATTTCTCTTTGGATGAAAATTGGAACAGACGAGGAAGTCCAGACTGACTGCTTCACAATTTGGAATGATAGTCAAACGAAAAAAACGGGACTGAGAAATTTGTACAAATGATTATTGAACCTAAACAAGACTCTACAGAGGCAGTATCATAAGGGATATCAAATGAACAAGTTGTATTTGAAAAAAAAACAAGCAATCATGTGCACACGTGTGAGTTGATTGTAAACCCCAAATTTTCTTTTTTGGGGGCCTCACCAGACTCAAAATTGTGTACAAAGGACAAAATGAGTGGCCTTGTTGAAGTCAAATGCCCATCGAATGCACAACAAAAGATATAGCAGAATCTTGTTTCAATTACAGTTTCCGTTTGAAAGATAAAAACGGAGAGATATCACTTAAAATGACCCATAATTAGATCTACTTATTATTAAGTTCAGGGCCAACTTCTTGTCACTGCAGCTGACTTCTGTTACATTGTTGTGTACACAAAGGATATTGAAAGAATTCATATTGACACAGATTTCTGAAGGCATACACGGCACAGTTTATCAAACATACTGTGCTAACAGAAAGTAGGTTACTTACACAAGCTTGATGTCTGTGGTGATTTAAATAACGCAGTCACTATAGGCTGTTCTCTGTACATATTGGCAGTGATTGACAAATTGTTCTCTTTGTAAGAATCAGGTATGCAGTGGCAAATGTTCAGACAGACTTACAGACACTTCACCCCCCAGACACTTCACCCAAAGCCATTTTCTCCAGACACTTCACCCCCCCCCCCCCCCCCACCACCCTTGTTTTGTTACTTATAGACTATTAAAGGTAATAATAGTTATATGTATTTATGTCTTTTGAATCATACAACATTTCTTATAGTTTTGTTGTCCGGGCACATACAGAATTTGGTGTTTGGCTTGGACTAGGATCATTGTATAGATGTCTATTAATGTTATATGAAAAATATATTATTTATTGGTTACTAATAATAAATATTATCTATTATACCAAAATAATTAAGGTATGTTTAATTCAATACAGCAATTTTAATCCCCTTTCACACCTCCTTTCAACTCTAATTGATATCACATTAACTATACAGGATGAAGACTAATACCATTATGTATGCATTTAATAGCCAGAAATTACAGTTGTTAATTGATCAAGTTAAATTTCGATATAAAAAAGAATTCTGTTTTAATTCAGAGGTGTCGGGGAAAAACTATATTGTGTATATTACAGCATCCATGAATAGATAGTATTTGTGCTTGATTTATATTTGGAGTAATTTATAATAACTTCTACTGGCCCAGAACAAGTAATTATAAGATTACAAAGATATGTAAGCATTCACTGGCTTTTCAATTTTAAGTATATTTTAATTATCTTGATCATTTATTATATAAGTCTGTTAGGTATAATTATCAATATCATTAGGAGTGGATGTGGTCCAATGGTAACGCGCTGGACTGGTAAACCAGGGGTCCTGAGTTCGATACCCCGCTCCTCCACTAAGATTACTAATAGTCTTTCGGATGAGACGTTAAACCGAGGTCCCATGTGTCAGTGTTATACACTGAGCATGCAAAAGAACCAGGGGTGTATCTGGAATGGGATGCTTTCTGTATCTTGCACTACCCCCACAACATAAAAACATAAAACAACTTTTCTCTTCAGGGGACGTCGGTTATATGGGCAACCGGTACCGACGCTAAATAAGCTCAAATAGATTATAATTATCATTTGATTAGCTTTTTCCAAATAAATCTGATATCTGCTGTATAATATATATCTAAATGTGCTATTGATAAATTGATTTTTTAGTGAGTTGTACTTTTGATAATTGTGTGAAAATGGATGATCTGTGTATTAAGTGTAGGATAATTGTGACTGATGATGATGATGCAGTTGATTGTGACAAATGTGGTTTTTGGTAGCTCATAGCATGTGGTACAGGTTGGTGCAAATAATAATTAATATTAAATAAATAAATTAAATCAAATAATGATTAATATATTTTTGTCGTTGATCAAATCTTAATAAATTGAAATATATTATATCAACTTATTCCAGGAAGATGTTAAATAATTTAGCTAAGTACTTTTATTTTATGCCTACCAATGAAATATAGGGAAATATCAGTGAGATAAAAGTGATAATACACTGTTTTGAATCAGTTAATTACCATTTTGATAATACACTGTTTGTGCCGGAACTACTGCTTGATGAAACTTAAGGAATTTCCCCACCACAAGAGAATCCGCTGTATTTCAGACTGTGACAGCGAGTGAAATTTATTTACCTTGTTAAATCCAATTATAATATTGAATTGCTGAGCCTAACTAGTTGTGAACAATGATGAAATTCGCCATAAATTATTTAAAATGTCTGATTTGTTTACATAACTCACATGGACAATATCCAATATGGCCGACTTTCAATTCAATTGATTGAATATTACTCGGTATTAATCCGCTTTTATTATTAAAGTATGTATGGCAAAAATTCAATAAATATTGATAAACTGTGTAGACAAAAATAAATGTTATTTGATGAAAGTGTATTCAGTTTATTTCAGCAGAAGTAAAGTTATTATATGTATTGGAGATTGTCTGCACTTTTTTTTGTGCGGAGTAACAAAAGTACGCATTAACTGATTTGGGGCTAACCATGGGGAATTTATTGAAGGCCCTGATTAAAAATATCATAAAAAAAACATTTTTGACGTGTTGGCATAAAATAAAAAGAAAATTTGTTTGTTTTTTAGTGGAAGATGGGAATTTATTTCATCTCGTGAACACCATATGTTGATATTTTCACTCGTGGCTGCGCCACTCGTGAAAATATCACATATGGTGTTCACTCGATGAAATAAATTCTCATCTTCCACAAAAACAAACAAATGTCCTCTATGTATTTTGCTTTTAAGACACAACGTTTCTAGTTATATACCTGAAGACTTTTAAACTTTTACACCTGTTATTACATCAATTAATTTATGCAATACATTAATGTAGCATATTGTAATAATTTTCTTCAGGCATAATTCAGCCATATGATAGGAGATCAATGAGTGGCACACTTACCATGTACTTCATTAATAAGATTTAACAAAATAATGTTGAATATACAATATAACAATATACAACTTACTCTCTGATGAGAATATTGCGTGGTAGTGTAGATAGAAAAGTTTTAAACGAATACATGTAACTATTAATTTCTGGAAAAAAGTCATTCAGACCAGTATTGCACAAAACCATCATATCATATTATGATAACTCATTTGCTGGATAAAAGTATAAGGTATATCCAAGGCTGCATACAATAGGGCCAGCAGAAGTGGTACATCATTATGTGAGCAATGTAGATCCTTAACCTCTTTCAAGTTTTTTGTTTGAATACTTAATGTTTTAATACAAAAATATAACAAAAATAAATTGCCTGTCATGTTTTTTTTTGTATTTTTGGTTGTTGTTTGATATGCAAAATTACTGCAAAAATATAACAAGTATGGCTACATACCTACATCAAAAGTTTAGGTTCAAATATATTTCGGATATGGTCTCTATGGTAAGGTGGTTTATGTTCATAACACAATTAATCTTTCACCAGTGTTTTTGTTTTCAGGTCTGCTGGTATATTGATTCTATATTGATTAAATGGTATCAATTAGATTTTTTAGCTTTATAAGATGACATTTTATTTGAACTTTAATACTGAGCTGAGAAAAAAAATGTTAACATACTTTTAAAGGAATTTGCTGTTAGCCCAAAATTGTACTGCTGTAAATTATGATAATGCTTTTCAAAAGAGGCTCTAAAATCCATGAACTGAGTCTCTAAATCGTCACTGTGTTACGAATCATCATAATTACAGAACTGCCATCGATGTACGAAGCTGTTGTGCTTCGAACTCATCGTGTTGAAAAAATATTTCCTCAGTGTACAAAACAACAATAACACTATATATAACTTACCTTCGTGTAAACAAAACGACCTGAGCTGATTTAAGAAAGATTCAACTCTTCATGAGGTCTACCACAGAGCTTGATTCATCTTAAGAGTTTCAAGAACAGTCTGTTCGTACTCGTTGTTTGTTAGGGGAAACGGTACTAACTGCACGCCTCCTCTTACACACTCTCAACGTCGCATTCCCCGAAGCTACATCGTTTCATCATACTATTTTTATGCTAAATGTCAACCAGAAACAGTCAAAAAATCTTATCAAAATTCAAAATCCTCTATCCGATTTCACAGCTATTGCTAACAAAATGGCTTTTACATATTAGTTCCGGAGGTGTGTTAGAATGCAATAATCTGATTTGCTAATAAGAAATGTCAATTAAAACTGGAAGTAAATCGAACTAACTTTTAGCATTATTGAATAAGCACAACCGTATATAAAAAGACACACTTACAGAATAAACTGCTGATACAGTCAGCGTCGATTCTCTGTTTTATTCCACACACAAAACAGTTCTCACAAAGGAAAAGTTATTTTAAAGAATTTGAAAACTTTTTAATGAGAATTTTTATTTCATTTCATCGCTTTATAGAAAGGACCATATTTCAGGCGAAATAATTAATTTTCCGTCACTGGCTATTGTGAGGCTCTGAGGGCATACAGCTTCCCTGAAGCCCGGCTTCATTCTGTTTGCATTAAGATAATTGAGGATGAGCCGGGACAACATTTTTTAACTTGGTTATAACTTTGACGCTGACGCGACAGGTTTAAAAATGAATAACTAACTATCAGTGTGCCCATACCACGTGGTAAATGATGCCATTTAGGCTGTCGTAAGCAGCATTGTTTGCCTCGATTCGAAGAAGAAAACTACTGTATTATTTCTTCCTCTGTTCTAATGGTATATAGCGCATTCGAAGTGGAAAATTATGTCCTACACATTGGCCCTGAGGATTCTTTTGTTAGATGTACAGAATACCTAACATTCAGAAAAACTGATGCGCTTTTGCGATAGCAAACATATTTTGACGAACGCTTTATTTCCCACATGCTAAAAAAACTGCACATCTGACAAAAGAATCATTAGAACCTTTATGTAGGGCACAATTTTCCGCTTCGCATGCATGCACTATGTCCCCTTTAAACTGATGTAGATAATACTTAGAGCAGATATCTTCTCCGAATCGAGGCAAAAAATGCTGCTTGCGACAGCCCAAATGACACCATATACCTCGTGGTATGGCCACACTGGTTATTATATTGAATCATATCAAGCCCTGTCGCATAGCATTAACATTATTGCGTGGAACTGCTTGTTATTAAGAGAATTATGGCTCGCTTCGACTTACGCATATTTCAGTTTAAAATGAATCTTTGAATGTATTCTTCATAAAAACTGCAGAATGCTCAACCCAGGCCGCCATCTTATACATACAATAATCGTCAATTATAAGCGGAAAAATATTGACACAACCTTTAGGATATTTGCCCTGAATATTTGTGTTATGAATGAAGCTTAAGCTTATTGTTGTTGGTTCATAAACGAGGTTAACAATATTAATAATATTAACAAATTGTCCTTAGTAAAGTAACTTGTCGTTCCTCAAGATTTTAATATAAAATATCAACCGTTATGTTAATATATAATATCATATAAAGATATTCTTTAGATATGAAAATAAAGAAAACAGATATTAAAAGTGAAAAATACAGGAGAGAGAGAGAGAGTTGGGGAGTGAGAGAGAGAGGTCATGTGTGACTTATATCTATGAAAAAATAGTTTTCGCTCTATTTTACTCTATTTTTGTCTATACGATTCGTAATGTTTATAAGGGTCATTTTTTTTCAAAAACTTGCCACTGAATGATTTTTGTTTTCAAATCTGTTTCGCACGAAGGGTTATTCTTTTTCGACTCTTGCAAAGCTGTCAAAAGTGGAAGTTGAAGTTGTAATTCTTTTATCTATATGCAAGACCGGCGGTATCAAACTAATTATAAACTTTATTTACATTTCATACTAATTTTACTTAAGATATTTAATTTATCCTCCTTGAGCACTTCGTAACACACAAAAACACATGTTTGCATGTAATTTTGTGTGTGCGTTCTACGTGTTATATTTATTTTATCGTTAGATAATAGTTATTATATTCAATGTCATTTCCGAAATTGGTAAAAATTGATGTACTTGTCTGAAATTATTGTTCGATCGAGATTAGTTCATAAATACCGGATCACCGGAGCAAATAGGCTGACATGAGCTATTTTGACCGTCATATGTCCTTCTTCCCTCCGTCAACAAATGCATTCAAAGGACATCTACTCTGAAACCACATGGCCTCTTTAAACCTAATTTCTTCAGCATGTTTCTTTTCATGAAATGTATTAAGTTCTTATTACAACTCTGGTTGCTATGGCAACCAAAAGAATGAAGTTCAAAGCTTATCTCCTCAGCACCCTTTGATCTATTTGGAAAAAAGCAAATGTTCCAATTTTTTGTTGTCTGTAAGAAAACAGGGCCGTAAAAGTGAAGGCTTATCTTTTTAAATGTCTACATAAGAAAATTTTAAAGTTTTCTGGCTTGATTTGAAAATTTTGAGGGAATTGTTTTTGTTGACTCTTTGTAATTTGTGAAATTTATTGAGATCCATTAAAAAAACTTGACCACAGTGGGCGTGTATTTCCTTATATGTATTTCATGAAAAATCGTCTTTAAAGAAACTGGCTTGATTTGAAACTAATTGGGAAAACCCTGAATTACGATCTTAATTAATTGTGGAATTTACAAAAAATAAAATAAAATAAAGTAATATAAAATAAAATAAAATAAAACAAGAACACCATGATGACCCTCAATCGCTCACCTGAGTCTCATTGCTCAACTTACAAGTATCATTATTGGTTGTTATGGGTGTTTTTTGTTGTTCGCAAGTTTGAATAAGTTTGCAATAAGTTTGAAGACTCTGGGTGTAATGGTACTCAATTTTTTTAGCAGAAAGCGTTTTACTCTACAGTCCCTGTAAACTTGACATTTGACCTACAGACCCCAAAAACAATAGGGTTCTTCTGATATAAATACCCTATGAAGTTTGACGGTTCTGGGTGAAATGGTACGCCAGTTACTAAGCAGAAACAGTTTTCACTCTACAGGTCCCTGTGACCTTGACTTTTGACCTACTGACCGCAAAAAACAATAGGGCTCTTTTACTGGTTGTAAGGGAATAATCCTATGAAGTTTAAAGGCTCTGGATAAATGGTACTCAAGTTACTGAGCGGAAATAGTTTTCACTCTTGAGGTCACTGTGGACCCTAAAAACAAAAGGGTTTTTTTCTAATACAATTACTCTGTAAAGTTCGAAGGCCCTGTGTGTAATGGTACTACAGTAACTCAGCAGAAATACTTTTCACTCTACAGGTCCCTGTGACCTTGACCTTTGACCTACTACCCCAATAACAATTCTTTTCTTTTTATAGTAAAAGCAATCATCTTATGAAGTTTGAAGACACTGGGTGAAATGGTACTCCTGTTATTGAGTGGAAACGGTTTTCAATTAAGAGGTCCCTTTGAGCTTGACCTTTGACCTACTGACCCAAAAATCAAAACGATTGTTTTTACTAAATATGGACAATAATCCTTTGAAGTTTAAAGGTTCTAGGTCAACTGATACTCAAGTTATTGAACGGAAATGAAGTGTGACAGACAGACAGACGAACAGACACCCATGAACAGGGAATAAACAATATGTCTCCACTAGAAGGGCGGGGTTGCCGGGAAGACACAACAACGAACAATTGAAGGTCTAGCCTTCTGTGTTTCAGAGCAGCAGATTTTTTAAAGTTTTCCCTGTATAAGTCTTTGTGTAAAATGACCACCCTGGTGGGGCCAGTTTTGACCCCAGGGTCATGACTTGAACAAACTTCGTCGAAGTCCTCTAGACGATGCTACATACCAAGTATCTAAGCTGTACGCCTTTTAGTTTCTGATGTGAAGCTCCTATATAACTATATGTAAAACAATTAAACCCCGGGACAGGGTCATTTTTGACCCAGGGGTCATGATTTGGACAAACCTGGTAATGGTTTACTAGACAATGCTTCACACTAAATATCTTAACTCTAGGCCTTGTGGTTTCTGACAAGAGTATTTTTAAAGTTTTTCCTATATAACTCTATGTAAAACATTTGACCACTGAGGCGGGGCCAGTTTTGATCAAGGGGCCATGATTTGAACATAGTTGAAAGAGGTCCTCTAGACAATGCCATAAACAAAATATCTAAGCTCTTTGCCTTTTGATTTCTGATGTGAAGATTTTAAAAACTCTTTCCTATATAACTCTATGTAAACAAGTGACCCCCGGGGCAGGGCCATTTTGACCAAGTGACTATGATTTAAACAGACTTAGTAAAGGTCTACAAGACAATGCTACACACAAAATGTCTAAACTTCAGGCCTTGCGGTTTCTGACAAGAATATTTTTAATTTTTTTCCTATATAACTCTATGTAAAATATTTGACCACTGAGGCGGGGCCATTTTTGACCCAGGGGCAATGATTTGAACAAACTTGGAAGAGGTCCTCTAGGCAATGCTACAAACAAAATATCTAAGCTCTTTGCCTTTTGGTTTCTGATGTGAAGATTTTTAAAACTTTATTCTATATAACTCTATGTAAAGAAGTGACCACCGGGGCAAGGCCTTTTTGACCCAGGGGCCATGATTTGAACAGAGGTCCACTAGACAATGCTGCACACCAAATATCTTAACTGTATGCCTTGTGGTTTCTGACAAGAAGATTTTTAAGTTTTCCCTATATAAATCTATAAAAAACCAATTGACCCATGGGATGGGGTCTGTTTTGACCCAAGGGTCGAAATTTGAACACATTTGGTAGAAGTCTATTGGTTGATGCTTCATACCAAATATCTAAGCTCCAGGCCTTGGTGTTTCGGAGAAGAAGATTTTTAAATATCCATCTTTTAAAATCTATTTTAGCTCCAGTGACCCAGAAATGCAATGGACCAGAACTATTTCAACAATCTTGGTAGCGCTTCATGCAAAGAACATCCCAGGCGTGTTTCATTTAATTTGGCCCAATGGTTTCAGCGGAGGTGTTGTTGGAATGAAAAGTTGACGACAGACTGACGGACGGCGGACAAAGACCGATCAGAAAAGCTCACCTTGAGCACTTTGTGCTTAGGTGAGCTAAAGAACATAAAAAAACATGGCCGCGAGCGGCGGATTTTTCTTCTTTTTCTTTTTAGAAAAGTTAAGATTTTTTTTCCTTAAAAGTTGCTGACCAAATTTGAAAATAATATGGATCAAATATTCCTTCAGTGACCCTCTTTATTCGTGAAAAGAATATGGCTGCCAAAGGCGATGTCTATAAGGGAAACTTTAAAAAATCTTGTCTTAAGAAAGTGCTGATCCAATTCGATGATGATTCGAATCACTCGTTTCCTTGGTAACAAAAAATGTAAATTGAGAAATATAGACCATTCCATAAAAAATATATGACCGCCAAAGGTAGAGCCTATTTCCCTTACATATCTTATATAGGAAACTCAAGAAAAAGACTCATAGAAACTGCAAAAGTAATCTGAAAATAATTTGTAAGACATTTTCCGCTCTTTACATAAATTGTGAAATTTATAGGGATGGGAACGAATGTTCGAATATTCGATAATCAACCGAATATTCGAATCTGAAAATCAAATTCGAATATTTTAAAATGATTTTTTTTTTCAAATAAAGCATCGTTGATTTTTATAAATGTAAGCATTCTGATTATGCAAAAAACCCAGGCTGTTTGGGATTGTGTTTCTTTATTGCGTGTCAAAAATGACCCAATTAACAATAAAATTGCAATGCATAATTGGCAGGGGCAATCGTTACGGATTAACAGTTTGCCACTGGCGTAATTGTGACACCGTTGATAATCTTTTGTTCATTTTAATTGGCGCCCGTTTATTTCACAAATTTTATAAGTTGTTTGTCTCACAATATTCAAGGATTAACGTCATGTTTTACGAAAACGAACCACCAGTCACGTTTATAACTCTATTGATATTACTTTTTAGTTGCCCAATCAGAAGAATAGCTCAAATATTTTCCTCTTATAAGTTTATTTGAAAAAAGTATCATCCTCGCATTATGTTTGATCATCGCTTAACAATATTGAAATAAGCTGTATGAGGAAAAAAACAAAAACAAAAAACAAAACAAAAAACTTGCACCCCTCTCGTGATTGGACTTGTTTCACGCGGTTTTGATGAAGGGAATATATAATGTATTGCCAATTTCTTAATAAGTATTTAAAACTTCCATAAAACAAGCCATTTCTACGCCATTTCTAGATAATACATAGCTGTTTCCCCGAGAACGTACAGGTGATAAAACTGTTCGGATACCAAAATTCGGGTAACTGATAACTGAAAAACGAATATTCGAATATATTCGAATATGGCAAGATTATAGTATTCGTTCCCATCCCTAGAAATTTATATCAATATCGTTCTGGGGCGGGGCTTTTTTTGTTTAAATGATTATAAGAGAAACTTTAGAAATTTCTCCTTAGAAACTGCAGGTTTGAATTGAAAATAATTTTACCAAAGTCAGAAATTCACTTTTCTGAAACTCTTTATATACTGAGCATGCGATGCATTGTTATCTAAAATTTATGGGAGATAGATTGTGGGTAGTAAAACAACTGCTTGAAGTTTTGTATTCACTGACGATGTTCTAGATGTAGCAATATAGAATTGATTCTGACAATTCATCTTTAATTTGTTTCAGGCAAGAAACCTAAGAAACGACTTGTTGCATAGTGCAAAAAATGGAACTAGAACAGGTAAATTTGCATAGCTCTCTTTATCGCCATTTTAAAAGACGGAAGTGCTTTCTTAATGACCTCTAAGCTTTTCAGTCAGTAAAAAAGCTTGAGAAGGTATTTATGTGTGTAAGATATGGAGCGCTGTAGACATTACTATTTTCTAGAGACGTCGTATTTGTTCAGCACAGATCTGTTCCAGATAACAATTCTCGATGTATAACTCACTGGAAATGATGGCACTTGGCTAAATGTTTTCTTTTTTAATATTTTTTTTATTATTTCATTCACTGCTGTGACTATTATGACGAAAGGGACTTTTTAAACTATGAATGTTAGAACCAGAAACCAGAAGAAAGCAATAATTTTCATATCATCCAAACTATATTCAAATCATATTCAGAATGTCATAATTTTCTCATGTTCACTTAATGGGTATATAGCACTATGACTACTAAATAAATAAGTTTAATAATACACCTTCATCTGTATATTTGTCTGCCTTTATTATTCATCCAGAGAATCTGAATCCTACTATAACTGGAAAACTGCGACAGTACATAAGAGAATATTAGAAAGCTAATACAAAGCAACATGAACATTTTATCTATAACAATTTAAAATTGTGTTTTAGTCCGTCTCCTGTCTGTATTGAAAATCTACATGTTTGCAAGGTAATGTGTGTACTTTAAGAGGCTTTTGGAAAACTACAAGCAGTACATCATTAATTCATGGTATGCATACTTTATATATGTATAAATCAAAATGAATGGTCACAAAACTTTTTAAGGATATAATTTCATATGAAGATAATGCACTAAATTTAATATTTGTTATTTTCTATCCATGTTTCCATCCAAAAAATGTCACGCATTTTGTAATATTGATAAGGCACACTATTTCTGTATTTAGTTTCCTCAGAAAAGGAAATATTTATGGATCCGGTATCCCGGACTATTCTACCCCACCCCACACACCCCTGCCTCCCGTACTATCAGAAACTGCTATCAAAACTGATCATGTATTTGAGCACAAATTGTAATGGTCCCGAAAAGTTAGTTGATCGAACGAAAAAGGTCTGAATGCAGTTGATTTGAAACGCTCTGAATTTTTGGTAGTTTACAGTCCAGTACGGCAACGCCCAATAAAAAAAATGAATTTGCGTCCGTTGACAAAGTTTCTCATTTAGAACCTGCCATTTACCTAGATGTACGGCCAGTTTAGTGATTGCACTCACCCTTCGTCAATCAAAATCATCGAATACAGTCAAAGTTAACAACAACTGCATGGTAAATTCATACGATTTTTTTTGTCTTATTACTGTTTTCGAATTTTAAATCAAAGTTTAAATGAAAAATATAATGCCTTTTAAAATGCTAGTTGTGTATTGGTACGAAAATAATTGGTGACTTTTAGATAACAATATTAATATCAGTACAAGAGAAATATGTGCTTTGTTTGACTGAGCTCATCACTATGATAGTGAATAAGATAACAGTTTGCTTTAACAATAATCCCGGAACGAATCACTCGTCAAGAAGTAACGCACAGGATTTGCAATTCAAAGATCGCCAGTTCGATCTCACGCTGGTCCTCTAACACAACTTAGTGTCTTTCGGATGAGACATTATTCCGAGGTATCATATATCAGTACTTTACACAAAGCATGTAACTTTGGGGGTGTCTCTTGAACAGGTTACACTTTTCTACGAGGGAGGGGGATTGGGGCGGAGAGAGAGAGAGGGTGGGGTGGAGAGTGAGACAGAGAGATGCTGATTATTTATGTGCATTAGTCTGTTACGTAAATTTCACGGCAATCTTATGACAACATAAGGGAGTTCCACTTATTGCAGAAAAGAAAACGTCATGAGTTCTATTCTAAAAAAAGGGTAAAGTAGACCGACTTGTCCTAGTAATAATGTCAGAGAAATCAAACCTATATCTTTTATTTAGCCTCTATGCTGCTGTGTCAATAAATAGGGAAATGATTTACATTGTGAAGGTGTTATTTTGAAATGGCCTTGTTTGACACTGAGTTAAAATTTGTAGACAAGCAACATATCGATATAATGAATTAACCAGAAATATGCAAAAACACGTCAGTCATAAATAATTATTTGAAATCTACATTTTTTAAAGTGTTGAACAAATTTTATCTTCGGCTAAATATCTGACACTCTGAGCTGCCTGGTAAAAAACACAGTGTTTATAAGACAGACATGACGCGAAGAATTGTTTATCGTATAATGACATCTCTTAATTTATCTGACATCTTAAAGTGTTTAAATTCCCATTGGGTGTGAGATATTGTAGAAGGTTTTCTGTTATTCAAACTACTTACTTCATTGTAAACTTATTAACCTTTGCGTCATATTCTATCTTTTAAATGAATATTCATGGTATAATTCGTTAATTTCCCGTAATTTATGCAAGGTTTATTATCCATTATAAAAGAAACTAGTTCGTCCATCCTTTCAGATATGGAATAACCAGACAACAATTAGCCTAACAGAAGACATTAACATTGTCCAAGTCAGAAAGGATTCACTCAATTGTCTCGAACAATTGGCAAAGGCAGTAAAGGAAGCGATTATCAAAATTGAAGAAGACAAGCAGGCTGCCCTGAAAGCAATACAGGAAGCAAAGTCAGCAGCTTTAGGGACAATAAATGCAGATAATGTTCACAACAGATTACAAGGTACTCAGAAAGCCTTAGCTCAACTCACTGCTGAGGTTCAACAGCTAAAAAAAGCAAGTATTTCTTCAGTGATTGTTATCTGATCTAAGGTTATACATTAATGATATACTTTAGACTGTATTTCCACAAATGTTTTGGTTGGCATTCAAAGTATTTAGAGTTTTGCCTTAACAGTTTAAAGTTCTTAATATAAAGGACGTCTGTAATGGATCATACGTTCTGAAGCGTATGGAAGATATTCTTTATTCCCTTGCATTCTTGACTGACATTAAAGAAAACAACTTGTATTACGGACCTTTTCAAGCTACCTGCTTTGTCCCTCAGACGATGTTTCTAGGGTTGACGAATGTATAGCTCGTTAAAATATCATTCACTAAGTTAATTGTTTTAGAGTTACTACACGTATCATTTGTATTTATAGAAATCATCTAGTCGGGGGGCAGAAATCGGTGACAGAGGACCGTTCTGTTCAATTTACAGTATGTATAATAAGTGTTCTTTTTAAGAAGCACAGGCATTTTTGTGAATAAATAAAAATTCACGAAGTCAACATAATGAATACATTTAGTCGTTTTCAACACAGAGACAAATTAGTCTAAACAGGAAAAATGCCATAAATGTCTAAGTATATGACTCTGTTGTATGTGAATATTAAATTTCTTAAATATCACATTCATGTGAAATCATTTAATAGTGTTTTATACGTTGCAAACGGGCAATATTTTTTTTTAAAACAAGGTCATTGCAAGTCCATTGCAAAGGTATATCTTGCACACGGCTTCGTAAACATCTTTTTGCAGCAGTTTTAACTTCTTTCTTATTATAAAGGTATTGAAATGCTAATACCAAACTATATTTCATCATACTTTTCGATCAGTGCCTTCCGAAATCTGATCCAGTTATTGCATACATTTGTCTTTGTGTTTGTTACTAACGCTCTAAAGAGATGCACAGACTCATTATAGGACCAAATGGCACGGCGTTGCTAATACTACGCTAAACAAAGTTATACTCGATGGAGTTAATAGTTGCCAATTTACTCGCTCATCTTTCCATCAGTCCGAACGTGAGTACATACGTCACATATTCTTGTCCGAACTATTTCACAACCGCTATGTTGGGATTGAATTGAACTACAATAAGAAACATTGGTACTCAGAGGATATGCTGATATTTCCCGAGTCATCCGTTTTGATTATTTTACAGTAATTAGAATTTTGGTTGACTACATATGATATTAAATCTATAGCACGATTTGTATCTGGGTTATTTCTCAACAACCTTTGGTTGGAATTACATTGAACATTATAGGAAGCTTCAGTTTTAAGTGGAGATACACATTCATCTTATATAACTAGCATTATACTGACTGGTTATTTTACACATAGGTGATGATTTGTCCGCAACATCATCCTGGTTATTTCATATGCTGGAATTTATGAAATTTTATAGGAAGCTACAGTACAGAGAGGAGAAACGAATGTTACAACTTAACTGGTTATTTTTCCACAAGGTCTTGGGCCCTTTAATTTGCTACTTATAATATACTCAAGCAGTATTTGTATCCAGGCTACTTTTATAGCAACCACTATAAAATAAAAACTTTATAAGGATCATTAACATAAGAAAGAGATGAAGATGTGCATACGAAAGCCAAAAAAAGTGCTATTTACTTCTTTATCTTGTAGCACTTAGAACTTTTTCTCATTTACCCCTCGAAATTGTCATAATAATAACAGGAGCTAATCACGGCTGGGAATCAAATGACTTAAAGTATCAGAAACGGACAAAATGGCCGTCTGAAATCGTCATTTCGACCACAAAAATCAGGTAACTTTATATTTTGGTCATTTCTAAGTCCCAGGACCCATGCCAACCTACGAGGTTTTCACATTCGTTTCTATTGATACTTTACTTACTGCTCTCGGTCCAGTAGTTTTCGCAAACACTTAAAACAGGGGGTCGAACGTATAGCGGTACTATACTTTATAAAGCACGATAAAATGGTACGTTACGGAATAATGGCGGAGGAAAACGAAAGTGAAAGTGGGTAAGAGCATGTTTTTTTTTTAAATATTTGTTGTATATTGTATTTTCTGTTAGAATAGCATTGTGCACGCTGAGCAAAATTTATAATTGTGAACGATGGCCAAAATAAAAAAAAAAACGAATTTCATAGAAAGAAGAAAGTTAATGAAGTATTTGTTGCTGCATATCTAACCCGCAACCTAACATGCACATAGAAACTAATACAATATCAGACGTTTTGAAACGGATATTTGTTAAGGTAAAGCATCAAAATGTTTATTATTAATAACAAAACTAGATACAAGTGAAGTTTTCAATATTCATTAAACAGATATATACACTTTTTCCATGTTTCTTACTGTACACATAATTATTGGTTCGTTAAACTAACTGTACGCAAAAGTTTTGGTTCCTCCAGTTGATTGTTTCATTAACAAACATTAAAATATTTGTAAATCTTCTTTATCGTTGTTTTTTTGTATGTCCCTCAACTTCTATAAAAATAATTTCTGTTCGGGAATATACTGTGATGGGTGATCTGTCCTATTATCCATGTCCGAGCAATTACTTGAGAATGAGTATAACTTGGTAGATAAATTGCCAATGGCCATGGGTTAGGGCTAGTAGATGGCCCCTACTGATTTTGAAGTAAATAGATCAAAGGTCAAGGTCACAGTGACATTTTAATCCTTTTCAGTAACTTGAGGGAAATAAGCATAAGTTTGTGACAATATTAGTAGGGACATTGCCCATGGCCAGTAGATGCAAGACCCTTATTGATTTTGACTCATAAGGTCAAAGATCACCATCTGTTATAGATAGTAATAATACTTTTATGATATCTATATTACTAACTGATATAGCACTTGATATTTTATTAAATATGTATAGAGATGTGAATATGCCACTGTGACAATCTCTAGTTCTAAGTCATTGAGACATTTATTGTATATTTTAAGATTTTTAGCTTACCTGACCACCTAAGTGGTCATGTTGAGCTTCTGTAACTGCCTGACATCTGTCATCTGTCCATTTACAATATTACTTAAGTGTGGGAATGGCAGTTTCATTTCATATTTGATTTTTTTCAATTCCTTTTGAAGTATCAGTGACATATGATCTCTATTCTTTCTTGTTTTTTCTTTTCAGTTCAGGAGAAGCATACATTTAAACGAAAGTAAAACAAATTGCAAATATAATTTTCTGTTTTGTATTTGGATAAACTGCATAGATTGTAAAGTATTATGTTCCCCTATCTACTTCTGAGATGGGGGAATGTCCCCCTATCTACTAGTGAGATGGGGGAATGTTTCTCTAACTACTAGTGAGATGGGGGAATGTCCCCCTATCTACTAGTGAGATGGGGGAATGTTTCCCTAACTACTAATGAGATGGGGGAATGTTCCCCTATCTACTACTGAGATGCGGGAATGTTCCCCTATCTACTCGTGAGTTTGGGGAATGTTCTCCTATCTACTAGTGAGATGGGGGAATGTTCCCCTATCTACTAGTGAGATGGGGAAATTTTCCTCTATCTACTAGTTCAGATGGAGAAACGTTTTTCTATCAACTACTTGAGATGGAGGAACATTCCCCTATCTTTTACGTGAGTTGGAGGAATGTTCCCCCATCTATCTTCGCCCAGAAAAAGGACAAATGGAATTTCCTTTTTTTATTCTTGAAGGCCTTCTTCATATATTCTTTTCTTTCTTCTTTGTAAAAAGAAAGAATGATCGCTGCGAAATTTTAATCTCGGACAAAATAAACATCGACATTTCATAAGTCACGTTCGGAAACGAGCTCTAAGACTTTTTGTTTTTGAACCCATATATTATCTTATAGGTTCATAAGCATGTTTCAATTCTTTATATTTTGCGCATTTGATTTTGGTGAAGGAAAGGAGATGATGTTAGATTAATCGGCGAAAATGTTATATAGGTCAGATTCAACATCTTTTGTGTTTCCTTCCCGACATTCGCTGCATTAAAGCCTGTTGTAAAAGCCAGTAACTTAACTGGTGCTGCATTACTTGTACTCAATGTTCCCGATTGCATCATCACGACCACGTACCTATTTTTAGATACTTCTTGTTATATATGTTTACAATTATATGTCTCCAAAGGTAGATGTTTTACTAAGTGACTGAATATCAGCTTAAATAGATGAACTGAATACATAATAACAATATCTGTAGAAGATTGATATATTTTTTTTGAAACGAAATAAAGCTTTAAACGTCAACATGTAACATTTATCTGCTTTCTTTACCTTAAGCCAAAAAAAAAATCTAACCGAAATAAAACATTTTTATACGTTTCCATACATTTACTAACTTATCATGTCATTTCACAATATTTAAAATTCGTCAATGTTAATGTGCCGTTTTCAATGACCTGTACGTCCATTTTACCCTGAACGCTTATTCCCGCCCACATGATAGCTGACCCCCGCCCAAACGGTCATGCTCTGCATTGCATACCGGAGCAAAATGTTCATTTGGCATTCTGTAATCTCCGCCTTTCCGCGAAGTCCTTATAGAACTTGGACTTATCTTTGAAGAGAACTGGATTCTAGCATTAATTTTCCATTTAACTTTAGTTCTCAACCATTGCAAACACTCTTAAATATGCTGTTGCGTCAGTATAAAAGTTCCTCATGATCACGACTCCTAACTATACAACTACTAAATCAGTTTCTACTACTTCAACTACAACATCATCAACTGGCTTAATGCTTCTCTGACCAGTGAGTGTTATAATCATAATTTTGAAATAAAATCTTATAAATGTTCTCAGTGTAGAAATTCTATATATTAATGGTCTCAAAAACACTATGAAAATACATTTGCCTTAAAATTAAATCTATCCCTACCGAATAGTTTGAGTTGAGTTTGAGTTTGAGCTGTGATACGAACATGTATTTTAATTGATTATTTAATTACTAAATATTTGTTTGCTATATGCTTCTGTTGCAAATTCGTAAACGTCCAATAGCGGCTTACTTCAGCTACAGTACAGTATCACCGCAACAACGTATGTCATCTATTGTAGTTGAAGTAAGAAAATGTAAACAAGTTTAACATCTATCAAGATAACCTTTATACTTCATTTAAAAATATTATGGTGAAAATGATAATTAATGATAAGATTTTATTAATAAAACGTTGTTTTATTTCTAAGAATAAGTATATATGTGTTTCGGCTCATCTTTAGCCCAAACGAAATTGTGATGGTAGTGTTTACTGATAAGATAGCTGTTTGGGGAGTTGTTAGCTTAAATAACCATCCCCTAGCGGGTTGGTTATACTGGGACTGTCATAATACCTGCTAAAGTTGTGTTTACCCACGAATTAGGGCATATAGTTATTCAACTTTCCGTAAGTTCGTCAGTCCGAAAACATTAACATTGCCAATAATTTCCCGATAAGTAAATGGGTTAACTTCACACTTGAAAACATCACCCCTTTGAACAAGAAATTTCGCCCCCACACACACGTGTGTTAGTGTGTGTGTGCGTGTGTGCGTGCGTGTGTGTGTGTGTGTTGTTTTACTTACAACTTTAAATGACATTGACCTTTTTTATTTATTTTGTTCAAGTTTGCACACAACAGAGTTCTTCTAAATGACGTGTTTTTGTTTAACTTTACGCCTTAATTACACTGACTTTTAGGTCAAATTGTCAAAAAAGAAACTTCTTTCGAAGAATCTAAAATTTATCTTCATCTTGTCTTAGGCTCAAAGGTCAAAACACCACTCTGATGAATGCAATCATTGATTGACAGTTTTTTTTAATCAGTCATATCACTATATGTATTATTTTTTACGCAAATTGTTTCATTTGACATAGTTGAACTTTATTCAAAAGAAAAAAATATTCAGTTAACGAAAGGTAGAAACTGACTGATATAATATTTGTATACGCCAGTCAAAATTTTGGACATACTATAAGAAATCCCATGGCGGGCAGGTAGCGTCCAAACTTTGTCCGCATCTTAAACTCTGTCGCTGATTGCCTGACTAACTTTAATCTCGCTATGCTTCTTTCTTGCAATGAGTAGAAATGTAGTGCTCCAGCGTTTTTTGATTTACAACACTTTTATTTTTTTTGTCGGGAGCATAAATATAAAATTATTAAGTGAATTGATGTGAAACTTCAAGTATAGATAGATAGGGACAAAAAAGCAGTTCTAACGAAGCATAAGTCTACGGTGTCCCGTTTTATAGCAATCTCCCCTTATTTAATTTCTATAATGAATTTTTGTCCTGAGCATAGTCGGGACACTACAAAAGGGATTGTATTGAAACTTAAAATGAAGATAGATAGTAAAAAGAAGAACTGCAATGCACAGAACACTACCTCTTCAATTGTGTAATTATCTCTCCTTTAAAAAAATGTTCAGAAATAACTTGAATATTATGTAGTGAGTTGACGTTGAACTTACAATATAAATAGATGGCGACAAGGAGAAGTGCAATGCAAACGAAGCATAACTCTACCTTACCCTGCTTTAGTTATCGCCCCTTTTCAAATTTATATTGAAGTTTGTCTAGACTATAACTTCAAGATAATGAAAGGGATTGACCTGAAACTTAAAACAGGGATAGATGGTAAAAAGAGGTGCATTAGGTAAGAAACATACACATATCTTGTCTCATTTTTTAAAATTATATCCCCGCTTAAAAATATTTGGTATATGTTTAGTTTATGGTACATGTATATTGATAAGAACCTTTCAGCATGGTTGTAGGAGTCAGCGTGTTTTAGAAATATCTTCCTGATTTTGATGATTTAAAAATACCTCTGCAGTGCCATGTGAAACTTGGCATCATCAGATCAGAACCTAGGCTGGCGGGCGTATGTTGCATCCGTTTTTGATACTCCTGTTTCAGTCTTACTTTTGTTATTTTTCAGACACTCCAGCTTTGCACCAGGAGGCAGCAGAATGTGATTTTTCGGCGCCATATTATGAGACAGAATTGACTTTATCTGGTAAGATAGAACAGTTATAGACGTCTTAAGTAAAAATTGGTATCAGTTTAGTTAATTTTTCAAGACATTTTTCTGAGAACGAACGGGGCAAGTGTACTATGTATAAGCTTTTTTTAATAAAGCTTGTTTACAATGTATTTGTTTTGATTCAGGTAAATTTCGTTAAGTTATATTTATATAAGTTGTATTAAGTATATCCAAGAAATGATCTCCTATATATAGGGTAGAACTTCTAGATTTGTTGTTGCAGTTAAGCTTTTGTGTTTTAAGGATCAACTGACGTAGGAATAGACATGGTGAGAGGGGGAAACTTTCGTATATTCCACAGCAGACTACCAGACACAAGCAAACCACGTGCTGGGGTTCAGAGGAAAAATACAGCTGATCAAGAAAATCAATTCTTCCTTACTAGGAGTACTTCTGGTAAGAATTTTCTATGAATAATTAAACCATATGTAGGAGATCTGACATTTTGGTCACTGTGACAATTCACCAAACAGCTTCATTATTACGTTAAGGAGATAAAAGAAGCCTAGCCATATTATCAACTCTCAGGATGTCTCACAATGTATGCTTGACGTGGCTAGAAAATGTATGAATATTGGGAGTGTTAGCAAATAGAGTAGATATAACACTTAGTTAGTAAATCTTGTTTAGTATTTCTATATTGTGATATTTTTGAAAGTAAAACTTGGCCTTATCAGATTCATTATAAAAGAGGACCATGATGGCCCGTGGTCGCTGACATGAGGACTTCTGCTGTTGGTCTCTGTAGAGCAAACATCAGGAGCAAAATAACAGGTTCTGAATAGTTCTTTTCAGAAGTGTAATATTTAAAGATAATTTAAACAAGCTTAGTATGAATCCAGTACACAAAGCTGCATAAAACAAGACTTCATGCCAAAATTTAGAACTTTGGGCCTTGTGGTTTCAGACAAGAAATTTTTTAAAGACGTCTCTCTCTCTCTCTCTCTCTCTCTCTCTCTCTCTCTCTATATATATATATATATATATATATATATGTGTGTGTGTGTGTGTGTGTGTGTGTGTGTGCACAGTCTATAACTTCTTCAAGAATAGTATATAACTAAGAATAATCTGAAAGGTATTCTAAAGTTAAAATATTCCATTCAGTTTCACCAAACTACACAAGACTTTCTGACATGAAATGTGTATTGTTATTAAGAACTAAACAAGAGCATCGCATAACAGATGCAATATACGCCCGTCAGCCTAGGCTGCGAACTGATGATGCCAGACATTTCACATGGCACTACACAAATATTTGCACACTGCACTTTTAATTCTTACCCTATATTTTAATTTTAAGTATGAAAACAATCCCTTTCATAAGGTTCAAGTTATGCTAATGACAAAAAAAATCATTATAAAACCAAAGAAATATAGATCAATTAAAACCGGATAGGGTACAGTAATGCTTATTGGTCGATTCACTTTTCCTTCGACCTGGGAGCGTACGTATGTTTTGTATGCTGCTTCTTTGAGCTGTTTCTTGTGTTTTGACATTCCGTCTGATGAATCTCAGACATTTTTTGCTTTGTTTGTGATGTAGTTTGGGCTGACCAGTTTAGGATACTTTTTATAATAACACTTAGGTATTTTTCATTTTCTATGGTTTTCACTACAGTGCTGTGTCATAGGTGTAAGGGAAGATAACCGGTTTCTTTTTCCTGTGTATTCTGAGTACTTCACACTTGTCGGGGTTGAACTCCATTGACCATTCCTTTACCCATATTTCGAGGTTGTGCAAATCATTTTGGAAGATCTGTGCTTGTGATTTTATAGTTAAGTAGACTATGGTGTCATCTGCAAATAGATGCACCCGGCTCATGACACTTACTGGCATACACTTGATGTATGCGAAAAGGAGACTTGAACATAAGACCGGTCCCGAAGGGACGCCAGAAAGCACAAGGAGCCTGTCAGAGATCATTTATGAGAAAATCTTTTACCCTTGAGGTGGTGTGTGGATGAACTCCCCTGATTTCAACTTGTGTACGAGTTTTTGATGGTTCCGTTATGTTGCATTAGTTTAGATGCTATACATGTGCGTGATATTGGTCTGCAGTTGTTAGGTTTTGACCGAAACCCCTTTTTCTGAATGCTGTTATAATGCTGGCATGTTTCCAATCCTAATTAAAAAACCTGCGTCTAGTGACCTTTGGAATATGATTTTGGAGATTGGTGCTGTAGTAACCTAGGTGAAATCTCATCTAAACCTTGGTCTTTTTGTGGGTTTAGTCCTGTCAGTAACTACTGAGATTGATAAAAGGAACATTGGTGGGTTGCCAAGTGATGGCAATAATCTTTAGCTTATTGATTAAGGCTGAGTGGCAAAGGTTTGAAAAGACCGATTCGAATTTATTATTCATTATGTTCGTCTTCGACAGTATGTAATTCTAAGTATGACCATCAGTAATGAGTGGTGCAGTTCCTGTGTTTTCGGTCTTTTTGTGTTTACGAAGTTGTAAAACTTTCTTATTATGACCTGAATAAAATTGATTCTAGGTATGGTAAGATTATATTTACTTTAAGAATGCCTAGATTATTTTCACGAGTTAATGCTTTCCTGAATTACTCACACTGAAACGATAATTTTAATGTGTATTTTATTACTATGAAAAGCAAATAACAACTTTTTTTCTTTTCAATTATTTATTTAACTTCAAAATGGCATGGCCATGCGGTTGATTCAAAACAACACATCGTCACAAATCCATTTTCAAAAAGCTAAATTGGTAATATCTTACATTTTAACATTCTTCTCAACACGTAAGGGCACTGAAATTCAATTACATCGCATGGACCTGACAATTGGACAGAAAAATAGTTATATTTTTTGAACGAAAACAAAATCAAGACATTGTTTAATGTTGAGACAAACATAATGTCCTTTCTTACAGTAATTCCAATTGACAATATTTTCCATTTTTAACAATAAACATCTAGGAAAAAAAAGATTGTATCCTATATTGACCTTCGTCCTCAATTTACTTAAAACAACATCTTCTCCTATACTGGGTCAGTTGCAATTAAACATTATAGAAATGGTCCTTGTATTGTTCTTTTTTAAAGTAATATAAAAATGGAATTCAATGCAGAACTCTGGTTGCCATGGCAACTGAATTGAATAACTTCATATTCTTCAAATATTCTTGTCTGAAACCACAAGGCCTAGAGCTTACATTTGGTGGATAGCATCATCCAGTGGACCTCTACCAAAATGATATAAACCATGGCTCTGGAGTCAGAATTGGCCCGAGCCCAGGAGTCAATTGATGTTACACAGATTTGAATATGAAAGACTTTTAAATATCTTCTTGTCAGAAACCACAAGGCTTATTGTTAAGATGTTTGGTTTGTATGATGATCTATGGACCTCTACCAAGTTTATGCAAATCATGGCCCCTGGATCAAAATTGCACCAGGTGTCACTTAATCTCACATAGAGGTATATAAAAAAACAAGTTTTAAAATATCTTCATGTCTGAAACAACAAGGCCTAGAACTTACATATTTGGTTGATGGTATCATCTAGTGGACCTCTACCAAAGTTTTATATATCATGGCTGTGGGGTAAGAAATGGCCCGATCCAAGGGGTCACTTTACATTGAGTTATACAGGAAACGGTTTTAAAGAAAGTGAAAGGCATCGAGCATATATACAAATGGTTCAGCATTGCCTAGTTAATAAGAAGGGCTTTGAAAGATCTTGGCTCTTACCAGGATACCTGGCCCCTACCCATCTCACCTCTTTAATCCCCCCTTCCGAAAAAAAAGAATCATTGGATGATGTAGGAAGGTAAAATGTACTTAACCTTCATCCATCTTTGTCTTTGACCTTCATGCGACTTACTGACCTATTTTATTGTTTTTTAAGCTACAAAAATTTGTATGAATTTGTATGCAGACTTCAACTATGAACTTGGCTGATCTTGACCTACTGACCTACTTCATAGTTTTTGAAGATATGTGTTTGAAATTTAACTATTAAGCTTTCTTACAGAATTCAAATTTAACTTTGGTTTACCCTGAACTATTGACTTTCTTTCTTGGTTTGAAATAGTTTTTGATACCTAATGTGGTCTTTGAACTGTCTGTCATTTGACACATCCCTTAGGAGCAACCCCTTCCCTACTCCGTTAGTTTTTTGGTAGTTTCGTTTCAGATGATCATCCATGGGCCATCTAGTTCTCTTGTTTATTCATGAAGACACAGGCACAAACGTTATTAAATGTTACGTCACTTCACGATATAATAAAGTGAAGGTTATCACTGTTCTCGCTTATATACACAAACTGATTTATGTATTAAATTATCAAAGTTTGAAGAAAGTTGTTTTTCCTTTACAGAGCTCTAATTAAATGTCGGCAATATTTCAGTATTTATAATTGTTCATTTAAATTTTAGAGTGAAGTCTGCATGCATACATACATATCACACAATTACATACAATGTACATGAAACAAAGAAAAAAACACAAAGAAACTTTTGTACGCATCCGGTCTTTTCAGACCTATTAATGACTATCCTAGATGTCTTTTAAAGTACTACGCACCTTCCTTACAAACAGTTTTCTAAATATGATGCACATATATTATATAGTTAGTACTAAAATATAAATCATTAAAACGTATAAAGCTAAAACCATAGGAAGATGGCATTAATCCTGACTAGTTTTGACCTATTAAAACATAAAAGACTGAAATGACAAGTAAAAGGCTTATGAGAAATTATATTTAACTTAAATAATCAAAAAGTTTCGTTGTGTAATTTTAGAAGTATTTACGATAATGTGTATCACTTCATATTGAATCCAGAACAACCAAAATAATATCAATATCCCAAAGAACTTTACCATCATTTCAAAATAAATAAAACTTGACAAATGCTGTTAACTATCTAAAATATTTCATAAAATCATTTACAGGAAAACATTTTGTGACGGTCTAAAATTTTGCAACAAGTTTTGGCAGAAGATGTCTTTAGTGTTTGTAACCAAGTATTTCAACTGTTCATATTTTGACAAATTCTCGGCAGCCGTAAAAAGTCTCCCCGCACATATAGTCAGTGTTGCCATACATCTAACGCCTGTCATTGGTGTGGTGTGAGGTTGACACTTATATCTTGGTTATCTTTTTTTTTGGGGGGAGGGGGGGGGGGGGGGAGGGGGTTGTTGCGATGGCCGAGTGTTCTGAGGCGTCCTTAGTTTGCACAGGTACGTAAATAGAAAAAGGTGATTTTATCCCGCATTCGGAAGACAAAAAAGTATCTACTCTGTGTTAAACTCGTCATAATTATCCCAGTAGTTCTTGCATTGAGTTATGAAATACATATTTAAACATATTAATCTTTCCACTTTCTAAAGCGAGTAATTTTTATCAAACACTGAACAATAAATGACATGAAAATCGGAATTTAATTTATCAGGGTCAAATATCATCTCGCTTAACGCCGCTTACGTAATTGTAGACAAAATTTAATCAATCTATATAGGGTTTCTGGTTAGATATCTACCACGACAGCATATTTTTACCATTAATGGGTTTATGTATGGAGTTGCAGATGCCGTTAATATACGTGCCTGCGTTGCATTGCTGGGCGGTTGGTGCTGATCGGTGCGGGTTTGAATCCTACTGAGAACTTGATTATCAAAATCATCATACATGAAACATTTCAAAATAACATGCTTCTCATCTTCAACACATTTAGGACAGAATGGGCAGACTATTTTTAACAAATATCAATTTAATTTTTCATCTCTACCAATCTCTATGCGTATTGGTGCAACATCGCACCGAAATTTGCATTAGGCAGACATATGTTTTCTCGGTAAAATAATTTTATAATATTCTTCAACAACATATCCTTATTTGAATGTGCAATAAGTCCTTTATTTATTGTTGCCTTTACCTCTAGCACAAGTATTTCTATAAATACCTATACATTAGTCTTGTACATATTTTTCTGTAATGCATTTCTCAATTTTACCTACATTATAATTATGACTTAGACAAATCTATACACTCTATAAATTTCAGTTTCACAAATAAAATCAATTTTTACATCCAGATTAACACCCGTTTTATGACCCTAGTCATTGCTGTGTCACACAAAAGGCACACAAAACCCGAAACAGTTTTCCACTGACGGACCATAGTCGTAGTCCAGGCCATCTTCCCTGCAAGAGCCATATTAGGAGTATACCTCCCTACTTCCAAGTAGAACCGTATGACTTTATTGCGAACCTTATTAATGCTGGAAAATGACCTGTACTCCCAATTTGCCGAACCATATCTGATAACTGACCACAGCACAGTATCGTAAAGCCTAGTAAATATGTCATATGCGACCCTACGCATCAGTTTGCATTTGGCAGTAACTAGACAAAGAGCACTTCTTGCACTTTGTGCCAAAGCTTTAATCATAATACTGAAATCCATATGCTCATTCATTACTAAACTAAGGTTAGAATATCTATCAACTATTTTAAGAAAGTCATTACCACATGTAAAAACCTGATATATTCTAATATTCATATAATTTAAAATTCACCAATCATGTAATGAATTTAGCACCTTTTCAAGATCAGAAGCTTTTTCTGCTAATAATACAATGTCATCTGCATAAAGTAAAATGCATAAAATTTCATCAACAATCCTAATACCAGTGTCTTAATATTTAAGAAATACAGCAAGATCATAAATGTATATATTGGAAAATAAGGGTGACAGAGCACCTGTCTTAAACCTGTCGTAAATCAAACCATTCAGTAGAAAAGCAATTTACTGTAACTGAAGCAAAAACCAAGGATTATAGAGATTTTATAGCATTTAACATTTTCCAATTTATACCAGTATTACATAATCTGTTTCATACTTTACTTCTCTTTATAAAATAATATGTCTTACGAAAATCTATATAGGCTGCAAAGATTGATCGTTTCAATTTTTCTTAATTCATTTTGTTCATCCACCGAAATTCCATTGTTTCCGACCCAATTACTTAATCTTTCATTCAAAACAGAACAATACAGCTTATGCGTCGGGACATTGGGTCTCTAGAGTCAGAGGCTGTAGACTTAGAAATATGGATTCAAATAGTAGTATGTTGAAGAGTTTTCTAGGGGTAGGTAAAAAAAACAGGGTAAAATATTGAATTTATCAATTTCATTAGTTTACTTTAACCAAAATATATCTTCGTAACGTTTCTCAAAAATACAAATATCCAATGTCTTACAAAGTTCATTTCTTATTGAAAAAACAACCCCCGGAACCTATTTAAGCGTTTCTATGAATTTATGTACGGCTGAAACTAACCAAGAATAACATCCAATAACTATAACACTTCCTTTTAAAGATGGGTTTCTGCTAAACCTAAATTATTAACATTTTTATAAAACAAAAAAACACGTAAATCAAACATATCGTTGTCTTTATTCATTGCCCATCCCCTAGCATTCTAAAACCCAACTGCAATCTAATTGTTTTTAGAACGTTTTCTATATCCGTCATTCTGTTGCCTATTCCACCGTCTACCGCCTCTTTGTGCGAAAATAACTGAATTAGTTTTATTTCTCTGATCTCCACGGCTATGGACAACATTATCTCGATCACGGTTTCCATTTCTATTGAGACCTCTTTCACTGTCATGATTTTCCTTGGCTGATAAATTCTCTCCCACAGTTATCTCGGGAATAAGACCTCTTATGAGAACTAGACCCCTCATGTTTGCATCATTGTAATTTTTTCTTTTGTCTCCAATCTCACAGCATCTTCACAAGTCACATTTACCATCTTCAATTAGAGAATCTACTTTGAATGTCACGTCCTCAATTGAATTTTCTAGAAGACCACGTTGAAACCAATGCTGTTTTCTTCACTTATGTTGATATTTGAATTTGAGAAACTGTCTAGTTTAGTGTTCCTGTGGAAAGTCCTCTGAGATATCTTTTTTGAAAGGGCATTTATATTCTTCAACTTCAGAATGAATATTTTTTTTAATTCCATCAGAAATAATCCTGTCCAATATTTCAGAACTTTTGTTGGTCATTTTGGCTTCAAGCTCTAGTTTATTCCTTCTTTCAGTTAGACAGTTGAAGCACGTATGCATGTCAGAAGAGAGTTTCCTTATCATTTGCCGAATGGTGGTGTCTGCGCTAACATGAACATCTGCATCTGTAACAACAGCACTAGCGGATTTCACAAGATTTTCAGTTTTATATTGAAAAGATTTCTTTTTGCTTTAGCCAACTGTCTTTTTGATCTTTGACCAGACTGAAAACGTTTGCCATTGGCCAAATTACGTGCCTTCTTTGAAGCAGACAAGACAAAAGCTTCTGAATGATGTCGTTTTGCGTGTATTATTCATAGGAGTGTCCACACAGTTAATAATCTGACGGTTCTTTATTGAATTCACACATACCTGGGCATCTACAGAAACATCAGTAACATCAAATGCTGATTTACTTTTCGAACCCATGTTCAACAGTTTTATATACACTGAACAAACGCAATGCCTCGAATTTCACCACTCGTTAAAATTTCTTTGGAAAAAAATATCCAAATCAGACTTATACTAATGAGTTTAATAACACAGGTTGCGAAAAGCAATTATACAATTCTCCAACCGGTGTACAAGTTTTAGTCGCAGGGTTTTGACAAAAGTGTTATGTTCAATGTGTATATATAGACAATATTTGTTTGTATTCTGTAGATAAGGAACATATTACTTAAAGAATATTGAATATAAATAATTAAATGCTGAGATTATTTTTTTACTATGAGAAGGTTTAATAACATATTATGAATACAAAGACACTCCTCCGCCATTTAATTTTTCATTCCAAAACTGAATCACATTCTCAACCTTGATATTTTGAAGGTAAACACTTTAAATTTAAAGGTCATTGGGCACAAATTTTTGACCTTTTTCGCACTTGGTCGCGCGCACCGGAAGTGAGACACACTTATCCTTTGCCACTTGACACAGCTACCTGGACTGTTAACAAAAGCTTAAAAATTATGAAGGAAGTGAAAATGTAGACTGAAAATATTCTAAAAACATGAACAAGTTGAGCTAACATCATAAATATATATTGAAGATTGTTTAAATGAATAATTCGAAATTTTGATGAAATGACGAAGCCAATGAGCAAAATTTATATAGAGGCTAGTTCAATTAGGATCATAGAATTAAATGATACATCAGTGAAAATCTAGAGATATTTTCCAAGTAACTGATCAAAAAAAATTCAATATGCTTATTTTTATAACATGCAGATTTTTGGAAGGCTTGATTAGCTAACTCCAATCGAGAGATTTTTTCCCCCATAAAAACATTCGCTTTACAGTGATGTGTTGCTTATTAATATTTCGCCTGAGGTACGTGTAAGAAATCTTTGACTAGATCTATAATGTCCTTCATTATAAATACATATCTCTTTTTTGCTTATTCATTCTAGATTTTTTTGAAAACAAAACGATAATGATCAAATAACAAATAATATGGTAAGAAGAAGCCCTAAAACTATGTTAAAATCAGAACACCTACACATTGCTTTAAAAAAATGTTCACATTTAGAAGTCGAATGATTTTTTATTTTCATTATAAATAGACTTACTACATTTAATTATCTAATTAAAATATTTAACTGCATAGAAGCTACTTAAACAAAAATCATTGAGACATTCTAATTGGAAGCAACTATTTATATAATGTTTTTGTAAAGGAGCATGCCAATAGATAATAAAGTGTGACTGGTCAAAAGTAATTCAATCAATTTTTAAGATCACTTGCCATAAAATGTTTCTAATTGTCTCAACTTAAACATTGATTGGGTCATAAAAGTTAATTGTTTTGTTTTGACAGCTATGCAGGATATACAAGGGTCCCATTCGGGTAGGTTGTTTTGCATAAATCCCACAGTGTAATGCGTGAGTTATTGGTCTTTGACATTTTATTGGATATTAATTTATAAGCAGATACAAATTTCTGCATAATGGACATGCCATATTATTATTTTTCAAACAACATCCCAACGTGAAAATACACTGTAGTGTGAATTTTCATTCCAGTGAAACAAATGTAAACACATTAGGTCACCTAAATTCACTTCAATTTTACTACACTTAAATGACAAAGAATTTGTTTATGACGTAATCATCAAGTGAGGAAGTGTTACACAACATGTTAAAACGTTGAGGAGTTTTATTTAGAACCTTCAATATGGAAGAAATTTAAATTTATTTATGAATAACATTCTCTGCTAAGGTAAAATTACAACCTGTTCTCCAAGCACAAAGTTTGAATTTACTTATAAAAATCGAGAAGTAATCACATTTTTTTTAATTTACAATTTATAGCATTTTATTTTTATAGGTGTGCCTTTTTGTGTATCTTGTACTTGTAGTTAAATGTTATTTTTGCATTTAAAAACGGATGCATTATGAGCAGTGTAATTCTGCACTACTGCCTCGTACAGTATGGATAAATCTATGTCAGAGCCAAAAATTTCGGCGAAAATTACCGATGTCGAAACGGAAACAGCCGATCATCAAAACACGTTTTTCTTAACAAAAGCAGTTTTTTCATAATTTTGTATTTAAACAATTTTAATCAGTACATTATGATTATTTGAATAGACAGAGTTGCTATAGTCGTGTCCCATGACTTGTAATCAATAATTATCTGTGATAATAATATAAATATTCTTACATAAATAAGAAAATTTTTATGAATTTATTTTAAAGTTACTACGAATTAAACTAAATCAGAGAAAAAAAAGACAAAATTCCAAAGCAAATAATACACGTTTGTAAGATGACTCTTTGCTATTTGGTGGATAAAACAGAATTCTTGAGATTTCAGTTCATCAAAACCATGTGTTAAACTGAAAATATAATCAGTATGATCATCGGTGTTTAAATGCGTAGTAGCAGGGCTGGATTTTCTTATCATTATTTTTTTTTCGTCTTTACCTAAAAGTTATTACTTCTGTGAAAATGTTTTTAAATGAAACGTACATTCTTGTTCAAAATTTTCAACGACTTATGCAGACCACTTAAAAAAACATAAAATTGCTAATTCTTTGCATATGATATTTAGTCCAAATGTTTTATTTCAGATATACAATTGTGTACGTTAATAAAAGTTTTGCATCAGTTCCAGATAGCAGCCATAAAGCGCAGTCTAACGAGACCAAACAAAAAGGTGTTGGACCCCCAGGTGATGATTGTCAGTTTGAGAGCCGGTGGATAAAACTTACAGAGGAGGAAATTGACGTTATGGAAAAAAACTACGCTGTAACTGTAGGACATGGTTCATATGGAACAGTGTATAAAAGTAAGTGGAAAATATTATCTATTTCTCATCTTTGCCTAAAAGACTCTAAAGGTAAAGGAAACATATATATTATGAGTTAACGTATCAGTGGTTTTATGCACTTTGACACTGTAGCTGTCACTTTCTGAATGCTGCTTGTCTGAATATTTACAAACATTATTTACAGTACTGAGCGTTTTGAAACAGGTTTTGATTTATTTTAAATCTTATTATAGACTAGACGGGAAACGAAAACACATGGAAATAAATTTTGCAAGACTCTTAGTGACTGTTCTTTATTAAAAGAGGAATATTTTTCCCTTTAAAGTTTCTTTTTTTTTATTTTCACAACATGCAGCGACTATTTAAACTATAAACATAACTGTTTTTATCTATTGTCATGCTCGTTGACAAAAACATCTGTGAACATTTAACAGGATTTTCAATAATTGTTTACTAATTATGTTGTAGAAATGGATTACCAAGTGGTTTTTGTTTGTTTTAGGCAAGGTTAAAGAAGATAAAGGGGTATTTGGAATAGAAGTGGTGGTAAAGAAAGTCGATCGTATTAAATACGATGATACTGCAATCAGAAGGGTAAAGCTGCTATTCTGGTTTCTTTTTAAAAAAAAAAAAAGATGTCAATAAGATTCGATGTAATGCACAGAACGTTTGCCATCATTACTTAAAGATTTCTCTGTGTGATTAAAACTTTAGCGTACACTTTTATTAATCAAATGCGACTGGAAACTACAAACCCGAAAGGAAATGATTGTGATATCGCAGTTCTATTGATATCAAAGAACTAAACAATTAAAATTTAGGATTGGATAATTATCTATAAAAAAAACCTTATAATGTAGTCTATATAAAACCAATTTTACTTTTTCTAAACAATCCTTGTTTCCCATGTTTGTCTTCTTTCTTTTTATGCCCCCGAAGGGATGCAATATAGTAATCGAATCGTCCGTCTGTCAGTCCGTCAGTCAGTCCGTCCCCATCTTGTCCGGAGCATAACTGCAAAAGTGTACAAGTCATTGACTTTAGACTTGGAACATAGCTTGTTGGCGATGAGGAGAAGTGCAGCGCACAAAAACCATTACTCTAGCCATGCTAATTCTTGAGTTATCTCCCGTTTTCAGTTTTCCTTGTTCTGTCATCTTCTCTGAAATTGTGCATGGGATTGGCTTCATACTTGAAATGTAGGTTGTTAGTGATGAGGCGGAGTGCAGTACTCCAGCTCACTCACATTTTGAATAATCTCCTTTTGTCATTTTTGCTTGTCCGTGTCATAACTATAACTCTCTTTTGCATGATTCTGTTATAATTGCCCTTTGAAATTTTTCATATTTGATTTTTTGTCAGTGGCATAACTCAGAAATTATTGGAGGTATCAACTTGAAGCTTCATAGATGGATAGATCTCATTAAGGAAAAGTGCACTGCCTAAGAACATTACTCGCTTTTGCATAATTTTGGAGCTGTTGGTTTTGTTGTTTTCTGGGGCATAACTCAAAAACTATTGAAGGTATCAAGTTTGAACTTGAAACTTCAAAGATAAATAGATCTCATTGAGGAGAAGTGCAGTGCCCAAGGACCATAACTCCTTTTTGCATAATTTTGGAATTATTGCCCGTTTTAATTTTTCATTATTTATTTTAGTCCGGGGCATAAAGTAACATGTTCTCATATATCAGTACCCTACTGAAAAAGCAGCATGGGAGTACTGACGCCAGTACAGTGGCAGTTCTAGTTTTCACTGACTGCAAATCCGAGTAGATGTTCTTATTTTTTTCTACCTAGGTTCTTATTAATGGCTTGTAGAAAATTCACAATGTGTTTTACTTGAGCTGCTCTGCCAAATCATGTCAGTTAATGCCAATTTGTGACGTTCCATCAATAAAAATAAAGGTCAAGGTCACACTTAGAGGTTGTCCATTAGCTCTTTAACTGTCGTACTGTCATCTAAACAATCTTGCACAAATGTTGCCCACATGATATCGATGTGTCGCACGTAAAATTCAGGTCACTGTCTTAAATTTCAAGATCATAGAAAAATATAATATACCACAACTTATATGTGTGTTTTACGAGCGACGGTCTTGTCCAGGCTATTACTTGGTCATGCATGACGGGATTTGGAAATAAGTTGGTACAATTATTTAATGCATTGAAAGCAGTTGTCGCATTAAAAGTATATTGTCGCATTGATAGAAAAGTAATAGAAAATTTTGCGAGGAAGTTAGATAACGAATTCCTATTATTTAAACCTTGCCGTTTTTTCCTACTTAATATGTTTGACTTTTGGCGGTTTTGTTGGTGTAATAATCACATTCAATGAAAGCTCTAGTTTGTTTTAGGAAAAACTTGGATCTAGAGTAATGCATCCATTTATTTTGCCTTTACTAGCGGTTGGAAAAAAAGATTATGGACCAAACAAGTAGGTTACTTATTTTCTCAGTAATAAATTAGTATTTAATATGCAGTTGTCAATACAATTTAATTTATTTACCTGAAGTGTTATAATTATACAATAATGGAAGGTTTTCTATGCTTTTTGTTCATGTAATTTCATGATACATTTTTTTTCTTTTTTCGTGTATGTTTGAAAAGGTCTCTGTTTTTGAATATGCCAAAGTGAAATTACATGTTTTTCCTAACATGAAAGTACATGTTGTTCTAAATGCACACTTTATTTCATAAATTAATTTACGAGTGCATGTAGCTGCAATAAGTACTTTAAAAAAAGTTTATTATAATTGATAAATTTCTCACAGATTTCTTACTGACTGTTAATGTGAGCTATAGCATCATCAGCAATCTTGCTTTGAAATCATAAAAATTCATTTGTCCCTTCTAGTCTATCAGTCTAGAAAAAAAAACATTTTAGAGGATGCCTCATTTGTGTTTTGTGCTCTGGTCAAGAGACACTAATCAAAAGGAGTTATTGTTAACAGTTACAGCTGTCAAGGCTTTAAAAACGTTTGTCTTAAAAGTGTTAACCCAACTTAAAAAGGGGTCTTAAAAGTGTTAACCCAACTTAAACAGGGGTCTTATAAGTGTTACCCAACTTAAACAGGGGTCTTAAAAGTGTTAACCCAACTTAAACAGGGGTCTTAAAAGTGTTAACCCAACTTAAACAGGGGTCTTAAAAGTGTTAACCCAACTTAAACAGGGGTCTTAAAAGTGTTAACCCAACTTAAACAGGGGTCTTAAAAGTGTTAACCCAACTTAAACAGGGGTCTTAAAAGTGTTAACCCAACTTAAACAGGGGTGTTAAAAGTGTTTAGAATATATCTTTTATTGTTTATTTACATTTACATTCTTAATATTGCTCAGGCGTCATAAAGATAGACCTTTCAATCGAACATTGCGAGTTTTAGTGTTCATTTCTTTGTGGTTCAGAATTAGATTATGATTTATGAAACATCTATTTAGGCTTATTAAATAACAAAAAAGTATTTTAACGATATATCATGCATTTTGTCATATAAGAGCTAATAATATTTTTTCAAACATTTAAAAGACTACCAAATATGGTATTTTCTGGTTTCGAGGTCGGTAAACATGCTTTCAGGTAATTGTGGATGTACTGTTTTAATGTTTTACAAATTAAACATTACTTTTTACTACTAAGACAATTTATGTACCAAAACAAAGTTACTCAAAAAGAAGCTTGATGCTCCGAATTTCTAATAAAATGTTTTACATCTAGATATGTCTGGTTTGTTTCCCCGTATTGTCAAAGTGGCGACCTTAATACAGCCATTAAAGAAAAAAACACAAATATGAAGTATGGGACCAGGTTAAGAATTCTGGTGCAAATTATTTCAGCAATCCAATATTTACACACAGCAGTACCAAACGTCAGGTGTGTACATTACATTAAAAAGAACAGATTTTGTGGATACATATAAACACTAACAAAAAAGTTTAATTAAAAGATTTCCAGGTTATGTTAAAGTAACTATAGCGGGACTGAATTACAGAAATGAAGTTTCCTTTTTCCTAAACATAAAATTTTTACTACTAAGATCTTGGATGAATTGACATACATTTAATATTTTAAAATATATAAAACACGCTGTTTTTCTGTTGTTGTTGTTTGTTTGTGTTTTGTTTTGTTTTTTTTTGTTTTTGTTTTTTTTCGTTTATTTGTTTCTTTTAGCAAGTATGTATTAAACAAGGGAAGTTCAATATTGTATTTATCATATTGAGATACACAATATATATAGGAAATCATACCATGTTTAATCGTCATAGCATGTGCTTCAGGTATCTAAGAAAAAACAAATTTCCAATTTTATTGTAGAGAAAGTATTCTTCATAAGGACATAGCGTCTAAAAATATCTTGTTAGATTCAAATTTTAATGCTCGCCTCATTGACTTTGGATTGGCAAGGGAAAATAGTGATGATACCCAAACTGGGTCATGGAGACTACACTACTTACACCATGATGTCGGAAAGGAAAGAGCTACAGAAGATTGGGATCGTTTCGCATACGGAGTTGGTAAATCTCCTTACATTTTTAACTTACAACAGTAAATAAACAAATTATACATAATAAAATGATCATGTACCCTAATGGGCATTTACAATCTCATTTAAATTGGGCCAACAGTTAGACAGATGAATGTTATCTACAATTATTGTAGATATCTCTGAGATTTGCTATGACATGAAAGTATATACATTTTTATCACATTTCTGTTAATTTCAGTTATTCGAGAGATGCTGACAGGCCTTCCGCCACAAGGAAAACAGAACGGGCGATTTTTGAAAAATCTTGGACAACAGGAAATTTCTCAAAATATAGATGTAACATTTTCAATAATATATAAACGAATAGTATAAACATATAACATATTTATCACATATGAAATATTTTCTCATTGAACATGTCACATGCAACATTATAAACTACTCACATTTTGGCAATTCAGAGCTAAAGAATCGACCTAAAACAGCTGTCAAGCCGCCAAATAAAACTTTTTGTCACTAGCGCAGCGCCATACTAGTGATAGCAGGCGCCAGGGGTCATATCAAAAACATTGTATAAAGGCAATTTGTTTATAAATTGCAATTCGTTTTGGAAAAATAATGGTTTAATTAAAGCATCAGAAAAGATTTTATCTATTTTATCCGCAAAGCTTTCTGACCTGTTTATCAATTTAATAGAAAAATACTTTCAAACAAAGATTGGAGTTCCCTCTGACTCTTTGATACAAAAAAGGTCTCTTATACGCGTTATTTATTGTCTAGAAAGTTCATCTGTCCTTAAAAAGCTAAACATGTAAATTCAGAAATATAGACATCTTTTAGCGGAGAGAGACTGCAATGTTGCTTCGATTTCTTTTGAGTATATTCAAATAAAGAATGGTTCAGACAATTACACATTCAGGGATCTTATAATGGATTTAGACAAGGAGAATTTAAAAGAGAGAAAATTTTTTAAACTGTTTACATTGTGTGCTTCTTGGATAAATCCTATGTTTTGTGCACTTGCATCAACTTTTTTCCTGTATATCCTATCTATGAGTCGCTGTGTAATATCTTTGCAAATCATTATACCTGTGCCTTATTTTAAGACATTAGTATTTTTTGCAGAATAATGTGTGGCCTCAAGGTGAATTAAGGGAAAAGGCAGAATTACTGAATGGCATTGCCGAAATTTGCATTCAGAAAGAAAAACAAACTGCTAAGGACTTTGAAAATAACGTCGCTGAAAAAATAAGGGTAAGTTTATGACAATTATGCATTTGAAAATTGTTAGAACAAAACGCAAAAAATGTGTTCGTCTGAAGATTTTTTTCAAATTAAATTTGACGCTTTTATCATAATTCATGAAATTAAAACCAAAACAATCCAAACAAACACAGACAAACACGAATAAAAACAACAGCAACAAGTGTGGAGTGTGCGCTTTAATTTTGTTAACTTAGCAGTTATAATAGTTATGCAGCTGGAATAAAAATACCTACCGTAAGACAAATTTATAAAAATATTATGTCTGAAATTTTATAAACTTGTGAAACAGTCTATATTTAAAAGATTTTTTTGAATATGATTCTTATATGTTTATTTTTGCTTTTCTATTTAGCGTCCTTCTCATCTAAAATATAGAAATAGCTAACTGCAAATAAAAGCTTTCAGATTTGTTTGATAAGTATACTTTTTTGATTTTCAATATATTCAGAAATGATGTCACAGAGTTACTTGGTCAATTACCCTTTAATTTTTTATTTACATTTTATCCAGCCGAAATTTTTGGTATCCTGACAATTCCCCTCCTGGACAATTCCCCGCTTGTTTCTTTTAACAGATGTTTGTTTCCCCCGCCAAATCCACTTCGGTCATTTTGTTACCCTTGTTATTTAGTCACCCCTGACAATTCCCCTCTCGTATCTTTTTACACCCCGAGGCTTTTGACCCCTCGGTGACTAGACATATCCTCTCAGTTAAAATTGCAAAATGACAAAAAACATGGGGGAGAGGGGTGGGGGGAGAGAAAAGCATCTCAACATTAAAAAAATAATAATACAATGTAATGCATTATCTTCGTGTCAAAATTGGTACATATTGATAAATAGACGTTTACAGTTATCGTATGCTGAAGCATGATAAGGAGCAGATTAGAGTAGAGAAGCGTACCGTAGGGTAGGGTAGGGCAGGGTGGATGTTTACATTTAACATAGCCCCCTGTCTTCATCAAATCATTTATTCTCTGAGGGAATTGTCCGTCCTGTTAAAAATACAAGACGAAAATTGTTTAGGGTCTCAAAATTGTCGCATAATTATGTTGGATTTTAGTAATACATGCATGTGCTTGAGCATGAGATAAAATGAAAATATATCCTTTTTTTCTGAAAGTTTAACATGTTCTTATTCAAAATAATTAAGGGTAACGGAGTGCACCTGACACAAAAGCGATTTCTATGTCTTGTTTCTATAGGTTGAGCACAGCTATATGTGTATAAATCAGTTTAAGTAAGGTAATTCATAGACTTTACATGCTGATTTGACCGAATATTGATATATGAATGATACTTTATAAAGAGCTGCACAAATGGTAAAAAAAACTGTAGAAAAATTAAGAAAACTAAAACGAAATTTTAAATGATACAGAAGGATTAGGACAGAACAAAAAACAATGGAAGCAGTTGACATTTAAAGCAGAAATGTAAAACCATCTAAGATTCAGTTATGTTAACCCTTCTTTTGCTGATGACAGTTGTGTTTGCCTTTGCGTCTAGTGCAGACCAAGATCAGCCTGCACATCACATCCGTGTAAACTGTACGGATATGTCGAAATTAAATGATGGGCAAGTCCATTTAAGATATAAAGCAGGCTAAGGGTTGTTGAATTACATATGTTTTCAAATTATTTATCTTTCGAAAGTACTTTGTCAAACTTTATTCTTCTTCTTCCGATTACTGTTTGTTTTTTCTATAAAAATTAATAGCTGAAGTAACATGGGATTAAGGGGGCCACTGTGTCATTTTGCATATTTTTATAATTGAACTGCCCACCGTATGGATTTAAGATATACGAATTTAAGCATTACCTGTTTAGCTGTTGACGCAATTTAGAAAAAAAAAGTGATCACAAAATGATATTTGAAATGTCTGAACTTTTGAAAAAAATGTCTGCGTGAAACGTTTAGATAAAAATTAACAAATGAGAGACGTTCAATAAACGACGGTTAGAGAGAGGAACAATTTAAATAATGCAGAATAAGTTAATGAATTAAAACGAAAAAGTAAACGTTTCAATTTTTCGTAAGATACATTAAAACAAAACAAAATAAAACCATCTACGACTTAGATATTCACAAACTATGCAAATATAGAGGGTCCGAGACCCATCAATTGTATTTTAGGCGTTTGCTCTCACTCTGATTTTATGACAACGCATGACATGAATAAGGATTCAAATAATGGTGTTAAAAGTAACAAGTATGGCATATTTTACATATTAACAACTAAACGTTTAAAATAAAAACATTTAGCAAACATGTTAAATGAATTAAGCTTAAACTGTTAAAATGTTTTGCTATATCTTTCATTTTAAATAATTCAAAGACGTAATTTGAATATTACACTATATTTGATGATGATCCTCAGTATACTCGATTGACGTAAGGGGTTTCCGTTTCTTTTCCTTTACATTTCTTGTTAAAGTTTGTTTTTCGTCAGATGACAATGACCTGATTCTTTTCATGTTTATTTCAGTATATTTTGACATTTTGTTCACCTCGACTGTACATTTAGATGACTGATAAACAGAAATTTTTTACACTTTTTAACTTTATATGTCCCCTGTTGCATAGAGTTGTGTAAAGGATAAAGCTACAAAAATGGGTACTTTTATTTTATAACGCGTCATTTCTTCGTTTTGAAGGCTGTACGAGGGTTGTTCAAAATGTTTTAGGACTCGGCTGATAACGTTTACATAATTATTTAATTACACATACAAAATTTTACATGTGGCATACATCGGAATATTTCTTTTACATTATATGATATGAAAACAATATGTTCACAAACATGTGTCTATGCATACACTGCTGCTTAAACACATCCCAATACCTGTCACAATCATACTGCTGCGTAGTATTGTTAGTGGCAGTCTGTAACTCATGTGTGGAGCCGTTATATGTCGCAACGCCGCTAAATGTCGCACTTGCCGTTAAATGTCGCACCATTGCCGCTAAATGTCGCAATCGACGCTATATGTCACAAAATCTCCTGCCGTTTAATGTCGCAATGGTAACGTTAAATGTCGCAAGATTTTCCCATACCGTTAAATGTTGCAACTCTACCACTAAATGTCGCAAGATGTTAATTCATGTTAAACTCAAGGTTTAAAGTGGAATGTTATCATTTTTTACGTTATGTTAATAACCTGGTAGAAACTGTCAGTATACCAAAATTGAATTAGTTCATGTCTGAAATAATGTTTTCACATACTTATGGTCCCTTCTCTTTTTTTTCTAATTAATTTCTCTCTTTTTTTACAAAAATGATATATTACATGGGTTTCCAGATGATAACTCTTTAATGAGGCATTGGATTGTTCTAAATTTTGGAACACATGTGTAACAGAATAAAATTCAGATGATGATTAAATTTGGCTATGTACAGACCTCTATTTTTTAACTAATTGTGTCCCCTTTTTATCTTAAGTTTTACAAAGAGAAAAACGTTTCCACATGAAAACTCGTAAAAAGGCAATGGACGGAAACAATATATGGTACACAGGTGAAACATCATGAAGTACAGTTGGAGTTGGAATTAGGCTTCAGGCCACTTACTGGTGACCCCGTTTACAACAATAAAACTAACACATACTGGATGTACATCTGGACAGTCGGCAGCATGAATAATTCTAAGTATAGGAGGTGATATGAACATTTGATATTAATAATACACAGAAAAACCATTCAAGACACTGGTAAAGTTGTTGTTTAGCTGAAAGGAACCTACTTAATTTTGGTTTGTATTAAAGTTATTGAAAACTTAAGTTCCACAAACTTTAAGGCTGAAATCAGTTTTCTTTACCTTGAAATCAAACAATTTTAATGCATCCTTTATGTGGCCTTTGTTTTCATTGTGGTGCCATATTTCTGTAACAAGGTGGTGTATTGGGAATATCTACCAACTTCAGTGATAACTCTAATTGAAAAGAAGTGGTCATTATAGGTGGGCATTCCCAATGCTTACAGTACCTTATTTAGTATATTGTCCCAGGTGGAGGTATGAATCACCTTTAGTGATAGCTCTAGTTTCGTCTTTTGTACCTTAAGAGTGTTTCTATTAAGACTTTTTCACCATCCGCATTAAGACCTTACGAGTTACGAGATAACACGAATGCAAAAGTCCTACTCGAACTCCAGTTAGAAAACTCAAAAAAATAAGGCAGCATTCTAACATGGTTGGCAGTAATTCCTTATCAAAGAAAGACTTGGCTCTCGTGATGTAAGATATATTTACATAGTATACGGTGTAAAAAAATTGACACATATATAGTATGATTTCAATACACCAATAATCAATTAGTAAATTAATTTTGCACTTCATTTTAATTAATTGATAATATTTCAGTTTATTCTAAGAACATGAAAATGGTAATAGATAATTTTACACAGTGCTTATACCACGTGACTTTTTGTGATCTGAGTGGGACGGAAAACCAATACAAAAAAGACGGGTCCATACATAACTTATTTAATATTTCATTATTTTTTTGAACATAGTGTAGAGTCTGCTAATTCTAGTGAGCAAAACATTCATAGAATGTTTCTTTGGAGAAAAATCTGTTGTTGTTTTTTCCGTAAAGTGAAACCGCATTGAAATTTCTTACTGTTCAAACACGCGGTTTTACTCTACAAATAAATACTGATTTTTTTTAAGAAACTTTCTATGTATGGGTTACTCACTAGCACGAGAGGGCTTTTCACTTTATCCCATAAAATAGCGAAATATTTAAAAAATTATGAAAGATTATATTACATGCACCAGTCTTTTTGTATTGGTTTTCCGCCCCATGCATATCACAAAATGTCACTTGATCAAATACCATGTTTATATAATTATTATGTATTAGTCTTACGTTTTTCTATGAAATATTGAAAAATGTAGGTCAGATATTGTTTCAAATTCTGTAAATTTAAGGATATAGCAAAGAAGAGCAAGAAAAAAAAAGATTTTGATGACGTCATGAAAATTAGTGTTGTTTGGTACGGATTATGACAATATAGCGAACTATAGAATAAAAGTAAAATGAAAAGACATTTTGTTTTAATGGATATAGACTATATTTCACTTACATATGAAAATGCTTCGTGCTTTTGAAAATCTTAAAAAATTATAGTCAAATTCACTTAATCCAAGTATCCACTTTATATAGCATGGTTTTAGGCTGTTTCAAATTCAACAGCAAGCGAAATATTTTTTGATAATAACACAGTCAAATTTTGATACGAAATATATGTCACTGGAAAGTGAGAATTTCTAATACCTTCTGCAGATAGTAAAGATGTCTAGAAGAATCTATCAAGTGACGTATGAACCATCTTTATTCAAAATCAAACTTACAATTGCTTTCCATCATCCAGGAGGTACAAACTTTACCATTTTAAACGTGTGATACAAACTATACCGGGTGTGTTTACAAGCCTTATTGGCCCCATTAATCAACAAATACAAGATAAATGAAGATTAAACGTTCTTTTCGTCGAATAAAATATGATTCATAATGAAGTAATAAAGTAGATTAAAACCCTAAAATCGTTTTTGTCAAGAACATCATATGATGGACGACCATGGTTTTATGCACTATACACAAGAAATGTCCGGAAAGAAACATGTTATGTCAATAGTTTGTGACAACGACGTACAAAAACATCCAGTCTGTACATATTTAAAAGAATAAATATAGGTAAAATGAACTATATATCTTGTAATTTATTATATACATATAAGTTAAAAGGTATATTTGCAATCGTCGATTGCATAAAGTTGTATTAATACCTAACCCTGCGGGCTCGTAAGAATACAACTATATATAATCGACTCGAGCGATACAACCCATCGGAATAGTACATTAATGTAATATTCCCTATTTATTTGATTTTTATGAGTCAAGGAGTCCAGGGGTAGAATGCAGGGCTTCTGATCAGGAGGTCGCGGGTTCAAATCCCGATATTAAAGGCCAGATTCTCTCACGATCTTCACATTCATCCACACTGCGCGAATACTGGTATGCAACCCAGGGAGCTGTCATAGAACGTGATGAATCTAAGTTGTAAGAACTTGTATCACAATCGATGTTAAATAAATGAGTCTTAAAAAAAATGATTTTTGTTTCTCAATTTTCTTTTTCTTTCACCAAACACAAAATGGGATTTCCCCGTAATTCATTCTTTTAAATGTACTAAACTAGGACATAATTACCCCTGCATGTTTTGCAAACTGACATCTGTTCGCTCAATTTCCGGCACATAATAAGTGTTGATTAGATCTAAAGTTCTTTTATTTGCATTTTCCTGTGTCGTCGAATTCAATTTTGGTATACTGACAGTTTCTACCAGGTTACTAACATAACGCAAAAAAATGATAACATTCCACTATAAACCTTGAGTTTAATATGAATTAACATCTTACGACATTTACCGGTAATGTTGCGATATTTAACGGTATGGGAAAATCTTGCGACATTTAACGTTACCATTGCGACATTTAACGGCAGATGGTTTTGTGACATATAGCGTCGATTGCGACATTTAGCGGCAATGGTGCGACATTTAACGGCAAGTGCGACATTTAGCGGCGTTGCGACATATAACGGCGCCACACTCATGTTACGAATCAAACCGACGGTCCTTTCTGCTCAGCTTTGATGTTTGGAAAAATGTCGAAAAAAATTCGAAGGGGGCTAGACCGGGCGAGTACGTTGGATGAGATAACTTACTTAAGCCAAGTACCGCCAAATAACTACTTAAGCTTAGTACTGCCATCTTTAATTTTGTGGAAGCTGTTGTAAGCGAAAACGCTTTATATGTGTGCAATATGTAATGTCTTTTCTACTTTGAAAAAAAAAGTTATCTGAATGTTTCACATACTGTCGTTACACCTATGCTTCAAATAGAATAAGATGACGGTAAAATTGTGATAACATATTCATTTTGAATAGTATTATACACCGTTTTCATGTTAAAATCCTTCGTAAGTATGTTGAAAATGGTTCCTATGCTGACATCATACATATCCGCCATTGCTCTTATTGTTTGACGTTGATCTTTTTCAACCGTTTCAACCTCATCAACGTCGGCGAATTTTTCTTTTTTGATCTACAAGTCTTTTCCGTGTCGTCAATGATTTCTTCTCCCACACTGAAGCGCTTAACCTATTTGAAAGCTAGTGACCGACTAACTGAACTTTCTCCCTTCGTCTTTCTAATCTTTTCATATGTTTGTTGGTGTGTCACCCATCTATTGGAAAATCTTAATAACTCCTCATACTTAAAGACGTTCATCGGACGGCATGACGTGAACGTTTAACGGTGTGGCAAGTGATGTTCAGATGTCAATTGTTCCGTTAATCGACGACCAATTTACGTCAAAATTTTGATGTCAAGAGTAAACGGTTTGACAGTGTGGCGTAATTTTGTAAACAGAAGTCGTAAAACAGGCCAAAGTTAATACCATGAACCTCCCTTGGTAATAATTTACTTACCGACTGCGCCGGATGCACGTTACGATGGAGTTTTAACCGCTGAGAAAAAGACTTTCGTGTAGTATATCAAAAATAAAACATGGTTCAGATTGTGTGAAATATCTTCCGAAATCATAATATGTAAAAACATGATGGATGTTTCAACCTATATGGCGTACAAAGCCGCAGTCATAAAAACATTTTGAACAACCATCGTATCTACTATTATTTCCTTTGCTAATCATTCGGTTTGTCGGCGTTTGTTATCTTAACTGTTCCGTATTTCTGAAATCGTTTAATGTTCAAATGACAAGTAGAAACAATGTGAAATCAAACATTATACACATAAGACATTCTAAACTTGGGTATAAGTTGTTAAAAAGGGAAACTTGCCTTACGCCTAGAAACATCACTTTATTGTATAGGACTTTGTTAGAAAATGCCAGGGTCTTTTTACCTTCAAACTTTACACAAAACAAAAAATCCCTTACTCTCAACTCATTTAATACTATTCTAAGATTTCTGGTTTCGAGTTTGTAGCAGCCATCTTGGTTAACAACAGCGTCAGCATCAGTAGCATAGAGTTTGGCCAAAGTCATTGTACTCTCTTAAAGACAAAGAGGTCAGTTTTGAACTTTTGTACTTCCTAAAGCCAATAAATAAAATTATATTGTTTTACAATTAGACACTTTGGAGGGCAAGCGCTGGTCACAAAAAGCTGCTGGATATTTCAGAAAAAAACAATAAATGCCATGTATGCATGATAAACGGAATTGGTAAGATATGTCACATTATGTTTTGATGGATGCGTGACAAAGTCTTTGTTGATGTAGTCTGGTTTAGAGAATAATAGAAATTATAAGCGCGATTAAATGTATCGGTAGAAAATGTTGAAGTAAGCAACACTACAATGTGTAATACAAGAAAATTATTGTTGAATGACAGCTATGCAGCCGAAATTTAGGGGGTGTTTGTTGTTTTATTTTTTATTTTTTATTTGGTTTTGTGTGTTTGTTTTTTTTCTACGCTAAGTTTGATTGAACCACGAAACTTTTTTTTATCTGATTTGATTTGTGGTCAAACGATCAACACTCGTTTAAAACGTATTTCTTGGCAAAACGTTTGTGTCGTTATAGCTGTTTTAATGTTCTAAGTAATTTAAAAGTCTGATGCGTTTTCAGTAAAGCACACGTCGATGATTCATGAAAATGTTGCAAACTGCACACAGAGAATAAAACTATGCATAGCTTGTGAGAAAAACAGTTTCCTCAATCCAGTTACATGTTACTGTGGTACAGTCTTAAAATTGGACATAGGTATAAGTCTTTGATATCCTTTGAATATATATTATTTAAGGGTTTCCATTTTTTAAACACACTCGCTGTGTTTCCAGAGAAGTATTATGTACTTTGTTTTGTTTTTTTTCATTTAAAAACAAGTAGTATGCTAGCATGTATTAAAATAATCTTCATAGAATTAAATCTTTAAAGAATTAAATAATGCTTAATTTCTTTTAATATCTGTATTGGAAAACAAACTTTAATGAACATATAGCGTTGCTTACTAATTGTTTATTCCATTGTAACAGGTGACAGATGGGGAGCTTTACTTGTTGCTGGAAATTATTTAAAAAATAAAGCATTAGCTAGAGCACTGAAAAAAGATTTGACCGAATTAAAGAATCTGATTACCTCAAGGGCACCTCTTATAATGGGAATACGGTAATAGATACAGAAATTTGTGATATAAATGGAGCATAATATATTAAATAAAAGTAAAAGCATCAGTAGTAGCAGTAGATTAAGCAACAATTAAAATAAGCAGAAAATATAAAAATGCATTCGAGTTTGTTTCGGATACTTCTCCTTTAACAGATAGAATGTTTTATGGAAACTCGTATAGAATACAGGCAAAGTTGCAACTTACAATATATTATATCCGTGTACTAGTGACTTGTCTTGTTTTAGTTACGTTTTGCACACTTATTGCGCCATGTTGTAGGCGTGAAATATTTCCTTAAATACTAATGTATGCGTACGGGAAACACTAATTAAACGGGAGATACCCTCAGAAAAATAACAGGTCCGTACTTGTTCTGTTCATTATTTATATTGCTATGTTTTGATATGATATTTGAGTGACGCAGTATTTAGACGATGCCGAAAAGAAACATGTTGTTTAAATTTATAAATACATTGGATCCAAGCACACTCGCATCTTAAAATTGAACGAAAAAATCAATAAAATATGTATGCATTGTTTCATCCTTTTTTATTTCATTATAATTAAAGTGAAGACAGAATTAGAATGGTTTCACCGGAAACACCTGGAGAACTGACGAATGGGGAAAACAACGAGACACTTTGGCTGAAAGTGAAAGAAGAATTGAGACAGTTTAACGAAGACAAAGATGTAGACACGTTGCTTGTTTACTTTTCCTGCCACACTGAAAAAAGTCAGCAGTTCGAGAGCGGGTCTGTTTTAGATTGTATAAGCAAGAAAGAGTTTGAGACTGAATTGAAAAATCTCACAAAGATTGAAAAATTCATTATTTTTCTAGACCAGTGTTACCCTCCAATGTTTGAATTGCAAAATTCAATACAGATAAATGCCTGTAAGGAAACAGAACAGGCAATGTTTGATTGTGACGGAAGCTTATTTACTAAGTACCTAATCCGAGGTTTAAAAGCAAAGTCAGAGAAAACATGTTCAGGTAGCTGTGAAGACTGTGAAGCCTACTGGAAAAAGTGCGATCATTTCATTTCAACCGAAAGTCTGTCTAAGTATTTAAAAACCCACTTAAAGGATAGAAGTCGAACGCCAATATGGAGGCAGGGGCACGAATGGAGTGATGGCTGTGGCATTGCCTTCTTCACGAATGAAGAGGTTAAAATAGACTTCAGTCTCAAAGAAGATGACAAGCAAAACATTGTCAAGCTTGTATCAATTCAGTACTTTACCACAATGAGACAGCTGAAAGACAAACTTTTGGAAGTCTTTGAAAGTATGATTCAGAAACTACTTTTGCAAATATTATTTATTTACTTTATCATAATCCCCCGACGATGGAATCGGGAGGGGGATATTGTTATGGCGTTGTCTGTCCTTTCTTCCAAATTTTGTTTCCGCGCTTTTTCTTGAAAACTCCTTACTAAATTTCAAAGAAACCTTGTGGGAACTTTCAATACTAAAATAAGGTGCGAATATTTTCGGCATGTTCCGGTTGGATCCTTCAACACAGAGTTATGGCCCTGGATTAGTTATGCAGTATGCATACAGAGTAACATTCGTTTCTACGCTACTTCTCGGCAACTTCTTACTGGATTTCAAAAAAACCTTATGGGAACAATAAATACCAAAAGGAGATGCGCATGTCATTGGCATTCTCGGTCAGACCATTTAACATAGGGTTATGGCCTCTGGATAGTAATTCATTTCCGCGCTATTTCTCTGCAACTACTGAAAAGATTTCAATGAAACTTTATAGGAACTTTCAATACCAAAAGGAGATGCGCATGTCCTTGGCTTGTCCGGTTTGACACTTCAACACAGAATTGTTGCCCGTGATTAGTTATTCAGTAAGTAATCAGAGTAACATTTATTTCCGCCCTATCTATCGGCCACTGCTTACTGAATTTAAACGAAACTGTATGACAACCATCACTACCTAAAGGAGATATGCATATCTTTGGTCGTACCCTTTAACACAGAGGTATGGCCCCTGAATAGTTATTTACTATGTGTAAGAATAACATTTTTTCTTGAAGATGAAGAAGAAGATTCAGTGTGTATTTTTAAATGAATGACCAAGAATGGCATTATCACTCCTGATCAAAATTTGAAAAGTAAGAAACAGGAGTGTTTTATTCATCATCGAGAGGGTTATAAATAAAATAGGGATGTTTGATGAAACTTGGATGTTGAGATCTATTTCCCATTGCTGTATCCAAAAATTACAATCTTGACAAAAGTTTAAGATTTAAATATAAACAGAGCTGTTTCTAAAAGCAGTTCCATGATTTTCTGAGAAGTGTATAAATTCCTTGAATAAAGAAAACTCATTTTACTTACAAATGCTTCTGTTTGAAACTCCTTCTAATTTTCACCACACTTTCATATAATGAATACATCATTTGCTGCAGCGGCTATTGTCAAGATTTTGTGATGGCATTATTTTTGACGGAGTTATTGCCCTTCTTCTATTATTATTTCTTTAATGTTTCTGTGCGCAACTTCTCCTACATATTGTATGCGATTTCCACCAAACTTTCACAGAATGTTTATCAACATGAGCTGCGGTGTATATCATCAGTTTTTGCGATTGCACTATTTTTGAAGGCGTTATTGCTCTTTGATCAAAATGATAACCACAAAGTTATTCTTTGAAAAAAAATTACTGATCTTTTTCCCCATTTACTTTATATGCAAATTCTGACTTTACCTTTTCTTAAAAAAAACCACCGAGCGGCGTGGGATAAACTATCTTAGACAGAGTCTTGTTATTATTATTATTATTATAACCCCGAAACGAAGTTTAGGGGGTATATAGGAGTCACCCGGTGGTTGGTCGGTCGGTCGAAATTTCCTTGTCCGAAGTATAACTTGAAAATTAATGGTTGGAATTCAATGCAACTTCATACAATGGTCAAGCACAATAAGAGAAAGTGTAATGTTTAAAGAGGCTGTACTCCAGATTTGACATAAAAAAAATTTTCATAAATTATATATTTAGATGCCGTGAGATTATAACAACATAATATTTTACTTCAAAACTGATTCTAAAAGTCAAGATAGAATAAAAAAATATTTTCGCTCCAGCCTGATTTGAACTCTGGACCCTCATGTTAACAAAATATTACCAACGCTTTTACTGTCACCGCCATCGCCGTATGTGATATTACAGATATTTACTTTAATCTTATACGATATTGTTATACCGTCGCGTTACGGTATAGCACTTTGAAAGGGAAAAAAATCAATTTATAATGTAATTATTTGACTTATTTTTTGTCAGTAAGTTATTTTTTAAGCAGTAGTCATAAATATTACAAGAAATTTATAATACAAGAAAACTTTCTTTTTTTGTCATCTGGAGCACAGCCCCTTTAAGGAGCATGACTCCAACTTCACTACTTTTAGAGTTATTGCCCTTTATTGGTTTTCCTTGTCCAGATCATAACATAAAAACTACTGATTTGAATTCAGTGCAACTTCATGCAATGGTCGAGCACAACAAAAGAAAGTGCAGTGTACAAGAGCTTTAACACTTTCTTCACTATTTGCACAATTATTGCCCTTTGTTTGTTTTCCTTGTCCGGAGCGTAACTTGAAAACTACTGGTTGGAATTCAATGTAACTTCGTATAATGGTCACGCTTAATGACAGAAACTACATTTTTTAAGAACCATAACTTTATCTTCACTATTTGCAGAGTTATTGTCCTTTGTTGGTTGTCTTTGTCCGGAGCATTCCTTGAAAACTACTGGTTGGAATTCCGTGCTCTTTCATATAATGGTCAAGCACAATGAGAGAAAGCGCATTTTTTAAGAATCATAACGTCGTCTTCACTATTTGCACAGTTATTGCCCTTAGTTGGTTTTCCTTGTCCTGATCATTACTTGAAAACTACTGGTTGGAATTCAGTGCAACTTCATACAGTTATCAAGAACAATGACAGAAAGTGCAGTGTACAAGAGCTATAACTACATTTTCACTATTTGCAGAGCTATTGCCCTTTGTTCGATTTCCTTGTCCGGAGCATAACTTGAAAACTAATAGCTGGAATGCATGCAACTTCATACATGGTCAAACACATTGAGTGGATGTGCAGTGTACAAGAGCTGTAACTCTATTTTCACTGTTTGCACAGTTATTGCCCTTAGTTGGTTTTCCTTGTCCGGAGTAAAACTTGAAAACTATGGGTTGGAATTTAATGCAACTTCATATAATGGTCAAGCACAATGAAAGGAAGTGCAGTTATAAGAGCTATAACTCCATCTTTAGTATTTGCAAAGTTATTGCCCTCTGTTGGTTTTCCTTGTCCGGAGCATAACTTGAAAACTACGGGTTGGAATTCAGTGCAACTTCATACAATGGTCAAACACAATGACAGGAAATGCAATGTAAAAGAACCACGACTATCTTTAATTGCCCTCAACCATAACTCTATTTCAATTCCTTTACAAAGTATTCTTGTACTAATAACTTCCTCAGTTCCGAAGCAGTCTTGCGGGGTTATTAATAATATTTAGTGATAGCTCTAGTTATTATTTATTTATTTATTTATTTATTTATTTGTTTATTTATTTGGGGGATGAGGTGAAAGTTTCTTGAGAAGACAGTCTGTTTGTTGCCAGACAATTACAGTTTACAGAGACAATTTGTTTAATGAACAGTACTTCAGAGGTATAACAATGTTTATTTTGATATTGGCTCAGTGTCACAATCCATTTGTTTTATTCGAACTTTGTTTTCACAATGATAAGGACTGTACAGTCTATTGATTACTGATTATCTAACATATAATTCGTTTTACAAATATCCATTTTTTTCCTATCAGAACGTAATATATATAAAGTGGAGGTTTAGTAAAAATATTTACATTTAATATTACACAACGGAAGTTTTGTCAAGTGCATATTAAGGAACACTTTCGTAATAATTTAAAATTTTAAATATTGTATTTTCAGAGGACAATAACAAACAAACAGTCCAAATCAGTAAGGATACATATAGAAAAGATGAGAGATATAAAGTATGCAACTCTCTTGATGAGGTTATGTCAGCTTGGATTCTGAGGCAGGAGTTGAATGTAACATTTCACGGTCGTTATCCTCAGCAACAAACGTGTAACATGTAAGTGTTGCATAACGAAATGTTCAACTCTTATCTAAAGTTTTAAAATGTTTTGATGGTAAAATACATGTATTAAGAAAAAAATGTCGATATTGTCAAGGATTTTTTTTCAAATACAGTAGAAAAGGACCCCATGTTAAAATTTTCTTTTGATTCGTTTTTTACAGAATTCAAAAATACGATTTGGTTAAAACGTTTTTTTTTTATTTTTCATGGTTCTATGCATAACTTCAAGTAAACAAAGTTGGATTTTTTATGTAATTTGTAATAAAACAAAATACTAAGTTTCAAAGATTTTGAATTATCATACTACGTGTATCTAAAATTAACGCAACAAAACTGAATAACTAATAGCTAATAATATATATTTTGTTAAATCTTGCAAAGTTCAAATTAACATATTTTTTAAGTAAAACATCATTTACCGTTTTGCTACTGACTACTTTTACAAAGCTTAAATAGTCGAAATCGCGAAAATTGTCTTTTAAGTAATATTTAAAGCTAACTGTAGAAATTTATCTGCTATCAGAATTTCAAAGGGAGTTATGTTTACATGTTATTCAGTCTTTCATTCAGTCTGTTAATCCTTCTCTCACAAAGCTTATCTCCGAGTATCTAATGCGCTTAATCACCGCGTCTCTCATTTAGTCTTCTTCTCATTTCGTCATTCAGTCTTTTATTATGTTTGTCACTCAGTCATTCAGCCATTCCCATTGTGACCCATATGTCATTTAGATAACCCATTAGTCTGTTCTTTATGTTTGGATTCAATCTATCACTATGTCTGCTATGCAGTCTTCCATTAAGTCTGTCATTCATACTTCCATTTAGTCTGTCTCTATGTCAGTCATTCAGCCTGCCATCCAATCCAGTCTTTCATTTAGTCAGTCATTAAGTTTATCAGTCGGACTGTCGTTCAGGTTCTCTCTTTGTCTGTCCATTAGTTTTGCATTCCGTCTATCACTGTGAGTCATTTAGTATGTCATTAAGACTGTGTCGAACGTTGTATAGCGGGGAGTTCACTAGCTAAGGTGACAATGTCTTAACTAGGTAATGTTATTCTGGATGAATGCAACTAGACTTGCCGCGCTTCTCGGACTTGCTACGCTTCTTGGACTTGCTGGAGTTGCTGTTCTTCCTGGATTTGCTGCGCTTCTAAGGCTTGTTGCGCTTCTAAGGCTTGCCGCGCTTCGTCGATTTACAGCACTTCTACGACGAGTTGCTGCTTCTTAGACTAGCTGCGCTTCTAAAGCACTGCTTCTTGGTCTAACTTCGCTTACCGGTCTACCTCTGCTTTAGTCTGGCTGCGCTTCCTGCGCTTCCTGGTCTTACTCTGCTTCTTGAGCAGTGCCTTTGACAATTCTGAGAGGTCTTCCCTCGGGAACAATATATTTTTTTTATTCCCGATCTCACGTAAGTGAACATCTAGTTTCCTTTATTTCAAATCCACATATATAAATAAACAGCGCGAACCAGATAGAAACAACAATGAGGTGACGTCACAATACAAAAATGGTGTCGCGTCAAAACATGTCATTGTGTTTCTTTCAAAATACTAAAATGAGAATTTCAGACATTAGAATAAACGTATCAGTTGGAAATAAACTGCAAAATAATCAAGTTCTTTAAAATATCAAAAATATTATGTTAACCCGGTTCGTGCTGTTAAACAATAAACAAAAACATAGCAACATTATTACAATACAATTAATCTTGACAGACTGTCACTAAGTCACGCTGTCTGGAATTCAGTCAATTATTTAGTCTGTCATTTCAAAATACCATATGGTATATGTATTTCTGAGTCAGTTATTGAAATTCCGTAAAACACTCAATCAATCGTTCAGTCTGTTACTCAATCAACCATATCTAAAATTAGTAATGCGCTCATTCTTAGACAATCTGCAAGACAGTCTTTCAATATATCTGTCATTTAGTCAGTCTCTCAGACAAGTTAACACTCAGTCAGCCAGTTATTCTTTCAATCTTACCTGAAGGACAGCCATCATCCCATCCTATCACATAGACAGTCCTTTAGTCTATCATTCATTTATTCTTATTCTTAGTCAGTCACTTAGACTTCCAATCACTCTGTTTATAAATGTCACTCAATCTGACAATTAATAGGTTAATTAGTCTCTCAGTCAAACAGACTCTTAGACTCTTTTAAAGTTTGGCATTTAGTCTGTTACTAAGAGTCCCATTTTATTATGTCATTCAGTCTCTTTGTCAGTCTTACGATCTGTCACTTAGTCACTGTTTCAGTCTGTCTGTCACTCAATACATCACTGGCTTTGACTCACTCTTCCAAACAGGCAGTTAAACAGTATGTAACATAGTTTGTTACTCATCATATTTTTCAGTGTAACACTTCTTCTCAAACTACTTTAATGAGTTCCTTAATGCTTATTTTCAACTTTTACAAGAAAAACGGCATTTATATTGCAGCCTTTTATATATAGAGAGAGATTATAAATTCAAATATATCATGTTTTTCTAGGGCTATCAATTTTACTGTCGTCTACAAGTTATGTTTTTGTTTCCTCATGTTTTTGAATACTGTGATGATTATGTAAATGTTGTTTTGATTATTTTTCAGGGAATAATATCTTTCTACAACAACATTAAACACATCAGATTTTGGAATTGAAGTAAGATTCTCTCTAGTCAGTGCAAGTACGAAGTAGGATTCTTGTTCAAAACCAAGAACAGTGTCATATATTATTGTATATATCTTCTTTATATAAACATTATTCTATTTGTAGTTTGCTGTTGTCAGCTTATTACCATTGTTAGTGTATACAAAAAGCGCCAACAAATAACTGTTTGCAAATATATAATACGTTATTCTTTGAGTACCGTGGACACTTGATTAATCTTTTATTCACATCTATAGAAGGTCTTGCTGTAAAGGTCTGAACAGTCAAGCTAAGTACTGACTTTTATTTGGTTATTCTTTGGTTATGCTCAGCCCTTTCATAAAAGAGTCTGTTTGTCACCTTAGGCATAGTTATGCTTCTCTGTCAAAACATATCCCTTTGTGTTTACAGGCTTTTATGATGTTAAAACAAACAAGAACTGTCACTGTATGATGACAATGCGCCCGAAGTGGTGCTTTGACTTTGAGCAAAGGACCAGTCATTCAAGTGTCAAGGTCAAATAAATAAAGGTCAATGGGAAGGTCTTGTCAAAGGGGTGTTGTGTCCAAGTATGAAGTAAATCAACATTCTAATTATGAGATTGTGGGCAATGTTAAAGTTTTTGGACAGTTAGATCTTCAAGGTAAAGGCCATTCAAGGGTCAAGGTCAAACAGATATAGGTCAGTGGGAAGGTATTGTCCAAAGAGATGTTGTGTCCAAGTATGAAGTAAATCAACTTACTAATAAAGAAGTTATATGTCAATGTTTAAGTTTTTGGACAATTGGATCTTTAAGTTGAAAGTCATTCAGGGGTTAAGGTCAAACAAATATAGGTCAGTGGGAAGGCCTTGTCAAAAGCGGTGTTGTGTCCAAGTATGAAGTAAATCCACTACTAATAAACAAGTTATGGCCAATATTAAAGTTTTCGGACGGACTGACGGACGGACAGTTAATTAACTATATGCCTCCCTTCGGGGGGGGGGGGGGGCATAAAAAGAATTAGTGTTTTAATATTTCAAAAACATAAATGTGATTTTACACTTTTTTAAAAAATGAAGAGGGAAAAAGGTGATTTTGATATATTTGTTATCAATTCAGTTGTGTGAAAATTAATGACAAACACTTAATATGTAAAATATGTGTATTCCGTTTAACTAAGATTTTTTTTTAAACTAAGACCGTTTTACAGTCGGTAGGATTTTGCAAAAACAAAAATATGTTTTTTATGTAGACAACTTGCCTCAGGACTCCGGGATTATTGCACTGTTCAGAAGAAAATATTGGAGTAAACATGACAATTGATATCGAACCTCGTGGCGTTCGGCAGATATAAGGTCGTTATCAGATTTATTACAATAAAGGGAGGCAGTACTTGTATATTTTTTGCTTATTTATTAGGTGTTTGTATATACAGTTCATATTTGATATAAAATTGATAGAACAAGGAAATCTAGATAACTTTCCAATATTGGGGACTTATTTAACTGTTTGATAATTCTCGTTTCTTGCAAATGACAGGACTATAGATATCCGTTTGAAAGTGATTTCTAGATATGATTCAGTATAATTTCAGCACTGTATGTTGATCGTTGTTGGTCATTATAATATTTCTTTTAGAGAGATTTAATCATTGTAAGAAATTGCATCATAGATGTAAGGTAGAACAATGAAGTAAATTTATATATGCATTCATAATATAACTTTCATAAAGTTCTAAATATGATTATAAGCAAAACATGTTTTTTTTCTAAATAATTGAATATGTTAGAAATATAGTGAAGTCATTTTTTTCAATGATATTTAAAAAAATAGGAAAATTGTTTTCATGAAGAGACGGTTTGAGCACGAAAAAAAGACTTATGTCAACAGTGTGTAACGTGAGTAGAACATGGTTCGATCATTATATTTTCAGAACATTTATTTTTCCATGATAGTATAATCAGTATGATCCTGGACTTTTAAAATGTCTGAAAAATAAAATACTTTATACACGTTAACTAAAAATTTAATTACATTACATTTTTGGGGTGAAAATACAATATGTATTGAACTTTGATGAGATTGGGCAATAAATGATAATTATTTATTAAAAAGATTATTGGTCATTGCCAAGAAATGCATAATATTGTTAATATGTCTTATTTGAATGATATTTGGTAGTAGTAAGAAAGAAAGTGTGATTAGAAGATATAATGGTTTTAACGTTCAACCATTAACTTCTTTACCTGACTCATCATTCAGTTCAAATGACCTGTTGAGTCTTAATAGGGCTATTGCTGAGTCTTAACAGGGCTATCATTTGTAAACATAGTTTATGAATAGGAGACAAACCATAGCCATGGTCAAGGCCTGTGCTACTCAAGAGCGAGAACAGTTGACACCAGCGATGTAATTATTAAAGAAAATAAGTCATGTTGTTTCAGAGTCACTGAATATAAGAAACAATCTGTGTTAATAAACTATTGCTGATCTGTTTGTGTTTTATATGTTGTTTTATACTAACACGTTTCTGAGTTAAGTTTGGAGTTAGAAGTTTCAGATATCTGTCAAATCTGACTGATTTTTTTTATTAACTACATCAACCTCTTCTGTGACAAATGCTGATTGATGGCACATTTATTTTACTACGTTCCGTGCCAAAATCCAATGTTTTGGCCGATTTCTTTTCAAGATTGGAATTATTACGAAACATGTATTATTCTCTCTATATTATAGTTTATTTATCGTCGGTATGGCTTTCCAGTATGACCTACGCCCCTGCAAATATTAGTTATTTTATGTTGTGGGGGATAGTGCAAAATACAGAAAGCATGCCTTTCCAGAGACACCCGTGGTTATTTCCCATGCTCAGTAAAATATCACTGATACATGGGACTTTAGTTTTACGTCTCATTCAAAAGACAGTTAGTAATGTAAGCCATCAAACTCGCGACCCCTGGATAAATAGTCCACCGCATTAACACGGGACCACTGATCCATTCCTGCATCGTTCTACATTTTTATTGCGTAAAAAGCGCCACCTAGCGACAAGTGATTTCTCGTAATTGTTTGTGTATACTCGTCGACGAACATATATTAGTAGACAACATATATTTGTATAAAATTTATATATGTCATGTAAAACAATCAATGTTGTACAACTGAAACACGACACACTGAGATATTTTTAAACAAAAATGATTTTACCATAATGAAGAAAATAACCTTTTAAGTTATTAGACAGTCCTTGGTCAAAATTGATGACATTTCATCTTTAAATCAAACAAAAGACCTGATACAAATGATTGTTTTTGGTGAAGAGCATGTTCGACCCACTTACGTTAGGGTACCATTTCGAAAGCACGGGGTCAGTTCTTTAAAATGTTTATGTTTACCTAATTGCATACCTCCGAATCTCATTTTTACTATGTGTCAGTGAACCTGTCTTCAGTCAGACTATTTTCATATAAGATTGTAATTATATTGGCACAAATATTTGAATGTGAAAATTTAATGATTAAAATATAATTTTAAGAAAACAAATAAAAATTATATCATTAAAGTTGATTACAAATAGTATGACAACATACCCGTTGATTTTGCCTTTTAAGTATTCCGGTAGGGTGCAGACAAACTGTAGTACACTATCGGTGTCATATTTAGAAATTGCATAACGTGACATAAATGTAAAACACTTCTGTGACTTATGTTTTTAGCTGAATCTAACACAGATAAAAAGCCAGTCTCTTAAAAAGAAGACAGTCAAGACCCATCAATGACTCATTGTTTCTTCGTAATTTCGAAAAGAAAATGTTCTTATGAATTGAACTCGGTGTATTTGTTTAAAACTAAATACTTCGGAAACTCAGTAACCTTTTTTCTGCATATTTCTCATTTCATATTCCCTTCCGTTTTCCAGTGTAACAACAGCTGAGTTACTGTAATATTGTTCATTGTTATCGGACCGTCCAACCAATTCACTTTAATGTGAATGTAGGTGTTACCTATATAGAAAACCAGTTTTTCATGCTTATTGTGTAGACCATTTGAATTTTACAACCTTATTCTGATATGTCGCTGAAGAGAAAAAGATAGTGTTGGAGGTAAGAGAGTAACGTGTATTACTGTAGTTAATAATTATCAATTAGATTCCAGTAGAAGTTACCAAAGTTTTATCATTATCATCCTTTTATGTAATGTTTAACTTATGCAACTTACATTATTCTAGTCGATGACAGGTATTTGTGTTCTCAATATGTATTGAACTTAAGTATGGAAATTGGAAGATCACTCTCACCCTGGTAGAATTCGAACCAGCTGCCTCAAAATCGGAAGTGGGGCACATTTCATTCATTGAAACGTTGCAATATGATCCTAAAATGGAATGTTTATTGATACATTAGTTGTGAGTGTAAAACTGTTGTATTTTTTAAGGAGATATCATTGCTACAGCTACTTCCCGAGGCGACTATAGTGTAGTGTTTGTGAGAAATTTACCCATTAGAAGGATAGAAGCTGTGTCACACAAAAAATTACTTGGACTACCATTTTAGAGTAGCAGAGGGTATGAGGGATTTTAGAAACATTTCTTCGATGCTTGCTAAAAGCTTTTACCTGCAAAAACGAAGCGGTGCTTCGAAAAAGATGAGAGTCATTCAGATATTATATACGGTGAAACCGAAGTCAAATACATATTTTCGCTACAAGTATGGGCATACTGCGTACAATACTTACTTGGTGGATATTCCAGATATTCCAGAATCCATTTTCATTAAACTTATAAACGGAAAGCTTATAGAGAAAATAACGCTAAGCTATATTTAGAAGATGAGAAAACAATGGCACTCTGGATAGCCTATCAGCTTTAACTTTTTGGTGGGTGCTACGTAACACAAATAAGTTCACTCTACTGAGTCGAAATAAGGTCAAGATGAAACGGGTGAACGGAGTGAGAAGAATGGTAAAAAAAGAAAAGGAAGTGACAGAAGAGTAGAGAGGAGTGAAAATAAGGGTGGGAGGTGTGCCTATGACGGAAATACAGAGCTCTTAGATGTCCGGAAAGGATCGCCTGTGGTACATTTATTGACTATGAGATGCAAAAGTCTTGCACGACAGATAGCAAACTTTTTTTCATTGAGTGTTTGCATGCCAAATTGTCAAGACATACAATGAAAAATGGATATATTGGATACACGAGAAAAGAGGGAGAAGACGAGTTTTAAAAGAGGTACTTCCCGTCAGTCATGTGCCTCGTTCCGAAATGTTTATACGGATGGTTTTCTCTGCAGAACAGACCACAGATATAGCTAAAAGTATGCCGAAATGCCCGTCAAAGCCTAAACGGACTTTTGGTCACTGGAATTAAAAAAAAAGAATCCAGTGAAAAAACGTAGAGTTCCTAATAGAAAGTCAAAAGGAACCAGGAACAAGAAAAAGAAGCCTAGACAAGAGGCAACCGCAAGACGGAAATAACTAGAAAGGACACAGAACAGCAAGAAAAAATTGTGCCCATCGGAAACAAGGATATCGTTAGAAACGATGGATCCTCCACAAATGAATACAAAAGAGAAGAAAATTGTACAAAAAGGATAGTATGGAGAGAAGAAATTGTGTTGTTTTTCATGATGAAGAGGTCTGGGTGGGAAAAATTATAAAACTAAGGTTGAAAATGAATGAACAATAATGGGGGTGTTGGCTCATATATTCCTATGAAACGCTCGATAAATTCCGATCGGTGGTTGCTGAGAAATAGTCTGGACAAAAATTACAATTCAAAATGCATGAAACAGACATAACTTTGTGAAAAATCAGCGAACCAGAATATTTTGCTAATATGCACAGCTCCTCTTGGTAGTTAAGCGTCCTATAAAGTTTCAATGAATTCCAGTCAGTGGTTGCTGAGAAATAGTCTGGACAGACTTGTTAGCTGAAAAGGTTTGAAAGGGCATAACTTTGTAAAAATCATTGAACCGAAACATGCTGTTAATAGGTACAGGTCCTCTTGGTTGTAAAGCTTCGTATAAAGTTTCAATGAATTCCAGTCTGTGGCTGCAGAGAAATAGTCCAGACAGACTTGACAGCTTAAAAGGGTTGGAGTGGGCATAACATTGTGAAAAATCATGGAAACGTAACACGCTGCTTATATGAACAGCTTCTCTTTGTAGTAAAGCATCCTATGAAGTTTCCGTGAATTCAAGCCTGTGGTTGTTGAGAAATAGTTTTGATAATGTCTTGGGATGGACAGACGGACGGAAGGACGTACAAAGCGGCCAAACACAATATCCTCCCTTATATTTTCCACTAAAATGTCAAAATAAATCAACAAAGACATTTCCACCAAAACTAGACTATAACTTCAAACCCAGTTGCACTTATTTGTTGAAAGTTTACAAAGGGATACAATATAGTAAGAGAAATGACACTATTTCTTTCTTTGTTACTTTTGGAATTATCTCTCGTCGTTAAATATTACTTGTGCACTACCTATGAAACTTTCCATAAATTCCGCTTGGTGGTTGCTTAGAAATAGTCTGGAAAAAAGTTAAAATGCCTGAAACAGGAATAACTTTATCAAAAATCAGTGAACCAGAATAATTTTATGCTGTTACTATGCATAGCTCTTCTCGAGAGTAGAGCTTCCTATAAATTTTCAATGAATTCCAGTCGGTGTTTGCTGAGAAATAATCCGGACAGACCTGATAGCTGAAAAGGCTTGAAAAGGGCATAACGATTTCATCATATGTCATATTTCTATAATTACGTAACTGTATATACATTTAGCCAAAAAATATGATGAAAGACGTTACTTGTACGATGGAAAAAGTTTATCTAAGTGAAGTTTGGGCAATTCAAATAAACAATCATACAGAAAATTGATGTAAATATGTATAAACTTTGTGATGAATAAAATCAGAATTTTTGAGAACTGAGGTTGGCTTGTATGTGTTGTGTGAGGGAAATCATATGGCGTCTGTCAAAATTGTATCGCCTATTTGGATACGAGATGAATAACTGACCTTGCGTTATTATCATTTCAAGTGCATTTTTAGATATTAGATGGTAATTTCCATGTGTGCCACCCTGATTTGAAACAATTCTATATGGAGATAATTTTCCATCATATCATTTGTTTACTTTGACAAAGTGCATTGACTATCATAATTATGATAGTCACCTAGCATATCAGCAATTCAGCAAACATAAACGTCCTTTATTTTAAACCAAAGTTGTTTTTACGGGTAAAATTGTCGTATAAGGTACGCCTCACTCGAAGGTAATAAACTGTATAACAAACACTTTTTTTTTAATAAAATAAAAGAACCCGAAAATTTAAAATGCAATTTTCAAATTTGGTGCTCATGTTGATACCAAAGGGAAACGGTACGTAGGGGTTAACCGACCCTACAAATACTTATAAACCACATTTCTCCCAAATCCTTTGAATACATGTTTATATATTAATACAAGGGAACCAACTCATCGGATTTCCTTTATAAGTTCATTTGGACGCGGGTTCGCAACACCTTTTACCTCAAGCAAAACAGCCTTCACGCGTATTCGGCGAAAACACTTGGTTCAGTTCAGTCTTTTTTTAAATCGTTACTTTTGCTGATACTTGTTTGGTCCTTAATTATCAGGAAAAATCTACAAATCACCTTATGATTGGGAGCCGTGGATTTAAATATTTGCTTTTTTAAGATTTTTTTCATGTTTGGAGTTTAGCAACATCGTTTACAAATAGAAGAATAACTAGTCTATCATATCTTTAACCGATTTAGTACCAAAAAAAATCAGTTATCAAGGTTTTACTAACACAAGTTGTTTCTATGATATCATAAAACTAGGCAGTTCAATATTTCGTACCATCTAAACTCATCTCCAGTTGGTACATATGCTTCGGTTATGACATGTCTCAAACTGTAAGATAAAAATGTGATATAGTTGCGATTGAGTATCTCATGTCAAACTTACGGGCTCATTACGTTTTCTGTTATCATATTATGATACAAATTTAGCTTTTACAAAAGCTAGTAGCGGCTCGCTTAGATATTTATATTCAATAACTATTGGTGACTGTGTTGCAGCTTACTCTTCTACTACCACTCACACAACGAGTTAATTTACCAAAGGCATTTCGGTAACATATGAATGTTGCAATACCATACACTGTTGAAATAAGCAAGAAGTCATTGCAGGCTTCATAAAATGTACGAACGTTACTAGAGAAAGCATACCATAAGCTAGCCGGTATTGTATTGCACCAGTCAATTGCAACCTCCCGCCCCACCTCACCCTTAACCGGAAAACAGCTGTGACATTGACCTTGTATATTTGAATGCTTTACGGATATACGGAAATGACGACAAAAGTTTTGATCAAACACAAGGTAGCTGTGAACATATATCTGTGGGAAAGATTCACTTGTACACACGGCAGTCCGTATGTAAGCCTGGTTTCCTTTGAAAGCACTTATGGTTTGGTAATGATATCAAATATATATGTATAGAGGTTATTTCCGCTTCCTACCTGGGATATATCCTTTATCTTATATGCTCACTATGATTAAAACCACAGAAGTCATTTTCGTAGGTGTTTTTGAAAGAGAATGCACATTTCGTAGGGCGTCGTCACAATAAATGATTATAGCTGGAACATCCATAACTTAAACATAATATGAAAGGAGACATAATATAGGTATATCTTTTATTGATTACATTTAACCAAGAAAATACAGATACTACTAATATGAAAGCCATAATTAAGACATTAAAAGTCCATTTCGTAGACGTAAAGTCCATTTCATGAAATGAACTCCATTTTGCACTCTGCACTTTATCCTTACCCCACAAAGACGCGTGAGAAACGAAAAGAGCTTGAGTGACAGCGACAACAGTTCGAGAAACGAAGAGAAATAGTCGATATAACTCTAGCTCTATATTTGGCGTAGATATTGTTTTCTGTTAATGATGGTAATTCTAAGTTAACAGTATATAAAGAAGTAGTTTATCAAGGCACCTTGCTAAAACGTTTCATTTCCCTTTGCGCTTTAAAGTGTACTCACGTCATTATGATAATAGCCTTCGAATACGGAGGCATATGTCTGCTTTGAAACCGGGCTTTCTTTTGGTTGATACGTAATATTTGGTCTCTAGCTTTTCTGAACTACAACTTATTGAAACTGGAAGCCAGTCGGCTTTGAAGCTTCGGAAGTGTTCGGAGTTCTAGTTTGGTTTTCGTTGTTTTTCAATTAAAATCCTACCGTATACTGAATTGATCGATAATTTCCGATCGGAGCTTACCGAATAGTCCCAATAAAACTGTGCAGTAAACGCAGCTTTAAATTTCTAACTAAATGAGTAGTAATATTGTATGTCTTTAAGCACGTTATGTTTCTAGATTTTCATTGGACGTACTGTCAAAATAAACTTCATCTCATAAAATGGTGCCCTGACTTTATATATCTTAAATTACCATTGCGGCTTTCTAGGGTTTTCCGGAACGCCACCATCGCCGTCCAGATAGTCTTTCGTCTTGGCAGTTGGTTAACACATAAGAATTACATGTATGTTGACATATTTCAATATTAAAAGACGGATCTATTACTACTTTTGCAAAAGAAATTGTACCATAACTAAACAAAGATTAAAGAATACTTGCTTGCAGGCGCTTCATAGAATCGAAATAGATATTATATGTAAAACATTTGCTATCACTGCAGCGCATGCGTAAACGCCCTATACGCCCCTCTTTGATAAGCGCAGTATTATAATTATATAAAATGCAATTATTCTGATCATCCTAGTAAAATGATCACATTTTTCTTAATGAATATTCAAATATTTCAAGTGTTATGATGTAACAGAACTAATGGGATAAAGCAAGTCTCTGGTGCTTTTAATTGGATATAGATTGTCAATCTGGTTTAAAAACCTGGTGGTAGTAAAAACCTACCTGCTGTCACAGACATTCGCTAGAAACACTTGTCAAAGTGCAGATTTATGGGATAATAGTAAGTAGCATTTTGATTTCAAACTGTAGAATATCGCTGAAAACCTAGTTAATGGCCAAGTTAAAAGAACTTGTGACAGACGAATAAAGTTATTAGAACGACAAATAAAAAAGGGATGGATTTTTTTATTCAACCCCATTTAAAAAACTGATATTTGCACTTTTAGCTTTATAAATGAAGGAAGACCTTTACATTTTACAAAATCTCAGGAAAATAGACATCACAACAGTATGTGAAATCGTGAAATGTTATGGATAATTAATGATATCATTCGAAAGTTATCCTGCAATAACACAATTTTAAATAAAAAAGATAAAACTATTAACTACTATGTCAACTATTTTTGAACACATCATGAACAGATGACACATAGAGTATATTGTGCATTGTTTGTTTTTTTTAAAGACAACGCTGGTTAGATTTCCACATAATTTTACAGAAATGTTTCCTATGTGGCGAATAATTTAATTTCTTCACATCATGTTGATTGATAAAAAAATCTTGGTTGACAGGGAGCAGTGCCACTCTTCAGTGTACAACAGTGTAGAAGCCGCAAGCACAATTTCGAAATAACTACCCACAGATGCATCTTGGTTGGCACTTTATCATTTTTATGACCCTGAAGGGAGGCATATAGTTCTTGAACTGTCACTCCGTCCGTCCGTCAGTCCGTCCGTCAGATCGTCAGTCCATCCGACATTCTGTCCGAAAACTTGATATTGACCATAACTTCTTTATCTATTAGTAGATATACTTCATAGACAAGACCTTACCACTGACCTATATCTTTTTGACTTTAACCCCGGAATGACATTCAAAACCTTTAACATTGGCCATAACTTCCTTATCAGTAAGTGAGTATACTTTAAACTTGGACACAAAACCCCTTTGGAAAAGACCTAACCACTGACCTATAAGTATTTGACTTTGACCCTTGAAAGACCTTCAAATTGAAGACCCAGTTGTTCAACAAAGCACCACATTTGGCTGAAAGTGGGCTGTGCAACTTTTCATAAAACAACTATTTCGAAAACTTAGAAAACCTTCTCGTCAGAAATCATTTGCCCAATTTTAAAATAATTTTACAGTGGCCGTTTTTGAAATTCATTGAAACTAGCTTGGTTTATTATTAAAAAGTTGACAGATATTTGGCAAGTTTATACTATATGGAAAAATGAAAATAATCTCCTCAGAAACCCCTGGCCACGTTTCAAAGTTAAATAACAGAAGTAATTCTTTGGTTGACCATTATTATCTTTGAGTTAGGTTGGTCAAAATAAACACATGGACAATTTTGAAAACATATTGTAGCCTTGACAAAATGATCTATGTTATAAATAAAATTAGAAAGTTATAGAAATGAAATATTGAAAAATATCTTCAATGTTTTTTGTTGTTGTGTTTTTTCAAGTGGGCGAAAAATGGTTATCATGGCTCCTTTTTTACAATCATTTTAGAGCTGTATCATTTTTCAACATATTTTAGAATAATAAACATGTTTTATCTGGCGCTGTACATCTAACTCTCTGCGGACGATCAATATGCACCGACCCTTTGCATACCGAATATTTATTAGTTCCACAAAAGTAATATACATTTTCGTCGCTGTCATCAGTTTTAAGCGTTTGGCTCTTGTTGATATATATATGAATACAAAACACTGTTCGACCCATGTAATGTTTCGCTTGTAGTCTAGCCATGTTTCCGGATGTCTGCACTTTGCTCGTTCTCGCGTTAGTCTTAATTCATATAATTATTTTTAAGGCATGGTAACATGGCAACTGAGAAAGTATTCACAGAGAAGTACTCTTTGAGATTCAATAAAACATTAATTTATTCGGCATTGTACGGCATTGTATGTCTCTGTTATATATTTTATCTCGCCCAAGTTAGTATTCTCTTCATCCAATGATAAAACTTCTAACAGTAAAAAAATCAATCAAAGACCTATTCCTTGCAGTTTCTTTAGTTATATAAGCATGCTGCAACTTGACAACTTTTTGAATGGATTCTATTTCACTGCTTTACACCTCCATGGACTTACGCCTGAAAGCATGTAAAAGATACAGAATGGGATCTAATTTCCAGCTTTGGTTCCACATTCTGCAGTTTTATCATAATCATTTTTTTAGAATGTAAGGAAAAATACCCAAGTTAGTGCTTTGTGTCTGTTATGGGTCCTGAGTTCACCATATATTGTGACGCCAGTAATACTTGAGACAGTATGAGCCACTAAAAAACAATAAATCCAAGATAAATCACTGCTTTTCTCTACGTTTTTTTTTGAAAGCAAACCGCCATGTCAAGGGACATTTAGTCGCACATTTTTATTCGGTGTTGTATTATTTTGTGAAATTATTTTGTGAAATAGAAAACTTTATTTTTTCTAGCAGGGTGATGGATATATAAATGATTAACAAATTTAATATATTATAAAAAAATGAACCCGACCCAACTGCAACAGTATTTTACATAGGCTTATATAGGGAAAATTGAAACTCTTCTTGTCTGGAACTTACCACACTTTAGGTATTGATATTTGGCATACAGATTAATCTAAAGGTCTGCTACAAAGGTTGTTCAAATTATATCCCTGGGGTGATTAATGGCCCTGACACGGGGGCATTTGATGTCATAAAGGCATAAATAGGAAACACTTTGAAAATATATTTTTCTGAGGCCACAAAACGTAGGTTTTTTTTATATTTTTACATGGAACATCATCATGAAGTTCTTTATCATTTTTTTTTTCAAATTATGACCCTAGGGTCAAACAAGACTTGCATAGGATAATACTTCAAAAGTGGTTTTGTTAGAAAAAGCATTATGTTAAGACATTTGATGAATTGATGTGTAACTTGGCCTAGTAGACCCTTACCAAGTGTTTTCAAATCTTGGCACCGGGGTCAAAATTGGTCCTGCCCCTGGGGTTACCAAGGTTAAAAATAGACTGTTAAACTTTATGTTATAAAACCTTGATTTTAAACTAATTTCTTAGATATTTGGTATATAGGCACCTTGTATGAACGTTTGCCATTCACTGGGTTGGGGGTCGTCCTTGCCTGTTTTAAAAATGTAAATTACAGTCCCTATGGGCAGAGCCCCTGTATTCATCTTTAATGTGGTCTTGAATCCTCATACTGTCTTGATCAAGAGGTTTATCTCAAAATGGCAGTTGTCAGCTCTTTGAAAAAAAAATATTGTAGAGGTGTTTGCTTCATGGTATAACTTTGCTTTATATTCCACACGTTTTCTTCTCTTTTTGTAAGAAATGGTTAAAATGTGTCCACTTTTAGTCACAGATACACTTCAACCAGCTTTTATAATTCATTCTGAGAACATTTTTTGTAAGGTGAACGCAGTGTAATTTATTGTCCCAAAAGGTGCGATTGAGGTTTCTTATAAGACAGTAAGAATTAGTAAGAGGTTAGCGTTATTTCGGAATGTTTGTTTGAAAGTAGGGTGCGGGATTTCATGTTGTTTTTAACATAACATTACATGACATATAACATAACATAACTTTTATTCGACATTCAAATTGTAACAACAAAATTATAGTCGATTTACATTAAACAGTGCAAAAGTGACACACGTGATTTGGAAACCTAGAAATATATATTATATCGCAATTTTCATGTTGCTCGTAACATAACATTACATACAACATTACATATAGCATAACATAACTTTTATTCGACATTAGAACTGTAACAACAAAATTATAGTCGTTTACGTTAAACAGTGCAGAAGTGAGACACGTGATTTCGTAACCTAGAAATATATTTTATATCGCAATTTTCATGTTGTTCTTACCATAACATAACATAACATATAACATAACATAACTGTTATTCGACATTAGAATTGTAACAACAAAATTATAGTCGATTTACATTAAACAGTGTAAAAGTGAGATACGTGATTTCGTAACCTAGAATAAAACATATATATGAGTGTGTGTGTGTGTGCGTGCGCTCAGATTCCTATCATTATGGACATTATGGCGCGCGCGTGTGTGTGTGTGTTTAACCGAGAAGTTCATTGCCTGACAAATGCCAATCACATTAGGATAATATCACATTAGGATAATTTCCATTTGATAGCATTTATACTTATATGTAGATAACCAAACACATTAACCTTTTGTTTTTTGTTTGTTTGTTGTTGTTGTTTTTTTTCTTTGTTATTCAAACTTAGATATTCGAGAAAGAGGTACTACTAGAATGTCTATTCCATCTACAGATAATTCTTTCTTAAAATGTTTGTAGTGGCTAATCTTTATTCGTGACGGTAAGCAAAGCTGCTTGTATGTGTTCAACATTTCCCTTATTGTCTTTAAATTCCTGAAGTAGGTCCCATCTATTAATTGGCGACAGCTCTAATGTTATTAACTTAACTATTTCGTCAAGTGCTCTTTCCGCTGGGCCTGAGCCTGTAAATGGCAGATCCTTCACAATGTTATCTGCCATGATCTGCAGTCGACTTTGGCTCAGATTGGTGTTGTCATTGATTGACAAGCCGTGACGTTTTGACTAGGACTCCTCAAGCTCATCAACAAGTTAAAATTTATCTATATGCTGTATAACACAAAGATATCTTAACATGTTTAAAGTGATAAAATATCACCAATTTTACTTTTACAGGCCCTGGCTTTAAAATCGATTTTTATACCCTTTTGTTAATTTCCTCTGCAAATATTTAGTTGTCACGAGTGATGTGAAGTTTGCCAGTTTTATTTCAGATTGTTGCAAGTTAAAACTTTTACCTTACCTGTGCCTTGTAGTGATGGTTTTAAACATGTTGCAGTGTTGAAGAATAGCTACTTTCCATTAAGATATGAACGCTTCTGTTTGGCGTTGCTGATAGACGCGGGCCTACATAGTTATAGCTGCGTAACTGACTGTAACTGCATAGTGCAATAACCCAAAAATGTTATAGATATTAAGTATTCAGTTTTTGTGAAATTCCATCTTGTTGTAGACTTGATAAACTGTTTACACTTCGTATCGGACATACCAATCAACGTACAGTTGACAACAAGACTGACCGTATGTACCTGCTGTTCTTAGTCTGAACTATTCAACAGTATAAGACTTACTAAAGACATTGAGGTGTATGCAGGATCCTTAGTTTGAACAATAATGTCTCCTGTGGCACCTTGTTTTAGAGAAAGCACTGGAAAACCAGACCAATGAAACAATTATTCAGTAGCTGAGAAAACTTCCGATGATCTAAAATTTACTTCAATCAGAGTAAACGTAGGCTTGCATTTTATAATTATATACATCCAACCAAGCAATGCATACATAAATTGTATCATGCATAGTTTTAACAAATATAAGACATTCCTATAAAATTTGAATGTGGCACAAGATCTGTTTTTGTTACAGTTTTGTAGCAGAGCCCGTACTCAACGTAAACTATAAGTCTCCTATAGAGAAAAAGTTGCTGATCCGTATGTTCAGTTGTTTTTGATAAATTTTGAAGAAGATAAAGCTTCTTCATTCAAATATAGATTTAATCATTCGTTTAATTAAAATAGAAATAGATCTACAAACCACATTCTTGAGGAGAGTTCCTGCAACACATATTTATAGATACGTGATAAAAAGCCTTTCAAAGTTTATAGAAATAGTAGTGATTTGATACCAAGGAAATACACGTGTGTTAAAAGGTTGCTTTGTTCCACAGTAAATATCACAGGAGATAGAGTTATTAAACTTAGTTATTTCATTTGACCTTCCTCTGTCTTTACTGAGGAGCAAATTCAACACCAAGGGTCAAAAGGATAATAGGCCTGTTTCTTATAGTGTAACAAACATCATTATTTTGCGAGCAAAATGTACCCCCCCCCCCTCCATATCGAGTGAAGATATGTTACAATACATTGAAAGCGCTACCGATAATTAAAATGGTATATTAGACATAAAAGTTATTATATACTACTCAAAATTTGATAGGGATCACTTATAAGAATGTGTATATTTACTGTATAAGGTTGAAAGGTTACATGTTTTGTTGTGTTTCTGAAAATATTTTCATATGACAACAGTTTGGTACCAAAAATGAGTACGTCTGTAAACCGTTGAAGCGTGACAGAAGCTGAGCCGTGGGAGGGGCACGAATTTGGGATAACACAGACAGGAGATGAAATGGAACTTAGTTGAAAAATCAAGTCTATGGCCTGAATTTTGCTTCAATATTTCGTGTGGTGTCCGTTTGCTTGGATTACTGCTCTGCACAGCCTTCTCATGCTGCTAATGAGTCTCCAGATGCATTTTTGTGGGAGTCGAGCCCACTCGTCCAGCCCTGGGGATTGATTTCACATAGGTTTATTTATGCAAAACTTTAAAAAACTCTTCTTGTATGAAACCACAAAGCCTAGAACTTAGATACTTTTAATGGAGGATAAGCTAGGTGTCATCTACTAAGTTTGTTCAAATTATGCCCCTTGAATAAAAATTGGCTCTACTGATTAATTTTCTAATGGGAATCTTAAAAAAAAGATTTTGATGTTCGCTCAACAGCAGACCCAAAGTCAAAGAATTCAGGTGAGCAATCTAGGGCCATCATGGCCCTCTTGTTTAAGTTTGTCTTCAAAATTTCCCTCATTGTCTTTGAAAAATTGCGGAATAACCCATCTATTATCTGGCGACGGCACTCATGTTGTTATCTCAACTATTCTATCAAGTGCTCTTGCCGCTGGGCCTCCGCCTGTTTGATTCTTCAAATACCTTTCTCTTCCATTGATACTCAAAGGCTTTACTTTTCTTGGACCGTTTCTCAGTGGTTTCTGAGATTTATCCTTATGGAGGGACATGTTCTACGTGCTGTTGCAGGTGGTACTTAAAGATGTCCTTTCTGGCACTGAAGGCAAATCAACTTCTTGATGTTGTCGTGCATGGTTTTAGAATGACGCAGTTAATGTGTGTTCTGCTTGAACTGGTCTGAGACAGATCCTTTACAGTATTATCTGCTATGATCTGCGGACAACACTGGCTGAGATAGGATTTGTCATTGCAAAGCTCAGCAACAGTTTAAAATGTGTCTATATGTTGTTTGTCCATCTGTAACACAAATATATCTTAACATATTTTAAGCGATAAAATATCACCAATTTTACCTTCATAGACCCTGCGTTCTCATTAAGCTCATTTCGTCTGTATTTTGTTGTTTTTAGTATTTAGTTTTCTCGAGTTATGTGACGTTTGCCGGTAAAGAATTAATTCACGCATACGCTTTATTTAAAATCCTTGCAAGTTTAAAACGTTAAAACTTTTACCTTACCTGTATTGTGAACACGTTGTCGCGTTTAAGAATGGTAGTGTGAATGCTTCTATTTGCCTTTACCGATTGACGCGGGCTTACATAGTTATAACTTTGTGTAACTGGCTGTAACGGCGTTGTGCTTGTGAACTCGTTGTAGACTTGATAAACGGTTTAAACTTCATAACGGACATACCTATCTAAAACTAACGCGAGCTGAAAACCCATATGTAAATGGATCAATAGTCTAAAACTTGGATGTCCTTCAACCCTCACGGGGTACAAGTCAACAGACAATTACAGAAACATTTTAATATTTTAAAAAATGAAATAATAAATATCAAATATTCAGCTTTTAATTTGTGCTTTATCAATGAACATTGCAAAAACCTAGAAGTGTGAACCTCATATCGGATTTTTTTTAAATTTAAAACACAACGCGGATTGGAAACCCAATAGCATAACTGGTAACAACAGGATCCATACGTCAAAAATAGGTTGGCCATCATTCCTTAAGGGGCAAATCACCCGTTTCCCTATCATCAGCGAAATCAGTAATTAATTAAACAGATAACTTAAATATTGCTTTCTTGATGCAGACAACATTAATTCTTAAGGTGAATCAACTTATAATTAGATTGAAACATTACGCTCAGTTTAATCTGCATCGATATTTCAAAGTCAATTTTGAATTAAACAAAAATACATCGATATTCTATATATAAATATATCAAAATTATATTGAATTAAATTAAATTAAATTATTAAAATATACTTTGTTTTCATGTGCAAAAGAGATTTAAAAAATTATCTTTAAAAAAGATGATCGGTGTAGATACAGAACAAAATTCATGCCTCGTAAGTTTTCGGACATAGACATATTTTGAACGTGCGTAGTAATCAACTGTCTTATTTCCATAACAGTTTAAGCTATAAACAGAAACTATTGAGTTTAATGCTGAAAGTGTCAATATCATTACCATTAAACTAACAATTACGAATTCTGCCTTACCAGCAACAATTTTAATTAATGACAAACGTCCTTCATCAGCTGAAGATTTTGTATTTAACAATTTCATTCGTAACAAATGTAAGTCCAAATCGGTCGAAGAAAAGCTATTCTGCATGTAGAGTTATGCTCAAACTGGAAATGTTAGACTAGTACTAAATTTAACACAGTCCCGGATCATCTCTCGTCAAACAAGAGCCACCGTAAGCGAGAGCCACGCTCGACTTTTTTTCGGCAAACACATCAGAGAAAGCACATTGCGATGAAGGGATTTGAAATTAAACAGATCAAATCCATCAAGAAGTAACAAAAATTTGGCTGTTTTAGCAAAATTCAATAATTTGATCCTGACAGTCAAGGTTATTTTAATTCCAAGGTCCTATCTGAATAATTTAACATGTAGGTTTTTTCATAAGTGTCATTAAGTCCAAGTATGAATCAAATCAAAAAAAAAAAAAAATAAATAAATTGACCCTGAAGGTCCAGGTCATTTTAAGGTCAAGGTCATACAGTCTAACCTGCCTATCCGACCACCTTTCACAAGCGACTCCCTGTCTTATACGACCATTACAAATTCCTCCCGAGCGTATTTATTCATTAATTTAACTTAATTAAACGACCCCCTGCGAAACGCGACTACCGACCTTAATATTTCACCACCTTAACTTTGCTATGCGACCGGTAAATGATCAAAACAATTTTATTGGCTAATCAGTCAGCTGGAAAATTGTCGTCTTTAGTAGACAGTGATGATAATGATGATAATAATAATAATGAAAATACAGAAATGAATGCCATTGCATGTGCAGACGCAAATGAATGCATCACTAAATTAAAACACTTGGCTCTCTCTAAAGGTAGTTTTGACATTCTACAACATCTTGCAGAAATCGAGGAACTCTTTATTTCCTTGAGGATGGAACTTAAACAAGCCAAAATATCAGACATTTTTAAATGTGTAACTGTTTAAACCATACATGAACTGTCGATTTCTTTTTACAATTTTATTGTACAAGAAGCATTTTTAATGTACTGTCTATAGTACAGGGTACATTAACATTTTAAAACGTACAACATTAAATGCATTGGAAAGAATATGGTGTAGTTATGTTGCCATCACCAATCCTTAGTTAAGAGACCACTTGTCTTAAGAGACCACATTTCCTTTCTCCCCTGTATGGTCTCTTAAGACAGGTTAGACTGTACTTGTATTATTCAACCTGTCAGTTTTGTCCTAAGTGTTGTTTTTTTCCAAGTATGAATTAAATCAGTAAATTGATAAAATTATTGCAATATAATAATTTGGCCTTGACTGTCAAGGTCATATTAAGGTTAAGGTCATGTTATGACCAATTTAAGCAAAATTCAATAACTTAACCTTAAATGTCAAGGTCATTTAAAGGTCAAGGTCAAACTTGAAAGAATCAGAATGGTGAATTTGTCATTAGTTTTGTTTTTTCCAAGTATGAATCAAATCCATAAATAAATGAGAAAGTTATGACAATTTAAGCACAATTCAATCTTCTGACCTTGATGGTCCATGTCAATTTTAGGTCACGGTCATACTTGGGTTTTTTAATATATCTGTTTTGCCATAATTGTTGTTTTGTCCAAATATGAATCAAATTCGTAAATAAATGAGGATGTTATAACAGTTTAAGCAAAATTTAATCATCTGGCCTTGACGGTCAAGGTCAATTTAAGGTAATGGTCACACCTGAGTTACTTAACATGTCGGTTTTGTCATAATTGTTGTTTCGTCCAAATATGAATCAAATCCAGTCATTAACAACAAAGTATGACAACTTTAGCAAAATTCAATCTATTAACCTTGACGGTCAAGGTCATTTTAGGTAATGGTCATACCTGAGTTATTAGCATGTCGGTTTGTCATAAGTGTTGTTTTGTGTCCAAGTATGTATTAAATCCAACAATAAACAACAAAGTTATGACAATTTAACAAAAATTCAATCATTTGACCTTGACGGTCATAGTCATTTTAAGGTGAAGGTCAAACTTGCATAATCTATCATATCGGCTTTCTCATAAGTGTTGTTTTGTCCAAGTATGACTCAAATCAAACCATAAATAACAAAGTTATGTCCAGTTTTAACAAACTTCAATCATTTGGACTTGACTGTCGAGGTCATTTAAAGGTCAAGGTCAAACTTGAAATAACTATATAATTTCGGATTTGTCATACGTGTTGTCATAAGTGTTGTTTTGTCGAAATATGAATCAAATCCATAAATAAACGAGAAAGTTATGACAATTTAAGCAAAATTCAATCATCTGACCTTGACGGTCAAGGTCATTTTTAGGTCATATTTGGGTCATTCAGCATGTCGGCCTTGTCATAAGTGTTGTTATGTCTAAGTATAAATCAAATCCAACAAAAAACAACAAAGTAATGGTCCATTTAAGCAAAATTCAATAATTTGACCTTGAAGGTGAAGGTCATTCATGAGTCAAGGTCAAGTTCAGTCTAGTCAACTGTGAGATTTTGTCAAAAGGGTTGTTTTGTCCAAGTATAAAGACAATCCATCTATTAATAATTAAGCTATGGCCAATTTTAGCAATATTCAATAATTTGACCTTGAAGGTGAAGATCATTTATGAGTCAAGGTCAAGTTCAGTCTACTATTCTTCAAGGTCTTGTTTAAAGGGTTGTTTTTTTTCTAAGCACGAATACAATCCACCTATTGATAATAAAGTTATGGCCAATTATAGCAAAATTCAATATTTTGACCTTGAAGGTGAAGGTCAGTTATGAGTCAAGGTCAAGTTCAGTCTGGTGCACTTAAAGGTTTTGTCAAAAGGGTTGTTATATCCAAGTATGAACACAATCCATTAAGGAATGAAAGAATTATGATCAATGTTAAAGTTTTCGGACGGGAAGGGCAACGGCAACGGCAACGACACCATGATTATAGCAATAACTCGATTTTTTTTCTTCGAAAAAAGTCAAGCTTAAAATTAGTAACCAGCTATTCGAGGCAAAAATGCTGCTTGCGACAGACAAATGACATCATATACCACGTGGTTTGGTCACAATGGCTATTATATTGAAGCATATAGAACTAAATCAAGCCTAGACGCATAGCTTTAACATTATTGCGTAGAATTGCTAAGTATTAAGAAAATTATGGCCTGCTTCGACCTACGTAAATTTCTGTTTAAAAGGAAACATTTGTATTAAATTTGAATGTGGCACAAGATCTGTTTCTTACCTTTTGTAGCAGCGCCCATATTGAACGTAAACTATAAGTCTCCTATTGAAAATATAAACAAGTTGCTGATGCATATTTTCAAATATTTTTCAAATATTGAAAAAAGTTAAAGCTCTTAGATACAAATATAGCTATGGTAATTCTTTTAATTAAGATACAGAAATTGATCTACAAACCACGTTTGAGAGGAATGTTCCTGCAACATATATTTACAAAAACGTTGTAATAAAAAGCATAAATCCTACACCATTGCATAGAACTAGAAGTAAATTGATACCAAGGTTATACGCTATAGGGTTGGGTTGTTTCACAGTTAATCTCACTGGAGGTAGGGTTATGACACTAAGGTATTTCAGTTATTTATTTCTGTCTTTATCAGGAGGTTAAGTGATTCTAACAACTTCAACACCAATGCTCATATAAGGATAACAAGTTGTTTTCTAATACTGTAACAAAATTATTCGTTTGCGAGCAAAATGTACCCGAAGAGGCGCCTTAAGGATTACTAACACAAGCTTTATTTGCTACAATTTAGGTGCACACTCAAGTTTTCTCATTTTAAGATATGTCTATCTTTGAGCTTTAATTTTAACGGTTTCATGAATATCAGATCATGGACATCTCTCGTGCTCTCAGCATTTATTAGTTTTGATATATGTGGCCACTCAAGTTTAAATACAATACTTTTTTTGACATCTTAGTTATGACAAAATAACATGTAACGTGGACAACCCTTAAAGCTAGTGGAAAGCAAAATGTCATGTAAGATGACACCATCTGTACGAGGAATATGTCTGTGAAGTGAGCTCAACATACGACATTCGACATTGGCCGAAACGAATGTCGGGTTAGCTCAACATTAGACATTCGGCTTTGGCAAAAGTCAATGTTTGTGCTAGCACGACATTCGACATACGACATTCAAATTGTAAATGATTTAGTTTTAATGTTGTGCAAGCACCACATTTGACATTCGAAATACTTGTAATTAAAATGTTGTGCCAGCACGAAATTCGACATACGACATTCGTAACTCATGAAATTTGAATAATGTGCGGCATTCGACATTCGAAACAACCAAAATCGGAATGTTGTGCCAGCACGACATTCGACATACGACATTCATTATTCATGAAATTTGAATGTTGTGTCAGCAGTACATTTGACATACGACATTCGTAACTAGTTATATTTGAATGTTGTGCTATCACGACATTCGACATTTGAAACACTTGTAATTTGAATGTTGTTTTTGTGGTTTCTCATTTCAGGGTAAATCATTGCATTTTCGTTTATTGTAAATGTAATACAATATTATATTAAGTCTTGATATTGAATTGCAGCTCGGGCTACATTGATCAGGGCATACGAAGCCGTATACGTCGCCAGGAATGAACATTACTAATAGTATATATGTGATACACATACCCCACATTTGAATTACAATTTGTTCACTAATGAGTAATAGTATATTTTTTAATAATAATAATCACTGATATGTACGAAAACAAAGAAAATATCCAAAAAAGTACCGGAAAAAAACCTAAAGCTAAAAGTAATATGCTACAAATAGATTTTGCTAAATTTACTATAAACATATTTTGCTAAATTTAATCGAACGATTACAGGCTTGCACTCTGTGATGAAACTAAGCTGAAATTGATAGGTTTGACGTTTTTTTATGAATTCAAATCAGCCCCTGCGACGATATCCGCCAGTCATGTATGAAAACCAGTATAATCGGCGGATTCAGTGGGAGAACAAAGGGAACGGATGTATGATGTTGGCTCCATGCAAAATCATTTGATGGATGGACGATTCAATGGACTACTCCGTGAACGTTTTGTCCCCTCTCCTCGCGTCACTTCAGTTAAACACCTGGGAAATGTGCTAAAAGAGCGGTTTTTTCTTTAAACATGTTGCAGGCCTCATATCCTTCAGAGCAGTTGGGGGGAGTCAAATTACAAAACATATACTCAACTGTGTATTACAAACTAACAAATGGATTGTAGGAAGCATCAACTGCACCTGAATAATTTGATCTTTATAATCCCCCGACGCATAGCAGCAGGGGGATATAGGAATGGTTTTAGTACGTCCGTCTGTCCGTGTGTGTGTGCGCGCAAATAGATTTCGTGTCCTCTCCTTAATTTCTAAACCCCTGGAAGGAATTTCATGAAACTTTTGTCAAACGTTCATCCCATCAAGACGATATGCAAAACCTATGTTCCAACCTGGCCGGCTCAAGGTCAAGGTCACATGTGGAGGTCAAAGGTTTGAACGACATTGATCAGCAAGCCAAACAAATGATGGTACTTATGTCAAATCAGTGTAAAATTAATATATGTGTTATTCCTCCTGATTTTTTTGAAAATGAACCTAATCATGATTTAGGACATGATACAATCTTAAGTTGGGAGAGGGGAGGGAGGGCTGTGGGGGAAGAACCTATGTTTCAACCGTGCTGGCTCAAGGTCACGGTCACCAGTGGTGTTCAAAGGTTTAGGCCATGCATTTCGAGTCTGCTCCATAACTTTAAAACACATGGAATCAATTTAATGAAATTTTGGTCATGCCAATCTGGCGAATTCACTCTCCCATACACAGACCTTTTCCTGTCATGGATTGTACTATCAATTCAATCAATTACGAGCCCAGTGTGGAACATTTTTCATATATACATTACAAAAAGTGTTCACTTCAGATTTCCTTTTCACCATCAATAACCTTTTCAACATTTGCTAATGCACCGAGGCATATTGCTGTCCTTCAGACTGCATTGTGACATATGTCTTTAAAGAAGGTGGCACAAAATGTTTGAAAAGTCACCAAGGTGGCACAAGGATTAGTCTGTGAATTGCGAAATATTAAATACATTATCTACATGTTTTGTACGTTCGTGGTACGTTGTTGAAGTATAATACAACTAGATTTTTTGGAAACTTTTCCCTGTAAAAGCATTTGAACATGTTGCGGTGGTTCATTATTCTAATTTACATGCCTTTTTTTAATATTACAGTATCGAAAACATTTTAAAAGGTAGTAGATTAGTCAGTTAACAGATAAATGAGATCATGTCCTTCTCTCGCTACAGGCGTGCCTTTTTAATGCAAATAGGTAGATTCTCTAAGCCTGCGCTTGCGCATGCCCCCATCTAGTATTACTTGATTTTTTGTAGACAAATAGCATTCAGTGTTAAATATACAGGACAAAATGTCCAAAAGCAAAGAAATGATAATAATTTCAAGAAATTCAAGATTTTTAACTTCAGAAGTCGGCAATCAATCTAGCGATATTTTCCCCCTAATATTTGCCAGCAGTGCAGATGTTTTGTTCTACTCAGTACGTTTATATTGCCTAATCATCAGTTGTATTGTATAATTCTTTATTTATGTTGTATTTTGTGCATTTATGTTCTATTTCTGTTATTTGTATTTTATGTCTATGTTTATATTGTAAACGGTTCCATTTGTGTTGTATGTCGGGTCATTCGTTTTCTAAAACTGATACGTGTGTATTAAAAAGGCGATAAAACCAATTTATGTTCTACAATTGCATGATGGGATGTGTTGTGATTTGTAACGGCTGATTTAAGTGGCTATATTGCTCTTTCTTAACCAATTAAATCCATGGACACAAAATAAACAAACAAATCCTAGAGTTCCGTTATACAATAGAAATATGACCACAAACAAGATTGAACACAAATGTAAATTTGTGCAATACAAATATTGAAATATACAATTCAACCAAGCGAACATTGAAAACAAATAACGAAAATACAATACAAACTGACAGATTATGGAATAAAAATAGGAAGTATATAATACAAATAAGATATATACAATTCAAATGGATATTATAAAATACAAAATTGAATTTATAGTACACAAACAAACAAAACGTGCAAATACAAATACAAATTATACAATATAAATAGGAAAATATTGAACACAAATGAAACGATATAGAATATAAATTGATACAAGTATTAGCATTTCCAAAAATGCTTGAATTCGCCGTTCAGCCATGTATGACGTCTTATAAATGTATTTAAAGTTCGTTATTCATTGATTTGATAATTTTATATCATGCTTTGCAGTGAAAAGTAAAGTTATATTTTATAATTTTCACACAGAAATAATGAAGTAGATGAAGTATACATTGTAGTTTCTACTGTAGCTGGGCTATTTTTGAAGGCGGATGATTTGGCTTCTTTATGAAAAGCATGCCAAAATCTTTATTCATCATGTTAAATTTTGCAGCATTAAAAACCTTATAAAATATTGCTTTGTTACAAACGCATAATTAATTAGCTATTTGCGTAGTTTTTTACTTTATTTATTACTAAAAATATGTAACAAAAGCTAGATACTATTCTTCAATATCATAAGAATATTACATGTACAATTTAAACAGAATAATTTAAGGTAAAAAATACGATATTGCCCTGGCCCTAAACAAGCATATATTATATAAAACACGGATATATCCTGATAAAACTTCTCGCGCCAGGTACGCCAGTATTTTCTTTAGGTGCTAGTTTTGGAATAAACAAACAAAACACACTCTTATTTAGACTACATTCCCTAGTTAAAAATGACATGTAGCAAAAACTATTGCGATTATCCTGTGTTTATCTTGCAAGAGCCTGAAGACTGGTACTGAGATTCGTAGATTGATGATGGTATTTTTCAGTTGCACGAATAAGTAACCCGTCAAACACGGCGGTTGGGCGAGTCCATTTAGGGTTACGCATCCCTTGCTGAAGCTTTTTGACGTCCATTTTTTTATCATGTGATATGAAATAATTCGCTTTGATTGGCTAAAGGCAGGCGGTGTACAGGCAAAACTGTCCAGGAACGGCGATTATTATCACATTGAAATTATCGAATACAAATACAAATGATACAATAGTAATAGAACAGAAATGAAACTATAAATATAAATTGATAAAGTATACAATACAAATGTCAAAATTGAATATTGCAACGTATCTTAGCTCCAGCAGCGCGCGGCAGGATTTTCAGTATTGTCCGTGCTTTGAAATGAAAAATGACTGGTAAACTATTTTGCACATAGTAGAGTAAAATATAATTGCAGTGGTTATAAAGTTAAAAAAAAGTGAATAAAAAGTTGTGAATGAAGACAAAACTAAGATATACGTTTGAAATATAATGTTCTTCTTAAAGACCATGCGGCTGAGACATCTGAAATGTCCAGTATGGAACACTGCGCATGACACAGATTGTTTAAACTTATCGTTAGGGTCATTCTTGGCTTCAAGTTCCAAGAGATTTACATAGACTTATAATATCAAACTCTTTATAAGTTTTCTTGTAAGATACCATGAAAGATGAACGTTTGAACTGTTATAAGTATTATTCTATAACAGGACAGCAATTAAACAAATTATGCTCTTAGTTTTGCCCCAGAAAGATGTCAAGTGTTAAGTCATGCAAAAAAATGAAGTTTTTAAATATATGGGGAATGTTTAATTTTTTGTTCTCATAAACAAAAGATCTTTACCATTTTGGATTCAGATTGTCAAGATTTTACATCGCCCCATTATCTACACATGGTTGTTTCAGGTTTCTTTCATGTTAAATCTTTTGCCGAGGGTTTTTCAAGACATTGAACCATTTAAAACTGATATATTTTAGTGCAGTACATAAAACCGTTCTAAAGAAAAATAACAAGTTTTTTTGTTAGAATTTTATATGTGTGTTTCTAGTATTTTTACTATAAATCGAAAAGTTCAGGAAAAACTTCCGTAAAGTGTATTATGTCATATGAATTACCAACAAAGGTCAGATTCTTCTTACCATCAAAAACAGCCATAAAACTGAGATGTAGATAACTATTGTTTTCAGTTTAAATAAACTGAAAAGAAATTGTTGATTAAATTTCAAACTTGATCAAATTAAATAAACCAAAAATGCATATATTAAAATGACATATTTTTTTCATGTATTCAGACTTCCTTGGTAAGATATTGTTTGAAATATGTTTCTGTTTCATAAGATCTCTTTAAAAAATCACTGAAGCTACATTTTAGGAATGGAGGACGACGAAGGATTGAAAAGCCAAAAGTTCCAAATTTGGATACATGAAGTTGAAGCTTTGGAATTATTGCAAAACGGTTTAAAACATTTTGTTGCTAATAAAGTCGTAAGCCACCGTAATCAAGTTTTGCAAACCGTAATAACCTCTTTAACGAATGGATCAGCAGTAACATGCAATTCCTGTACACTTGAAAATTTGTTGCCTGAACATGCAGTTAACAAAGGTCCATGTGCAAGCAATACATGTATCCAGCAAAACAGTAGAAACTGCTTTGGAAGCAATCCAAGAGGCCGTCGAGAATGTCCTAATGGAATTTGCGGAAAATTATATGATAACATTGTTGACGCTCACAGAACCAGAGATCCGTTGTGGAAAAACACAGATCCAAGTACGTGGTGTACTGATCCAGAAGGCTGGAGCTACGCTAAGTGTTTTCAAACAACACCGAATCGGGCAACTTGCTCTTCTGAAACTGATGCTTCTGGACTTTTAAGCATTATTATCAATGACAAGTGTTTCCAAACTGACATTGAGTGTATCCTCACTTCTAATCCAAACGTTTTTACCTCGGTAAGTAGTTTTTACCATTTTTCCGTTCACAGCTCATATTCAAACATGCATATGTTCAAGACTTTACGTTTGAACTACTCCGAAATGACAGTATCAACCTTCATGATATTTCAATCTGAAACAGAAGATCGAAGAAAAACACGACCGTCAAACATCATTATATTTCGTGATGGGAACTTTTTTTTAACATGTTTTATTATAATGTAATGAATTTTATTTAAACTGTTATTTAATGCCAACAATGTAGTACTGTGTAATATTTGACCAAGTATATGCATAATGATTTTTTTATGTTTTATAACGGACCGCTTTGCCATCTTAAAGTAACCTTGCTGTTTTTCTTCTAAAAGTGTTTTTATTAGTCATATCAGATTCGTGCATAAATACACTTTTAGATCACCGGAGCTGTGTGCTTTTATGATCGCCAAAAGTTCATTGTCCGTCCGTCAACAAATGCATTTAACGGACATCTTTTCCTTAACCACCGGAGATCTTTATACCGCACTTGATCAGAATGTTTCTTGCGTGGATCTTTTCAAATTATTAAAATGTATTCGGTTCCATTCATAACTCTGGTTGCTATGGTAACCAAAATAGTTCAAAGCTCATCACTTCCGCAACCATTTGACCTATGTGAAAAAAAAGGAAAACACATGTTCTAAATTATTCTGTCTTTGAGAAAAACTTGGCCGTATAATTACTCATTTTTTTAATTTGTCTACATAAGAAAATTTTATAAAATCTTAACTTTTGAAATCGCTTGCTTGATTTGAATATTTAAAGAAATTGTTTTTGGTGACCATAAAAAAACAAAGAGATTATTTTCCTTAGATGGCCTTTATGGGAAACTCACAAAAAATAATAAAGACTGCTAACATGTAAAATTTTGCTTATGGGAAAGGAAAAATGGAATCAAATAAAAAATGGATGTTTGAATATTTGTGTTAAAAACAAGACGTGTCCGTGGCGTACGATACAGGCGTTAGGCTCTGGTTAAATTAATTTTATAGGAGAAAGATTTAGGGTTATTATACAGCAGCTTGAAGTTTTGTAATAGGTGCGAGTGTTCTTAAGAATTGATTCGCTAATTTAATTTGTTTCAGGCAAGAAATATTAGAAACGACCTGTTTCATATGGCAAAATTTGAACAAGAAGAAGCGGATTTCCAAAGAGACAAAGCTATCTTTATCGCTGTTTTAAAAGATCAGAAGTGCTTGCTTCATGACCCGGAAGCCATTCAATCAGTAGCGAAGCTTGAGAAGGTACATATGTGTGTAAGATAAGAAATTCTGTTGATATAACTTTCCAATTTAACCTGCATTTAATGTCTACTGTTCATTACAGATTTGTTCCAGGTAACGTTTCTTTATGTACCGCGCACTAAAAGAATGGTAATATTGCCTAAATGTTTACTTTATTTATCATAACAGTAAATTTGCAATGACTCGAAATTGCATGGAAGATCGCCTTCTTGTCGAGTCATCGCATCTGTCGAGTCATCACATGTCGTGTCCAGTTTGTACTTTCGTTTTCAGTTCGGCGTTGTGGTATGGCATGTCGTGAAATCTGCTCGATAATCAGAATAAAATCGATTTTTTATTTACTTTTATTTGACATAAATGTTTATAGAGATAATTATAAACGAACAGCAAGAATACGCATACAGCAAGGAACAATATATATAGCTTTTATACACAATAATTATATCACTCAAACTGTCTGGAAAACGTCCGAGCCAAACACAGAAAACCTAAATTGCGATAATTTGCCGTGTTTGTCACTCCAGGGTCTTTCAAATTCTATTTAAATGACACTGGTCACTCGTCGATACTAACAACAATTAAGATGTGAATATTTACGGCGACGCTAATTAAAGGTGTGAAAATTACTGAACGTTTCGGTAATTATAACGAGTAACTCATAACTTATTATAAGATTTTTACCTTTTCTTGAGGGCTTGCATTTTCTGCCTAGTTTTTTGTATACTTGGTGACTTAGGTTTAAGTTGGGTTTGGGTAACGGGTAAGATTGATCTTAATTGTCTGAACATGAGGAGGTTGCATGGAGTATTCCCAAAGGGTAGCATACTGTTTCTGTACTCTTAAATTGCTAGGTATATGTCAGTACTAGATTGCTGGGTTTTGGTAAGTAGGTTTTTGCACACAGATACATATTTCTCAGCTGAACCATTACTTTGGCTATGCGTAGGACTTGAAGTTCTATGGACAAAATCACATTCTTTTGCAAAATCAGCAAAGCTTTGACATGAGTAATAACTGGCATTGTCAGATATACAGACTTCTGGTATTCAAAAGAGACTTTTCAGCTTCTGTATGATAACTTGTGCTTTGGTACTTGAAATCTGACTCATTTCAAAATACCGATAGTAGTAGTCTACAAGTACAACGAAATTTTTGCCTTGCCATGTGAATACATCCGTTGTTACATTTTGCCATGGCCTGTCAGGGACAGTGGTAGAAATCATTGGTTCTTTGACATTTTGGGGTCTATGTTCAAGACATATTGGACAATAAAGGATTCTTTGTTTAATGTCTTCAAACATTTTGGGCCAAAACAGTACATCGTTGGCTCTTTGTGTACATTGTTCTAGTCCTAAATGGGTACTGTCATGAATCTTGTCTAACATCAAATATTAAATTCCTCAACTCTTTAGGAGTAAATACTTTTGACCCTTTCAGAATAATGCCTTGTACAACTGACAATTCATCTCTAAAATTCCAAAATTCTAGAACAGTTGGATTACAGTGTGTACATTTGTCAGGCCATTCTTCTAGTATTGTCTGTTTAAGCGTCTGTGCTTGTAGGTCAGATTCAGAAGCATTTCGAATCTGGGTCATTTTTTGGTCACTGATTGGGAGGTTAGACATCACGGAGTGTACATGTATATCCATATCAACATATAGGTCTGGACCAATATCAGGAAGATACCTTCTACTTCAGGCGTCTGCTATTTTGTTGTCGCTTCCTTTGATGTACTTGACATTCAAGTCATATTTTTGTAACTGTAATAACATACGTTGTAGTGGTACAGGGGCACTATGGAGGTTCTTTTTGAAGATACTCTCCAAAGGACGGTGGTCAGTTTGCACATTGACACGTTGACCATAGATGTACCGGTGAAGGCAGTTTGGTGCGTGAACCAGACTTAAGAGTTCTCACTCAATGACAGCGTAGTTGCGCTCTCGTGGACTTAAACTTTTAGACGCAAAGCACACAGGTTTGCCATCTTGAAGCATCACAGATCCAAGACCTTGTTTTGATGCATCACACTGGATTGTTATCTCCTTATTTGGATCAAAATATGCTTAAATTGGACGTGGGCTTTGCGTTATTATGTCTGTGATTTTCTGGAAAGCCTCTTCTTTAGGTTTATCCCAGGAAAAGTCAACGTCTTTTGCCAGTAGGGCTCGAAGGGATAATGATAATTCAGCCATACTTGGGCAAAACTTCTGCAAGTAACAGAACATACCTAATACGGTCTCTAATTCTGCTTTTGATGTAGGAGACGGTATGTCTCTTATCGCCTTTACTTTTGACGGGTCCATTTTAAGTCCTGCGGAAATCAATAGATGTTCAAAAAATGCAATCTCGGACTTTCCTATGTCAGTATTGTCTGGGTTCAATTTGATACCCATCTGAGGACATCTTGTCATCAGCTTGTCAAAGTTCTGGTCATGGGAAGGTTTGTCTTTCCCGTACACTACAATGTCATCACATATAGTCTTAATTCCTGATAAACCCTCTAAGCATTCGTCCATTTTAAGTTGGAACAGATCCTGGCTACATTCAAGACCGAAGGGTAATCTCAGGAATCTGAATCTCTCGAATGGCGAATTGAACGTTGTCAAATATGACGATTTTTCGTTCAGTTTAATTGACCAGTATGCACTCCTAGCATCTAACTTGGAGAAAAACAGTAGCTCCAGATAGATCTAGGAGGATTTCATCAAGGGTTTTTGACGGATAGTGGGGCCTTTGAATGTTTTTATTCAAATCTCTGGGATCAAGACAGATTCTTAAGGAACCATTTCCTTTTTCTCCCGTAACTAAACTAGAGACCCATGGTGTAGGTGAAGTTACTTTACAAATCACCTGTTTGTCTAGCATACTTTGCAATTCAGCTTTCAGTTTGTCCTGTTCTGCAACAGGTACTCTTCTAGGTGGGTGGACTACAGGAACAGCATTGGGTTTTAATTATATGTCACATTCACCTGGTAGCTGACCTAGACCTTTAAACACATCTGCATATTTTGATGTAACCTCGTCTTTGTTCAGGGGCGTATCAAGACTGTCTACTGAAAGTGGATCAGATTCAATAATACACACGTTTTCAAACCTAAGAGAGGACTGGAATTTGTATCGACAACATAAAATGTCACCATCATTGCCTTTTCTTGACCTTGGGTTTTGATTGGCAAGGTAATGTGACCATCTACCGTAAGATTTGAACCATCATATGCTACAATATTTTTCATTGACCTTTCCAGTGGGTTCTGGACTCCAAGGGATTTCCATACAGATCTTGGAATAATGTTAACCTTGGCACCTGTATCAAGCTTGAACTTAACCATGATTTCATTCGGACCTACTTTTACAGTGGTGAAAATTTGATCACGGGTATGATTTGTGGAAACAGTGTCAACAATCCAGGAATTTTCAAGATCTGAAACAAACAAATTACTTACTTTGTTTATTGTATCTTTGAATTGCGACATTTTTGCAAAGTGATTAGGTTTGTTGCATTTTAAACACAACTGTCCTTTCGCCGGGCATACAGTTCCTGATTTGAACGACGGATTCCCACATTTTCTGCACGTCGGTTGTCTTCCTTTTGCAAGTTGTTGACTCCTTTGTGGCGGCGGCAGCGGTGGTGGGTTCCTTGTTTGTTTGAGCGCAACCTTGTTTTTGTTTTCTGGGACGTTTTACCAGTTGAAGGTTTAGTTGACCTGGTCCTAACAGCATCAACGTCCGGTTTTGACATTGTTTTACACTGTGACATAGTCATTTTGTATGTTTGCAAAATGTCAATTGTCTTTTGGTAAGACAGTTCTGATCCTTCATTGATCAGTTTTTCTCTTATCTTTGAAGAATAAATTCCAAAAACAATCTGATCTCTGACTATCTCATTCTCTTGGTCTGCAGGATACTGACATTCTTTAATAAGTACTCGTAAGTCCTTGAGATAGGTTTCGAATGATTCCCCATCTGCCTGAATCCTTGAACGAAATATCTATCTGGAGTAAATTTTGTTTGATTTCGGTTCACAGTACTTTGTAAAGTTTGTGTAATAAGATTGAAGTTTTTTTCTTCTCATCATTTGACAGTTTCCAAGTGGAATACAGGCTTCTGCCATGGTCACCAACACACAACATTAGGTGGTTACACTTTTCTTCCTCTTCTTTACTTTTCACAGGTCTGCCGAACGTGAACTTGCAATGGGTCTTGAACCCTTTCCATGACCCTGCCAAGTCTCTAGCATTCCAATCCATTTTAGGCGTTATAGTATTGTTTAATTCCATTTTTAATGTGAATTAATATGTCACTTAACTATGTTAATGATGAATTGTTAATGTATCTCCAACAATTCTTATGTAACTACTAGAAATTAATGAAAAAATATTCCATAATTTTGTTTAAGTGTTCGTTTTTACTCTGACACCATGTTGACATTTTGGGTGTATGTCGATAACTAATTATTAAATAATAAAGAAGAATCAATAATTATGTTTTATAACTACATTTATAACTTGCAGACCTGATGTAGAATGGTGCTGCTATCATATGTACATACAGTATTACATGTTCATTCACTCAAACCAGAAATATCAAGTAGCAGAGTGCAAGAGTTATTTCCCATATTAGAACACTAGATACACAACAAATGAAGTTTATAGTTGAATTTTAACTGATAATGTTTAGAATGTTTGAGACTCGATCAAATTCTAACCTAAATTACCGGTTATTTAATTTTCTAACCGTTTTTTTGTGTTTAAAACCGACAGAACCCGTTTAAATGTATTAACGTGAGACCCCTATATTTTTGGTGCTGAACCCAATCTTATGTGTGCTAGTCACTAGTAAAATGATCAGCAATAATCTTACGAGTCTAGGTATGGGTTACTGATAAAGCTATACTTTAAACAAAGAATGTAAAAATCGAAACCAGACTTGATAAATAGAGAATATTAATTTTTTTGTATTTAGGGCGATATCATTACCAGAGTCACCTATATAAACTCTTTCCTATAACTAAACCACATCAAAGTATTCTTCAGAGTAACTGATACCTGTGCATATGTTTGTCTATTGTGAGTATATATATGTATCAGTGATTTGCGGCTTAAGTGCAAGAGTACCAATACATGCAACCTTCAGACTGCGGCCTACGATGGAGGGAAAAATACATGGTAAAATTGTCTCCCTTGTTGCAGGCTTTAATCTCCATCATAATAATATACCAAAATTTCCAGTAGATTATAGATGCCTAACAGATGTTTTATACTACAGTTGATTACTGGAATGCTGGTTTGACGAGCACCATAGTAACCCTTGACTAGTGGCTACATAGACTGTTTCTTACTGTATTTTATGTTATTTTTTACAGTTTTTTTGCAAAGGCTTATTAGAGGATATAAGTTTTCTTCCTCTACTTGCTCGAACAGGAACAATATTCCAAAATCCTTTGCAATACTCTTTGACTGATGTATGGTGACAGTACCATTTTCAACCTTTCTCTGTCCCGTGCATGTTTGTAGTGGTACTCGGACCAAACAGAGCTGAGAACTCTTCCGTGCTTTTCCTAAATGGTAGCAGTGGTTTGGAAAGTGGTTTGGAAAAATTGTAAAATTCTAAGTATTCAGTTCAAAGAGTCCTGCAGGTGCTTTTATCAATCCATACTCACAACTGATGGAAAATGGACTGATTATGCGCGCCGATGTTTGCCAAACAGGACAACGGAGAATACTAACTTGAGTATACGTTTGAATGTTGATGTTTTTCCCACAACAAATTATTTTGGAAAATTGAGAAAATTTATTGATTTATTAAGAAATTTGAAAAACCTACATGTTTAAAAAATAAAACTTTCTTCTGAACAAAACGTTTTTGAACGTGACAGGAGGTTGCTAGTTTATACACTTCCTTTGTTTTCGATGTTTGTGAGTTTTCAATTCAGCACAATGATAATTGAAAGAGCAAAGCTTAGAACAACGAAAGTTGAAATGCTCCTCAATTTTACTAGACTAGTGATATTGATAAAGAAGAAGTTGCTCTTTCAGGATAATAATTTGTCCTTATTTGTACTGTTGCAGACTCAAAATAAGACAGGGCAGTTTTATGAATTTGTGTGATCTATATTCATGATATATAAAAATCTTTCACTTAAATAACATTTATTTGTGAACATGAAAATCATAAATGCCAGACGTTAAGTCATGTTAGGCCGTCTTATATATCTTGTTTTTTTTTTCGAGTTTTCACTCATTAATTATATCTAGATCAGATATATTCCAAAATACAACAGTTGCACTAAAATTTTATTACATTCCATTGTTTCCATGGTAACGCTTAACACGTGGTTAAATTGAAGAAGCTGTTGCAGAAGTTTATCTGCAAAAAAGGCATATATGTTTTTTTTTCTAAAATTAGTTTCCATCATTTCTGTTGTGAAAGCTTGATGTTCATGACATTCACTCTTAACTATTATCAAACCATATTCAAAATGTCATACTTTCCTCACAGGTGTGTCACTGTCTTCACTTAAGTGCAACATGAATACTATGTAAATAGGTTTGATATGTACTCTGTATATTTGTCTGCCTGTCTATTTGTCAAGAAAAGCTGTATTCTACTACAACTTTGTGTAATGAGATATTTTAAAATCTCAAAATGTATTAATGGAAAAGAATGTGAACAATATTTCCATACTTTTTTTTAAAAAATGGTCTTCGTCTGTCTCCTGTCAATATAAAATAAATCTATCCAAATCTATCTGTCTATCTTGTATAGGCAAAATTTGACAATATCACTGTAATCTCATATCAAGTCAGTTTACAGACCTAAGAAAACACACTGGTCAGTTTCAACGTTCACTAGATATGTCTGTAGATACAATCAACTGCTGATCGTTTTTTACGGTCAAGGAATTAAATACTGACGAATTATTCACATTCGTAGACTTCTAAAACCTAGTTTGTATTAAACGCAAAATTATAGTTACATCCTTTACGCTATGTATGATGCATTTGTGATAGTAGGGAGGAAGACATAGGCTTTAAAATTAAATGATTTGCTTTAAATTTGAAATTATTTGACCTCTGACCTACTGACCCCAAAATCAATAGAGGTCATTCACTCACTATGTGCAACTATTATATGAATTTTGAAGCCTGTATGAGAAATGGTTGCTGAGTTACATAGTGTAAATGATTCTAAACATTTAGGTCACTGTGACCCTGCCCTTTGACTTACTGGTCCCAGAATGTATCGGGGTCATCCAATAAATGTGTACAATCATGATATAAATTTGAATATTCTTTAACAAATGATTGTCAAGTTACATGGCGGATATGGTTTTCAATGTTAAAGTCTATGTCACCTTGACCTTTGACCTACTGACCAAAAAATCAATTTTGATCATTTACTCACTGCTTGCAACCACTACATTTGGAAGTCTCTAAGACAAATGGTTGTCAAGAAACAGAGTGTAAATGATTCTTAACATTTAGGTCACAGTGACCTTGACCTTTGACATACTAAAACCAAAATTTATAAGGGCCATCCACTCAACGTGTGCAATCATGATATAAAGTTTGAAGTCTCTACAACAAATGATTGTCATGTTACATGGCGGAAATGGTTTTCAATGTTAAGGTCACTTTGACCTTGACTTTTGACCTACTGTCCCCAAAATCATTAAGCGTCATTTATTCAATGTGCATCCATTACATGAATTTTCAAATCTCTTCGAAAAATGGTTGTCGAGTTACAGGGTGTAAATAACTCTAAACATGTATGTTACTGTGACCTTGATCTTTCTTAAACTGACCCCAAAATGTAATAGGACCATCCATTCAATGTGTGCAATCAGCATATAAAGTTTGAAGTCTCTACAACAAATGAATGACAAGTTGCATGGTGGAAATTGTTTTAAATATTAAGGTCTATGTGACCTTGACCTTTGACTTACTGAGCCCAAAATCTTTAGGCGTCATTCACTCATTGTGTGCAACCACTAGATGAATTTATAAGTCTATATGACAAATGGTTGTCAAGTTACAGAGTGTAAATGATTCTAAATATTTAGGTCAATGTGACCCTGACCTTTGACATACTGATCCCAAAATATATAGAGGTAATCCGATCAATTTATGCAATCATGATATAAAGTTTGAAATCTCTTTAATAAATGATTGTCAAGTTATATCGTGGATTTTGTTTTCAATGTTAAGGTCTATGTGACCTTGACCTTTGACCAACTAACCCATAAATCGATTTGGGTCATTCACTGGCTGCTTGCAACCACTACATGAATTTTGAAGTCTCTAAGACAAACGGTTGTCAAGAATTTGACTGTAAATGATTCTTAACATTTAGGTCACTGACATACTGATCCCAAAATGTATTCGGGCCATCAACTCATTGTGTGCAATCAAGATGTAAAGATTGAAGTCTCTATACCAAATGATTGTCATGTTACATGATGATAATAGTTTTCAATGTTAAGGTCTATGTGACATTTAGGTTACTGTGACCTTGACCTTTGACATACTGATCCCAAAATGTATCGAAGCCAATGTGTGCAATCATGATAAAAAAGTTTGAGGTCTCAACAACAAATGATTGTTAAGTTAAATGGCGGAAATGATTTTCAATGTTAGATCACTGTGTTAGATTACTGTGACCTTGAACTTCGAGCTACTGACCGAAAATCAATAGAGGTCATTCACTCAATGCGTGCAACCATTATGTGAATTTTGAATCTCTATGACTGCCTATCAATAAAATGATAATGTCATTACGGAAACCTACTGAAGCTATATTCTCGAAACACTGTGAAATGACTTATATCAGTAAAAAGATGACAATAGTTTAAAAAAATGATTATTTGATATATGTATCATCTATATGTCTGTTCAAAATTGGTCCTGGGATAACGAAAAAGAATAAGATGAATCAAGGTGAATGATTATCAAACTATTCAAGGAGATAATTTAATAATAGATACATTTAATTAATTCTATCACTATTTGCACTATTTTAATAGTTGTGCTCCCTTCAAGTATTCCTCTCTATCTATCTGTTCATCCAGTTGTCATCACGCCAGTTGGTAATGGCGATTAGCCACACTATTTTTATTTAATTCTGGACAAAAGGAAAAATGTGTATCAGTAACCAGAATTTTTTTTCGGGCCCCAAAATGGGTAACCCCATTTGTTACCCCCGTCCATTGGCAAGATAGGGGTCGGATAAGCATCCTCTATTAACCTTACAATGTCTGTATGTCATCAAATATATAAACATAATACAAAGATTATATACAAATACATATTACAAAACATTTTACTGTATAGTATGACTAAATACAAACATTTATGTAACTGTTTGTTACTCTAGAAGTAGTAATATATTCATACTATGGAAAAAATAAGGCCCATCTATAGAAAGATAGAAAATATGACAAAGAAAGGAATTGAAAAAAAATCCAGTAACCAGAATTACCCTAATTTCACTCCCTACGAAAACCATAAATGAACAAAAACATACCACTCATGAATTATCATTTGAAATCTACATTTTATAAATGTTGAACACATACTTTCATCAGCTTAATATCTGAAACTCAGTTGCATTCTTATAACTAGTAAAGAAAATACAGTTTTTAAAAGACAAGCATGATACGCAGATTTTTTTTTTATCTTGTAATGGCATCTCATAATTTATTTGATATATTGTTATTATTATTATTATTATTATTATTATTATTTTAATTTCCACTTGGAGTCGGTATTGTAGCAGGTTTTCCGTTACTAAAGGAACTTACTCGATTGTTAATCTCTTTACCGTTATATCATAGTCTATATTTTACTTGAAAATTATTATTCTATTTTTCAGTTAAAGATTACACAGAAAACAAGAAGCAATGAAGAAATCCACCGTATACTTAAAAACATCACATTATCAAATACACAGAAAAAACAAATCATTGCTTACTTAGTAAGTATTTTAACGTTTCGGTGGTTAGCATCTGACCCAAAGTTATACATTTTCGTTCTCCGGGTTACATCGTATAGCGGGGAACATTGCTCAGTCGATTTGTATACAAAACTGTTTTGACCAGTTTAGTCACGAAACAGTGAAAGATAGATGTATAGTTTATAAAGTTGCACAGAAATAGTGTTCACGATACCGTAGTGCATCATTAACTAGATTCAGTATTATAGTATATGTAGTGTTGTTGAAACTGTGATTTTGTATGTCAACTTCCTTTTACATTAACCAGTTATACAGGTCTCGCCTTGCATAACAGCTGTTGTTGATGTTGTTGTTGTTTTGTGTAGAGTCTGTTGAGACTCAAAACAATACATTATACTGTATTCCAAAAATTGTCCAGTTAGCCTTCAAATTATTTACATTTTTTACCTTAATAGTTTTCAGTTCTTGATACAAAAGACAACTGGAATAGATTATCATTTCTAAAGCGTATTATTGCACGAGATTCTTTATTTATATTAACTTCTTTAATGAAATTGAAGAGACTACGTTTTATCAAAAGCCTGTTCAAGCTACATTATTTGTCTGTCAGGCGATGTTTCTAAGGCTGACGCAGATTTGACTCATTGAAATATCCTACACTTACGTAATTAGTTGAGTTAATACACATATCATTTGTATCAATAGCAATCATCTGGACAGCAAGAAGAACTCAGTGACAAACAGACGTCCAACTCAATTAACAGTATGTATAATTAGTGTTCTTTTTATGTAGAACAGGTATTTGTGTTAATATATTGAAATGAACAGAAGTCAACAAATTTCAAACATGTTGACGTTTTGAACGCAGAGATAAAAGTCTAAAGTCTAAACCTGACAAAAAGGCTAAGACAAAGCAACAAACAATGCAGAACAATTTACCCTACATTCTTGTCCAATAAGATTGTCGATATTTTATGAAAATTTGAAAAATATATTGTATAAAATGCAAACAGACTGTTTTATGTTAAAAAATAAGTGACTTATTTCAGCTGATATGAACAGAATATTACGTCATACTTGGCAAGCTTTGTGGGCGGGCCTTGGTAAATTTCGTAAATCACACTGTTTGTTTTTTGAAATACGAAGAAATAATGCAAAAAAGACATGAACAGTCAGAAAAAAATAAAATAAAAGCAATGATGGTGTAAACACGCTTTAATCATTTACTAAACCTCAACATTATTTCTGAAAAAACGTTACATTTCCACTACGAATTTTTTACCACAGTTTGTAACAAGTACAACTTTTTAAATTCCTTCTGGTAAGTTAACAGTGAGTGTAGAGTCTGCAGACTCGTTGTGCACAGAAGTTGATACGTTCATGTCTTTTTGAATCAGTGACAGGGACTCTACGTTGGGTTTCTCGTCAACTGCAGGCATTTTCGGTTCAGAAACGTCGGACTGTAGTGCAAATTGTTCTTGCTGACATATTTGAACGGCTGCTGATCTGTGCTTCGAACGGTTTATAACAGTTTTATCTGCGTATCACTGATTGATCAATGTGGTGCATAAAGTCACCCTTCCAGAATGATTAGTTATTTTCCTGTTGCCAATCGAAATTCCTGCCTCAGAAAACAAATTTTTCATCATCGCCTTTAAATCCTTTTGTGGTAAGCTACCAGCACTAAACTTTAACCACCCAAAGGTTTTCGGTTAAACATTCCAGTCCTTTGAATTAAGTTCAAACAGGTCTCGTACAACCTATAAATACTGTTAGGATTACTTCCGTCCTGATCGTAATGAATAATTAGCTGCATTATGCCTTGAGACTTTTTCGATTGTTTCAAAACACATTGAGCATTCTTTCTAATTCTAGAGAGAAATTTCACATATCTGCGCCTATAAGCCGTTTCGTCTCCCACAACAAACTGCTCAGCCAAAAGTCCAATTAGATCCTCACCGCCTCTAAATCCAAAAACCTTGCCGTTATAAAAATATACAGCATTACTTAGACCCTTGGCTGAAGAAAAGAAAATACCCCAGTTTCCCAAAGTTTGCTAGTCAAACCTCCTTAAAGCAGCCAAGTCAATGAAAACAAAAGAGCATACATTTTAAACAACCAGCACACTCCTGACTGGTTATTTTACAAAGAATGAGAAGTCTTTTGATTTTTCTGCAGCTTCATCTGTTTGCAGGCTAGTTAACATGAACAATTGGCTGGAAATAAATGAAATTTAATAAGAAGCCAAAATGAATGTCACAGTTTTTGGCCCTTTGATTTGTTACACAATTAAAGTGTACTATATCAGTATTTGTACCCGGGCTATCTATTAGCAACCGCTAGTAAGTGAACCTTTATTGGGATCATCAGCATTAGAAGGAGATGAAGGATATGTGCATTTTTAGGAATAAATGCGAACAAGTGCTTCCTTGTCTTACAGCACTTAGGACATTTTTTTAGCATGAGCCTTTTGTTTTTATGATAACTGACACTAATAGAAAATACTCTTAACAAATAGGCCCTATCTTGAAGTATAATAATGAGATGGATGGCAGTTACAGTAGCGGTGAAAAATCATTTGTTATTGTTTGTGGCGACATGTAAATCTAGGACAGAGGGGTTTAATGTTCCTCGCTATGGTCGTCCTGTCACATAAACGACCATAGAAAATGCCAAAAATTACCACTGAGTGGATTTTCAAATACCTTCGCACAATAAAAACGTTAACCTGATAAAGGCAGTGAGTCTCAAAGTCTCCGTCTGTCTGTTTAACTGTCTGTACTGCCGACGTTTATGTTCCTGTCTCCGTTCTATATATCACTGGTACATGACAGGAATTCAAAAATATTGTGGCATAAATGTTAACCGATTAAATCATGTTTATCGGGGTGTACCAGATGATATGAAATACTGTCTACATTTTTTTTTGTGTTGACTCTGTCATAACATATGGGATTTTAAGAAAACATGACCAAATTTTTCACCACTTTAATGCTGTGTTTCATACCATCTATCCGTCTGTCTGTTTTATATCGTTTGTACTGCCTTATATCATTAAATGCTGCCTTCTGCTTACTCTTTGTGTTTTATCTGAAACGCATGCATAAATTACTGGTTTTGAATAATTTGGTACAATATTCAATACACTTAGGTAATATGTTGCCAGCTGTTTGTTTAGTTTTTCTCTCCAAATTTCACCCAAGAAGCACTGCCAAAAACTTTTTGCAGAGAATACCCTTGCAGGGCATGCATTTTTTCGCTAACAGTAAAGCTCTTGTTTTTACTGCAACATATTTTTTGCCAGAATGTCATTTTATTAAGGGATTTCGAAAAAAACGAATCCTTTGTCATCCACATGTGACATTAAGATCCACAGTGTATACACAAATGACGAAGGTCTTCAGGAACATCAAAAAGATTCAGTGATAAAAATGTCTCCCACCACGAATTGTTTGGAAGACATATGGAATTTGTCCATGTCTGTCTGTTTATCTGTCACAAAGCTTGTCAGCATAATTCCTTCAGCGTTATTTGATTTCGATGAAAAAGAAATGTTCAGTGCCTAATGAATATTATCATGATTTTCCGCTCGACTTATTTTTGCAATAGTAATTAATATATTTTGATTTTTATCTTTAGTCAACGCAACTCCTCTTTAATTTATCTTCGGTTTTTAATGAATTCTTTCAGAAATTTTCAGTACCTAATGATGTGTTGCATTTTTATAACTGCTTTCCGCTTGACTGACTTTTGCTTGAGTTAAAGGAATTTAAAGGTGTATTTGTTTTCTCCTTGTCAGCCGAAGTCCTCCTTCATGCATGATTGAATTTAAATAACCCATAAAAAAGACCCTTGTCCTACTATACAATTCAATTTTCGATTCAGCGGTGTATAACCTAAGAGAGGTAAAATTAAATAGTCGTGCTCGTTACTGACTGTCCAATGCTACTTTCTCAGGAAAAGCTTTGCTCACTCATTATATATGAACAAACACTAACCAGTACGTGTCTATTCCTAGTCAATTATAACATTTTTTTTATCAAACCAAACTGAAATTCCACCACTTCGCTAAAATAACTAGTTTTATACAGAGTGTATTTTCGGAAAAAAGTATGAAGGACATCTGTCCTAGTTGTATCAGCTTCCATCATGTGGTAAAAGAACACAAAAAATGACCTAAAACTAACCATAGATGTATTTCTTTTACGATACTATCTCACTCTAACACAATATAGAAGATAAATTGCTCTCATTTATTGTTTTTCTACTTTTCAAATCTGGATTTATCTTAGTGAAAAAACAATACATGAAAAGGGCGACTGGGATAACATTTTAGCCAAAATACATGGAAAGACTTTTTGAAGTAATACATATATGAAAACAAAACAACATCAAATCGGTTTTTAAATATAAAATTGCCAACCGGTATGTAAATCATTGGGGAAATATCAAGAGATTGTGCAAAACACTTAAGGTCTCCATGTCTGTCAATTTTGTTTCATGGTTGGAAGGTTCAAATGAAGAAGAGTTTGTCTTTACCAAGTCATGATTGCTAGGGACATTTAGGAAATATGCATTGTCAGACTGAAAAAATGTATTTAAATTGCCAAAAAACTTTTAAAGGGACATCCGATAATTTTCCATTCACTTAAATGCAAAATGCTCTACTTTGGTTGTCTTCAAAACAGATATTAGGGTTAAATGTATAGTGAAATTTAAGTGCTTCCTAAAACCCTAAAATACTTCACTACACTTAAACAAAGGGTTTAATCCATTAAGGGTGCAAATCAAATTTTAGCACAGAAATTGATTTACTGTGTACATCATACTGCATACACATACTAAGTGTGTGTTATCGTAGAGTATGACGTTTGTGGGTGCTATTTTTTGGGGAAAAGATCTTAGAACAAATCCCTGCACTATAAGGACTGTGTGATCTGCACCCTTAATTAAGAGATATGAAGCTATTAGTAAACCAGAAGTCCAGTTATTGGTTTCCCAATTTTATCAGTAATAAAAGGTGGCCGAGACATCTCTTGATCGCTTATACGTTTGCAGAATAGCCAACTTTTATTTTAACTGACATCTTGTGGTCTCTGAGGAAACGTCACACAACAGTCAAAGACGCAGTGATTTTTTTATTTATTTATTTTTTTTTTGCAATTATACATTATAAGAAAGAAAAATGGAAGACATTTAAGGACATTTTAATTTAAGTGATAGAATAGCACGTGGCATAACCGCGCATGATACTCGTAAGAAACGTTTTGGGAAAACGGGTATTGTTTTTTTGCCCTCGAAGAGTGGATTATAGTAGTCACACTGTCCATCCGTTATTCCTTCCGTCCCTTTGTCCCATCTTTTGTACACAACTCCTCATACGATTCTCATCTGATTTTCACAAAACTTTCATACTCTGATCATTATTGCCACAGTGCACACACTGTGTTTTTTGCGATTCGAGTTTCTTTTGGTGGGGTTATTGTCCTTTGCCTATTTTTGGTAACACTTCTTCTGTGTGCAACATTCCCTACATCTCTCATGCGATTTTCACTAAACATTTCACTAAATGATCATTATCAAATGCTACAGCGCATATTTTCCAGCTTGTGCCATTTGATTAATTTAAACATAGTTATTCCCCTTTGTTAAATTGTACTTAATATTATGTACTTATACTGTCAATTTCACACTTTAATCTGTTTAAATTGTACTTTAAAAGTTCTCATTTTGGCCAGAAAAATTGCAAGTACACAAACATTATTAAAAAAAAAAAAAAAATTAAATAATTGTTCGTATAGACTTCCTCATGCCATCTATCATTTTATCAAGTTTCTTTAAATTCCCTGCAATGGTTTCAGACATATACAACTTCAGTATATAAATGGGGGTTATTCAAAAATAATTGAAGACAAAGTTATGTTTCTTTGGGCACTGCACCTTCTTTTAATGGTGTCTATCATTTTACAGGGGTTTTTTTAAATTTCGATCATTGGCTTCAAAGTTACTGGGCGGACAAACAAAATAAAAGAACATAAATAGATGTTATTCAATATTCATTTAAGTTAGAGTTATAGGTCTTGTGCACTGTACTTTCTGTCGATGCCACCTATCATTATATCAATTTTCTTTAAATTCCTGTCAATTGTTTCCAATTTATTCAGCGTTAAAAAGAATATAAGTACATAAAGGGAGATAATTAAAAATAAAGAAAGAGTTATAATTCTTGCGCACTGCACATCTCTCGATACCCTCTGTCACTATACTAGGTTTCTTTTAATTTCCGGCCGCATATATCATGACATTATTTCAACGTGTCATAACCTTCAACACGTTTTGGATGTGTAAACTAACATCTCTTAATTTTTGCGAGAACAATTATTATTATTTTGTTTAACAAAAAAAAGGCGACTCCTTTATGTTATTAGTTGTTCAAATATTAAATAAGTGCGAATATAAACCTGCATAATACAGGTAGGCACTGGCTATACGATTGAATATTTAGCAGCTAAACATTAAAAAAATATTAAAATAAAAACAACAAATAAACAGCATTATAACGGCATTATTACGATACCGTATTTTCAGTACTGATGACACGACACTGCTTTTCTCCCCTTAACACTCTCCAAAAGGGTTCACCAAAACCGGAAGCATGATCATTTGGGCTGAAATTATTAACGTTTTGCCGAAATTATACGGGTTTTCAAGCTAGAATAAAATTGTCTGACGGCCCACCGTCAACTATAATACGCACCTTTCCTGGAAACTGAATATTCTTGAAAAAAAAATGTGCGTATTATATTAGAGCATTTTAAGTAAAATACAATAAACAGTGACATTTCCAGAATAAAGGGTAAAATATACAGTTTAAAATGTAACTTTTTACAGATAAAAGTGAAAAAATAGACTGTAATTGTTACAGATTATAGTGCAAGATGTACATATTAAAGTGTAAGATAAACAGATGAAAGTGTAAAATTTACAGGGGTTTTTTTACAGTTCAAAGTGTAATATTAATAGCATAAAAAGTTAAAAATTTCCAAGTATACATTTTACAGATTTAAGTTAGGACAAGGCAGTCTGAAGGACTGCTAAATCCCCTTTCGCAGCGGGCATGAATGTGTACTTCTTGACCTTTAACCAACCATGACCTTGATGTTGTGCCAGGCATATTATAAGCACATAGTCTCATGATAGTAATTATTTGTGCCAAGTTATTTAAAATCTTCCATAAAGTCAAAAAGTTAAGGAGAACATTTAACCTTGACTTTTGGGATAGCAACCTTGATGTTGGGTTCTGCACATCGTGTCATAGTGGTGATCATTTGTGCAATGTAATTAAAAAACTATTCGTAAGCCAAGTTAGTAAGTTATAGAGCAGACGTGAAATGTGGATATTTGACCTTTAACTGTGACCTTGACTTTGTGGGTAGCAACCCAATTATTGCGCTCTGCACATTGCCTTATAATGATGATCACTTGTGCCAAGTTATTTTAATTTTTTTTCAGCGGTTTAAAAGTTATGGAGCGGACACGAAATGTAGACTTTTTAACATTTGACCTTTAAGTGTGACCTTGATCTTGGGGGTAGCAACCCAATAATTGCGCTCTGCACATCGTCTCATAATTGGGATCACTTGTACCAAGTTATTTCAAAAAATTTTCAGTGGTTTAAATGTTATGGAGCGGACACGAAATGTAGCCTTTAACACTTGACCTTTAAGTGTGATCTTGACCTTGGGGTTAGCAACTCAGTTATTGTGCTCTGCACATCGTCTCATAATGGTGATCATTTGTGCCAAGTTATTTGAAAAAAATTTCAGCAGTTTAAAAGTTATGGAGCGGACACGAAAGTGTTACGGACGGACAGACGGACGGACGGACGGACTGATAGACGAAGGCCATTCCTATAATCCCCTCCCCGCTTTGCGGAAGGAGATGGAAAATAGACCAAAATATAAGTGTCAATTTGGAACTTATATGCTTCCGTAGAAAACGCATGTAATATTGTCATATTCCAAAAATGTTGCTGTCAATTCAGTGCTAGTAAGTATCCTCTGAAATTTTGGTGCTTCCTCTCTGAATATATAAGAATCGGACGATCACGTTTCCAAGTACGTTCTTGTTGTTCTGCCATTGTCGTTTATATCAAAGACGAAACAAAATATGTTATTTTAAATTTTTGTTAATATTGCATATTCAAATTCGATTTGAATTCGCGGAGGCAAATTTTCGCGGACAGGTCCATTTTAAGGGTCTATTCAAATATTCGCGCTATTTTGAATTCGCGGAGGTGACTGCCGAAATTCATAACTTTGCGTAGACCGCTCAGGTTAAAGATAAGGGAAATTACTCTTACAAGATTTTGGAATAGTGTAAAATACGGACGAATGCAGACGATGTTACAATTCAAAACACAATGTATAGCGGTAGGCGTAAGCACTGGTTTTCGCAAACAGCCTTCATTCATTTTACATAATTTTTACTGTTATCGTCGTGGGAGTTCACATTTATTTTCAATACCTGGTGTCACACAATACGCGATTGTAAAGAACAAAGACATTGTCTTGTGGACAGATTATGGGAAACAAAGAATGATTTTTCACAGTTTTACAAAGTTTTACACTGCACTGAATGAGACCTTAATCTGTTCACCTATCAATAACGTCATAAAGCATTTTAATAAAATCGTATGTATTGAAAGCATAAAACACACTGATATACATTGTTCTATAGAAGCGCGAAAATATGACTATTAAGAAATTATTGGTGTAGAAATATTGTCGCTAAACATGAATTCGCGGATCGAATGTCACCGCGAAGATCGCGAAAATTTGAAGTCCGCAAATATTTCTACACATAAAGTATATCTGTGCAGAGCGTAGAACGTTCGGGGTTTCTAACGTGAATAAGACCAGGCTCTTGATATATTTGTACTATGAGTGACTATGAGGAACATGGGCTTTCTGTTTAGTAGTTTAAGATGATACTCCTGTAAAGATATGTAACAATCTAATCAGATCAAATCAAATTCAAAAAGTACCATAGACAGATTAATCTATATTTCGTTTTACATATTCTGAAGTATTTTGCCTAGGGTTGGTGCAATAGGATGATCAATAAATTATAATTAATAATTTAAACAAATCTTTAAGCAACTCAAAAGTTATAGACTAGATGAGTTTAATGCATTCAAAATAAAGTTTCAAAGAAACTTTTTGAAAACTTGTGTAAAAATAACCAGGCAAAATTTAAGACAAAAATACTCTGAATGTCTGCTTAAGTAGAAATTATTAAAACGCGTCATCCTACATAGCATTATTAACATGTATATTCCAAATTTATTTAACATTAATATAGCTTTTTTTGGCCAATGGTAACACCACGTCAACGTTTGTTTATTCATCTACCAGTTTCATTTACTTTGGCATCTTTGACTTACACTTTTACTCTTAAGTATAAATGTTAATTATTAAAATTATAAGTATAGATTAAATATATGTGATAGATATATAGATCTACTAATCGTAAATGTTCTATCTATATAATTCAGAGGATCAAAATGTTAAAACTCGGGGATAACTTACGCCATAATTAAACTGATTTAAAGTTGAAACTTGTATATTGGTTATAAAATTTTATGTTATTTCAAAATGTAAGAAGTAAGGGTTGTTAGTGTCCTTGCTAATATACAAAATCTGATTTATGCATTTACATGATCACAGTTTGAAGAAAAGTGGTTTTTCCTCTCTTCAAACCTCTTTTTTACCTGTCAAACACATTTTAATCCCAGTGTGTTTACAAAAATGGTAATGTTCAATAAATTTATAGACGTTATTTGTTTGTTTTCTGTGGACAGGGACTATATTGCATTAAGAATATTTTCACGAGCGCGTTTTAAGCTTAATAATGATTAAATGCAATGAATATTTCTTACTATTTGAAGGTTTAATAACATGTGTATGCATATAACAGCACTCCTCATTTCAAAACGAAGGGCTACATTTTTTTCTATTATGTTTGACGTCTTAGCTTCAAAGACATTATTGTCATTAAAATTTTAAATGACACCTAAATTCTTTTCTAAATCTTCAACGCCTTAATGCAGGTCAGGTCGCTTATGCAGTGCATATGACATTTTAGTTAGATGTTTTATGGTCAAATCATGAAATTTATGTTTTAGTTTAAATGAAATAATCATATTAAACTAAAGTTTTTTATGAATAGAAGTTTTGAATCGTTTCCAGAGAGCAATGATACAGCACGGTCTAACGAGAACAAAAACAAGGATGATCGAACATCTGGCGATGTTTGTAAATTTGAGAGCCGGTGGATAAAACTTGAAAAGTCGCAAATTGACTATTTGGAAAAAAACTATAATAAAGAAGTAGGAAAGGGTTCACATGGAACAGTTTACAAAAGTAAGTAAAAACTATTCTTAAATTCTTTTTTTTTAGTGTTGCCAAAATGGACAGGACGGCAATAAAAAAAATATGAGTTTATGTATGATCTCAGGGGTTTTAAGGACACACCACACTGTAGCTGCTACTTTCTGAATGATGCACATTTAATTTCCATGTGATTTCTTTTTAAGACAATATGAAAACGAAATCACATGGAAATTAAATGTGCAAGTATCTTTATAAAAATATCAGTTTTTTCCCTTTCAAGGTTCTTTTTTATAACTTTAATATGTTATGTTTAGAAAAAAAATATTTTGTGTAAAAGAAATTGATTTAAACCGTCCTTGCAAAGTCTTAAAAAGGCTTTAAGGGATATGAATGGATAGTATATAAGTAGTTTGTATTTATTAAACATCCCTAAAACAGTAGCATTGTGACAGATGTTACATGTTAAATCAACCGTTTCAGAAAGAAATTTGATTTTAAAGGATCGAAATTCATTGCGCAATATGTAACACTATGACCTGTACGCACTAGTATTTGCTGACTATAATACAGACTAATCAGATGTGAGCACGTGCATAGTTATATTTAAGTTGGAGCGCCAACAGCTCAGTGAAATTTTTACAGACATTTTTTGAGATTTTTGACAGATTACCTCGGTTGTTTTATACTTTAATAAAAGTTTGAACATTATGCCTTATTACCTGATTACGGTCACAAGCAGCACAAAAGCTGTGATGTTACATGTGTGGCTGTTTTTGGTGCTACGATGACAAGGATAATAGTTATAACACCATTTGTAGACAGTTTATTGATGTTTGACGATATTTAAGTGATGGACGCTAAATAGTTATTGGTGGCGCTGTGACTGTCCTTTTCTTTGCTGAACAATTCTCCGCTCTTTTCTGGACACGTCTTCACAACCGTATTTCAGACTTTAGCAAATATGTCAGAACAGCAGAAGTAGCTAAACTTTTTGGTATGTTTAGAACAATTAGGGGTCAGTTACTTGGATTAACAACAACAGTAGGTGCGCAAGATGTAGCTATGGTTATTAAACCATTTGAATGTAATTCCAAAGAATTTAAAGGATGGGTTAAAAAAGCATTGCGAATTACTCTATGTTAGTTAGTCTGGTTCAAGATAGTGTTAAATTAGTTGCTTATCAATCTTGTAGAGGGGAAGTAAGCGATTTTATTAAAAGGTTTATGGATGCTCATTGACGACATATTTGGCAGGAAATAAAAGCTGAATTACAGGCACGGTTTGCAGAAGTGATCGACCCGCAACATGCTCTGTTACTTTTTAAAAAAGTTAGGCAACGACCGTCAGAACCTATACAAGTGTATGCCAAAATACTCATTGCACTGGGCGATGACGCTTTTTAGGGTCAAGTAAGGATTACCGAGATAGACAATTATTCAAATATTTTATTGATGGCCTATATGAGGACCCTATGAAGCTCAAGGTCATGCGTACTAATCCTAGAACGCTACAAGAAGCTATTGACACTACGACAAACAAACAGAATCTGCAAAAAAGATTCAGGTTAAGGACAGGTCACGAATATTTTCAAAATGACAGGTCAAGCCATCAACACACTCATGAACAATGGAAGTTGATCATATTCAGAAGCGAACTTGTTTCTACTGCCATAAGAAAGGTCAGGTTGCTAAGGACAGTTGTAAAAAAACAACGAGACGTTAACCTTGTTCAGCGCGTACCAGAAGGAAGAACTGTTGATAAATCCATAAGTATATGTTGGACTTTCCATAACCTGGGTCATTTCGAGAAAGAATGTATAAATTCCTCTGGTGATTCTATGAATGTTCGGAGACGAGTAAACACTGAAGAGCCAAAAGCTAAGTCTCCTTGCCTGTAGAAGCCGATGTGGAGGTCTAAATTGCAAGAACACACCAATTTATGACGTTTCAATAACTGGCAATCCGAATTCATGTTAAATAAAAATTCAGAAACAAAAATATAGGGCATTAACTGAATCAGGAGCTGACGAATCACTGATACACAGAGATGTATGTGATAAATTAAAAGATAAACCTAAGTTAGATATTAACTCAAAAGCATATTTACAATCTTTAACGGGAGGTTCAGTCTCTTGTAGTACTTTAGGTAGAATTGAATTGTTTTTTTTAGATAAGTGGTTATAAAATAAGTCATATTTTCTTTTGTATCAAACATGAATAGACGAGTAATTTTAGGAAAAGATTGGTTACTTAAAATGGCGTTAGGTTATGTTATGATCTTAGTTGCATACGTGTAAATGGTAGATTTGTTCCGCTTCTAGAAAATATTCATATATCCTTCATTATAAGGCTCAAATCAGAAACAATAGTCGCACTACAAACAAGTGTTGTTTGCAATCGTACGGTTAGGAAAAATTTAAATCAAGTGCCTATAATAAACTTTTTCAAGTTTCCGCTGTCGAAATTTGTTTTGTAGGCCGAGAACCAGATTTATTCAATTAAGTCAGATCATCTAGTTTCAATAGTCATTGTAAACACTGCTAATAAATTGTTTACTTTAAAATTGGCATAATAGAATCATTGCAAGCTGAAAATATTTCGAGTGTAATTGCATCTCAGAAAGGGAATACTAAACCTGCTTCTGTATTTGATGAGTTTGATGCACCAGCTGAATTTAAAGATCAGGTACTAAGATTGTTGAAAGCAAAACCGATATTTTTGCCCAAAATGATTCTTATTTAAGTCATACAGATAGAGTTAAAATGACAAACGACACTGGAAATTACCTTCCAATAAAATTGAAACCATATAGGATACCATTGAATCATCGAAAGATAGTTGATCAAGCCGTTGAAGAAATGTTGCAAGTTTAAATAATTACAACGTCTAAATCATCCTGGAGTTTTCCAGTTGTCATACTAGATAAGAAAGATGGGTCTAAGCGATTTTTGTTGATTTTAGAAAACTCAATAAAATAACGAAGCCGAAGTCTTATCGATTACCTGTTATTGATGATTTGCTGGCTTTGTTAGGTAAAGCAACATATTTTACTTCCCTAGACTTGAAATCTGGATATTGGCCATGGATGAGGCGGATTCTGAGAAAAATGCTTCTACTTGCCATAAAGGACTGGTCCAGTTCAGGGATATACCTTTCGGATTAACCAGTGCCCCTGCCATTTTTCAAGAATAAATGACACATGTACTTGATAGATTTAACACTTTCACGACAGCATATTTGGATGATATTTTATTTTTATTAGTTTCTTAAACGAGCATTTTCGACACATTCAAACTTTTTTCGATCGACTAAGAAAACACCGTCTCAAATTAAAGCTTAAGAAATACAGTTTTATACAGGCTGAAACGAACTACCTTTTTGTAATAAATGCTAATAGAATTAAACCTGGTCCGAAAAAGGTTGAAGTTATCAAAGCTCTGCTAGTACCATTATCATTGAGAGATTATCGTAGTTGCATTCGAATGTGCAGTTACTATAGAAGCTTTATTCAATTTTTTTCGCACCAATTCTCAATCTCACAAAAAAGTATGCTAAATTTAAGTGGGACTCCAATTGTCAGAAAGAATCTGCTACCCTTAAACAAAATCTAGTTAGTCAGCAAATGTTTCCTTGATCCAGATAAGCCATATTTTTATACAGCATTTTGAACACAGACGCCAGCTACGATACTATAGGAGCATGTTTAATGCAGCCGACAGATGAGAAATCAAAATTATTCCCTGGTAATCGAAATGAAAAGCCTTTTTATTATTTGTCACATAAATGAAGTGCCACTCAAACTCGTTGATCTACGATAAAGAAAGACGCTTTCGCCATACATTCTGCCCTTCAAAAACTCGATCATAATTTGCATAATGCTGAATTAATTATCAGAAATGACCACTGTCTGCTTCGTTTTAGACTCGAAAATCCTGTTCAAAATATGAAAAATTAACTTTGAGCTCTTGGTATAGCATGCTATAACTGCCATATTGAGTACGTTGCAGGTACGGATAACTCTTTGCTAATTTGTTATCTCCTATGCCTCATATTGCTATAACAAATAAAAATATCGAGTATAGCCCTGATTTGAATGATAACACTTATCAGATAAGTGCTCTGAATTCTAATTAGTTCACACCTAAGCAGTATGCTAGATGTCAAGTTGACCTTGAGGATGAATTAAGGAAGCCAAGCCTATCTCCTGATTTTAATATAGTACAAGAACAAGAGAAAGATGAAATTTCAATGGAAATTAAAATGGGTCTACAGACAGATAAATTTTCTCCCTCACTAGCGAATAAATATGTTGTACATGAAAACATTTTACATTATATCTCAGATGTTGACTCTGATCCAGTTTTATGTTTGTACGTACCATCGCATTTGAGACAAAGTATAATAACACAATACCATGACATAAATGGTCACCTTGGAGTTGATAAAACTTATGATAATATGTAACAAAAATACCTTTGGCCTAATATGTATAAAGAATTGCTAAGTTATATTCTAGTTGTGTAGATTGTCAAACAAGGAATCTATAGAAAATTCGCCCTCGTCCACAGGAAACTTATACTCCATCTTATCCATTTGCAAAGGTCGGTGTTGATATGTCTGGCCCATAGCCAACTTCTTAATCATCGCATTCAGGGTGACATCCTAAATAAAAAAAATAAAGGTAAACTCGATTAAATAGGATTTTGCATTTAAGTAAAAAAAATGCTGCAATTCACTTTTGTGTAAGTGAGGCGTCAAAGTTCTCACCATTTTTCTTGCTTTTTAATCGAGATGTTGTTCTACTGACTATCTTAAAACCTACAAGAAAATATTAAAAAAATATTCCTGTTTATTATATGAATTTCAAAAGAAAAAGTAAACTTGAATCTAAATGGAAGCGTTATTTTGGAATTTTAGAACAAACTTTACCTGTAACCTACATAATTAAAAATCAGTTAACTGGAACAACAGGTAAAGTTTATGCTGAACAAATTAGGTTGGCTAATATTGATGACTTGGATATTCCCGAGGATAACAATCGACCATTACGTGCAACTAATTACGTGGTCTCACCTGCAAGTAATGAAAGTAATGAGTAAAGTAGTTCGGACTACTCATCTGATAACGATTTGGAAAATAACATTCCTCTGGCTAAATCGGCAAAAAAAATATCGACAAGCACGTGATAATTCTGACAGCGAGTCGTCAATACCCATGTAAGAATTACGCAAAAGGTTACACACCCGTCATAAACATAATCATAACGAAGAGCAATTAATATTTGAAAATAGTGAAACTTATGAAGATATGAACATTTTGACTTTATCAAATTCCGACACACCTAGGTTTAGTTGTCAGAAAGAGCAATTAAAAGTAAAAGCTGATACTAATAAAATGTTAGTTTCTTCTGATATATCAGATACGTCAGACGAAGAAACTGTTAATTTTGGCATAAATGGCTTTGTCGTACTTTGCCGTCCAGACATAAGAAGCGTAAAATTAGGAACATCTGTTTGCAACAAAGATAAACATATGTCTTGTAAATCTTCAAGACATAAAATGAAGCAGTTTTTGAACGCTTAGGCTGCGTCATATTAATAAATAAGATATTTTCTGTGTATTTACAGAAAAGAGGACCAAAATGATGATATTTTTGCTCGTTACCCTACAACTTATTAGCACAACAGAACAAGTTGTGTTGATAATACAAAATGTTATCTGTCAAAAGACAAATGAAATTATAACCATTCTAGAGTTAGATGGCTTGCTAGTTTTAATGATGAGTTAGGGCCCTTCGACAGATTTTTGTCGAGAATACTGTTAGACGTTGAGAATGCTAATGCTATTGTTGAGACAGTTAAAACAGTATAAACTGCCTGAACAAAATGAATATTCCACTACATTTGAGGCAAGTGAAAAAAAGAAATCACATATCTTAAAGACCGGTATGATGCACTTACTGAATATTGTAATGATTTTAAAATGGATACAACAGGTTATAGACATGTTAAACGAGGTCTTATAAATTTCATTGGAAAATTTTTATCGTTTGCTTTCGGAGTTGTTGATGAATCTCAATTAGAACGTATCCATGAAAAATAAAAATATTGCCATTGGCAAGCGAGTATAATTCATGTTGTCGAAGAAATTCGCTCTACTTAAAATGTGTCCCGATTGCAAATCGAAGAGAATAGACAAGCCATTATGCAAATAATTGCTGCCGTCCATTCATTAGATAATAAAGTGGATCTTATTGCTATAATGCTAAATCGGCAGATCTTTGAGACAAAATATTTTCTGGACGTGTATACTAAACTCGACTTACTCGTCGAAGAAATTAAAACTATGCTTCAGAAAGCAGTGTTTTCATAGAACATCTGAAAGATTAAAATCACTTTCGTAGTCACAAACTGAGTTACGAAGAAGGTACACTATTTGACTTACCAGTGACAAGATGGTGCAGTACTAAAAGCCCGACATATTTTGTAAACTTGCCTACATTGTGTTTAATGCAGTTATTTCTTTGAATTGAACGTGAAATCGTAAAAGCATGTAGTTACCATCTCCGAAAATACGAGGTTATCACTTGCTGTTTCACTGTATAACTATAATGTGAAATCGCTACTACCGAACATTTAAGATTTTCAGTTATTTGTGAACAAGACAATAATTAAGGTTTGATTAAAACTGTTAATCCACCGTTGCTTCCAATAAATGCCTTTCCATTACGTCATTTTGTAATAAATATTGTGAAGCATAGATTATCTCTGACGACCAGCTACTTCTCAGATCACTGAATTTTACTGAATTTGAAATTTGGCAACCTTTTACACAAAACTCCTCTAATTATACTTCCAAAATACTTCCGTCAGAACTGGTCTAATTCCATTGCAACATCTGATTTGTGAACTTGAAAATCTGAAACATGTCAGCCATGTTGAAACAAAGCCGCCATATGTAGGTTTGTCGTTTCGAACTTTCATTCTTATTACAATCATTATTGTAGTCTGCGGTTGTTGTTACTAAAAGGGGTTATGTAACAAGTTCTGCCCTGCTAGAAGTCTGTGTGGGTATGGGAGAGAACGATATACAGAGAAAGTAGAGTTGTCAACGATGCCAGCCGGTTTGTCATATCACCGGGCAGAATGATCAATCTGTGGGAAGAACAGCACCTTGCACATCGTCAAACAACAAACCGATTGAGAAATTAATTCGTTTACTATATCCAAGGTTACCCGAGGAAACTGAAACCTCACTTGTGTAATCTGGGCATCTATTATGTTCAGTACAAATTGTCTGTATATATTTTTTACTCTGTTTTTATGACGACTTATCAAGATGGTGTACATCAAGGAAATAATTGCCAATTACATGTATATTGTTGGTAGAATATTTATCTTAGATACCCAACTGTCGAGAACTACTGAATTCTGTACAAATAGATTACCCAAGAACAAACATCCCAAACTTTTATCTACAAGTAACTCTGCTATTTGGCAAATATTTGTATTTGAAATGTTGTTGTTTTAAAACAATATAAAATGGGACTTATTGAAGACATCCTGTGTTTAATCAATCACTATTACAACAGCTACAGAAGTTCGTGGAGAATCAAACCACAACCGCCACCCAAGAGACCCGTAATCAAACTGAACATATATAAATTTCAAGCACCGTTCGAAAACCGAAACGACCACTCCCATGTAAACCCATCTGACCAACACATAATGTCACCATAATAATCGCCGCGCCTTATCGACCATTATGGATTCTTTCGCAAATTGTACAGGAACTTGAGATATTGAAACTTCACGATCCCAATCCGAATATAAATCATGGGAAGAACGATCTCCGGAACTTTGATCATAAACCACCATTTAATAGAGTAGGTTGCCTGCGACGCAGCAACGTAATACCTCCAGGCAACAACTAGACCAACCCCAACGCCCACTTTCGCCTGTTTCCGGCAATGGCGAACCTGTAGTCGATTCTGCAAACATTCATGGAAACTATGTGGATTATTTTCATTTGCAAGATTTGTCTGACGTTGATCAAATTCGGGTGGGATATGATGTGCCGCCGTTTTTTTTAATTTTCACTTAAGTAATTTTGTAAATGATTCTGTAACATGTAATTATTTTAGATGACATTTTTTCCGGCACTGGAATATTAGTAACTTTTAGTGAATTTCATAGATTTATGTTTGGACTTGTAATAATTTTTCGTCTTTTACAGTTGTTTGGTTCTATTTAAATATATGCCCTAAGGGGGATATTATGTTATGGTCCAGGGCGTCCGTCCGTCCTTCTGTCTGTTCGTTCGTCCGTTAGCAATTTGGTTTCTGGACAATAACTTGAGTACTCTTTAGTCTACAGTTTTTTACCTTCTTGTGATTATTCCCCACATTGATTGAATGATCCCTATTGATTTAAGAGTCCTCTGCTTAAGGTCAAGGTCACATAGACCTTAACATTGAAAATCATTTCCGCCATGTAACTTGACAATCATTTGCGACAGAGATTTTAATCTTTATATGATGACTGCATACATTGATTGGATGACTCCTGTACCTTTTGGGTTCAGTATGTCAACGGTCAAGGTCACAGTTACCTAAATGTTTAGAATCATTTACACGATGTTACTCCACAACCAATTGCCATATTGATTTCAAATTTCAAATAATGGTTGCACACATTGAGTGAATGATCCCTTTTGATTTTGGGTCAGTAGGTAAAAGGTCAAGGACCTTAACATTGAAAACCATTTCCGCATGTTAAATTATAGAGACTTCAAACTTTATATAATGATTTCACACATTGAGTTGATGACCAATATACATCTTGGATCAGTATGTGTAAGGTCAGGGTCATAGTGACCTAAATAATTAGAATCATTTACACTCCGTTATTTGACAACCATTTGTCTTAGAGACTTAAAAACTCTTGGTGTGGTTGCACACATTGAGTGAATGACCCGTATTGATTTAGGGATCAGTAGGTCAAATGTCAGTGTCATAGTGACCTTAACATTGAAAACTAATACCGCCATGTAACTTGAAAATCATTTCTTATAGAGACTTCAAACTTCAAACTTATACATTTTGGATCAGTATGTCAAAGGTCAGGGTCACAATGACCTAAATGTTTAACATCATTTACACTCTTTAATTAACAACCCTTGTCATATAGATTTCAAAATTCATATAATGGTTGCACACATTGAGTGGATGACCCTTATACATTTTGTTTCAGTGTGTCAAAGGTCAAGGTCATAGTGACATAAATGTTTAGAATCATTTTCACTCTGTTACTTGACAACCATTTGTCTTAGAGACTTCAACATTCATGTAATGTTTACACACATTGAGTGAATGATCCCTGTTGATTTTGGAATCAGTAGGTCAAAGGTCAAGGTCAAGGTGACATTAAAATTGAAAACCTTTTCTGCCATGTAACTTGACAATCATTTGTTATAGAGACCTCAAACTTTATATTATGATTGCACACATTGAGTGGATGACCCCTATATATTTTTTGGGATCAGTATGTCAAAGGTCAAGGTCACAGCAACCAAAATATTTAGAATCATTTACACACTGTAACTGGACAACCATTTTTCATAGAAAATTCAAAATTCATGTAGTGCTTGCACACATTGAGTAAATGACCCCTATTGATTTTTGGGTCAGTAGGTCAAAGGTCAAAAACTTCAAAATTTAAAGCAAATTATTTAATTTTAAAGCCTAAGATTTCCTCCATTGTTTCACAAATGCATCATACTTAGAAAAAACACCCTACCTGCATATAATGCGATGCTCTTGTTTAGATATGTTACTGCGGTAATACTGTATTTGATAGTCGCGAGTTACTGATCGTCGTCCATGTATTTGTTCAGTTGAAGTTTTATATTTATGTATATTTTTTATAAGCTTGTTATTGTGTAATATAGTTAGTTACTGAACGTGTACTGAGTACTGTGTCATATAAACTTCGCCCGTGGATTTTATCATTTGATATAATGTTTATTTTCTCATCCGAGTTAGAAATTCTTGGTGTATCAAATTTTCTTATGAACGATGGAGTGATGTCTCACCACCTGACGTGCTACGCACTAGTATTTTTTGACTCTGTATTACATGTATTATTCGGCCAATGCCTCTCAGATACCAGGTTACCTGAAAAGTAGTTAGCAAAAACATTGCGTAGAAACTCTGTATTGAATAGTTATCAGGCAGATTGATTGGTTCTGTTCTGTTTACCTATCAGGTGTGAGCACGTGCATAGTTATATTTAAGTTGGAGCGCACAGTCGCTCAGAGTGTTTCTTTTTTTTTTTTTTTTGTTTTTTTTTTTTTTTAGATTTTGATAGATTACCTGGGTCGTTTTATACCTAAATACAAGTTAGAAAAGCATGACTTATTAATTGATTACGGTCACAAGTAGCACACGTGCTGTGGTGTTACAAATAGACAGACCCTGTGTGCAGCTATTATTGCCATTTCTAATCTCGTGAGACTGGCGAGACTGACGGGCTAAGGAGTCAGTAACGCACTTCCGGTAGGAGCATGCGCTGACAATACATGAACGACTTTAAATATATAATACATGTTAAACTGATTAACTCGCTACCAGTTGCTATTTACAACATTATTTTCGCACGTTTCCATGGATAGAAATGGATGGATTACTTTTCAGCGCAGATTAATGAAAATTTAGTGGTATTTAAAGAAAGGATAACGGAGTACTCCAGTATGAATTTTTATAACCTACACTTGGACTATTGATCGAGTTCTTTGATATCTGGTACTCGTTGCCATCCCTACTTAAAATATTTATCACAAACATAATTTTCAGTTTTTAAATATATTAACAAGCTGAAAAATATTTCCAGAAAATAACTTCGACCAATATTTTTTAAATAGATGTCTTTTTCACCTTGAATACAAAAATAACAATAAACCGCGTATCATACTTTGGGCTTAATGCAAATAACGACCCTTGTATTTTCTGCACAGTTTTCAAAACAAAGCAATTAACAATTCCTTTTATGATCCAAACATTGTTAAAGTCGAGACAATTAGCAAAATTTTGTGGTATTGACTGAATTACTTTTGAACTGTAACACTTAATATGAGAACTTTACGTAATAGTTGCGTCCACTAGAGATATTTACTTAAGAGCAGTTAAATACTAAATTTAAGTTTTTGTTTATGATGAGAATAAAAAAACACTTTTAAATATGATAACAAAATATCAAACACAGTTTCTGTTTTTGAAATCGCTTTTTCCTTTTTTCTGACATTTCTTGGTGCTGAAACAGACGTACCGTTGTAATAAAACAAACATACGCAAGCAGTCAATCATATTCATTTCTCTCCATTTTAGTCAAATCAATTATCAGAACTCTACTACAATTTCTAGTGATTTTTCCCGGAAGTGCGTACCTGACGACACGCACACCTGTATTCATTTGATAAGTGTTGATATTGTAACAGTAAATAAATGATCTTACAATATTATTATTTGAAATGTGTATATTATGACATTTCTATTATTGTTGTAAGGTAAGTAAGGGGTGGTTTCCCGACACATACATAGTCATGTGACGGAAAGAAAAAAGGGGTGACCTAAAGTGTGCTCATAAAAGAAAATCAAAGCGCTGCAAGCTCTGGGGTATTCACTGCTGTATTGGCTAGTTGGCTAGTCAACATTATGCTGACCTTAGACTACTATATGTTAGAACAGTCTGATACCTTGCATAAAAATACATGGAACATATTAAGGCACTTTGACCTTTGACATACTGATCACAAGGCACTCCACAGAATAAAGTTTTACACACTTTTATCGGTAAAAAGTTTACCACGTTAGTCACGGGGTAGATACTTTAGTTATAAGATTAATTTTGACGCACCCGAACAAGTAGGCGCCGTGGTTCAGTGGTCTAGATCGTCGCTCTATATTTTACTGACCGAAAGGTTGTGGGTTTGAATACTGGTTAAGTCAAAACTTTTTCAGTTTTCATGGTGTACAGAGGCATAATATTATGTTTTGTCCATAGTTTATTAAATTCTCTTAAATTTTAAAGAAGAAAAATGTTCAACAAAATTCTGTGAGTCAGTCGCTTTAAGCACACTTTGAATAGAAAAAAAGCATGAAGTGAAAAACTTAAATCAAAAGAATGATCAATGGCTGAAAAACACTAGTTAAAGGACTTAAAGAATGATGCTATTACCACAAACTTTGCAACATTACTTTAATGTAAATTGACACTTTGAACAATTTTAGTATTTTCTGATGTTACAAAAATAGTGCAGATGTCTAATCGTTTTATTCATAGTGAAATACCTATATATGAGGTATGACTACACCAGTCAAAAGGTATTAAAAGAAGAGGGCCTATATCGCTCACCTGAGTATGAATGCTTTTAACAAAATTGTTACAGACCTGGTTTATTGTCCCCAGATGACCCATCTTTGAACTTCACCTAGAAATTACCAAAACAACCTTTTTCTGAGAAATTTCCAGGATATTTCGGCTAAACAAATTACTTCTACAGTGTTAACAAGGCTTTTCCACAGGGGTTTCATTAAGACCCGAGAGCCGGGTAAATTACCCGGCTATTTTCCATTTTTTCCCGGCTACTTTTCTTTAAATCAGGCTTATTTTATAGCAAACTGGCAGCAAATTTCCCGCCTACTTTACATGTACTCCCTCCAACTCAAAAACTTAATGAAATCCTGTTCCATATTTGGGATCTGCAAACTAGTTTTAACCCAGATGATTATATTCAAACTTGTCCAATTAATTACCAAGACAAACATCCTGACTAAGTTTCATGACAATTCGGACAAAAATCTGACCATCAGAGTGTTAAGAAACTAAGTGTTGTTAGATGACTATGGACATTGACCGGTACTAATAGCATACCATAAGCCTACAGCTCACATGAGCAGAAAATTAGCACATACCAGGAAAATAATGATCTGAACAACATTGCAGTAGTTTTATGTCAGTTTTAACTTAGAAAGAATACTATTCAAGAGAAAACAGAAATAAGGGGATGATTTACCTGAACAAGCTTGCCTTGAGTGGAGATCTTGTGCTTTTTTGGAGATCGCAGTGCTTCAACAGTGGAAAAGGTTAAGGCTGCAGGAAAGTTAAGAATTCTCTGGCCTTTATTCTTATGACGGTAAGGAACTTTGAAAGTTAATGGCATAGCACAGGGAACTTTTGACAATGCCGTCACCACATGTTATTGCCTATCCTAGTTCTTCTTTTGTGTTCTACAGCATAATAGTCTTGCCAACCTGCAGTTAAGGTACAAAAGAATTTATTTCGATATTTTGCTATGTAGAATCGACTGACACCATTAAATCAGCGGTTTATTTCCAAATAGTGCTGAGGAAGTTTTAATAAGGCATTCAACATAAGGCCGATCAGTGATAACATGTTGCCTAATGATAGCCAAAAAAGCAGTTGTATTGAGAGGTAATTGGACAGTTTCTTGGCTGAATTTTTTTTTTAATTCAAGGGCCAGAACTCAGCCAAAAATCATTCTAACAAAAATTCCATTTAATATGTGCAAGTACTTGAGGTACTGATCAATCCTATAACATTTTATTCATGCTGAGTAGTATAAGAGAAGAAGTGCGGACAAACTCTAAAGATAAAAATAATTGAAAGCCCATAACTTTGACAAAAATCATTGAACCCGAAAATGCCGAGGCTATGCACAACTAGACTTAAAACTGATCATTCCTGTAAATATTGGATGAAATCACACCAGTAGTTTCTGAGGAGTAGTCCGGACAAGTTTTGTGAAGGACGGACAGACGACGAATAAGTGATCCCTATACACCATGTTACTTTGTAGCAAGAGACACAACAATAAGGGGGGATGTGGGCAGGGCAGTATATTGCAGTTACCGTTAGCTGTATTTGAATTCTTTCATTACAGCAGCTTAGTCAAACTAAATTCTATCTGGATATCTACAAACCTAGTACTTATAAATGTTATTCATTATCGGTACTGTGTGCTTGGCTATGGAAGATGTAAGGGTTGTCAAAAGCAGTAGGAAGTTTCTCAATGCCATTAAATACATGTACCTCTAAAATAGTATAAAATCTTTATTTAAATAAGTTATTTTCTTTACTTGAAGAAAGAGCTTGCAAATGAGTGATACATGTTCCCAAGTGTAACCCTCCTTAGCTTAAAATGCATAAACCGTGATCACTTTTTATCTTCGTTAGGATGATCATAATCTATTTTTGCCATAGTCTTAGCTTACACTTTTTCATACATGTGCAGTATTATCTACTTAACACTTAATATTTACAATAAAGCATTCATCACCTTTTTGGCATATATGCGGCTTATATGGCTGGGTTAAGTTCACCCATCAAGCTTTGACTTCATAGTTATTCAACCCGAGTACTTCAAGTCTTACATATGTACAGATCTCTTTGCAATGGACTTCAAAGAAGTTTCATTAAGACCTGGAAGCCGGGTAAATTACCTGGCTATTTTCGATTTTTTCCCGGCTACTTTTCTTAAAATCAGGCTTATTTTATAACAAACTGGTAGCAAATCACCTGCCTACTTTACATGTACTCCCTCTAACTAAAAAGCTAAACAAAAACCCTGGTGGACTGGCTTTATCCTTACTTAAATCAGACATTTAGTGAAAGATTTTAAGAGTCTAAGACATAATGTTCTAGATCAGAAATTTCTTGCGTAACATGGTTTTTGAATGCATAATCCCTGGACTGCAGTCAGCACTTAACCAAACAAATAAAACAGGTAATTATTTCTTTTTCTCATCAACTGAACTAAAAAAAGGGAAAGGTACCACAGGCTAAATATATGCATTAAACTGAATATGTTAACATACCGGAGGAGCTATTACGCGAGTGATTAATTTTGCTATAAGAAAGCACTACACTGTCAACACATACCATTAAAATTCTGAACTTTAGAGGGTTGCATGTCAATATCACCACTTCTCTGCCTTCACTGACAGAGCTTCTTTTTTCTTAGCTGTCCTTCCAATTGTACCTGATTAACTGACCAACAGCCACATTATCCCTAAGGCTCATATCACTGGGTCTGGAAAAGTATACCCTTATGACGTCAGTGTAAAAGAAACACGAATTTTGAATTATTGTCAATAAAAAGCAATCAAATAACAGTGATTGTTGATGAAATGATATGTGCATCTGTTCATGCAATTTCTGTTATACATGTACTTTGTCATTCTCTTCTTAATACATTTGAAACATACTTCAATACCAATGCTAGATGAGATTTCAACAAATTATTGAAGTACCTGCCTGGATTGGTTCAAGTTCATCAGTACAATAGAACCCCTCCAAACCAGAGCCCCTCTAAACCGGCTGATCCTGCGTGACCTCCATGTAATTAACCCCTTCAAACCGGATACCCATGCTCTCCTGATACCTAATAAATTTCCAGAAAAATACAGTTAATATCAACATGAATCTACCTCTAAAACCCATTCATGACTTTCCCTGGCTAAAATTGGTCATGCATTTCAGATTTTCAAACTTGTGTCAAATAAAAAACATAAATGGATTTTATTGCTTCTTCATTTGGAGGCATTCATGGGTTTACATTTCATTACTGAAAATTGTTTTGTTTGCAACTTCCTACAGAAGGTAGACATAACCTGATCAATTCCCATTGTGAAATAAGTAAATAAATTTTGAACAATATAACCTTTTTTTGTTTTGGACTGCTTTAAAAGGACCATTTAATGTTCATTTTCTTTCACCAATTACCAAATGTCTGGACTATAACTGAAAGCAGCATGAACACAAAACAAAATTTACTCTTGCATTGCATTGAACCAGGGCCTTAATTGAGAGGGAATGGACACTCCTTATCTATCAAAAGAATAACCAAATTATGCTGTCGCGCGTTCACCTGTTTATCTTATAACGGAAAATCGATAATTGATTACCTATCGTTGGTTAGCGGAATGCAATGCTCGCACCTACTTTACAAAAATACTCAATTAAGGCCCTGATTGAACCATGAAAGTGGTGCAGTTGTAGTCACAAAAAAGACAACAATCCCGGTACACGTCTGTGTGTGTTTTTGTTTCCAAATATTGACTTTAAAAAATAAACCTCCAAACTGGACAATTGTAAAATATTTATTTTCATACCACTTGACAAAAATAATTCCAGTATTTATTTTATACTGGGAACAACATATTATATATGTAGCCGGATACATGTTATAGGTGATTAATTGATAAGGCGGAACCGTGTGGCTTGGTAGCTCAGTTGGTAGAGTAAATAAAGTACAAGTTATATAGATGTATCACTTTTTTCTTTTGTAATTTTTTTTAGTTGTTGTTGTTCTTGTTATTTTGTTTTATATACAGTATTTACATGAGAAAAGGGCCGAAAAGACCAGGTTTTTAAGGCCGAAACGTTTAATTTTTAAAAGTGTGTGGTAGTAAATAAGCATGATGAGCAAAATTATGATGATAGTTATCAATAATGTAAACAATTTAACTTTTGAATTTAAGTTGAAAATTTTAGGTCTCGACGTCTGTTTGCAGCAGCACGGTTCTCTAACTCAGGGGAAACCATTGTTTATAAAAAAACAACACAAATTGAGATTAGATAAATCTAAATTACATCAGTTTACATCAGCATATAGCAAGCAAACGAATGGATGTAAACTTACGTTCTTCTTTGTTGTTTTGAGTCATCCGATTAATCGAAACGGGAAATATTGATCACGTGATCATTACATTCCTTTAGTAGTCTAACATAAGCTACAGTTCTGTATATTTTGTGTAGTTTAGTCGATGTGCTAATATATAACTAATATATAAATTAACTTCAAACAAACAAGAGTAAATTCTTTCATAAAGTAATGTACTTTTTCATCATAATTAGCTATTTGGCGGCACAATTATGTTGATATCCGGCAATGAATGAACGTAAGGCTGAAACGGGAATCAGACTAGCGACACTCCCACAATGAGCGATTGGTTGAGAAAATTGCGTAAGAATCATGTGCCACGATTTTTCTCAAATCTCTCACTAAATACAACAAAAGATCGCAAAAAGTGAAGTATTACATTTAACAATAATTATCTATAAGATAGTTACGCATTTGTACCACATTGCCAAGTTATATGCACTATTTTGTCACCTGCGGAACACTAAATTAGAATGCTCTTAGGAACTTCCTGAACGCGTCGTATAGAGTCTGGAAATACGGTAACTCTGTATTCCCTGCTAACGCAGTGAATACAAAAATCAGAGATTGCAGCCCGTTTTTGAATTAATAATATAACTGCAAGGCAACTCAGGTGTCCTGTTAACAATATCTATTGTCATGCTCCTTGACAGAAGGTCTTGTAGAAACTAAACAGGATTTTTAATAATGGTTTACTTACTGTATAACACAATTGGATTACCCTGCCTTTCCTTTTGTTTTAGGTGCGATTAAAGAAGATATAAAGATATTTGGAATAGAAGTGGTGGTAAAGAAAATAGATCGTATGGAATATGATGAAACTGCAATCAGAAGGGTAATACTGCTACTCCGGTTTCCTTTTTTTTAAATCAATATGTTGCGCATTTGTAATTGATACTGAAAGATTTCCCTGTGTGAATAAAAGTTAAGGGTTCACTTTAAATATTCAAAGACGACTGGAAACTACAAACCCGAAAGGAATTATTTGTGTTATCGCAGTACTGATGATATCAAAGAACTGAACAATTCACATTTTAAATTGAATATATTTATAATCTCCTTCGATAGGAAATACCTAATAATGTAGTCTATATAAAACAATTTTTACTTTTACTAAAACTGTACCTTTTTATGCTGCCGGGAGGAAGGCATATTGATTCTGGTCTGTTGTTTATTTGTCACAAAACTTTAACATTGTTGAGGCTCCGTGGGAGGCATGGCCTTCATTCAAACGTAGCGCTTGACCTTTTTAAAAACAAACAAAAACGACACAGAAATGTACATGTTCTGTTTTTAAAAGGGGTATCTTAAAAAAGTTTTAAAAAAGAAATAGCCATTAACGGTGTTTTCTACTAAGTTTCAGTGTATCAGTTTCATCAGATTTTAGACGCTTCTTTCTTTTCTTTTCTTATTTTTTTTGTTTAAGTCTATTTGCATGAAAACCCGAACCAAATGTAGCACTTATTTGCTTAAATAATTCAATTCCTGCAGGCAAACACAAGAGATACATTTTTGTATCATATTTCAAACAATAAAATTTGGGTTCCCTCAATTTTTTAATCAAATAATTGAGCCCTCAAACATTAGAAATATGTTCAAATGTGAGACCTATAAAAGTGGTACGTACATTAAGCAATCTAACAGAAATAGACGATCTTTATTCCCATGCACGGGAATATTTTTAAGATGAGCCATTCAAGAGTGTCCTCTATAAAACCTAGATTTTCAATAAATCTATCTATATCTCAGCCAATGAGATTGTATTTTACGACGCGTCTTCATACGGATTATTTATGCACACGGTATGCAAACTGAGTGCACGAATTTTATAGCATTACTTATATGTTTAAATTATCAAGGATCATTTGAAAAAAAAAGCCAAAAAAAAATACATGCACACTGAGGCTTTGGGCCTACACGGAACAGAAGGAGCGTATGGACTTAGTGGATGTTCTTTACAGTTTTATTTTTGTTGTCTGGAATTCACAATTTATTTTACATTAGAGGCCAAGTCATGACAATATCTGACAACATGTGACGTCATATCAATAAAAGAAAAGAGGTTGTCGATATTTTTGTCGGATCTGTTACTGTCATGTATCAAGAGATTTTGAAACAATTTAGCATAAATGCTGCCTACAAAAAAACCAATGTGTTGCACATAAATTTCAAGACCCTTAAACTTCAAGGTCATTACTTACATGTGCATTTTATGAGACATTGTCGTGTCCAGGCTATTATTTTGTCATGCATGCCGAGATTTCAATTTTTTAAAGCATGTGTCGCAAACAGCTTCCAGCTGCGAGGTCACATTTCAAGCTTATTCTTTTTTTTTTTTTTTCGTGACCGCTCTGTAACTTTATCATGCATCATTGTATTTGGAATAGTTTGAAACAATTATTGCCCACACGGTAACGATGAGTCGGACTTAGTCTTGTTTGATAGACAAATAATAGAAATTTCTGGGAGGAAGTTAGGTATACGAGATCTATAACTTTACCTTGCTTATTTAGCTCATACTTGATATCTTTGCTTTTGGCGGTAGTGTGGTTGTGTGAATCATCAGTGATTACTGTCGTCTGTTTTAGGAAAAGCTTGCATCCAGAGTAAAGCATCCATTTATTCTGCCTTTGCTAGCTGTTGGAGAACATAACAGGTAGGTTACTATTATTTCTCAGCAATAAATGAGTATTTGATATGCAGTTTTAAATGCAAATTATTTTTTATCCTTTACCTGTTAGTGATGTAATTGTTATGTAAAATAACTGTGGATGGTCTGTTCTTTCATTCATATATCATTCGGGCTTTTTAATTATTCATATATGTTTTAAAAGATAGCCTATGTTACTGAATCTACGAATTTTCAAAGTGAAATTACATGTTGTTAGTTAAGTGAAATTACATGTTGTTCGAAACGCACATTTTATGTTAAACATAACAAATTCATTATGTATGCGTGGCATTTTAATGTAAAATTCATAACTTTATTTTCGAATGCATGTAGCAGAAATATGTACATGTGTAAAAAAGAAATTTCCACTAAATTGTTATCTTTCTCATTGAAGGAGTTCCCACTAACCTTTATTACTTTAATATGAGCATCATCAACACCCTTGCTATGCATTTCTTACCTCAAAAACAGGAAATACATTTTTTCCTTCTAGACTGTCAGTCTAGTTTTAAAAGCTCTGAACTGACCGTTTAAGAAGATGTTCCATTTGTGTTCGTGCTTGGTTTAAGAGGCAGTTAAATCAATAAGAGTTATTGTTAACAGTTATTAATATTTTTCAACCTGTTATCTAAACATAAAATTGGGTGTTAAAAGTCTTTAGAATATAGTAAAGTATTATTTTTTATCTATTTTTACATTGTATTTTTTGATATAGTTATAACATCACGAATATCTTATAAATATATCCTTTCACACAAACATTGCAAGTTATAGTGGGTTTTTCTTTGTGGATCAGAATAAGATTATGAGCTATGAAACATAATTCAAGATGAATAAGTAACAAAAAAGTATAGAAGATTTAATTATATATATATATATATATATATATATATATATATATATATATATATATATATATATATATATATTGTTTTTTTGTTTTTTCTCTTTTTTCAAACAATTACAAGACTAAATAATATGTCATTTTCTGATTTCGAGTTCTATAAAGTTAACGTGTTTTTCATACAATCGGTTCCATGTCTTAGTGATTTAAATATCAAACATTACATTTTACTACAGAAAATATTACACAACTGCACAGAAGTAATAAAAGTTATACAGTGTGAAGCTTGATGCTTAAAATTACTAATAAAATGCTTTTATAACATTTAGATATGTCTGGTTTGTTTCCCCGTATTGTCATAGTGGCGACCTTAATAGAGCCATTAAAGAAAAAAACCCAAATATGAAGTATGTGACCAGGTTAAGAATTCTGGCGCAGATTGTTTCAGCAATCGAGTATTTACATACTGCAGTACCAAATGTCAGGTGTGTACTTTGCATTAAAATGAATTTATTTTGTGGATGAAATTAAATTAATTAATTTTCTTTCTGAACATGAAACGTTTCACAGAGGATCTGAACACCCTTCTTGCAGTTTGCGACAGTGATTTAATGTTTGAAATATTTAAAACAAGTATCTCTTAAGCAAGGGAATGGGTTCTTTCAAAGACCAGTATTGGAATTGTTATATCGAAATACTTTAAATATATGTAGGAAAAGATATCAAGTTAAATTATCAAAGCCTATGCTTCAAGTATGTAAGAAAATTAAATTCCCAGTTTCATTGTAGAGAAGGTATTATTCATAAGGACATAGCCTCTAGAAATATTGTGCTAGATTCAAAGTTCAATGCTCGCCTCATTGACTTTGGATTGGCAAGAGAAGATAGTGATGACACCCAATCTGGAACTGGAAGACAGCACTACTCACACCCTGAAGTTGGAACAGGGGAAGGTGCCACAGAAGATTGGGATCGTTTTGCATATGGAGTTGGTAAATGTTCTTACATTTTAAACTTAACAGCAGTTTATAAAGAAATTATACATAACAAAATTGTCACGTACCCTAATTGGCATTTACAGTCTTATATTAAGTGAATTAACATTAAGACAGTAACCCATGAATGTTAATTGTAATACTATATCTCTGAGATTTTCTTTGACATTAAAGTATATATAAAGACATATAATATATTTATCGCATTTCTGTTATTTCAGTTATTCGAGAGATGTTGACAAGCCTTCCACCAAAGGGAGAGAAGGGGCGGTTTTTGAAAAATCGGAAACTACAGGAAATTTCTGAAAATATAGATGTAACAATTTTGTATAATATATAAATGAATTATGAACATTAAAGCATATTTATTACAAATGGATTATTTTCTCTTTGAATGTGTCACATGAAACATAATAAACTTCTTAAATGTTTGCCATTTAGAGCTGAAGAAACGACCTAAAACAGTCGCTTAGCCACTGAATAAAACTTTCTGTAACTAGCACAGCGCCACTCAAATGATTAGCAAACGCCAAGGCCATATTGAAAACATTGAAACAAAGCATTTTTTTAATAAATTGTAATGTTGGGAAAATAATGGTTCATTTAAAAAGTTTTAATCGTTATGCTTTCCGTCCAAAATTTTATTTTTTATCTTCCAAAGAAAGAGTGGAGTTGCCATCTGACTGTTTGGTAAAACAAGTCTCTTAAACGCATTATTTATAGTCTGGAAATTTCGTATTTCCACAAGAAGCCAAATATTTTTATGTTAATTCAGAAGGATAGACGTCTTTCAGCGGAGAGAAACTGAAATGTTTCTTCGATATGTTTGAGCATATTCAAGTAAAGAATGGTTTAGACAATTATACTTTCAGGGATCTTATAACGAATTTAGACTAAGCAGAATCTAAAAAGGAGAGAACATTTTAAACTGTTAACATTGTGTTTCTTGGATAAATCCTATGATGTGTGCTCTTGCATCAACTTATTTTCCAGTATATCCTGTCTATGAGTCGTTGTGCAATGTGTTTGCAAAATCATTATATCGTGCCTTATTTCTTAGACATTAAGTAATTTGTTTGCAGAATGCTGTATGGCCTCAAGGTGAAATAAGGCAAAAGGCAGATATACTGAATGGCATTTCAGAAATTTGCATGCAGAAAAAAAGACAAACTGCTAAGGACTTTGAAAATAACGTCGCTGAAAAAATAAGGGTAAGTTGATGACAATAATTATTTGAAAATTGTAAGGAGAACAAGAGCTTCACTGGAAATTGACATATGCCCCAGAAATGTAGCTTTGAAATAAAATTGGTGTAAATATATAATTGAATATGCCTGTGAAAAAAGAGATCAGACAAAAAATAGAGCATGAAGGTAAATGGTAAAGTAATGTTTTTCTGCTTCAGATTCTTATTTGAATGTTGAAGACATAATTATTCTATGAAATAGAAAGCTGTGAGTATGGCCCTTGAATACGAACAATATTGTTTTATTCCCAATCCCCGCTGATGTTTTATATATAACAAGGCTTAGTGACAGACATTCTGGTTTCAATAAAATCCCCCAAGCGGTTTTGGAGATCTAGTTTGGACAAGATTTCAATATAGATATTATAGTAAAAAGTGACAACGGGCAAATAACACTGCCAAAAATAATCCGACCAGAAACTTCTGACGAGTTTTAATGAAATCCCTCAAGCGGTTTTGGAAATGAAGTGAGGAAAATATTTAAGAGTAAAAAAATGACTAAGTGCCCATAACTCTGAAAAAAATAAATCGAGCGGAATCTCCTGACGATATGCACAACTAGATTTGGCGGCAAACACTCCTGATAAGTTTCAATGAAATCCCTCAAGCGGTTTTGGAGATGAAGCGAGGACAAGATTTTACAGGACAGACGGACGAATGGACGGACGAACAGACGGACGGACAGACAATGCGATTGCTATATGCCTCACTTCGGGGGCAAAAAAAAAGTCGCAGACAAAAGTATTCGCCTAAAGTTTCTAAACCAAATTTGAAGCTTTTACCTTAAAATGAAATTAAAACCAAAACAATCCAAAGAACCAAACACGAACAGAAAAGACAACAACAAACAGACTTAGTGTTTTAACCGTTACTGGAACGTGTGCTTTAGTTTAGTTAATTAAAACAATTATAAGAGTAATGCAGCTGAAACTAAAAATACAGTTGATCAAAAGCGTAAAACAAATGTATACAAAAAGCTCCGTCTGAAATTTTTTAACATCGTGAAACAGTCCATATTTTGAAAGATTTCTTTAGAAAGTGATTATTGTATGCTTAGATAATGTCTAATTGCTTTCCTATTCAGCGTCGGTTCTCATATGAAATATAAAAAAAGGGTCATTTCCGTTGTAACTATCTGCAAATAAAAACACTTCAGAATGGATTGCAAAAATTTTACACCTCGTGAAGAATTTTCAATCCCATATATTTTTTTCAAATTAAATTTTCATAAATTACTTTTTGCAGATTGCTTTTAGTTTAGTTTATAAGTATACTCTTTCGATTTTCAATTTGTTCAGAAATGATGCCCCAGGGTTACTCAGTCAGTTGCCATTTAAATTCATTACACATTTTATCCAGCAAAAATGTTTGGTATCCGGACAATTCCCCTACTGGAAAATTCCCCGCTTGTTTATTTTGAAAGATTTTTGTTTCCACTCCCGTCATTTTTTACACCAGCGATGTTATTTTACCATCACCGACAATTTCCTTCTCGTTTTTTTGACACCCTGGGGCATTCCTCTCCCATTTGTGTTCATTATTAAAATCATTGTCAATTATTCAAAACATTTGATACATTTTTGTAATTTTAATTAAAATGTATTAAATATCTCTAATGACCAACGTCTGAGGTGTTACAAACAGAAATTGTGTGCTCAAAAGGCTCTAAACCAAAAGCTCCTCAGCTGAATTAAAGAAATGACAAAAAGGCCCTCGATGATTGGACAAAAGCCCCTCAGTAAAAACTGCAAAATGACCAAAAACACCTCAATTTGGCGGAGGGGGCAAAATCAAATCAAGAGTAAAAGAAACATAATGCACTTCTTCATGTCAATATAAATATCAAATGCAATAAAATTACAATAATTATATAGATACAATTTTTAGGAAATATTCATTCAATAAAGCCCCTCGATGGGTGGACAAAAGCCCCTGAGTTAAAATTGCAAAATGACCAAAAGCCCGTAAATGGGGAGACAAAAGCCCCTCAACAAAATTAAATGAAATTATACACGATGCACTATATTCAGGTTCATAAAATTAGCATATGCATTAATTACAAATATTGACATACAGTTATTACTTAAAAGGTAATTTTTATTGAGTTATGTATGCAAACTTAAGACTTAAACTTTTAATAACGGAGATTTAATAACAGTTACTGTAGTTATTATTAAACACATTTTCAATTATCGTATGAGCATGATAAAGAGCAGAGTGAAGTGGAGTGAAGTGGAAAGGAGTAGTAGTAGAGTGGGATTGGGTGGGCGTGGGGTGGATGTAAACAATTTATTAAATGGTGCCCGGTCTTCATCAAATCATTTATTTGGGGGTGGGAGGAATTGTCTGTCCTGTCAAAAATACGAGATGAGAAAAGTTCGGGTTGTCATAAATACGGGAAGGAAAATGTCCAGGATTCAAAATAGTCGCACAATAATGTTGGATTTTAGACATACATGCATGTGCTTGACAATGTGATAAAATGAAAATATATCAATATTTGATGAATGTTACATATGTACTTACTCGAGATAACAGCGATTTCTAAAAAGTGACAAATGAGAGACGTTCAGTAGACAAAGGTTGGAAAGAGAAACAATTTAAATAAATTAAAATGAAAAAAAAACTAAACATTTCATTCGATTCATAAGAAATTAAAAGAAAACAAAATAAAGTCATCTACGATTTAGATATTCATGATCCGGGTAAGATTTTATTTCTCTCAACAAATATCTAAAATTCATAGTTCCATAGCATGTCTTTTAGTTCTGATATGTCAATTTACTTTACCCACAACCATTACTTTGTACTTTTATGTAGTTAAAATGAAACAGTACATAAACTATGCAAATATAAAGGGTCCAGGGTCCATCTGTTGTATTTTAGGTCTTTGCTCTCACTCTGACTTAATGACAACTGATGACAGGAATAAAGATTCAAATAATGGTGTTTAAGGGGCCGAGTATGACATATTTTACGTATTAATAACTAAACGTTTAATGCATTTATCAAACATATTAAATAGGTTAAAATATTTTGCTATATCTTTTATTTTAAATAGTTCAAAACCCAGACGTAATTTGAATATTACATTACATTTGATAATAATCCTCAGCATACATGATTTACGTAAGGCCGCATTTGTTTTTGCTTTCTTTCTTTTCCTTTATATTTCTTGTTAAAGTTTATTTCATTAGATGACAAAAAACTTGATCTTTTTCATGTTTCTTCAGTATATTTTGACATTTTTTTTTTAATTTTTCAGCAACAAGTGTTGCCCATTTATTATCCCCGTCATCGGTGTAGTGGGGTCGGGGAACCATCCACCACTTATAATTTTGACATTTTGTTCACCTAGACTGTACATATGCTAATATACTTTTCTACGACTTTATGTTTACAATTTTTAGCATTAATCTTGTTTAACAACAGCGTCAGTATCAATAGCATACAGTTTGGCCAAAGTTATTTTAATACATCCTCTTAAATACATAGGTCAGTTAGGTGTCACTTTCAGGACAACAAAACATCAATACTGACTTACTGACTTTAAAAATTGGATAACCTATACAGTGCTAAAAACAAAAACAAAAAATACATAGCTAAAATTTTGCGTCTTTGAATTCGCAAATTCTTCAGTTTTATCTTAATATTTCGATCATAATGACGTTTCAAAGAAAGTTAATAGAATTTAAAGTATGACCTTTGTCGGACTTTTCGCACTTATTAAAGTCTGATATATGATTTTCTCATTAGATGCTTTGGAGGAAGAGCGCAGGTTACATAAAGCTGCTGGACATTCCGAAAGAATACGATCAATGTCATGTATGCATGATAAACAAAATTGGTAAGATATATCACATAAAAATATGTTTTGATGGCTATGTTAAAGTTGTGGTTGGAATTAGTTTGATTTACTGTTAAACTAGCGTTAAACCCCAATAAAACCAAACTAAAACCAAACCAAGCAATTAATGAGAGAATAATAGAAGATATCAGTGTGACTTAATGTATCGGTAGAAAATGTTGAGGTTGTGTGTAACTTAAGAACATAAGCGCAGATCGATAGTTATGCAGCAGAATTTCATATTAATTTTTTGACGTTTTGATGTTGTAAACACTTCAAGTTATGATTGTGTCATGAAACTTTTATCTGGTTTGATTTGTGGTCAAAGGAGCAAACAAACCGATGTAAAACGTATGTTGTATTGTTATAGCTACTTTAGGTATCTCAGTAATGTAAAAGTCTGATGCATTTTCAGCAAGGCCCTCGTCGATGATTCATGAAAAGACGGCAAACTGTACACAGAAGATAAAACTATGCATAGCTTGTGAGAAAGGCAGCTTCCTCAATCCAGTTACATGCTACTGTGGTACAGTCTTGAAACTGGACATAGGTATTAGTCATCATTTGAAGTTAATTTTAATGCTTTTGGGTTTCCGATTTTGTTAAACAATTTCCTTTTTTCCTGAGGTAGGTAAGCTACTTGTTTTCATTAAAAAGCAAGTTGTATGTTAGCATGTCAACATCACCTTGATGAAGAAGAAAACGCTTGTTTCGTAATTTGTGTGTGTTCTGATGCCTAAGGAGACTTTACAAATGCGTCAGGAAAATTAATACCTGTATTTTAGTTGGGTTTTTTTTTCGGTTAAAAATAAACAGTTTTCACATAAGTATGCACTGGTTCATACCTTCTTGACAAACCAGCTTTACTCTAATTTACAAACTGTATACGACACAGTAGTACACTTTCTCAATCAATATTATCGAATTAGGCTAGTAGTACATGGAACTGCTCGAAGCTAACGTAACTCATTGTGTACATCCATCTAATAAAGTCTGAGGATCCGAGCTTACTTGTTCCTTAGCTATTGATCGGAAAATGAAAGCCCCTGTAAGCCTATCTGTTAAACAGCCAATGGTGTTCATCTACTCAATAAGCTCAGCTTACCAAGTATAAAGTCTGAAGACCTATGCTGTTTTTGCTCACCTGTCACTTAGTGACAGAGTGAGCTTTTGTGATCGCCTTTTGTCCGTCGTCCGTTCGTCAATTAGTTTGTTAACACTCTAGTGGTCGCATTTTTGTTTCAATTGTCATGAAACTTAATGTTTTCCGCACTAATTTCTCGGAATAGTTTGAACATTGGTCATCTGGGTTGAAAAACTAGGCCAGAGAGCGCAAATATAGAAAAACACTCTAGAGGCTGCTTTTTCAATCCAAATATCCTGGAAATTTGTCAGAAAAGTTGTATCAATGATTTCTAGCTCAGGTTTGAATATGGGTCATCTAGAGTCAAAAAATAGATCACAGAGCTCAAATATTAAAAAACCTTGTTAACACTTTGAGGTAATATTTTCGGTCCAAATAACGTGAAAATTTGTCAGAAAGATTGTTTCAATAATATTTAAGTTAAATTTTGAATATGGGCTATCTGGGGTCAAAAACTAGATCACAGAAGCCCAAAAGTAAAAAAACTTGTTAATGCTCTAGAGGCTACATTTTCAGTCCAAATGTCCTGAATGTCCTTGAAATTTATCAGAAAATTTTGTTTCTATGATTTTAAGCTCAAATATGGATATGGGTCATCTGGGATCAAAAACTAGGTCACAGAGCCCAAGTATGTAGAAACCTTTATAACACTCAAATGGTTACATTTTCAGTTCAAATATCCTGGAAATTTGTCAGAGAGGTTGTTTTGATGATTCCTAGCATACTTTTGAATATGGGTCAAAAGCTAGGTCACAGAGCCCAAATATGGAAAAATCTTGTTAACACTCTAGAGGCAAGACTTTTATTCCAAATAACCAGGAAATTTGTAAGAAAGGTTGCTTCTTTGATTTCTAGCTTCAAGTTTGAATATGGGTCATCTGGAATAAAAAACTAGGTCACAGAGCCCAGATATCGAAAAACTTTGTAAACAATTTTGAGGCTACATTTTCAGTCTAAATGTCTTAGAAATTTGTCAGAAAGGTTATTTTGATAATTTGTAGCTCAAATTTGGATATGAGTCATCGGGGTTCAAAAACTAGGTCACAGAGCCTAAATATCGAAAAATCTTGTTAACACTCTAGAGGCTACTTTTTCAGTCTAAATATCCTTGAAAATTGTCAGAGAGATTGTTTTAATAATTTTAGCTCAAATTCGAATATGGGACATCTAGGTTCAAAAACTAGGTCATGGTGCTCAAATATGGAAAAACCTTGTAAACACTATAGAGGAAAAATGTTCAGTTCAAATAACTTGGAAATTTGTCCAAAAGTTTGTTTCAATAATGTGTAGGTCAAGTTCGAATTTGGGTCATCTGGGGTCAATTAACCAGGTCCATAGCAACTTTGTTAAAAGCAGTCATACTCAGGTGAGCGATACAGGACCATCATGGCCCTCTTGTTTTAGTTATTGTTTGAAAACCACTAACGACGAACCGATAAAACCGAAGAACAGACATTCACTTCAAAGGAGGCATATTCTATAAAATCAGCTTTGAAAAGCATAGAAACAAAGCTTACTCATTACGCCTATTAGTCACCCCAGAAACAACTACAAAAATGATGATTTAAATCTTTTACCTAAATTTCCATTACGAGGGTCGATATAAATTGCTTATATGTTTTCTATGTATGGTTGCATTTTTTTTTTGCAATCTGGATTTTCAGGATACTGATATCAATCAATTAATTGTCTTTAGCAAGCAGTACTGGCTAATTACATTCTTTATTATTTCACGAGGGTATAGTCTCATTCTAACCATGATTTAAAAAAAACAACGACAAAAGCTGCCAAATAACGAGTAGTAGAAGAGACATCATTTTGTCAAGAAAAATAATAGTCTATTTATATATAGTCTGCTTCATTGTGTATACTGGTAAAATAAAAAATAAAAACAAAAACAAAAAATCTAGTGAACAGTAATGCAATGTCTACTGATTGTTTATTCCGCTATAACAGGTGACCGATGGGGAGCTCTACTTGTTGCTGGAAATCATTTAAAAGACGCAGCATTAGCTAGAGCATTGAATAATGATTTGACAGAATTCAAAAAACTGATTGCATCACGGGCACCTATTATAATGGGGATACGGTAAGAGATACTGAAATTTATGATACAAATGGAGCAAACTGTCTTAATTACATAGAAGTTAAAGTAGAAGTTTCATTGTCATTAGCGGCAGAAGCAGTAAGAATAAAATAAGCAGAAAATGTCAAAATGCATTAAATTTTGTTTTGGATACTTCTCCTCTAATATGATAGTATTCTATGAAACTTCTCGTTTTGCATACAGGCAACGTTGCATGTCACGAGAGATATTTATACTGATACTTTTAGCAAAGTTTGCATACAGGAAGTCAGAAATGAGAATTTGTGTTGATATTTTTATTTTTTTAATATAAGCGTAACGGAAACACTAGTGAAAAAGGCGATAGTCTCAGTAAAATAACATGTATTTACTTGTTTTTTTTTTCAAGAATTGCCTTGTTTGAAGATAAAATTTGAATGAGGCAAAATTAAGACGCTGTCAGAATGAAAAAAACATGAATTTAGACAGTGCGAGTCAAAACGCTCTTATCTTGATATTGAACGAATGCTTAACAAAATATGTATTTATTGCATCACCCTTGAAGTACTTTTTTATTTCATTATAATTTCAGTGAAGACAAAATAAGCGTGATTGCACCAAATAAGCCTGGAGAACTGGAGAATGGGGAAACCCCCGAAACTCTTCGGCTTAAAGTAGAAAAAGAATTGAGACGTTTCAACGAGGACAAAGATGTCGACACATTGCTTATTTACCTTACATGTCACAATGAGACAGATCGGTCCGGGTCTGTTTTAAATTGTATAAGCAAGACTGATTTCGAGACTGAATTGAGAAATCTCAAAAAGATTACGAAATTTATCATTTTTCTTGACCAGTGTTACCCTCCAATGTTTGAATTAGAAAATTCAATACAGATAAATGCTTGTAATGAAGAGGAACCGGCACGGTATGATTGTGACAGGAGCTTATTTACCAATTACCTTATCCGAGGCTTAAAGGCAAAGTCAGAGAAAACATGTCCAGACAGCTGTGAAGATTGCGAAGCCTACTGGAAAAAGTCCGATCATTTCATTTCAGTCGAAAGTCTGTTTAAGTATTTACAATCCCACTTAAAAAACAGAGGTCAAACGCCAATATGGAGACAGGGACACGTTTGGAGTGAAGGCTGTGGCATCGGCTTCTTCACAAATGAAGAGGTTAAAATTGACTTTAGTCACAGAGACGATGAGCAATCCAAATCTGTTCCACTTCAGTATTTTTCGACATTTAGTCAGCTGCAAGACAAACTTTTGGAGGTCTTTGAAAGTATGATTCACAAATTAATCTACAAACACCTTTTTTCTGTCTAGAAATGTCTGTTTGTTGCTAGACAAGTGATGATTTTTATAGTGACAGATCTTGTTTCATAAACAGTAGTTGAGAGATCTATAAAAAGTTATATTTATACTGACATAATAATAATTTGTTTTAATAATGATTAAATCAGGACTGTGAAGTCTATAGATTACTATTTATCATACATAGCATCCATTTTGTAGATACCTATTATTTCTTATCATACCATAATATATACAAAATGGATTTCTAATAAAAACATATTTACATTAAATATGATACAGTGGAAGTCTTATTTAGTGCATATTTAGAAATTTTCGTTTTAATTTGATTTTTTCATCTTGAATTTCCAGAGGACAAAAACAAACAGACAGTCCAAATCAGTAAGGACACATATAGAAAAGATGAGAGATATAAAGTATGCAACTCTCTTGATATGGTTATGTCGGCTTGGTTTCTGAGACAAGAGTTGAATGTGACATTTCAAGATCGTGATCCTCAGCGACAACCGTGTAATACATAAGTGTAGGATTAAATAAAAAAAGGTTAATTTTTATTTGAAAAGATGTTTTGATTGTAGAGTACATGTATTTTGAAAAGAATCTGACATCGTCGTAGAAATGTTTTAAATACTGTTAAAAAACTACATCTTAAAGCAAAATCGTATATTTTTTTTTTTTGAAGAAAACATCTGTTCTGCTATTGACTACCTTTACAAACCTTAAATAGTTGACATTGCTAAAATTGCGTTTAAAATTTAAAGCAAACTGTAGACATTTTTTTCCATCAGAATTTCAAAGAGAGTTTATTTAACCTGTAATTTATTCATTCATTCATTCAGTCTGTACAGCTTATCACCCAGTATATCACTCAATAAATCAGCCTGTTTCTCATTAAGTATAATACTCAGTCTGTCATTTAGTCTTATTTTGTTTGTCACTCAGTTTTTCACTCATTATGTCACTCATTTTCGCATTAAGTGTGAGACAAAGTCTCTCATGTAGTTAGTCATTCAGATTGTAACCCAGAATGTCATTTAGATGGTTATTTAGTCTGTCGTTAATGTTTGGATTCAATCTATCATTAAGTTTGTTATGCAATCTTCCATTTAGTCTGTCATTCATACTTTCATTCCGTCTGTCTCTATGTCAGTCATTCAGTCTGCCATTCAGTCTTTCATTTAGTAATTAATTAAGTTGGTCAGTCAGACTGTCATTCAGATTCTCTCTTTGTTTGTCAATTAGTCTTGCATTTCGTTTATCACTGCGAGTCATTCAGTATGTCATTAGACTTTCACTAAGCCACGCAGTCTGAAACTCAGTCAATCATTTAGTCATTTCAGTATACCATTTGGTATATTATATTCACGCTGACTAAAATTTAGACAGTCAATCAGTCTGTCACTTAGTCTAGCCCTTAGTCTCTCATCCTCTTTGTCTCTTAGTCAGCCATTAATGCTCTTAAACGCTCTGTCATTCAGAATATACTCAATCAGTTACTCATTCAATTTCTGAGTCAGTTGTTGTCATTCAGTAAAACACTTAATCGATCAGTCAGTCTGTTACTCAATAAATCAGATTTAAATTTAGTAATGCACTCATTCTTTCACTCTGTCACCTTTTGAAATATCTCTTTCATTATGTCACCCAGTCAGTCCTTTAGTCGGACATTCATTCTGTCACACAGTCTGTCGCTCAGTAAATAAGTCAGTATTAAGGGTTTTTTTCACACAGTATGCCAGATAGTGTTTCAAAAATGTCTGTCATTCAGGTTATCTCTCAGTTAAATAATCACTCCTTTTCATCTGTCACTCAGTCTGATAATTAATAGGTCAATAAGCCTCTCAGGCATACCGACTCTTAGACTCTTTTAAAGTTTGTCGTTTAGTCTGTCATTCAGTATCTCATTTTACCTTTCACTCAGTCCTTCATTCAGTATGTCACACAGTCAGTCATTAGATATGTCAGTCTTGTATTCTTTCATACTGATTATGCACATTTAAATTTAATCAGTAATTCAGGCGGTTAATCTTTTTTACTTCATACGTTATTTGCTATGCAGTCTGCATTCATATCGTCTTTCAGTCTGTCACACAAAAAATACTTCAGTCTATCAGTCTTTCATTCAGTGTTTTACATAGTTTTACACCTTGTCTATCATTTAGCCTATAAATCAGTCTTGCACTTCATCAAAAATTTAGTCTATCACTCAGTATGTTCTTAAGCCTGTCATTCTTTATGTCTAACAGTGAGTGAATCAGTCTGTTGCACAGCCTTTCAGAATGGTAATACTCAATCAGTCTTTCACATTGTAAGATATCATTCGGTCATTCAAATTAATACTCATTTGGACAATTAACCTCACAATTGATTTGTAAGTCATTCAGTCTGTTACCCAGTCTCTTTTCCAGTCTTACAATCTCTCCTTTAGTTAATAATTCAGTCTATCACTCAGTACATCACTGGTTTTATTCAGTCTTTCAATCAGACAGTTATGCAGTATGTAACACAGTTTGTTACTCATCCTAACTTTCAGTGTATCATTTCTTCGCCTCACTCAAACTGTTTAAATGAACACTTCACCTTGCTACATTTGCTACGATGCAGTCGTGCCCTTACTTCAACTACTATGGTGAAGACTCCTCTTTTATTCAGCTTTTGTGATGTAGACCTCTCCTTTACCTTAACAACTTTGATGCAATCTTGTCCTTACTGCAACCTATAGTGAAGGCATCTTCTTACTTCAACTTATGTAATGTAAGGTGTCCTAACTTCAACTACTATGATGAAGACTTCTCCTTACTCAAGTCACTATGATTAAGACTTGTCCAAACTTCAACTACTATGATGAAGACTTCTCCTTACTCAAGCCACTATGATTAAGACTTGTCCAAACTACAGCTACTATGATGAAGACTTGTCCTTACTCAAGCTACTATGATTAAGACTTGTCCTAACTTCAACTACTGTGATGAAGACTTCTTCTTACTCCAGCTACTATGATTAAGGTTTGTCCTAACTGCATCTACTATGATGTAGACATCTCCTTACCGAAACTACTATGATGAAGACTTCTTTGAAATTTAACTACTAAAATAAAGACTTGTCCTTACTTCAACTCCCATGATAAAGAAATATCTGAACTTACACTTGTATGGTTTAAATTTCTTTTTTGCAAACACTTCTATGATGACGATTTTTCTTTACTGAAACTTGTCCTAAATTAACTACAACAACGAAGACATCTCCCAACTTCATCTAACGTGATGAAGACATCTCCTTACTTCAGCTACTTTAATGAAGACTTTATTTTTTGCAGCTGCTACAATAACTTTGTGAGGGTACTTTGCACAAATACTTAGCTAAGACTAAAAGTTGTCTTATTCACATAACCATCATGCTATATTATACATCGAAGCTCACGCTATTTTTAAATGGTTATTTTCATCTTTTAAAACAAAACAAAAAAAAACCATTATAATCACATAACGTGTATATAAATTGCAGCCTTTCATATAAAGAGCAATCATAAATTTAAGTATATTATGTTTGTCGATCAATTTGACTGTCGTTAACAAATATGTTACTGTGTTCCCTCATGTTTTTATGCTCCCGAAGGGAGGCATATAGTAATCGCACTGTCTGTCCGTTCGTCCGTCTGTCCTGTAAAATCTTGTCCTCGCTTCATATCCAAAACCGCTTGGGGGATTTTATTGAAACTTAACAGGAGTGTTAGTCACCAAGAGTAGTTTTGCATATCGCCGCTCGATTTATTTTTGGCAGAGTTATGGGAACTTAGTCATTTTTTACTCTAACTTGGAAATAAAACAATATTGTTCGTATTCAAGGCAAGACTGGCGCCTTTCTATTTCATTGAATAATTATGTCTTCAACCTTCATATAAGAATCGGAAGCAGAAAACATTACTTTACCATTTACCTTCAGTTTATTCAAAACTAAGAACAGTGTATACTATTGTATACATGTATATCTTCTTTATATCATCATTATTGTATTTGTAGTTTGCTGTTCTTACAAGCTAAGGACTGACTTGTATTTGGTGATGTTTGGTTGTGCTTAACCTTTTTATTAGAGATGTTGTTTTTTTTTCTTCCCATTGCCAGTTAATACACAAATATAAAAATATAGACCTATACCAAGAAATAATGTTTCTAACTTCTTTACTGTTTGTCACCTTATGCATAGTTATGTTTCTCTATCAAAATATTCCTTTGTGTTTACAGGCTTTTGTTATGTTAAAACAAGAGAAAAGAATAAACGTTATAATATTCCAAAAACATCAATTTATCTTTAGACTTAGACCGTTTGAAAGGGGAAGACGGAAAACGACGATTTTCATATATTTGTTATCGAATCAATAAAAATTAATGACAAACACTTAAGATCTGTAAAATACATGTATTCATTTTATTTAAGATTTTATACAGTAAGTAGTGTTTTGCAAAAACAAAAATATGTTTTCATATGTAGAACTCAGAACTCATACCGGTGTTATTGCACTGTTCAAAAGAAAATATTGAAGTATACATGACTAATGATTTCGAACCTCGTGACGCTTCACAGGAATGACTTCGTTATCAGATTTATTACAATAAAGGAAAACAGTACTCGTACATTTTTGCTCAGTTATTAGGTGTTTGTAAATACAGTACATATTGGAAATGTAATTGATAATGCAAGTTAATCTAAATAATTTCGCAGTATTGGGAACGTAATAAACTGTTTGATGATTCATGTTTTTTGCAAATGAAGGGACTATAGATATTCTGTAAATATTTCCCTTTTGAAAGTAATTTCTAGATATTATTTAGTGTAATATCAGCTCCATATGTTAATCTGTGTTGTTTATAATATTATTTCTTGTAGAAAGTTTTAATCACGTTAACAAGCACATGTGTAGATGTATGGTAGAACAATGAAGTAAACTTATAATTATATGTATTCATAATATAGCATACATAAAATTCTAAATATGATTATAAGCAAAACATGATTATAATTATTGAAATAATTTGTTATAGTAGTGTAAAGAAATTGAATAGTTGATGAGAGAATTATTGGTTAAATCTTCTTAAAATCCCAGGACCACAGTTACAAGTAGTTCCTATTTTACCAAGAAAAGATGTCTTACCAGCGGAAATGATTTTAATTGGCACCAAAATCATTTCTAACTTTGCTTCTTTATCAATAAAAATGTTAGAAATATAGTGCAGTCATTTTTTCAATTATATTGCAACAAAAATAGGAATGGTATGGTTTGAGAAGGAGATGTTTTGAGTACGAAAGAAAGACTTATGTCAACATTGTGTAACATGAGTAGAACATGGTTCGATCATTATTCTTTCAGAACATTTATTTTTCTACGTCAGTAAAATCAATGTGATCCTGAGACGTTTAAAATGTCTGAAATATTAGAATACTTCTTACATGTTAACACAATTATTCATTGAATTTCTTTACAAAAAATTTAATCTTGTTTTCTGTAAAATAAAATATGTATTGAATGTTGATGAGTTTTTTGCAATAAATGTAGATTAGTTGTTAAAAAATTAATTGTTCATTGCCGAGAAATGTATTGTGAATATGACTTTTTGAATGATTTTTGGTAGCAAGAAGCAGGAAGTGTGATTAAAAGACATAATGGTCTTAACGTTTAACCATTAACTGCTATAACTGCCTGACTCATTATTCAGTTTAAAATGACCTGTCGAGTCTTAACAGGGCTATCATTTGTAAACATAGTTTATGAATAGGAGACAAACCATAGCCATGGTCAAGGCCTGTGCTACTCAAGAGCGAGAACAGTTGGCACCAGCGAAGTAAATGTTAAAGAAAATAAGGTGTGTTGTTTCAGAGTCACTGAATATAAGAAACGATTTGTATTAATAAACTTTTGCTTGTCTTCTTCTTATTATTATTATTATATTACACTGACACATTTCCGAGTTCAGTTTCAGATATCTATCAAATCTGACTGTTTTTTTATTAACTGAATAAACCTCTTCTGTGCCAAATGCCGATTGATGGCACATTTATTTAACTACGTTGCGTGCCAAATCCCGATGTTTTGGCCGATTTCTTTTTAAGATCGGAATTATTACGTAAAATGTATAATTGTCTTTATAATTTAATTTAATTCTTCGTCAGTACGGGTAACCAGTATGACCGCCGCCCCTGCAAAGATTAGTTATTTTTTGTTGTTGGGGAAAGTGCAAAATACAGAAAACATGCCATTCCAGAGACACTTGTGGTGATTTCCCATGCTCAGTAAAACAGCAATGATACATATGACCTCAGTTTAACGTCTCATACAAACGACAATTAGTAATGTTTGCAATTAAACTCGCAACCCTTGATAAATAGTCCACCGCTTTACCACTGATGCGTTCTTGCATCATTCTGCCATTTTTATGGCGTAAAAAGAGCCACTTAGCGACAAGTGATTTCTCGTAAATTTATGTGTTAACTCGTCGACGAACATATATCAGCAGACAATATATATTTGTAGAAAATTTATATGCGGCATTTAAAACAATAAATTTTGTACAACTGAAGCACCACACGCCGAGCTATTTTAAAACAAAAATGATGAAGGAAGAAATATGCCTTTTCAGTTATTTGTCAAATTTGACGACATTTCATCTTAAATTCAAACGAATCACCTGATACAGATGATTGTTTCTTGGGAAAAGAGCTTGTTCGATCCACTTACGTTAGGGAACCATTTCGACAGCACGGAGTCAGTTCTTTATAATGTTTGTTTTAACCTAAGTTACATAGCTCCGAACCTCATTTTTTTCTACGTGTCAATTGTCGTGTCCTCAGTCAGACCACTTTTCTTTCAGAATGTAATTATATTGGCACAAACATTTGAATGTTAAAATTTAATGATTAAACTATAATTTCAATAAAACAATAAAATTATATCATTAAAGTTGATTACAAATAGTATGACAAATTACCTGTTGATTTTGCCTTTTAAGTATTCCAGTAGGGTACAGACAAACTGTAGTACACTATCGGTGTCATATTTAGAAATTGAATAACGTGACATGAATGTAAAACACTTCTGTGACTTATGTTTTTAGCTGAATCTAACACAGATTAAAAGCCAGTCTCTTAAAAAGAAGACAGTCAAGACCCATCAATGACTCATTGTTTCTTCGTAATTTCGAAAAGAAAATGTTTTTATGAATTGAACTCGGTGTATTTAAAACTAAATACTTCGGAAAGTCAGTAACCTTTTTTTCTGCATATTTCTCATTTCATATTCCCTTCCGTTTTCCAGTGTAACAACAGCTGAGTTACTGTAATATTGTTCATTGTTGTCGGACCGTCCAATCAATTCACATTAATCTGAATATTGGTGCTACCTATGCAGAAAACATTTTTTCATGCTTATTGTGTAGACCATTTGAATTTTACAACCTTATTCTGATATGTCGCTGAAGAGAAAAAAATAGTGTTGGAGGTAAGATAGTAACGTGTATTACTGAAGTTAATAATTATCAATTAGATTCCAGTATAAGTTACCAAAGTTTTATCATTACTATCCTTTTATATAATGTTTAACTAATGCAACTTACATTAATTAAGTCGATGACCGGTCTCTGTGTTCTCAATATGTATTAAACTTAAATATGGAAATTGGAAGATCACTCTCACCCTGGTAGAATTCGAACTAGCTGCCTCAATATCGGAAGCGGGGCACACTTAATTCATTGACCACTGTTCCTGCACACATTGTGTGCGCCATATTTATAAGAAACGTTGCAGCATGATCCTAAAATGGAATGTTTAATGATAAATTAGTTGTGAGTGTAAAACTGTTGTATTTTTAAGCAGATATCATTGCTACAGCTACTTTCCGAGGGGACTATAGTGTAGTGTTTGTGAGAAATTTACCCATTAGAAGGATAGAAGCTGTGTCACACAAAACAATAACATGGACTTCCATTTTAGAGTAGCAGAATGTATGAGGGATTGACGAAACATTTCTTCGATGCTTGCTAAAAGCTTTTACCTGCAAAAAAAGAAGCGGTGCTTCGAAAAAGATGGGACTCATTCAGATATTATATACGGTGAAACCGAAGTCCAATACATATTTTCGCTGCAAGTATGGGCATACTGCGTACAATACTTACTTGGTGGATATTCCAGATGTTCCAGAATCCATTTTCATTAAACTTATAAACGGAAAGCTTATAGGGAAAATAACGCTAAGCTATATTTAGGAGATGAGAAAACAATGTCACTCTGGATAGGCTATCAGCATTAGCTTTTTGGTGGGTGCTACGTAACACAAATAAGTTCATTCTATTGAGTCGAAAAAAGGTCAAGATGAAACGGGTGAACGGAGTGAGAAGAATGGTAAAAAAGGAAGAGGAAGTGACTGAAGAGTAGAGAGGAGTGAAAATAAGGGTGGGAGGTGTGCCTATGACGGAAATACACAGCTCTTAGATGTCCGGAAATGATCGCCTGTGGTACATTTATTGACTATGAGATGCAAAAGTCTTGCACGACACATAGCAAACTGTTTTTCATTTAGTGTTTGCATGTCAAGTTGTCAAGACATACAATGAAAAATGGATATATTGGATACACGAGAAAAGAGGGAGAAGACGAGCTTTAAAAGAGGTACTTCCCATCGGTCATGTGCCTCGTTCCGAAATGTTTATACGGATGGTTTTCCCTGTAGAACAGACCACAGCTATAGCTAAAAGTATGCCGGAATGCCCGTCGAAGCCTTAACGGACTTTCGGTCAATGGAATTTAAAAAAAGAATAAAAGAACCCAGTGAAAAAAGAGTTTCTAATAGAAAGTCAAAAGGAACCAGGAACAAGAAAAAGAAGCCTAGACAAGAGGCAACCGCAAGACGGAAATAACTAGAAAGGACACAGAACAGCAAGAAAAAATTGTGCCCATCGGAAAACAAGGATATCGTTGGATACGATTGATACTCCACAAATGAACACAAAAAAGAGAAAAATGTATATAAAGGAAAGTAGAGAGAGAAGAAAGTGTGTTGTGTTTCATGATAAAAGGGTCTGTATGTGAAAATTATAAAACTAAGGATGAAAATGAATGAACAGTAATTGGGGTGTTGGCTCATATAATAGGAGTGTGAGTACGTATAAGGTAAAAAAGTAAATGTTGAAACATCATGTTGTTAAATATTTATAATAAAGTTGTATGGCACTCTAAATCTTTACAAAAGCAACAACTAAAAAAAATATAATGAGACGCTTTATTACATATTAGTATGTCAATACAGGAAACCAGGGGTGCGGGCTGATTACTATTTTTTCATTCAATAACAACTTCACGCCATTATAGTCTTTCTTTACATACATTTCCACGTATGTTCTATGTAAAAAGATGCAAAGCACTTAAGCAGGCTCGTTTAAGATTACAAAATACAAGTCCGCCCTTATTTTTGAAGAAATGTCAAAGCACTAACATAAAATAAAAGGAAACGTCCGGTCATGAATCTTCTAAGATAGAGTTTGCCTGTCAATAGTGCTCATAATGAAATCTTATAAGAAAAACCTGCGGTTATGTATGTACATGTATGCTCCTCAAATAAAACTTCTCTAACCTGGTACTACACGTATTGGCAGTGCGTTGCACTTCACCAAACACAATATGCTCTCTTATCTTTTCGACTAAAATGTCAAAAAAAAATCCACAAACCTTTAGAAATTTCCACCAAAACTAGACTATAACTCAAACCCTATTGCACTAATTTGTTGAAAGATTACAAAATGATTTAATACAGTAATAGAAATGCACTGCGCAGGAACAATAACTCTTTCTTTGTTACGTTTGGAATTTTCACTCTGTTAAATAAATCTACACTTGAAACGCTCGATACATATCGTTCAGTGGTTGCTGAGAAATAGTCTGGACAAAAATTACAGTTCAAAATGCCTAAAACAGAAACAACTTCGTGAAACGTCAGCGAACCAGAATATTTTCTAATATGCACAGTTCCTATTAGTAGTAAAGCGTCCTATAAATTTTAATTGAATTCCAGTCAGTGGTTGCTGAGAAATAGTCTGGACAGACTTGATAGCTGAAAAGGCTTGAAAGGGCATAACTTTCTAAAAATAATTGAACCGAAACATGCTGTTTATAGGTACAGGTCGTCTTGGTAGTAAAGCTTCCTATAAAGTTTAAATGAATTTAAGTCAGTGGCTGGTGAGAAATAGTCAAGACAGACTTGATAGCTTAAAAGGCTTGACGTGGGCATAAAATTGTGAAAGAAAAACATGGAAATGTAACATGCTGCTAATAGGAACAGATTGTCTTTGTAGTAAAACTTCCTAAAGATGACGTTTCCATGAATTCATGCTAGTGGTTGTTGAAAAATAGTCTGGAAAATGTTTTGGGACGGACAGACGGACGAAAGGACGGACGAAGCGGCCAAACACAATATCCTCACTTATGTTTTCCACTAAAATGTCAAAATAAATCAACAAAGACCTTTCCACCAAAACTAGACTATTACTCCAAACCCACTCATTTGTTGAAAGTTTACCAAGTGATACAATATAGTAAGAGAAATGCACTGCACAGGAACAATATTTCTTTCTTTGTTACTTTTAGAATTATCTCTCGTCGTTAAATATTACTTGTACACTACCTATGAAACTTTCCATTAATTCCGTTCGGTGTTTGCGGAAAAATAGTCTGGAAAAATAAAATTAAAATGCAAGAAAAAAGCATAAATTTATGAAAAATCAGTGAACCAGAATATGCTGTTAATATGCATAGCTCTTCTCGAGAGTTAAGCTTCCTTTAAACTTTCAATGAACTCCAGTCGGTGTTTGCTGAGAAATAGTCCGGACAGACCTGATAGCTGAAAAGGCTTGAAAGGGGCATAATTTTGTGAAAATCATTGAACTGAAATATGCTGCTAATAGGTACAGCTCCTAAAGCTTCCTATGAAGTTCCCATGGATTCCAGGCAGTGGTTGCTGAGAAATAGTTCGGACAAAATTTTTGGACGGACAGACAAGCGGAAAGACAGACGAAGTGGTCAAACACAGTATTGTTGCACCCCCTTCAAATTGTGAAAGAGCTGTTCTCTTCTCTACGAATCAGGATAAATTAAGCTTAAGGCGAGTCAGAATTTCAATATGCCGTTTGTCACGCGTTAAATACGAGACAACAACATGAAAGGGAGTAGGATTTCGTTAACCCTAATGAGAGATGAATAAGATGTTTTCAAGTTCAGTCTATCATCTTATTATTTGTTCTTGGCTTTTATTCATGTAACATGCACCATCAGGTATAGACATATACATAAGATAATCTGGCTTTAACCAGATTGTTATTAATTGTGTGTATCAAATAAACATATACGTATTCTTATATTAACTTTTAAAATATCCGAGTTCCAAGTATAGAGTACAGTATAGATTTACCAGAATGGGTCAACTCTTAAACCTGGTCAAGTCAGAATCTGGTCATATACCAGATTGGGACAAGTTCCAAATATGTGTTTAAGCCTTTAAGTGTATTATACCAACTTTATAAATATATAAAACTATATAAGGACCTGAGATCAGTGACAGGTTAAATGTTTATCTAATTTTTACGGAATACCGTTAGGGCCATCGTGGTTAGACGTTATAATCCAGAGGGCGACAATGCGATAGTGCGATAATGCGATGGCGACAATACGATAATGCGATGGCGACAGTGCGATAATGCGATGGCGACAGTGCGATAACGCGATAATACGATGACGACAATGCGATAGTGCGATGGCGACAATGCGATAACGCGATAGTGCGATAGCGACAATGCGATAGTCATATCGTACTGTCGCCAGCGCACTATCGCATTGTCGCCATCGCACTATCGCGTTTTCGCATTATCGTACTGTCGTCATCGCATTATCGCACTGTCGTCATCGCATTATCGCACTGTCGCCATCGCACTATCGCATTGTCGCCATCGCATTATTGCACTGTCGCCATCGCACTATCGCATTGTCGCGTTATCGCACTGTCGCCATCGCACTATCGCATTGTCGACTATCGCCTTCCGGGCCTCAATCTTAACTACTGACAAATTAACTGACGACATAGAATAAGAAGGAAAACACCGACCACATAGGTAAAGAAAGATTATCATATAGACAAAGAAGGATTGTCGATAATGGTTAATAGGCGTGAAAATGGTCATGATTATTGCACATTATATTGAAAGTGACATGTATATTGAGATGTTGAAAGTTGTATTTTCTATGTTCTCTTATTTAGATATAGCCTATGTATTATATTCAAATAATGATTTTCATCAGATGGTTATAAACTTATTACAATTTGAAATGTTTCCTGAAAGAAGTCATTGCATAAAATTAAAAAAATAGTTGAACAATCCGTATTAGTGTGTGACACACTTGTTTATCACACCTTTCAATTTCCCAGGCAATTGATTGATGTCGCGTGCTTAAAAACACTTGATCGGTAGAACAAGTATAAACTTTATTAACGACTTTTGTGTCGTGTGTTTCATGCCTAGCGGGAAGTAAATAAATATCAAATAAAAGATAAGCCACTTGTATTTTGATTTTAAATGTAAAAGTGCACGTTAGAGTGGAATTGTTGCTTTTTGTATTGTGCATAACAATGCGTTGGCTACGGCGTTGGCGTTGGTTAAAGTTTTCGTACCAGTGTAGGTTTTAGCTCACCTGTCACGTAGTGACATGGTGAGCTTTTGTGATCGCTTGATGTCCGTCGCCCCTCCATCCCTCCATCAGCATTTTGCTTCAAATGACATCTCCTCCTAAACCACTGGGCCAGTTGCAACCAAACTTGGTAGCAATGATCTTTGGGTGGTCCCCTTTCAAAGGTGTTCATAAAATGGAATTCCATGCAGAACTCTGGTTGCCATGGCAACCAGAATTTTTTTAAAAAATCTTCTCCAATACCGAAACGCCCAGAGCTTAGATATTTGGCATGAAGCATTGTCTAGCAGACTTCTACCAAGTTTGTTCAAATCATGACCCCCGGGATCAGATTGACCCCGCCCCAGGGCATCGTTTTGTAAAGGAAAAACTTAAAAAATCTTCTCTAAAACCGCAAGAGCTGGAACTTAGATATTTGACATGTAGTATTGTCTAATGGACCTCTACCAATTTTGTTCATACCATAACCCCCGGGGTCAAATTGGTCCCACCCCGGGGCATACATGGATTCATATTGGAAAAACTTTAAAAATCTTCTCCAGAACCGCAAGAGCTAGAGATTAGATATTTGACACGTTTTATTGTCTAGTAGGCCTCTACCAAGTTTGTTCAAACCATGACCCCTGGGGTCAAATTGGTTCCACTCCGGGGCATACATGGATTCGGATTGGAAAAACTTAAATCTTCTTCTCCAGAACCGCAAAAGCTAGAGCCTAGATATTTGACAGGTTATATTGTCTAGTGGACCTCTACCAAGTTTGTTCAAACCATGACCCCAGGGGTCAAATTGGCTCTGCCTTAGGGGATATGTTGTTTTGTATAGAAAAAAAAAACTTTAAAAATCTTCTTCTTCAATACTGCAAGGCCCAGAGCTTAGATATTTGGCATAAAGCATTGTCAAGTGGACCTCTACCAAGTTTGTTCAAATCATGACCCCTAGTGGTCAGTTTGACTCTGTCCAGGAGCATATATGGTTTTGTATAGGAAAAACTTAACAAATCTTCTACTGCAGAACTGCAGGAGCCAGAGCTTAGATATTTGGCATGTAACATTGTCTAGTGGGCCTCTATCAAGTTTATTCAAATCATGACCCCTAGCGTCAAATTTGCAGTAGGCATATATGGTTTCAGATTGGAAAAAATTGAAAATCCTTTTCTCCAGAACTACAAGAGCTGGAACTTAGATATTTGGCATGTTGCATTGTTACGTTTACCTCTATCCAGTTTGTTCAAATCATGACCCCTGGGGTTAAATTGGCTCTGGCCCGGAGCATATATGGTTTCAGATTGGAAAAACTTTAAAAATCTTCTCCAGAACCACAGGAGCTAGAGCTTAGATATTTTGCATCTTGCAAAGTCTAGTGGACCTGTACCAAGTTTATTCAAATCATGACTTCAGGGGTCCAATTCACTGTGCCGCGGGGATATATGATTTTGTATAGGAAAAATTTCTTCCAGAGAACCACAAGAGCCAGAAATAAGATATTTGGGCATGTAGCATTGTCTAGTGAACCTCTACCACATTTATATAAGTGTTGATCCGTGTGATAAGATTAGCCCTGCCCCAGGGCATTTATGGTTTGGGATTGGAAAAACTTCAAAAATCTTTTCCAAAACTGCCAGAGCCAGAGCTTAGATATTTTGCACGTAACAGTGTCTAGTGGACATCTACCAATTTTTTTCAAATCAAATTTGCACCAGCGTGGGGTATATATGGTTTTGTATAGGAAAACTTCAAATCTTCTTAATTGGAACCACAAGCCCAACAGCTTAGATATTGGGCATGAAGTACCAAAATTAAAATGTTTTCACTCTTTTTTTCACAACTTGGCAAGCTCAAGGTCACACTTAGAGTTCAGAGGTCAAAAATAGGGCCCATTTGGATTGTCCAGGTCATAACTTCGTCAACCACAAAAGAACACACCAAAGCAGACTTGTACTGACGAAATTAATAGGTGAGCCATCACGGCCCTCTTGAATAGGTGAGCCATCACGGTCTTCTTGTTTGTCTAAGTCATTCAAGATATTGGCTTGAAACTTTGCATACTTGTTTATGACCACAATCCCCATCAGAAGGCAAGAGTACATAACTCTGTGAATAATATATCTAAATGCGTTATACCTGTATACAAGAAAATACTTTCATAACCGCGTAAGAGAATCAGCAATTTGTAGAGAAAATTGTGTGATAGGACACAAAGACAGATATGATTTTGAAAAAATCTTTTATTGAAAGTAGCTTGTAAGCCATTGAAGTGTGATCTCTGCTTCTTCCATGGTTTCTGGTGGAGCTTTTCCTACAGCTTCTAACAGTTCAAACAGGGTGCTCTGAACTGGCTCCTCGCATCCAGTTACTGGTGGCGACGTAGTTGATAACCGGAGAGCTGCCACATCCCCAATATCAACTGGAAACAAGTAGTCCCTGGTACCTTTACAAGAAAACAAAGCAAACTTATGAGGAAAAAACAACACTTTGTACATTGCAATACCTTGTATCCAAAGAATAATTATCTTCGTATGACCCATGGACAACGCATGCACAAAACAAGAATGTTACTCAATAGGCCTGCTTGGCGGATCGCAAATAAATTGGTACAAAACATAAAAGTTATGTTTAATTTTGTGTGTATTTTTAAGACAAGTTTGGATGTCTTTAGTGACACTTTAATCCATTGAATATGATGCTAATTCTTTCTGTTTCTCTAATATTCTAATATATTCCTGTCTGCATGTGTTTTTTTGACTATATTTTCAACAATGCATATTCTTGCATCACTAACTGTGAGGGAATTGAATACTTTTTAAGCACATTACTTGTATCAAGTACCAACCCTGTGGCTCAGTGGTAGAGCGTCCGCCTCGGGGTCGGGAGGTTGCGGGTTCGATCCCCGCTGACTGCAATAAACCAAAGTCGTTAAAAAAATGGTACTAGTAGCTCCCTTCATTGGCGCTCAGCATTTTTAGGGTAGTGTTAGGACTGGTTGGCCTGGTGTCAGGATAATGTGGCTGGGTGTGGTAACGCGCCATGTTTCTACAGCGTGCTATCCCAGTGTAGCAGACTATATCTGCCTCAAGTAGACACCGTCTCCATATGACTGAAACGTTGGCAGGACGTCAAACCAACACACACACACACACACACACACACGCACACTTATATCAAGTGTCAATAATTTATTACTAGTAAATGCGCCAAATTGGTATTGTAAGAAATAATACATGTAGGGCTATATTATGTATATATTTTTCCCAAAAATATCGGACTTTTATATTGGCGAAAAGATGTAGTAATACGTTATCTACCAGTCATTTGTAGCCACGCCACATCACCGGTGGAAAGGAGGAGGGAAGCAGTGGTTTGACTTTTCCGTTTCCGTTTCTCCCCGCACTGCGGGGTGAATGCGTGGGTTTGTTATAGTGACGAATTATATAGTGAGGATTTTGCCAAAGAAAGTCCCAATAGGGCGAGGGAAATAACCAGGGATCCTACTATCCGAATGACCCCGCCGGGGGACGGTTGGCCCAAAGTCAAAAGTCTCCGCAATTCACCAGGGGTGGGGTAAAAAATGACTGATTTCTTATACCATTAAGTTCTGGAAAGTTGTATAGCATGTCTGGTTTTCCATGGAATTCATGTCGGTTTTGACGTCTAATCTGATGGTCGTTCTATTCTTGCTGTATGACATCCAGCTCTTTTTGTATTATTTGGGTAAAGCAAAATCTCACACATTCTCTGAAGAAAATACAGCAATGTGACATGTTATTTACTTAACGAATATGAATGTATCTTCAAATAGTCTGTCCCATTTTTTTCCAAACAAATGAGAACATTCTTAAAACATTTCAAATCTTCAACAAGTGGTATATAATATGGCTCCTGTAATAACGACTTGGTGGGTTGGATAAAAACAAATGATGAAGATGAAATTTTCTCCTTGCTTATACATACAAACGCTATCAGGACCTCAGTTTAGTAAACTAACAAATGTGCTTTCCACGTTTTGTTTATATTCTTGACAGTGTTTGGTAATGTGATCATCACATTGCTGTTAAATCTATCTATTGTCATCCCTATTGATTATCGAATCTGAAGGGGCCAGAATTTTGGTCCGAATTTGGCAACAGTAGGCAGAACCGATCTACTTAAAAGACCAGCTAATGCGGCCAGAAAACCGCCGCTTTGCGTTTGGTGCTAAGTATATTATACAAAGTTCATACATGATTTTAAAAGTTCGCGTTTAATCAAAACTCACATGTGGAGGTCGTTAGCAGTGGAGAAGATCCCCGTGCTTTCTAATTCACCAAGAGTTTCCTGCCATGCTGCTATACACATTTCGTGAAGTCTCCTCCACCAACTTTCTATTCTCTGAATGTAAAAGACAGTTGCGCTATGAGGACATAATGATATATTCATATCGATTGTAACTTGATATCATAGTAATTACATCTTATATGCGTTAGTCCAAGCCTTCCAAGGTCCAGAACCAAAATAGAGCACGTGCACCGTCCGTCGTGCGCAAACCTTTATTTGAAATGACATCCTTGTCTTTGATCTTTGTGTGACCATCTACCAAATTAAAATATTGTTCTGCTCCGCGGATGAACTATTGGCTACAAAATTAAAAAAGGACCGTCTTTAAACGACGCTAAACTCTAACACCATAACTTAACACATGTGAAACTCTGTCAAAATAACTGGACTCGGTCCCCATCTCTTAAGATTTTCGTCATGTCTAAAAGTAAGTTTGTATTGTAATTAACACATTCTCTTAAACGGCTTCGCCATTTTTGATCAAATTTAATAGGAAATAACCGAACTATGATTCCTGGGCGACTCTCCACAATAATTTGCTATCATCATTCCTCTCCTCCAAACAAGATCTCCGTTTCTTAAAACAGTAAAAGTTTCAGTTTACGTCTTTTCCTTAGAAAGGGGTTTGACATTTGCAATAAAATATGTTTTACAAGTCACAAACAAACCTGATTTGAAGGTGAACTTCCAATTAGCACACTTTTTTCGCCAGCCATTTCATCTTCACGAAACCAACGGAAAGCCTTTTGCATGTTTGCAATAACACCGTTTTCGCTGCCTGCATCCATTCGAAGGCATCGTGGCGTTCCTAAATTGAGAAATATACATGTACATACACACTCTTTAGAAATTCCTTGGTCAAGAAGGCAGACATAAACCCTTGTTGCTGAGCAGACTAATCCGACATGACTGCTAAATCAGTACGAGCACTTTGCACACCAAAACAAGCTTCTTTATCACATCTTATACATATTTCAGCGATTAATATCAAATAGTCGTTCAAAGTAAATCATGACAAAGCACGATGATGTTATCTGCGGGTATTGGGCTCGAACCCATGATCGCCGAACTGATCGACTCAGTTACAGACAGGTTTAACCCTAGCCCGGCGGTTAAATAGATGATATATAATTTGAGTGAATATTTTTAAAATTTAATCTTTTGTAAATCAAAATACACGATACCTCTTGCCTTGGTGACGAAATCAAGGAAATACGATGCTACAACTTTTGGGTCATTGTTGGTTCTGTTCACTCTCAACCATAATACTTTCCGGGAGTACCTGATGGTAACAAAAGCAAACTTATATTAATATCAGTACTCTATTAATAATGTTTATGTTGCACAAATACTACTTTCTTTGATTAGATATGGTAAATGCTCCAAAGAGGAAGTTTATAATTTCACCATATCACGAAAGTAAGAATGGTATCTCACTATTTACACTTCCGTGACCATATTTAGGAATTCTGCATGGATTATTAAATAGCTATTATATAGGCCATTTGTTCAGACCTGGTCATTTTATTTATAGCATGGATAATTCTACAATTTAATTTAGGGGTTTCAGTTCTAACATGCAATTTTATGTCAGTTCATTTTTACTATTAATCCAATAAATGTTGAACAATTAATGGTTGTCAAGTGGCCTAGTGGATATGATACTAGCCTCTTAATCAAGATGCCCTGATGAGATGGTCCGCTTACAGCATTTTTTTTTAGATTCTATTCTTGTGAACTTAAATATCACTACCAGATCAAAATTATAATAAAGCAACAAGTGACGATTGTCCCAGAGGTGTATGACCGCCGATGTGTGACCTTGACCTTGGAGTTACCGACTTCAATCTTATGCGCAACACATAGTCTCATAATGATAAATAACAACCTTATGAAGTGGACACAAAATCCAGAAGGACGCACGGATATGGTCTTGGTCCTGTTATAATTTTAGAAATGTAGCCACCTTCTTCATTCAGTTATATTAGCAATTAAAGACATAGACTAAAGAAAATACTTATATGCAAGCCCCATATAAATAGACTACGTAAACTGTACGTGAATTAATGATTATTATGCTATACGGAACAGGACTAATATGGCTGTAACCCCCTTTTTTGTATTCAGGAATCAGTGCCATTTTTAAGCGGTATTCTGGATTCAGGGGCCATTTTAAGCGATATTCGGGATTCGCTTTTCTTGTCAAATAGTATTCGACTATTCGGGTTTCGCGTTTTAACAAATATTCTATATCAGCAAGTGGTATTCGACTATTCGTGAGTCACCCTCAAAATTAAAGGGTATTCGGGATTCAGGGGTAGGGATATTACAGCCAAACCTATTGAAAGGTATATATAAGATCGCTTTTATATAACGGATACTCTTGGTTCCCAGAACTCACCCATCAATAGCACCGTGAATTGCCAGGCCGTAACGTTTAATTTTATCGTAACCGTCAACATGAACTAAATAGTTCGGTCCGTTGTTGCGATATATACTTCGAGTGAGTCTGTGATTACGCCTTCCTTCCACGCCGTCTTGATCCAATATCCGAAGTTGAGTAAGAACAAGGTTTCTGAAACAAATTATATGCAAATTCAAAGAATTCTAATTGGATGAGGTCACACATTCGTCAGTTCAAATAAGTAAGCGATGTCGATCATAGCGTAAAAATAGCTTGGTATCACTATCTAGAGCAAAATAATCATTACGTACGTATATTCAGCAGAAGATGTACATAATTACCTGGTTACGGACATTCCGTGTCGCGAACGCAGTCTTTGACACATGAAACAACAACCGAGATTGCGCCCGCTACCTTGGAGTTCATGCTGTAAACAAAAAATACGAATAGTTTATTGAACATAATGTAAAATGCCAATTACCAGACAGAATATGCAAGTATTCTGTATTAGGTAGTAACTAATCAGCGGATATATAACTATATTTTTTTTGTATTTTGATGAGATACATGTCTCACAGTCAGCTCGGCCCTATTCCAACTCGGCAATGGTCAACTTGGCCCAATTTTATAAATATACTTTTGTTTTATCACTCTGTATTGTTGGAACCACATAATTAATATATGGACTTATTCACAAACGTGGAAAGATGTTTTCTTAAAATATGATTATAACATTTTTGGTAACTTGATCAAACAGGTTGTTTCTTTACCATGATAATCTTAATTTAAAGATTTGTCAATTACAAATAATTTAAGTGAAATTAAAAAACCATCAAAGGAAACACATTTGTATTATATTAATTTTTAATGAATCTGCCGGAATAAACGTAACGAATTTCTTCTAAGTATACTTTAATTCTGCAGAAGTACAATGTACAATTATGTAATAATATACCAGATATCTCTTACTTTTCATTGAAAACAGCTTGCCTTGATAACATGCAAGGAAGCGGTTTAATAGAATAGGGGCGCGCGACCCTTACTTACTTGATGACGTCACACGTTACAAGAAACATAACGTGCAGACAGGCGCAGGTCTGCTTGGAACTCCAATATCTCGATGAATACAAAGTTAAAAGCTAACATCGGTCTCGAAATGGAGCTAACAATTGATATGATCTACAGAGAACAAAATTAAAGGTTGAGTGTTCAATTCAGTGTTCAAATAGCTCGATAAATACAACGTTAAAAGCTAAAATCGGTCTCGAAATGGAGCAAACGATATGGTCTACAGAAAACAAAATTAAAGTTTGTCAATCAGGACAAGATCTGGATCACTAGGCGCTTGATGAGAAGGTAAACAGATGCATAAAGAAAAGCGCCCCGTAATTTTATAAGACACAATCACCATGTTCATAGCATTACCCTCCCCACTAAAACAATGGTCTCTTATTAAGCAGTACAAGACAGAGCAATTACAAAATCAGACCTGCGTTGTGTCTTACAAAGGATACGGGTACCATTTCTTAAATACCTTAATGTAATAACTCATAAAATTAATTAATTTAATTACTGAATTATTTAATTAGAGATAGCATCGGTTAATACTTAAAATTGTACATACAATAGACTAGAACTGGATATGATTGAGAAAACAATACATAAGTTGTAAGTAACATTTAACACTTCAGGCATACATGCATATCATTTACTTTGATTAACATCTTTACTGATAATTTTAATATCATTATTCATGAAACATCACTTTCTCTTAGAACGCGTAACATCATGAACTATTATTTTACTTTACAGATGTACAATATGGTAGCTGTTGATAGTTTATACATGCAAGACGGAAAATTTACAATCATGAATGACCATCAGACATTAAAATTGACCAATAATAGACAAGTAAGTACATACTAAACGTATACAAGTTTTATTAAATATAAATAGACTTACACACATTCGTCAAGTCTTGCTTAAATAAGGCATCTTCATAATTGAAATAATAATGGTTTAACAATTGCAACAATTTATAACTTCAACAATTTATAACCAACTTAAACTTATTTAATGATAATTAAAGCTCAGGACTTATTTTTAGGATAAAGTACCTGTTATAAGTACACGAAAGACGTCCGTTTGAGCTTGCTTACCGAAATAATCTTGAGCAAGTATCAATACCTTTCTATATTGCAAAATTGTATAAGCATATTTAAACAATTAAAAACATCAACAATTTAAGATTAAAGTACTATTTAACGTCATTGCCCTAATTTCCTCCTAGATAACAAAACATTTCATAATACATGCATAATATTTATACCATTATCTCGACAGTGCATAAGATTTACACAATATATGTGTTGACAATTTAAGTTCCGAAGGCACTGACATATACACACTTGTGATGTAGAGCAACATAAAACTAGTGTCTTAAGGTAAGTACTATTTAGTACATTTGTCAAGAAAAACATGTATGAAAACTCCTTAATGGTTATTTATCCTTAAAGGTAACTTGCTTATAATAATATATATAAGAAATCAATATTTAATGTATATAAGCTATCCTACAGAAATATACGTTAACTGTTATTTAATCATAATTAATTCTATTGTTTAGAAACTTTAATGATAAATTTATTATATAGGTACAATGAGATGTGACTGTTATACAATTATTAGAAAAAAATTACACAAGAATTGCGGTAAAATTAAGGTAAACACTTTACGATTTTACAGCTTGGTAATTTATATACCTTATGCTAATTACAATCTTCTTCATTGAGTATGTATATTTATTCCACGTGGTTTAAATGTGAAGAACACATGACCTTACTTCATAATTATGAATCAAGTTTCGAATTTATATTCTGTTATATATTATGTTATTTTTCTTCGTTATCATATTTTTGTATATTTCTTTGCGGTTTGATAATCACTTGACATGTTTATGATTTCGGAATATACCAATTAACTTGTCCCTCTTTTCAGATACTATTCTTTGTAACTTTTCCAATCCAAAGTACTTGCACTCCAGAATAAGTTCTTTAAGGTCCAATTTATTGTCCGGCAAAAATGATGCAGGCATTGTTTCACCCTGCTTCGTATACCTAAGGTATTGCAATATGTACTGAAAATTACGATAGTCTCTATCGACAAACACTTCTTTTTTTACCTCCATTGCGACCAATTTTAACAATCCTTATTCTGCTGACAATGTACTTCTAGTTGTTGTGAATTGTCTCCCCCCATCATTCAAATTAACCACTTCTTGTTGTTTTTTTTTATGTCCTATAACCTGTCTTTCATTTCTCTCTCTTTTTTTTTATTTTCCCTCTCTTTCTTTTTCACTTTGCACTTGTTTTTCTTTCTCCTCATTTTCATCACTACGTTTTCTATCCTTTATTCTCAATACATTCTTGTTCTTTTTCTCTTTCTCCTTTTCTATGCTTTCTTTTTCCTTTATTTCAATTTCACGTTTTTCCTTCTCCCATCTTTCACATTCATCTTTTCTTAATTCTCTTTCTATACTCTCTGTGGCTAGTCTTATTTCCTCCCTGACTTGATTAATCTTTCTCTCTTGGTCCTTTTTTTCTTTTTTGTGTCTCTCTTCCATTTAGGTCATTTGACTCCACCTCTTCACCAATGTCGCCAACTACTAGTGCTTCTAAACTTGCCATTTCAGATGCGGAGGATGATGATGAAGATGACGTGGATAATGATGATGTCGTTGATGTTGTTGATGCTGATCTTGATGATAAAGATGGCGACGTACTTCTTGGTTGTTTGGCAGGCTTCGATATGCTTTCACTTTTTCGTTTCTGTCCACCGATGTAAAGTTGTGGTCTTGTTGCAATACGCCAGGTTGGCGACTGATTTCCATTGAACCGGTTATCCAAAATCATGGTGTCAATGTCTTTGATAAATTCCTGCAAGCAGGCTTCTGCCACAGCTCCACGTTGACCTATCGTTGTGTGGAAGCGTATAAAATCTTTCCTCCTTGTGTGGCATACTTGCCCTGGTGTATTCCGTAGAAATAAACTCCCACACTTGGTGCTTTTGAAATTTATTTTTGAATGTTGCTCAATAAGATGAGCCCGACACTTACCTCTTGTTGTGAAGTGCATGTCACCGCACGTGCGACACGTAAACCGTTTCTGAAAGTATATAAATACACCATGCTTAGTTATTAAATAAAACACGATCTCTTTTTACAATATGTATTATAATTTACAGATTTGTGAGACCAAGATTTGTCTGTTGAAACAAAAGATATCAAAGTAAGTATATTGAAGTAAATGGCTGTCATAAGGCTTCAATTTACCCTTATGCACAACACGCAGTTTCTCTCTAGAGCCACCCTGAATGCGGTACAGGATGTCACTTATTATAGTGACTATTGAATAAAGACCTTTCCATGGTTGGTAAGTTTACCACTGTGACCAACTTTTCTCGGAGGATTGTAATACCAGAAACGGTCACCCTCGGAATACAGAATTTGATGACTATTTAGATCATATGTTTTTTTCATGGCGTCACTAGAAAGTGAAAGCCTGGTTCGAGCAAATTAACTAACTTGTGCTAGCCTAGACTCAAGTTAAGCTACAAAATCTAACCCATGTTTTGGTACTGTTTCAGTTTGATCTAATCAGATTTGCCAAATACTCAATCAATAGGCAGTCTAATTTTAGAACCAAACATTATTGTTCTTGGTGTAACACCGGCACAGACGAACGATATGCCATCAAACAGAAAGGTAAATATTTGTTCCAATCATTTCTATGTTCAAACACAAAGGCTGTAAGCATATTGAGGATACTTCTGTTTGTTCTTTCTAGAAAACCTCCACCTTGCGGACGGGAAGGAGTAGTTTTGGTCTTTTGAATACCTAAAGACTTGCAAAATAATCTTGATTTCTTTTTGGAGCCCTGATCTGTATGAATGGAGACGGGCACACCAAACCTTAACAAATATGCTCAATAAGTGCATTTGTAGCTGTAACAGTTTAAATATTCGGAAGGGGAATGACTTCTGTCTTTTTAGTAAAATAATCAGAAACAACCAAGTAAACATGTATCGGTTATCATTTTCTGTTTTACCTAAAGGACCTACGAAAACTATTGCTATTCTTTCCGGTCTTTCACCAGAGTTAAACGTGTTCATAGGTGCCTTGGATTTCTTATGAGGCATTTTTCTTGAAGCGCATACTATACATTTCTTCCACCACATTTCTACATCTTTTCTTTGACCATACCAATAAAATCTTTGCCCGACCTTTCTCAAAGCTTTCTCAATCCCTAAATGGCCACTGGTCACAGTATCATGTAACTGTATCAATACAATTTAGTAAGACAGGTAATACAAGTTGGACTTCAATTGTATTTCCAACATCACTCTTCCACTTTCTGTACAAAATGTTCTCTTTTACTACAAGAGATTCCCATCTGTACCAGAAATATTTTAACTCTGCATTATGTTCAGAAACAGCATTCCAGTCTGGTTTCTCATTTACTTCAAACCAGCTTAACACATGCTTTATAATCGGGTTCTGACTTCTGCAAGTCAACTACACACTCTTAGTCTAAATTATCTACACCAAATACAGTTTGTTCTTTTACGTTGTATCTTGTACTTTTAGCAGTACTACTTGGTTTACTATCAACTTGTATTTCAGTCATGTCCTTGTCTTTGCTTATATTTGTTCCGCTACCTGTTTTGGTGGAAATACTAGTTCTGCTATCTCTACTTGGTGGTCCAGGTACGAATCTTTAAGTTTCTTGTCAGACAATGATCTGACCTCTTTAGTGTCTAAAGTACTACATTGTTTACTTGACATTGGCCCAATCTTCATGTCACTTTCATTAGAACGAATCCTGGTAGAAGATGGATCGTTCACACTACAATCAATACTCTTGACTGAAGCTACCTCACAAACTTCTAGTTTGCTTTTAAGCTTATTTTGCTCTGATGGTTGTTCTATCTTTTTATCATGCTTAAGTGCTACTCTAGCAACTGTAAGATAATCAAATCTTCTTTCTACTATATCACAATGTACACAGTTCTCGTCATAACACGGTCTCCGGCTAAGTGCATCAGCATTGTTATGAACCCTGCCAGGTCTATGTAGATTTCATAATCATAGTTTTCAAGAATATCTATCATTCTACATAACTGACCTTCTAGATTTTTGAAGTCTGTTAACCATTTGAGACTGGCATGGTCAGTTCTGATGGTAAACTTTCGCCCGTATAACTAATGGTGAAAATATTTTACCGTCGATATTACACTGAGGAGTTCTTAACGTGTAGTACAATATCCTTGTTCTGACCTGGTAAAGCATTTGGAGTAATACGCGATAACCTTTTCCTGGCCATTTTGTACTTGCGACAAGATTCCGCCAAGTGCTAAGCTAATTTAGGACTAGTGGTCAATGCAACTTTCAAGGTTACAAAGGCCTGTTCACATTCTGAGGTCCACAAATACTTGTGACCCTTTTCTGAAAGTGCATGCAAAGGTTTTGCTATAGTTGAAAACTTAGGAATAAACTTCTTGTAAAATGAGACCAGAGATGTAAAGCTTTCAATCTCTTTAGTTTTTCTTGGTTTTGGCCATTCTTTCACACTTTTAACCTTATCAGGACATATAGAAATGTCATCCTCACGTATCACATGACCCAAGAATGCAAGCTGTTTTTGAAAGACATGACATTTCTTTGGATGCAACTTTAAACCAGCTTTTCTTAGCATGTCCATAACTTTTTCTAAACTGACCAGGGCTTGATCAAAAGTCTATGCAAAGACAGTTATGTCATCTAAAAACAAGACTAATATATGCCAAATAAGACCTTGTAATACCATTTGCATGAGTATTGTGAAAACATAGGACTTTTTGAAAGACCATAAGGTTGTTTACAAAATTGCCATTGTTGACCACATTGCAAGCTAAACGCTGTTTTATGCCTACTTTCTTTATCAATATCAACCTTCCAAAAGCCAGATTTCAAATCAAAAACTGAGAACCATTTTGCAGATGATAATGCATTTAAATTGTCTTCGATTGTAGGAAGAGGCTCATATTTCTTTACAGTGCAACAGTTTAACAACAGTTACTGTATTTTCATAAACTGTATATGGTTCAATATTAAAATTTACAATTGTTATCGGAAAATTGCCATTTTCTTGACCAATTAAAGTATTGGCTACTAACCATCCTGATTTCTCAGCAAAATCCAAATTTGGCTCTATTAAACATTCCCCTTCTCCTCTCAGGCTCTCTAAAGTTTTCCATTCTAGAGTAGCTTCTGTTTCAGGGGAAATAACTACGGATTCAGTTACAGGTATTCTACAACAATTGGCTGGTGCATCTTTCTGATTCATAAAACATGGGATTCTCTCCCCTTTCAGAGTAATATACCCTTTACTCAACATTATATCACAATTGTGTTTAAACAAAAAATCTAACACAATAATGACAGGTTGCTTTATGTCAGCATCAAAAACTTATGAACCACTTTCTGTTTTCCTATATATATTTCTATTTCTGCCACTCACAAGTAACGTAATGAATTGAACTTTGCACAACCTCAATAACTGGTCTTATTGAATAAGGCCACTTTTCAACAGTTTCTCTACTTATTATGCTGACATTTGCACCACTATCAATAAGCATCGTCAAGTCACTATTATTTATAGTAGCCGAAAGAAAGTATCCATGGTCAGAACCTAAGTTATTTAATGCACTTTGGGACCTTTTTGATTTGTCAAGCTGCGATCCCCAGCTGGACTTGTTTGCGTTTCCCTGGAAAATTCGGCGAAACCTATGCTGATCAGTATTTCCGCAAGACAAGTCGTTGTCTTGATTACCTTTATTGTTACGACCATACCACAGAAACCATTATTATGAAATCTATTGTCATTTCTCGGATATCTTGGTCTGTTTTCACTATGGTGCCTATTTCTTGACTGATAGAAGCTTTGGTTTGATGCCTGATTTCTACTACCCTGATTATTATGCCAACTGTTATTTTGTCTACTTTGACAACCTCTTTCTCTCTCTTAACCTATTCTATTTGCCGATTGAGACAAGATAATTTCTTTGTCACTACCCACATTATCTACTTTACAAACAAGCTTATTCTGTTTCTATCAGCTAATCTATGTGCTTCCATACGTACCGCTATTTTCTCAGCTTTAGAAATAGTGTTTGGAGCAAATTCTCGCAATCTTAACCGTATGTCAGAGTCATTTAAGGCATCTATAAAACTATCGAGCAATAAAGCCTCGATAACATCTTGACTCCCAGTCGGATATGCTAACCTAGTCATTTTTCTAATAGATTGAGCCATTTCAGGAATGGTCTCCCCTTTTCCGCGAACGCGACTCTTTAATTGGATTCGAAATACCTCGGCCTTGTTTTCTGAACCATACCTTGCTTTGAGTTTTTCTTCTAACGCACAAAACTCGCGTCTCTCGCCTTCAGTCATTTTGATTAAAAGTGACTGAGCCCCACCTGTTAAGCTACTAACCGGATATAATGATTTCTGGGTATAGTTCCAACCATTTATTTCGGTTGTAATTTGAACCTGTGCAAGAAAATCCTGCAAGTCTTCTTCACCACAGCAAGTTCGGGGTTTCATTTTCAGGTTATCTGCAGTTTTAGGTATGGGCAAATTCCGTTAATTGAGTACAGTTTCTTTTCAGAGGATTGAATATTCTGGCCATTTGGAAGACAGTTATTATTTTCTCCCTCCCTTCTTGAATCATATATGTTGTTTTGTACCTCACAATTTCAAGAGGCCCTTGCCACCCTATTATTAAATCCTATTTCTGATTAAGGATGTTCTATTTCAGACAATTTTTACTTCACAGCACACAATTCAGTTTCTACATTGTTCATTTGCTTTTGCAGTTGTGAATTGACATTCTGAATAGTTTTACCCAAACACGTAATCTTATGCACAGTTTGAGACACTTGGCTTCCCATATAATTTTCAACGTCTCTTAACTGGGAATTTTAAGTTTCATTCTGTTGTGTTACTGGGTTAGATAAGCAAACAGAACTATTCTCATTCATACTAGTATTAATACTAGACATATTTCTATCAATACTGACATTTTTATTGGATGAGACATTTCTTGAAGCATTGCCTCCAAAATCAGAAGCATGTGAATACTCATCCATTTTATTCTATTTAATGTTTAATACTGTAATTAAATATATATAAAAACCTATAATACTTATAAAGTTTGTATATTGGTATAAAATTAATTTATACTGCCATTTCTTATCTATTTTCAGAAAGAGAAAAATCAACAAGAAAATATATTTAGTTACAGTCGGACCTTGATCTGCTTCGAAAACTTTTGAGGAGCGTCTACATTTTTCAAACATTATCAGCGGAGCTTATAGACATAATACAGGCAGACAAGGAATAGTGATATACTATAGTTGTACATTCAATTAAGCTTTATGAGACATTCTCATCAATGTTCATTTATTGCAAACTATGAGTAGACAAATAACAGGGAACTGTCTGTCTTCGATTTCAATACTATTGAAGCGTACATGTCACATTTATGTTTATATTAGGATTTAGAGGCCAAATAATCTATAGCTAATATGCATCATGTTATTTTGTTAATCTTTATTGGTCTTTATTTTCATTCCTAAAGAATACCCTGTCACAAGATCAGTTTCACAATTTCACCAAGGTCTGTGAGTTTTAAAAAGAAAACTCCTTCCGAAAGAGTGGGGGCATCAATATCACTTTCACAAAGAATAGCACAAGTACTGACACGTTTTTAAGTAAAAGTACCTTTTTTAAAATATCAGTACTCAACCTCGGAAAGTGGGCAGGCTTTGAAAGCCTAGAGGGAATTTTGTTGACCTGCTTAATAAACTAAGAAGAATGACGTATATCCGTCTTTATAGCTTTGACTTCTCTCAACGATTCATTTTAGTTTACCATTTTCTGTCTACTGTAATCATTAAATAGGTCGAGAGAATCTAACAAGCGCCGATGCCTCACAAGAACAGACACGTTTAGTCTAGTCGACGTGGAAAGGCTTTGGAAGATTCATAGAGGGAAATGAATCATATGTACATGTACATAGAACGAAAAGGTTTTCTCGATTAATGACTGGTGTATAAGAAAATACACCTTTATAGAATTATACAGTTCACTCTCCAGTATGTGTGTTAAATCCGTGGCCTTTTCATAAAGTCGTCGAAACTCTTTTTTACTCAAATATGGAAATAAAACGTCTCTTTTACTGGATTAAATTCCTAAAAATGTTATTGCACCCCCACAAACTCCTCCATTTCCCATTTTATACTACTAGAATATGAGCTTTTACATGCCATAGGAATTTGTGCTCTCATAAGTAATTAGTAGAGGAAAACAACAAAATGAAGTTGATTGTGCTGAAAGTAATCCGAATGTAATTGAATTTATCAATGGGTACAGATCAGCCTTACAAGTAACTAAATAAATAGGTAAAAAAACTATCTCAAAAGGGTGTACGACTTATTGTGCAGACAAAAAGTAAGAATGCAAATTTACAAAGAGCAATAACTCCAAAATTATGCAAAAGAGAGATACGGTTCTTGTGTACTGCATATTTTCTCAGTGAGATCTACCAACCTATTAAGTTTCATGTTGAAACCTTAATTATTGTCGTTGAGTTTTAAATACGGTATGAAAATAAAGAACAATAACTTAAACTACACAAAGGAGAGTTAATATTTTATGCACTGCACTTTTCCACAATGAATTCTATCCATCTATGAAGTTTCATGTTGGTACCTATTATAGTCGTTGAGTTATGCGCAGGACCGAAATATGATATGAAAATTAACAACGGGTAATAACTGAAAATGCTTAATATAGGTTACTGGTCTTATGCACTGCACATTTCCTTACTGAGATCTATTTACCTATTAAGTTTTATGTTGATATCTCTCATAGCATTTGAGTTATGGTCCGGACACAAATTTCAGTTTGAAAATTAACAAAGAGCAATAACTCCAAAATGTGTAGTAAAACGGAACGGTTCAAGTTGATAGCACTTACTGGCGAAGAGATATGCACAAAAAGTAAGCATGAAAAATCTACAAAAGGCTATAACGTCAAAATGACGCTGTGCAGAGTAAAAGTTCTTGTTAGTGACCCTTATCTTAGTGAGATTGACGCTTCATGTCGATATCTTTACTAGTTTTTTTAATAATGGTCCGTACAAAAAGCCAGACGCATGGGCAGAAAGACAGAAGGATGCCGGACGGACAAAGCGGCAACTTTATGCCCCGGGGTGCATAAAATTGGAGTTTTGCCTCGGACAAGCAAAGTTAGTCACAAGCAATATACATCAAAATAAAGGCAGATAATTTATAATAAAAGCAAGACAGAATTATGGTTCTTGCACACATTTTTAGTGTTCTCTATCAGTGTGTGAACTATTATCAAAACCCCTTTCAGAGTTTTCAAATTACCTACAATAAAAAGATAATAAAACTCAGGAAAGCAAAGTGTTTGGCTTTTGTATAATGCACATTCTCTCAAAGTAACCTATGGTTTTGTGAAATCTCTTCAGTAGTTTTTGAGTTGTCTTTAATAGAGTCTTATAGTAATACAAAAGGTACATGATTAAAAAATTGAGATAAAACAGAAATATTGCTTTGTAGAGTTATTCTGCGGACAAGCAAAGTTTATAAGAATGTAGGTAATTTAAAAACGGAGTACGCTAAAGTTATGACTTGTGTAATCAATTAGCAGTTTGCAAATCCGTTAGCTACTTAAATCTTGAATAAGAATGGTAACAGTAAATCTTTCGTGTGTATATGCTTTTTCGTAATAACTCAGTGTGAAAACTTCGCGTCTTTATATGATATCACATTTACTTTACTAACAAAGTGAACTTAAGTCAAATATTTTATCCTGGTGTTTACAAGGCTTTTTTTTTAAACCATAACAAGTCTACCCTGTTTGAATTATGGGTGAATTTGTTTTCAAGGAATACTTATTACTACCGTGATTACCTACACGACGCCCTCTGTCGGCGATTATGCGTTTCCTACGTACGCTAATGTGATTAGAAATGTATTCGCCTTCTTCCCTGTCAGTTTGGCTTTCATCGTAGCCATCTATGAGTTAGTGAAACACAGAAACACCCTTAGAAAGGTTTCTAATTTGAGCGATAATTGTGTAAGAATGCTTCACATTTTAACTACTACTGCTGTTTCTCGGCAATAAAAATCTTAGTCTAGTACCGTAAGCATATCATTTGAATATACGCTTTCAATGTCTCTGTTAGGAAAAAAAATTCCACTTCTTACTTATTTAGAGTGATAGGTTCAAACTCAACTTACGATGTTAATGTCCATTGATCAGGAAGCGGGCATCTACTTACAAAACAAAAACAAAAAATAGAACCTGTTCTTTTCAACGAAAGAATATTTGCAAAACTGTTTAGCCAATAATTGTCATTTCTTCTGAATTTATATTTTTGTATAATATATCTTTCAAAAAATAGGATTATATTTTGATGCACAGATACGATGTTTTTAAGTATACATTCATTTTAAATATTTTGCTACTGAACATACGAAGGCTATTAAGACCTACAAGCAACTGGCTGCCCAACGATATTAAAGCCAGAAAGCTCTACAGACAGTATCCTTATATCTATGAATCTGGATTCTGTGCACGTGTGTTAGTGAACATTCTTGGCGTAAAACAAAAAGGTTAATGTACACTTACCATCACGTAATTATTTAGACCTTTTTCTTTTTGTATTATATACGTAAATATTAAAACACATTATAAATGAATTTAATGTTGATATCCGCTTCTGCAACACGAAAAAAGAAGAATAGAGACACATTTGTACAAGAATTGATTAAGTGCTGGGGATTATTGAGGAGTAGGTTTGGAGATCGTTTTTGCAGAAAGAGAAGCGGAGGGGAACAGACGAGCGTTCAGTGTCACTCCGACAGCTTTTGTTCTGTTGTCGTCTTTTACCATCCCTAAACTGCGGACGCAAGGGAGCGAGGACTACAGACTACAGTTGTTTTATGACCTAAAACATTATCTACTGACCAAAGCATAAACTGGCTGAAATTTACATGTAAAAACTTTGTCTTAGCAGAGCATAGTCTGTTCACTTTTTTCATGAAAATAATACTAGATCAGTACTATAAAATGCCTCTGTAATCGAGAACCCTAATTTAAAAAATACGCCAGCGATTTATGACACTGATTTTGTCTACCGAACATGTGTTCTACCATGCAGTCTCTCTCATTGTGTGTCTCCTGGGAGATGTCTGCAACACTGTTGACCACGCAGAGAGAGTTGTCGATGACATTCCAGTAACTCACTAAACACCCTGTCAGGCCTACATTTTTTAAACTGTCATTGAAAATCTTTAAAAAAAGACAGTTTTTCTGTAGAAACTTTTTTGAACTTGAAACATGTTGTATAATTTCATTTCTTAATATTTAGAAACCATACTGTTTCATGTATGATTATGAATACTTTCAAAACACATGACAGAACACTCCAGCACACGCATATGGGATACCATAGAACTACTTTTTGTCCGACGTTAGCTGCAAGATCATACTTTCACTCATCACTCCTTTCATTACTTCTTTCATATGATTATGTTAGTCACGGCTTTGATGAAAAGAATATCAATTTAACACATTAAAGTCCCATATCTCACTCTATATTATTTGTAAAATTTATGAGCGATGCATGTTTTATACATTAACATGTCGTTTAATGCTTTCCCAATAATTGCATTTTCACTTATGTATCTTTAGAATTTTGATTATCCAGAGTTAAGATTTAATAACAAAATGTCATCAGAATTCGACAAATTGATTGATTATGGACTAAGAAATATATGAACCAGGTGTTTGTACACTGCAGACTAATTTCACTTTTTTGAACACTCGAAACTCGAACTTATAAAAAAATCGAACACCCGCTTGATCCCTATTTCCCGTGATGTGCTGTATATTTTGAAACCGTTTTACTTTCTTCAAAGATCAAGTATCCATTAGAAAGGTATTTTTGTAACAGAATCACTGATGTTATGTTTGAGGTTGGAGAGTTTTAAGCGATGGGTTATTTTTTTTTTCATAGTATGTTTCGTTAAGTATTTGCTCTTTTCAGGTGTAAGATTTAACTGTATTTTTTAACTGTAATACTTATATTGCTAGTTTAACAGGTACCCGTTAAGGTTGAATTGACTTAACATAAATCGACTTTATCATTAAGAAAAAGGGTTTTAGATTACAGCTTAGTTGTCCTTTACAATAACTTTCCTTTTGTTTAGAGGTAGTGTACCTGTGTTTAAAAAAACGACAAAGGTTAAAACACAATTTCATATTTATTTTTAGACACGAGGCATAGCTTTAGAAAAACGTTCAATGTCTATTGTTATACTATTGTTGAATTTTACAGGAAATATTTGAAAACTGCAAAATACAGTAAACGTACTTAAACATTTGAAAATAGGATTGGCTGAAATACTTTAGCAAATAAGTTGTGTTAAAAAATAGTATTTGAAAATGCATTTGTTAAGAATATTTATTCCATTCTTGGGTTGAAATAATTTACTAAATTTCTTGTTTACTGAAAATTTGCTAGGTTATGGAAAAAATTATTATCTTCTTTTTAAGCTTAGCTTACTGTACCTTTAAAAAAGTGACATAAATCTCTTTGTTATCTTTTATCACAGCTTTGGCTTTATCTAAAGGACATTTTTTAATGCAGATACTGCTCTAAGTCTTGAGCGTGTATTTTTATAGTTTGTTTTCGTTTAGTTTTGCTCTTGGCGTGTCGTAAAAACGTGAATGGTGCCAAAATGGAGGAGGCAGAGAAATTTGAAATCAAATGTGAATTTGGACTTGACGATGATGAAAACAGTTCGGATAGGGAAAATTCGGTTGGAGGTGATAGTGAAGAGGAAGAAAGAGACACTTGGGGTGGGAGGTTTGAATTTCTGTTATCACTTGTTGGTTTTACTGTTGGCTTAGGAAACTTATGGAGGTTTCCATACTTCTGCTACAGAAATGGAGGAGGTATGATTTTTTAATTGCTTTTTCGTTCAGAATAATTTGCTCATTTAAACTCTTTTTTAAAGCCTTGTTTTCAGGATTATACAAACAATATTATCCTTATCGACTTGCGTTTTATAACATATAAACATTCTAACCATATAAGTTTTTTAAATAAAAAAATAAGTTGAAGAATAACAGTAGCCTATTTTAAACTTTATTTCATGTGAAGGGGTCAAATGAGTTTTACTCATATTGTGTTTGTATTTTATTTCTTTGACAGAAAACACTTTGATTTATATAAAGGATATGACTTTTCCTTTAATATTTAATTCTATTATAATACAACCTTTGTAAACATGTATGTATAGGTTGTTATAAGTTAAATATTTATGCGCATTCAATGTTGTAAAGTACGCAATCTATTATGATTCGATGTACATTTGTTTCCTTGAAACAAAAAAAAAGAAAAGAAAGAAAAAACAATAAAAGCCAGACATTTTTCGGGAAACAGGTAATGCAGTCAGATGCATTTTGTACATATGTCGGTGACCTAAGTATTTCAGTTTATCTGCTTAGATAACTTACAGATAAGCTTTGTTTTTCTCGTGCTGAAAATGGGGTAAAACATGAGTGTATATTTTTCTGAATTCAGTTTGATTTCATCCCTGAGATAATAAAGCGTTGCACCATGGTTGTATTAATAGAAATGTCTTTTTTTCTGATAGCAGGACACTTCACAGAGTGTGTTCACGGTCACCAACTAAAAAAGTACAAACAAACCCGTAACCTACATTATTAACACAAACATGTAATTTTTACGTTTTTCCAACATTTTACGTCTCCGGTGTCCGGGCTCACTTTTATCTGTTATCAGTATTCGATAGATAACATTCGTTTTGTCGTTTCACGAGAGATATGACTGATAGCTTTGCTTTAAAATGCATATTTATGATTGTTATTGTTAAATAAGTCTTTGTGGTTAACCTAGCTTGGTCAAACGACGGCATAGGCCAGATTTTAATGTCTTACAAATCTAGCTTATGTGTAATGGCAAATGGTATTTCAAAGGATTGAATATTTTGAAATAAAACAATCATGAAAACAGACAAAATATAATGAAGGCACATAACAGAAAATATAAAACAGCCACACAATATAAAGAAGCCACAAAGTATCAAACGAGCTTCATTTCAAATATAATCTCCCATGAAACAAAGTTCCACTTTAAAAAATGTATGTTAAGATTTCGATTCGAGTGATAATGAATAAATCAATCAGCAATAAAACATATTTCGACATACGATGTGCTGAAAATGTTTAAATATACGCAACGTGGCTGCCACGAAGAGTGCGTGCACACTTGAAAATGTTAAACGTAATGTAAAAATAGTAACAGCCAGATGATTGTGAATACCAACTTCATATTAAAGGAGGTTTATTTCCAAAATGGAACATAAACTTGGTTGTTTTGGAAGAATAAAACAATTTTATATAATATTACTTGATATTGCTAACGTACATAAACTTGGTTGTTTTGGAAGAATAAAACAATTTTATATAATATTACTTGATATTGCTAACGTACAAATTAATCATATTCATATGTCTGTGTTTAATTTCATTTCAGGAATTGCAGTCATCCCTTTCCTATTGTTTTTGTTGTTTTGTGGTGGACCTTTATATTACATTGAAGTATGCCTTGGACAGTTCTCAGGAAAATCTCCCGTCGCCGTTTGGAATATTTGTCCCCTTTTCAAAGGTTGGTCGAATATATCAGGCAATTGTTTATTTTTTAAAAGAGAGACTTTTGAAAAAAAATAATGACGATTGAGGATGAACGTACAAGTGGAATTTTCTTTACATTTAGTGTTGCGCAGATAGAACCTATAAGTTAACCCCGTTTTAGAAAAAAGGTAATAGGCCTATGTTTTCGTCAATTATGTTTTACCTTTTGCATTTTGTTCGTATTTAAAAATATTGGTATGTGATGTAGTAACAGAATAAAGAAATCAAAAGTTTTGTGATTGATGGACAAAAAATGATAGCATACTTTCTGTTTTAGGTATTGGCCTTGTTATGATTAGCACGTCTCTTATTTACGTATGGTATTTCGGGACGGCATTTGGATGGGTTTTTTACTTTCTGTTCATGTCTTTTTTTCCGACGTTACCCTGGAGCACATGTGGAAACAGCTGGAATACGGAGTTTTGCGTTGGTAACTACCTACTGTAATTGCAACAATTTAGTGGCGTCCTAGTTAGTTTTTGCGATTTTTCTCCTTTCTGTTTTAGTTCACCTGAGCATTTGCTCAGTGTGAGCATCAGTGATCGCCCTGTGTGCGGATTGTGTCGCTGTAAAGGTTGTTAAAAATTGCCAAAGATGTTACTTGCATAAAGTTTTACGAAAGTTGTTTACTTAATTGAATTTAAAGAAGAACTGTGGCAATAATAAGGGAAAAATGTAATTATTCTTGTCTGAAACTACAAGGCATACAGCTTAAATATTTGGAATGCAGGCTCACCTAGAGGTCTTCTACTGAGATTGTTTAAATCCTGTCCCTTCGGTCGCTAATGGTCATGTGCTGGTGTAAATTTGGTTTTACGCAGGATTATATAGGGAAGACTATAAAAAGATTGTCTTGATCACTATTGTTTTTGGTTCCTGATATTTGCTCAACAGCAGATCCACAGCCAAAATACTCAGGTCAATAATCCAGGGACAACATGAACCTATTTATTGGTTAAAGTTCGCTTTGTTTGCATGAGATTTGGAAGGCAACATGTAAATTATTATCCATTTTGCATGCAAGTTCGTGAGGTTTCCATTTTCTTTGTTTTTGTTTGTGTGTTTGTTTATTTCTTTTCAGGGGGAGAGAGGGGACGTTGATTGTTGATTTTGGTGGTTTTATTTGTTTATTTTTTTATTGTAAGATCCACTTAAATATACATATAACAAATTGTACGTTGGCTCTCTTTGTAACAAAAATATGCATCGGAAAAATTTCTGGTCGGTCTTGGATATGATCACACGCATTTTCTAGCAATCTGACGCACACTGCAACTGATCATGAGCCAAAGATTCCATTTCTAATCTCCAACTGATTATAAACAATAAATATGTTTATAACCTCCCTTTGATTTTGCAGATTCAACGACAAACATTACAGAAAAGTTACTCAATATCACAAACAAATCAGCTCTAAAGACCTCAGGAACGGAGTTTTGGGAGTGAGTAGTATTGTTCATGATCGACAAATGTTTGATATCGGTTAAAGGTGAAAGTTTACTTGTGAAAAATAAAAGATAGGAAATTTTTGTCATAAATGCCATTAGTACTCTTTGAAAGTGGGAAGTGACATTTTCAATGGAATTAACAGAATTAATCTTATAAAAACAAATAATGCAAACACTGCAAAATGAAAATCTATAAGAAATATTATTGTCAGTTTTCTTTTGTTGGTACTCATTCAAAGATAATGATAAATTCGTAAACAAATTATTGACCTATTTGTGAACATCTGGGTCCTGCTCAAGGCATCTGGTAATTATGGAAAATACCTGTAATCTGTTTACTCGTTATTGGTTTAAATGTTAAATTACAAGGATGTGTGACCAGGAACATTAAGGACGTTAAATCACTCATAATCATTCTTCCAGAGAAAAGAATAATTATCAACGTGTGTTAAGTTCGCCCATTTCACATTGACAGAAACTTAGCATCCTTAGTTAATATTGATAGTCTACTGCCTCAGGAATTTTGTTTTTGTTAGTTTGAAGAAGTAACAATTATGTCGAATATCACATGTCAATGTTGAACAAGTGTAGCATTTATTTGTTGGTATGCCAAAAGCTATGTTGGGCCAGCATTACATAATATATCGTTCGCTGTACAATGCTGAGCCAGCATAAAATCTATTCTGCGAGAGCAAAAACGGCACTATTTCTGTGAACTTAATATATTACAGGCGGAATGTGCTAGATATTTCTACGGGTATTGACGATGTTGGTTCGATGCAGTTACATCTGGTTGGTTGTCTCTTCCTTGGCTGGTTACTGATCTTTCTTTGCCTTGCCAAGGGAGTAAAATCTCTCGGAAAGGTAATTATCTACTTGGCTCCGATTCCTTACAATTTCTTTTATTTATGAAATCCTAAAATTTAAGGAGATATTTTGAATAAAATATAAAAAAGGGCCACTTCCGTGGTTCAGTGGGGAAAGAACATTAAATCATAGAATAAGAAACATGACAAATATAACAAGATTTTTTTTTCTAGATAAATCTCTGCAAAACATTTATGACGTCACATAATGACGTCATAGTTGTTCAGTCAGATTTTATTGATTGATTGACTGATTCATCAGATTGATTGTATTTAACAAACAAGTTATTTGCCAAAGCCATTTCATAAAATTTAATTGCAAATCCATCTCAAGGATATTTCTTGCCTACTTTCTTTCTTTCAACTGCTGTTCTTTTGTAACAGGTTGTTTACGTAACTGCAACCTTACCGTATGTCCTACTAACTGTATTACTGATAAGGGGAGTAACTCTAGATGGCTCCTGGATAGGTTTGCGACACTATTTCGTTCCAGACTTCAGCAAACTGGCAAATCCTCAGGTGATTTTTATGTATTTATCTTTCATCATTAAACGGTAAGTTAACAGCACCTTATGTTTCATGATGATTTGATACACAATTAACTACAAAAGACAATCTGATCGTACAAGATATAGGACTCGGCAGCATCGAAAAGATACAGGACAGAAAAAAAACATACATCACTGTTTTAATTATTCTTTTACAAAACCACCTTTTTAAAACAATAGCTTATCACAAAAAAATCACTAGAAATATGCCTTCGTAATCTATTTGAGGGTTTAATACACACAAGTTAATTTAAGAAATATGTGTACAAAAGTTTTATGTAAAATGGTGTCAGCATAAAAGTATGACAGACCAATGTTAACTATTCTCAGCGGAACCATACATATTGGCAAGTTGAACGTACTTGGCTTTTGGATAGATTTAATGGATACGAAAATCTGTTGCCGAATGTAGACTAAGATCGCATTAAATAACGCCGACAAAATAGCAACTTTTAGTGTTGTTTTTTTTAATATAGTAAAGAACAGCTAAGAACCAAAGCTAAGAACCAAAGTCTGAAATTTAGAATAAACGAAACCCTCTATTCAAACCCATTCACTTAAATGACCAATGTATATGAAACGCTGACGAAATGGATTTTTTCATTAGATGTGGATGGAAGCGGCAGTGCAGTGTTTCTATTCCCTGGGTCCTGCTTGGGGTGGAGTCATCACCATGGCATCATTCAACAAGTTCAACCACAATGCTTTACGGTTGGTAGTAGTTGATACGAGTTATTAAAGGTAGAATATCAATTTATACCCCATGATGTTAAAAATTGATTCATAATTATATATAAATATAACAACTGCAAACTGCTGTGGCTACTTTTATTTACATTGACGTAAGCGAAAGGGTTTTTTAAGCCTTTACAATTGTGCCAATTTTAGATCTAAAGGGTTTTATGCTTCAGTTGGTATTAAGAAAAGTTTCTTCAAAGTATGTTATGGTTAGATCTGACGAAAGTCTATGCCTTTCTATTTCAGAGATACCGTCATTGCATGTTTTGCAGACGCCTTTACAGCAATTTTGGGAGGTATTGTTGTTTTTTCTGTGCTTGGATTTCTCTCAAAGGAAACTAACACACCATTAGACAATCTCCCCTTCTCTGGTAGGTTAATTTTCATACCTTGTGTTCTCTATGAGAAATTAAACACTTTTTTACAGAGTCATTCCAATCTGACTTTTAAAGAAGTCAATGCCATCGTACACTCGTCCTCCATTTTCAAATATACAAATGTATATAGTATGCTTATCATATATTCAGAGTAGATATTGGATACTTTTCATGAACAAGGGAGCGGCGCCCTAGCCAGTCGGCACCATTTGAAGTTCAAACCTATGTCGTAGAAAGAAGTCGAAAATACTAGCCAATAGAGGTAGTTACTATATCGAAGAAGTTTATTCTTCTTGTGTAAGTTAAATAATTATGTATCATTTTATCACTTTACATCCTTTAATTTAGGACAGGCCGTAACAGGTGTACTCTGTAATTTTGTATATTGGCAAATATGTTATTCTGTTTAAATGAATACATTCCAGCTTTTCCCTATGTTTTACCCTTATGTACTCGTTTTCTAGGTGCAGGGTTAGCTTTTATAGCATATCCGGAAGCTTTGAGTCGACTCCCTGCGCCAAACCTGTGGTCCGTGTTATTTTTTGTAACACTTGTTTTGGTTGGAATAGACACACAGGTTTCTTAAAAATATTTTGACTGGATAATATAACAATACACTAGCATGCTTCTAACATATATTTTCATTGGGTAATACCTGTGTTGACAGAGAAGCGGATCGGTCGTTCAGTGGTAAAGCGCTTGACTGATAATCCAGGGTCTCGAGTTCGATCTCCCTCCCCTTCACTTATATTATAAACTGTCTTACAAATGAGATCTTAGAGCGACTGACTCACAGATTGATCGACGATGCATAAAAAAGGAAAATGTTTATACATATAAAAATTCTGATTGCAGTTGTTGTAAAGAACATATCAACAATAATTTTTGTCTCAGTTTTTGGTACCGAAACACATTATAGTATAAAGTTTTTCATACTTTTATTGGTAAAAGATTATTCTGTTAGTCACGGGATAGATACTTTGTTTATATTGCTAAATTTGAAATTTATAACATTTCACAGTGGCTCAGTGGTCTAGATAGCTGATCTAAATTTTCTTGACCTGGAGGGCATGGGTTGGAATTCTGTTGAAATCATTTTTTCTTCAGTTTTTATAAGGTATAGAAGCATGAAATTGAACGTTTGGTTTTTTTCATAGTGTGTTTACTTCTCTTCAATTAAAATAAAAATAAACTAAATTCTGTGAGTCAGTTGCTTAAATCCGACGTCCCATATGTCAGTACAATACGCTGACCACGAAAAAGGACCAGGATTGTCTCTTGAATGAGACACTTTCTGTATCTTGTACCATCGCCTATGACTAAAAATAACTTAACTCTGCAGGGGACGTTGGTCATATGGGCAAACGGTACCGACGATAAATAAACTTGAATAGAAGGAGAGATATCTTTTTGACAGATATCTCACGAAAGTGTCATTAGAAAATCTATAGTACAAATCAGAAGCATGTTTCTTGAAAATGTTAAGATTTAGAAATAATGCACCTGGCGCTAAGATTTGTTTTTCTTTTTTTACTGGCGGGAAGTGTTCTTGCAAAAATGTTATTGCTTGTAACCATTATAATTACATTTTAAAAGGACAATGCAGCGATAAATATGTTTCAAGCAAATGTATTTCATTGCTCAGTTAAATTATTGACATCTGTGCAATACACCCAAGTTAAATTTTAATGGGCCGCAAAATAGTTCTACATTGTTTTCTTTCTGGAATGTAAAAGATTCAAGTTTTTCTTTCTTTCTGCAGTTTTATGTCTTTATGACCTTGCAGAACATACCAGATAATAATTAGGGCTTAACTGCATAATATATGAAACACATTCGGTCAGTTCAGTGTATAGGGGGAGTCTGATTGACACAACCTACTTTGAATTGTTACAATTTGTTTCATACATCAATAACATATCAAAATGTGCTGTTTAATCCTTGGATAGACTGCAACAGACTGACAAAAGGTTTAACTCTTTGATTTATTAAAGACAGTGATGTTACTATAAAATAATGTAGAAATAAGCCGTGATATTTTCCATAAATCGTGGGGACACAACATTACCTAATCAACTATTACTTGTGGGGACAGCAGTACCTAAGGTTACTTGTAGAAAGTGCATGAAAATCCCGTGAATACTAACACCCACAGCAGCTAATATTTAATCACTTTTAAATTAATGAATTATTGGAATCTTATATATAATACGCCTGACTTAGTAAAACATGGACCGTCTCAATGATAAGACGATAATATTTTCATTGGCCCTGCTATAAGGCCAATAAAATTGTTATACATATACACCCTGTTGTTTGCCCTCAAAACAGTCGGAGTTGGGCCACCGACCTCGGACAAATAAACGGGCCTATATCAAACCACTTATTTAATAGCATATACTATTTCGTGTAGTCTCATTTGTAATTCACCGACGCACAACAAGTTAATAACTTACAAAAAGCAGTAACTGTTGTTACGATCATTCTCCTTTTTTAATCAAATGTTTATTTATAATGTTGTCTTAAGCCCTTAAGAGTTACCTTTCACTTCTTATAAATGTAAAATTAAAGAAAAAAACACATTCAAACCGCGTTTTGACAAATTTAATGTCTATTTCATATGATAATTTTACCTTACGAACTAAAGATGATTTTCCAGAACGAAAAAGTCATGCACGTACGACTTGTTTTCCATTAACGCAAGAACCTTTTCTTTTACATTCGCCACGAGTCAGTCTATCGATTGTCTCTTTATTAAGGGCTGATAGTGTTTGGTTAAGTCGGTAAGGCTTATTTCTTTGTTGAAACCAACATAATATTACTTGCTTTATTATAACCACTGTTTTCGGTGTTGACATCATAGATTGACCTCTCCCTCTGTCAAACGTAAGTATGAGTTCTTTGTCACGAATTGCATTTGATTATTTTTTTAATCATCACCCGTTGATATGATGACCTTTTCCCATTTTTTGCTGCAAATTGATAGATGTGATTCGAAAACGTAAATTTATAAGATGTACTTTCAGGCAAGACTTAAATTTGTTTAATTGTCTTTGGAAGTGCAATGACATCCTACATTTCTAAATCCTCCTTCGTAACAACGTTCTTGTAGCTGTTTATTTTAACGGCAGAAAATAAACACCACGTAAGCTTGACGGTTGTGTCATTCTAACTTTGAGAGAGTCTTTGATGTTATGTTTGTTTTTCATTGAATGGCACAATAGCAACATTATCTCCCCGATGTTTTTATCAGGTGTTTAGGATAGACGGTGTGTTTATACAATTTCAGTAGTTTTACGGTCAGAACGTTCTTGATTTAGTAAACTTGTTTATTGACATCTTAACAATCTTGAAACAACCTAAGATATACAAGTATTAAATTGACCTAAAAATATTACGTTTTACGTTTTCGTCATGTTTTTTTCCAGTTTGGTATATTTGAGACGGCGGCGAATGCAATTATTGATCTAAATTACAAAACATTGAGCAGGTATCGACTTATTATCTCGGCAGCCCTGGTTTTTGGTCTTTTCCTCTTAGGTCTGCCAGTAACAACTTCTGTAAGTATTAAACATTGTGTTACATTCATTTTTATGTATTTTTTTAATGTAGTAACTTTGATTAGAAGGATTCATATTACCGTAAATGAAGCAATTTTTGTTGAAGTTCTAGGAGTAGAAGGTAGCAATATACATGTCCTCATATCAGTACAAAATGACAGAACATCAAACTCACTGCAAATTGATCGAAATGAGATGATTTTATTAAAGATACTGCTTCGAATTCTTACTATCGTTCATGTTCTTTAATTTAGCTCTGAAATGGTTGAATTAGTTATATTTATAATTAACCTTGAAGAGTTTTGGCTGATTTTTGCTGTTTTCTGATTGAAATTCAGTTCGCTCACGATTACATAAGTTTGCTGTAATATATGTGTGCATGTAGTTGTTTGTCAGTGTAACTGTCTATCTGCAAATCAGTTTTCCAGTCCTCATGTTTAAGTTTTTGCCATGATTCCTTCGAATTCAGATGAGCATAAAAGTGTCTGCACACGGAAGTATAATTAATTTTTCAGGGAGGCTATTATATTTTCATGTTGGCAGACTGGTACGTTGCTTTGTTTGGTGTGGTGTTCACTGCGCTGATGGAGTGTGTAGTTGTCGCCTGGATTTATGGTAAAGCATTTTTGGATTATCACAATTTTCAAATATTTTAAAGCGCTTTCAGTTCAGCTTAGTTAATCATAGTTTACTTTATACTTATTTATATAATATCGATTGGGAAATAAGTTCTCACAGATTAAAATAATCCCGATCAATCACTGCTTCCTACGTTCAAACCACTACTTGCTCAGAATAGTTAGTCCGGCTCTCTAATTCCTTGATCACAATTCCTCAAGCGCTTTCAAATGCCTTTTATCTAAAGTTTATTTATCTTACTTCCTTCATCATCTTTATGATTCTTTAGTAATATTTGTCTTTTTGAAAATTACCTTTCTGTATTTCGATTAAATATCGATTCATTAAACAGTACAAAAAAGCTTTCCCCTGAGTGATTTGTCCGAAGTACGATATATCTTTGATAAAAGGTTTTAATATTATTGAACCATCCACGAACGACAAATAGCAAATGTCAATACCCCTTCACATTAAAGACAGCAAGGGCCAGAGAGAGAATGAGAGAGGGAGAGGGGTTGTAGGTAGAAACGCTCTGTTTTTGTTTCGGTTTTAATTATAAAACGGCATTAGTTATTTTCTAATAAAGGGAAGTGTTGAGAAACTGGGTTTTATTGTTCGCAATGATGTTTGACAACTTACATACAACATATCTTTTATATTTGTCAGGAGCGGGCCGATTTTCTACCGACATTGAGATGATGATGGGCACGCGGCCATCACTTCTACTGCGAATACTCTGGTGTTTCTGCATTCCTGTTTTCATAATGGTAAAACATGCTACGCATTTTGTGTCTTATACATACATGTATTTAAAATTTATAGTGCTCGCTAGACAAAGATATAATGTAGAAATATACAGGACTAATTTTGTATTTGAATAATTTACTCACAGGAAACAGGTAACCAATATTTGCTTGAGAAAAAAGATATAGTCTACAAAGTTAAATTTGCCGATGAAAAAAGGATTTATATGTTCTTTTTTGTTTTATTTAAATGCTTAAATGACCATTAGACATTTTGTAGTTCCTGAGATTAAAATGGCTATTCTAGCATAAAATCGCTTGTTTTTGCCCGTTTTGTCTATGTTTTAACGAGAGCAAAAAGGTGTGTAAACAAGGAAGTTCTCGCGCTCACGTGCTGTTATAACCCGTTTTCAGTTATGCGTCTTACAGGGCCTTTGTAAATAATGGACGCTGATCCGTCTTTTTGCCCCAAATCGGCAGTTTATGTAACTTCGCAGGTCGGAACGTAGACGAAACATTCATGATTATTGATAAAATTAATTGCTGGCCTTGTTCAATTGTAAATCCACATGAAATCCTTCCAAATATTTTTAATCGACACTTTTTAAGTTTCAAGTCGGCCGCTCGACAAGTTGAAAACACGTGTCGCCCTGAAACGCATATTTAAAACACGTATCCATAGCAACCTAAAGGCGACTGTACTATTATTTATTTACTTATCTATTTTTCCGTAAACATGTCTTTTTTAGATCATTTTATGCTAGAATAGCGTTAAAGCACGCTTTTCTTGTGTTATAACATCTGCAGAATCCCTCGGGATTCTGCAGATGTTATAACACGAAAAAACGTGCGTTAACCCTATATACATAACAACTTTCTTTCAGGGAATTTTGATTACAACAATATCAAATTACTCAGACCCGTCATATGGTTACGAATACCCTGTGTACGCCCTTGTACTTGGCAACATGTTTGCGTTCGGACCACTAAGCTTGATGTTTGTTGTCATGGTGATCCAGCTTATACGTACTAGTGGATCCATATCTGAGGTAACAAAGTGGCTTCTATTTATAGCTCATCCAAAGCCGTCCAATGAAAGGCGTTCTATCATTGCTCCAATTTACAAACACCAGCAATAACTTAAAGTTGAATTACGATAACCAAGGTATAAAGTTGTTCAAACACAGTGCACGGTTATATTTAACAAAACAAAAGTTACGATTTTGTCAAGGCTTAAGGCATTGTCTTTCTGTATAGCTTTGAATATTTTTGAAATGTGTTAAGTTTTACATTTTCGTCAACGAAAACGGTAGTGTTTTTATAGAGCGTTAGAATCGTACACAATTTTTAGCTACTTTTCAGTTTTATATGGTATTCTGAAATAATTTTAACAAAAACAATAGAAACAACAACTATAACATATGTGAAAATCCGGGCGCTATTGTTACCTTTATGTAAGGTGTCTATTGAAAAGCCATTTCTCTTACAGAAATTCTACAAACTGTTGCGTCCTGCAAGGTCATGGTTGCCAAACGACAAGAAAGAGAAAAGGATCTACACAGAGCGTCCCTACCGGTATAGACATGGACTAAAGGAGCGTTTTATTGTCAATATACTTGGACTTAGGGATTAGTCGTTTTATTTGTCATTCATCTTCTCATTCAACGTCATTTCCACATTTTTGAATTTTCTCTTTAAATTTTCTTTTTTTCGTAATAAGACGATAATTCTTATAATAATTTTAGTGACTGAAGTTTTGATGAGTGTAAAAAATATCTATAGACAGTGCACTTACGTTTGTCTTGTTCTGTCTTAAAGCGACTGACTCACAAAATTTTGCTCAAATTTTTTATTCTTTCAAATTTAAGAGGATTTAATATACTATGGAAAAAATATAATATTATGCTTCTATACACCATGAAAATTGAAAAAAAAATGTTTTGACTTAACCAGGATTCGAACCCACGACCTTTCGGTCAGTAAAATATGGAGCGACGACTTAGCCCACTGAGCCACGGCGTCTAGTTATTACATCGCCTCAAAATAAATGTTATAACTATTGTATTTACCCCGTGACTAACGGGGTAAATTTTTTACCGATAAAAGTGTGTAAAACTTTATGTTTTGATATTTTTTCTGTAACAAAAACTGAGTCAGTTACTTAGTTTAAATATGTTCTTCACGGTTACAGCAAGAATTTCAAGATGTATAAAGATTTTCTTTTTATCATCGTCTGTGAGTCAGTCGCTTTAAAACCCCTTAGTCAAATAATTATCAAGTCGTGAAATTGCTAGAATCACTACGTTACATACGTAAAGGGAAGGAACTCGTACAATTAAGTATTTCCATTTATTTTTGAAGGACTCAATGGAGTCTTATATCTATAAGCTCAGTAATATAAAGTTCAACTTAGCACTGATTAATACAGAAATAAATGTTAATTTATTTTTTATGATTTTATGATATATATGTTTCATCTATTTATACATACATTTGACACACGACTGAAAAATATGATACAGTTATCCATTCTAAATTAACGTTAAAAAGTTTTTCTGTGTGTATGCCCCCTCCATCTGCCTCTTTCTTCAATAAAAGCCAACTACCAGGACTTACAAGGAAGGCTTTTTTTTTTATAATTAACTCCCTGATCACTTACCATGCAAATTACAAGGCAGACAGCAATTGGGTTATCATTTTTAACTTGCTGGCAGCCTTCCAGTTGTACAAGCAAGCTCCTGACTGAGTTCAAACCTTCAGATTGGAACCAAGTAACCGGTGCAGATTAATACCCGTTTGATCTTTCAATCAAGTACAGATTTTCCATTGATCAAGGAGCATAGCTGAGATAAACAGTTATAATCATAGTCCCTTGTTTGCACATTAAAAAAAGTAACGTGTTGACAGCAAGCAGAGTTTTATGCAATCCAAGGTGACTTTTATACTAGATGCTATACTTAATATTTTATACCAGAAAACGAGACAACTTCCGGTCTTGATATTTCTTGATAAAAATTGTCACGAACAGTATATGACGAAGGAATAAGAACATTCTGCTTTCGCGGTTGTCCAGTTCTCGGAGGAAAACAGCAATACTTTAGAAAAAACGCTTTACGGCCATTTACAGAACAGTTTAACAAGACATTTTCAAAGATTTCTGTTAACCTGTTGCATATTGTGCATAACCATATTCAAAGATATATTTACGGAATAAAAGATATCCGACGATTGCATTAAATGCATATGCGCGGACTTTGAACATTAAGTGGTACGATATTTTAGATGTAGTGGCTACTAAACAATGTATTTAGTAAAGAGTCGCAGTTTGTTTCCAACTCTTAGCTGAGAAGATTTTTTTTTTCAAAAATGGGTGTGTCTGTATTTTTTCCCCAAATTTCAGTTTATGTTTATCGGAACTCGACTCAAGGGTTGTAAGCTCGAGTTCAAACGCTGGTCCTTAAATCAGGTCTATGGCCATTCTTATCCTTATACTAATTTAAGTAGGATGGTTTCATATTATTGGCAGAGGTTTTGCACCTAGTACTGGTAAACCCCCTGTAGAAAAAGTATGCCAACGATCGGTGTGAGTTGGTTAATTAGAGATGTTACATTACTGTTAAACAAAAAGAAAACGAAACTTTTTTCCAACCAAGCAACTAGTAATTGTAACTTGTCCATATATAATATTGTGTTTTAAACGGAATAAAAGTCAATCATGTCATACAAAAAGGTATATCAAAAATAATTATCTTCACATAGGGACACCAACAAAAGGCGTATGTGACACAAACATAAGGCAAACCATTTAGTAATGCAACAAAAGCTAATAACTTCAAATTTTAGAGAACATGCCTTACCCTTTCCTTCATTCACACAAATAAAAACGTTAACTGTTTTCTCCACAACATCCTGCGTGTGTCTCCAGAAGTTAGATGAACTTAGTCTTGTCTCATAGTTGACACACCCATCTCTTGAAGCCTGTCATAACAAAAGCATTATATTTACCTTTCTGATTCAGCAGAAAATTCGAGGTGACAGTCATTCATATCATCAACAATCAGACTAATTTAAAATTTAAAAAAAATGTTGAATAGGATTATTGACTTAGTAGCTTGCTGCCTACCTTCAGAAAGAATTTCATGATTTTTTTTATTCTTAGGTATTAATTATCTATGAGCATTAAATATTTATTTTAATATTATCAATCAACTGTAACAAAATTTTAACTAATACAAAAATAATTAATCATAAAAATCAATAAAGAGCCATAGCTCTGGCCTTTGGCAAGTAATAAAATCTTAGGCAACATAATGCACCTTTTATGTTACTGGGGCATGTATAAGTCTTTCGACAGCTTAACATTTAAACATATGCTTTTATTTCAGGTCCAGGGAAATATACTTACCCGATTATGTCTGATAAGGACACTTCTTATGCATCTCGGCGTTCTCAACTCTACGGATTGACAATGCTCTGGGGTCAGAATTTGAACCTTTATAATGATGGTTCATGCAAAATAGCTAAGCTCTAAGCTTTATTGTTTCAGAAAAGATTTTCAAAGTTTTCCCTATATATACATAGGTAAAATCATGTGACCCCCACTCCACGACGCACGACAAATCCAGGACACAGGGTGATCACAAAAGCTCACCTTTAACTCGTTGTGCTCAGTTCGACTAAAAACAACTACCTACAAAATGATACATACAGTAATTATTCTGAGTCAGAACTGCACTTCCCCTGCATGCAACACATCGGTAGCTGTATATACCAAAATTCATAACAGACATGTTTCATAAAATATACTTTGTCATACATTTATGTTAACAAATTTTAAAAGACATCACAGTCGGTCCTAGTGACCACCATAAACAGAATTATGCATATATATATATATATATATGTGAAAGACAAACTTACATAGTATACACTTTTTTAACAAGTTTGTGTACCAAACTTTGCTAGGATTTCCTGATAGTTTCGGACTAGAACACGGAACTAGTCTTGGACATATATGTATTTTCTACATAAAAGGTCTTCTGGTTAACCACTTTTTGAAAAATGCATTTTGCAAATGTCAATATTAACTTTGGCCAATTTATCATTTTACTGACATAAGGTTAGTTATGATACCTGCGCATGTTCTTTCTTTCAACCAGGTCAACAAAACCATGCAAACAAGGCAAACAACTGATGACAGATAACTACTTTGACTGATCTACCTGAAAATCGACATTTCTGCTGCTGGTGGTAGTCTTTTAAGAAAACAACCGAAATTAAGAATAATTCAAATTTGTGAAAAAAATAAAACTTCATTAAGACATTATGCCATTGTTTTGCTAACATCCAATGACTAAGTAACTGCTTAAACAAGGTTTGTCTCAGATTTCATCCAAAGACCCATTTTATTTTAACCAAACATAAGTCATATTCTATGAGATTCATCAAAGAAATCATCATAATCAAGATCTGCCAAGATAGAATGAACAAGATGTGTTCTTGAAATACAACGCGTCTGTTGAAATAAAGAATTGTGCATAAAGAAATGAAGTTGGAAAAAAAGCTAAGTGCTTCACCGGAAATACATCAAGGGTTATCAATGACTAATTCCCATATTCAGTTTGAAGACTGTACCACAGTAACATGTAACTGGATTAAGGAAGCTGTTCTTCACCCACAAGCTATGCATAGTTTTATTCTCTGTGTACAGCTTGCAACGTCGGAGACTGTCGAGCTGAAAATTCATCAGAATTTTGTATTTTTGAGAAAAATTAAAACAGCTATAACGGTTCAGAGGTTTTGCCCAGAAATACGTTTTACAGCATCTTTATGTGACCAACGCTCTCCCTCCAAAGCTTCTAACTGTGAAATAATATTTTCATTTTTTTTGCACTTATATAAGTACGAAAAGTTTAGCAAAGGACATATTTTCAATCATGATAACTTTCTCTGAAACGTCATTATGATAGAACTATTTAGATAAAACGGAAGAATTAGTGAATTCAAAGGCGCAAAATAATAGCTATGTTGTGTTTGAATTAAGTAATGTGTAAGTTACCGCATTTTACTGTCAGTATTGATCTGTTATTGTCCAGATAACAACATAAGTCTTCTGACACCTAACTGACCTATGTCTTTAAGAAGGTGTGCTACAATGACTTCGGACAAACTGTATGCTACAGTTGCTGACGCTATTGTTAATCAAGATGGCTACTACAAACTCTTAACAAGACATATTAGAAAATTGTATAATCAATATGTTATTCTGTGTAAAGTTTTCAGGTTAAAAAAGAATTCCTGACATGTTTCTTACAGTCCTGTACAGAAAAGTAAAGTCTCTAGGTATAAGGTGATTTTCTGCTTTTCTTATTGTTTTGTGGTGGACCTTTATATTATATTGAAGTATGTCTTGGACAGTTCTCAGGAAAGTTTCCAGTCACCGTCTGGAATATTTGTCCTCTTTTCAAAGGTTGGTCGAATATATGAAGCAATTGTTGTTTATTTGTTTAAAAAGAGACTTTTGAAAAGCAATTCAATGACTGCTGAGGATGAACGTACACGTGGAATTTGCTGTGCATTTAATGTTGCACAGATAGGCTTATATTTTCGTCAATTACGATTTACCTGTTTCGTACTTAAAATAGCGATACGTTATGTAGTAACAGAATTAAGAAATTGAAAACATTGTCTTTCGAGGTCGCAAAAGAAAATGATAGCATATATTCTGTTTTAGGAATTGGTCTTGTAATGATTTCCACGTCTCTTTTTTACGTTTGGTATTTCGGGACGGCATTTAGATGGGTTTTTTTTACTTTCTGTTCATGTCTTTTTTTCCGACGTTACCCTGGAACACGTGTGGAAACAGCTTGAATACGGAGTTTTGCGTTGGTAACTACCTACTGTAATTGCTACAGTGTAGTGGTGTCTTAGTTTTTGCGATTTTTTTTCTTTCTGTTTTAGTTCACCTGACCATATGCTCAATGTGAGATTTAGTTATTGCCCGGTTTGCGTTGCGTTGTGTCGTAAAAAATTGTAAGGAATGTTCCTTGTATAAAACTTTAACAAATGTGTTCAAAGAATGAATCCACTGAAGAACTTTGGTTGCTATGGCAACATTAAGGGAAAAATGAAATTATTCTTTTCTGAAACCATAAGGCATGCAGCTGAGATATGCAGGCTGACCTACATGGCCATGTTATGAGGGACATTTGGTTTTACATAGGATTACGTAGGGAAGACTTTAAGAAAAAAATTGTCTGAAACCACAAAGCTTAGTGCTTGAGTAGTTTGCATAGGATATCATCTTCTGAGAGTGTTCAATTTATGCTTCTTGAAACATTAACGACTCCAACCTTAAGTTTGTTTTATTTCAAGCAGGCATATATAGGGAAATTTCAAAGAATTTTTCAATTTGAAACTGTATGCCCTGGAGCTTAGATATGTTGTATGTAGCATTGTCTAGTTGCTATACTAAGTTCTTCAAATTAAGTTCCTGGAGTTAAAATTTACCCCACCGTGGGAGTCCTTTTGGTATAAAGTATGGGATCTTTGAATTTTTTCTTGTCAGAAACCGTTAGCTCTAAACCTAACATATTTGGTATGTAGCATTAAATAGTTGATCTCAAATATTGTTCAAATTATTTCCCTAGGGTCAAAATTATCCCCGACCTTGGGGGTCACTTGTCTTAAATTACGTTATATAAGAAAACAAATGAAAATCTTCTTGTCAGACTGTATGCCCTAGAGCTTAGGTGTATTTATTCTTTTACATTTAGGAAACGGTTTGTTCATCTTTGTTCTGATGAACCACTTTGATGACACTTCAATACCGCATACTACAGCAAAATTTTAGGTTGTGGAAACCATGTATTAATGCTATTTGCATATTTATTGCTTGAGGTCCCCATGTTTTCTCAATTGAAAATGAACAATTTGCTGTCGTCACTGTACATATTTCTGCCTTTCTTAATGCTTTTTCTAAAAGTGTTGAATTGAAAATGTTCATTGTTGTAACTGTCAAATTGTATTGTCTTGGTCATTTTTATCAATGTTTGCTTGATTGCAGACCCACAGCCAAAGTACTCAGCTCAACAATAAAGGGACAAAATGGTCCTCTTGGTTAAAGTTGGCTTTATTTGCATGAGATGTTTATGGCAACATATAAATTATTATCCATTTCATATGTGTGCTTTTTTCTTTTTCTTTTGCTGTTATTGCGGTTGTTGTTATTGTTTAACCGCAAAACTTTCATTTTTATGAACCTAAAGATAGTCCTAACTAAATATCAACGTTTGCAAAAATGTTTCTAGTTCCAAACCTTATTTTTTATACCAATTGATATTACTCAAAGTCCTTACTGCTACTCGTACTTTGAAAACAAAACAAAAAGGAAAGAAAAGTAAAACGCATTTTAATATATATAAAATATTGTACTTTTAGTCTATTGACTGCATATTATTCTAGCTTGTGTTTGTTGTATTTTTCCAGCAAGTGTAAAGTATCTCTCTGTAACATAAAGATGCATCGAAAAAGATACCAATCGGTCTGGGATTCAAAATCATACGGTTTCTAGCAACCTGACGCTCACTGCAACTGAGCTGAGTAGTCGATTTCTAATCTCAGATTGATTATGAGCAATTAATATGTTAATATTAACTTCCCTTTGATTTTGCAGATTCAACAACAAACATTTCAGAAAAGTTACTCAATATCACAAACAAATCAGCTCTAAAGACCTCGGGAACGGAGTTTTGGGAGTGAGTACTATTGTTCATGATCAACAAATGTTTGACATCGATTAAAGGTGAAAGTTTACCTGAGAACAAATAAAAGATAGGAAAGTTTTATCTTAAATGTCGTTACTACTCTTCGGAAATGGAATTACCTCAACAGAATTAATCATGAACAAATCATGAACTCGTCAAAATAATATCTATATAAAAGTATTATTGGCAGTTTATCAGTTGTCTTTTTCTCTAGTATGTTATACAAGATCATGATAAATTCTTAAATTATTGGCCTATCTGTGAACATCTGGGCCCTGCTCAAGGCATCTGGTACTATTAAACATATTTGTAATCGTTACTGGTTCAAAAGTTAAATTACAAGGCTGTGTGACCTATAACATTAAAGACATTAAGTTACTCATAATAATTCTTCTAATATAAAGAATAATTATCAGAGTGTGTTAAGTACGCTCATTTGATATTGACAGAAACTTAGAATCCTTAGTTTATATGCATATTCTACTGTCTCAGAAATATAGTTTTTCTTAGTTTGAAGAAGTAATAATTATCGAATATCACTAGTGAAAGCAGCAGGGCAAATATTTTGTCAATGTTGAACAAGTGTAGTATTTATTTCTTGGTATGCAAAAAGCAGTATTTTGGGCCAGCAATACATGACATATCGTTCGGACTGTAGGATCTCAAATCTTCAGCCAGCATAAAATCTATTCTGTGAGAACAAAAACGACACTATTTCTGTGCATTTAACATATATTCCAAGCGGAATGTGCTAGATATATCTACGAGTATTGACGATGTTGGTTCGATACAGTTACACCTGGTTGGTTGCCTCTTCCTTGGCTGGTTACTGATATTTCTTTGCCTTGTCAAGGGAGTTAAATCTCTAGGAAAGGTAATTTTCTACTTGGCTTCGATTCCTTACAATTTCTTTTTATTTATGAAAATTTAAAGGAGATATTCTGAATAATGATAAAAAAATCGGACATATCACAAAGACACCTTTTTTAAATATAACTTATCAAGAGAAATATGACTGTAATCTATTTGGAGTTGAATACAAAACAAGCTAAATTAAAAAAATATGTGTACAAAAGTTTTATATAAAATGGACCAATCCCAGCATAAAAGTATGACAGAGCAACTATTCTCAGCAGAACCATATATATTTGCAAGTTTAACGTACTTGGCTTTTAAATAGTTTTAATACATAAAAGATATGTTGCCAAATGTAGACCAAGATTGCATCAAACAACGCCGATAAAATAGCAACTTTTAGGGTTGCTTTTTAATAAGTAAATCACCACTTATAAGACTACTATCATTATTTCAAATTCATGCAAAATGAGTAATCAAAAAGAACCTAATTCTTAAACTTAGAACAAATGAAAACTCATTCATTTAAAAGACCTTTGTATATGAAACAATGACGAAATGCATTCTTTCACTAGATGTTGATGGAAGCGGCAGTGCAGTACTTCTATTCCTTGGGTCCTGCTTTGGGTGGGGTCATCACCATCGCATCATTCAACAAGTTCAACCACAATGCTTTCCGGTTAGTAGAAGTTATCATGATTTATTAAGCAGTAAAAGCTTTCAACGTCTGCAAACTGCAGTGGCTGCCATGTCCCCTTATTCAATTATTTTTATTTACATCGGCGTAAGTATTAGGGTTTTTAAAAATGGCCCCTAGGTGTCAAAGAAGACTGAAATAAAAACCTCTGCAATTGTGCCAATTTTAGATCCAAAGACTTTTATGCTTCAGCTGAAATTTAGAAACGTTTCATCGAGGTATGTTATGGTTAGATCTGACGAATATCTGTACTTTTTTATTTTAGAGATACCGTCATTGTGTGTTTCGCAGATGCGTTTACAGCAATTTTTGGTTGTATTGTTGTTTTTTCTGTGCTTGGAATTCTCTCAAAGGAAACCAACACACCATTAGACAATCTTCCTTTCTCTGGTAGGTTAATTTTCATATGAGAAATAAAACACTTTTTTTACATAGTCATCCCAATCTTACTATGATAGAAGTTAGTATCATTCGTACGTACGTCGTCCATATTCAAATATATATATGTATATGGCATACTTACCATAACTTCAAGGTAGGTATTGGACTTTAACTAGGAAGCGGCGCACTGCCCAGTCGGCACCATTAGAAGTTCCAACTTTTTATGTCGTAGACAGAAATCGAAACTACTGAACAGTAGACGAAAAACATTATTTTTTTCTTATTGAAGTTAAAAGATTCTATGTCTTTTTATATTACTTTACATACTTTAATTGGGATCAGACCGAAACAGGTGTACTCTGTGATTCTGTATATTTGAAAAGGTATTCTACTATTTAAATGAAGACATTCCAGTGTGTTCCAATGTTTTTCTATTATGTACTCGTTTTCTAGGTGCTGCGTTAGCTTTTATAGCATATCCGGAATCTTTAAGTCGACTCCATGCGCCAAATCTGTGGTCTGTGTTATTTTTCGTAACATTTGTTTTGATTGGAATAGACACACAGGTTTCTAAAAATAGTTTGATTGTATAATATAACAATACACTCGCATTTTTCGTTGGGTAATACCTATGTTGAAAGAGGAGCGGATAAATTGTTCAATGGTAAAGCACTGAACGGGTCGCGAGTTAGACCCTTCGCTCCCTAACTTATATAATAAACTGTCTTACAAATTAGACGTTGAAGCGACTGACCCACAGATGGGCCGAAAATAAATAAAAAAGAAAATGTCTATACAAACAAACATATCTGGTAGTAGTTGTGAAGAACATATCTAAACTAAGTTACTCACTCAGTTATTAGTACAGAAACACATCATATTATATAACGTTTTTCACACTTTTATCTGTAAGATTTTATCTCGTTATTTCCACATTCCAGTGGTTCAGTGGTCTAGGTCTAATTTTACTGACCTAAAGAGCATGGTTTGGAATTTTGCTGAATTCAGTGTTTTTCTTCAGCTTTCAAAAGGTATAGAAGCATATAATTCTTTTCATGGAATATAAACTTCTCTTAAATTTAAAGAACAACATTTTAAAGCTTCAGTTTGTGTCAGACGCTTTAAAATGAGGTCCTACACGTCAGTATAATACACTGAGCATGAAAAAGGACCAGGAGTGTCTCTTGAATGGAACACTTTCTGTATCTTGCACTATCGCCTATGACTTGAAATAACGTTAAGTTATAATACTGCCTAAAATCGTCATTAAAAATAAACCAAATAAGAGAGAATGGTTCAAACTATTATCAACACCAAGTATGCATGGTTATTTTTCGTGGATGGCAAGATGTCCTTGAGAAACATGTTTTTTAGGATTTAATTTTCAACAATATTTTATGACCAGCCGGTCTTAAATTGTGTCGGAAAAAACCCAAACACATTTCGCTAATATCCGTGAAACGAGTCGTCATTGTCACATGATCAATTGTTAATATGTGACGTAGACAACAATAGTGGATCAATCAAAAAGGTATTATTTATTTTTTCACCTCTTACATTCATTTTTTTAAATATGATTTTGTGTTTTACTTTTTTGTGTAACGCGATTACGCGATATACGCTATCAATTTAGCAAATCCCTTTCTGATTTCTTGGTGCTTACTTTTAGACAGTGGTCAAAGAAAAATACGATAACTCTTACGTCTATTTTAAGAGGATTGTTTTCACTTTTCAATAAGAATTTGAAGAGAATAGGTTCTTAAACTGAAATGCACGCTAAAGTTTCCAATAAGTCTACATTCTACTGCAAGTTGTTGTTTTTTGAATAACATTCGTAAACTGAATATGTAACAATGTACTGACTGTATTTTATACTTCCATTTTAGACGAACACTAATTGAATATGTAATGAACAGTATTTCATATGTGAAACAAGCAGGTTGGGACAATTTTAGATATTGAAATGGATAAAAGAAGAGATTAAATAATAATTCAGCATGGAATCATCCATCTTTTGCTCCATTAGAAAAGTAAATACCGAAAAATAAATTCCGTATATACTGATTCAAGCTCTAAATATTTTGCATTATGTAAACTGAAATTCAAGAAATTATTAAAGAACAAATTTTCCCGTCTAAGAGCTGAAAACAATCTGCGACTATCTAAGGAGGGTCATTGCTGATAACAAATTATCTCCCTTACTCAGATAACATCAGAGGTACACCATATTGCACATTGGTCCTCTCAGTTGGAATCGTCTAACTTTATCTTTGTTTCTCTATGTGATAGTCTTGATTTCTAGTTGTAGAAATTGTCCTTTACTTATTAAATTAAAAGTTAGGATCATCAAAAAACAAACAAGCTGGAGTTGTTCTGCTATTCTGCTGTTCAGCTAGTCTGCTGAGTTGCTCTGCTATTCTGCCATACTGCTATTACGCCGGAGTTGTTCTGCTATTCTGGAGTTGTTATGTTATTCTGCTAATATGTTGGAGTTGTTCTGCTAATTTCACGCAGACCTTTTTTCATGAGTTTTGACCTTGTCCAGACTGCAATAATGAAAATGTTGTGCATAATAGAATAATCAAAAGTCAGATCTTGATCTATTCGCGAGACTCAGAATTCATTTTGGAGTATCCGAATTTATTATGAACATTTTTCTATGTAGTTAAATTTAAGACAAATTAACAATTTTGTACTGTACACTGAGTTGTTTATGTTGATAATATATATATAATTGTAGGCAGGGTATTATATTTTCATGCTTATTGACTCGTATATTTGAACCTTCAGCTTGTTTTGAAATGCATTACTTGAATGTATCTTTGTAGCCTAAATTTATGATAAATATGAATAAACAATATAATTTTTATAATTAGGTTACCATTTTCTGTTTGCATGTTGTTCTTATGGTTGCGCCTTACTTTAAAGTGACAAATTTATCAAAAAAATCACATTAATAATGAATGCTTGAACAGATTGATGATGATATTTTGTTTTCCCCTGCCAAGCAAAGTTAAAATAGAGTTATGTTTATGTCCCCCAACCACCCTCTGGGTAATGGTATCTTAAGTGCTATAGGTATTATCGTCCCTCGCTACTCTATAATGTTCGTCTGTCGGTCATTTTCTCCTTCAAATTTGCACTATGGCTATCGGATGTATGTCTCTTACCCAAACCCAAATAATAAATTCATTCTGCATATTCATTACATGGGTACTCAATACAGTGAACATTAATCCTTTTTGTGAGCGTAATAAATATTATTAAAAAAACATCACAGGGGCTAATCGCTTTAGTTCAGATATTGAGATGATGAGAGAAAGTCGCCCCTCTCTCCTTTTCAGGATTATCTGGTGTTTCATCATTCCTGCTTTCTTACTGGTAAGTTATTGTAACATCGCCCGTCTTGAGTGTGAAAACATCAATTTTAAAAACAAATATGTAATAAGCTAGCCATTAAACACATGCGTAAGATATGAGACATTGGAAGTAACTGCGGGAAGCAAGAAATTTTTTAATTGTGTATTATTAGTTTCCTTCCATAATCGATTAGCAGTTTGCAAATCCGTTAGCAGCTTAAATCTTGAATAAGAATAAGTAACAGTTAGTCTTTCGTGGGAATATACTGTTTCGTAATAACTCAGTGTGAAAATTTCGCGTCTTTATAAGGTATCACATTTACTTTATTAACAATGTGAACTTAAGTCATACATTTTATCCTGGTGTTTACAAGGTTTTTTTCTACAAACTATAACAAATCTACCCTGTTTGAGTTATGGATGAATTTAATTTCAGGGACTACTTATTACTATAATGATTAACTACACGACGCCCTCTGTCGGCGATTATGCCTTTCCTACGTATGCTCATGTGATTGGAAATATACTTGTCTTCTTCCCTGTCAGTTTGGCTTTCAGTATAGCCATCTATGAGTTAGTGGAACATAGAAACTCCGTTAGAAAGGTTTCTAATTTGAGTGATAATTGAATGTGTAAGAATGCTACATCATTTAACTTTTACTGATGTTTCTATGGCAATTAGAAAATTAATCTAGTGCCGTATACATACCATTTGAATATACGCTTTCAATGTCTCTGTTAGGAAAAACTTTCTACTTCTTACTTATTTAGAGTGATAGGTTCAATCTCCACTTACGATGTTAATGTCTATTTATCTACTTACAAAAACATAGAACCTGTTCTTTCTAACGAAAGAGAATTTGCAAAACTGTTTAATTTCTTCTGAAATTATTCTTTTGTAAAATATATATGCTTCAAAAAACAGGATTATATTTTGATGCACATATACACATAAAGCTTGTAAAGAATTAAAAAATAATCGCTCGGGCGGCTCGGATTTTGTTCTTAATGAAATGTACGGATTTGAATATATGGACATTTACCTGGTAAAACTTTTCAATAAAATATTTGACATAGGTTACTTCCCTTGTGAATGGACAGAAGGCTATATAATACATCTTCGCAAAAAAAATTATTTAAATAAACCAGAAATTTACAGGGAAATTACACTATTAAGTACTCTTGGAAAACAATTCACCCGTGTCCTAAATAACAGGTTAAATGAATGGGCAGAAAACAATTATGTGTATGTAGAATCGCAAGCAGGTTTTAGACAAAATATGGGAACAATAGACAATATATTTGTTTTACACGGGCTTATAAGTCACGTATTAAACGAACGTAAAAACTATACGTATGTTTTATTGACTTTACTAAGGCCTTCGACTACTCAGTAAGACAAAACATATTCTATAAAATTATTCAATATGGTGTTACCGGGAAAATGTTAACTATTATAAAATCTTTATACGCTGATATAAGGTCAAGGGTCAAGTTCAACAATGAACTAAGTGAAAGTTTCAGTTGCTTTATTGGCGTTCGTCAAGGGGATTGTTTGTCCCTTTTCATACTTTCTGTTTACGTAAATGACTTACAAGAATATTTTTCATTGAATGGTTTTGCTTGAGTTGAAATTGAAATGCTTAAACCTTTACTGTTATTATATGCAGACGATAGTGTACTGTTTTCAGAGTCTGAACAAGATTTACAGGAAGGTTTATATAGATATATTGTACAGTTATTGTAGTAAATGGAAATTAGTTCTTAATGTAAATAAATTTAAGATTATGATCTTTAGAAAAGAAGGAAACCTAAGAAGAAATATGTTTTTTAGATATAATAATGAAGTCTTAGAATTTGTAACAAAGTTTACTTATCTAGGAATTGTATTCACAACTGGTGGTTTATTTAATGAAACTTTTAAGAGCCTAGGTGGACAGGCTATGAAAGCTCTTTTTAAAATGAAGTCCTATTTAAGAAATTTCCCAAACATATCAGTAAGTCATACACTAGATATTTTTGATAAACTAATCTTACCGATTTTAAACTATGGATCTGAAGAATTTGGTTTTTCAAACGCTGAGATTTTAGAAAAGGTACAATTGAATCTTTATAAACAGCTTTTAGGAGTGAAAACAAAATAATTTCGTTTACGGGGAACTAGGTAGATACCCACTCCGAGTTCTTAGATTAATACATATTATAAGATATTGGATAAAGATCATTAGATCACAAAATCATAAGTATATTAACATAATGTACAATGTTACGTTAAATGATATAGAATTTAAAAAATTGGGCTTCTTGTGTAAAACAATTAATAGAAACTACAAGATTTAATGATGTTTGGTTTTTTCAGAGTGTAGGTAATGTAAATCTATTTTTTGGCACTTTTTAAGCAACGTGTTACTGATATTTTTCTATAGAACAGGACAATGGATTTAAACAATTCATCAAGAGCTAGTACTTACAGAATTATTTTTTCTTTTGGAATTTAAAGTTATCTAGATAATATTAATATTAAAAAAAATAGAATTGCTTTAACAAAACTGGAGTCTCAAGTCATAGGTTAGAAATCGAAAGTGGAAGATGGCATAGACCTAATAAGATACCCAGAAATAATAGAAAATGCAAGTCTTTTCAATTATTAGAAGATGAATTTCACTTTATTTTAGAATGTCCGCTGTATCAAAATTTATGGAAAACATATATCCGTAAATATTATTGGACAAGACCAAATGTCCCAAAATTTATCGAATTGTTCACAAGTGAAAACAATGTGTTTTATGACATAAAGCATTATCTACTTACCAAAGCATAAACAGGCCGAAATTTACATGTAAAACCTCTTAGCAAAGCCTAATCTGTTTTTTTTTTCTTTTTTCATGAAATGAATACTAGATCAGTACTATAAAATACCTCTGTCATCGGGAACCCTAATTAAAAAGATGTGCCAGCGATTTTTGACGTGACACGGATTTTGTTTACCGAAAATGTGTTCTACCATGCAGTCCTAATCTTCTCTCTCATTGTGTGTCTACTGGGAGATGACTGCAACACAGCAGAGTGAGTTGTCGATGACATGCCAGCAACTCACTAAACACTCTGTCAGGCCTACATGTTTTAAAACTGTCCTTCAAATCTTTAAAAAAAAAGACAGTTTTACTGTAGATTTTTTTATACTTGAAACATGCTATATAGTTATATTTCTCAATATCTAGAAACCCTACTATTTCATGTATGATTATGAATACTTTCAAAACACATTACAGAAGCCGGTGTAGCCTCTAGCACACGCATATATCTTCATTCCAGAATACCACAGAACTACTTTGTGTCCGACGTTAGCTGCAGGATCATATTTTTCACTCATCATTCCGTTCATTACTTCCTTCATATGATTATGTTAGTCACGGCTTTGATGAAAAGAATACAAATTTCACACATTATTGTCCCATATCTCACTCTTATCTTATTTGTCAGATTTATGAGGGATGAACGTTTTATACATTAACATGTCGTTTAATGCTTTGCCAAAAATTGCATTAAATTTTCCACTTATATATCTTTAAAATTTTCATTATCCAGAGATAAGATTTAATAATAACATGTTATCAGAATCTAACAAATTGATTTATTATGGACTAAGAAATGTATGAACCATGTGTGTAATGGGGTGGAAATTATCCTACTGTACAGTAGTGGTTTTTAAAATGAAAGTGGTTTCTTGTAGAGTATAAGAGTTAGCTCCCTCGTAGTTTTCCTGCAGTTAAGGTCAGTTGTAAGGACAGGAAAGTTTGTAAGAAGTATCGGTTGTCATCTGGTTAGTGTTTGATGCAATATTAATTAGTAAGGTAAGAATTGTTGGAATAGTGCCTCTGTTATTATTTTGAATGATTATTTTGGATTGTCACTTCCATTTTTTGGATTTGTCTTGTGTTTTAGTCGCGGATGTCGATGAATTGAAAATACATATAAATGTTCATAGGAAACTAATCATAAGCACTGCATCAATTATAACAAGTTTATTTGCAGTTCTAACGTCACCATGTGTTCAATGCAGCACATGTGTGTTACAGTGTGTTCGGGGTACCATATACTCCGTGAGTATAGGTTAAATATTATTAAGCATTTATCAGTTAGTCAAAGGAACAACTTAAGTTTTTAATAAACTAGAATTTAAACTGACCAAACTTGTGTCATTTGTTGACCTTCAAAATAACCAGTTTGGTAGATGTTTTTGTACACTACAGACTAATTTCAGTTTTTCGAACACTGGAAACTCGAACTTTAAAAAAATCGAACAAACCCTTGATCCCTATTTTCCGTGATGTGCTGTATATTTTGAAACCGTTTTACTTTCTTCAAAGATCACGTATCCATTAGAAAGGTATTTTTGTAACAGAATCACTGATGATGTTTTAGGTTGGAGAGTTTTAAGCGATGGGTTAAATTCATTTTAGCGAGTTAAACAGGTATCCGTAAAGGTTGAATCGACTTAAAATAAATCGACTATATATATATATATAGATTATAGCTTGGGAGTCCTATACAGCAACTTTCCTTTTGTTTATAGGTAGTGTACCTGTTGACAAAAAAAACGACATAAGCTTTTAAAACATAACTTCATTTTTAGCATAGCATTAGAAAACGTTCAATATCTATATTGTACCATTGTTGAATTTTTAGATGAAATACTTGAATACTCCAAAATACAGTGGGTTTAAAGATCGTTTATGCAGATAGAGTAGCGGAGGGGAACAGAAGAGCGTTCAGTATATCCTTGATCATGTATCTTAAATATTTGAAAATATGATTGGCTGAAACTTTAGCAACTTAAGTTGTGTTTAAAAAAAGTATTTGAAAATACACTTGAAAAGAGTATTTCTTCAATTCATTAGGTGAAATAGTTTACTAAGATTGCTGTTTTATTGAACATTTGCTAGTTTATTGAAAACTTACTGGTTTGTTTTTAAAATCAGCTCACTGTACCTTTAAGAAAGTGACATGTAAATCTCTCTTTTTTATCACAGCTTATGCTTTATCTAAAGGACGTTTTTTAAATGCAGATATTGCTGTATGTCTTGAGCGTGTATTTGTATAGTTTGTTTTCGTTTAGTTTTACTCTTGGCCTGTCGTAATAAACATGAATGGTGCCAAAATGGAGGAGGCAGAGAAATTTGAAATCAAATGTGAATCTGGACTTGTCGATAATGAAATCAGTTCAGATAGAGAAAATTCGGATGGAAGTTTTAGTGACGGGGAAGAAAGAGAAACTTGGGGTGGGAGGTTTGAATTTCTGCTTTCACTTGTTGGATATACTGTTGGCTTAGGAAACTTATGGAGGTTTCCATACTTTTGCTACAGAAATGGAGGAGGTATGCTTTTTTCATTGCTTTTTTCTGTTCAGAATAATTTACTCATTTTACCTTTTTTTAAAGTCAAATATTTTTTCAATATTATGCAAACGATATTTTTTATACGTTTTATACGCAAACTTTCTAACCATAGAAGTTTTCTAAATAAAAACAGAACAAGTAGATGAATACCAGTAGCCTATTTGCGACTTTATTACAAGTGAGTGGGTCAAACGGTTTGTATACTATTCAAAATTTGATAGGGATCACTTTTTATTTCTTAAATATCTTTTTAATGATAACCTCAAGATAACTGATTTTTCTCAAACATGTAGTTTATTCATACGGCAAAGCCGACCTGTCCAGCAGATTTTGATTGTTTTACCTGTACGTGGCTCGAGATGCACGGGAAAAGCGATACCCTTGGAAAAGTGGTGCACCGCGGGCATGTACCTGCATGTACACATCCGTTTTATTCAGACTTTGCTTGTGCATGGTAACGTTTATATCGAACCTAACACTGGTCATGGAAAATCTACGGCAAAGATGGCGTATTGACGATGAGGAGATGAATAAGGGGGGTAAGGATGCTTGAGGCAGGGTATTTCCAACGTCACGTGGCAGGTGTCCTTGGGTGTCCAAGAGCTCCGTTGCCAAGATGTGGCGACGGTTTCAAACTTACGGGCATGCCACGCATAGGCATGGCGGAGAGCGTCAGCGTGAGGACCGGTTTGTTGTCGTTCAAGCGCGACGTCAGCGCTTTGTTACCGCTACTGCCCTCCAAAATTACTTTCAAAATGCCACTGGGGTAAGACTTTCCACTCAAACCATCAGGAACCGTCTTAATACAGCTGGCATGACGGCTAGAAGGCCAGCAATCCGAATCCCATTGACGCGAAATCACATCCAGGCGCATCTTAAATGGGCCCGCGATCACGCCAGGGCCGGACCTCAGGCCCGGACGCTGCATGACTGGACCCCAGGGCTGTTTACTGATGAGTCTAAATTTTGTGTTGACTTCACTGATAGGCGAGTGCGGGTATGGAAATCCGCCAATGAGCGTTTGGCACCCGTATGTGTTCCTACCCATGACCGTCATGGCGGGGGGTCGGTCATGGTGTGGGCGGGCATTAGCATGCAGGGAAGAACGAACCTGTACATTGTTCAAAACGACACATTAACGGCTGTACGATATGTCAATGAGATCTTAGATGTGTACGTTTGTCCGTACGCTGGTGTTATAGGCCCTGAGTTCATTTTAATGGACGACAACGCCCGGCCTCACAGGGCAAGGGTCACCGACGAGTACCTGGAGGCAGCAGCTATAGAGAGAATGGACTGGCCAGCAAGGTCTCCAGACTTCAATCCAATAGAACACGCCTGGGATGCTGCAGACTGCAATAACTGCTCTCCCAGTCCAGCCAACCACGGTCCCTGGGCTACAGCATGCCCTTCTGGACGAGTGGGCTCGAATCCCACAACAAAGCATCCGGAGACTTATTAGCAGCATGAGAAGGCGGTACAGAGCAGTAATCTAATCGAACGGACACCACACGCGATATTAAAGCAAAATTCAGGCCTAAGACTTGATTTTTCCAAAACGTTCTATTTCATGTCCTGTCTGTGTTATCCCAAATTCGTGCCCCTCCCACGGCTCAGCCTCTGTCACGCTTCAACGGTTTACAGACTTACTCATTTTCTCATTTTTTGGTACCAAACTATTGTCATATAAACATATTTTTAGAATCACAACAAAAATGTAACCTTTCAACCTTATGTAGTAAATATACACATTCTTATAAGTGATACCTATCAAATTTTGAGTAGTATTTGTTGTGATTTTGTTTTCTTTTTTTACAGCAAACACTTCATGTATAAAGGATCTGAGATTTTCTTTGATATTTATTTGTATTATACAGTCTTATACAACATATATTTTTCGTCTGAAAAAATGCAGACTTTGTAGAATTAAAAAGTCAGTTTAAAACTGTTCACTGACCTTTTCAGCTGACTATTTCTATAGTTAATATTGTTAAACCTGATAAGATGCAGGGCTGGAAATCAAAACTGCGTCGTATCCATCATTTTGTAAACAAACGCCGCCATCTTGCCTTATTTAGCGTTTTATTTTTTCTGCAAATTACCTCTATCCTTGTTCTTTTGCTTAATGTGAGGCACAAAACTTTTTTTCATTATAAGTCGAAGTCCCATTTTAAACAGAAAACTTTTTGCCAAGAAAACAATGACTTTTACAAAATGATACGACACAGTTGTAAAATAAGATATGCTACGACGCAGTTGAATTTCTGTAGCAATCTTTTCAACGGGGTTTGTTTTCGCAATATGAGTCTATTTCACTCAACGTTTCGAATGACTACTTGCGCTTGATAAAAATTAAGGCATACGCAATTAATAACAATGTTCTGTTGTCTTAAAATAGTCAAAATACGTTGTTTTATTTGAATTATAAGACGCAACTGGTTTTGTAGGTTTATGTCGCGGGGATCCCGTGATCCCGTAAAACTACTTTTCAGATTTAGTCGAGCTCTTTAAGGTTTTTTTAACATACTGGCGGCTTTTACATTTAATATATCCTAAGAAATTGAAAGGAATGTGGGTCAAATTGAAACTTCCACATATAGTGAATGACATCAAACATCTTCATATGGAAAACTTTGGTGGGTTGAACCGTTAAGCAAACATAGTGAACAAAAACAGTGGTGCCGGCTAAACAAGTACCATATTATAGTTTGTATTTGTTAAGCTGTTGTTTGCCGTAGGTATTGATTTAGCCTGGCTGCAGGTTATATGATCCTTTTCTTTTTATGTTATTGCATTGATATATCTATTATTGTTTTACCTTTCTAATAGCAACATTTTTTTCTCTACTAGCAATCTGCAATTCCAGTCAAGAAAAGATATCTCTTAGTTAGAAAGGGGCTTAATAGTCATTTAGTTTACATTACTAAGGAATAGCATTGATGGCTGGGTCTGAAACCAGTCTAGTATTGATTGTACTATATAGACATTTCGAAAGGAGCTGGCGTTTAAATTTGAAATTTTTAAGTTTTAATTTGAATATGAATTTGTGTTTTTTTTTCCTGTATCCTAGACAACGAACAACACTTACGAGATGTTCGGAGCAAGCGTCATTACACTTAAAGAATTTGATAGATTTAAACAAAGTTTAAAAATTGCCCAATAAAAAGAAGCCTTAACTCCTAAACGTGCCTTAGTGCCTTAAAAAAAGGCATTGTTTGCAAAGAAAATGTTGTTTTTTTTCGAGAACGTTCTTCGCTACTTAGAAATATGCCAGGCCCTCGTAAATCTTTAAAATCTTTAAAAAAGAAGAAGAAAAATCCAACAATAGTACAATTCGAACTCGCAACCACCGGCTTTCAAGCAATGACAAAGCTCTAGACCACTGACCCAAGGAATTGATTCCCTGACACTGTTGTCAGAAATGGTTGCATTTATAGAATAGAGGTAGGTGTGCAGTCACACACCCATCTTTAGAAAGTCGTCATTTTCGATGAAGAGAGACATTTTAATGTTTCAAACCATTTTTGGCTTTTTATACAGCAATCATTCCGAAATCAAAGTCCACGAGCAGTGTTACCGGATGAGCACCCATATTACGAAAATTACAAACTCGTATTACAAAGATTTAAATGCATCTGAAAATATTCCGGCCCACATGGGATTGAACTCACGACCACAAGTTTACAACCATGTTAAGGCAACACTCTAAATCAGTCAGCCAAAGAATCGATTCCCTAACGCAGTTGTCGTAAGTTGTATTTATAGTACTCGATGTAGGTGTGCAGTTGTGCGTAACAATAGGTGTTTGCTTCTGATACACTTTGGTATTCATATTTTATGAATATTAATATATTCATACAAGGTGCATATTTGCCAGATATCTACGACAGCGATCAATAAATGAAGGCAATATGGGCAAGTAGAATTTTTATTTCTGTCGCGGGGTCAGAAAAATCATTTACCCAGGGCGGGACTCGAACCCGCGACATATGGCGCCCAACGTGATCTGTGACTGTCACATTGCTACGCATGTGCTCCCATTATAAGTGTCTATGTCTGTGAATTCGAGGACGAATTCTTATAGAGCAGGGGAGAATGTCACAGAACCGATATAGGTGATATGTTTACTGGCGTACTATCACCATCCCGGGTAGCTCAGTTGGTAGAGCACCTGACTTGCAAGCGGGGGGTCGCAGGTTCTAGTCCCGCCCTGGGTAAATGATTTTCTGACCCCGCGACATTTCATTTTTTCATGGATAAGTCAGTTTCAAACCAAGTTCTTTTCAAAATTAGTGACTGGGCGATTGTCAAATAAAAGTAAATATATATGTACACACTGTAATTTAATCTGTGTGCCCTAATTAATATCAAAGAATTGCAGACAAGCAAATGTGTTTGAAATAATTGGAACACTGTGTGCATAATATTATAGTAGAACGCATATAAAATCTTTCAGTGAAAATTCAACTGTCGTACCATATTTTATTTTAAACTGCGTCGTATCATTTTGTACAAATCATTATATTCTTGGTTAATAAGTATTTCTTTTCAAGGACACTTTCACTTATGATGCAACATTATATTTTGAATCTTAAATTTAGCTATAAAACGAGTATGTAAATGATTTGCACGTTAAAAGGATGGATAAAGCAATATCAACTGCGTCGTATCTGTCAGATGTTCGTGTCCGCTTCGAGTTTTCAATTCGCTATAACTTTTATCTCTCAAAATAGTTTTGCAAGTTGCATATACCAAACGAAGCGGGTTAATGCGTAGCGTCTTCATATTTGTATCGTATTATCAGTCATTTCCAACAGAAAAAGAAATAAAGAAAAATATACTTTTTTCATTCTAAGATGGCGGCGTTTGTTTACAAAATGAGGGATACGACGCAGTTGTGATTCCCAGACCTAATTGCTCACACAAACACTCTGTATATGTTATTATAAATTAAACATTTTGCGCACAAATTTTGTACAAGTACCAAGCTATTGTGATTCGGTGTGCATGTGTTTCCTTGCAACAAAAGTGATAGAAAAGGCAATAAAAAACAGACATTATTCGGGAGACAGGTAATGCAGTTAGATGCATTTTGTACATATGCCGGTAACTTAAGTTCACATAGTTTGTTTGCTTAGATAACTGTCAGATAAGGTTTTTTTCTCATACTGAAAATTGGGTAAAACAAGAGTGTCTAGATTTGTCTTAATTCAGTTTGATTTCTTCTCTATGATTTGATAAAGAGTTGTACCAATCAACATTAATAGAAATGTCAGTTTATTTTTTTCTTGTTATAAAAGTTTCAATTTCCTTATTTCTTTTTCTATTTTTCTTTTTTATTTTGAAACATAATTACATTGATTTCTATTTTTATTAACCATTTTATTGATCTAGACACCCGCTATTTCGCTCATGTTTTTTAATTTTTTTTATATGTATGTCAACCCACAACTGTTTATCGATGTTAAAATAGGCATTGTCTTGCGACCGGGGTGAAAGACCTGTACTTCCCAGAATGACGTCGGCAAGTAGGTTCATTCCCTCTGTTCATTTTTTTATCGTCAGTAGTTGAGTCCGTTTGACCAACGCCCGCTGAAGAATTTTGTTTTTAAAGGTTTATAGGTGGTGGGGGAAGGTAACTCCTTAGACTAAACCGTAACCTGCTACATTATTGAATATTGATATGGTGATAGCAGGGCACTTCACAGAGAGATCAAAAGAAAAGTGCATGGCCACTAACTAAAAAAGTACAAACAAACCCATAACCTACATTGTTACAATAAACAAATATTTTCCCTTTTTTCCAACATTTTACTTCTCCTGTGTCAATACTTACTTTTATATGTCGTCAGGATACGATAAATAAAATCTCTTTTTAAGGATAGCTTTGCTTTCAAATGAATATTTATGATATCTATTTTTAAAATAAGTCCTTGTGAGCAAATTTATTAACCTGGCTTGGTCAAACGACGGCCAGTTTTTAATATCTGACAACAATAGCTTACCTATGTGTTAATGGCAAATGGTATTTCAAAGGATTGAAGCTTTTGAAATATAACAGTCATGATAACAGAAAAAAAAATAATAAAGACACATACTACAACAATTTATACAGCTACAAGATATAAAGAAGCCAGAAAACACTAATTTAAAACAAGCTTCAGGCAAAACCTCCTATGAAAAAAGTTCCACTTTAAGTAATTTGTTAAGACCCTTATTCGAGTGATAATGAATAAATCAATCTATCTTTATTTAGCAATCAGCCATTTATGGTGCATCTGCATATGTTATTTAGGCATCACAGATGAAGCAAGATTGATAAACAGAGGTTGAATTACAGAGAAACAAAAACACTAATATATACAAACTTTCACAGTGGTCTCTGACTGCAAGGCTCAAATATTCTTAGCTTTGGTTCTTATAATATATGTACAGTATTCTATTTTGAACATATTGAAACTTTATTTCCTTTAATATAAAATGAATTTATTCAAAATCAAAAAATAAAAAAATACTGAATGATTCATTCGTTTGTTGTTGTTTTTTTTCTTGTTTTTTTTTTCTTGTTTTTTTTTTTTTTTTTTTTTTTTTTTTTTTTTCTACTGGCACACTTCAATTGTGGACATGATCTTGGGAGTCATGATCAGAACTGTTTGCAATATCCCATTGAATAATATAGTGATATCGACTGAACAACAATGGTTACTGATTGATGTATAAGGCAATGTCCTAAGAAAGGATGGTAAAATTGTTATACAGAATGTGACCAAGATCCTGAGATACCCTCAGCTTCGCTGTGATTTAACCCTGATTGAAGAAAACTCCACTTCCATAAAATATATATCGCCATACGGTGTGCTGTAAACTTTTAATATTACGCAACGTGGGTGCCACGAAAAATGCGTGCACCCTTGAAATGATAAATTATAATGCAAAAATAGAAACAGCCGGATGATAGAAAATACCCAGTTCATATTAAAGGAGATTTGTTTTCTGGTAAAATAAAACAGTTTTAATTTAATGTAACTTGATATTGCAAACTGCAAATTAAAGCGACTGACATAATTAAGTTGGTTTGTTTTTAATTGATTAAAGAGAAGTTAATATACTATGAAAAATAATAGTATGCTTCTATACACCATGAAAACTGAAACTACAAATTACCATTGTTCGGCAAAATTAATGATATAACTAAAGTATCTACCCCGTGACTAACGGGGAGAATGTTTTACCGATAAAGGCGTGTGCCACTTTATATTACTATGTGCTCCTGTAACAAAAATGAGCCAGTAACTTAGTTTAGATATGTTCTTCACATTTGATTGTCCGCCAATCTTTATGTGTCATTCGCTTTAATTATATCCATATGTCTGTGTGTGATTTAATTTCAGGAATTGCTATCATCCCTTTCCTGTTGTTTTTGTTATTTTGTGGTGGACCTTTATATTACATTGAAGTATGTCTTGGACAGTTCTCGGGGAAATCTCCCGTCGCCGTCTGGAATATTTGTCCTCTTTTCAAAGGTTGGTCAAATATATGAGGCATTGTTGTTTATTTGTTAAAAGAGAAACGTTTGGAAAAGTTTTAATGACTGTTGAGGAAGAACTTACTAGTGGAATTTACTCTTCATTTAATGTTGCACAGATAGAACTTAATAACCACATTTTAAAAAAGTAATAGGCGTAATTTTTCGTCAATGTATGTTTGGCTCTGATTTTTTTTTCTTACTCAAAATAGTGATATGTTGTGTTGTAACAGAATCAAGAAATCAAAACTTTGTCTTTCAAGGTCGCATACGAAAGGATAGCATATTTCTGTTTTAGGTATTGGCATTGTTATGATTACCACGTCTTTAATTTACATATGGTATTTCGGGACGGCATTTGGATGGGTTTTTTACTTTCTGTTCATGTCTTTTTTTCCGACGTTACCCTGGAGCACGTGTGGAAACAGCTGGAATACAGAGTTTTGCGTTGGTAACTACCTATTGTAATTGCAACAATTTAGTGGCGTCCTAGTTTTTGCGATATACATTCATTTCTGTCTTAGTTCACCTGAGCGTATGCTCAATATGAGCTTTAGTTATCGCCCTCTGTGGGGTGTTTTTTTTTTTTTGCCGTAAAGATTGTTAAAACTTTGCGCGGATGTTCTTAACGTCTTTACAAAATTGTTCACATTATAGAATTCAATGAAGATATCTGGTTGCTATGGCAACAACTAGGGAAAAAATAAAATTATTCCTGTCTGAAATCACAAGGCATAAAGCTTAGATATTTCGAACATAGGCTCGCCTAGTGGTCCTCTACCAAGTCTTTTTAAATCATTAATGGCCATGTCATGATGGAAATTTGCATTTACATAGGATTATATATGCATAACTTTAAAATATTGTTTGAAAGCTTAAGGCGTAGTGCTTAAATAGTTTACATGGGATACAATCTAGAGATTCTCTTCCAAAATTGTTCAAATATTGCCGCTGGATTCATTAACGGCTCCAACCTTATGTTTATTTTAAAAGGGCTTTTATAAATAAGGAAACCTTAAAGAAATTGTTCTGCCCCCAATCGAAAATGAGGGGGCATATATTTTTGCAAATGTCGGTCGATCGGTCGATAGATACTTTGGTTTCCGACCATTATCTAGAGAACCCATGGATCCACCTTCCTCAGACTTGGTAAAAGGTTAGCCAGGACCAGTAGATGACACCTATAGTTTTTTCTGATCAAAGGTCAAGGACACGCGACTTTGAAGACCAAAATAGTTTCCGATCAATTACTATAGAACTCTTTGTAAAAGGTTGTACAAACTCAGTTTGTAGGTTAGACATTACAGGTAAATGGCCCCTTTTGTTTTTCATGTCACCAGGTCAAAGGTCAAGGTCACAGTGACCTCGACGAGCAAAACAGTTAACGATCAATAGCTATAGAACACTTCGACTCATGTTGTTCAAACTTAGTGTGTAGGTTGTTCATAAATAGTAAAGACTAGTGTAGTTTTTTCAGATCACCAAGTCAAAGGTCAAGGTCACAGAAAGCTTGAAAAGTAAAAAGGTTTCCGGTCAATAACTACAGAATGCTTGGTCCCATGTTCTTCATACTTAGTTTGTAGGTTGATTATGAGCATTAAATGACTCGTTTATTTTTTCACGTCACCAGGTCAAAGGCCAACGTCAAAGTGACCTTGAATAGCAAAATGGTTTCCGATCAATAACTATAGATCTCTCTTAGCCAGGTTGTTCAAACTTAGTGAGAAGGTTGGTCATGACAAGTAAATTACCATTGTAGTTGTTTTTCACGTCATCAGGTCAAAAATAAAGGTCAGAGTGACCTTGGACAGTAAAACGGTTTCCAATCAAATTCTATTGAACCCTTGGTTTCAGGCTCTTAAAACTTAATATGTAGATTGGTCATGACAAGTAGATTAGCTCTGTTGTCTTTTTTTCAAGTCACCGGGTCAAAGGCTAATGTCCAAATGACATTGAAAGCAAAATTATGTTCAATTTATAACTATAGAATGTTTGGGCTCAGGTTCCTTAAACTTGGTATATATGTTGGCCATGAAGAAAAAATGGCCCATTTAGCTTTTCAGGTCAAAGGTCATGGTCACAATGACCTTGTATAGCAAATTATTGTCCGATCAGTTAGATCGCTTGGGCCCAGCTCTTCAAAACTTTATAGGTAGGTTGGTCATGGAAATTAGATGACCCCTATAGGTTTTAGGCTTAGTAGGTCAAAGGTCAAGGTCACAGTAACCTTAAAAAGCAAAACAGTTTCTGCTGAATATCTAGGGAATTCGTAGGCCCAGGTTTGTCAGACTTGGTATGTAGGTTTGTCAAGATCAGTAGATAACAACTATAGTTTTTCAATTATTGGGTAAAAGGTCAAGGGACACAGTGACCTTGAAATGCTTAACGATTTTTAGTTTATAACGATATAACGCTTCGGCTCAGGTTCCTCAAACTTGGTATATAAGTTGGCCATGACAAGAAAATGAACCCTTTAGTTTTTCAGGTCAAAGTGTCCTAGAATAGCAAAGTGGTTTCCGATCAATAACTATAGAACGCTTGGTCCCTGCTCCTCAAAACTTCAGGGCTACCTCTAGGGATAAGGTGCTAGGGGGCATATATATTTTATTTCAATCTGAAACTGTATGCCCTAGAGCTTAGATATGTTGTATGAATTACTTTCTAGTGGATATACTAATTTCTTAAAAGCATGTTCCTTGGGTCAAAATTTGCCCAGCCCCGGTGTTTTTGTTTCTTTTGGTTTAAAATGGACTATTTTTTTTAATTCGTCTTGTCAGAAATTGTACGCTCTAAACATTACATATTTGGTATGAAGCATTGTAATGTTGACCTCAAAGATTGTTCAGTTATTTCCCAAGGGTCAAAGTTATCCCCGACATTAAGGCCACTTGTTTTAAATTACGTTGTGTAAGAAAAAAAAGAAAATTTTGTCTGAAACTGAATGCGCTAGATCTTAGATGTTTTTATTTTTACATTTAGAAAATGGTTGGTTTACCATTTTCTGATGACTTAAATCTTGAACAATGCTTACTACTTAACAAAACGTTAGATACTGGAAACCCATGTAAGTATGTTATCTCCTTATTTGTTGGATGTCTCCTCCATTTAAAAATGAACAATTTATAGACGTCCAATTTCAATGTTTTTGTGTAAATTTTAGAAATACAAATGTACATATTTGAATTAAGATGTGGAGTGTTCCAGCAAATTTGTCATTTATTCCAATTTCGGATTAATTATGTCACAATTTTGCAATGTTAAACAAACCTTATAGCCAAAGTATTGTTAACTGCAACTACCTACACTCATCGAAATAATTCATTATCATTTAGTCGGTAGCAGACACACACGTTTTACAATCAGTCAAATGTTAGTAAGTATAACAGCATTGAAACTTAAGTCTTGAGCACAAACAAGCATTTCTGCCTTCCTTGATGCTATTTCTGGAAGTGTTGAATTGAAATTCACATTGATGTAACTGTTGACTTGGTTAGTATCGTCTTTTGTTTCTGATGATTGCTCAAGAACAGACCCATAACCAAAGCACTGAGGTCAGCAATCCAGGGACAACACGGCCCTCTCAGTTAAAGTTAGATTTGTTAGAATGAGACTTGTAAGTTTTTTGTTGTTGTTGTTTATTTGTTGATCCTTTTTTGTTTCAGTTATGTGTTTGTTTTATTTTTTTATTTATTTGTTGTTGTTGTATTTTGCTGTCGTTGTTATTTTTGCTTCATCGCAACCCTTTCATTATTTATGAACCGAAAATAGTCCTAACTACATCAAGGTTTGCAGAAATGTTTCTTGAAAAGAACCTTGATCTTTTTTACCAGCTGATATTACTCAAGTTCGTTACTGCGACTCTTACTTTGTAAACAACAACAAAAAACAGAAAAGAAAAATCCACTTAAATACATATATCAAATTGTACTTCTGTCTGATGACAGCATATTTTTCATTAATTTTATTTTTTCTTGTCTTCTCCTTGTTTTAATTAAATTATCTTACGGTCTCTTTGTCTGTAACAAAAAATGCATCGGAAAAAATATCGATAAAAATTATCGATTAAAAATATCATTCTGGGATTCGAACTCACGCCATTTCTAGCAATCTCACAATCAGCGCAATCGATTTCCAATCTCAAACTGATTAATGAACAGTATATTTGTTTATAACCTCCCTTTGATATTGCAGATTCCTCAACAAACATCACAGAAAAGTTACTCAATATCACAAACAAATTAGCTCTAAGGACCTCAGGAACGGAGTTTTGGGAGTGAGCAGACTAAGTATTGTTCATGATCGACAAATGTTTAATATCGGTTAAAGGTTAAAGTTTACTTGTGAACAAATACGAAATATGGATTTTTTTGTCATAAATGGCATACGTACTTTTTCTGGAATTAAGTCAACAGAATTAATCATATATGAACAAATCATGTAATCAGTTGTCTGTATGTTATACATTCAAAGATAAAGGTCAATTCGTAATCAAATTATTGACCTATTTGTGAACATCTAGGCCCTGCTTAAGGCTTCTGGTAATGACTAAACATATTTGTAATCTGTATAATCTTTATTGGTTTAAATGTTAAATTACAAGGATGCGTGAACAGTAACACTAAGGACGTTAAATAACTCATAATCATTCTTCCAGGGAAATGTGTATTAAGTTCGCCCATTTGACACTGACAGAAACTTAGAATCCTTATGGAGTTAGTAGAGATCATGATCGACAAATATAAAAGTTCTTAATTTAACTGGTCAAACATACTTGTAGTTTAACAAATCAACCAGTCAGGATTATACTGAATACAATGTTAAAATGTTTAATCATTCTTTCAAAGAAAAGAAAAATTATCAAAGTTTGTTGAGTTTGCTCATTTGGCATTGACAGAAACTTTGCATGCTTAGTTAATGGATAATCTACTGTCTTGTTTCTCTAAGTTTGAGGAAGTAATAATTATGTTGAATATCACATGTGAAAGGAGCAGGGCAAATATATTGTCAATTTTGAACTAGCGTAGCATTTATTTTTTTGGTATGCCGAAAGCCATTGTTGGGCCAGCATCACATATATCGTTCGGAATGCAGGATCTCAAATCTTCAGCCAGCATAAAATCTATTCTGTGAGAGCGAAAACGACAATATTTCTGTGAACTTAACATATATTCCAGGCGGAATGTGCTTGATATATCTAAGGGTATTGACGATGTTGGTTCGATACAGTTACACCTGGTTGGTTGCCTCTTCCTTGGCTGGTTACTAATCTTTCTTTGCCTTGCCAAGGGAGTTAAATCTCTAGGAAAGGTAATTTTCTACTTGGCCCCGTTTCTTTACAATTTGTTTTTATTTATGAAAAATTAAACTGAGGAGATATTCTGAATAAAGATATAAAATCGGACACCTCCGTGGTTCAGTGATGAAGAACTTTAAATCATATTCAGGAGAATAAGAAACCTAGTAAATACAACAAGGTCCGATTTGTTTGTCTAGATAGATCTCTGCGAAACATTTAAGACATGATGGGCATACTTTTCCAATTGTTCTCTGCAGAATTTATTAAGTGATTGAGTGATCCATCAGATTGATTGTATTTAACAAACAAGTCATCTCCCAAAGTCATTTCATAAATTTTAATTGCAAATTCATCTCATTAATATGTTTTCTTTCTTTCTGTTTTCTTTTTCCTTTTGTTCTTTCTTTCTTTCATTTATTTCTTTCATTCTTTTTTTCTTTCTTTCTTTACTTGAACTGCTGTTAATTGCATTTCTTTTGTAACAGGTTGTTTACGTAACTGCCACTTTACCGTATGTCCTATTAACTGTATTACTGATAAGGGGAGTAACACTGGATGGCTCCTGGATAGGTTTGCGACACTATTTTGTTCCAGACTTCAGCAAACTGGCAAATCCTCAGGTGACTTTTATATAGTTTTAAGATTTTTCATCATTAAACGGTTAGATAAGAGCACTTTTATGTTTTACGATAATTTGATACACATTTTATTACTAAAGACAATCTAGTCGTACAAGAAATAGGACTCGACAGCATCAATAAGATAAAGGACAGAAAAGACAAATATATTTTACTGTTTAAATTATTCTTTCACAAAGCCACTTTTTTAGCTTATCACGAGAAAAATGCATTCGTAATCTATTTGGGGTTAAATACACAAAAGTTAAATTAAAAAAAACATGTGTACAAAAGATTTATGTAAAGTGGACTCAGCATAAAAGTGTGACAGACCATTGAAACTATTCTCAGCAGAACCATACATATTTGCAAGTTTAACGTACTTGGCTTTTGAATAGTTTTAATACATAAAAAATATGTTCCCTAATATAGACCAAGATTGCGTCAAACAACGCTGATAAAATAGCAACTTTTAGGGTTGCTCTTTTATAAGTAAATAACCGCTTATAAGACTACTATCATTATTCAAAATCATGCAAAATTTAGTAATCAAAAAGAACCTAATTCTTAAACTTAGAACAAATGAAAACCGCTTTTCAAAATCATTCACTTAAAAGACAACTGTATATGAAACGATGATGAAATGCATTCTTTTACTAGATGTGGATGGAAGCGGCAGTGCAGTGCTTCTATTCCTTGGGTCCTGCTTGGGGTGGGGTCATCACCATGGCATCATTCAACAAGTTCAACCACAATGCTTTGCGGCTAGTAGAAATTATCATGACTTATTTAACAGTAAAAACTTTCGACGTCTGCAAAATGTCTCCTTATTCAATTATTTTCATTAACATTGGCGTAAGTATTGAGTTTTTTAAATTGACCCCTAGGTGTCGAAGGAGACTGAAGTAAAAACCTCTGCAATTGTGTCAATTTTAGATCCAAAGACTTTAATGCTTCAGCTGAAATTTAGAAACGTTTCATGAAAGTATGTTATGGTTAGATCTGACGAATGTCTGTACCTTTTTATTTCAGAGATACCGTCATTGCGTGTTTTGCAGATGCGTTTACAGCAATATTTGGTGGTATTGTTGTTTTTTCTGTACTTGGATTTCTCTCAAAGGAAACCAACACACCTTTAGACAACCTCCCCTTCTCTGGTAGGTTAATTTTCATATGAGAAATAAAACACGTTTTTTACAGTCATCCCAGTCTTTCTATGATAGAAGTTAGTATCATTCGTACGTACGTCGTCCATTTTCAAATATACATATGTATATGGCATACTTACCATAACTTCGAGGTAGGTATTGGACTTTAACTAGGGAGCGGCGCAGTACCCAATCGGCACAATTAGAAGTTCCAACTTTCTATGTCGTAGACAGAAATGGAAAATACTAGGAAATAGACGAAAAAAAAAGATTTTTTCTTACGGAAGTTAAATGATTCTATGTCTTTTTATATTACTTTACATACTTTAATTGGGATCAGACCGAAACAGGTGTACTCTGTAATTCTGTATATTTGAAAAGGTATTCTACTATTTAAATGAATTCATTCAAGTGTGTTCCCATGTTTTACTATTATGTACTCGTTTTCTAGGTGCTGGGTTAGCTTTTATAGCATATCCGGAAGCTTTGGGTCGACTCCCTGCGCCAAATCTGTGGTCCGTGTTATTTTTCGTAACACTTGTTTTGGTTGGAATTGACACACAGGTTTCTTACAAATAATTTGATTGGATAATATAACAATACATTCACATGCTTCTAACATATATTTTCATTGGGTAGTACCTCTGTGACAGAGGAGCGGATCAATCGTTCAATACTAAAGCGCTAAACGGGTTGCGAGTTCAATCCCCCGCTCCTTCGCTAATATCATAAACTGTCTTATGAATTAGACGTTAAAGCGACTGACTCACAGATGTGTCGACGATGGATAAAAAAGTAAATGTCTAGACATGCAAAATATCTGGTAGTAGTTGTGAAGAACATATCTAAACTAAGTTACTGTTTCAGCTATTGGCACAGACACACATCATAATATAAAGTTGTTCACACTTTTATCTGTAAGATTTTATCTCGTTAGTCAGGGGGTAGATACTTTGTTTATATTGTTTATTTTAAAAAAAAATTAACATTCCACAGTAGTTCAGTGTTCTAGGTTTAATCTTACTGACCAAAAGCGTATGGGCTAGAATTCTGCTGAATTCATTTTTTTCTTCAGTTTTCATATGGTATAGAAGCATAGAACTTTTTTCGTAGTATATAAACTTCTCTTTAATTTAGAGAAAAAACATTTTAAAGCTAAATTTTGTGTCAGTCGCTTCAAAACGAGGTCCTACATGTCAGTATAATGCACTGAGCATGGAGTGTCTCTTGAATGGGACACTTTCTGTATCTTGCACTATCGCCTATGACTTAAAATAACTTTAAGTTATAATACTGTCCAAAATCGTCATTAAAAATAAACCAAATAAGAGAGAATTGTTCAAACTGTTATCAACATCCAATCTGCACGGTTATTTTTCGTGGATGGCAAGAAGTCCTTGAGATACATTTTTAAGGATTTAATTTTCAAAAATATTTTATGACCCGCCGGTCTTATATTTTGTCGGAAAAGGCCAATAGCATTTCGCTATTATCCGTGAAACAAATTGTTAATATGTGACGTAGACAACAATAGTGGATAAATCAAAATAAAAAGATAAATATGTATTCGGAAGCGTAGTCGTCAAAACCTTCACAATACTGATAAAAAGCTTAAAAAATTTATAGAGGAAAAATGGTCAGTTGAAAACACTTATCGACACTGAATTTGTCAGGCCTTGTAAATAAAATATTGTTTCTAAAATAACTTATCTATGCAAATTAGCGTCTTCCGGCTAAATCCGGCAATGATGGAGTGGTTTTAGAAAATAAAAGTAGGTTATATATATATATATATATATATATATATATATATATATATATATATATATATATATATATATATATATATATATCAGCTGCAGTTCACGAACTTAGCTAAGTTATAGGTGAAAAAAAGCAGTAAAGTTTCTTTTTAACAAGTTGTCTATGCATTGGTGCGAACATTTGCATAATATGACGATAATGTTATATTTTTGTTAATGAGCAGTATTATACCTTTAACTCTGCAGGGGATGTCGGTCATATGGGCAAAGGGTACCGACGATAAATAAACTCTAATAGAAGCAGAGACATCTTTTGACAGATATCTAAAAAAAGTGTCATTAGGAAATCTTAAACCGAAGCATGCTTCTTGCAAATGTTAAGATTTAGAAATCATACAACTGACACCAATATTTTGAATTATTGTTGTTTTTTTTTAATTGGCGCGAAGTTTAATTGTAAATATGTTATTGTATATTACCGTTAAAATTACATTACAAAAGGGCAATGCAATGAAAAATATATTTCAACCATTACCAAATGTATTTCATCGCTCAGTTAAATTATTGACATCTGTGCAATACGCCCCAAGTTAAATTTTAATGGGCCGAAAAATACTCCTACATTGTTTTCTTTCTGGAATGTAAAAGATTCATGTTTTTCTGCATTGTTATGTCTTTTTGACCTTGCGGAACATACAAGAAAGTAGTAAGGGCTTAACTGCATGATATATGAAACACATTCGGTCAGTTCAGTGTATGGGAGGAGTCTGGTAGATATAATCTTTGAATTGTTACAGTTTTTTTTAAGTAACCAATTACATATCAAAATGTGCTGTTTAATCTTTGAATAGACTACAACAGACTTAACATTTTCTGAAAAGGGTTTACCTCATTGATTTTGTCATGGCTGTGATTTACTATAAAAGAATGTATAAATAAGCCGTGATATTCTGCATAAATCGTGGGGACACAACAATACTTAATCAACTATTACATGTGTGGACAGCAGTACCTAAATACCCAAGTGCATGAAAATCCCATGAATACTAACACCCACAGCAGCAAATATTCAATCACTTTTAAATTAATGAATTATTGGAATCATAAAATTTAATATGCCTTACTTCGGAAAACATGGACCGTCTCAATAATAGACGATGATATTTTCACTGTTCTTGCTTTAAGGCCGATAAAATTGTTATTACATATACGCCCTGTTGTTTGTCCTCAAAACAGTCGGAGTTGGGCCACTGACCTCGGACAAATAAACGTGCCTATATCAAACCACTTATTTAATAGCATATACTATTTCTTGTAATCACATTTGTAATTCACTGACGCACTACAAGTTTTTAACTTACAAAAAGCAGTAACATGAGATATGAGATTTTTTCTCTTTTTTTGATCAAATGTAAATTTATTATTTTGTCTTAAGCCCTTAAGAGTGACCTTTCACTTTTTATAAATGTGAAATTAAAGAGAAAAAAAACACTTAACTTCACAACGCGTTTTGACATTTAATGTCTTTTTCATGTGAAACTATTACCTTACGAACTAAAGATGACCTTCCAGAACAAAAAAGTCATGCACGTACGACTTGTTTTCCATTAACGTAAGAACCTATTCTTTTACAATCGCCACGAGTCAGTTTATCGATTGTCTATTTATTAAGGGCTGATAGAGTTTGGTCAAGTCGGTAAGGCTTATGGCTTTGTTGAAACCAAAATAATATTACTTGCTTTACTATAACCACTGTTTTCGGTGTTGACATCATAGATGGACCTCTCCTTCTGTCAAATGTATGTATGCAGTTCTGTGTAACCAATTACATTTGATTTTTTTAATCATCACCGGTTACCTTTTTCCGTTTTTATTGCAAATCTATAGACTTGGTTGTAAAACGTAAATTAATAAGATGGACCTTCACGCAAGACTTAAATTTGTTTAATTATCTTCGGAAGTGCAATGACATCATTTCTAAATCCTCCACGTAAACTTGACGGCTGTGCCAGTGTAACTTTGAGAAATCTAGAGTCTTTATGTTAACATTATCTCCCCGATGTATTTATAATGTGTTTCGGATAGACGTTGTGTTTATACAATTTCAGTAGTTTTATGGACAGAAAGTTCTTGATTTTGTGAACTTGTTTATCGACATCTTAACAATCTTGAAACAATCTAAGATACATTAGTATCAAATTGACCTAAAATATTACGTTTAAGTTTTCGTCATCTTTTTTTCAGTTTGGTGTATTTGAGACGGCGGCGAATGCCATTATTGATCTGAATTACAGGAAATTGAGCAGGTACCGACTTATAATTTCGGCAGCCCTCGTTTCCTGTCTCTTTCTCTTAGGTCTGCCAGTCACAACTTCTGTAAGTATTTAACATTGTGTTACATTCATTTTTATGCATTTTAATGTAACTTTTGATTAGAAGGATTCATATTACCGTGAATGAAGTAATTGATTTTGAAGTTCTAGGAATTAAAGATAGAAATGAATATATGCTCATATCAGTATAAAATGACAGATCATCAAACCCACTGCAAAAAGATCGAAATGAGGTGATTTTATTATATATAATGTTTCGATTTTACTAATGTTCATGTTCTTTAATTTAGCTCTGAAATGGTTAAATAAGTTATTTTTATAATTAACGTTGAAGAGTTTGGGCTGATTTTTGCTATTTTCGGGTTGAAATTCATTTTGCACACGATTACATTAGATTGCTATTATATATGCATGCATGTACTTGTTTGTCAGTGTAAATGTTTATCTGCAAATCAGTTTTCCAGTCTTCATGTTTAAGTTTTTGCCATGATTCCTTCCAATGCAGATGCCCTTTAAAAGTGTATTCACACGGAAGTATGTTTTATATTTTCAGGGAGGCTATTATATTTTCATGTTGGCAGACTGGTACGTTGCTTTGTTTGGTGTGGTGTTCACTGCACTGATGGAGTGTGTAGTTGTCGCCTGGATTTATGGTAAAAGCAGTTTTGGTTTAACACCATTTTAAACTTTTTCAAAGCGCTTTTAGTTCAGCTTAATTAATAATAGTTTACTTTTTACTTATTTATAGTATATCGATTGGGAAATAAGTTCTTGCAGCTTGATATAATCCCGATCAATTACTGCTTCCTACATTCAAACCACTTCTTGCGCAAAATGGTTAGTACGGCTCTCTAATTCCTTGAACAAAGCTCCTCCGGCGCTATCGAATGCCTTTACCTGTAGTTTCTTTATTTCATTTCCTTCATCATCTTTATGGTTCTTTAGTAATATTAGTCTTTCTTTGAAAATTACCTTTCTGTATTTCGATTAAATATCGGTTCATTAGACAGTACAAAAAAAGCTTTCCCCTGAGTGACTTGTCCGAAGTACGATATATCTTTGATAAATGGTTTCTATATTATTGAACCATCCACGAACGACAAATAACAAATGTAAATACCCACACACACATCAAAGAAAGAGAGACGGATTATGGAGACGCTCTGTTTTTGTGTCGGTTTTCTTTAAAAACGGTGTTAGTTTTTTTCTAATAACGGGAAGTGTTGAGAAACTAGGGTTTAGTCATTTTATTGTTCGCAATGATGTTTGACCACTTATATACAACATGTCTTTTATATTTGTCAGGAGCGGGCCGATTTTCTACCGACATTGAGATGATGATGGGCACGCGGCCATCACTTATGCTGCGAATACTCTGGTGTTTCTGCATTCCTGTTTTCATAATGGTAAAACATACTACGCGTTTCATGTCTTATACATACATGTATTTAAAATTTATAGTGCTCGCTAGACAAAGACATAATGTAGAAATATACAGGACTAATTTTGTATTTGAATAATTTACTCACAGGAAAGTCAGACTCTTACCAATATTTGCTTGAGAATAAAAGATCTAGACTACAAAGGTAACTTCTGCCGATGAAAGAAGATTTATATGTTCTATTTTTGTTTTATTTAAATGCTTTAATGACCATTAGACATTTTGTAGTTCCTGAGATAAAAATGGCAATACATAACAACTTCATTTCAGGGCATTTTGATTACAACAATATCAAGTTACTCAGACCCGTCATATGGTTACGAATACCCTTTGTACGCCCTTGTTCTTGGCAACATGTTTGCTTTCGGACCACTAAGCCTGATGTTTGTTGTCATGGTGATCCAGCTTATTCGTACTAGTGGATCCATATCCGAAGTAATAAAGTGGCTTCTATTTATAGCTCATTTAAAGCCGCCCAATGATAGGCGTTCTATCATTGGTCCAATTTACAAATCCCAGCAATAACTTATAGTTGAATTACGATAACCAAGGAATAAAGTTGTTCAAACACAGTGTACAGTTATATTTAACAAAACAAAAGTTACGACTTTGTCAAAGCTTAAGGCATTGTCTTCCTGTATAGCTTGGGATATTTGTGATATGTGTTAAGTTTGACATTTTCGTCAACGAAAACGGTAGTGTTTTTATAGAGCGTTAGAATCGTACACAATTTATAGCTTCTTTTCAGATTTATGTGGTATTCTGAAATAATTTAAACAAAAACAACAACAACTAGAACATACGTGAACATCCTGGCGCTATTGTTACCTTTATGCAGGGTGTCAATTAAAATGCTATTTCTCTTACAGAAATTCTACAAACTTTTGCGTCCTGCAAGGTCATGGTTGCCAAACGACAAGAAAGAGAAAAGGATCTACACAGAGCGTCCATACCGGTATAGAAATGGGCTAAAGGAGCGTTTTATTGTCAACATACTTGGACTTAGGGATTAGTGTAGTTTTATTTGTCAGTCACCTTCTCATTCAACGTCATTTCCAAATTTTTTAAATTTTTCTCTTTATTTCTTTCAAAATAAGACGATAATTCTTATAATAATTTTAGTGACTGCAGTTTTGATGAGCGTATGAAATATTTATAGTACACTTATGTTTGTCTTGATCTGTCTTAAAAATTGTTAGTCAAATAATTATCAAGTAGGGAAATTCAAAGGATCGCTTCGTAACATACGTAAAGGAAAGTAACTCGTACAAATATTTCCATTTATTTTTGAAGGACTCAATGGAGTCTTATATCTACATGCTCAGTAATATATAGTTCAACTTAGTACAGAAATAGTTGTTAATTTAATTTTTATGATTTTATGATATAAAATTTTCATCTTTTTATACATACATTTGACACATGACTGAAAAATACGATAATCCATTCTAAATAAACGTTAAAAATACACTAACGTTCTTTTGTGTGTGTGCCCTCTCCATCCGCCGCCTCCTTCAATAAAAGTCAATTACCAGAACTTACAAGGCGCCTATTATTTAAAGTTTACTCTCTGATCACTTACGCTTTATGCAAAGCTTAAGGCAGACAGGCATTGGGTTATCATTTTTAACTAGTGACAGCTTCCAGTAGTACTAGCAAGCTCCTGACTGAGTTCAAACCTTCGGGTTTGAAACAAGTTACTGATACAGATTAATACCCGTTTGATCTGTCAATCAAGTATTGAATTTTCTTTGATCAAGGTGCAAAGTTGAGAAAAACAATTAGATACAATCATAGTCCCTTGTTTGCACATTAAAAAAGAAAAACATGTGGACAGCAAGCAGAGTTTTATGCAATCCAAGGTGACTTTTATACTAGATACTTTTATACCAGAAGACAAGACTACTTCCGGTCTTGATATCTCTTGATAAAAAATGTCACGAACAGTATATGACGAAGGGTAAGAACATTCTTCTTTCGCAGTTGTCCAGTTCTCGGAGGAAAACAAATATTCTTCAGCACAAAAGCTTTACGGCCAATTACAGAACAGTATAAAAATACCTTTTCAAAGATTTCTGTTAACCTTTTTGAAAATGGGTGTTCTTGTTTCTGGGAAGGCCAAAAATAGGTTCTTTTAAGAAAAAACAACAGCATACATTTGCAGAAAAAAATTATCTTTGTTGACTAGATGGCTTTTATTTTGCAATTTTTTTGAATAAAATGCATAACAAAGGGGCGTAATTCGAAATTTGATGCCCTAATACGTTATGCATATTCAGTAAATTGCAGATGGTCTTTTGATGCGCTTTAAATTAGTTGTTCTTATAATGAAGGAATGCGTCCATTTTAAGATGACAACAGATTAGTGTGTTTCAACGGAATAAAAGCAACTAAATTGTATATGAGATTTACAATCAGCCTAAATATTTCACTCTTTCTACGGCTATTAGCTACTCGTTAGTAACGGTGTCACTAGTCAACAGTTACTAATGCTAAATTAAGCCTTTGTTGCTCTAATAACAGTTTGTGGTTGAAGAAAAATTTAAGCTTAGTTCGACTCTCGGACAAATAGCTAAATAAATGCCATATAAATATTAACCTGTATTCTTAACCTTAAGGCAAGTCTGCCAGATCAGTCAATTAAGCATTTTAAACACAGAGCTTCAACCAATTAGCTGATACGTTTTACCAACGAAAACAAAGTCTCTGTAGAGCAACGAAATCCAGGACTGAGGTCATTTTAAAGCAAATACAAAATATTTTTCAGACTAAAGATATATACAGTTCCGATAGCGAAAAACTGAAATAGCAGAATGACAAGTGAACGCAGTGACTGAACTTATCATAGTATCCACAAAATACAAATTTTATTAGAGGTCTGCTATCTGCTGGCGGGTTAACCTTCTTACGTACGCAGCAAATATCATACTCGTCGTACAAATCGTCATCAGCTGACGGATCCGATGGGGAGGTACAGCGTCCAGTGGCTTTTGTGTGTTTGTCACACGTTGATCCTTTAAAATGTCTTTTTCGCGCAGTGCACTTACGTTTGGTCGTGCTATTCTTGCGATTTTCCTTTGATACTTCTTTTAACGGGAACATTTTCCTTGTTTTCCTCATAAACTGGGACTACTTCCAATATAGAACTTTCGTTAATTTGCCTTTCCAACCGGCTTTGGCTATTTAAGCTTGAACTGGAAGATTTGGTCTGGCAGGCGCATTTACAGCCAAACGGTTTGGTTGAGTTTTATTTGATTTTTTCAGATTTTGTCTGTAAATATGTCTGTGGCTACTTTCCTGACTAATCCAGCTACTTTATGCACTGGGGTGTTACCTCCAATTGCCACGTTTGGGCAGAGCTGCACCATCTCAACGGACACCCTGTTATCTGGATATATGCCTGTTTGCTTGAAAGCGGATACTATGTTGGACGGGCACATAGGTATGCGTAGGTATGCTTTAAAGGCTATTTCAGTCATTTCGTATGTAATGACAGTCTGCCCTATATTTTCTCTCATTTATGAGCACAATCTTATATCAGTAACCTTTGAAATGGCAAAAAACACCCAATGGCTTGAGAATATGCGATGTATTTGCCGGTATCACAAAAGTATAAGGTTTACTTAAATGGTCCATTTAAGTTATTGGTTTGTTGCGTGCCCATCAAAGATGGTAAGACTTGACTGGTTATTTTTGGGTTCATGCCAAGGAAGGAAGTGATCCACAAGAAAGTGCTAGAAAATCTCTGAATTGGACTAACCCGTTTCCGACATCGATGTCCTGGTACCGGGAAAACTTCCCTCATCAGCTCAGGGTTGTTTCGTTCCCATTTAAAAACCGAATACGTTGGCAGTTGGTTACCGGGAGCATTTGCGCATACAATGAGAGTTATTTTTTGTACACCGGTCTTATCCAAAGTGTATTTATACTGGGGTTTGTCAAGTATATTATTTTCTTCTGTGACCTTCTTCAAATTTTCAAAGTACATGTCAAAGTCCTTTGGAGTTTAACCCAAAGCACGATTGGTTTAAAGGCAAGGGCACTGGGGCAAAGAGATCTAACCGTCAAAAGATCCCATGTATATCAATGTAAATGGACTTGACCTACAAATTCGAAACCATAATTTCTACCATCTAAAGTGAGAAGCAACAAACCTCCTCCATCTGTCCCTCAAACATATTTGTCAGTTAAGTCTGTCCAAGGCTTAGCACCTTTTAATACATAATCGAGAAACAGCTTATTCAGCCGTCTTGGTTCAAGATGTCAATAGATTATAGAAATGACTGTTGCTTTCCCAATGAGACTGGATTCCTTTTCCCAATAGATAAGCATCATTAATAAAATTCATATCTCTCAAATACACTTGTTGTTGTTTTTTGTTGTTGTTTTCTTTTCTTTCTTTTTTTTTTTTTTGGTGGGGGGGTTTCAAAAAAGAAGAGTTAAAATTCCTATGTTTATCTTTCTCCATCCACACCCTCTTTGTCAATGAAGTTGACGTTTACAGGACTCTCAAAGTCTGCCGGTTAACCTACCGCTGCTCATTTGTTAAAAAGAAACGTCAGTAACGTGTATTTTCCAGGGGTCTTGGTTTAATGTTGTCGTTTGTCTGTCAGCTCCTCTTCAAAAATGTAAAGATAAAGTTTAAAAAAAGAGGTTATATGCAGGCAATTTCCAGAGACATAATTTCTTCATGGCCCTTGTGTGTGCCGTTTAAAGCAGTAGAGAACAAGTCGAGTTTGACAACTCAAAGTTTGTAATTTCGAGTTCAAACTCCGATCAGATAACTTTTAAAAAAATTGGTCAAGACAGCAGGTCTATGGCCATTCTTATCCTTACACTGATTTAAGTAAGATTTATGTTACTGGCAAAATTTGTGCACCTAATACTGGTAAACCCCCTGTAGAAAAAGTATACCAACGATCAGAGAGTTTTAATTGGACATGTTACATAACTGTTAAACAACAACAAAATGATTTTTTTTCCAACCAAGCAACTAGTAATTGTAACCTGTCCATATATATTATAATGTGTTTAAAACGGAATAAAATCAATAAGGTATATCAAAAATATTTATGTTCACATAGGGACACCAACAAAAGGCGTATGCGACACAACATAAAGCAAACCATTTAGTAATGCAACAAAAGCTAATGACTTAAAATTTTACAGAACATACCTTACCTGTTCCTCTATTCACACAGATAAAAAGGTTTACACAAGTACCTCTTTTCTCCACAACATCCTGCCTGTGTCTCCAGAACTTGGATGAACATAGTTTTGTCTCATAGTTGGCACATCCCAGTCTCTTAAAGCCTGTAGTAACAAAAGCATTTAATTTCATACATACCTTTCTGATACAACAGAAAATAAGACGTGACAGTCATTCAGTAACTAAAACAAAAAAAATGAATTAAACATGAAATTCAATAAGTAGCAGTAACTCTGGTTTTTGGCAAGGGATAAAAAACTAAGGCAACATAATGCACATATTTATGTTAATCCTTGGGGCATGCATAATTCTTTCGACATCTTAACATTTCAACATCTGATACTATATCAGGTCCAGGGAAAAATACTTACCCAATTTTGTCTACTAAGAACACTTCTAAAGCATTTCGCCTTTCTCTACTCTAGAGATTGATCATTCACAGTGCTCTGGGGTCAAAATTTGAACCTTTATATGATGGTACATGCAAAATTTCTAAGCACTAGGCTTTCTTATTTCAGAGAAGATTTTCAAAGTTTTTCTTATATATACAATATCATTATATAAAATCAAGTGATCCCCACTTTACGACGCACGACGAACCCCGGACACAGGGTGATCACAAAAGCTCACCATAAACTTTTTGTGCTCATTTGAGCTAAAATAACCGCCTATAAAAGGATGCATACAGCAATTCTCCTGGGTCAGAACACTCCTACCTCTGAATGCAACACATCGATAGCTGCATATATCAAATATATATATATTTCTTAACAGACAATGTTTCATAAAATAATCTTTGTCATCTATTAATATTATAATTTTAAAAAGACCTCAAAGTTGGTCATAGTGACCACCATAAACAGCATTATGCATTTATATATTTGTGAAAGACAAACTCAAATAATAGACTCTTTTTATGCAAGTTTGTGTACCAAACTTTGCTAGGAATTCCCTGATAGTTTCGGGCTAGAACACGCAACTAGTCTTGGACCTATATGTTATTTCCAATTATAAGATCTTCTGGTTAACTCCTTTCTGCAAACTGCATTTTGCAAATGTCAATATTTACTATGGCCAATTTACCATTTTACTGACATAACGTTAGTTATGATACCTGCACATGTTCTTACCTTCAACCAGGTCAACAAAACCATACAAACAAGGCAAACAACTGATGATAGATAACTACTTTGACTGATCTACCTGAAAATCAACATTTCTGCTGTTGGTTGTAGTCTTTAAAAAAACAACCGCAATTAAGATTAATTCAAGTTTGTAAATGAAAAAGAAACTTTATTAAAACATTATGCCAATGTTTTGCTAACGTTCAATGTCTAAGTAAATGCTTAAACAATGTTTGTCTAAGATTTCATCCAAAGACCCATTTTATTTTTTATCAAACATAAGCCATATTCTACGAGATACTAGATTTCATCAAGGTAATCATTCTAACCAAGATCTACGAAGATAGAATGAACAAGATGTGTTCTTGAAACACAATGCTTATGAAATAAAAAAATGCGCATAAAGAAATGAAATTAGATAAAAAAACTAAGTGCTTCAGCAGGAATCTGTTTTGTTTCGTACAAGCTATGCATAGTTTTATTCTCTATGTATAGTTTGCAACATCGGAGACTGTCGAGCTGAAAATGCATCAGAATTTTGCATTTTTGAAAAAAATTAAAACAGCTATAACGATTCAGAGGTTTTGCTCAGAAATACGTTTTACAGCATCTTTATTTGACCAACGCTCTCACTCCAAAGCTTCTAACTGTGAAATCATCTTTTCTTTTTTTACAATTTAATAAGTACGAAAAGTTTAGCAAAGGATATATTTTCAATCATGTCAACTTTCTCTGAAACGTCATTATGAAAGAACTTTTAGACAAAACGGAAGAATTAGTGAATTCAAAGGCGCAAAATAATAGCTATGTTATGTTTGAATTATGTAATGTGTAAGTTACCAAATTTTACTGTCAGTATTGATCTGTTATCGTCCTGATAACAACATAAGTCTTCTGACACCTAACTGACCTATGTCTTTAAGAGGGTGTGTTGAAATGACTTCGGCCAAACTCTATGCTACTGTTGCTGACGCTGTATTTAATCAAGATGGCTACTACAAACTCTACAAGAACTATTAGAAAATTGTATAATTAATATGTTATTTGGTGTAACGTTTTTAGGTTAAAAAAGAGATCCTGACATGTTTCTTACATTCCTGTACAGAAAAGTAATGTTTCTAGGTATATACCAGCAAATATTTGTCAGTTTTTTTTTTCATAAAATCTAAAATTAACACAAAACAAGGTTATCTATGCAGCAAAAATATCAGTTAAATTTTAAAAGTATTTGAACATATGAGAGCGATTTGAGACTAAGCAGTTGTAACATCCCTATATGCACGTGACTGCAAACATATGCAAGCAATAATGATAAAATATTAATGTGGATGGACTGTTATGCATAATGACACTTTCGTCACGCTTGTGAACACTGATACCTTGCTTGCTGGAAGTTACAACTTGTATGCTGTTTAGGCCATGATTTCTATATCAATTGTTTTCATTTGGTTGAATGGCAGTTTAATGTAGTTTATTTAGGTCATAGGCACTTGTAATGTCTTTATATATGCATGTAAAAATAGTATGCATACACTAGTCAACAATAATAATAAAATATATAATAAAAAATAAATGTATCATCAAGTGTTGTTTGTAAATAAGAATAATTCATTTATATGAATTCACGGGATGTTATCGTTCCGGGCTGATTTGGATAATTTTCAAGAAGTTGTAAACAGGTACAATTATTTCCGAAAAATCATTGTAATCTTTTGTTCCTTCAATATTTTATGGTTTGGAAAATTAAAAAAAAAAAACATTATGCAATACAAAGATGCTCTTAGTAAAATGTTGTGTCAGGTAATGAATTCATATTAGGTCTTGTTATGATGAACATGTGTATATTGGGAGCACCGGACTGCTTCAATATTTAGAAAAACCAGACAGCGGGCTGATTTCAGGCTTTAAGCTGCAAGCGCCGGCCTGCTGCTCATAGTTATAATCATTGAATCCAGATATTTATGCCACTCCAAGCCTTAAATATTCTACCGTGACAAATCCCCAAACTAAAATTAATTTAACTGGTTTATATTTCAAGTAGAAAACGCCAAAGCTCTACATTATGGCTTCACAACCCAAAAGCGAAAAAAGCTTCAGCGAGGACTTTGTTATTAGAATTAGTTTCAATATATAACTGTAAATACGATTTCAAAGCTTTAATTTTCGAAGAACAAGCCAGTTATAGACAGACTGGCAGGTGTGCTTGACTAACACTCAAGAAATCCCCAAAGCATATGCTTTTATATATTAAAATGTAATTTATTTATCATATGAACAAGTTATGATTAAAAGAGACAATCATACATTATCTACATATACGATAAAAAAGAAGGTATATCATCTATAAACAAAATTGGGCTTCTAAAATATTTCTTATAACTAGGTGTTTCTTATCTCTTTACCATTCATTTTCTCTTGCAAATTTCTGTTGCAAGTAAAATAATCAGTAAAGTATAGATACGTACTTCAATACATGTACACTAATCAACATTCTATCTTCCTATGGCAGTTTTTACCCCTTCTCTAGGCGAGTTCAGTTAAAGGGACCGGTTCCCCATCGCTAAAAATCCCTATTTTTCCCATAATGGTGTCAAATTTTCTCAATGACAAGATTCTTCATCTTCTAAATGGACACCATTCTGAATAATTGAGCTTTTTAAAGTCGAGAAACAGAGCTGATGGTAAAAGCAAAATAAATCTGTATATGTTGTCGCCACTCGGAAATGATGAAGTATGGAATACCAGTATCCCTTTTAAATTGAATATAACGATTTGTTACATATAATTTGATGCACTAGAAGTTTTAAGTGATTTTTGTTTTATTAAAACATAGCATATATTTACCAGTACTTTGCATTACGTGAGAGATAAATAACAATTATTAAGTTATCGTATCACGCCATATGGATGTACCAGAAGAAAGAAAGATACCTGTACTCGGCATAAAGTCGTATATGTGTGTTCAAAATAAAATTATTAACTTGACAATCATTAATTAGTCCCTATTTAAAGAGTTATCCAAATACTATCTTTAATTTGTTTTCAAAAGCAAAACGAATGTGATGGATTGCGAAACTCACGCTGTTAATAAATTTACAAAAACCTGTATCGACAATTTCAACCTGTGTATGACGTAAAGAATACTTAAAAGCTTTCAATTATGTGGTGTGTACTGAATACGCCAATTTAAATTTACCGCTAATTAAAAGAAAAAAATACTCTTGCAAAAAATACGAATTGATCTAGTTAAATTTAAGTAATTGCGTGATGATTTGTTCGTGTTTCGGTAATATGGTGAATAAAATGAAAATTATGCTGGGACAGTAGCGATTAATCAATGTGATATGCAAAATCAAACGCTGTCATTAACGTTAGATTTTTCTCGAAATATCAACATTTTGTTTTTAAGAAAAAGCAACATTTCGTTTTCACGAAATAACTCTTTTTCTATTTCACGAAATAGCGCGATTTCATCTTCTCGAAATAGCTATTCATCATTGCGAAATAACAACATTTCGTTTTAACGAATTAAATTTCGTTTTTCTCGAAATATCGCTTTTTCGTTATTGCAATATAACAACATTCCGTTTCATCGACAACATTTCGTTTTAACGAAAAAACATTATTATGTTTAAAAGAAATGTTGTTTAAACCAAATGGCGTTAATTCGTTTAAAGGAAATGTTGTTATATCGTTAAAACAAAATGTTGTTATTTCCAGTTAACGAATTGTTGTTTTTGCGTTAAAACGAAATGTTGTTATTTCGATAAAACGAAAAGTTGCTATATTTGTATTATGTTTCACTGTTTGAGTCATAAACATGCTATATATCGAGTTTGCAAAATATTGCTGTTGTTTTTATTTTGTTTAAATGGAATGTTGCTATATCAAGATACCGAAATAGCTGTATTTCATTACACGAAATAAATAAAAGAATTGAAATTCTTAACAAGCTGTTGACCAACAACAAAAATGTGTTTTCTAAGAGCTCCGATTTTGTTTCGAAAACGAGTTTTATTTTCTTGTTAATGAGAAAAAAAGCAATAGTGTTGGAAGGTGAAAACAAAACCATAGCATCTGTTTATGATTCAAATAATGTTTTTATACACTGAAGTTATTCAGTTATATCTTTTAGAAACACATGTTCACTGTGAAAGTATATGAAAACCAGTATTGTCAAGCGACCGTCCTAAAAGTAGTTACTACGAGAAAAAGGTGGGAAATTATTCACTAATAATACTTCTTCAGTAGAGTAGTTTCGCCGAATTTCCGATATATGCCGAACACGGAAATTCACTGAGTACAAGTTCCCACAATTGTGTTCTCCTTTTCATTCCGTTGTGCTTTCTAGACAGGTATTCCAAGACTCTATTAAACTATTCTCAGAAGCATATCTTTTCACACAAGAACCGAACGCTACTGCGCAGTTAAAATACACATACATTGCTTTCAACGCTTTCAAAAACAAAGCAGTCCAGGTACAACCATTTTTCGAATTTTTCCTGAGGCAACCCGTTTTCTGGTCGATTGGCAAATCGTTTCCATTCCGACATTCACTTTTTTGCCTATCATTTTACATATTGATTTGGGCTTTTTTCTTTATTTTAATTTACATTCTTGAACATGTAAGGACGTTCTGACGTCTGATACAACTGCTATGCATCTTTTATTCATCTGAAATAAGGCAAAATTACATTATGTGTGCAGACGTTTGCATTTTGGTTTCAAGAAAATTCGATTAAATCTATAAAAAGCGAATGGGTAAAAAGAAAACGATTAGCGTTTGAAGACAAACTGAACATTGTAATGTTCCGTGGAAGTAGTTAAATAATGTATTATTTAATTAAAGAAAATGAAAATTCGACTTTTCAGGGAGTGTCATAACTCCAACTTACCTGTTTGGATTTATTCCATTGAATCAACCCGGTGCTAAAACTCAGAATCAGTTCGGTAACGGGGAATTATCCAAATCAGCCCGGAACGATAACATACCGTGGAATTCCTAAGTTATTTGTTTTCTTTTGCTTTGTCTAAACGACTTTGTTTGCTGTAATCTTGGGCGTGTATTTGTATAGTTTGTTTTCGTGTAATTTTACACTTCGCGTGTCGTAAAAAATAGCATGAGTAGTGCCAAAATGGACGTGGCAGAACAATTTGAAATCAAATGTGAATCTGGATTTGAAGATGATAAAAACAGATCGAATAGGGAAAATTCAGATGGAAGTGTTTGTGATGAGGAAGAAAGAGAAACTTGGGGTGGGAGGTTTGAATTTCTGTTATCACTTGTTGGTTTTACAGTTGGCTTAGGAAACTTGTGGAGGTTTCCATACTTCTGCTACAGAAATGGAGGAGGTATGATTTATTTTTTTCAATGATTTGATTCATTCATTTCTTTTTTTTAGAATTTACCTCTTTTTACCTCTTTTTAAAACCAGATATTTTTTAGGATTATCCAAGCAATATTTTCCTTATCGTATTGCATTTATACGCAAACATTCTTACCATATAATATTTTTTAAATAAAAAACAAGTTGAAGAATACCAGTAGCCTATTTTAAACTTTTTTTCATGTGAAGGGGTCAAATGATTTTTACTAATTTTTTGTTGGTGATGGGTTTTTTTTACCGAAAACATGTCGGTTTATATAAAAGATGCGACTTTCCTATAAACTAATATTTATATTTCGTCTGTAAAATGCAGACAATGTTGTCCTAAAATGGCAGTTTACCTTCTTTTGCCTTTTTATATTTCATTAGCTAATATTGTTAAAGCTGATAAGCCGTTTACGTAACGTTGTTTATACAAACAATTTATATATATGTTTTTTACAAGTTATATTATAAAAGTTATGTGTGCGACTGTTTTGTGTGCGAAGCATTGTGATTTGATAAACATGTGTTTCCTTGCAACGCAGAAGAAAGAAAAAAAAACAATAAAAGTCGAGACAGTTGTTGTGTAAACTGATTTCGGAGACAATCATGTTTTGCTAAGCTGCACTGTGAATACGAGTGTATGTTACTTAGTATATACAATGCTTGAACAATTGTTTTCCTATCAGTGGGAATCAGAATTACTGACGTGCATGAATGAATGATGTAGATTAAATTTGTATAACGTCAAAGGTTTTGTTTCCTACTCTCGATCCAAAATCAGCAGCTATCCAGGCAATCGTAACATATCAGGAGTCAGAAGTAAAAAACAGGACTTACATTAGATTGTAAAATACCAGAGTTTATTTAATTGTAAAAACACGAACTTACATTATTAAACTGTAAATGCCGGAATTATTCTTTAAATTGAACTGACGGAGATGTTGAATTATTAAAGCCAATAAAACAAATCAAAATGGATGGAAAGGAAGATTTATGTATTATAGAAATGCATCAAAATTACTCAAAGATGATGGAAAAATTCAAGGGGCTACACTTACTAATACAATGGAAAAAATGCAGACAATTTGATAAAATCGTTTAATCTATCGGCAGAAGACAAAAGGAACTTCAATAAAGTTATTGGAGAATTTGACAAACACCCCAAACACCTTCTGGGACAACAAGACTCTTTTGACAAGATCAAAGATATTTTGATAGAAGCTCCTGTTTTAGCATTGTATGACCCGACCAAAATACAGTACTTATTTTTATACAGTACTCCATCAAATCAGAGTCCGCTGCTCGTACAATTAACAACCAGTGAACAGTGGAAAATTTGTATAAAATAAATTCTCAATTTCTCGGAGAATATGAAATAATTCTACAGAAATACGATTAGAAATAGTGCAAAAATAATGTAAAAAACTGCCAAATATCTTTGCAAGAAATCACCAAAATTTAATAAAACATTCAGAAAACAAAACTTTACCTTGGCCAAGCTACAAGTATAGTATCATTACAGTCGAGAGTCGGATATAACCTTTCTCAAGGTCTATCAAGTTTGCCTGTGCCAAGATTGTCTCGTGAATTGGTCAATATATATAACACCTTGGCGGGAAAAATACGGCAATTTATACATAAACAATGTGCACCTGACAAATCTTATTTAGCACAGGAAAGACACCCCGGCAAAATAAAGGACAATAGAGCCCCGTCTTTAGATTATAGGTGAATTACACAAAACTATCTAAAAGAATAAAACTGTAACTTTCCCATTTCTGAACAGAATGTTATAAACTAAACATCAAAATAAAGCAAATTCGGTTTTAAAGTTGATCCAAACAATTTCAACACTAAAATGATGCAATATTAATTGCATATAAATATAGCAAAATTGAGGTTCGGCGAGTGCAGCCTATTGCACTTTGTGAGATCCAAAACATAAGCTTGTTTGTTTTGGCAAAATGAAACAGTTTTTATGTGTTATTTATAAAAGTACAAATTAATCATATTCATATGTCTGTGCGTATTTTCATTTCAGGAATTGCAATCATCCCTTTCCTGTTGTTTTTATTGTTTTGTGGTGGACCTTTATATTACATTGAAGTATGTCTTGGACAGTTCTCAGGAAAATCTCCCATCACCGTCTGGAATATTTGTCCTCTTTTCAAAGGTTGGTCGAATATATGAAGCGATTGTTGTTTATTTGTTAAAAGGGAGACTTTTGAAAAACAATTCAATGACTGTTGAGGATGAACGAACAAATGGAATTTGCTCTACATTTAATGTTGCACAGATAGAACCTATAACCACATCACAAACTGATACGCTAATATTTTCGTCAATTACGTTTTACCTGTTGCATTTTTTTCGTACTTGAAATATTGATGTGTTATGTAGTAACATAATCAAGAAATCAAAAGCTTTGTCTTTCGAGGTCAATTTAGAAAATAATGGCATATTTTCTGTTTTAGGAATTGGCCTTGTAATGATTACCACGTCTTTTATTTACGTTTGGTATTACGGGATGGCTTTTGGATGGGTTTTATACTTTCTGTTCATGTCTTTTTTTCCGACGCTACCCTGGAGCACGTGTGAAAACAGCTGGAATACAGAGTTTTGCGTTGGTAACTACTTACTGTAATTGCTTCAGTGTAGTGGTGTCTTAGTTTTTGCGAGTTTTATTTCTTTCTATTTTTTACCCCCCTTGAGCATATGCCCAATGTGAGATTTAGTAGTTGCCCGGTTTGCGTTGTTTTGTGTCTAACCTAAAGGTTGTTAAAACTTGGCATGGTTGTTCCTTGCATAAATCTTTAGCAAAGTTGTTCAAAGAATGAATCAACTGAAGAACTCTTGTTGCTATGGCAACATTGAGGGAAAAATGAAATTATTCTTGTCTGAAACCCACAAGGCATACAGCTGAGACTTGCAGGCTGATATACATGGCCATGTTATGAGGGACATTTGGATCTACATAGGATTATATAGGGAAGACTTTAAGAAAAAAAATGTAGGAACACAAGGCTTAGTGCTTGAGTAGTTTGCATAGGATATCATCTTCCAAGATTGTTGAATTTATGCTTCTGGTGTCATTAACGACTCCAACCTTACGTTTATTTTATTTCGGGCAGGCATATATAGGGAAATTTCAAAGAATTGTTTTTAATTTGAAACTGTATGCCATGGAACTTAGGTATGTTGCATGAGCATTGTCTAGTTGCTATACTAAGTTCTTCAAATTAGGTTCCTGGGGTCAAAATTTTCGCCCCGCGGGGGTCCTTTTGGTATAAAGTATGGGAAATTTTGCTCGTCAAAAATTGTTATCTTTAAACTTTACATATTTGATATGTAGTATTTTATAGTTGACCTCAAAAAATTGTTCAAATTATGTCCCTTTGGTGAAAATTATCTCCGACCTTGGGGGTCACTTGTCTTAAATTACGTAATTATGTAAGAAAACAAATAAAATCTTCTTGTCAGACTGTATGCCCTAGAGCTTAGGTGTATTTATTCTTTTACATTTAGGAAACGGTTTGTTCATCTTTGTTCTGATGAACCACTTTAATGACTGACTCTTCAATACTGCTTTGCAAAATGATAGGTTGTGGAAACCAAGTTTATGCTATTTCCACATTATTGTTTGTGTTCCATGTTTTCTCCATTTAAAATGAACAATTTACAGTCGTCAGTTATTGTTTAAATATCACAAATGCATGTACATATTTGCATTAAGACGTACAGTGTACGAGTACATTTTGTCATTTATTGTGTCACAAACAATGCCGTGGTAAACTAACAGCCAAAGAATTGTTTATCACCACTACATACACTCAAATAAATAGTTCATTATTATTTACTGGATAACAGACACAAAAGTTTTACAATCAGTCAAATGTTAATAAGTATAACAGCCTTGAGACTCAAGTATTGAGCTCAACTAAGCATTTCTGCCTTTCGTAATGCTATTTCTGAAAGTGTTGAATTGAAAATGTACATTGCTTTCACTGTCAAATTGTATTGTCTCGGTCACTGTTGTTGGCTTTATTTGCATGAGATTTTTATGGCAACATATAAATTATTATCCATTTTATATGTGTGTTTATTTCTTTTTCTTTTGCTGTTATTGCGGTTGTTGTTATTGTTTAATCGCAAAACGTTCATTTTTACGAACTTTAAGATAGTTCTAACTAAACATCAACGTTTGCAAAAATGTTTCTTGTACCGAACCTTGAATTTTTATACCAACTGATATTATTCAAGGTCCTTACTGCTACTCGTACTTTGAAAACAAAACAAAAAAGGAAAGAAAAGTAAAACGCACTTAAATACATATAAAGTTTTGTATTTTTAGTCTATTGGCTGCATATTATTCTAGCGTGTGTTAATTTTATTTTTTCCAGCAAGTGTGAAGTATCTTTCTGTAACACAAAGATGCATCGAAAAAAATACCAATCGGTCTGGGATTCAAAATCATACCGTTTCTAGCAATCTGACGCTCACTGCAACTGATGCGAAGAGTCCACTGATTATAAACAATAGATATGTATTGATATGTATATCCTCTCTTTGATTTTGCAGATTCAACAACAAACATTACAGAAAAGTTCCTCAATATCACAAACAAATCAGCTCTAAAGACCTCAGGAACGGAGTTTTGGGAGTGAGTAGTATTGTTTATGATCAGCAAATGTGGAGTGAGTAGTGTTTTTTATGATCAACAAATGTGGAGTGAGTAGTATTGTTCATGATCAACAAATGTGGAGTGAGTAGTATTGTTCATGATTGACAAATGTTTGGTCTCGATTAAAGGTGAAGGTTTAGTCTTTTGAACAAATAAAAGATAGGAAATTTTATCATAAATGTCATTACTACTCTTCGGAAATGACTTTTTCAATGGAATTACCTCAACAGAATTAATCATGAACAAATCATGAACTCGTCAAAATAATATCTATATAAAAGTATTATTGGCAGTTTATCAGTTGTCTTTTTCTCTAGTATGTTATACATTCAAAGATAATGATAAATTCGTAAACAAAATATTGGCCTGTTTGTGAACATCTGGGTCCTGCTCAAGGCATCTGGTAGTTATTAAACATATTTGTAATCTGTATAATCATTACTGGTTCAAATTTTAAATTACAAGAACGTGTGACCAGTAATTATAAGTCTTCTAGAATAGAGAATAATTATCAGCGAATGTTAAGTACGCTCATTTGACATTGACAGAAACTTAGCATCCTTAGTTAATATGCATATTGTACTGTCTCAGGAATTTAGTTTTTCTTAGTTTGAAGAAGCAATAGTTATATCAAATATCGCATGTGAAAGCAGCAGGGGAGATATTTTGTCAATGTTGAACAAGGTAGCATGTATTTCTTGGTATGCCAAAAGCCGTATTTTGGGCCAGCATCGCATAATATATCCATAACATATCATTTATATGTCCGTCCTTTTTTCATTTATGTAAGATCTCATATGCTGAGCCGCCATAAACTGTATTCTGTGAGAACAGAAACGACACTATTTCTGTGCACTTAACATATATTCCAGGCGTAATGTACTAGATATATCTATGGGTATTGACGATGTTGGTCCGATACAGTTACACCTGGTTGGTTGCCTCTTCCTTGGCTGGTTACTGGTCTTTGTTTGCCTTGCCAAGGGAGTTAAATCTCTCGGAAAGGTAATTTTCTACTTGACACTGTTTCCTTACAGTTTATTTTTATTTATGAAATCCAAAAATTTATGGAGATATTTTCAATAAAGATAAAAGATCGGACACATCTGTGGTTCAGTGCGGAAAGAACATTAAATTTAGAAACCTAACAAATACAACAAGGTCCGATTTTTTCTAGATAGAGCTCTGCAAAACATTTATGATGTCACATACTGACGTCATAGTTGTTCAGTTGTTCTCCTGCAGATTTCATTGATTGATTGAGTGATTCATCAGATTGATTGCATTTAACAAAAAAGTCATTTGCCAAAGTCTTTTCATAAATTTTAATTGGAAATTCATCTCACTAATATTCTTTCTTTCTTTCTTTCCTTCTTTCCTCTTTTCTTTCACTATTTATTCTAACTGCTGTTCAGTATATTTCTTTTGTAATAGGTTGTTTATGTAACTGCCACTTTACCCTATGTCCTACTTACTGTATTATTGATAAGGGGAGTAACTTTGGATGGCTCCTGGATAGGTTTGCGACACTACATCGTTCCAGACTTCAGCAAACTGGCAAATCCTCAGGTGATTTTCATGTAGTTTATTATATTTTCATCATTAAACGATTAGTTTACAGCATTTTACGTTTCATGATAATTTGATACACATTTTACTACAAAACACAATCAAGTCGTACAAGAGATAGGACTCGGCAGCACCAAAAAGACAAATAACAGGGGAAAAAAACATACTTCACTGTTTTAATTATTCTTTTACAAATTAAAGCCACCTTTGAAAAGCAATAGCTTATTATTAGGAATATGCCTGCATAATCTATTTGGGGTCCAATACGCACAGGTAAATTAAAGAAAAGAAGATGTGTACAAAAGTTTTATGTAAAATGGTCTCAGCTTAAAAGTATGACAAACCAATGAAATCTGTTCTAAATAGAGCCATACATATTTGCAAGTTGAACAGTTTTTGGATAGTTTTAATACATGCAAAAATCTGTTACTAAATGTAGACCTAGATCGCATCAAGTAACGCCGATAAAATAGCAACTTTTAGTGTTGTTTTTTATAAAGTATAGAACAGATAATAAGACTACTACGATTATTTCAAAATCACGCGAAAATTAGTAATTAAAAAGAACCAAAGCCTGAAATTTAGAACAAACGGGATCTGCTATTCAAACCGCTTAATTTCAAAGACCACAACTGTAAATGAAACACTGACGAAATGCATTCTTTCATTAGATGTGGATGGAAGCGGCAGTGCAGTGCTTCTATTCCCTGGGTCCTGCTTGGGGTGGGGTCATCACCATGGCATCATTCAACAAGTTCAACCACAATGCTTTACGGTTGGTAGAAGTTGATATGATTTATTAAAGGCAGAACATCAATTTTTGTTTAAAATTATAAAATACATTACCATTATATCAAAAATTAATTCGTTTCGTAGCTGTCGTCCCTCCTTAAACAATCATATTTATAAACCTTGGCGTTAGTGTTAGGGTTTTTAGAATATGACCCCTACGTGTCGAAGGAGACTGAAATGATTGGGGCATTTCGAATTAGAGTATTTTAAAAACCTTTGCATTTATGTCAATTTTAGATCCAAAAATTTTGTATTCTTCATTTTGTATTATAAAACATTTTCACCAAACTCTGCGACAGTTATTTTGACGAACGTCTTTGACTTTCTATTTCAGAGATACCGTCCTTGTATGTTTTGCGGATGCGTTTACAGCAATTTTTGGCGGTGTTGTTGTTTTTTCTGTGCTTGGATTTCTCTCGAAGGAAACTAACACACCATTAGACAATCTCCCCTTCTCTGGTAGGTTAATTTTCATATCTTGTGTTCTGTATTAAAAATGAAACACTTTTTTACAGAGTCATCCCAATCTTACCATAAAATATGTTATTATTCGTACGTACGTTGCCTGTTTCAAATATACAAATTTATAGAGAATTCTTGTCCTATAGTCAATGTAGGTATTGGTCAATTTAATTTTCTTTAACTAAGGAACGGCGCAATACCCAGTCGCACCATTTCAGTCCAAACGAATGTCGTAGACAGAAGTCGAAAATATTACGCAATAGAGGCAGTAACTATATCGAAGAAGTTTATTTTAATGATTCTATGTCTTTTTATTTATCTTTACACTTTTTGATATGGATCATCGAAAGTATACTCTGTAAATTTGTATATCTGCAAAAGACATTTTCCTGTTCAAATAAATACATTCCAGCTTGTTCCCATGTCTTACCGTTATATATTCGTTTTCTAGGTGCAGGGTTAGCTTTTATAGCGTATCCGGAAGCTTTGAGTCGACTCCCTGCGCCAAACCTGTGGTCCGTGTTATTTTTTGTAACACTTGTTTTAGTTGGAATAGACACGCAGGTTCTTATAAATATTTTGATTGGATAATATAACAATACACTCGCCTGTGTCTAACATACATTTTGATTGAGTAATGCCACTGTTCACAGATGTGCGGATCAGTGGTCCAGTGATAACGCTTTGGACTGGCAATCAAATGGTTGCAAGTTCGATCCACAGCTCCTTTGCTAACATTATTAACTTTCTCTCAAATGAGACCTTAAACCAAGGTCTCATGTGTCAGTGTTATACACTGAGCATGAAAAAAAAAATCAGGAGTGTCTCTGGAATTGGACGATCTTGGATTATCCCTTACAACATAAAAAAACTAAACTCTGCAAGGGATGTCGGTTATATGGGCAGCCAGTACTGACGATAAATAAACTATAATAGAGAGAGACATCTGTTAACAAATTTCACACAAATGTATCATTAGAAGTTCTATAATACAAAACCTAAGCATGCTTCTTACAGATATTTAGATTTGGAAATAATACCACTGACACCAAGATTTCTAACTAAAAGTTTGACTTGATATATTGTTTTCTTGCCGTGAAGTTTTCTTGCAAATTTGTTATTGCATGTTACCATTATAACTACATCTCAGTAGGGCAAAGCAGCGATAAATTTTCAAGCAAATGTATTTAATCGCTTAAGTTAAACATTGACTTCAGTGCTATACGCCCCTTGTTAAATCTTTCCTTGGCCGGAGAATACATTGTTTTCCCTCTGAAATGTAAATGATTCGTGGTTTTTCTTTTCTCTTTTATATTGAGCTTATATCTTTATGCTCGTGAAGATAAATGATAATATTTAGTGCTTTTATTCAGTCATTTCAGTGTGTTTGAGGACCCCACCCACTTCGCCTTGTCCGGATTCATTTCATACATCTATAACATATCAAAATGTAAAGTTTAATCCTTGAATTATAGACTACAACAGAAACGTGTCTTTTTTTTCTAACAAAAGGTTTTCCTCTTTGATTCTGTAAACATGGTAAAGACAAGAAAGTTACTATATTTTATCAGTTTTACCATATTAAATAATTACTTTAGGCAAGTGCATGAATATTTTTTGAGGTTTTATTTCCAAATATAGACACCATTAACAGCAAATATTTAATAACTATTGAATTTATTAATTACTAGAATCGTAAAATATAAAACGCCTAACCCAGTAAAACGTGGAAATTTATCATTTTGTCCTAAGCCCTTACGAGTTACCTTTAATATCATATAAAAATATGAAATCAAAGAAGCAAAACTCTCAACTACACAATGCGTTTCGACAAATTTAATATCTACTTCATTTGAAACTATTATTTGAAGAACTGAAGATGACCTTCCAGAACGAAAAAGTCATATATGGCCGTCCTTTTTTTCATTTTCGTAAGACCATATTTTTACAATCACCATGAGTCAGTTAATCGATTGTCTATTTATTAAGATCTGATAGAGTTTGATCGAGTCGGTAAGGCTTATTGCTTTGTTGAAAATAAAATAATATTACCCGCATTATTATAACCACTTTTTGGGTGTTGACATCATAGATTGACCCCTCCCTCTGTCAAACGTAAGTATGAAGTTCCTTGTCATTAATTACATTCAATTATTTTTTCAATCATCACCGGTTAGTGTGATGACTTTTTTTCTTCTTTTTACTGTAAATCGATAGATTTGATTGTTAAACGTCTATTTATAAGATGTACTTTCACGGAAGACTTAATTTTGTTTAATTGTCTTAGGAAGTGCAATGGCATCCTTCATTTCTTAAGCCACCTTCGTAAAACCGTTCTTCTAGCTATTTATTTCTAACGGCAGAAAATATACACCTTGTAACTTTGACACTTTAAGAGAGTCTTTGATATTATATTTGTTTTTGATGTAATGGCAGAACAGCACCCTTACGCTCCCATATATATTTACAGTGTGTTTCTGATAGACGGTTTATTTGTACAATTTTTAGTAGTGTATCTGACAGTGTATCTTGTTTGTCGACATCTTATTAATCTTGAAACAATCTACGGCATATACGTATGATATTGTCCTAACAAATGACGTTTAAGTTTTCGTCATCTTTTTTTCAGTTTGGTGTATTTGAGACGGTGACGAATGCCATTATTGATCTGAATTACAGGAAATTGAGCAGGTATCGACTTATAATTTCGGCAGCCCTCGTTTCCGGTCTCTTCCTCTTAGGTCTTCCACTGGCAACTTCCGTAAGTATCAAATAAAGAGTGTGTGACATTCATTTTCATGTATTTATCTTTATCTTTAACCTTTGTTTAGAAGCAGTCATATAACCGTCACTGAAACAGTTTTTGTCGAAGTTCTTAGAGTAGAAGATAGAAATGTGCATGTGCTCATATCAGTACAAAATAACAGAACATCAAACTGACTGCTAATTGATCGAAATGAGGTGATTTTATTATAGATACTGCTTCAAATTATTACTTTCATTGATGTTCTTTAACTTAGCTCTTAAATGGATCAATTTATTATTTTTATAATTAACCTTGAGGAGTTTGAGCTTGAGCTGAACTTTGCTGTTTCTGGATTTCGCAGGAATTCAAGTTTGCTTTAATATCTATGTAATTGTTTGTCTGTAAATATGTTTTCTCTCCTCATTTTTAAGCTTTCAGATGCGCATAAAAGTGTCTGCACGAAGGTACGTTATATTTTTTTCAGGGAGGCTATTATATTTTCATGTTGGCAGACTGGTACGTTGCTTTGTTTGGTTTGGTGTCCACTGCGCTGATGGAGTGTGTAGTTGTCGCCTGGATTTATGGTAAAGCAGTTCTAGTTGATCAAAATCTTAAAGTATTTTTAAGCGCTTTTGGTTCAGTGAGTTAATAGTTGCTTACTTTATACTATATCGATTGGAGGCTTATTTTAATCCTGATCAGTTACTGTTTCCTACGTTCAGACCAGAACTTGCGCTGAAATTGTGATATCCTGAATGTCACTAGACAATCTCAGACCTGTATGGTGAGTCCGGCACTCTTACACTTTAAGCACAGGTTCTCCGGTGCTTTAGAATGCCCTTTATATTTCCTCATCTTTCTAATTTTTAGTAATATAAGTCTTTTCTGAATTTCAATTGAATATCGATTCCCCAAGACAGTAAAACTGTGTGAAGTTAGCAGAATAGCAGATTGGCAGAATAGCAGAACAACTCCAGCAGCATATCAGAATGGCAGAATAGGAGAACAACTCATTGACAAGCAGAATGGCAGAATAACGGAACAACTTTCAAAAAGACAAAAAGTCTAATTGAGTTTTATAGATATCTGCCAATTTTTGCCCTCTGTCTGCCTGTCCGTCTTTCCGTCTTTTCGTTCTACTGTCGGGAAATCTGGACCCCGCTTTAACATAAAACCCGTATAAGTTAAGTTGATGAAAATTGATATGTGAAAACATAGGAACATGGAAATTATGCAAGTCACTTTGTTTTATATCCTCGTATCAATATTCTGGTTGCCACGGTAACAGAAAGCGTAAAATATGGCTTTAACATATGGATCTTTTTATCACTTAAAAAGTATACGAGTTACGTTACTAAAAATAGTATGTAAATTGTTGGCAAAATTGAAATAATGCATTTTGCTTAGTGTTTTTTTCTTCTGGTCAAAACTCTGGTTCGTGAAATTTGTTTATTATTAAAACCAAATAAAAATAAAAAGTTCTAGGAAAAACTTCAGCAGAATTGCAAAATCATTTTTTTCCTGTTGAAAGAAAAACTTCTGCAGAACAGCAGAATAGCAAAATGGCAGAATAGCAGAACAGCTGCAGCAGAATAGCAGAACAACTCCAGCAGAATAGCAGAACAGCTCCAGAATAATAGCAGATCAACTCTAGCGGAATGGCAAGATAGCAAAACAACTCCAGCAGAACGACAGAATAGCATAATGGCAGAATAGCAGAACAACTCCGGCAGAATAGCAGAACAAATCTAGCAGAATGGCAAAAAAGCAAAACAGCTCAAGCAGAATGACAGAATAGCAAAATGGCAGAATAGCAAAACAGCTCCAGCAGAATAGCAGAACAACCCTAGCAGAATGGCAAAATACCAAAACAGCTCCAGCAGAATGACAGAATAGGAGAGCAACTTTCAAAAAGACAAATAGTCTAATGGAGTTTTATAGATATTTACCGAAGTTTGTCCTCCGTCTATCTGTCCATCTTTCCGTCTGGAATAATTTCCTTTGTTTATATCTGGATCCTTCGATAACACAAAATCCGTTTAATCGGATAAAACTTCGGGTTGCTTTGGTAACAGAAATAGTAAAAATATGGTATGAAAAGAACCAGAATCTTGACCAAAGGAAAAAAAGTAAAATGTATTATCTCCATATTGCCATCTACTTATAAACTAATTTTCATTAACCTAGCGTGTATACTTTTTGAGTGAAAGAAAGATATCTTTACTATTTCTGTTACTATATCAACCAAATTTTCATTCCGGGGATAAAAACAAATTGACTTCCATAATTTCTTTTTTGCCGTGTATTCATTTAACAAGTTTTATCAACTTAACTTATATGGATTTTATATTATCGCAGGATTCAGATTTCCGGACCGTAAGACGGACAGACTGAAAGACGGACCGATAGACGGAAGGCAAACTTCGGTAGAGAACTTTAAAACTCAATAAGGTTGTCTTTTTGAAGGTTTTCTGCTTTTCTGCCATTCTGCTTTTCTGCAGGTGTTGTTCTGCTATTCTACAGGAGATGTTCTGCTATTTTGCTAGAGTTGTTCTGCTATTCTGCTGGAGTTGTTGTGCTATTCTGCTGGAGGTGTTCTTTTATTATGCTGTTCTGCTATTCTGCTGGAGGTGTTCTTTTATTATGCTGTTCTGCTATTCCGCTGGAGGTGTTCTTTTATTATGCTGTTCTGCTATCGAACCATACACGAACGAGAAATAACAAATGTGAATACCTCCACACACATCAGAGAAAGAAGGTCGGGTTGTAGAACTCTAACTCCTGAAACACAGGTTCTCGGTTGCTTTCGAATGCATTTTATAATTCCTCATCTTTCTTGAAAATTACTTTTCTGAATTTCAATGAGGGAAATTCCGGATAACAAATCTCCCTTGCTCAGATAACATCAAAGGTAGACCAAATAGCACATTGGTCCTTTCATTTGGAATCCTCTGACTTTATCTTTGTTTTTAACATGTCAACATGTCTTTTATATTTGTCAGGAGCGGACCGAATTTCTTCCGACATTGAGATGATGATGGGCACGCGGCCATCACTTTTTCTGCGAATACTCTGGTGTTTCTGCATTCCTGTTTTCTTAATGGTAAAACATGCTACGCGTTTCATGTCTTATACTTATATGTATTTAAAATTTATGGTGCTTGCCAGACAAAGATATAATGTAGATATATACAGGACTAATTTTGTATTTGAATAATTTTGTCACAGGAAATCGGACTCTTACCGATATTTGCTTGAAAAAAATATCTAGACTACAAATGTATCTCCTGCCGATTAAAAAACGTGTTTATATTTGTTCGGTTACTGTTGTATTAAAATGCTTTAATAATAATTGGTAGACATTTTGTCGTCCCTGAGATAAAAATGACTATATATCAACAACATTCTTTCAGGGAATTTTGATTACAACAATATCAAGTTACTCAGACCCGTTATATGGTTTCGAATACCCTTTGTACGCCCTTGTTCTTGGCAACATGTTTGCGTTCGTACCACTAAGCTTGATGTTTGTTGTCATGGTGATCCAGCTTATACGTACTGGTGGATCCATATCTGAGGTAATAAAGTAGCTTCTATTTATAGCTTATCCAAAGCCGTCCAATGAAATTCGTGTTTTCATTGGTCCAGTTAACAAACCTCTGCAATAACTTATGGTTGAATTACATTAACGAAGTGATGCAGTTATTCAAACACAGACAATGGTCAAGAGTAATGCTTTTGTCAAACACAGACAATGGTCAAGAGTAATGCTTTTGTCAAACACAGTCTTTTGTCAATAGTAACGCTTTTGTCAAACACAGTCTTTTGTCAAGAGTAGTGCTTTTGTCAAACACAGACAATGGTCAAGAGTAATGCTTTTGTCAAACACAGACAATGGTCAAGAGTAATGCTTTTGTCAAACACAGTCTTTTGTCAAGAGTAATGCTTTCGTCAAGGCTTATGACATTGGCTTCAGTTAAAGTTTTGAATATTGGCACTATGTGTTAATTTTTATATTTTCTTTGACAGAATCGGTTGTTTTCCAGAGCGTTAGAATATGAAACATTTCTTATCTCTTTTCAGTTTTCAGTTGTGGTCTTATAGTTGTTGTAACAACAACAACAAAAACAAAAACAAAATTCTGTGAAAAGTCTGGCGTTGTTGTTACCTACATGTTTGGTGTTCATTGAAAACCTTTTTCTCTTACAGAAATTCTACAAACTTTTGCGTCCTGCAAAGTCATGGTTGCCAAACGACAAGAAATGGAAACAATTCTATATAGAACGTCCCTACCGATATAGACATGGGCTAAAGGAGCGTTTCATTGTCAATATACTTGGACTACGAGATTAGTTTAGTTTTATTTGCCCTTCAGCTTCGCATTCAACGACATTTCTTGATTTTCGAATAGTCTCTTTTCTTTTCTCTTTCAAATGAGAAGAAAATTTCTTATTATTAGTACCGGTATGTTGTTTGCAATTTTTATGAGCATTAGAAATGTTTATAAATTACATGTTTTTCTTGTTTCTTTATAATAGAACTGTAAGTAAAACGATCATCAATTAAGGGAATTAAAAGAATTACTAGGGTACTTACTTAAAGGAAAATTCTTACATTTTAGTATTTCCATTTACGGAAAAACTGAAAGAAGTGTTTAATCTAACTATTTAGTATTAAGTTTTACTAAGCCCTGCTTTACACAGAAACAGTTTTTTTTTATCCGATTTGTATGTTTTTATGATTTTTTTCATCTATTTATACAGGCATGTGTAACCCGACAGAAAAACATGTTTATCCATTCTATTTAACGTTAAATGTACAGTTAAGTTCATTTGTGTGACCCCCTCCTTCGCCGCACTTCCTCCGACCACCCCCAGGGTTTTACAATTTACTTCCTGATCTATTACCCTTCATGCGAGGCAAAAGACTCACAGGTGTTCAGTTAGCATCTTTAACTAGCTGGCAGCTTTCAAAACAAACCCATACGAACAAGCCACTGAATGAGTTCGAGCCTTCCGGTTGGAAACAAGTAACTGACCCGTTTGGTCTGCTAATCAAATACAGAGTTTTCATTGAACAAAATAAGAGAAAAAAAAACATTAGTTATAATCATGATCCCTGGTGTGCACATTAAAAAAGAAACAAGTGGGCAGCAAGCAGAGTTGTATGATCCAAGATGACTTTATGAAACCTTTTATACCAGAAGCTGAGATCACTTCCGGTCTTTCAAGCGAATTAAACCGTCATCTTGTATTGATATTTCTTATTTTTGAATGTATGATTTGAATTGTTCATAAACAGTTTCTCAAAAATGGATTAGATCATTCCTTATGCGATTGTAGACCAGACCTCCGGATGGAATATTTTGGAAAAAAAATGTTTTTCGGCCATTGAACTGATGCAAAATGTAAACAGCAAGATATTTTACAATAAAGAAGAATAAAGATTAACTAAGAGATATTTATTGAAAGTCAAGAATAAATGTAAATAAATGCTGTCAAACCTAAACGTTATTATTGTAAGGAAGAGAAACTACCTATTTCTTAACTCACATAATTTTCTTTTATTTCTTTTAACGTTATATCTAAACTTGTTTTTATTTCTTGTAAGGTTAAGTACAGGGTCTTATCATCTGTAAAATAAAAGAAATAAATGTAGTTTACATGAAAGCTTTCATTTTTTCAATTGCTAGGAAAATGCAATTTGCCAAGTTCAATATATAGCAAAGGGTCGTAACTCCAAACATGGGGCGCTCAGATGTCAGGCCTATTCATTATATTGCAGATGGTCTCTAATCGTTTGTTGCACGTTAAATAAGTGTTCTTATCACAAAGAAAAGCGATCATTTTAAGAACTGATAAGCACTTTTTGCTGAAATCAAATAAACTGATTCGTGAAAGAGATATTTATTACTAAAAATCATTCTACCTAAAAATAACAAGGTTCTTAACTCTAGTAAAAAGTGACCCAGAAAATGTTCTGCCGTATCGCTTGCTCCTATGAGGAGTAAAATAGCCCTGGGCAGAAATTAGACCTTAGTACAGGCAAATTAACAAAAGCAATTTTGTATGCCTTCTTGAATGAAGCTGGAATTAAGATAAAACTTTATCGCCGTGGCAAGTACATTTTTTCTTAGTTGTCACATGTCCATTTATATGCCCAGGAAGAAGTTCACCGTATTCAGCAAATGCATGCTAATTATCATAATTAAACTAATTTATATATTCATAAAGAGGTGTCTGAGCCACCCATGTAACTATCGTTGCTTCTGTAACCCGAGTGATTCATGTAGGAACAAACACTCATCTGCGAATACCGGCGACATGCCGATTTGTTCAAGGGCTCATAAGTCCCACCATTTTCATCAAGTCTGTATAAGGGTTTCGTCTCAAGTTCTATCCACGAACCTGAAAAAAAAATTTAAGATTATATTGCATTACATAAGGTTTTATCTGTAACTCGGGTATATTAGACTGCATACGACAAAAAATCACAGACTTCTTAGTCAGTCAATCAGCAGTTCTGCATGCATGTACACTGAGCTTATCAGCATTATTGAATGCGTTCGTCTCCATAGTGCAAACTAAGCACGTTCAGCCTCTATGTTTCACTCAAACCACATCCTTTAGCCATTCTGTCCACCTAAGTGTTTAACACATACCAAAGCCATTAACCAATCGTTAGTTGTTGTAATGGTAAAAGCGGGCATAATCAGCCAGTTAACAGTTACCAATGCCTAGACTATAAGTTTATAATACATTTGTAGCTTAAATAACAGTTTATGGCTGAAGCAAAATTTGAGCTTGGTAACAAGGATTTATAGATTCACTTCTATACTATCAGCTGTATAAATGGCATCCAAATGTTAGCCCGTAAGTCAAAACTGGCAGACGGTCAATCAGCCAATCAAATATATCAGCCAATCAGGCATTTATAAAAAACAGAGCATCAACCAATCATATGAAAGAAAAATCTGATCCGTCTTATCGACGGTAGTACAGTCTCTATGAAGCAAAAAAAAGGAATCTAGGACCATTGTTTTGTTAAGCAATGACGAAATCTTTACAGACTAAAGACATGAACACTTCCGATATCGATACCTAAAATTTAAAATCAGGAATTGAATTAAGATCACTCACCCATTCTAGAACAAGAATCATCTAGACTAAGAGCTGAAGACACTCGGCGACCATTTAGCCAATACATTTTATAGTACTTGGACATATTCTGCCAAAAAAATCACATACAATCATAATTCTCTACTCTAAGTCAGAACTAGCTTGTATTTTACATGAATTCAGTTCGTGTGAAATACGTGAACGCTTCTAGAAATGTACTTGTCAATATATACCAAGAAATTATGCATAAAATTCACGTGCTCCTTAAAAGACAATTTTACAAGAATTTTATATCTGCTGAAAGACAAATCAGGCTTAACGACGTTTGAATTCTACAGTTAAGTTAACAGTTACATAAATGCCAAAATGAAAACAGGAAACATTAAGTGTAAAATTAAAAGGTGTCCATGGTTACAAAGAAATGTCCGAAGGATTTCATTGAAATGTAAGTGTCTCATAAAAACATAAACATTTGCTGTTAATAAATCAAAATCTTTCATTTGAAACATAAATTATATTAAAGCTTTGACAGTTCTTGAAAAATGAACAAGTTGTGATAATTAGCGAGTCGCTAAGTTTGATTTATGATGACCTGACAAAGCTTAATGGTAGACTAATCTATGGCGTTATTTTCTACATCTACTAAAATCAAACAAATCCATGTAAATTAAAGACTGTTTGTTGTGTTGTGTCTGTGACATTAATGAACGCTTGTTCATAGACAGAAAGACAAATTACCGGTATTTTCAGATTGCCTCGATAATGTAAACTGTAACAGTCACAGGTTGCCAGCAATTTCTGCGTTGTCTCACTGACTTGTATCATGTTCGCTGGAACAAAACACGTTAATAGAATTATAAATGATAAATGTCTAACAATTTAGTGCACTACATGTAAACAAAGATGGAAAATGTATTTAGCATAATGCCTATTTTATATGTGAAAAAAGAAGCTATCGTTGACTGTTGGTTGGTTGTTGACGGTGGAGTGTTTACATTAAGTAAGTCGCCATCTTGGCTTAATAATGAAAGGGCAGATAACCAGACTTGGTATCAAAATAAAAATCTTAAAATCAGGGTAACGTTGTAAAGCAAATATGCGGTTTTGAGATAGCACCCCATGTATCCCTCTTACGTGTTAACTCAAAGTCTAAGAAAAAGAAATAAAACAGACAAAGAGACGGACAGATTTAAAGACTGAATGGCGTTATTACAGTCTTCGAAAACAGATTACAATTACTGAAACGTTCTAAAGACTTTGTATCGATCAATGTTACTTTCATTGCCTATATACTTACTGCTCTGTGTATTTATTCTTTTTGCTGTCTTTCTCTTGTTGATTGTACTGTAGTTGTTGTTTTATCTTGAAAAATGTTCAGTATGAATTAAATGTAATCAGTTAGCGTACATGGGTGATTCAATAATTCTATTACTGGTTTTCGTATGCCTTAATTTTGAATTTGACCAAGATACACTTCACGCCATCCCTTCAAAATACTTCCTTTGAGGAGAAACACGCTTTAAGAATATTCCTATTCATGACGTCATTGCTGCAAAGTAGTCTCCCGCATAAAAGAATGGATTCCATGGAATACAATTAGTCACATATTTTACAGAGCTATCCTTATATCTACTTACGAATGGCCGCTTTGTGGATTTGCCTCAGTACTGTAAGCGTGTTGCCGACGATTTTTAGCTGCACTGTTCCATTATGGATGACAAGTCGTCCTTGACACGGCCCTGGTATGATATACATGAACTATGAAAATGCATGTTTTGCGTTAATTAATTCAGGGAAAATAAAACAGTATAATGAATCATCGCAGCGTTGTTTTGATATGTTAAATAAGAATCAGACATCACGTTTACATGCTACCGGTATTTTTAACAGATTCTCTGTACGATGTACTTTTTCTTAGAAACAAAACTTGATAAACATAGTGGGCAGATATACAAATAGTAATATTAACAAAAAAAAACAACTTGAATGAAAGTTTGGACATTCATAGAGACGTGTATATTCAGTTTAACAGAATATTTATGATGAAAGAATATGTAACGTCTAAAAAGTTTTCATACCTTGCGTGGTCATTTTGCCTGATATCGCAAAACAGTTTAAAGTAAGACGAATTTAAAAATAATGATTATAACAAACCTTTATACATAGGAACGTCTACAAATACATTTGTAACTTTTATGTCGTTTTATCGAAAAATCGATTTAACTTCGAAAGACTTACAAACAAGATTGTATAAAAAAAACTTATGGCACGCACTTCCCGCCGTAACTTTGTTCCGAAAACTTAAATAACACAAATATTTTTGATTAACAGAATGATGGAAAAATTTCTTTTCTTACCCGTATGAATGGCCAGTTTCATCTGGAGTTTGGACGTAGAGTGTCTGCCTATCTCTAGATCACTACAGCATGTCATTATGTCTATAGCTAAGTTAGCTATCTCGCAAGCATTACGGGCCTGTTTCTGTACTACTGAATCTGTGGACACAAAATATTAGGTAGTGTATGTGTCAGCGTTAATCAGAACTGTCAAAACAAATCCGAATGTTATAACTTCATTTAAGTTTTGTTTGTAACAAATATTAGTAACCGATTTATAGACAGCGTGGGGAGGATCACTTCTGCAGGACTGGTAATACAGTGGTCGTGGGTTTGATCCCCTACCCTCCATTCACATTTCTTATGTCTATCAGATGAGACATTAAACTGATGTGTACTGTACCGATGCTATACCCTGAGTATGGAAATAAAAGCAGAAGTGTTCTGGAACGTGATGGTTCCTGTATCTTCCATTATCTCCCACCTAATAAAGCTCTCCAGGGGACGTCGGCCTTATTGGCAACTCGGACCGACGATAAATAAACTCAAAATCAAGATCAATAGATATAACAACGGGATCTGGTTTCCGGCTCGTGATTAATCACTTTTAGAGACGACACTAAGTACGACAATTCCGAAAACTGCTGGCCATCTTGTTGAAAAAAAACACTATTTACAAAAGCAAACATCCTTAAGGATATGAGAAATTGTGCGGTATAATTTAAAGTTGTAGAGTATTACCTGAGAGTACAAGAAGATATTGACCCATTCTGGCTACAGGAAACACGTTATACTGTTCCATCCGTTCGTCCAGTAACTCCATGACCAGTGTAAGGATATGGATGGTCTGTGAGGCAGTGAACATACTAAAGAACTTCGTGTAGCCGGAAATACTGATCATTAGCAGGGTGGTATCGGGCGCTTCGTACGGAATCATGTTTCTATAGTGATCAACGTTTACTTTCCGTACAAGATTCTTAGGTATCAGCTGTAAGGGAAAAGTTTTATGTTTTATACCTTTTTTGCATTTAAAATTTTCAACAGGTGATTTGAAAAGAGCCTTCATAATGAACTTAAAGGGGCATACTCTGAAATTTAACGATTTATAAACTGCATATATTTTTTCTTAGGTTATTTTCTTTGAAACGAACACTAATTGATGATTTAAAGAAGAACGTCTTATTAAGACACAAAGCAACCAAATAAATGTATTTGTAATAAAAGGGTATCCAGCAGAAAATGGTACAACAACTACTGTCGATATACAGTCTAATAACACATATCATCCAGTTAGCACTTCAGAATGTTTGACACATTTACATGCATAATCATTTTTTGTTTTTGTTTTTTCGGTGACAAAAGTCTAAATCACTATACTCCAAATTTGTAGCAATTTGAATTGTTAATTATATTATATGTATATTATAATATTATATGTATTAGATACCTTTTAAGGCTTAAGAAAATTTGAAGAGTAATTATCTCCCTTTAGACGGTTAAAGATAGGTGTCAGAATAAAATGGCGGTGTGGAAAATCCGATATTGAGAATATTTATTGTCGTAAAAGGCAAATCTAAGCTTAATCTAAAGTTTACTAAAGCTATTCATATACTCAATAAACTGTTATTTAAAAGATTGAAGAATATGTTTTCTGTTTACCTTATTTACAACCTGGTCAGTAGACTCTCGTTGTAATTTCACTCTAGAAGTGACCCCTTCCAACATGTCCGCCACGACCACAGCAACGCGTGCTTGATCCAGAAACACGTACACAAACATTGTGATACCAGTCCCAGTTGCTCCGATAAATACAAACAACATGAAAAACAACGCAGCAGACTCCGTGACAATATTTGTGTTACTTTGTTTGAGGCTTTCCAGTGAATCGATCCGCTTCTCTTCAAGTTCAGTTCGGAAATGTTTTAATCTATTCCTTAAGTTTTCGATGCCTTTGGGTTCTTTTGTCCTTGTCCTGTTTCCATTGCGACCATCAAAGTCATGATAAGACAGTAGGATTTCAAACAGGCTGAAGGTACATGTTAACATTTTTTCATCGGTTCTTTTATTCAGGTCGCACATTATCCTATTAAACTTATCCACAAAGTACACCATATTCTCGGGGTTGTTTCCTGTTCCGTGTTTGAAATCTTTCTCTTCGTATTTGTTTAGAATATTCAACAATATATCCACTTGTGTTTCAGACCGTAATGAGCGCAAATATTCATACTGACCTTTCCACTGGTGAACCTCTTTCAATCGGAACGCTTTTGAATAAACCACATTTTCTTTTAAGTCAGAAATAAATTGTAGGTAAAATTCAGACTCATGTATGAAATCATGTGCCGTTTCTTTGTTCCGCCAGTCGTGTATTTGACTGATAAGTTTCCATTCAGAAAGAGTCTTGGAGTTTAGAACGCTATCTAGAGCAGCGTCCGTCCTGTAATAATCACCTGATAACCAGTCCGTACTTCCGGTTGACGTAGTCAAACGCAGACTGTGCTCATGTAATATTGTTTTCAAGCATTTATCAAATGATTTTAAGTCTTCCATGTAACTGTTTTCCTATAATGTGAAGTTGTAAATTAAATTTAGTTCTTTAAAGATTTTTTTTTATTATTTTTTTACACTTAAAGGACTTTTAGATTTCAATCGAAAGGTCTGCATTGCTTACTAAAATGGATCGACCTATTCTTTTAATCTTTTATTTTTGTAATTTTATTCCGAAATACTTAAGACACATTAATTTATTTGCATTTTTAAGGATATAAAACCATAACTGCTTTTTACAACGTGTTTTATCCTGCCACATAATAAATGCTCTAAGCATTCTATTTAGGACACAACAACATGTAATAATGTATTTTTAAGCTATAAACTTGCATGTTAATGGTCGATTAGGATAGCTTTTAACTTTTCATCCAATGACATTTGTTTTCTTTAACCACGATGGCGTAACCAAATTAACATATAAAATATTGTGCCTAATTATGTATTTGTACATTTTCACTAAATTTTAACCGATATTATTAGTTTTCATTTACCCCTTAGTTGATCTAGAGCCTTGGCTTATTGCTGACAGATTTTGGCACCTTGAATAATGCGACGAACCTGTGCATATCAATTGAACAGAACTTTTAGGTTTTTTTTGTTTTGTTTTTTTTATAGAAACTGCTTCTTCAACTTATCAAAAAGTCATGGTGATATATGCTAAGACCTGAGATGAGATCGTTACACCTAATATGTTGAGCCATGTTTTTTCCACTGGAGGTATAATTAAATTTTAAAAAAAAGAGAAAAAAAAAACATCTATTTCTTACACAATCTAGAACTCTCTGCAAAATGTCGGCCATATTTTTATTATTAGACTTTCTAACTTCCGGTTTCAACTTTCTGAGTTCAAAAAGTCTGTCTTACCTGAACACCGTTTACAATGCTTTCGCCATAGTCTACCATATAAATCAAACTGTATATGAGACTTAACAACGCCAATACTCCACATGGTAACGCTAGTTCCATCAGCTTCCGTCTGCTAGCTGTCAACTTTCTTGGCTCTGGTTTGTTTTCGTCTGGAAAGTACGCATTACAAGATTTTCTTGTAAATAAAATGTCAGTGACGGTAGGTAAAAGATTTGATTTGTAGAGATAAAATAAGACATTTCTTTGAATTCTGATTTCAGTATTCAGTATAAATTGAATGCTTACACAAAATATTAAAATCAGTTCAGTAATGTTTCAAAACTGAAATTTTATGCTTTTACAGACAGAGAGAAGGAAATAGACGGGTTGGCCTAACTAATTGAAAACACCTTTTTTTCAAATTTTAAATAAAGTAAACTATATGGCTTAAAATATTTTATAATATAATGTTCACAACATAGACATACATGTCTCTCTGAATTTGTTTTTACATTTTTGAATCTAAACTTAACTCAAAGCTCAAACTTTCTTTTGATTACCAATATGTACTTTATATATGTGATAACATTCATGAAAGTTTTGAATAACCAACATGAACTTTAGTTTCTTTAAATAACCAACCTATATTATGTTTGCTAACCAACACACATTTTTTCTTTAAAAACCAACATACAATTTAATGTTTGTTAACCAACATATACTTTATTTTTGATACATAACTAATATGTCCTTTATTTTTTGATAAACAAAATATTCTTAATTTTTTATTAACAACATTACAATTTTTGATAACCAACATATACTTATTTTTGATAAACCAACTAAGTTTTTGATAACCGACAAAGATTTATTTATTTGATATCTAACGTGAACTATATTCAAAAAGAATTATTGCTTAAACAGCGATTTTGAAACCTGTATTCGCAGAATTTTCGTCAAGTTTGTTAAGCATGTCTTCGAGATCTTTTTGTGTGTTCACTTCAACTCTTGATACACGATTAAACACCGAAAATCTTGTCGTCTGCCACTGGTCCCAACTTGTGTTCATAATCTGAAATCATGAGAGTGGTGACAGAAATATAGTCTGTAGGTTTTGGCATTTTTTAAAATGATTTTACGTGTCATTTTTGCAGTTCAGATCTGTGTCGCGTTCATACAAACATTCTCGATGTTTAAGACCAACCTATCAAAGTTTTAACACACTTTAAATCCGCCGAGTCTGGAATCTTTTTAGGACTTTTCTTGCACCATCAGAGGTTTTGTTGTCGTCGTCGATGTTGTTGTTGTTGTTGTTGTTTAAACATCTTTAAAACAATCTTGATCTCCATTTGGATCAGAAAAAAGGTTTATTTACTTAAATGATCTGAAAGGAGTTTACAATTGTATGCAAACTTGCCGTATCAAACGAGTTCTTGAATAAAATATAAAGTCAGCCCATTTAAAAAGTTAATATAGAAGGTAAGCGGCTTTTAACACATGACCAAAATAATCGTAAGATGGGGTTTGCCTTACCTAGTGAATTAAACTTCTTTATTTTACTCTAATTTTATTTAAAGAAATATTTAAAGGTGACGTTCCATACGATAGAAACAATAGGGATTTTTAAATAAATGTTTACATATCTAATAAAATAGTTCCAGGGTATTTTTCTTTTAAAATCCACTTTCATTTTTATTATTACTTCAGACTGGTGTAGAGTAAATAGAAATCGAAGCCCTAGAATAGAGAAAAAAATCACGAATAAAGTAAAATACCTGGGAAAGGGGCGCATGAAGCATGCGTTCTAGGCGTGTCCGGTCCAGGATTGCTCTTTTGTCGGACACAGTAGGCGAAAATTATCTCCACCTTTATCGTTTATCCAGAACTTTCTTTTCTTTCGCACAAATTTTCCTGTAAACAATCGCTCTGTTCAGCTTTTTAAAAGACAAAAAGTGGCAATATCTCCACTTTAAAGTTTTTATATACCATGACTTTAAACAAGGTTATTTCATATTTTGCCGCTCACACTCCCGCCTTTATTCTAGAAAGTTCGGAATGGGTTTGTGATGATTTACGTACGAAGATATAGTACACTTTTTTCGACAAATCGACATTCTCTCCATATTGAATATATTCCGACGAAATTTGAATGAATTGAAATCCAGAGTGACAAGAAATATATAACATTTCCAGAAATTTTAAAACAGTAAAAGCATTGTATTATTATATGTAACTGTGGCAAGGAAAATGAGTATATCAACTTGTTACTATAGCAACAATGACGCTAAAATTATCATCTTTAAAACGTGATAATTCGCATGGCACTGTTCCTGATAATTGTATATAATTAGGTGTTCGTAAAGTCGATTCCTTTATACTAAGGAGGAAAATACCTGATATATATCGGGCAGGTCCGTGAGGTCGGCTCAGAAACAGGAATCATAGAAAAGCTCGACTTAGACTCTGAAAATATTGGACGTCGAGCCGGATGTCGGTCTTGCGAAAAAAAATTAACTCAACATTCGTTTTTCGAATTGATTTCATTTAATGAATATCGGGCGGAATTTTGAACAGGCTTGACATTCAGCTTAACATTCGTTTCCAAAGTTGGTAAAACAAACATACATAAAACTAATGTTGGGAGATACTGTTTGAGACCGGCCGACTTTGTGCCGTACAAAGAGCGATGACTAGGTTTTCTAATATAAGTCTTGCAAAATTATTTGAGGTCATTTATGAAAAATAATATTTATTTATTTTCCAACTGAAGTCAGAAATGAAAACTCAAGAACAATATCAAATTTATAACTTTTAATTGTTAATATGACATTTAGTTTTGGCATAATTTTCCGTCATGACTGGAATAAAATCTATTTTGTAAATTCATCAAACGTTTTGCTCCGACGTCGGTCGCAAAACTAGAATGTTATGTGAATTTATGCTTATGCTAGCATGTAAATACAAAATATGACCGATTTTCACATTTTAAATTGTGAGCACCGACATCGGATACTTATGACAGTGTCTTGTGGTTATTTGATTAGCGCCATCTTCAGGTACACGAATCGTCTTGGATATCTTTTATTTTCTGTCTAAACACACAATGTCATTGTATTTTTATTCCCGCCATGACGAAGATGGGATGTTTCAAGCTTCCTGAAAATAGAAATAAAAGGAAAGCAAGGGCAGGGAGGGAGGGAAATATAATTTTAAATCATGAAAATAATTTTTTAAACCTTCAAAATAAAAATCGTATTTCTACCTTCCAGTTCAAGTTCCCAATAGGAAAAGAATTTGAAAAGCATGGAGCTGGGTTTAAATAGTGATCTAAAATTAGCTCATAGAATTCATTACGTCATAGGTCAGAACGACAAATCGGAGAAGGTCTTCAGTGTAAAATAAAGAAGTTTAATCTCGAGCGATTAAACTAGAACTTATTTTCCAACTGAAGTCAGAAATGAAAACTCAAGAACAATATCAAATTTATAACTTTTAATTGTTAATATGACATTTAGTTTTGGCATAATTTTCCGTCATGACTGGAATAAAATCTATTTTGTAAATTCATCAAACGTTTTGCTCCGACGTCGGTCGCAAAACTAGAATGTTATGTGAATTTATGCCAAAAGGGGCTCGAATTTCAATGAGAGGACCTTCCGCCACTAGCGGATGAACATAACATACCCATCCAGTCATGACATTGGAAAAACAGGATGGCCGCAAGTGTGAAATGTATATAGTGCTGCTGAGATATTGTTTAACATTATGTCATACCCAACAGCAGACAAATGCGTGTCATCATGGCAAATAAATTTGAAATCTCCTTTTATATCAGGATATTTAATATAATGACCCCCATTCTTTATTACAAAGGTACTGATTGAGCTGTTAATGCGTTTGCGCGCTCAATCGGCGAAATGTGTACATTCGATGTATCTCCAAGTGCGCCTAGGAAGTATTTGCGACCAAATGAACTTTGAACCAGGCAGGATAATCTTTAAGTGTTCAAAAATTTGCTTCAGTTCTGCTATAATAACAGCAGATGCTTTAGATCCTATATCATTGCCCCCACAATGAAATATAACATAGTCGGGAATTTCTTTAAAAGTAAGTAAATAGTCGACTGCTGCCTGAATGTGATCAATTTTCATACCGCTCATAAATTCCCATGTAAGATTCCCTCCTATGAAGTCTAAGCCTAGGTTTTCCCCATCGGGTCTGTCACAAAGACGTTGGTAAGCACCTCTTATCAAGGAAGAACCAATTACCCATACACTGAATTTCTCTGAAAGTCCTTAAACAGATATTTTAATCTAATTCTTCTCTGAGACACTAATATAATTCGATGTTTGATTTAGAAGTAGCATACATAATATTCAAATGTGTATATGCGTATATATGAGAAATATCTTAATCGTATGCGGTGTTAGGCCGAATTGTATATAGTCTTTATAATTTTTGATAATGTCATCGTATGAGTAGAATAAACACAATGACGAGTACCTATAGATGAAACATACATTCATCTTTATATCTTTATCTTTGAATCTTATATATCTGTATCTTTACATCTTTATGTATCTTTAACTTTACATCTTTATCGTTACATCTTTACATCTCTTTATCTTTATATATCTTTATCTTTACTTATATATCTTTATATCTTTCTCTTTATATATCTTTATCTTTACATCTTTATCTCACATCTTTATCTTTACATCTTTATCTTTGTATATCTTTATCTTTACATCTTTATCTTTACATCTTTATCTTTGTATATCTTTATCTTTACATCTTTATCTTCATATATCTTTATCATAATGTCGATGTACAGAGATCCGACATCGGTCTCTCTATACGCGCGATGGCAACTTTACTATTTATAAGCCAAAGGCGGACCGCCGGCCTAAACACTTTATAGGCAAAGGGCAGGTCCTATACTTTATTTTCATAATTTTGAAAGAATGCAGTAAGTGCCACATTGGTTTGTGTAATAGCATCTTATCTTTTTATCTTTATCGCCACATTTTTCTCATAGATCATCTATCTTTCCAATACATCATTATGACTTTCAATAATCATTATGTCTTTCCAATAAACATTGTGTCTTTATCAATCAAAAATAACATGATCTTTGTTCCACACCGCATAGATTAAAACATTTATCATAATAGACTGTACCAGAGCATCTATTGAACTAAAATCTTCATCCGTGTAACTGAGGCAATATATATATTGTATCGAATAACTAGGGTCTTTATCCCATGATAATTTCTATGTTTGTATAATTAGGTAAATAACGCAAATGAGTAAATAACACTAAACTTGGGAAATAACATTGAAATGTCACCAAATTAAGCGATAAAATAGCTAAAGCTTAACATTTCAACATATGTACAAAAGTAATTTATAGAGCTCGAAGTCTAAACTTTGTCGATGACAAGACGTTATGGGAATTTATGACTTAAGTAAAGATTGGGCGAAATCTTAACGGCCTTGATATTATGAATTAGAGATAAAACGCTATGATCCGTCGTCGGTATCATTTGTTATAACTTAGTTTTACCGAATATAAGACTTGTAAGCACTTAGTTGGATTAAACATTTGATAGTTTCGATAGGATAACCTTGAATGAGAGATAAAACACTATGATCCGTCGTCGGTATCATTGTTGTATCTTATGTTAACCGAATATAAGATTTGTAAGCACTTGATCTCCATCTACCATTGGATTTGATAGTTTCAATAGGATAACCGTCTCGATACATTCCCGTAGCTCGACCGATTCTAAAAGAGTGAGCTTTTATGTTGCCTATATCAAGGCCGATAAATTTCAGAGCTTTTTTAAGAACAGCGTTAAACTGGTATGACGTCAAGGGACTTCCGTCAAAATGGCTGAAAAGCGGACCATCTTCGTGAGGCCGAGACTGATAGCTAAGATATGTCTGAATATGATGGTAGCAAAACATATTCTTGTCTTCAAGTGCAACATCAATAAAACTGCCTGATGCTTTTTGATCAGTCTTTGAACGTTTAAAATATAAACGGATTTTACTATCGCCCATAACGATATCATCCTTCGCGAGCAAATAGTCATCAGACTTTTTATTAGCCGAAGTGAATTCGCTTATTCGTAGTAACGCTATATAAGCCAACGAGAAAGCAGCCGAAAACAGCATACATTCATATTGGGAGCGACAAATGATTTTTAAAGAAGACAAAAGTTTTTGCAATATGCTGATGGTAATGGGCTGCCTTAAATAATTATTTCTGCCCTTTGTTCTACGAATACCTTCCAACATACTTTTTACTACGAATTTCTTGGTGTTATCAGCGAGATCATTAAGCTTGTTCACGTAGCTGATGGCAGACACATGCGAATTTATAGTCTGAAATGCATATTGTTGTAGAGACATATAGGCTATATATTCTGTTATTTGTTGAACAGTCGGGGGCCATACAAGTGGAATATCCAGTAGAAGACAGAAATTTGTAAATGATTTGATAGCAACCTCATAATTCTTCTGGGTGTTTAAAGAGAGGGAGGAATTGATCAGTCTATCTACTTCCGGTTGAAGATCAAAAGAAAGTCTGCTGGGACACTGCACGGTTGTCTTGCTGCGTAGTGCGGCAATTCCCGATGTAACCTCGACCACTGGAAACGACTAATAGAATCAGCAATAGTATTGAATTTTGTACCGATATGTTTGCCTTTGATCTGAATATTGTTCTTTAAAACAAGAAGCATCAAGTGTCTGATTAGATCCATAACACGTTTATTTTTCGAGGACTTTTTGTTAAGAATTTGAACTAAAGACTGGTTATCTGATCTTAATAGAATCTTTTTGTTTTTCATAGTCGCTCCCCATAAATGGAATGCTAGAACGTTCGGCACAAGCTCTAGATATGTGATATCATGAAATATATTGGTGTCCCAATTATCAGGCCATTTAAATACGCACCAGTCACCTTTGAAATAACAACCACAACCAAAATCCTTATTGCCTGAAGCATCTGTATACAACTCAATAAAAGTGTTTTCAAACCATTCACTTTCATTGAAGAATGCAGTTCCATTAAATTCGTTTAAAAATGATAACCATATCGAAGCGTCGTCACGCATCCCGTTATTCACCCGTATAAAGTGGTGTGGTTTATTAGCATGTGACATTGCATCGTAAAACCTGCGCAGAAAGGCTCTTCCGGTGGGAATGGCTTTGGTTATGAAGTTCAGCAAGCCGACAATAGACTGTAGTTCGGACAAACGAATCTTTTTAAAAGACAACAGGCGAGAAATTTCGATTTTTGCTTTATCGATCTTATCATCGGGTACTCGAATGGTTTGTTTTTCCGCATCAATATCAAGTCCTAAATACGTAATGACCTTTAGAGGTCCTATAAGTTTTTCTGGACATAAAGGTATACCTAAATTAAAGCATTCACTTTTAAATAGCTCAAAAATATCTCGGCAATGTATAAAGGTAGAACCTGCCATGAAAAAGTCATCAAGGAGATGTGTGATATTATTTGTACCCGATTTCTTTTTTATTAGCCATTCTAAAAACGACGCAAATTTTTCAAATATGAAACATGCGCTAGCTGAGCCTTGAGGTAGCATTTTTTGTACCCAGTAACCATCTTCAGATTTAATGCCAAGTAGATCAAAATCGGCAGGTGCTACCGGACATAAATTGAAGGCAGACTTTATATCAGCTTTACAACAGAATGCGGATTTTCCTATAGTTTGAACAATAGTCACAGCTCGATCGAATAAAGCGTACTTAACGTGCCTAAAATCAGGCTCAACGAAGTCGTTAACACTATGTCCTTCCGGAAAAGACAAATTAGTAATTAACCTCCAGCCGCCTGACCGTTTAGGAACGAGACCGACGGGATTTATGCGTAAGTTTGAAATCGGTGGGGTCACAAATGGACCGGCAATCCACCCAAGTGCTTTATCGTCCTTCAATTTTTTACTTAAAACATCACTATTCATTTTTGCAGACTTGAGATTTTCGGAAACTAACGGTATTCTTGGCCCGGAATAATTTAGGCTAAAACCATGTTTAAAACCAGACAAAATAAATGAGGCGTCTTTTTTATCGTACCCCCTTAACTCTTTCTCTAAATTGTAAATGTTAATTGGTGTTGACCCTAGGTCCCATAAATCGTCTGGGTTGGTACGACCTTGATGCGGCTGATGGAACTTGTTGAGGAGGTTGCCTGAAACGAGCACCATAATGTCTTATGGCATGTCCAGGTGCAAAAGGAGTACAAGGGGAAGATTGCCAAGGTTGGAACGAGCTACCATAACTTGAAAATGGCCTTGAGCCCTTTGCAGGACAGGAAAGAGCAGGGTGATTTCCAGAGCATTTCAAGCACTTGTGCATGTATGAGCACAATCTATTTACACAGTAGCCTGTGTTGTTAAAGATATAACATCTCTTTGATGAGACTGAAGCACTTAACTGGGGTTCCATGTACATAGTCCAAAGTTGGGGATCAACTTCCTCCCATTTAACAGTTTCATTTACAGACTTCTTTAATCTGAACTGCCTATCATAAGTGGACCATCCCGTATGTTTTTGGGCTGCTTGTCTAACGTTTGAGATATATTGCAAAAGATTGTTAATTTCAGATGGATGTTTTTCAACGAAAACAGAAATGAAAATGTGGAAAGCGTCAGTCCACTTATCAATATTTTCCGTAATTTTGGGAGGTGGCTCATTGCTTGATACAACAAGTTCTCCATTAATAATCTGAATTTTTTGTTTGTTGTCAGTCTGTGGTTTCGGGAGAAGCTGGTTAAGTTCTACAAAACTATTGGACCATATTTTTTCCTTAAGTTGTTGAGAAATATGAGCAGTTAAAATGTTAGAACAATGGAAAGAAGAAATAACACCTGTTCCGCTCTTTTGCTGGTGCTGGTTCCTAGGCGGCGTACTGTTATTTTGCTTCGTACTGTCATTTTGCTGGTTCCTAGACCGCGTACTGTCCATTTCCACGGGCTCTGCGGGAACTCTTGATCTCTTTGCAGCCACTAGGTCAGCCAAATTCTCACGTTCCGACGTACGACTTTGACGTTTAGGCATCTCATTTGATATGAAATTTAAGTAAAGATGAAATGCTTAAATGTAGATCTAGATAATTTTATGAAACCAGTAACATTAAGACAGTCAGAGAGGTGACGACAAGATATAATAGTGATAATAAAATTATCAATAAAATGTTGTATTAGCTATAATCCTCGTCAGTATTAAGTCAGAAATAAATAAAATTCTTCAATGAGGCATTAAAAGAGTACGGCAGAATTCTGCAGCTGTGGGTTCGAAACCCAACATAATAGTGATAATAAAATTATCAACAAAATGTTGTATTGCTATAATCCTCGTCAGTATTGATAAAATTATCAAGTCAGAAATAAATAAAATTCCTCAATGAGGCATTAAAAGAGTACGGCAGAATTGTCGGTCTTGCGAAAAAAAAATTAACTCAACATTCGTTTTTCGAATTGATTTCATTTAATGAATATCGGGCGGAATTTTGAACAGGCTTGACATTCAGCTTAACATTCGTTTCCAAAGTTGGTAAAACAAACATACATAAAACTAATGTTGGGAGATACTGTTTGAGACCGGCCGACTTTGTGCCGTACAAAGAGCGATGACTAGGTTTTCTAATATAAGTCTTGCAAAATTATTTGAGGTCATTTATGAAAAATAATATTTATTTATACCAGCTACTAAAAGCAGTCAACAAGTGGTCTTATAAGAAGAGGTACACATTTGTTCTAAATTTAACACATCACCAAATCTGTCTTATTAGCGGGTTTATACCACTTTACGTTGGTAAATTGATTTTAGTCAGTTTTATTCATTTTGCTTTGGCTAAGTTTACTCCTTAAGATATATTCAGCATTCTTTTCAAACCTGTTTTTTTTTAACCAGGGTTTTGTGTATAATTAGGTTAGAAAAAAATCAAGCTTTATGATTATTTATTTTTTTCTTAAAGGGGAAACGTCGGTAACTTATCTGTTCTCATTAACTCACTTTCGTCTTTTTTAACGGGGGTGGATGCGCAAGTATCAACCTCTTTTTAGTCATATTCCGGCCATCAGTCCACCTAAGCAATGTATTTGGTAAACAAGTGGCGTAGTTAGGCCAAATCTGAGTGTACGCACAAACCCACTGGGCGCTAATAATATTTTTCCACCTCCTACTACAAATACTGTACGCGCGTGCGTACGAGGGTTGATCGAAAATTAATGAGACTTTTGCTCTAAAAAAATTATCTTTGTGTCCAGTACCTTGTAACTGTGTCAATATACAGTTTAGATATTTATTTACAATATACTAAAGTAATAATAATTTTTGAGATGTATAAACGTCTCTGATACGTTGCTATAGTAACCAATGAACGGATGAGCGGGGCAAGCGAAAAAGATGACTACATTTTCTATGAAAAGAACGTTAAAAATGAAAATCGAAATGGCCGAACGTGGCGGGATTTTGTATGCGGTGTATATGACGTCTGGTGCGTATGTGTTGAAGACGTCGAAGTCATATCCGTTACCGCTGGCAAACAACAGATAAACAGACAACCGTTGCTGAGATAACAAATATTCACAAATGACGCCTAAAAAGTCGCTAGAAAATCGCGCAGTAATTAAATTCTTAGCAGAACTGGGCAACACCAACACAGACGTATGAAATGATGCAGAAGACATCTATTAAACCATCCGTTTCCCGGGCGCTGGTTTTTAGATGGCACCGACGCTTTAAGGACGGGCAGACAGGACTGGAAGATGAACCGGGACGAGGACGGAAAACAATTATTGACGTCAAATTGATCGAATCAATAAAGGACGTCATTTTTGCGGATCGCCGGGTGACGATAAGAGAAATTTGTGATTTAACTGGTCACAGTTATGGAACAGTTCATAAAGTCTTAGAACAAAAACTTGAAAATGCATAAAGTGCTCGGTGGATACCGCGTTTATTGTCTAATGACAATAGAATCAGCCGTGTGAATGCCTCCAGGAAGTTTTTGGAGCGATATCGTAAAGGAGATTCATTTCTTCAGCGGATCGTCACTACTGATGAAACCTGGCTGTTTTTATATGACCCTGAAACTAAGGAACAATCAAAACAGTGGAGGACAGACGCATCTCCACCACCTAAGAAGGCACGGGTTTCTAAATCGGCTGGGAAACAGATGTTTATCTTCTTTGCTGATATTAATGGAATGATTCTCCAGCATGCTGTACCAACACATAAAACAGTGAATGCCGATTACTATTCAAAGGTATTTTTTTAAAAATAATATTTATCAACACTATTTATCAATGTTTAAATAATGAAAACAATATTATAATTTAGAGAAAGAGAATGTCAGAGAGTAAATAAAGGTATTTTTTCTTAAAAAAAAGAGAATAGTTCATTGATTAAAAATGAGTAAACAGTCATTCCATACTGCTTTTTCAGGTTCTTCGTAGAGACCTCCTGAGGGCACATGTGCGTAAAAGGCCAGAGATCGACCTCGACAGAGTGATAATTCATCAGGATAATGCACCGCCTCATACTGCAGAAACTACACAATTTGGGATCTATGTTTTGGGCTTTGAAGCGATAGAACACCCGCCTTACAGTCCGGATCTAGCCCCTATGGATTTTCGTGTTTTCCCAGTGATTAAATCTGCATTTAAAGGTAATAGATTCGATTCATTTACTGAACTTTCTCAGGCAGCACAGAATGTTGTTTCCGAGCTAGACCCTAGTGGTATAAAGACATGTATACACAATGGATTGATCGACACCATAAATGTATCTCATGTTAGGGTGTATATTTTGAGAAAGAATGACGTCCTGGATGAAACATTATGAAGGCAACGTCACTTGACGTCGTGTATCTGTATCGGGCTGCCCTGCCCCGACGTGATTTACCTCTGTAAATCGGGAATTTTTCATTTTTAAATGCAATAAATTGATATTTGGCATATGTGTGGAATAAAGATTCGAAAGGGTGCTGTCGTTGTTTCACATTTATACTACAAATACTCTTCAAATACTAGAACCAGTCTCATTAGTTTTCGATCACCCCTCGTATTCTGCGTATAAGCAGCTACGCCACTGATCCATTGGTTTTACTAATCAATCTCTCCGCAAGCGAATGTCTGCAGCTTCCTCACTTGAACCAGAGTTGAGGGACAAGTGACCCCTAGACGCATTGTCCGAATTAGCCGGTCCTGGTGAGGTCTGAACCGAGAACCAATGGATCGATTATCCGATATTCAAGCAACTGGGCTAACCGGCTTGGGCATGTTTACATCCATTAGTTTCATTCTTCAGATTTGTTACAGCCTCTTCGTTTGAATTTTTGTTTCTTTCTGTCACTCTTCATTGCATTATGAGGCAAGGGATACGTTTACAATATACCATGTGAATATAATTGAATAATTGAACATAACTTTAAATGAATGGGTATATTTGCTTTTTTTTCTTTTTATTGGTCTATCCTTTGAGGTTTTTTCATATTTTCTTTCAGTTTTTATTCCTGCAATATATTTGATTGTTTACCCAAAAAAAATCATAATCTTCATGTAAAGAAGTCCCCGACAGCCTGAAAGTTTGGTACTGAATTTTAACCCATTTAAGTCTAATGTCATCCTTATCAGCTGTATAAATTCATTTTAAATTCATTTTAAGTTTTCGGTATAAATTTTCAGTTTTATTCTGTTTAGGGAAGAACGTTCTTCATGCAGACATTGCAGACATGATCAGACGCGGCATAATGATCTGGGTCAGCACGGTTTCCTTAGGCAAACTTTTGTAGACGATAGGTATAAATTAAAAACAATCTTCTCCAATTCACAGTATTAATAGCGTAGCTAATGTTTACATTTGAGAAATCTTTACAAACGCTTTATGTACCTAATGACCTTAAACATGGTTCAAAAGGTGACCTGCGGTAAAAATTATACAATAACCGGACATGAAATAGTACATTAAACTGTGTCCATGTTTTGACAACTTTACGACTGATAAAGGATTACATTATTATGACATTATTTTACGAAAACAGTTTTAGTTAATCCTGATATGTGCGAACCTTTATATAATTTAAACTTGGCGACATGTTAAACATTCTAAACATTCAGTTCGCCTACCAGTGCCTGTGTACTAACCTTCATTGAATCAAAACTATTTTAAATAGGTTTAAGTTCATAGAGCTATTGAATTCTTTTTAATAATGATTTTGCAATCGACACAACGTATTTGTCGATTTTCATGCAGAGCGCAAGTTTTGTGCGTGTGTGTGTGTGTGTGGAGTGCAAAACTTAAGGACAAGTTGTATTTTAAATTAAATTCTAAGTGAGAAAGTTGTTAACTGGCGATATACTAGTATTTACATATTTTTGGAATGGTTTCTAAATTAAACAATATTTTTTTTAAAGTTCAAAGTGCTCAAAGTTATACATGTTTCCATATCGCTTACAACTACATGTGTTAAAACAGGGGAGACGTAAGTTTATCCCACTGTTTTTAAGCTGTCCCAAAATTTGTGACCGTGAACAACTGAAACTTAAAACTATCATAATGTATAAAGATTTAGAATAATTTCCCCATACATATAAATATATACATTTTACCTTGTCGCTGTACGACTTTAATGGTGCGCGGAGCTTTGGCACTTTACTGTCAACTACCTGGCTCAGTCCATCTAGGAAGTGTTTCTGGGTTTCCAACCAGTTTTACTACCCAGTCTCTCCGCAAGCGACTGACTGCCTCCCTTGAATTAGAGGTGGGAACAAATAAACTTAAGAAATTTAGCCGACCCTGGTGAGGTTTGCATGGGTCCAATTACCGAACATTTAACAGTAGAATTAATCGTGTTCGTGTTTTGAAAAATTTTCCGACCTATAAATATTATTATTTCAAAAAAATAATTACTAATCTATAATTAAATAAATGTAATATAAAGGCCTTTACATAATCTTAAAATGACGGCATGTATTCAATCGCCTACTAGTGCAGCAGTACTGACCTAAATTAAATAAAACAAGATTAAAGAAAATCTTTAATCGCTGTAAGTTAGAAGTAAAGATTTATACTTTTTTTCTATATTTCCACCTAAAGAAAGATATTCTGCCTTTTTTAATGGATAGCTCAAGTTTTTTTTGTAGGGTACAAAACTTAAGGACAAGTTGCATTTCAAGTTTTATGTTAAGAAAAAAGTGTTCGCTGACAATACACTAGATTTTGCATACGTTTTGGTATGATTTCGGAATTTAGACATTTATTTTAACACAATTCACCAGCCATTCTTCAAACGCTAAAGAAATGCGTTTACAACTGTAAAGACAGCGAAGAAGAAAGTTTATCCTGCTGTTTTTAAGCAGTCACATCAAACGAATCGTAAACAACTGGGCCTCATAATGTATAAAAATATAGACTAATTTCCTCATTCATATAAACATAAACATTGTTTTGTTATCTGTGTGCGAACAAATTAACGAGTTCACCTTTTTTCACGACTTGTATGCGTGGCTTGGACACTTTACTACTATTCACCTGGCTAAGTTACCTGCACGTGTTTGTAAACGCGATATTTATTTTGCAGTGTTAAATATAATACCCGTGTTTAGTTCCGAATCTTTTGTGTAAGCAGGGACGCGACAATCGTGACGGGTGTCTTTGTTTAGTCGACGATAGTTATAAAATGGATTCAATGTACAGCAGGTCAAGGCCGTAAGTTTATATAACGGATTTCGGACTGAACAAGTTGGACGTTAGGTACGGAAATACGAACAGACTAAATTTTAGTGGTTTAAAATTATAAGTGAATAAGTGTAAAACGTACGTAAGTCGGATATCTCTAAAGTGCTTTCAACTGTATGTAGTTATTACGGTTGCACCGTATAACAGTGGCATCGCCGATAGACAAATGATGGCTGTATTTCAGCATCCTGAGAGACATGATTTCGATTTAGAGCTGGTTTTAAGTGCCCTGAAGAAATGCCCCACATCTGATGGAGATATAGATTTACGGGAATATCTTGTGGCGTATAATGAACTATGCAGGTGAGTTTACAGACGTGTAATTTCATTTTCTTTCCGAGTTGAGGAGCAGAATATAAATCAATGGAGTTATTTCTAAAGACTAAAGCGTGTTGTATTTATTGAATGTAGTTAACACACTAACATTGGCACTATTGATAAGAACTGCAGGGCTGTTTGAATGCAGCTGGCATGCTAACATTTTTGTATGTAAGTTGGCAGTCTAGGTAGTCCAGATAAAGAATCTTTACTTATAACCAGCTCAGTTCGTCCATATTGATTCTGGACAGTTCCATTATTTATTTGTAGGGGTTTAAGTTTAGAATAGTCAAAATAATTCAAGTGACGTCTTGAGCATATTCTGAGCGCGGAGGCAAGATATTGGCCCGTACAAAAAATTACACAATATCTCGACTTGCGTATAATTTGTTGGAGTTTAGAATAGTCAAAGTAATTCAAGTGACGTCTTGAGCAAATTCTGAGCGCGGAGGCAAGATATTGATTGACCCATACAAATGATTACAGAATATCTTGACTTACGTATTATTAGCTGGACTAAGTTTAGTCGAAAAGGCAAAATTGCAATGATTTTAGAAATAAAAAAGGGAACAATACAAATTAAAGCATACTATTAGTAAACAATATTATAATGAAAATTACGTTCTAGTCATTTAACACGTTTACCCCACCAACTTTAACCCTGTTCTTCTGAAAATATAAGTATTCTAGGCCAGAGAAAGGTCAGACTTTACAAATGTTTACCTTGGGATCTGTTAAAACAAATTTTGAACCGCATAGATGTGTACTTTCCTAGGCGTTTATCTTACACCTTATCTAACTTTCTATTTTGATTTTTTTTCTGTAGAGGCTAACCCTAATTTCTCTCTACTAAGATCGTTTTACAGTGAAAAGGTGAATGCCCTTAAGACTCGCTCCCTTTTTTTCATGTTGAAGACAGGTTTATCTCTTTTTTTCTGACAGATATGACCTTTTTTATCTTGTGTTGAAAATCCTTACGTTTAGTCGTGTAGAAAATAAAACGCAACCTTTTTCGACAAGTCAGTATATCATGTCAGTGCAAGTGTTCATAGTTACAGGAATGTATTTTATAGTTCTTTTCTACATCCACAACTTCTGCTAATTTTTTTGGTACAAGATCCATAATATACTTTTTTCAGCCCTCCGTGATTTTAGTTTATTATGAAACTTACAATCTTATTACAAAAATAGACATTTTAAGACACTTATATAATATGATTTTCATGATTACAAGTATTAGCATCAATTCTCCACATATTTAATGGGTCTCTAAGTTAACACATTGTTTTTGTTGTTTTTTTGTGTTTTTTTTTTCAAAAACTGACGATGAAACCATTAAATAATACTTTTTTCATTTGTATTTACAGTATCAAGATCAAATCACTGCTGACAAATAAAACACTGAAATAGCGCAACAAATAAAACTTAAGAAATGCAATTACAAACTGGATACCAGTTAACCCCACCCACTTCATGATGAGGGAATAATTTAAACGTAAATTCAACAAAATGGAAAATGGGGGGTGGGGGCGGGTAGGGAGACTTCGTACTAGCTATAAATTATATTTATTCATATACTGTTTTCAAGTTTACTGGGTCATTTTAGGGAAATCAATGGTTGAAATCACAGATACGCAATTTTCATTCATTTACCATGTTTCAGCTCTTTATGATAACTGAAGTATATTTAAAACGAATTAATTAAATACAGTTCCAATTAAAGTTAATGTTTTATAACCAAATTAAAATAAAAAAAGCCTCAAAAAGAAACTGGAGAAAGAAATGGCTCGAGTGTGGTTGAACCCATGCCCTTCAGTGAAAATGTATCATACTTCGAAAAATTAGAGAAATTGAAGAGGCAAGGCATTATGGATGTACGTATACCTTAAAATAGACAGTACATACTTGAAATATGCAGAAAATATACCTTTAAATGCCTAAAAAGAATAACAAAATTTAGAAACACCTTGATATTTTTACTCAATGCCTTCAATTCTCATTAACTTTGGAATTTACCGTCTGTCTTTGTACTTATAAATATCTATGTACTCTCTGTAATTCTATACCTTTCATTTATAATTAGCCCCGCCTTATTATAATGCAGCATCTTTGTACTATAACACAGAGTTTGGATTAAGATATTAAGCAGTTTAGATATAATGTAGTATTAGTAAATATATATGAGAAATAAATGTAATCTTAGAACATGTTGTTTTATAAAGTCCTTGCCACTCACTCATCATATAAAATACAAAACAGTACAGTACTTAAGTACTTTTTCTTGCGAAGTTTTTCGTTGTGTCATATGCATGATATTTTTTAGACTACATACCTACAAATAATAAAAATAAAAGTGTATATCCCCCCATGACCAACGTAAATTATGTTAATCGCAAAAAAACACAGGTACGTCTGCAGTCTTCATTTCGAAATTCTCTATATTTCTCTTCTTTCTGCACTTAAATTGATTATTGATGAAATTACACTAAACTTTAAGACAGACAAACACGAATGCAGGTATTTTAATCAGTGTCCTTTATTTGCAGATTTTTCCAGTTGACAGGACGCATATTTGGGTTTGTGGCCAAGGACCTTGAGCATAAAATTTCAGCGATCGAAAGAAAACAGCGCAGCGACGAAGGACAACACTATACCACCGCAGCGAAAATGATGCAATATGAACTAAATAACCCTTCAACTGTACACAAAGGTTCAAACCAGCTGTGTCATTCAGGAACTCGAACACTTTTGAGGCTTCAATGGGCTTTAGAATTCATAATTGAGTTTATGTCGAGGGTATGTAAGTGTTCAGATCATGACAAAACTTCAAAAATAGCGTCAGAAGTGTATGGGCAGACGTTGTCAAAACATCACCCTTGGATCACGCGGAAAATGGCGGCAATCGCCGTGTACTTATTGCCCTCGCGGAAGGATCTGATCAGTGTTATGTGTAAACAAGACTATCAGTCAGTGTTAGAACTCCTGGATAAAGTAGTGCTCGCTGGAAGAGAAGTGTATGAATTAACTGAAAAACTGTACAGAAATCATAATTTGTCGAACATTCCGTAATAAGTTGATGTAAAGAATAAAAACAAAATCTTTGGAATCAGGGTAAACAGCAACACATTTGAAAACTTAAATCTGTGTGAAAACTGTGCCATATATACCACAACGTGAACAAACTGTTGATATCAGACACAGATCGTGGAGGCAAAGACAACTGTCAACAGGGCACTAACAAAATATCTCAAAAATTATGTCATACATGTTAGTAAGTTATAAATTCTAAAGTTCTGAGAAGAAACAGTTAGTCGTGTTTCTCAAATGTATTTTTAGTAGTCAACAATTAACTTGAACCGGAATTTATTTTACCTAGGAAGACCAAAATATGGTTTTGTTGCGATAATCACATTTTATGTCCTCAGTTGTGACTGGACATAAGTTGAGAACATCTTAGTGCTATATATAGCTTGTTTCTATTTATAGAATGCTTTTATCTTTTACAAAACCAAATACAATACTCAGGTTGTTATCACATGAAAATGTTATTGTTCATTTTTTGTGTGTGTACATTTAATCATATGTCGACGTATAATGTTTCAACGTACCTTGTATATATAGACACATACCTTTGCTTAGGTCTGGTTGTCCTAAGGTTTCAAACTGCGGTGGCCTTATGAATCTACAATTTGGTGGCCGAGGCGACTGGCGGAGCTTATTTATGTAACAGGTGGTGAAAAATCGTGCCTTGACCGGGACTCGAACCCAGGGCGGACAACCAACTAATCTATCAAGCCACACGGTTCTGCCTTATCGATTTTTCACCTATAAACCTGTACCCGGCTACATATACCCCTCCAAATTTAGAATTCGTCCCGAATTCTCAGAATCACAGAGAACATTGTGAAACAGTCTCGAGGTGCCCAAGCAGTAGCCATAATTATAATAACGTAGGTTTATTACGTTGGGCACCAAATGTAACAGGTAGTGAAAAATCCAGGGCCTTCTGCTTACAGGGCGGACACTCTACCAACTGAGCTTACAAGCCACACGGTTCTGCCTTATCGATTTATCACCTATAAACCTGTACCCGGCTGCATTTATCTGAAGATTATTGTAAAAAAATGAAATGAGTTCTTATCGTAAACAAGCGGACCCTCACAATGGAATGCAGAGTTGAACAGTAATGTGGAATTTTTACAATACAAAACCTGGGAAAAATTACAATGCAAATTAATCAGTATCAAATAGAAATGTAACATATACAAAACAAATAGACAGTGTTTAAGAGAAATGAAAATTATCAAATACAAGTATATATTTTTTAATACTAATGACAAATAAACAATAAAAGTGTTCTTATTTTACAATGCATTTACCATATGTCAAGATTTCGCAGCATAAAACTTGACCACTTACACATTCGTTTTAACCCATGACCCAAACACAGTGTCTGGCTTATACAGAATTATGTCCCTTGTTTAACATTTCCATTAAAATTAACGCCGATTAACAAGCTGGATTTGGTTGACCAGGCAAAATCTGTATAGATATGTAAAGCTATGTTACAGCGTATACAAGTTACTTCGAATTCGTTTCACACGTAAGCTGTATTCGTGGACTCTTAAACCGTTTACAGCTTACGATTACAGCTCACTGTTAGCTATAAATGTCAAGATGCTGCATACCCCCGTATATAGCTCATTTTTATGCTCCCCGAAGGGAGAGCATATAGTCGCCGCCTTGTCCGTCTGTCCATCCGTTTTGTCAGAAGCATAACTTGAAAACCCTTGGAGATAATTTGTTAAAACTGCACACAGTGGTAGAGGGCGTTGAGGCGGAATGCAGTGCTAAAGAACCATAACTCTATTTTGTCCCGTTTTTGAATTATCTTTCCTTTTAGAAAAATCTTGTCCGGAGCATAAGCTGAAAACCCTTGGAGATAATTTGTTTAAACTGCCCACAGTGGTAGGGCACTGAGGCGGACTGCAGTGCCAAAGGACCGTAACTCTGTTTTGCCCCTTTTTGAATTATCTTCCCTTTTAGAAAAATCTTGTCCGGAACATTTCCTGAAAACCCTTGAACATAATCTGTTTAAAATGCACACACTTGTAGAGGGCATTGAGGCGGACTGCAGTGCCAAAGAAACATAATTCTTTTTTGCCCCGTTTTTGAATTATCTCCCCTTTTAGAAAAATCTTGACCGGAGCATAACCTGAAAACCCTTAGAGATAATTTGTTTAAACTGCACACAGTGGTAGAGGGCATTGAGGCGGAGTACAGTGCCAAAGAACCATAGCTCTATTTTCCCCGTTCTTGAATTATCTCCCATTTTAAAAAATCTTGTCCGGAGCATAACAAGAAAACTATATGAGATAATTACTTTAAACTTTACACACTGGAACATGGCATTGGGCAGTAGTGCAGTGCGGAGGAACTGTAACCTTGTTTTGCCAGGTTTTTTAATAACCTGCCTTTACAAAATGTTGTCTGGATCTTTGCTTAGACACTATAGCTGATAATTAGTTTAAAATCAATATAGTGGTAGATGGCAGTGAGAATTAGTGCAGGGCACATAAAGCATATCTAAATTTTCCCCCGATTTTGAATTATCTCCCTTTCAGACTGAAAAAGATATAATCGGTGAACATTCACTTTACATCTTTATTTGTTTATGAAAAATAAAATGTGCCCACTTTATGACTTTGCCTGTATGTTCTTGTCTTGTTTTTGATAGGTCGGAATGTTATTATTCACCATAACTTCTACCATCATCGTCAGCATCATCTAACCATCAACATAATCGTCGTAATCATCATCAGCAGCAAAAGCAATATCAGCCGGTGATCATCAACACCAACATTGCCATCATCATCGTAATCATCGGCGTTATTTTTTTGTAACAAGCATCACTATCGTCAATACCACTATACTATGCCGGTGATGTTCATCATCACCATCATCACCAACAGCAAGCTCATTACCACAATATGTCAACGACAGAGAGCATGATCATTACGACGACAATGATGATGATTACGACGAGACAACGGTTATAATGATGGTGGTGATAATAATGATGATGATGACGCCTATGTTGGTGATGGTGATTCAACGGTACTGATTAATACATTTACTGCTACCACTGCTACTATAACTACTACTGCCACAGTTACTTCCACTACTACTACTACTACGACGATGATGCTGCTGCTGTTGCTGCCACTGATGATGGTGATGATGATGATGATTACGACGAGACAACGGTTATAATGATGATGGTAATAATGATGATGACGCCTATGTTGGTGATGGTGATTCAATGGTATTGATTACTACTTTTACTGCTACTATAACTACTACTGCTACAGTAACTGCTAAAACTACGCTTTACTTTCACCACTACTACGACGACCATGCTGCTGGTGGTGGTGATGATGATGATGATGATGATGATGACGATGATGATGATGATGAATATAAATTTTGTAAAGATAGTGTGTTAAATAAAATCAAAATTATGTTCTATACTGGTCTCTGACTACTTTTTTTCAGTTGTTTATTCCTGCAATCTATTTGATGGTTTACCCAAAAAAATCATAATCTTCATGTGAAGAAGTCCCCGACAGCCTAAAATTTTGGTACTGAACTTAAACCCATTTATGTCTAATGCCATCCTTATCCGCTGTATGAATTCATTTTAAATTCATTTTAAGTTTATGGTATAAATTTTCAGTTTTATTCTGTTTAGGGAAGAACGTTCTTCATGCAAACATTGAAGACTCTGATCAGACGCGGCATAATGATCTGGGTCAGCACTGTTTCCTTAGGCATACTTTTGTAGACGATAGGTATTAATTAAAAACAATCTTTTCCAATTCACAGTATTAATAGCGTAGCTAATGTTTACATTTAAGAAATCTTTATAAACGCTTATTGTACCTAATGACCTTAAACATTGTTCAAAAGGTGACCTGCGGTAAAGATTGTACAATAACCGGACATTAAATATTACTTTAAACTGTGTCCATGTTTTGACAACTTTTCGACAGTTAAAATATTACATTATTAAAGAGGCTGTACTCCAGATTTGATATAAAAAAATTTTTTTCATAAATATATTTAGATGCCGTGAGATTATAACAACATAATATTTTACTTCAAAACTGAATATAAAAGTCAAAATAGAATAAAAAAAATATTTTCGCTCCAGCCTGATTTGAACTTTGGACCCTCATGTTAACAAAATACTTCCAACGCTTTTACTGTCACCACCATCGCCGCATGTGATATTACAGATATTTACTTTAAATCTTATACGATATAGTTATACCGTCGCGTTACGGTATAGCACTTTTAAAGGGAAAAAATCAATTTATAATGTAATTATTTGACTTATTTTTTGTCAGTAAGTTATTTTTTAAGCATTAGTCATAAATATTACAAGAAATTTATAATACAAGAAAACTTTCTTTTTTTGTCATCTGGAGCACAGCCCCTTTAAAACATTATTCAGGGGCGGATCCAGGATTTCAGGTTGGGGTGGGCGCAAAATGTTGGGCCCTATTTGTGTCCGTTTTTTACCTCATTTCAACGGTTGTGGTTATGCTAGAGTATACTGATTTGGCAATATCACATGGGCCTCTCATTATTCAATTCAATGTTGAACAATAAAGTATAAATTATTTAAATACATATTCAAAATAGACCTACAATATCACCTATTGGCCGGGACCCGGCGCCCCTCCCCCCCCCCCCCCCCCGCCTTGATCCGTTAGTGCTTTTTTTTAACAAAACAGTTGTCATTAATCCTAATGTAATATAAAATAATAATTCATGTTATTTAAAGTACCAACGTTTATATAATTAAAACTTGACGACATGTTAAACATTCTAAACATTAACTTCGCCTACCAGAGCCTGTGTACTAACCTTCATTGAATCAAAACAATTTTAAATAGCTTTAAGTTTATAGAGCTATTGAATTATTTTTAATAATGCTTTTGCAATCAACACAACGTATTTTGCGATTTTTATGCAGAGCTCAAGGGGGTTTTTTTGTTTTGTTTTATGTAGAGTGCAAATCTTAAGGACAAGTTGTATTTTAAATTAAATTCTAAGTGAGAAAGTTGTTAACTGGCGATACACTAGTATTTACATATGTTTTGGAATGGTTTCTAAATTAAACAATATTTTTGTTTTAAAGTTCAAAGTGCTCAAAGTTATACATGTTTCCATATCGCTTTACAACTACATTTGTTAAAACAGGAGAGAAGTAAGTTTATCCCACTGTTTTTTTAAGCAGTCCCAAAATCTGAACCGTGAACAACTGAAACTTAAAACTATCATAATGTATAAAGATTTAAAATAATTTCCCCATTCATATAAACATGTACATTTTACCTTGTCGCTCTACGACTTTAGTGGTGTGTGGGGTTGGGCACTTTACTACCAATTACCTGGCTCAGTCCATCTTGGTAGTGTTCCTGGGTTTCCAACCAGTTTTACTAGCCAGTCTCTCCGCAAGCGACTGACTGCCTTTCTTGATTTAGAGGTGGGGACAAATGATCTTAAGACACATTGTCCGAGAAATTTAGCCGGCCCTGCTGAGGGCCGGCTAAAACTCATGGATCTATTATCCCAAGCATTGCCAACAGAGCTAGCCGGGTCAGCATGTCTATATCCATTATTTTTATTCTTTAGTTTTGTTTGTGGTCTCATCATTTATTTTGTTTCTTTCTGTTACTGTTCATTTCATTATGTTTAAAAAGCAGAGGTCCAAGGATAAGTTTTTATTTTATCTGGTAAATATATTTGAATATCAACCATTTTTAACTTAGGCTTTAAAGTTTAAACCCAAGCGTACCATTGCTTGTTTGTCCTTTCAATCGTTCCATCTTTCTTGCACGTCCACTTTTAAATAGTTTATTTCTGCATTTGATCTTTACTTTTAAATCATTTGCTGGACAGTTAAAAACATTTTTCATAAATTGTTTTTATTTCTATAAGATAATTCATGAATTGCATGTGCAGAGCGGAAATGATTGGTGATGAACTTTGAGAATAAATTTCTTCCCCCTTCACGGTATAAATTATCGGTCCAATAACGGAACATTAAACAGTAGTATTAATCGTGTCCGTGTTTTGAAACATTTTCAGACCTATAAACATGATTATTTCAAAATAATCATTACTAAACTATAATTAAATAAATGTTATATAAAGGCCATATACATAATCTTAAAATGACGGCATGTATTCGATCGCCTACTAGTGCAGGAGTACTGACCTAATTATTAAATACGAGATTAAAGAAAATTTTTAATCGCTGTAAGTTAGACGTAAAGAATTGAACTTTTTTTATATTTGCACTTAAAAAAGATATTCTGCGTTTTTAATGGATAGCTTAAGTTTATTTTTGTAGGGTACAAAATTTAAGGACAAGAGGCATTTCAAGTTTTATGTTAAGAAGAAAATGTTTGCTGACAATGCACTAGATTTTGCATACATTTTGGTATAATTTAATACAATTCACCAGTCATTCTTTAAAAGTTCTTAAAGAAATACATTTATAACTGTTAAGAGAGCGAAGAAAGAAGTTTATCCTGCTGTTTATGTAAGCAGTCACATTAAACGAATCGTTTACAACTGGGCCTCATAATGTATAGAATAATTTCCTCATTCATATATGCATATATATTGTTGTTTTATCTGTGTGCGAACAAATTAACGAGTTCACCTTTTTTCATGACTTGTATGCGTGGCTTTGACACTTTACTACCATTCACCTGGCTAAGTTACCTGCAAGTGTTTATAAACGCGATATCGTTTTTTGCAGCGTTAAATATAATACCCGTATTGTTTGACATATATTGGTCTGTGAGCAAGAACGCGACAATCGTGACGGGTGTCTTTGTTCAGCAGGTCAAGGCAGTAAGGTCATGCAACGCAGTTGGGACTGATCAAGTGGGACGGATATACGTTCAGACTAAATTTAAGTGGTCAATTTACAAGTGAGTGAGTGTAAAACGTACGTAAGTCGGATATATCTAAAGTGCATTAAACTGTATGTAATTACGGTTGCACCGTATACCAGTGGCATCGCCGACAGACAAACGATGGCTGTATTTCAGAATCATCAGAGACATGATTTCGACTTAGAGCTGGTATTAAGTGCCCTGAAGAAATGTCCCACATCTGACAGAGATATAGATTTACGGGAATATCTTGTGGCGTATAATGAACTATGCAGGTGAGTTTACGGACGTGTAATTTCATTTTCTTTCCTAGCTGAGGAGCTGTACATAAATCAATGAAGTTTTTCTAAAGTGTTTTGTAATTATTGAATGAAGTTAACACATTTTAACATTGGCAGTACTGATAAGAACAGCATGGTTGTTTGAAAGCAGCTGGCGTGCTATCAGTTTTAAATGTAAGTTGGCAGTCTAGATAGTCAAGATAAAAAAAGATTTACTTATAGCCATCTTAACTCGTTCTTATTGATTCTAGACGGTTCCATTATTTATTTGTAGGGGATTAAGTTTAGAATAGACTCGCCCTGGTCTCAAAGGCAAAAATACAATGATTAAAAAAAAAAAAAAAAACGAAACAAGTAAACGCGTTATACTAGTACACAACATTATAATGAAAATCTGATCCAGTGTATTGCTAGTCATTTAACACGTTTTACCTCAACAACTTTAACCCTGTTCTTATGAAATATAGATAAGCTAGGACAAACAAACACTATTCAGTCATTCACCTTGGGATCTGTTTAATTATCTTCATTAAAAACAAATTTACAAATTCATGGATGGAGGATTTCCTAGGCTTTTATCTAAATTCTTTCCTACATCCACAGCTTTTGCAAATGTTTTGGTACTAAATCCATAATAAACTTTTCCAGTCAGAAAATTTATTTGTTTTAGAAACAAACAATCTTATTGAAAAATAAACATTTTAAGTCGCTTATATCATAAAATTTTTAAAATATGACAAGTTTTACCATCAGTTCTCAACATATTTAATAGGTCTCTAAGTAAACACATTTTTCCCATAAACCGACCATATAACCATAAATTAAGAATTTCCATAATTATGTAGTTATCTACAGAACCAAGATCTAATCACTGCTTACAAATAAAACGCAGAAAAAGCGCAACAAATAGGTATAATTTATGAATTGCTATTACAAACGTGGTACCAAATATGCCCACCTACTTCATGATGAGGGAATGGTATCAAAATAAATTCAACAAGGCAGTCTGAAGGACAGCTAAATCCCCTTCCGCAGCGGACATGAATGTGTACTTCTTGACTTTTAACCAACCATGACCTTGACGTTGTGCCATGCATATTATAAGCACATAGTCTCATGATAGTAATGATTTGTGCCAAGTTATTTAAAATCTTCCATAAAGTCAAAAAGTTATAAAGAACATTTAACCTTGACCTTGGGGGTAGCAACCTGGATGTTGGGTTCTGCACATCGTGTCATAGTGGTGATCATTTGTGCAAAGTAATTAAAAACTTTTCGTAAGCCAAGTTATTAGGTTATACATCAGACGTAAAATGTGAATATTTGACCTTTAACTGTGACCTTGACCTTGTGGGTAGCAACCCAATTATTGCGCTCTGCACATGTGCTAAGTTATTTCAAAAAAATTTTAGCGGTTTAAAAGTTATGGAGCGGACACGAAATGTAGACTTTTAACACTTGACCTTTAAGTGTGACCTTGACCTTGGGGGTAGCAACCCAATTATTGTGCTCTGCACATCGTCTCATAATGGTGATCACTTGTGCCAAGTTATTACCAAAAAAATTAGCGGTTTAGAAGTTACGGAGCTGACGCCAGATGTAGTCTTTTTAACACTTGACTTTTAAGTGTGATCTTGATAAAGTGTTACGGACGGACGGACAGACAGACAGACGGACGGACAGACGGACTGACAGACGAAGGCCATTCTTATAACCCCCTCCCCGCTTTGCGAAAGGGGATTAACAAAATGGTAGAGGGGCGTTGGTGGAGGCATCATTTAAGCTTTTATTCATAAACTGTTCTGAAATTTTACCGGTAGTTACGAGGAAATAAATGGTTTGAATCACTGATACTCCATTTTCATTGATTTCCCATTTTTAAAATCTTTATGATAATTGAGGTATACCACAAACAAATAAATTCTATTTAATTCCAATTAAACTTAATGTTTTACAACCGAAAAAAATAAAAAAGCCACACAAAAAACTAAAAACAAAAAAGGTTTGGTGTGGTTTGAATCCATGGCCTTCAGCGAAAATGTATCATAGCTATGAAAATTAGCGGAATTGTAGAGGTAAGACATTATGGATGTACGCATACCTTAAAGTAGTCAGTAGCTACTTGAAAGATGCAGAATGCATCCTTTAGATGCATAAAAAGAAAAACATCTTGCTATCTACGGTCCCCCCTCCCCAACCCCGCGATGATTAGCATAAATCGCTAAAAAAAAGAAAACAAACAAACAAACAAAGAGACGTCTGCATTTTCCATTCGAAATTTTCTATCTTTCTTTTCCTGCACTAAAATTGCTCACTGAAGAAATTATTCTAAACTTTAAGACAGTTGCAGTTATTTTAATCAATCACTGTCTTTTGATTAACAGATTTTTCCGGTTGACTGGGAGCTTATTTGGGTTTGTGGCAAAGGACCTTGAGCACAAAATTTCAGCGATCGAAAAAAAACAGCGCAGCGACGAAGGACAACACTATACCACCGCAGCGAAAATGATGCAGTATGAACTAAATAACCCTTCAACTGTACACAAGGGTTCAAACAAACTGAGTCATTCTGGAACTAGAACACTTTTGAGACTTCAGTGGGCTTTAGAATTCATTATTGAGTTTATGTCGAGGGTATGTAAGTGTTCAGATCATGATAAAACTTCAAAAATAGCATCGGAAGTGTATGGGCAGACGTTGTCAAAACATCACCCTTGGATCACGCGCAAAATGGCGGCAATCGCCGTGTACTTATTGCCCTCGCGGAAGGATCTGATCAGTGTTATGTGTAAACAAGACTATGAGACTGTTCTGGAACTTCTGGATAAAGTAGTGCTCGCTGGAAGAGAAGTGTACGAAATAACTGAAAAACTGTACAGAAATCATAATTTGTCGAACATTCCGTAATAAGTTGTAAAGAATCTAAGAGTATTCATCTGGAATCAGGGTAAACAGCAATACACTTTGAATACTTAAATCTATGTAAACACTGTGCTATATTAACCAATACGTGAACAAACACTGACTGTGGAGGCAAAGACAACTGTCAACAGGGCACTAACAAAATGTCTCATAAATTATGTATGAATTGAATTACATATCATTGAGTTATAAAATTCTAAAGTTCTAAGAAGAAACAGTCGTGGTGCTTAAGTGTGTTTTTAATTCCACTAAAATAAACTTGAACTGGAATTAATTTCAGCTTAGAAGAAAACAATTTTGTTTTGTTTATTCGTATGCTCCCGAAGGGAGGCATATGATTTTTGAACTGTCCGTCTGTCAGTCCGTCCGTCCGTCAGTCCGTCCGAAAACTTTAACATTGGCAATAACTTTCTTATTAGTAAGTGGATTTACAAGACAAGACTTTTCCACTGACCTATATTTATTTGACCTTTACCCCTGAATGACTTTCACCTTGAAGATCCAATTGTCCAAAAACTTTAACATTGCCCATAACTTCCTTATTAGTAAGTGGATTTACTTCATACTTGGAAACAACACCCCTTTGGACAAGGCCTTCCCACTGACCTACATTTGTTTGACCTTGACCCCTGAATGACTCGTTCTCAGCTCAAAGGTCAAAGCACCACGTTCGGGGACATTGTCATCCTACAGTGACAGTTCTTGTTATTTATTTATTTATTTATTTATTTATTTATTTATTTGCGATAAACACAGTATGTAGTCCTCAGTTATGATTGGACATATGTTGAGAACATGTTAGGGCCATATATAGATTTTTCTTTTTATAGAATGCTTTTACTTTTCACAATACCAACTAGAATACTCATTGTTATCACGTTAAAATGTTGTTGTTGTTGTTATTGTTGTTGTGTGTGTGTGCGCGTGTGTGTGTGTGCGTGTGTGTGTGTATGTGTAAAATCATGTGTCGACGTATAATGTTTCAGCGTAGATCGTATATATAGCCACATACCTTTGATTACTAGTATGTCTGGTTGTCGTAAGATTTGCAGCCACGGTGGCCTTATGAATCTACGGTTTGGTGGCCGACGTAACTGGTTGGTCTTTTCTGCCTGAAGGATATTGTTTTAAAAAAGAATCAAATGAGTTCTTTCTCGAAAACAAGCGGACCCTTAACAATGGAGTGCAGGGTTGAACAGTAAAATGTAATTTTTACAGTACAAATACATTTATTCGTCTGCCCGTCCGTTCATTTACAAATTCACTGGTTATCAGTTTTAGCAGCATAAAATCAATCTATTTCAAATTGCTGGTTTAACTCAGTGACTGGCTTGTACAGAATTATGTCCTTTGTTTAACTAACGCCGGTTAACAAGCAGGATTTGATTGTTGTTACTTTAACTCCACTACTGAATGACCTGTCAAAAACTGAAAAGATAAGTTTAGTACTATTACACCGTATTCAGCTAACGCCGAGTTAATTTACCACGTGAGCTGTATTTGTGGACTGTAAAATCGCATACATCTTAAACCAAATATAGCCCACTGTTAGCTGTAACTGCCAAGATGTTGCATACCCCCGTATATAGCTCATTTGTGATAGGTCGAAATTAAGAATCAGTAATGTCAATATTCATCATAACAGTTCTACCATAATCGTCAACAACAGCATCATCATAATTATCGTAATTATTATTATAAGCAGCAGCAAAAGCAATAGCAGTCGTTACATTATCATCACCACTACCACCAACATTGCTATCATCATTAACGTTGTCGTTATTTTGTAATTAGCATCACTATTATCAGTACCACTAGACCGGTGGTGTTCATCATCATCACCAACAGCAGAAATAGCATGTTAACCTCCACAACCATGGAAACGACAGAGACGGTGATGATGATGATGACTGCGAAACGACGGTGATGATGATGATAATGATGGCGAAACGACGGTGATGATGATGATGATGGCGAAAAGATAGTGATGATGATGATAATGATGGCGAAACGACGATGATGATGATGATAATGATGGCGAAACGACGGTGATGATGAGAAGGATGGCGCCTATGTTGGTACTGGTGATTTATCGACAACGATTATTAATATTACTGCAACCGCTGCTACTAAATCCACTATCACTAAGAAGTACTGTTACAGTAACTGCTATGTGGGACCGTATTTGTCACGAAACGTATATGTCACACGGTCCGACACTGCTATTACGTTGTACTTCTACTACAACGACGACGACAATGATGATGGTGATGAATGCAAATTTTCTAAAGATATTAAGATAAGTATTTTATAATGGTGTCTTTATACACAAAGACGACATACCAATGTGAAAAGTATACAACCAACATAAACAGCCTACGTGAGCTGTATTTGTTGTATGCTTACGAAAACAACTCACCAATGAGCTTTATACGATATCAACAAGCATGAGCTGTATTTTATGGAAGGGACTCTCCGCCAGTTCAGTTATTATTGCTTTATGACTTATGTTTTGTATACAAATTTTTACCATTGCATTTTTTTTTCTCACAAATGCTACTAATTATTTTGGTGCAATTAAATTGCAGTTATTGTTAACATGATTTAAATTTCTTTTTTGAAATTGATAACATTTATATTATATTTCAGTTTTTAGATTGTAAACATGCAAAATATAATTACATGATCAATTTCCTGGCTTTTCTTTTTCTTTATTAGAATGAGTTTTCTAAAAATAATCTGAAACACTTTTTAGTAATACAATATTTTAACAACAATCTTTGTATATTTGGTCGTATGCCGACAGTGACAATAACGTATTTAACGGAGCATTTGTATCACGCTTAGAAACACCATTCATAATTTATTACTTGTCTGCGCTAGAATAGGGTCTTTTGATTAGCGGGAAATAACCGGTAAAAAAGTGAAAATAACAACCGCTCCCTTAACCGGTGTAGACGAATGTTTATACATCTAGAAATTCTAGCTGTAATTGTGAATGGCATAACTAAGTTACTGACTCATTTTTGTTACAGAAAAACATCGCTATATAAAGTTTTACACACCTTTTACCCCGTTAGTCACGGCGTATAGATACATTAGTTACATTATTAATTTTGGTAGAGTTCTGAAGGTAGTCTGTGTAGCTAAGTGGTATAAACCGACGGGTTGTGTTTTATTGACCAAAAGGGCATTGCTTCGAATCCTGGTAAAATCTATACTTTCTTCAGTTTTCATGGGTTATAGAAGCATATTTTTTTTTCCACAGCATATTAACTTTTCTTAAATTTTAAACAATTGTTTAGTTTAATTTTGTGAGCCAGTCACTTTAACTAAAACGAAAAACACGGGTATGTTTTCAGATCTAGATCTAACTGAATAATTCGTACACTCGACTGTGATTTAAGTGTGATATATATATATTCATCATGTTGTGGTCATTGTACCGAATGCCCTGGGTTTCATACTCTATTTAGGTTTATGGTCATGTTTGTACCGAATGCCCTGGGTTTCATACTCTATTTAGGTTTATGGTCATGTTTGTACCGAATGCCCTGTGTTTCATACTCTATTTAGGTTTATGCTTTGTTTGGCAGTATGATTTTAATTGAGTTATATCGCTGAATAATTGTTAGGGCTGTTAGTTATAATTATAATTTGAAGTTTTTTTAATCAATGCGCGGTTTTTTATCATGTTTAAAGTGTTGCTTTATAGATCTGATAAAGTTTAGAAGAAGGTGAACAATTGTAAAATTTCAACATATACAATCATGTAGCTTGACAAAAATGTCAGTTCAAAAATTAATTTACATTTTTATACTTTTTTCATTATGAGTCTTTTCATACAACATATAGAATGAAACCACAGTAAGTTATATTCTTTTGGTGGTTTTGGATGAAGAATTATGAGGATTATTGATGGAAAGTTACACATGTTACAAATTTATCAATTTCTCATAACAGTCTGAATATTTTCACACAAAAAATTGAAACTTTGGAAACATGTTTTAAAAAAATGTTCATTTGTATTTTAACGCCATAGTCCATTTAATGACAGGAAATGGGTATATTTAATCATACATCCCCTGTAACCTCCACTGAATTACAGAAATGTATAGGGTGCATTATGGTCAATATCTGTCCAATAATGGTTCTACACAGGAAACAGACTTCAGCTCAAATTTCTACAAGCTTCAAGCTTTCGTCACAATCAAGCTCTTTGAAATAAACCACCATAAACATGTTTACTCTCTACTTTAATCTTCATCATATTTTGTCACAGGACTAATATTGGCGATATGATAATGAGAGTATTGTCACTAGCTTTATTATCATAGCTGGTAGAGCACTTGACTTGCAAGCTCGTGTCTTGCCCTGGGTATAGGATTTTTCTAACTCCTTAACATTTTTTAAAATCGAATTTCCCGTGTAAAGGTATGAAACATTAATAATAATAATTATATACTGCCAATGTACGTGATGAGGGGGTAGCCAAAGTATTTGCATTTGAGGTAGCAGTTGTGGCAGTATAAGTTGCAGAATTCCTCGTCTCCAAGGTAGCATCCGCCTGTCGAAGGAGCTCAAGAGCTTTCTGTTGACTCATCTGAAATAAGATATTTCAACTAAAACACATTGCTTAAAAAATAGAATATATCTTTTACGTGTTCTTATCTGCCTTTATCAGTAATCTCGCAACATCAAAGTCTTCTCTTTCTTTTGTTATATTTTTGAAATCAAAATAGCTGCCCGAAACTTTTATTTCAAGTGCATATATAGAGATCAACAAATCGAACAGTTAATGCAGATTTCATCATTTTATGTACTTAATTGTACAGTATTATGGGAAGCATACTTATTTTCAAAATCACACAAAAATAAAAAAAAAGTATTTCAAAATGCCGTAATAATTATTACGAACGAAAAACAATAAGCAAAATTACAGTAACAATATAATAGTAATTCAGATTTTGTTAAAGTAAAACATAAATTGAAATGTTATAACGTATTTCAGGTTAACAACTGTACCAGAATAATTAATAGCATATATGACAAACAACAAAAATGCAATGATAAAAATCAATATACAAAACAAATAGCATGTTATAACGTCATAAGGCATAATAGCTGAACTGGCGGACAATCCGTTCCATAGTATTTGACTTAAGCTGCATACGGCGTGACAAAACAAGAACCGTTCTATTTATGTAGCCAGCGAACTGGGGAATAATGTAAACATTGACAAGAATTCGAATGTAAATTAGCTAATGCGTTTTAGTTTAGACGACGGGAGTACAAATAATGAATAATATCTCATATTTAACTTTAACCGAGATAAAATATAACCAATTACCATTCTATTCTGCAAAACCAAGGCCAATGCGAGGACGATTACAGTGGTGATGACAATGATGATGGTGATAACTTTGATAAGAATTTTAAGCTTTTGTTTTAAGAATACATACAGGATATAAAATCACGGGTCCGTGTAATACGGGATTTTTTGCACGAGTTATTTGAAGACGATAACATCATGACTCTGCCGAGTAATAAATCATAAATCGATTTTGACTACATATATATATATATATATATATATATATATATATATATATTACGAAATACACTAGATGGGGACCCGCACATTTGCATTAGAAAGGCATGCCTGTAGCGACAGAAGGACATGATCTTATTTATCTGTAAACTGACTAATCTACTACCTTTTATAATGTTTTTGATACCAGAATGTTCAAAAACGCGTGTAAACTACAACAGTAAACCACCGCAACATGTTCAAATGCTTAAACATTGAAACGTTTCCTAAAAAGCTAGTTGTATTATACTTCAACAACAGGCTTGACCATGTTTTTAACTGTTGTAAAGTACCACGGACATATAAATCATGTAGATAATGTATTTAATATTTCGTGATTCACAGACTAATTGTTGTGCCACCTTGGTGATTTTTCCAATTTTTTGTACCACCCTCTTTAAAGACATATTTCACAAGGCAGTCTGAAGGACAGCAATATGCTTCGATGCATTAGCAGAAGTTGAAAAGGTTATTGATGATGAAAAAATGTGAAGTGAAAAATTTGTTTATGTATGTAGAAAAATGTTCTACACTGGGCTCACTATTAGTTAAAGAGACAGAACAATCCATGACAGGAAAATGAATTCGCCAGATTGGCACGACCAAAGTCTCGTGAAATTGCTTCCATGTATTTTAAAGTTATGGAGCAGACACGAAATGCGAGGCCTAAACCTTTGGACACCACTGGTAATAGTGACATTGAGCCGGCACGGTTGAAACATAGGTTTTCCACCCCCACCCCACCCCCTCCCCCAACTTAAGATGTATCATGCCCTAAATCATGATTAGGTTCATTTTCAAAAAAATAAGGGGAAATATCACTTATACTTTTTGGCTTGCTGCTCAATGTCGCTCAGACCTTTGTCTTCCACTTGTGACCTTGACCTTTAGCCGGCCAGGTTGGAACATAGGTTTGGCAGATCGCCTTGATGGGGTAAACATTTGACCAAAGTTCCATGATATTCCATTCAGGGGTTTAGAAGTTAAGAAGCGGACACGAAATCCAGATGCACACACACACACACACACACACACACATACGAACAGACGGACGCACTAAGACCATTCCTATATCCCCTTACCGCTATGCGGCGGGGGATAACAAAGATCAAGTTATTCATGTGCAGTTAATCCATTCCCACAATCCATTAGCATGTAAACTACCTTATTGAAGTTAATTTGAGTGTATTACACAGTTGAGAATATGTTCTGTAATTTGACTTTTCCCCCAACTGCCCTGAAGGATACATGGCCTGCAACATTTTAAAAGAAAAAAAGCTGATCTTTTTAGCACATTTTCCAAGAGTTTAATTGGAGTGATGGTTAAAGAGGCAACAAAACGTTCGCGGAATGATCCATCGAATCGTCTATCCATCAAATGATTTTGGATTGAGTCATCATTAAAGATCCGTTCCCTTTGTTCTCGCACTGAATCCGCCGATTATACTGGTTTTCTGTACGGAAAACTGCCAGTATTATACTCCTATATGTACAACTGGAGCGGGGTTAGTAACTCTATGTTTTGATTGTCTGTTAGAAGATCTGATTATTGCCAGAGCATTACGTATTTTTACGTTGTGCTACCTATTAAATTGATTTGCGAAGTTGGGTTATTCCGGAAATCCTCGGAGAGAATCACGTGACTGTCTGGTAATGTTGTGTAGAAACATTAAATGTTATTGTTTTGAAATCTTTTAATAGTAACAAGTAACTGATAAGAGATGCAGGTAACTTTTTGAAGGTTGGCATAAATATGGCGATTGATAAAAATGCAAAACATAGTAATTTTGTAATTAGAGTTACAAAGTCATTTTACATCAAACAATTTAATATTGCATATCATTTAAAAGGTCTGTAAACTCATATTTTACATACTTAAACAATAATTGTCAAAACTGTTTACTTTTTTTGTTTGTAAATGGTTAAACTTAGTGCATCTAAGCTGCTAGAAAAAATGCTGAAAAAAGCTGAAACAACAGTTTAGTTTTCTTTTTTACAAGCAAAAGTTCAAAATCTGCTTATATTTTCAAAATATGAATTTAAAGAGGTTTCAAATGATGTAAAATGATACAATGTTTATGTTTCATGTTTTCAAATAATAAAATTCGCCTCACAAATAAGAAAAGTTATCTAAAGTTAAAAATTCTGTCTGGTTCCCGGTCGTACTTTGCTACGACAGTGACTGTATCTCACGTTGTCTTTATGTTAAATTATATCAGAGTAATCCAGGCATAGTCATAGTTTATTATTTAATGCTAACCAGTGAAATACTGAATTCTATCAGTGAGATATATTCCATATCAACTCACAGTGTGAGTGATATAGATTCTATATCAGATTACGTAATCGTTCGATTAAATTAAGCAAGATCTATTATAGTAAATTTAGCAAAACCTATTTGTAGCATTTCTATTTCTAGCCTCAGTTGTTTTCCGGTACATCTGTGGCTATTTTCTCAATTTTCGTACATATCAGTGTTTGTTTCAAAAAAAGAAATATCAACTTTAGATGCTCATATGTTAGTGCTTCGGCGACGTAGAACAGAATAGCTCGAGATCGCCCTGTTTCTCCGACAAATCGGCGAACCTATTCTTTTAACAGTTTAGATGGTACAACTACAATACTCTTTGTTTCACCAACAGTAACACTGCAACGTACGTTCTTGTTAAAAATTTGGACGTGTTCGAACCGAGGTAACAGGTATTCAAAAACTTGGTCAACAGATCAGGTCAGGGTTAAGCCTTGGAGACATTCTAGTTGCAAAATGTTACATGCAATCTTCATGCAAGTTATTCAGTATGTTTGCCTTGTATATTTCTCAGCACGAAGTCATGTAGTGTCAGAACGTTAGCGTAATAATAATCTTTTGTTCGAGTTTGAGACTAGATCATGTTGAGTCTAAACCTAGGTCAACAGCTCAAATCAAGTCTTCCTTATTGGCTAAAACGTCATGAATCATTTTCGAAACGGTAACAAAGAAAACGTATTGAACGAGGGTGTAATTGGGTCGTATATATTTGAAAACCTATAATGTATGTCAACAAGTCGATCTACGGAAAAACTGTGAACACCCTAAAGTTTATAGACATTGTCACGAGCTGAGATCTGTGGTGAACCATGTAAACACACTAGAATCAAGAAAGACGTCTTACTGACGGAAATAATCCTAATTTGTAATGTATATAAAGTGCACACGTCATTACTAACTTTGCTTTTTCTCACAATGAACATGTTAGAAATATAGCGCGGTATTTTTTCAAAATAATATTGTCAAACGACAAAAAATAAGAAAGGCTTCTTCGTGAAGAAATGACTTGAAAAGTAAGACATACTGGTATGCCAATATTGTTTAACGTTGTAAAGATCACGGTTTGTTAATTATCCTATCAATACATAATTTGTTTTAGATCAGTAAAACCAGTATTACCCGGGTAGTTTGATGGAACTGTCTTGATTGTGTCTGTGTAAAGGTTGAAACTATGTGACATAGAATACTATATTATTTTACTAAGATAAAGGGAATCGTATTTCTGTTTCACAGTTTTTTGTTCTTGTTTTTGTTTTTTGTTTTTTCAGTAAGAACAATGGTACTCTGACAAGTGATATAGGGCCACCATAGTCCTCTTTTTTACCCAGGATTTTCTCAGTTTGAAAGTTCAATCAGCATTATTCCTACATTTCTAAGAATCAGTAGTGTTTTCGGGTCCCTACACCGCATAAGATCACAAGACAAAAACAAAACATTTTTAAATTACAATTGCATCATACTATTTTATTCGAGTTGGACATCAGTAACGGTTCCTACCATTATTGCTGGCTGGCTTTACATATGGTAACTCATGGAACACGTCTCTTTAAAGACACGACACACAAAGCTATACTATTTTGTTTCAAACGTATGCATATTCATTCAATTGTAGTGATATTACAAGTTTTAACACAAGGGGGAAAAAATCGTTATAGGAGCGTACTTTAAAATGATACGCAAGTAGGATCACCACTCTACTTACCTATTTGCTAAGCACAGAGCAATCAATTACTTGTTTTACAAATTTCATAAAATTGATGAAGTTTTTACAGTTTTTCAAATTTCGGTAGTAGATAAAGTTGTTGCATTCTGTTGATTCGTAAGATAAAGTGATCACTTGAAACTAAAGACAAAGTTGAATCAGTGTTGAAACAGAAAGTTAGTCAATAGCTGAAATTAAGAGAGAAGCACATCCCTTTAAGATTAACAAATCCAAATGCCTAAAAATAATGTTATGAGACTATTCCCGGATACTTGAAAAGGGCAGAAAAAAAATCACAATAGGTTCAGATTTGATATTATAAAAATAACACATGTCTCTCAGGGTAAAAGTGCATATAAGGAACCCGATAACTGAAATAACACCCGAGGCGGAGCCGTGGGTGTTATTTTAGTTCAAGGGTTGCTAATATGCACTATTACCCCGAGAGACATGTGTTATTGTTTTTTATTATACCGAACCAACATTTTAATGTTATTTTTCACCGCCATTTTATCATCAATTGTCGTTTAGTAAGTCTGTGTTATCAAGACGTTTGGTCAGCTAGTCTGTATTGCAAGACGCTTTATACACTGTAGTGCACATTACAAGCGTCGGAGGCACGCAGAGCAGAGCGGCCAGGGGAGAGAACTAGAACATCTTAATAGGTTACTCGCCCCTGGGGAATTTTGCAAAAAAATATTGACCGGGTGATATTCATTTCCAGGATGATAGATCGAAATAACACCATGTGACGTCACATTAGGCTATATGGTAAAAAGTTTACGTGAGGTATAATAAAGCGGAATATGACAAAGTTTTTTTTTTCAATTTATCATTGTTCGGAAACAGAAAGTATGAATGCGCATCACTGAAATACGCTGATTTACGGAAATTTCCACTTGGACTAGAGAGTTCAGAAAATGGCAACTGCAAAATGGTAAGTGCACAGAGACGCTGCGCACGTGTCGAAACATCGGTCAACGCTCGGGGAATTTATTATTCACAGGTAAGAGACAAAATTGTTTAAGGACCTCTTTCAATTTTAGAAAGGTAGAAATTAGAAAAAAATCTAGACTTTTCTTTGCAAAATGCAAAGTTATTTTACACACGTGTATACTGCGTGTATATAGATCTAGGCTTTAAATGATACTAAGGGACAACTTGTGAAACACGCATTTATAATTGCATCATATTCGCACATGGTCACCTCAGAAAAAAACAACAGAAATACCGCTCCTAATATAGGGAAATTTCTACTGGTGGATTTTATGTAATAATTGTTAACAAGGCGTCATTTGGCATGTAGCATCACGTTTTTCTAACATCATCGCCGAATAATGTGTTAACATACAACGGAAGTTTGTTAACACTGTTTAAGAAGTATATTTGCAAGTATTTATCCGAGGACTACATCAAAATTGTCCCTTTTAAGTAATATGTCTTGAAATATTTTCACACAATGTGTCTTTTGGTACCTTGGGCTGGATAAGTTATCAGAGACAAGGTAGGCAATAAATCTCTAGTTAACACGTATCAATTATACAGTAAAAAAAACTATGTTTTGTACATATTTTCCTTTTTATTTCATTTGAGTGCAATAGTTATAAAAGAAAGGCAACAGACTTTAACTTAGTGCGAAATTTTCAGTTGTGAACGATAGATAAATAATAACATATATTCTGAAAAGTGTTTATTTTTTCAGGTTTTGTTTCTTTGATGTAAAGATTTATACCTGTCCGATTCTATACATAAGGTATCATTCAAAAAATTAGTGCCTGGACTTAAACATTTTATTTCAAAGGTGGAACTTAACAGGACAGCATTCCCTTCCCTACAATATTGAGGTAAAATTTGTAAATTGTTACCGTTCCTCTTTTCTTAGTATCATGATATCATCATCATCATCATCATCATCATCATTTTACAATTATCATTATTGTTGTTGTTGTTGTTGTTTTGTAATTTAATTTTTATTTTTGTTATTATCATCACCTTCATCACCATCATCATCATCATCATCATTTACTTGATTCTGCTGCTGCTGTTGTTCATATTGTTGTTCAGCAGCAGGGTAAATTGCTTGTGAATTATTTATTTCATTTGTTTGTTCACAGGTAATGAAAATGTACGCCATCCTAGTGATTGTGTCGGTTGCTATGACAACAGTGACGTCACAGGTGCAACATGTAAGAGTTCCGCCAGGTGCTTTGGTAGAATTTGGTATCTATTTTGCTTTTAAAGACTTTACAAAATTGCATTGCTTAACACTTACATCTAAGAGTATAAAATATAAGACAGTTTTATTCAAAACTAAGTCAAAGTAAACGCTTCGCCCCTAATTATACATTTTGAACCTTTCAATTCGTCTGCCCAGTCATTGATAATTTAAGCCAGTTTAAGATGTCTGCTTGTCTCGTTGCTAGCAATCTGGTGGTACCTGAGGCATGTTTATCAGAAATAAATTAAAAATGTTTACGGGCTCAAGATGATCTTATTCGATTGTTCTATGTGAACAGAATGTAGCGCTTCTATTTCGACAATGCTCGTTCTGCGTCGGCCATCTTGATGTTGTTTCACAACCCTGACAACTACTATAAAAAATTGTTGATAACACTATGCAGGAATTATGTTTCTTGCATTCTAACAATTACACTAAGAAATTAAATTTGGTACCCGACTTCGGTCACCTTGGCCAACAGAAGAAAGAAACATATCCTTTTTTTCAAAATCAACAAAACCAGAGACAAATGTGTAGTGTGTATCTGCTTTAATAATTTAACAAACAAGTTTTTTATATGGCGTTTTTATTCACTAATATCTAAAACGTTGGATGAATTCTTTTCCTCTCCTAAACAGAGAGCTTTTAGGTTTGATTTTGGAATAATGCATGGTGTTTCAGTCTTCGACCAGTTGTGACCACATGCTTAAAGAATGGAGAAAACTCGGATTATTTAACTTAATGATACATTCACTATTATTTTTATGCTTCTCCTGAAATCTAGAAAATGGTGACGAAGAGTTAGGCTTATTAAACACATTACACATAAATGTTACATAAATCTATTTCAGAATTTGAATTTATCAATCCAGGGCCCGGACAGCCCGGTAGTCAAGCCGCTGGAGGGGGAGGAGCACAGATGGCTGGTGGCATGGGCCAAGGAATGCCTCAGATGATGGCTTCTCCAGGTCAAATGATGGGAGGAGCTGGGCCAATGATGGGAGGACCAGGGCAAGGCATGGGAGGAGCTGGACCAATGATGGGAGGTGCCGGACAGATGATGGGTGGAGCGGGACAAATGATGGGAGGAGCTGGACAGTCAATGGGAGGAGCAGGTCAGACAATGGGTGGAGCCGGGCAAATGATGGGAGGAGCTTCCGCAATGCCGCAGATGCCAGCAGGACCATCTGGTTCCCCTTTGCAACAACTCCTAACAAACATGATGAAGATGGGACTTGCTTTGAGACGTATGTATGGTGTGCAGATGCCATTACCACCAATGGAGGAACCATGCCCTTGTGACGCTGACTGCTGTATGCGTCCGATAGATCCGAGACGTATACTTCCGGTTTTATCTATACCGATGACGCAACATCCGGGTTGTTGCGGCTGCGTAGACTGTCCAGCCTCGTTTTCACCAGTCATTAGTGGAATGATTCAAGCGGCACGTCAGTCGGCAAGTAGGCAGCCACCGAAAGATTTGTAAAAGAAAGAGAGATTGGAATGTTTATGCTATGTCGATTGTTTTACAGTTTGGGAAAAGTTAACATTATAACACTGGTTTTTAAGCGTAATTAAAATTTGAAACACTGTGATAGCTATTCAACGCAAACTCATAAAATAAATAATTGGCGGGAAACAGAATAAATGATATAGTAGAATAATATATTTGGCTTCATTTTTCTTTTTTTTTTTTCTTTTTTTTTGTTGAACTAAAGCTGGTACGACTTTTATGTAGAACAGACTGACAAATTTTCTTTGAACATTTTATACATTACGAATGCCTTAAATAGGTCGGCATGTTTTAATTCTTTCCATATCTAACCTTAACTCAACGCACGGTCCAAGACCAAAAAAAAGCAAGAAATGTATTGAGGCTAAGCATCAAAGGGCGTCCAATTTTTTTAAAACAAGAAATAAATGTTTGACGCACAACAGTTAAATAAAATGCGAACAGTAAGTCTGAAAATATTAAAATTCAACGTGAACACAATGTCAAGAAAAGAAGATTTCTCCACAGCATCAATATCTGTGTGCAAACAGCAAACCACCAATCAACCCGTAGAAAAATTTACATGAAAATCCCTGTCTATCGAATCACAAACTTTGTTTACGGTACACGTAATAAGTAAGAAGTATATTAATTTAGTATTTATAGCATTTATTTCGAACAATAATTACTCTGATTACGTGTCTCAAGGAGGAATTTTTTTTAAGCAAATACTTTTTGTGCCGAAATATGTTCTTTTTGATAACACGATGCCTTAAATTGGATATCAAAGTTCCAGTCACAGAATGAAATGTGTTCTATTGTGAAATTGTACTTTGTAACGTAACACATTGGTTCATTGCAGACTTAAGAAATAATTTTGGAGGGGTTTGACTTCTTTCAAAATTTATTCTATTAAAAATAGAAATCTTAAACACTGGAGATTTTTCTGTAAAACATAATATATACTTGTCTAATTATCATTTCTTGGATTATAATTTCCTCTGCAATGTCCTCAAAAGTCTTTTCATTGAAAGATCATTGAATGAATAACTTAGAATTTATAAATGGGACTGTTTTCAAAGGTCGAATGTGCAACCTCTAGTTCGGTATTTATTTAAAATTCGGTTACAAAAATACTTTTCTATATCGTTTTTCGTTTCAAACAAAATGTACCTCGGTTAATGTATTTATCTATTCATAAGCTCTGTTCGTAGAAAAATCCTAGATCCGCATCGACAGAACATACATCTTAGATCCGCGAACAGAATTAAGATTCGGTAATCACCGCTACAACAACAATCCTTTCACAGTTCTTAACCTCATTTCGTAAGTGTACGTCTATACTGTCTTGAACAAGATTGTAAAGTTGTAAAGGTTGCAAAATGTTTCCAAAAATGTTGAGAGGGTGATACGGAAGAAAATTATTGAAAAGCAACAGCTTCAATGTACATCGACAAGTCGATCCTTGCTTAAACATTAACAATTCAGAAAAAAATTATTTCAGATTTATTTTCTCAATGTGGTGACATTTCATCTAAACACATGAACACATACGAATTCCCAAGCAGCCACCTACTTTCAAAAGCACGTCCCTCCAAAAAAAAAAAAAAAAAAAAATGAAAATCATTTTCGGTAATAGGGCAGCAGTGTAAATTCCAGTAAACCTTAAGTTAGATCGATGGCTGAAAAAATCAAATATGTTGACGATACATTCCTCTGATAAGTGCAAGTTTTATTCTCTTTTATTCTATTTATTTATTTTTTAATGTTATTATCTTTATTGTGTATTCATATATAGAGCATTATTTACAGTCACAACTGTTGACTTTTCCGTGAGATGCCAGTTTTCAGACAAACAAATACCAAGAAAAACGATAAAAGAAATGATAGCTCGCTTACTTTGTGGTGACTTTCACCGTCTGATAGGAAACAATTATCAGATTTGTGAAGTTAGCGGCCTAGCGGCCTAGCGGCCTGGCGGCGTGAAGTTAGCGGCCTAGCGGCGTGAAGATGGCTGCCTTTGTCACAATTTAGGTTGATCTTAAAAACGGATTGAAATCTATTTTTACAGCATTTAGCTTTTATTTTTTAAAATAAATTATTTAACAAAGTTCTAGCTTATCTGCAAAGACGACTCGGAATCTCTTTGTACATTTACTCCCATGTACTCTTTGTAAATTACATTTCAGTTGATGATTAAGTAAAAAAATCTCAACAAGAACTAGCTTTGATTTTCTTTAACTTTTCGAAGCCTGGCGGCCTAGCGGCCTGGTTGCCTAAACTTAAAATTTATCATAATTTATGTTTATCTTAAAAACGTCTTGAAATCGATTTTTTCAGCATGTAATGTACATTTCAGGGGTGAATAGCAAAATATCAACAAGAACTAGCTTTGATTTTTTTTAATTTTTCGAAGTCTGGCGGCCTAGCGACCTGGCGGCCTAGCGGCCTAGCGGCCTAAACTTAATATTTATCATAATTTATGTTTATCTTAAAAACGGCTTGAATTCGATTTTTACAGCATGCAATGTACATTTCAGGGATGATTAAGTAAAATATCAACAAGAACTAGCTTTGATTTTTTTTAAGTTTTCGAAGCCTGGCGGCCTAGTGGCCTAGCGGCCTAAACTAAATATTTATCATAATTTATGTTTATCTTAAAACGTATTGAAATCGATTTTTACAGCATGTAATGTACATTTCAGGGGGAATAAGCAAAATATTGATATTTTTGTTGATATTTTACCTAATCATCCCTGAAATGTACATTGCATGCTGTAAAAATCGAATTCAAGCGGTTTTTAAGATAAACATAAATTATGATAAATATTAAGTTTAGGCCGCTAGGTCGCCAGACTTCGAAAATTTAAAAAAAAAATCAAAGCTAGCTCTTGTTGATATTTTGCTTATTCACCCCTGAAATGTACATTACATGCTGAAAAAATCGATTTCAAGACGTTTTTAAGATAAACATAAATTATGATAAATTTTAAGTTTAGGCCGCTAGGCCGCCAGGATTCGAAAAGTTAAAAAAAAATCAAAGCTAGTTCTTGTTAATATTTTACTTAATCATCAACTGAAATGTAATTTACAGAGAGTACATGGGAGTAAATGTACAAAGAGATTCCGAGTCGTTTTTGCAGATAAGCTAGAACCTTGTTAAATAATTTATTTAAAAAAAAATAAAAGCTAAATCATGTCGATAACTTTCTTATACACCCCTGCAATTTACATTATATGCTGTAAAAATAGATTTCAATCCGTTTTTAAGATCAAACTAAATTGTGATAAAGGCAGCCATCTTCACGCCGCTAGGCCGCTAACTTCACGCCGCCAGGCCGCTAGGCCGCCAGGCCGCTAACTTCACGCCGCCAGGCCGCTAGGCCGCCAGGCCGCTAACTTCAGGCCGCCAGGCCGCTAGGCCGCTAACTTCACAAATCTACAATTATCAACAATAACATTTTGTTATTCAACTTGATACAGCTAAATAATACAGAAATGTCAACATCAGCGATAATATATATCCCTGCGCGTTCTGGATTTTGAAATGTCCTCCATATTGTTTTTTTCTGTGTCAGTTAATCGGTAAAACTACACTTTAATAGGATGATTTATCGTTTTCGCGTTTTGCTGGAATAATTTTGTGATTCATTTAATCAAAGGAAATCAGGAGTTTTATCAATGGAAACAAGTTGGAGGAACTCGTAAAAATTTTAAGGCATATGTAGAAAAAAACAACGGTTATTCAACGCCGTTGTCGGGCTCCTTCCGAAAACACTATTTCATGTATAATCTTACACGGAAAACGGTCCATGTGCTAAGCATTATGTCTGTACTCAATGCATGCGTCGAAATCCAATGCAGTTCTTGTCTTTTAATAATCTTCATGGCGATTTTTAAATTGTTTTCCATGACGTGTTGTTGCTGTGGACATCTTATTATATGTTACACATACGTGCTATATATGGTCTCTTGTTCTTACCAAATTTACGGCGCGTGGACTACATTTGTTCCTTTTCATCCCAAGGTGCGATCGCATAAAGCAACTGATGACTGTGATGAAAAGCATAATGTCTATACTAAATAAATGATAAATTGTCAAATTCAAATGAAAAATCATTATCAAAATCTGTAGGTATTAGCCTAAAAAGTACAGATTCTTCAGACCTTCTTTTTTATTTTTACCAGTTTAAAAACATTTTTGAAGTCGTTAGCAGACGACCCTTTTGCTGTTGTTGTTGTTGACCTACATGCGCATTGTTTGTGAATAAACAAAGGGAAGTTAGATAAGTGAATGGGGTGCACTTTGGGGGAAATAAATAGTACGGCACAGTGAAAATTAACTTTTGTAAATTTCACTAGTGGTTTATCAGAATATTGTCTCCTGTTTTATTACAGTAAAGCACTGGAAAGTATATAATTATCATACGGCTTTGAGTGAAGCAGTACATATTGTCAACCTGAGGAGAATGAGACCAAACTGCACATTGGTCCTTTCAGTTGGAATTCTCTAACTTTATCTTTGTTTATCCTCTTTGTGATAGTCTTGACTTTTAGTTGTGAAAATTGTCACGTATTTATTAAATTTATTCAATAAAAAGTTAAGATTATCCAAAAACAAAGATAATGGTGTTAAGAAAGCATGTTGCTAAACTTAATGTGTAATCTGACTACCATTGTTGCAAATTATTAGGCTTAATTATCATCATACCAAAAATGAAAATAGCGATGAAAGCAGAGGAATCCAAATGGAAGGACCAATGTAATATCAGAGAGTATTCAGGGTAGATAATCCGCTAATAATGTCCCCCATTGTCAGAATTTCTACTCAGGTTGAGAATATGTACTGTGCCACTCAAAGCCATATGTCATTTATTCTATTATACCGAAAAAAAATGTTAGAGCAAATCTGAATATATGGTTTAACTACTTTAAAAACAACAAAATATTCACTATAAGATCGCGCTCAATAAGTGTCTTAAAACGTTTGTTTTTCTTATTTTCCATCACAAAACTTTGCCGTTTGTTGCAAGCGGATGTTTACAACGCGGAAAGTACGCCTACGCAGGACGGTAACTTCCGTTATAGAAATAGACAACGGGATTTCAGAATCGGGAAATCGGTAAACATTTCAACTGTACGAGAGTTTTGAGTTTCGTTTGCTATTTTATGAGCAACTTATTACCTTCAAATAAATAAGCTACAGACATTTCTCCTCTCATTTTCAGAAGGGGTTTCCAATATTCAATATTTAACGAAATAAAAGTCTTTCACCAGGAGCGGAGTGCAGTTGCATGCAATGACTAAGTTGTGGAGGTCAAGACTAGAGATGGCCACCTATAACTGACGAAAATCATAAATGCATGACGCCGTTTAAACATACGCATTAATGTTCTGATGGAGATTTTAAACAACCATCTGATGTCAGTCAGTCATATTCCTACCAAATCGTAAGCTTTCAGCAGGAGAATCACACTTTCAGCTCCAAAACCATGTCTGTCCTATTACGTATTTAAAAATCTCACCATCCGTAAAAATTGATAACCTTCACACATGAAAGATTTTGTTATTCTCAATAAGGCGGGGAGAGGTGATGTAGAAGATGGGATCGAACCCAGAAACTTCCATTAAAAAAGGTAAAGTGATTTCACGACTTTACAAAAATGGCGTTAACCAGTTTACTGAAGCGGCACCCCTACGAGACTTGGCTTTGTCACTGGTTGCTTTATAGCGAAAATGAAATAGATGCTTAAAACAAAGTACTAAAGACATGGGTATGATGGCGGGCAGTCTGACTTAATATTGCTTTCTGCTAAAAGCTATTCCTATGTTCATGACTCAGTTAAATTTGGTGTGTCGTTTTCTAACATTCTTACATGGGGTGTTTCAGATGTAATGTTATCTTGTTCTGTAAACGCTTTATATTTACAAAATAGTTATTTGTAATACATGTGTTCCCTCTTTATACATTATGGGAAGTTTTAATCGTTATGACGAATTTTTAAATACGTTCTCATGATCAAATTTAGGTATTCCAAAACATACACTGAGAAACAGCGAAATCTTACCTTTTTTCCACGCGCCAGATACGATGAATACGTTATGTATTATAACATGATTTTTTCTTCAAAAAGAACAACAATCACAGAATCATGAGGTGCTCAAAAGGCATGTACGTCATTACTCTACCTAGACAACGCGTTGCATATTTTTTTGTCTGTTTGTTTGTTTCACGCAAGACATCACATTTAGGAACGTCTTAAAGGCAGATTTTACATTCGTTACAGCACTTTTGGAGTACTAGAACATATTTACTGATAATATCATGAAATATCACATACAATACTTCCTGGTTCCCGAAAAGTAGTTGTTTTTGTTTTTGCAATACTAGGGCGACGACAGATTTTTGTTGCCAAAATTTTATTGTCTACGTTATGTGTTGACTAAAAGCTCCAATTTCACTCAACTGAGTTTGGTTTGCTATTTTATGAGCAAGTTATTCAGCTACAGACATATCTCCTCCCATTTTCACACGATGTTTCCAATATTCAATATTTAACAAAATGAAAGTCTTTCACCAGGAGCTGATCAGTGGTCCAGTGGTAACGCACTTCTACTAACATTACTAATTGTCTTTCGGATGAGACCTTTGACCGAGGTTACCTGCATCAGCGCTATACGCTGAGCATGGGAAGGAGCCAAGGGTGTTTATGGAATAGGACCCTTTCTGTATCTTGCACAATCTCCCTTAACCTAAAATAACTAACCTCTGCATGGGGTCGTCAGTCATATGGGCAACCGGTACCAACGTTAAATAAATTCAGAGCAATATTTAGCAGTTTAAGCAGAAAAATTTACTTGATTGAAAGCTGAAGTATAATGGACTGACTCTTGAAAAGAATTAATCTGTGTTGTGCTTTTGATTCTGCTAGAGAAAATAGTTAAAACTTAGGACACAGAAATGCATTTCTATGAACGGAAACATTAGAAAACACAGTGAGAGCGGATTTCTCTATTCATCTCATGTAAACGATCGAATGTCGGTACCGGTTGCCCATATGGCCGACGTCCCATGCAGAGATTAGTTATTTTATGTTGTGTGGGATAGTCAAGATACGGAAAGCATTTTCTTTCTTTTTCCTTTTCCATTCATCTAAATTATAAGACAATGTTATATTTTAAGAGAGACAGGCATTGTGTCGTCATGAAATTTTCATGTCAGTCAAGTTTTGCCAATAAGACCAGTTAAAAAGTCGTCATAATAAAGAATTGTTCATAGCTGCTGTTTCGTCTAAATTTTAGACATCCTTAGATGGTTAAATCCGCTGATTTTTGGAGTATTTTTGGAATAATTAAAGTCATTTTAGCAGCAGATCTTTACTATATTATAGAGTGTTTGCAAGAAAACAAGAATAACAAAAACTTCTCCGAGGATTTATTATCACCTTTTGCCATCGGTACATAAAATAATAGTTGTGTTGTTTAGTATTTGATATTTGGTAAATCATGGCTTCTATTTATCTCAAAAATCTATATATGAAAGAGTTGTGCTAGTGCTGGAGACTTCAGCTTCGTTAATTTCTCCATATCCATGAGTTGGCTCCGTTCCGGTCTGAAAATATATATGAAAAAATACGAAATAGACGGTATCAAAGAAAATTGCCACCTACAAAACTAACATGAACACTTTCATTTAACTAGCTTATTATGGTCATACTACAAAACTATACTGTCATTTTGTTTGATTTTCGAAGTATATAGATAAGACTTTCTCAATTTAACAGTAAGTAATTATGATATTCATTTAATCTATTCTCTTCAAGATATCTAGAGGAAGGATTATTTGTTGTTTTTTTTCTGTGAATATGAAATATATCTCATCTCGAAGTGATTCAAAATGTTTGTTTTACGAACTGGTAATGCTATTAAATGTCCATTAATACAATATGCATTTCAAAACAAAATCCCAACAGTGAATCATATGGTGGCTGATTTCTAACATAGCAAATTTTGGCTTCGAAAGGCAAAAATGCAGAGGCGACCCTTGTCAGGGGTTGTATCTCTAAATATCGGATCGTTTCCCCACCCGGTAGAATGTCGATTCCCCACCAGAATTTCTTTACATAAATGATACTTTGCAATAATATAAATACTTGATGTTACTTAATACAAATTCATATTTTTTAATTAATGCAACTTCCATTTTTTAAATCAATGCAAATTAGAATATAATGCAAATTAATAGTTTTATAAATGAGTAGTTTTAATCAATCATATGCATGTACAATACGTTAAACAACTTTATGTTACAGACACGGAGACACATTCAAGTAAATTATCTGATTATAAACTTGTATGCTTATAATTCATAAATAAGATATCAAATAAATCAACATCAAATACTAGAACAATTATGGTGGCTGATTTCTGCCATATCGTGTTCTCGTATCGGCGGGTACATTTGTCGTGTTCTCCCAAGGACGCGCCTGAACGCCAAGACGATATTTAAACGCACCGATACGCCAAAAGAGAATCGCCGGAATTATAAATTTTACTATCGGCTTGGCGTTGATTCGCGTATGAAAATATCATAACGGCGCCTATTCGCTATCGTTATTTCGTGTCGGCGCGTCTTGAAGGTCGCCAGCACGCCGACACGCCAGAACGATATTTTAGCGCGCGCCGATATGCCAAAAACGGTTATTTGGCGTGTCGGCGTGACGGCGCCCTTCCAAACCTGCCAACACGAGAAGACGATATGGCAGAAATCAGCCACCATAAACAATACAGAAAGCAGTTTAGTTATATTCAAAAGTTATCGTATTAATGCCAGCAGCCATAATCGTACTAAAGTGTTAAATTTCTTCGTCAAGTCCCAGACGAGTGTCAGTCGCAACTGAAGATTATTCGCTCTTGTTAAAATTACAAAAAAAAAATCATAAAATAATATAGTCATCTAGCTTCGATACCTAACTGGTTTAAATCAGGTAATAATTTACATTATGAAAATGTGTGCTAATACCCCTGTCACGCCGAGCAAGTTCGAAGTACGTTCTAAAATATGTTGCCGAACGTGCTAAAACTGTGCGAAAACGAAGTGATCTTAGTTGCAATTGTTTACGGTCTGTTTACGAACTACATAGACGGACACGGACGGGTTTGTTCGGGAATGTTGCTCCAGAACTTTGAGCCTACACAATTTGTTTTAGGTGGCCATCCCGTTTAGCAACAAGACGAACCGCCTACGTTCTTAAAACGAGACGAACGTATTTCGAACGCAATTGCCGTACTTCGATCGTACTAGGGTCGAGGAATGACATGATGCTTCGGGCGACAATAGACAGTACGAGTTCACACCGATCTGTTCGTTTGTAGTTCGTTCATCCCTTTCACAGACAGACGAAACTCCACCGCATTACGTTCTAAGTACGTCGTTATTTCGTCTAAATACGATAAATCAACATTAAAACTTCTGGACAAGTTTGCAACACGTTTCTATCCAGTTCTAAACGTTTAAAATAGGTTTTCAGTACGCTCTACTCGTTTCGAGTACACTTATTGCATCATTAAGCAGTTCTTACAACGTCTTCCCCGTTTGCAGTAAAATTAGACCAAGTAGGGTATAAATACAGGCCGTTTTCTCGGTGTTATCAGCTTTTAGGAGCGGATGTGGTCCAGTGGTAACGCGCCGGACTGTTATACCAGGGGTCCCGAGTTCGATCCCCCGCCCCGCCACTAACATTACTAAAAGTCTTTCGGATGAGACGTTAAACCGAGGTCCAATGTATCAGTGCTATACAGTGAGCATGCAAAAGAACCAGGGGTGTCTCTGGAATGGGATGCTTACTGTATCTTGCACTACCCCCACAACATAAAATAACTAATCTCTTCAGGGGGCGTCGGTCATATGGGCAACCGGTACTGACAATAGATAAGCTCAAATAGATAGATAGGAGTGATCAGAAGACACATGTGGTAAAACACCCTCATTCTCTTGATTTTGAGTCACTGTGGCAGGCTCAGAAGACTCAATAACTTGGATCTGAGTTTAAGTTGAGGTAGTTGGGTGGCTGCCTTAATAAGCACAGTTTGTCTTGTTACACTCTTCCTTGGAGGCATGGTGATTACAATTGTCGTTGCTTTGATGTGAACAGTTTGAACGGTCGAACTAGAATGAGGACTGGCTGAAACGCGCTGAGTTTTTATAGCCGGCAGCCCAGGACGAGATTGCAATGACGATCTGAACACACTAAGGACGTGATGAGGACGTGGTCAGAACAAGTTTAACGTCTGCGAACGAGGTGGTCGTGTTACGAACTAGTTCGAACGGAATTCAACGTATAAGGATCGGACTGGAACTATAACAAAACGGATTTAAACTGACTGCAGACGGCCATTAACTGATTGAAAATGTTGTTACCGGGCAATTTAATCCGATCTAAACGGACTGCAGACGGGATATAGACGGGACGGACGTATCACTAACGGTTTATGAAGTAATTTAGATATTATTGTAGATATTTTCCAGCCAAAGTTACACGTATTAACCAGACCGCAGTCCATTTTATCATATGTCGAGGAACTGGTAGGACGCGTTAAGAACTAGTTTGGTGTGACAGCAGTTTAAACCATTCAGTGTATCTACTGTGTAGAGACCAGACTAAGTGCAGAAGAACATTGATGGAGAATACATACAGACAGTGAACTGACAGGTAGCGAAAGTCAAGTGTCATCTATACAAATACAGGTGTGTACTATATGGTAGCACTTCAGGTCATTATTTAATCAACAATTGCAAAAGAATTTGTAAACAAGAAACATGGCAATGCCACGAAACCATGTTTTCAAAAATGTTGTTCTGATTCTATACTATAGTATGAATTTTGGAATGAAGATTGCTATGAATATTCAAAAGATTATAACATGACATGAAGGAAAAGATAATATTCATGAGAATACATGATAATGAGTAGGATGTAAATTTCGGCTAACAATACTGTCTGCAAGGAGTATACTTAATAATGAGACAACAATTTCTGCACGTCATCTTGATGTGGTAAACATTTGTCTGAAGTTTCATCAAAATTCTTCAAAGGGTTGAAGAGTTACAGAGCGGACAGGATTTTCAATGTAAATGTCACTGTGACCTTGACCTTGGAGCCATCAAAATTCTTCAAAGGGTTGAAGAGTTACAGAGCGGACAGGATTTTCAATGTTAATGTCACTGTGACCTTGACCTTGGAGCCAGCCATGCGGAACATGCGTTCTGCACGTCATCTTGATGTGGTAAACATTTGTCTGAAGTTTCATCAAAATTCTTCAAAGGGTTGAAGAGTTACAGAGCGGACAGGATTTTCAATGTTAATGTCACTGTGACCTTGACCTTGGAGCCAGCCATGCGGAACATGCGTTCTGCACGTCATCTTGATGTGGTAAACATTTGTCTGAAGTTTCATCAAAATTCTTCAAAGGGTTGAAGAGTTACAGAGCGGACACAATTTCGTTTGACGCCCGCCCATCCGCCCATCCGCCCGCCATACCCCAATCTAATAACCAGGATTTTCAAAATTGAAAACCTGGTTAAAAAGGCAGAATCATATGGCCGGAATCATATTAGCCGATATTTAAAAGAGTCTTAATTTCGCCACGCATCAGTTACTCTCCTGAACGAAGGGCACAGGGATCGAATGTTAAGAAAGTGTTGATCATTATCACACAAGATATTTTTATATTTTCATTTTAATAGTGATGAAATATTTCTTCACTGTTTCAGGTTATCTTAACTTGGTTAAATTGTCGTTGTTTTTTTTAAGTATTTAGTGAAACGACAAAACAATAAAAAAAATAATGGTCAATTACAACTGGTCCCCCCAACTGTCAAATATAGTCGGCGACTTATAACTGTTCATCTCAGCAGCTACAAAGAATATAAATGAAAAGAACTTACTGAAATCGTCAACTACCCATCTATAGCGGTCATCTTGGGCCGACACCATCGACACAGACAGGAAAACTGTCAGTAGTAACAACATGTATAACACCAACTGTACTAACAAGCTGTCCATCTCGACGTGGTTTTGAAAGCCTGTCAAAAAAGGCAAATGTATTATACTCGTTTTTAATACCGGCCCAAATTATCTAAAGCTGTTTTATACAAAGGTGTTAGATGTCAAACATTCCCAAGAAAGCATGGTGTTCTGTGATGGGTCATATGACACTTTACCCCGTCTACATGTGGCATCAAATTCTACCTTATAACTCTTTTATTGCATTGCATTGCAAAATATCCTTTAAAAATGTTCGTATGGTTTTACATGATAGTTAAGTTAAGCATCTAGACCTCATTTTCAGCATCACCAACAGAAGCAAAAAATACAATTATTGTAATATTAGTATCAGTGATATTTGTAATAATGAGAAAAATATATAATTATGATAACAAAAAAAAATGAAGGCAATAGTAGCTGTTTCGGATCAGCTGTCTCTGAAAAGCACAAGGACTCCACACGTATCGCATTTCTGAACATAGGAAACATTTAGAAGCTACCTCATTAAGAGGCGAGTGTTTGACTATTAATAATTCATCGCTGGTGCCAGTTTCCCATATGTCCAAATGTCCAAAAAGATTTAAGTAATTTAAGTTGTTGTGCATTGGCAAGAAACACTCCCAATGGTTTTAGCACTGATATACAGGAACTCGGTTTAACGTCACATTTGAAAGTCAGTAAATGTGAGGAGGACCGCGTGGCTGGAACTGGCGACCTTTCGATTACAAATCCTGGGCACTACCACTGGACTACTGATTCGCCCCAATTGTCATCAAATCAATCGTGATGTGTTATTTTGTCGACATTGCACCTTAATCTCTAACAAAGAGTGCCTAAATGGTTTACCATATTTTGTGCGTTTAGTGAAAAATAACTTGAGGCATTCTCTCAAATCTAAATTATTGTATTTACCTCAAATTTATAAATGGAAATGATACTGAAAGAAGCGTAACGAAATTTCTATCTAAAATCTACATATGAAAATATTAATATAAGTCGAGAGTTGTTATTAAACAAATCTGGATGGATAGCGATTAAATACAAGTTAACACTTTAATTTCTTTGTGTCTTTTTTCTTTGTTACCATTGTACTCATTGAATGTAGATGTTAAGATTTGTTACAATTGCCTTGATTATAAAATTACGTAAATAGTTTTGGCGGAATGCTGGGTACCGGAAGTGAGACGTTTCAGAAGCGGAAAACAAATAAGTTTTAACAAAGATGGTCATTCAGAGTTTGTGTGAACATATCATAACTTTTCGATAATTGAAGGGCAAAGATATTATAAAAAATATTTCAAAACTGTCAAGTAATAACTCACGACAAATTACGTACTATTTCTATCCGGTTATGAATATGTTCCTGTCAAAATCATAAAAATAGAAAAAAACACATATTAATTTTGTGTCCTTGCTCATAGAAAATTGTTAAATATATGTAAATAAGATTGCCACTTTTCTCCGAAAGAGATTTCCTAGGAAATTTTCTTACCCTGAGTTTAAAGATCCAAAGAGAATGAACGAGAACAAAACGGCCTCTGGAGAGTGGACATTTATTTATATAGCATGTACCGAAACGCTGTAATGTAATGTTGATATCCTAAATTACACGTACGAACGGCTAAAATCATAACTTCAAAAAGCTTTACAACTGCTGCGTGGACATTTTAAAACATTTCGTACAAGTATACAACGGAAGTTTTTGTATTGTGACATGTCGTGATTAAACATTCAATGAATATCCATTGAAGGTCACGATAAACAAACACTTAACACCAGAAGAAGTTAAGCCAAAAGTGTAATTTAACAAGACATCTACAATAAAAGTAATTAGCTGTTGAATGTTACAAAATGTTCCGTATCTTTTTCATTTGCTTTGATGAGGCGGTCTGGCGTCAACGTCCTGTTTAAAACTGCTGTGACCGTTGTATTTATTACACTTCCACTGACCTACCGACCCACAGTGCTGTTCTCTCCCATATGTTTGGTGTCTTCTTTTTCACTAATTTCCAGGAACAGTCTAACCTTTACTTACAAGTGCACACTGATACGCCGTATAGAGCTCCGTACGAGCGCATACTGTTACGCCGTATACAGCTCCGTACGAGTGCACACTGATACGCCGTATACAGCTCCGTACGAGTGCACACTGTTACGCCGTATACAGCTCCGTACGAGTGCACACTGTTACGCCGTATACAGCTCCGTACGAGTGCCCACTGTTACGTCGTATACAGCTCCGTACGAGTGCTTACTGATACGCCGTATACAGCTCCGTACGAGTGCACACTGTAACGTCGTATACAGCTCCGTACGAGTGCAAACTGTTACGCCGTATACAGCTCCGTACGAGTGCACACTGTAACGCCGTATACAGCTCCTTACGAGTGCAAACTGTTATGCCGTATACAGCTCCGTACGAGTGCACACGGATACACCGTATACAGCTCCGTACGAGTGCACACTGACAATACAGCTCCGTACGAGTGCACACTGTAATGCCGCATATAGCTCCGTACGAGTGCACACTGTTACGCCGTATACAGCTCCGTACGAGTGCACACTGTTATGCCGTATACAGCTCCGTACGAGCGCACACTGAAACGCCATATACAGCTCCGTACGAGTGCACACTGATACGCCGTATACAGCTCCGAACGAGTGCACACTGTTACGCCGTATACAACTCCGTACGAATGCACACTGTTACACCGTATACAGCTCCGTTCGAGTGCACACTGATACGCCGTATACAGCTCCGTACGAGTGCACACTGACACGCCGTATACAGCTCCGTACGACTGCACACTGTTATGCCGCATATAGCTCCGTACGAGTGCACACTGATACGCCGTATACAGCTCCGTACGAGTGCACACTGTTATGCCGTATACAGCTCCGTACGAGCGCACACTGATACGCCGTATACAGCTCCGTACGAATGCACACCGATACGTCGTACACAGCTTCCTACGAGCGCACACTGACAAGCCATATACAGCTCCGTACGAGTGCATACTGATACGCCGTATACAGCTCCGTACGAATGCACACTGACATGCCGTATACAGCTCCGTACGAATGCACACTGATACGCCGTATACAGCTCCGTACGAGTGCACACTGATACGCCTTATACAGCTCCGTACGAGTGCACACTGATACGCCGTATACAGCTCCGTACGAGTGCACACTGATACGCCATATACAGCTCCGCCGTATATAGCTCCCCGGGGAGTTTAATCCGTTGCGCCTTAACAGATTAGCTCAACAGGGAGCTGTATTCCTCCTGATTATAAGGTATATAGCTCTCAACGAAGTGGAGCTCTATACGTCAAGATGCCCCATTTTGACGAACACAGCTCCGAGTACCTGAAGGCGTAAAATAGTTATTTACGAATATATGTTTGTATTTTCATGATATCACACAGGATAATTTATTTTGAGTATGTACTGTTCCCTTAAGTCTAACGCAGTGTATAAAGTATATTTGTTCTGTTTTCGTCACTAAAATCATCATCATCTCGCTTTAATTCACCATCCCTGTCTAATACGAGGCTTGTTCCAAATGTAAAGGGGTTCTTATTTTGAGTCAATCATGTTGAGTTTGAAATCACTTCCATTAGTCGGACTAGACGTTACTGTGGACGAGATTTTATTCCAGCGACCATTTAATCTCAGTCTCACCGGCCTGATGTGCAAGTTAAAGAAAACACTTAGTGAATTCATTAAAATGTAAAATGTTCGAAATGTATCGATCCCCCGTGCAAACATCTAGATAAGGACGTAAATGGTCATATTGAACCTGGCTTACTGTGGCCTAAAAGCAAAACATCAATATCTTTTTTTTCAATTTTGGATGATGATGATGACGATGATAATAAAGAATATCGTGATGGGGAGTTCTATTCGTCGAAACGATACATCACTGTATAAAACGATGCAAGTCATTAACGTATAAATCTCCCAGATGCTTTATTTGTTGACATCTAACGAATACAGCTCCCGGGGAGTTATATTCGTTGATACCTAACGAGGAGCTACACCAAGTGTAAAGCGCAACGGGGAGTATACACGGCTGGACCTGTCTACGTCGTAACAATGTACGGATTTTAAAACATACGGCCATTTTTGATTTTCTTTTAATGATATCCAATGTTGCCTTTTAAAAACGCTAATAATCTCATGAAACTTTCTCAATCATCATTTTGGTTACATATTTAAGATTGAAAAGATGTGCCCCGTATTATTTAGTTGGCTTTGAAAACATTGCTTGCATTTAGGCTAAAGGATTTTCAAGATTTAGAAAGGGGAGGGGTTGGGAGAGAGAGAGAGAGAGAGAGAATATCTTGCAAGAATTTATGGCAAGTTCTTAAATGTGTATGTCTGACGTTTGTCTGTTAATCCCTATTTCGTGAAAACAAGTAATCTTATTACTATTTTACTGCGTAACTTTCTTTTAAGAAAGTTCTTTTATCTCACATTGGCCACAGTGATACATATGAACATTTAACTTAATTTTAAAAACATTAGCGCGTAAAATTTATTTGTTTACTCTTTTTATGCTGAATTAAATGCTCCCACCATTTTTTGGAGATATAGATTTGCCCTTGTTTGTCCGTCCGCTGTCCCGATGGTTTGCGTCGCGTGTAACTCCAAACGTATTGCTGCTAGAGCCATGAAACTTTCTAAAAATAGTTGTCAGCAAGTGAACGTAAGCATCTGGGTATTTTAACGCAAATGTATTGGAGATCGGCAGAGTTATGCTCCCTCATTTAGCAAAAAAAAAATTTTTTTAGACTTGTGTCGAGTGTTACTCCAAAAGTATAACTGCTAAAGCCATGAAACTTTCTAGGAACAATTGTCAGCATGTAAACTTATGCACCGGGGTATTTTTTACGCAAATTTATTAGAGAACGACAGAGGTTTGCCCCTGATTAAGCAAAAAAAAGCATTTTCAGACTCCTATATGTTAAGGACAATGTTTATACGCGTCTGTTTTTGTACAGGATTTTTTGTGACAATACAGCGGAATGTGGGGGCATCCGTGTTCTGTGGACACATCTCTGGTTTTATCATTCTGATAAAAGGCTACAGAAATGAAATTTCGTTTGAATTGCATGTATATTTGAACTGAATGTACATGTATTAGAGGTTGTATTATAATATGCTGACCATGAATTGAGTTTGTCGGTTTTGCCAGGTGCCAGGTGTCTACATGTGATGGATGCCAGGATGTTTAGAAGCAACTGGTTTTATGAGTACAAAATCTAAATATGGAGTACCAGTTTAAAAAGCCTTTGTGTTTGATTTTTTGAAATCTTTCGAATGGACTTTTGCTAACATATTTATTTTTGATCGATGAATGAATGAAATAATTATCAATAAAAAATGTTCCGTCATTTCGACAAACGTAAAAAAAATCATTTCGCAGCGTCCTTTATTCATACATCATACATCAAGATTCATTGTTCTGTCTGAAATGTAAGAATTAGTTGTCATAGGAAAAATGAAGCTCCTGAATGCTATGAAATGAATTTCCAAATATAAGAAACATTATGTAAGTCGCATAAAAATACGTTTAGCTATTCGGATATTTATCTAACCTTTCTACTTTCTAGAAACAGTCATTTTGAGTAAAGAAGGGAGTTGGATTCTAAGGCCGTTATTGATTTTAGACGTCCTGATAATTCACACAACGTCAGTTACATCCTTACATACTGGAAAAGATCAGCTTTCCGTTTCAGTACGGTGGAATAATTGTATGAAAAGCAAAATGTGTAGGCATGTTAGATGACGCCTTAAATATTCTATTGAACTGAACTATCATTATGAATATCTTTCGGATGTCGACATTCATGTACACGTAGTGCCGAAGACTAACGGACCGTCATCAGCAACGCCTGTCTGTTACTTGTAATATATACCATGGTAGATACGATAGCTGATTTTAAAAATCCGAGAAGTCAGCTGAGATTTAATACTTTTTATGTTTGTTGTGTGGCCTATTTAGAAATTGAGAATGTAACTATTTTTAGACATTGGTCGTGGGGGTGGGGGGGGGGGGTGTTATGGGCAAATATTTTATACTGCAAGTATAGTAAAGAAAATTATGCACAATTTTCAAATAAGATTTTATTTTCTGTTATTACAAGAACATAAAACACAAGCATTATTTCTTTAAGTTTCGATGGGTTTCTTTTTTTTTATTCACTTGAAATTCCCCATTAAATCTTTTCCATTTCTTTACTAATTATCCAACATTACGAAAACCTGTTGCTTTTTAGAAATTTGCTTAATGTAAGCATTTATGTATAGTTTTCTAGGTTTTATAAACGAGGTGATACACAGATTGTATTTTTGAAAAGAAAAGGGAGACTTCTTTAAAATTGTAATAAATTTTTTATCAATGACAACGCACGAAACACTATTGAAATACACTTACTCAAATCGTCATCAATGTTAAAAGAAATATTTAATACTGATCCCATAGAAGTTTTACTGTCAGTTTCACTTGGAAATTCTATAAACTCCGCCGAAATTCGGTTATTTACAATTGACTAATTTTGCAAATATGGCAATATCGGTTGTTAAATAGGCATTCTTCTCTTCTCTGTGACGCAGCTCTCGTTGGTGACGTATGAAAATGAGGTATGAAATGATCTAAGCGTTCAAAAGCGTCATACAGTACATTTGGTTGTTCAAGCAAAGGAAGTATTCCATTGGTTCGATAGCACCTGAAATAGAATAAAACATATACTAATGAAATATACTTTGAACTACAAAGTTGATGTCTCAGACTTTCGTTCTGGTGCGCTAAATGCGAAAATACGAATTAAATAAATAAAGGTTTATGCCAGCTGATGTAACTAATTCTTTCCCACCGACTCGAAGAAGAAGATATTCGCGTCTGTTGCAAATTACATATTTTATTATTACTGTTTTATAAGTTGTCCAAGTGACGCTCAATATTAGAAAAAAAATGCACTGATGTGTATCCTTAGAAAAAACATTAGCTCTACCTATCGTTTTACCTAAAAAAGCCTATTGTCTTCGAGATTAATGTTCCAGATCTAATGAGTAAAGTTGAATACGGTAAAAATATCTAATGACTCTGTCCAGTAATAAATCAAATTTATTACAATGAAGGAGTGATATATATTGTCATTTACTTATCCCTCAGAAACGAAAACGAGTCTTTGTAACTCCTTATTTACATGATTTTTGAACATTCACTATGTCTCAAACATTTATCTTATCTCTCAAGAGTCTAAGTTCGAAAAGAGAATGTTGTCCTTTATTTTTTTACTTCTACGGCATGATAAAAATGTATTGTTGTTGTTGTTGTTTTCGTTGATTTTTACCTCTACGTTTAAATTATCTGACAGCGTAAAGGCCGTACATGAAATAAAAATCACTAGGGATCTCAACTTCAAACCACTCATAATATGATTAAGAGAAAAGTTTATATTTCTCGTGAAGTTTAAATTTCAGTAAACGTATGTGGAATTTATTTTTTTTTTTTTTTGGACAGTCAGAAACAACGAGAAAATTGTGCACATCAGGTAACAGAACTCTAAAACTAAAAAAAAACACTACATTTAAAGACCCGAAATTATATGAAAACTAAAATATTAGGATTGAATATCAATACTGAAATGATAATTATATTAAGCATTGACATTAAATTATCAGTCAACTGAAACATGGGTGTAAAACTAAAAGTAGGGAAACTCAATGTTGAATTGAATAATGATGAATTTACATTGACATCAGTAAAATAATGTAAAGAAAACGTCGCTTTCACTTACCTCTAAGTAGAAGTATTTGAGCCATGCTTCTGGGATTGAATCCACCCCGTCCGCTCAGCATTCTGCTCATCATCATAGCTCTCATGGCGTCTGAGGAGCCCCCTGCTGCTGCCATAGCCGATGCTCCTCCTCTCCCTGACATTGCAGACATGCCTGGCGGTACCTGAGCAACAGTGATGGCGATAACGCAAATGAAGCAAAACAAAATTACAACTTTCATCTTTTCTGAGATTTTTCTTTGTCTTTTTTGTTAAAGAAATCAAGTTTTTTTTTATCAAATTATGCCTAAAAGGTAGCCACAGCTGTCTAGAGTCAAATCCAAACACGTTGTGACTTCTCAGACGGATAAGGTGGACTGAAACTGGACGGAACGAGTATGAAGGGTTATTGATGTAAACACCTTAAAGATATTAGTCGATTCATTTTTAACCAATCAAAGTATATTGCATATCATTACTGTTTTTTACGTCAGCTCATCGATTGTGGACAATCGGACACTCTGTCCACGATCGAATGTAAAAATATGGCCGGAGGCGTGAGCTATTACAAATGACAGATTGTACTGTACTTTGTTTTTTGACCCATGTTAATGTGTATATTATGGCCAACCTGTCAAACTCTTGCATGATTCTCCCACCAAACGTATCAAAAATGTATCTCTGGCCAGTAGATTTGTCATCGATCACTGTTTTATGTACAAAAATGAACAATGTTTCCTGAGCACGTTTTACGAACGTGTGAGAAATTTGAATATACATGTACTTAGAGATCAGTATATGTTTTACAAGTAATATAGTCTTAGTATTGAGTAAAAGGACAAAGAACTCAAACTTTGGATAAGTAACTTGAAGTATGTTTCATGGTATTTTATGCGCCTTACCTTCTTAGATATTGAAAAATATCAAATTAAAAGAAAGTGATACTGTCGGGATGACCTTTTGTAAACATTTATTTGGCTTGATGGTAAGTGTCTACACAAAACAATTTAATAGAACAGAAGTCGTGAAACTAAAACCCTTTCCAGATATACTGAAAATTAAACAGAGAGAAACATCCCTGATTCTTTTGCATGCTCATTGTATAGCACTGATACATTGGACCTCGGTTTAACGTCTCATCCGAAAGACTTTTAGTAATGTTAGTAGAGGAGCGAAAGATTGAACTCGGGACCCCTGGTTTACCAGTCCAGCGCGTTACCACTGGACCACTGATCCGCTCCTAATTACAAACTATCAAGTTTGTTTGTACATTTTAATGCAAGTTTCCGCTTTAATGCACTGCTGAAGTTGGATTTGGAGTCAAAATTATGTATTCATGAATAAAATATTTTCTGTTACACCTATTGCTACTAAACATCCAAAAGGCGCATCAGCACCTTGTTATAGAATTTGAAGAAAAAGTGTTTTGTTTATTCTTAAATGTTCACAACTCTATGAAAGTACTAACATATCAATGTTAACTTATAATAGATAAAAAAAAACATTTTGTTAACATATAATCATGAGACCCTTCTATTTTTTTCTAGAAAATTTTACTGTTTCACCTGCACGTAAATGGGCGCAATAAAACAAAATATTTGTCGTCAACTAAAATGCCTACCCGAATTAGAAATATAGCATTTATGTACATGATAGAATCAGGGTACAAAGTACAGAACGTTGTAGCACTCCCATACTGAACATTTTTTGCTACGATTATCTGGGTGATACTTAATCCATTGTCTTGCTCTTTACGTGAATCTAGAGTTTAGACCTTTAGAAGGATTCTTTTAAATTGTGCCGCACTTCTTCTCGACGTGACGTCTTACAACGTCATTTTGCAATTTTCTGTCAATCTAGCCTTGTATAACTGTGCAGTATCGTGTATCAGCGTGCCAGGATTTGGTTCAGAAACGAGACAACAACTGGACGGTTAACCCCGTTTATGTAACGCTGGGTATTAAGAATGCCAGAAATTACGATCAGGTTTGTTTTTCTTCCACCCATTATCCCTTCTCGAACCATTACATTGCCTCTACCAAACATCTCCCGCTCTAGCAAGCAATTTTTGGCGAAACGTTCACCTTCGCGGCGAAAAAACCGCGTATTCTGCCACGGCAACGCTCAGATTGAAACTGGACTCATCTGTAAACAAGACCCTTGCCTATTGGGCTCGAGTCCAACGAAGATTACGAATGCAAGGATTAATAATGATTCACAACAGTTTTTCACAATATGCCAAACTTGATAATGGTGCTTGTAGCCTTAGATGAGTTAATGTAATAACACACGTTTTGTATAGAGTTTGCGTAAATTGGTCACGGACAAATAACACTTGAAATTCGTGAAGCTCAACTTGCACGCGCAAAATGGTGTCTGCACTTAGGAAACGCGTAAAATGTAAAGCAAATAATGCAGCAGGTATATGGGTATATGTTTATGAATACTTATCCTTGAAAAATTCATTCATGTGTACAAACTCGCTTAATAAATATTGCGACAATAAAAGCGTTCAGTTTCAGTTTTTTTTTTCTCGACCAAAAACGAACCTGTCATCCTCGGGTTTGGATATCCCGATCTTCAACCACCCCCGATGATAGATTCTATTAGTGATTTACTAGTTTTAAAAGACTCAGTGTCATGAGTTACTATTTAGTGTTACTTAATACGTCCTTATAAATGTAAGAAACTAGTGAAAGAAATTCAAAAAATATGATTAAAAATAATAAGATAGCAAGAATGATATAATAAAGAAAACATGATGAAATGCTATAAATGAAATAATAAAAAAAAAGTAACCTAGTTTCTAGAACATTTTATTCTATCTGTGATTGATGCATTTTTTAAAAAGATTCTTAATGTAAACATTTCCAAAATTTCTTAATACTCCGTTTTGCCTCCATGACCATCATGAGTCGGGCACATTCTACAGTTTTATTTATTGCATGTGTACTAGGCTTTTAATAGTTTGTATTTCAAACTTGAGAATTAATATGCCAAAATGTGACCATTTTTAATATTAGGAAATAAAGTAATGCTTAAGCAAACATTTCTGAAATTGTCATGTCAAACACATCTAGGATAGATAAATTTTAACTAAATTTTAAACGTTAACGTTATAACTGTTTTTACTTTTAGCTGTAAGTTTGTGTTATTTGTCCCTAGCCTGATGGCTAGACCATAAACTGGCAACAAACAGCTGTTACTTCAGTACTTATGTTATGTTTTAGGTCCAACATTCTGTTACAAGGAAGGATTGGCAGTTTTAGGGCAGAGTCACTTTGTTCCTTCATCTGTATAATTAGAATATGAACACCACTGGTGTCTTGGCTTATAATGCCTTTGTCTCCTTGCTTTGTACTAATAACATGAACGTCGCAGTAAATTGAATATTTACAAATTGCTTACTAGAGGGTGTGCCCATTAAAGAAATATATGTTGCTTGCTTTTTGGCAAATGACGTCAGAATATTGTTAATCTACATGTGATATGTGCTCACAAATATGTCAAACGTCGGTAAGCGTAGCCAAAACTTGTTCAAGCATTTGATAAAATACGTGAGTAGGGACGCCGTCAGTGGTAAACAACTAGTTTTGTAATGATTCATGGTATACAACTGTTACAGTTTTTGCCACTACAAAGTGCTATTTTTTAACCGCTAAAACGTATGTTCATCCCGAAATATTATTATCTTTCCTCTGTGACACTGTCTTAACGATGTTAAAGTCACATATAGTCACAGAGGAGGTCGTCTCGTAACTCCTGTTATGTCGGGTTGTAAGATTTGTTAAAAACACACTAACTCTCTCAGTGTTTATCTGGACTAAAAACCTCCCCCCCCCCGCTCCCCCCAAAAAATGATGCAAAAACAACTCTATATAAACACTAATATAGATGCATTATGTTTATCTTTTTACTTAGAAGTTTTTACTGACACATTGACATTGGGCAAAATAATAAATAATTCAATTTCATCACATTCCCATGATTTCATAGAAAACACACATGCCTCTTTGAATATGTAAAAATTCCCTCGCTTCTATCATATGGAACATATGAATGATTGAATGAGTCAACAATTTTCACAACAGTAATCTGTAAACGGCGTGGTGGGAAAGTTCTACAAATTTTATTTCTTGAACAATTTATTTAGGATACACATGTCCACCCTATTACTTGGATCTTTTGACGAACCTATAAAAACAAAAGTCAGCTTACTGCAGAAAAGATTAACCAGATTTATTCTGTACATAAACACATCTTTGTGCTCTTTAGACCAGACGAAAATAATTTCAAAAGAGCGTTGGTTAACAACTTAATTCATTATGTTGAAGAAAATGGGCAGCAAAATTGTTAGACTATATGTACATAAGATGGGGCATAACCGCATTGTGACAAAAGACGTGTTGTTCGTAACGTATTTCCCTCCCTTTATTTGAAATAGATACTATCGTTCTTTATAAATGCCAACCGGATAGATCCCGTATAAGACCTAGAGTGACACCATTTTAGACCTGACATGTGTTGGTAACAATTGTAAATGCTACGTCGTACTTTCAATGCATTCGACATTCTGATTTGGAATCACTTTAATTTTGATTGTTGTACTAGAACAGATGAAATTATTCAAACTAAGTGCACAAAGAGAAATAACTTTGGGTTATTTTCGTTGGTTTTTTGCAAGATAAAACATTTTATTTTATGCCTACCATTTAAATATAGGGAAATATCAGTGAGATAAAAGTGATAATCCACTGTTTTGAATCAGTGAAATTACCATTTTGATAATCCACTGTTTGTGCCGGAACTACTTTTTTTATCAAGGGAAATACAAGAGAATCCGCTGTATTTCAGACAGTGACAGCGAGTGAAATTTATTTACCTTGTTAAATCCAGTTATAATATTGAATTCCTGAGCCTAACTAGTTGTGAACAATGATGAAATTCGCCATAAATTATTTAAAATGTCTGATTTGTTTACATAACTCACATGGACAATATCCAATATGGCCGACTTTCAATTCAATTGATTGAATATTACTCGGTATTAATCCGCTTTTATAATTAAAGTATGTATGGCTAAAATTCAATAAATATTAATAAACTGTGTAGAGAAAAATAAATGTTATTTGATGAAAGTGTATTCAGTTTATTTCAGCAGAAGTAAAGTTATCATATGTATTGGAGATTGTCTGCACTTTTTTGTGCGGAGTAATGGTTTGACCAAAGTACGCATTAACTGATTTGGGGCTCACCATGGGGAATTTATTGAAGGCCCTGAGTAAAAATGTCATAAAATACCCATTTTTGACGTGTTGGCATAAAATAAAAAGAAAATTTGTTTGTTTTTAGTGGAAGATGGGAATTTATTTCATCTCGTGAACACCATATGTTTATATATAAATTATTATTATTTATAATATCACATATGGTGTTCACTCGATGAAATAAATTCTCATCTTCCACAAAAACAAACAAATATCCTCTATTTGTTTTCTTGAAAAGTTCAAGTAAAGCTTCATGCTGCTGTTTCTAATCAGAGTTTCACGTAACTGTAACACGATTTGGCCAGCAGATCAAATGTATTGTAATAAGGACAAAAACTGGAAGTTGTGTATTTTCAACAACTTAACGAGAACTTTTAACTCCAGATTCACGTGAAGAGCAATCAATGGATTAAATATTACTCACTAGATAATTGCAGCAAACAGTGTTTAATATTGGAGTATTATAACATTTTGTTCTTTGTACACTGAAATTCTCATCATGTACACGAATGCTGTATTTCTCTATTTCAGAAGTACTGTTCGCAGTGCAACAGACAATTTTTTTGTGCTTATTTCTGAGCATGTAAAACAGTAACATTCTCCAGAATAGTTAAAGGGTCACATGGTTCTAAATTTTCAGAACTGTTTCTAATCTATCAAAAGTTAACCTTGCTTAAATTGTTGCACTTTTCATTCCGAAACGCTGTCAGCTGAATTCTAGCACAACATTCAAACTTCAAGTGATTCGAAATTTGCATGTCATCTGTCGTGCCAGCAAAATATTTAAACACAACTGAATCAAATTCGAATGTCAATTGTAGTACTTGCAAAACGAGTTGTTTCAAACTTAATTGTGTAGTCCATTATAAGCGATAATGTTGGTGTGGACGCGAATGATATTGGACAAGAACCCATTTAAGTCAGTCCAATTTGGTAAGAAATTACATTAAATATAATATATAGATGGCATTGATAATAGTATCCTGAGCATTTAAAAGAAAAAGATATTTTTTCCTTGTCATTTCATGATAACATAACATATTGAAGTTGTAATAAGTATGTCTCTAAAAGCTCTTTAAATAAATATCAAAACAGAATGGTTTGTATGGTATTATAGAAAGGAGTCCAACAAATAAGTTAATCAAGTTAGATTATGAAAATGAATATATACTGTTCACAAAAAGTAGGGGATATATTATTATTTTGTTAGGATATGGGAAACCTACTCTTTATAGGCAACCATCATGTATATCTTTTCAATGGTTGTTCATGTTTAGATAGCGCGGTTACTAAAGTATAGAAATCGCGTTCAAATTTGTGCTGCACGTGCAACTTTAAGACATGAGGGGTAGCACGCGGATTTTAACATTGACCGAAATCATGGTAACTGGGACTTCAGCTGGGCAAAACTTTCAGAATATTGTGTTGTGTAGATGTCGAACACAAATTCACAATCAAATTTGCAATTGGAATTATGAGACGTCTAACGGAACGTCAACGTTGGCGGACCATTTGTATTGCTCCAGACCGGAAGTACACAAGTCCAGGCTGCTGCTGACTTGAATGTTTCACAGTCCGTTGTCTGTTGATTGTTGTCACGCTATCAAACAACTGGTGACGTAATTGATATCCAAAGAAGTGGACGTTGAGGATCTACTAACGTCCGAGACGACCGCTATTTCAGTCAAATACTTAAAGCGACTGACTCACAGATGGGCCGACGATGAAAAAAAAAGGTTTATAAATCTGGAAATTTTAGCTGTTATTGTGAAGAACATAATTAAATTAAGTTATTCACCTATTTTTGTTTTACATCAACCTGTGAAGATTTACACAGTTTTATCGGTAGAAAATTTACCCCGTTAGTAACGGGGTAAATACTAGTGAGATGTCTTGTCTCTTTGGCTCATGTAGATCGTCGCTATATATTTTACTGACCGAAGAGAATCGGTTCGAATCCCGGTAGATGCAGAACTTTTTTTCAGTTTTCATGGTGTATAGAAACATAACATTATGTTTGTTTGTTTTTTTTGTAGTATATTAACTTCTCTTCAATTTTAAAGAAAGAAAAATATGCAGTTAAATTCTGTGAGTCCGCCACTTAAAAACACATATATTCAAACTGTTTTCTTAATTAGGACTGACAAATGTTTATTTTTCCCAGGCTATGCATCTGTTGATTATTTTTTCAAAGATATTGTATATATGCTGTTCTGTGAAGAGCAATCGAATATTTATACATTTTGCGCTATATAAATGTGTTTGTATTTGACGTTGGTCAGTCCATTACGTCAATGACCTCCCGATAAAGGCAGTCCATGGCTAGCATAGAAAAGGGCAGCTAAATTTATTCAAGTTTATATGCAAATAAAAAGGGACATAATCGCATTGTGACAGATAACTTGTTGTTTAACTCGTTATTCCCTCCCTTTATTTGGCAGGTGGTTAAATTAAATAATAATGCTGCTTCAGTATCATTCTTTAAAAATTGCTACCGGATAGGCCTCCGGATAGACCTACAGTAACACCATTTTAGACCTAACTTGTGTTGGTGACAATTGCTTAGACGACCATGGTCTGCTACCATTATAGACCATGATCTGCTACTATTATAGACCATTGTTTGCTACAATTATAGACCATGGTCTGCTACTGGTATAGACCATGGTCTGCTACCGTTATAGACCATGGTCTGCTACCGTTATAGACCATGGCCAATACATCACTTTTAGCTCTATAGATGGCATCGACAATAGTATCTTAATTATTCAAAAGAATAAAGACAATTAATTTTGTTCTTGTCATTTCATGATAACATGACAAACTGAAGTTGTAATAAGTATGGTTCTAACGCTGTATATACGGCGCAGGCAAATTGTCCTGTTCAACTTCTAAGGCTGTTGCAAGGTCATTTACTGTGTTTATTACATAATTTGTTCAAATTCGTCCCGCACGTGCTCTGTATGGTTAAAGTCAGGACTGTTCACAGACCAGTCTAAGATTTTGACGTTACGAGCCGCCAAAAACTGTCGAGTTGCTGCAGCCGTATGGGGAGGGGCGTTATCGTGCATGAGGGTGACCATGGCGCTGAATGAAAGGAGCAGCCTCTGCTGCAAGGACATCGTTGATGTAAGTCTGGGCAGTGATGTTTCTATCCATCAGGATGAAGCGAGCCTTGTTACCACTCATTATCACACCCCAGACTAAGACTTAACCGCTTCAAAAACGGTCCCCCCTCAATGACGCACGCATCGGCAAACGCTCTCCCCGACGGCGGTAAACCGGAACTGGTTCCTTATTCTTTATTCGACTTGAACATTTTTTTCAAAATATTTAGATGCAGATGCTTTATGTAGTGATTTTGATGATTGATCCTTGCAATTCTATGCTGATTTATAAAACAATCGATTGCAATTGCAGCATTTCTCTGCGTGCCTTTTTCTGTTTCTTTTTCGTATTTGAACAAGGAATAAGGAACTGGTTCCCTACTCCTTCTTCGTTTTGTACATTTTTTCATGTTTTCGCGTCGCCGCTGCTTTAATGATATTTGTGGTGATTGATATTTTTATTTGCAGATGTTTTTTAATCAACTGAAGTTTTCAGTTTCGTTTTTGCATGTGTTATATCTTCTGTTCCTTTTTCAGTTTTTTTCGGTGTATTTCTCGGTTGCTGTTCAACCATAAATATGCTTTCTGATAAATTCTTCTTCAACTGTTCCTTATTCAGATTTGAAAAAGGAATAAGGAACTTACTTTATATACATTGATAGATAGACTATTTGATAACAATTATAAGAGTTTTATGAAATAATTCTCAGCATAGCAACCCTTACAGGTACTGATACGCGGAATAATATATTTGTATTAAGCTTTTACAAAATGATAAGACATCGTATCAAGTTTTGTGAAAAATGGTTTTTACAAGTCTTCAAAAAATTTATTTACCTATCTAATCATTTATTTAATTTTCTAACTTTTTTATTCTTTTAATTGTTTAATCACGGGTTAAACATGTATCATAGAAAGGGTGCATATTTTGATGCACCATATTAAAGCTTCAGTTAATTTAACTCTATTAAAGAGACAATTTAACCCTTGGCCTGCTAAGTACCTGAAATTGACTCGTCCATCTTTGAATTTGGACAGATCCATTAATTGTTTACAGGTGTGCACGGATGTGCAGGCTGATCTTGGTCTGCACTAGTCGCAAAGGCAAACACAATTGCCGCCTGCAGGAGAAGGGTTAAACAAACAAAAAATCTCAAGATATGACAAATATTTAGTTCACACCTCAAGAAAAGAAATTCAGTCTAACTCTTACTAAAGTTAATTAAATGTGTTTAAACCACATAATTTTTAAAAGCAAAAAGAAAGTAAAGAATGTATTGAAAATTATTTTGTCTGTTTATTCAATTTGTAGACAATTAATTCTGTCTTTTTTTTACTTCCCTTGAACGTTTTCGACCCCTCCCCCCCCCCCACACCCCACTTACTATTAACCGTGTTTGGCTAATGTTTCTATTAGTAGGGCTTGATTTAGTAATGGCAACACCTAAAACGAAATGTGGTTAAACAAAAATTAACTCTGCTAATAGGTTTTTGCACAAAAACTGTCACGAAACTCAATCAAAGCTATTTATATTTTTGTAATGTACTGTCACACAGTGAATTAAAGTAAAACATATTTCACGTTTGATATGCTGATAAATTACTCGCGGTATAACTCAGATAGACAAAAACATGACATCTTGGCTTTTAAAATGAGAACAAAAAATTAGGAAAAAAGTATGAAAAAAATCATTTGCAAGTTTATTTAACAATTTATCAACATGAATTTTAAGACATTTTTTAAAAGTATTCTTGTTTAAATATGGCTACTACGAAACACCCAAAGCTTGTAACACTTGCTAAAATAGAAATGGGCGTACTCCTTTCTTTATTTTACAAGTGAATCTAGCCATTTAAGAGGATTGCAAAAAAAAACCATTAGTTTTATGAGGTTTTGGAAACCAAAAGAAGATCCAGCCAGTGAAAGAGAAATCAGAATGCATACGTTCTGGCTAGATTAGAAAACAATAACTATCTGATACCATAGTTCACCTGTCAACATGAATGATGATACTTAGGACAACCAAGGTGATTTTAGCCAAGCAGTCTAAACTGTTGTGCACAACGGTTGGAAACTAGGTCAAGCCAAAGTAAGCTATATATTTAAAATATAATTTAGGCAGGTATTCCTTAAGTTTAGAAATTAAAAGAAGATATATAGATATTTCAATAGATAACACAATTCACTGCTCTAAAATCCAAACGAGAAACGTAAGATGAATGATGCAGTTTTATGAAGCTTCCATGTGTTCAAGAAGTTTAACAAGTACATTATTCCCCCCTTGAAGAAACAAATATATCGTATAAATAACAAAAATAAACACTTAAAAAGCCATACATCTACAACGTGGTTAAATGTAGATTTGAAGTTGTTTTGTAAACTAGCTTCTTTTATGTAGCTGCTTGGTCGTCGTAGCAATTGCAGCCTTGTACTGGTTGTGGATTTCGATTTCACTTCTTTAAATTTTCAGAATCAATGTTGATAAAAATTCTAAATTGACATCAAGGGCTTCAGGTTGTAAAAACAGATGACATTCCAAACGAAGTCAACTAAAACAATTATACCAAGACTCAAACAGCTTTTCCTCAAAAGAAAAAGAAAAAAACCTATAGTTGACAGTCTCCTGCTTGGCTCTCAGACCGAAGCAAATTTAAAATCAAATTATAGATTCTCTAATTTTTCTATATCGGTCAACTACCATATATGTTAGACTTGCTTTCAGCTGCTGATTGTCAAAGACAGACGCTCTTCATAAAAAACAGTCATACATTTGATCAAATTCATAGATAAGTTCATTACCATATCGTTAATCGAACAAAATTCGATTTCGTCCAATTTATAAGGCTTTCTGTTTCTGTTTCTAAATTACCAACGTTACTTTACGACATTGTAGGCAATTTGGTCTTTGCAGAAGATTAGTAAAATGATTTTTGTAGAGGAAATTAAAACATTTAACATTGTTAGCTTATATGTAAACGTTTAACTTATAAATACATATACTGATTGGTTTTTAATCTTCATGTTTGTACAAATTTCATCAAATTTTATGTTATTTTACTTTCCCAGTTTTTGTAAACTGGCATCAAAAACTTAATATTTAATTTCTTATCATTTACGTAAGGAAGTTTGCGTATTCTTTAGACTGTAATTATATAAATGCATTATTCTATTCTTAGAGACAAAAGTTCAACTGGGTAAAAACTCCTTTTTTCATGAAATTGTAGAAAAAAATATTGCTTCTAAACGTAGACAGATGAAGAAGTCCGTATTTTGTCATTTAAAACATATTAAAACATTACAAAAGTCAAGACTTCATTTAAAACGTAGGCGTGTAAGCAAAATAGTGCATTAACGTCACTTTGAATGTTCTATACATTTTTAATTACATGTTGTTCTTTCGCCGTTTCTCGGTTATGTTATATTTTGTAAGATGCTATCATTTTTCTACACAGTTTTATACTACACTAAAAAGAAATAATTAGCATGAACAATTGACAGTGGGAATATGAGCTGTTTAAAGGACAGACCCCTTGTTAGGATCATAGTTTTCATAATCTGTTCTTCAAAGTATCTCTTTTGGGTGTCTGTGGAATGGTACAGCTATAGCCGGGAAAATGGGATATTATTAATTAATAAATTAATTAATTACATTTTTTATTTATTCATTCATTTTTCTCAGACATACCTCTCTATGTCAGAACAAACATATACAAAGCACATTTACCAGGAATACATAACTGCAACCCGAATGGACTTTTATCTAACTGTCAAACGTATACGTATATATGTATTCATACCGACCCCACTTCCAAAACTGTACATTGATATTCATAAATACATCATGCAAACAAGATCTAAGCCTTATTCTTTCAAAACAAAAAAGAAGAGGGCCATGGTGGCCCTAGATTGCTCACCTGAATACCTTGCCTTTGGGTCAGCTGTTGAGCAAACATCAGAAGAGTTTTTAAGATTTGCCCTATAAAAAACTATATGAATTCAAGTGACCCTTAGGGTAAAGCCAATTATCACTCAAGGGGCACAATTTGAACATACTTAGTAGATGACCGTTAGCTGATGCTCCATTAAAAATATCTAAGTTCTAGGCCTTGTGGTTTCAGACAAGAAGATTTTCAAAGTTTTCCCTATATAAGCCTATGTAAAATCAATTGACCCCCGGGGCCAGAACAAATTTGACCCCAAGGGCATAATTTGAACAAACTTGGTAGAGGTCCACTAGACAATGCTACATACCACTCTTAAGGCTCAGGGCCTTGTGGTTTCAGACAACAAGATTTTCAAAGTTTTCCCTATATGAGCCTATGTAAAATCAATTGACCCCAAGGGCAGGGCCAAATTTGACCCCAGGGGTAAAATTTGAACAAACTTGTTAGAGGTCCATTAGACAATGCTACATACCAAATCTTAAGGCTCAGGGCCTTGTTGTTTTAGAAAAGAAGATTTTCAACGTGTTTCCTTTTTGTTGCCATAGCAACCAAAGTTCTTGACAGAATTCAATTCTTTGAACAATTTTGGTAGAGCTTCATGCAAGAATATCTCAAGCATGTTTCGTCAAAGTTGGCTTAGCGGTTTAGGAGGAGAAGTCGTTCAAGTCAAATTGTTGACGACGGACGCCGGACAATCAATGATCCCAAAAGCTCACCCTTGACCACTTTGTGCTCAGGTGATGTCAGCTAAAACAATGGTATCGAAAAAAAAACATTTATGAAGTATTTGTGCTAATTTCTTAATCTGATAAACTAAAGATCATTTTTGTAGCCTTTATATGTTACTCTACGATTGTGGCGGCGTGGCCAAGTGGTTAACGCGTCGGACTAGTAGTCAAAGGACTGCTAGCCACACGGGTTCAAACCCGGTCAGGGGCAATCAGTTGTTTCCTAAACCAAGAAACTTTACACCCATTGCTTAGTACTGGTTAGTTCCAGGAACGGATTCGAGAGTGTGTTCAAAGCTTTCTACACAATCGAACTAAACTAAAATTTGGTATAAACTAAACTACGATACCATACTGTTTAGTCCGTGTTGCACATGGAGTATTCAGAGTTATATATATATTTATTTACACACTATTTGGGTTCCCATTTTTGTTCCTTGGACTTTTGATATAAAGGCCCACAGTGACAATGGAAATCGGAGATATTCTCTTTTTGTGATTTCTGAAGTGTATGGTTTCAACCTATTTCATTTTATTTAAAGAAACTATTTCAATATATGCACAACTGTTCTGATGCTCATAAAAAGCCTTGGATGTCGTTACCAATGTGCGACCTTCAAAACTATCCTCATCAGGAGGACATGATTTAGTCATGGCAACACATTATAACCAATTGTGGTTAAATAAAAATTATCTTTGCATGTTAGATTTTGCACGAAAATATCACGAAACATACAAATATCCATTTGTTTTTTGAGGTTGTTCTGTCAGTAAATTAAATGTAAAGCCTACCTCTTGTCGGACAGGCTGATGAATTGCAAACAATATCACATAGTTTAGCAAACATATTTACAAATGAAGCTGTACTGAAAAACAAAATGTGGAAAAAAACATTTATGTACAGAGTTTTTTCTCTAAACGATTTATCATAATAAATTATTCTAAGCCGGCTTTGAGAGTATGTTTTAGTGTTAAATATTCTGTAGATACAAGCAAGCGTCTTTCTTGACCTAAAAATGAAACCGCAAATTATATATTATCCCCATTTTTATTCATCCGTAGGTAAATGATCGCGAAGATAAAGAATAAGTTTTACATTTTTGGAGGGAAAAAAACAAAAACAAATCTACATATATTATAACATAAAGACCTATAAACAATTGCAGAACAGAACTAAGCACCGCTCTAAATCCTGATTAGACAACTATGATGATACTTTGAAAGATAACTTTGTATTCATGTGGGCTATGAGTGGAAAAAACAAGCATTCTTTAAACGTGTTTAGACGCAAGCAGTTTCACGTGTCATTTTTTGTCCCGAGTCGACCAGTTGCGGAGCAGTCTGTTCATTTGCTGAAATTTGGCAGTTGTACATTACTCATGGCAAAAGCATTGTTTAAGAAGTACTCTTAACTCTATTTGTGAAAAAATAATTCATTTGTTGTTGTTGTTTTGTTGTTGCAAAAATATACATTATTTTGACAACTTTAGGGTTTGCTCGTTTTATCTGGAAAAAAAATGTTGTTCTTTAAGTTTTTTCTGGTCGCCATTCGCTTTGTGTTGTTAAAATTGTTTATTCTTTGTAATTCACATATACCTTTGGCAAAGATAATAGATGCATCAAAGGTGCAGTTGATATATGCGACTTCAAGACGTTTAAATGCACATAATATTTTTGTAAATGTCTGTCTTGTTTTGTTAATTTATTTTGCAAAAACCAACCGTGTCACTGTAAGTGCTTGACGAACGGTTATATGTAAGAAAATAGACGCAGAACACAAGGAATAAATTGTAACGTAACAACTTTACTTACGGTCCGTCTCAACTTAACAACTAAGTTCAACATAGTGATATTTTGATACGTTCAATGTTTCAGAGGTGGGCTCAAAGGTATGCGATGGAAAAAAACACAATTATGTTTTCTGTCATTTTCAAATAACCTTTGTCCCTGCATAAATTGCCTCGTTTACGAAAATCTCTTTACGGCGTAAAACGATTTTGGTGATTTAGTAAGGCGAAACACCTTACACAGAAACAAAAAAAGGAAATATAGTCGGTAAACAAAGAAACCTTATGTATGTGGAGAGCATTGTTACTTTAAAATAAATTATGTTCAGTTTATGAATAAAAACGCAATTTTTTTGTCTTTTTCAAAAAAAGCAAACAAATGTTTTATGTTTCTTTTGGTAAAGTCTTTTTATGAGAACTGCTTCAGCTAGTCTGTTGAACTTAGTGTGCAGATTAAAAAGTTAGATATTCAAGACTGAATCTGTGATGCCTATAACAGTTGTATTTGGTTAGCGAGCAATATTCGAGTTTCCTTTCGTTTTTTTTTAAATACCGCCTTTTTTTACCGCCAGCTGACATTTCTAAGATTTGTGAAGTTAGCGGCCTAGCGGCCTGGCGGCGTGAAGTTAGCGGCCTGGCGGCGTGAAGTTAGCGGCCTAGCGGCCTGGCGGCGTGAAGTTAGCGGCCTAGCGGCTGCCTTTATCACAATTATGGTTGATCTTAAAAACGGATTGAAATCTATTTTTACAGCATATAATGTAAATTGCAGGGGTGTATAAGAAAGTTATCGACATGATTTAGCTTTTATTTTTTAAAATAAATTATTTAACAAAGTTCTAGCTTATCTGCAAAGACGACTCGGAATCTCTTTGTACATTTACTCCCATGTACTCTTTGTAAATTACATTTCAGTTAATGATTAAGTAAAATATCAACAAGAACTAGCTTTGATTTTTTTTAACTTTTCGAAGCCTGGCGGCCTAGCGGCCTGGCGGCCTAAACTTAAAATTTATCATAATTTATGTTTATCTTAAAAACGTCTTGAAATCGATTTTTTCAGCATGCTAACTTCACGCCGCCAGGCCGCTAGGCCGCCAGGCCGCTAACTTCACGCCGCCAGGCCGCTAGGCCGCCAGGCCGCTAACTTCACGCCGCCAGGCCGCTAGGCCGCTAGGCCGCTAACTTCACAAATCTACATTTCTATTGTACAAAGACTGTCAAAATGGTAAATGAAATAAATATATAGCATTTACTACCGTAAACGGGGTGTCTGTTAATTAAGTATTTATTAAATAATCGATATTTGTAGATAGTTACTAATTTTGGCGATTTCAACTATAATAATGATCTACTTAGAAAATGTTATACTGAATTGTGAAATTGAAACACTCAAACGCTTTAGTAAGAAAATGACATACTGAATTGTGAAATTGAAACTCTCAAACGCTTTAGTAAGAAAATGACATACTGAATTGTGAAATTGAAACACTCAAACGCTTTAGTAAGAAAATGACATACTGAATTGTGAAATTGAAACACTCAAACGCTTTAGCAAGGAAAGGAAAGACTGAATTGTGAAATTGAAACTCTCAAACGCTTTAGTAAGAAAATGACATACTGAATTGTGAAATTGAAACACTCGAACGCTTTAGAAAGAAAATGACATACTGAATTGTGAAATTGAAACACTCAAACGCTTTAGTAAGAAAATGACATACTGAATTGTGAAATTGAAACACTCAAACGCTTTATTGTGAAATTGAAACACTCAAACGCTTTAGTAAGAAAATGACATACTGAATTGTGAAATTGAAACTCTCAAACGCTTTAGTAAGAAAATGACATACTGAATTGTGAAATTGAAACACTCGAACGCTTTAGAAAGAAAAGGACATACTGAATTGTGAAATTGAAACACTCAAACGCTTTAGCAAGGAAAGGACATACTGAATTGTGAAATTGAAACACTCAAACGCTTTAGAAAGAAAAGGACATACTGAATTGTGAAATTGAAACACTCAAACGCTTTAGATAGAAAATGACATACTGAATTGTGAAATTGAAACACTCAAACGCTTTAGATAGAAAATGACATACTGAATTGTGAAATTGAAACACTCAAACGCTTTAGATAGAAAATGACATACTGAATTGTGAAATTGAAACTCTCAAACGCTTTAGATAGAAAATGACATACTGAATTGTGAAATTGAAACTCTCAAACGCTTTAGATAGAAAATGACATACTGAATTGTGAAATTGAAACACTCAAACGCTTTAGAAAGAAAAGGACATACTGAATTGTGAAATTGAAACACTCAAACGCTTTAGTAAGAAAATGACATACTGAATTGTGAAATTGAAACACTCAAACGCTTTAGCAAGAAAAGGAAATACTTGAAAACAAACATCTGCTTGATCTGCTGTTAATGAAATACTATGATGCTACTTGAATATAGAAGTAAAATATTTGTTTATATTTTAGAGATCCATTGAGAGCTTTATACAAAATATATAAATAAATAAATAAAAAAAGAACGTCTGACAGGGATATCATATTGTTGACCATTTTAATCTAGGTACAAGCTCTATAAAAATCAAATTCAGTCATTATTAATATGTGATCTAAAATACTAGAATAAGAGTTAGCGAATTCAGGTATATATATATATATATATATATATATATATATATATATATATATATATATATATATATATATATATATATATATTTATTGCTTTTGAGTTGTTCCCCTTAGAATATTATTTTTAGAATATTCGTTTATTTCCTCTTGAACTTGTCAACTCTCTTTATTAATAAGCCACCTTCATGTTTGTCCAAATTGAGGGATGTAATAACTAACAACAACATCTTAAAACTAATTGTGGGTTGGTAAGAACCTACATTGAAAGATTGTTTTTGTATGTAAGAAATGCCACCCATTTATATCTGTACAGTTTACTGTCACATGCATGCATCAAAATATATGCTTTTCTCATATCAGATTTGTTTATAAATATATAACCAACGCTATCAAGTAGAGTGCTATGTTTATATACGAGTAAATATAAAAAGATCTTCTCCGTATATCACTTAATAGTCACAAGATAGCACTAACTTGCACATATTTTTGTGACAGGCATAAGTAGTGCGTAGAGCGCTTTTTATTTTTTTCTAAGATGACAAACTTCAAGAGTGAAAATAATGAATGCAGTCATTCTGGTTCGCAATTACAGGAATGTTTGAAAATTACTGACAGACTTGTGGAGTCATTCATCATTAAATAAAACACATCAAAAGAAAAAAAAGTGAAATGATTTTCAAAACAAAAACAATGTGTTTCTTTCATCTATGCATGGAAACTAATAAATTCTAGGGTTTTGGATTACGTATACATACGCTGTTATATCGCTAATTGTTGTCATTTCTGTTTTTTCATCCCTGCATGGGGCGTAAAAGAAAGAATGATAATCAATGTGAGAGTGTTAACACATCCTGATTCACGTTGTATCTAAACGCAGAAAAGAAGAGAGTCGTTTGTAACTAACACATATTAACTTGTAAATAAAAATTCTCGTTTCTTTTATATGTTTGAAATAAAATTAAAGCCATTTGACAAGCATAATCTTTAAAATTTTAAAGAAATCCACTGATTAAAATCGCAGTTAAAGCGCACAGACCTCTTTACCATACCACTTAAACAACTGATTTCATTCTTAACCTTGGTCTGATGTATAAAAAGAACAACATTGCACAAATGTCATTTTGAAATAATGAAATATTGCACCTTGACCGTTTGCATCCATAGAAACACAGTAAATATACTTTATTGCAGCACAGATATACCATAATTTAATAGTTTCGTATATCAACATTAAGGAGAAAATGTATCAGTGCAATTTTCCAGGAATTTTCCATCAAACTGTACAGAAATGTTTCTTGTATTCCCTTTCTCTAAAATTGCTCAAACGGTTCTTCTCTGTTGCACATAACGGTTGCAAAAACCTAAAACTCGAGACTATTCAAACGACATCTCCTCCTAAACTGCAAGGTCTTTTTCTACTAAATTACACCAAAATGTTCCTTACATAGCTTTTTTCTAAAATTGCTCAAAGGGTTCTGCTCCAGTGCCAGTAAGGGGGAACTAGAGCTAAGAATAAGAAAAAAATATATAAATGTTATTTGATGTTGATCTGCAAGATTTCTTTTCACCAAATGTCACTGAAATATATGATAAATCTCTCCTTATTAAAATTGCTCAAATGGTTTCACTTCTTATCAGAAACCCTAAGCTCTAGACGTTGTTCGACCTCTTCAAGGACTCTTCAAATTATTTCCATAAGTTTAAAATTGACCCCGTCCTGGGGTCTATTGTTTTACATTGAGTTGTGTAGGAAAAACATGAAATTGTATCCATTACAGCTAAAATATTTTGTTTGCTGCACTGTCTAATGGACGTCTACCAACTTTGTTCAAATTATGTCCCTGAGGTCAAAACTGGCTCTACTCAGGGAGTTCTGTTTGAAACGATGTTTGCTCAACAGCAGACCCACAGCCAAAGTACTGAGGTGAGCGATCCAATGACATCATGGCCCTCTTTATTTAAAAAAAACAATTTATTCTATAACAATACCCAAAACTGTAACAAGTTATAGAGTTAAATTAGATTTTTGGCTTAATATTCCATTTTCCCGGGATTATGGAAACATAAACATAGACTCGGGATTATCCATTTTATGTTCTGCATCATCTATTACACAAAAGCATTCTAAACATCAGACCTGGAAGAGACAGAGGTGAACAGCTGCTGAACAGTTTCTTGGAAAACTTGAGTAAAACGTAAAAAGAAACAATTATGGATCTGCTGAAAGACAGAGTACACATTTTATGGATTTCAGCAAAACGAAAGTGTCCAATGCGATGATGATTATGACGACGATGATGACGATGATGATGATGGCGATTATGGTGGCGATGATGACGATGATGATGGTGACGATGATAATGATGGCGATGTTGATGATGGTGGCGATGATGATGGTGGCGATGTTGGTGATGGTGGCGATGATGAAGATGATGATGATGACGACGACGATGATGATGACGGCGATGATGATGATTATGATATTATTGCCTTCCTCAAAATACTGTTCTTGGAATACACATTCCAGATAGAGACAAGAAAAAGAAAAACTTATTTTAATGAAAACGTTAGTTAGCCAAACAACATGTCTTAAGTAGCAGCAAAGTTTCTATTACTAGAACCTTTTGTAACATTAGTTTAATGAAAAACAAAACCTTTTTAGAGGTAACTTTGAATGTAATGCCATTTCTTTAAAGCTTTGAGTTTAAAGGTGAATTATTCATTTTTAATCTTGAAAAATGTAAGGACTCGCGCGTAAAATTTAAAACGTGGGCGTATAAGCAAAGCATTACATTAACGTCACCTCAAATGCTCTCTGCAGTCGCAATAAATGTTGCTCTTTGACCATTTCTGTTTGCATTAATTATCACAAAAAGTTGTGTTGTTTAAATACAGCTTTTAGGAGACATGAACACTTTATCAGTGTAATTGTGGCGGCCAACATCAATGAACTGTAAGATCCTATGTTTCTCGCGGGACATTTTTTCACATTAGAGGAAATTATTAATTTATTGACAATTTCCAAAACATTCAGCGATAATGATGAAGTTTGAAGATACGTGTACTGTAAACAAACCTGTTTTGTGTCGACTGTCTGTTAGCCATGTCCACACATGGTGACTTTTGCGTCGTGAGTTTATCTGCCCATCCGTCCAACCGTCCGTCAGCGGTCATATTGCAGTAAATATTGGGCCAGCAGTCTTAAAAATAATGAAGTGGTTGGTAACGAATAGTTTGCTTTGGATGATTTTCATCTGAATAGAAAAATAACTATTTAAGGTTTCTTTTCTTTTTTTCACACAATAAAAACTCCATCATTTCTTCTTACAGTAATACGCTGGCGTTCTCTTGCAATTAATTGGTTTACAACTCTGACATACAATTAGAAATTATTTATCCATAGTCAATGAATAAATGTCGATGATCTAACTTAAACAAAACAACTGTAACTCTTTGAAGAAAAAAGGACGACATAGATGAGGACGATGAGTTAATGATGATGATGATGTTGATGATGACAAGTTTAAGTTTTTGACGTTGTTGGCGGTGATAGCTTAGATAATGTTGCAAAGTACGTTGCAAAATCGAACGCCATCCGAACGGCAGTAAAAAATATGTATTTTATACATACTCATTTTCGATCAGACACATTTGTGTGGAAATGAAACACATGTGTACTCAATCCCCTAGCATATGAGCAAAATGTGATTTTAGAACAGTCTATCAACGATACGTTCAGATTGTATCTACATAATTTTCCTCCAAACTTCTTGTTCTTATGCGATTTGCTCTTAACTTTATATCACCACAAGGGTTTGTCAGTCGCTGATTTTATCAACCAGTACCTCTCAAAAACTGCGACGTTTGGATAAAGAGATGCATTAAATAATAAAACATGAGTTGTAACTTACAACAAATGTATCATGCAAAACACTTATTGTAAAGCAATTTATGTGCTGGCTTGGAGATATTTTCACTTTAACGTTTTGAAACAAATACAGCTTCATTATGGTTTTATAATTTTTATCATTTGAAGTCTTATCAAAGTTCAATTTAAATTTGTATTTGTAAATGTATGTCTTTCAATATCTCGTTTCATATATTTTTCATAGATTGAGAAGCAAGTTATTGTAGCTAATAAAAGCAACGACAAAAACATTTATAACAATAATTTATCTTATTCCATCTAGAGGACTGCTTTGTTACAACCCGTTTTGTAATAAAAACGAGAATTGTAATAATTCTCGTTTTTATTACAAAACGGGTTGTAACACTGCTTCCTGGGTCTATACAAGTATTTTCGCCGAAAGTGTGACAATTTTCGTGGTATTGACTGTTTACCTATCTTTGTTAAATACATAGGTATCTAAACTCTCAAATAATTGGACAATACCGATATTTTTAAGCTTTCTTTGACGTAAATGACAGGTGTAACATTTTAAATTTTGATTTGAAATTAAAATCCAATACAATTTTAAATTCGAGTTCATATCATAAATAATCTCGGGTACATTTGGTAACATTTGTTACAGGTATCCAGCAGATAGATAAGGAATGGTGTTTTCTAAGTAATATAATCTCCTGTGTTGTTTAATTTTATGCACACTAAATAGGTTATGAATTTAATGTTCAGCGTCCTGGTTTGGAAAAAGACCTAAGAAATATTTTTTTTGTATTTAAAAGATGAATAAGAGTACATGTAAACACCACACAATCATATTATTTGTTTTTGAAATCAATTTCCTTTATTTCATTCTGTATGTATACAAAGATTATAGTCAATCTCTATGTAGCATATACGCGCAGTGGTTTTTAATTGCAAATGTACTTGAAATACAGTAAGAATATTAGGAATTTAATAAATTCATTAATCTATGAATTATTCGAGGCGAAACGTCAGCAGAGATAGGCCACCTGTGTTGTATAAACGATAATATAACGTAAAAGTAAGTCTCGATAAAATATACGGTTGACAACCATAAAATAATGTCAAGGGGACAATAAAAGTCAAGACAGGGGCATTCCGACGTGATTAAATGACACATTTGTGACAGACCGTTTCGTCCATGCTTAATTACTATCCATCCAGGAAATTGCTAACTTTGATTTGAGTACACGTATCACTTGACGTCATCAGCAATTCTTAACGAAGCTGTTTCGAATTAAAAGTCACCTTGTCTATGTTAAAAATGTCTTCAAAAAGTGTAATAACTTAAATTGTTAGAGACTTTATTCTTCGTATCGTTTCTAGAATGCACTGAATTCTTTGATAACCGATTCACGTCGTTTAAATAACAAACAAGAAATATTCTCCGTCAATTTTCGGATGCTCGAATATTGCAGCTGTGTCAAATAGTTCTGTTAAAGAATTCTTTTCTTATTTTGTATTGTTATTTTTTACACAGCTTTCAAAAGTATTTTAGATGGCCTTACTCACACGAGTAAAATATCCAACGAAGTTTGCTGACATGAGTTGACCCAACAATATCAAAATATTTTGCTCATGCACTCACTCACACGAGTAAAATATCTGATGAAGTTTGCTGACATGAGTTGACTCAACAATATCAAAATATTTTGCTCATGCACTCACTCACACGAGTAAAATATCTGATGAAATTTGCTGACATGAGTTGACTCAACAATATCAAAATATTTTGCTCATGCACTCACTCACACGAGTAAAATATCTGATGAAATTTGCTGACATGAGTTGACCCAACAATATCAAAATATTTTGCTCATGCACTCACTCACACGAGTAAAATATCTGATGAAGTTTGCTGACATGAGTTGACCCAACAATATCAAAATATTTTGCTCATGCACTCACTCACACGAGAAAATATCTGACGAAATTTGCTGACATGAGTTGACTCAACAATATCAAAATATTTTGCTCATGCACTCACTCACACGAGTAAAATATCTGATGAAATTTGCTGACATGAGTTGACCCAACAATATCAAAATATTTTGCTCATGCACTCACTCACACGAGTAAAATATCTGATGAAGTTTGCTGACATGAGTTGACCCAACAATATCAAAATATTTTGCTCATGCACTCACTCACACGAGAAAATATCTGACGAAATTTGCTGACATGAGTTGACCCAACAATATCAAAATATTTTGCTCATGCACTCACACACACGAGTAAAATATCTGATGAAATTTGCTGACATAAGTTGACTCAACAATATCAAAATATTTTGCTCACGCAATATCAAAACATAATTTTTTATTCAGATTATTAGCAAAATAGCATTCAAACAAAAGATGAATAAAAGCTGCTAGTGTATAGAAACATCCATACATTTTTTTTTCCAAGACAATATTACCTTCAACCAACGCAGACATAAATTATTATTAATTCAGTTGTGACTTTTGACACATATTCTAAATTATTAATGTCTTCATGAAGAGTTTTGATAACGAGATGTCAGATTTGTTAAAAATCAGTTGAAAGGAAATTAATGCATAGCGTTTTGGTTAATATGATAGCTCAATGTTTTAATTATATCCTTTTAAAATATCCTTCTTCTGGTCAACTTTGCAGTGATTCACTTTTACATACCACAGTTGCTTGAAACAAAGCCCCTGCATTTAATGTGCACGTAAAAGAAACATTTTATATATTACATTTTATCATCTAACAAGCAATCACCATGTTCAGGCAATGTGTCAGTCGTTCATGTTTCATCTGACCGGTCAAAATAGAAAATGACTCAATGAATTAATCTACAATGAGTATACTAGAAATAGTTACTTAAATGATGACCTTCAAGAGTCAAAATCCCTTCTCAATATCTGTACTTGACAAGACGCATGTCAGTTGTAAGAATTGTTTTTGCAAGGTGGATCCCACTTATTTTGACAGTGAAGTTAAACTTATTCAAACTTTTTTTTCAACTGATAATTTATCAGGTTCAAACTTGTGAAGTTAAGCATTAAATGTCGACAGTTTTCTGTATTTGCTACGCGAAGGTTACAGCAAGTGTCCTTACACGTCAGCTTGTATGACACAGACATCCATCTCAACGGGCAACCTGTAAATGGTAGGATGGTGGATTTCATGCTCATAACTGAAAATTGTTTGTTTCATAAATTAAGCTTTTATAAAATCCGTTTCAAGCTCAGTGATCAGAAGGCTGAATTGATGACTTTGTGAAACATGCTTCATGAGGATATAACTGGACTGTCTGTTTAGAACGTGTTGAAAAGTATATCAAATGTTTTATTTCTGACAGTATAATCAGGAAAAGAAAAGGATTCTCAAAAGAAAATGATTCATTGTCTTGAAATTTATATCGGTTACCTTTTAAATCTCAACTGATTTCTCCTAGTCCATAAAATTTTGAATCTTTTTTTTTTGCAGGTTTCAGAAAAGTTTCGTCTCTCTTTCTTTCCCCCCCCCCCCCCCACCACACACACCTCCGCCCCCACCCGTCTCCGCCCCCGCCCCCTTATATCCTGTACCTAGTTTGAAATGTGGCGGGGTGCAATATGCACTTGCCGCATCCCTATGACTTTTTAAAAGTGCAGACATGATCTTGGGCCTTGCTGCCTAATTCAAGCGGCCATGTTGTCTGGAATTTGGTAATTTTCTTAAGTTTTCCTGAAGTCAACTCTTTTAGTTACGTTGATAATGTCTGCAATCGGTCACAACGATAACAAAGTCCTCAGCTGTGTTAAAACATAGTTTGTACTCTCCGACCTATTTGTATGTTGTAATTAGTTACAAACTAATTGACACGTTACAAGTACATGACAGGTGCATGTCAATAGGCGGTTTGAAGGTGACAAGTACTTAATATTCGTCTGGTTTCAAAGGGCGTGAGGACTCATGAGAAACAAGACAAAGACAAAGATTTTGCTTCCAGTTTTATTCTTCTGTTTCAAAAAGTCTTTTTTTTTCAGTGATATTTCACTTTATTTTGAAGGTTCATTTGGACACTAAATGACTTTGTATATTTCATATATTACAATCTGTTTCAAGGTCCCTCTCCTTTTTTCTGTAATATGTAACAATAAATGTAAATTACCGTTCACATGGGTTGCCCTACTTTGATGATAACGTTTCCTCGGACCACGGTAATTGTTGCGTTTTGTGTTGGTTTTCTCTGTTTACTACATACATCTTAACTTGGCTCTGATGATACCTTTTGTATAGGCGTGACCTCCTATTATAGCTACGCTTCGAATTTCCTTCAAGCCTCAGATCCATATCGACTTTCATATTTAAAACTATTTGTAGGTTATGTACTAATACTAAACTTACTTTCGAAGACTGAAAAGGAATATTTCACTGTTAGTTTGAAGCATATAAAGTTACTCATAATTTAAAATTCACATTTCATATTCTTACTGTATTTAACAGGGCAAAGATAGTTACCACGTATAACTCCTCTGTACACCTGAAATACTACTACCAACAACAAACTGTGATGGCATTACATGACACATTCAAAAAAAATATTTCTATACTCTCCAGATACCAAAAGGATTTAAGTAAATATACTGAAATATCATGACAGACTCTTGAGGTACTTGAACGCACAAGATGGAATCAAAAGGTGACAGAAATAAAGCGCAGATGACAGTGCAATCATTAACTTAAGAAATCAAATCAAAATCTTCAGACTTCCGATGTATTTTACTCAACTGTTTCCTGACACAAATAAAACTTTCATTTTTCACTGTACAGTGACATTTTACAAATTGTTATGCCCAGCATTTGAAATATTAATACCGCCGAGAACGATCAACACTAAAAGTCCAATAAAATTTCTCATGAAATTAGGACTGCACATATTTGCATGGGACAAAACAACAGTTTTCAGTTGGATGTAACGTCAACTTTAACACAAAGCTACTTAAACAGAAAGCTCAAAATAGCGTATAAACATTTTAGTATTGCAAAATAAAGTGTCATTCTGCTGTTGTTTTATTAATATTTAATGGTACTTTATATTTCATACTTTTATGTTTCTTGCTGTTACTTAAGCTTTTAAAGATTAAGACCTTTATATAAATTTTATTATGCCGAGAAATGGGGCAGACTATATGTCTTGCAAAAGATAAATAATGACAAAATTGTCAGACAGGATGTTAAAATTGACAAATTATTATTACAATTGAAAAAAGAAGTGTATTGCCCCATCAAAAAGATGAGATTTTAGATTAAATGTAAACAAAATGAACATCTTTATCACTTTTACCTGTTCTACGCTGTTTATTTCATTAGCTTAATTTAAAAAAGAAAAGAAGGTACTTTAAATGTCATGCATACAGAGCCCTTATAGTGACATCCCACACATTTATTGTTTGCTTGACAAAATAATATTTTGTAAGTACGAAGTAGGTTCCGTTTTTACGAAATAGAATTACGTTTTTATAAAATGAAATCTTATTTCGTAAACACTATACAATTATTGACTAGTGTGCCATTGAATATGATGTGATATTCACCGGCCAAATGTTATATTGACCGGGTGAGGCAAAGACTGCACATATTTGAATACCGAGGCGAAGCCGAGGTCAATATAACATTTGGTCGGTGAATATCACATCATATTCTATGGCACACTAGTCAATTACTGTTTAATTATATGACTACATACAACTGTTTCTACTAAGTTTTCTTCCAGACTGATTTTACCTTCATTACAATGTGTTAACTTTTTGTAGGACTTTTTATACTCATTCTCACATTACAATAACATTCAGAAGTCTGACAGGTGATTTTGAAATCCAATATAACATCAAAAAATAATTTTAAAAAAAAACACACACACCAGACGCCGTTTCTTAGAAAAAAAATCTAAGTGCCCGGATGTATTTTGTTTATTTCCCGGCATTAGAGTAATTTTGTTAACTGAGTGCCGGGCACCAGACAACACTACTACGAGTATCAACAGCAATCTATTTTAGACCTAAAATATAACATGGGAAAAACCCAGAATGCAGGAATATAACAATATATTGTTGGTCGCTGACTGCGCTTTGAGCCAATGAGATCGCGTCTATTTTTAGGTCATATAATAAAAAAAAATTATTTGGTAAAAATGATATTTTATTTCGTAATTACAAAAAAAAATATTGTCAACCAAAAATAAATGTTTGAGATTTCACTTTAAGGGCTCCGCTCCGTACGTACAGACAGGGTCTTAAAATAATTTCATTTGCTGTCATGTTACGACACCAGCAAATATATCTACTACTTTTTTCAAAATTTTAATATCGTAATCAAGAACTTCATGGTAAGATAAAGACTTTAATATCGTATCGTATAATTGGTAGTTTTTTGGTACAAAGACATAACGAATGTCTGTTTATAACCTAGGAAAAAACCTCGACCATGTCATGAGCAGTACAGACTGACGTTAATTAAGATTTTACTGTCTGTGATTGCAGATTTTGTCAAACAAAAGTAATAACATACAAATGTTACTGGACATTTTATCGCTGACTATGCACTTTTTTGTTGACCTTGCATTTTTCTGCAAAACTATGGTTAAACCCATTCTAAGGGCGAAAACGTACATATTTATCTCTCTTTGTTTCCGATTCAGAAGAACATTAATTGTTTAAGAGAAAACTTCAAGAAGCATATACTAAAAAAATAACAGTTTACCATTTTCTTTAAAATCATGTAAATGTGACTTATTATCCAATGTCAAGGTCTTGGTGCAACAGACAGACGGAATGTTTGTATAGAGAGTTGTTGTGTTATTTTGGGTGGATAGCCATTTATTCCAAACAAATACATTCTGAGACTCTTAATACCTAAAGAAAATATTTGTTTTAACATATGCTCTTTATTATTTTCATTTTTATAGAGAATGGGGCAATAACACAGGTATGCAGTGTATCAACCATTTGTAGGGTGTGTCATTTTAATTACTTTCGTTCTTATTATCTACAAACAGCTTCACTGACCGTGTCGTGTGTTGCATTTGGTGACTATGGTCAAAACTATATTCAGCACTTTGACCAAGCTTTGGAACCGTTAGAGAACCACAAAGTTACCTCTCGTGCGAATGTGTGACACGTGACATAATGCTTCTCGACAAGGGGGTGTATAAAAGTAGTGTACTAATAAAATAGTGCACCTGTCAATCAACTGTACAAGTTGATTATTGTGTATTTAACCTGACAAATGTGTCGTAACAAGGACTGGTCTGTGCTTGTCATTTATGAAAAAGATTTATTGACGTGTCTGTCTGTCTGACTGTTTTAATTAATAAGAAGACAATACAAACGTTACAACTGTCTTTTATCATACACTTTTAAATGTTTTGACAAAACCAAGAAATATGCGTTCCATTTTAATGACATTTTACTCAAATCTCGCAAAGTCACGCAAAAGATAAATAATTTCTAAAAGAAGTCGAGATTTTGCTTTTTATTTCTTGTTAAATAGCAATTTACAGTTCCGACCATATAGATGCATTCATATAGACCTAAAGAGTGTTACCACAAACTTTACCACGTTGAAAAAAAACTGACAAGTTATTAATCAGTTGATTCGAAGGGCTGATTTATCAACAAGAAAACGAAATCTAGAGTTTGTTCTACTTTCATTTCTTATGAATACATTGACTTAATTATCATGTTGCATATTATTAAACTCTCTGAAGAAAAAACATCCTGTTGCATATGAAAGCAGAATAAATATGTATATCTGAGAGAGATATTCTTGAATATTACGCCTGTTTATGGAAAAAACATGCTAACAGGTTGAATAGTTTATGAAAGGGAAATAAATATCTTTTGCTTCAAGAAGGTCGTTGCAGAACTAAACAGAGCGTCACTAGAGGGCTGTCACACCGGGAATAATATCAGTTGAAAATGTTTTCTTTGTATATTTCGTAACATTCCACCACCTTTCTATGACATGAATTTCACGGTTTACAAAGATGCATTTTGCACCACTGACGATTTTATAATTTACTAATATATCTCTGTTCTCTGTCAGGTAGTTGTTTATCTTATTGTACAAACTGCGCACTGTACTTGAGAGCAGCAGACGACATTCAAAACTTTATAGTTTATGTGAACCACGTATATGAAATTGTCATTGAACGTAAACAAATGCAAATTTGAAAACAAGATATCGATGAAAAGGATCCCCGTCAAATATCAACCATCCCTTCTTCTTATTCTGAAAAAAATTGTTTATTGCTTTATAAAAATCTTCACATTTATTCTTTACAGCTCATATTCGATACAAATTATTCCAAAACGTTACGTCTCGAGAGAGAGAGACAAAAATCTGACAGTGGAAGAACTATTCACCTAATACAGAAAATGAGAAAGCTAGATTGTTGTTGGCTATTCACAGCTGGTAGGACTAACACTCACGTTCAAATAATAAGCCTCGATTTCTGAATATTTTCGTTATTGTGTAAATTGATTTTCATTTCTACCTCCAAAACTTTAGTTATTGACGTACGTTTACTGACCAACGTCTGAGAAAGAGTTTCGCCATGTTAGCATTTTGTTAATAGCGATATAAAGAAACCACACGATTCCTGAGACACCTCTGGTTCTTTATAATATGCACTTTGTATAGAATAGCTTTAATACATGGGACCTTACTGCCACACATTTTCCAAAAAGACCATCGTAGAACTATTGTTGATGAGTGGATGCACGAACTCCCTACTGTAGGGTAAAAGTCTTATGCGTTTCCATTAGACCACAGGTCGACCCCAATTTTAAGAAAATATAAATTATTTTGTACTCGGTGGGTTTTACATTTAACATGCTGAAACTGATTTTTGAAGTTAATGGGTAATACTTGATAAAAAGCATGACCTAAATACTGACCCTGTGAATTTTATGAAATTATGCATTCATATTCAAACAACACGGTGGTAGGGGGTGTATCTTGTAGAAAATCCATTCAAATGTGTGCGTGACTTGTAATGACATTTTACGTGACAATCTGCTAATCAGAATATGAGCAAAAATTATGGCAACGACAAATTACTAGTGATAATAAGAAATGTCATTGTTTTGTCTTTGACGTAAATAAACGGTTATGTTACACAGCGGTTACCCCCACGGGCGATATACATGTCAGGTTTGACTGTCCGGTAATTAAGATGAACACGAAAATTGTCGAAAACGTCTGGGTGGAATCAATTGTCGTCTGCAACCAAATGACCTCGCGCTTGTATATAAAGGACAAGTGACTGTTGGTCAGTATTCAGAAACTTTTAGCTCTTCAGTAAGACGCTTGAGTCGTAGAAGCACTTTACAGTTAAAAATGAAGGTATGTTGAATTCTCTATATTATATTCATTTTCTCGTCTTCTATATGTTCTGAATAATATTTTGTACTTTTAAGCGTTTATTATTCAGTCAAGTCATAGTTTAAAGTGACTCAAAAATTTAAGTTCTCATACAAGTGATATTCGATACAATTTTTATTGTAATCGTTCTAAAATGTAGAAAGACTGTAAACGTTTCTTGTATTTTTTTATTTGAGTAGTTTCGGAAAGCTTTTGACTCATAAAAACACATGAACAGAATTGTTTTACTTCCGTCTATATTTATCTTGTTTTTTAGAAATCACCTCTCTTCACCTATTTTGTTTTCTTACTATTCATATTTTTAGTCAACTTTAGGTACTATAGCAGCTAAATGATACTGAAACTTTTTTCTATTGTTTTGTATGTGTATATTTTTTCATTAAATGAGCATACATTCTAAACAAAACTTACATAACTTACAAGACGAGCATGTCTGAAAACAGATACTGGACTCGATGCTATTCTTAAGACAAGCTAATTACAGTCAGTTTGTTTACAAACTTTTTATTTTTATAAACGAGAACTTGTTTTTTTAGTGATAACCTATGAACACATTTCTATGTATTCAGTTACTTCGAAGTTCTATTTAATATTCCGAGAGGATTTGTGACGTCAGAGTAACATAATGGTTTCAATATACTTACTTTTTGCAGGTTTTCGCCGCCGTTCTTGTTGCCTGCCTCGTTATGAGCGTATATTCCCAGTCCCCTAACGCAGCGGGATCAAACACAGGGGGCGCCACCGGTGCTTCTGGAACACCAGCAGCAGGTCTTCTTGGTGGAAGCAACATAATGGGTCTTGCAGCCATGTCCGGACAGCTTGGTAAGTTTTTGATATATCTATCTGACATCATTGTTACAATGATGACGTCAAAAGAAGTATTTCTTTATTTCGTATAAAAAAGTCGGCAAAAAATGTTAAGGGCAAGATAAGATTAGACCATTTTTTGCGTTTTAATCAGTTAAATATAGAAATACGGACTTTACGTAATACAGCTACTGTTATATTCCTTAAAATAAAGGATTTTTTATTATCAGCTGAAACTTCAATAATGCAAAGTGCAGCTTCCATCATCCTCATCATTTTAATTGTTGTTATTATTATTATTATTAAATATTATTATCATCATTTTTTCCAGGTGATGGTATGCAGCGTATGATGAGATGCCAGGTGCTTGGCCTTCCACCACTGTTGTGCTTTTCTATGTAATTGGTCACAAGGCAACCACATGTTAATCACGTGTCATGTTCCACATCTTTTTGCTTCGCTACCAACATGTTTGGAAACACCTGACATTTCAGCCATAATACAGCGATTTTACGATATATACAGACATTTGTTTCACATTGTGTTGGTTTTGAAGCTACATTGCACATGAGAACTATGTCATTTATTTATTTATTGTTTTACTCATTTTGTTGAAAAATGAATAAAATGTTTTGTTTTCCCAAAAAGATTTTGTTGTTGAATATTAGATAAGACATCAATTTCTTGTTCCCATATCCCTATTTGTGCCTGCTTACGTTCACAGTTATGCAAGCAGACAATGACATTCGTGCCTATTCGGCTATCTCCGGAGTTTTCCGTGGGAGTTACTTTCCAATATAACAAATGATTGTCAAGTTAAATGGCGGAACTGGTTTTCAATGTTAATGTTAAGGTCTATGTGACCTTTGACCTACTGACCCCAAAATCAATAAGGGCAAATGCAGCACAAAATAAAATAGGGTAAAACAGCATATTAAAAGCTACACCTGACTGAAGGTGTAGCTTTTAATATTCTGTTTGTCCTTTGTCTGTCCGTCCGTCCGTCAGTCCGTAGTCCAGAAATGACTTTAAACAACATCTTCTCCTATACCACTGGGTCAATTGCAATTAAAATTTACAGAAATGATCCTTGTACAGTCCTCTTTCAAATTAAAAAAAAGGAATTCCATGAAAAACATTGGTTGCCATGGCAACTGAAAGGAAAACTTTAGAAAAATCTTCTTGTCTGAAACAACAAGGTCTAGAGCCCACATATTTGGTTGATAGCATCATCAAGTGTACCTCTGATATAAAGTTGTATAAATCATGGCTTTGAGATCAGAATTGGCCCGAGTCTGGGGGTCACTTGATTTTACAAAGACTTATATAGGAAAAACTTTAAAAAATCTTCTTGTCATAAACAATAACGCCAAGATTTAAGACGTTTGGTGTGTATTATTGTCTAGGGGACATCTAACAAGTTTATACAAATCATGGCCCCTTGATCAAAATTTGCCCCGTCCCAGGGGACACTTGATCTTATATAGAGTTTTATAGGAAAAAGGTTTTAAAAAAAACTTCTTGCCTAAAGTCACAATGCCTAGAATTTATATAATTGGTTGATAGCTTCATCTAGTGGACCTCTACCAAATGTATATAAATCATATCTGTTGGGTTAGAATTGGCTCGAGCCCAGGGGTCAATTGAGGTACATAGCAAAACGTTTTAAAGAAAATTAAAAGGCCTTGAGCTTAGATACATATGGTTCAGCATTGTCTTTTCAAGTAGATGGGATTTGGAAGATCATGGCCCTCACCAGGGTACCCAGCCCTCACCCAACTCACCTGAGTACACCCCAACCCTCTGGAAAAAATCATAGGATGGGGTAGAAAAATACTTAACCTTCACCAGCCTTTGTCCTTGACCTTCATGTGACCTACTGACCTACTTCCTTGTTTTTCGAAGCTACATCAATGAAATTTTAACTATTTGTATTAATTTGCATGCAGACTTCAACTTTGACATTGGCAGACCTTGGCCTACTGACCTACTTTCTCGGTTTTGAATATATGTGTTTGAAAGTTTAACTATCTGTATAAATTTACATACAGACTTCATATATGATTTTGGTTTGCCTTGAACTATTGACATTCTTTCTTGGTTTAAAAATACTGGAACTTTCTGCCATTTGACACGTCCATTAGGTGCCAGCCACACCCCTACCCCCACTCGACCGGTAGTTGTTTGGTAGTTTCTTTTTAGGAGAGCGACCGAGGACCAGATGTGTTGTCATTCTTATTCTTCTTCCTTTGTGCTTCTTTTTTCTTCTTCTTTTGTCCCTTTTCTCATCTTCTGATGTCTTTTTTCTCTTCTTTTTTGTTTTTTTTCCTCTTTGGTCTTTTTTCTTTTGTCCTTCTTTTTCGCTTCTTTGTTGTTCTTATTCTCTTCTTCATTTGTCCTTTTCTCTTTCTTGTTCTTCTTTTTTCTCTTGTTTGTCCTTTTTTCTTTCCTTCTTTTGTCCTTCTTTTTCTTCTTTTGGCCTTTTTGTCGTTTTCTTCTGTCCTTTTTTCCCTTCTTTTTCTCTTTTTCTTTTGTCTTTTTTCTCTTCTTCTTTTGTCCTTTTTCTTTTTTATATTTTCTTCTTCTTTGGTCTTTTTGTCTTTTTTCTTTTGTCCTCCATTTCTCTTTTTTTTTTGTACTTTTTTCTTTTTCTTTTGTTCTTCTTTTTCTCTTCTTTTTTTCCTTTATCTTTTCTTCTTTTGTCCTTTACTTCTTTTTGTCCTTCTTTCTCTCTTCTTCTTTCTTTCCTTTTCTTTCTTCTTTTGTCCTTTTTCTTTTGTCCATTTTCTTTTCCTTTGTCACTCTTTTTCTCTTCTTTTTTTAACCTTCTCTTTTACTTCGTTTGTTTTTTCTCTTCGTTTGTCCTTTTTCTCTTTTTGTCCTTTTTCTCTCTTTTTGTCCTTTTTCTCTCTTTTTGTCCTTTTTTTCTTTTTTTGTCCTGTTTCTCTTCTTTTGTCCTACGTTTTCTCTTCTTTTTTCTCTTTTTTTCTTCTTCTTTTGTTGTTCTTTTTATCTTCTTTCTTTTTTTCTGTAAGCGGTGTAACCATGCAATTCTGTTTCATATATCCGAATATGCATGAAACATTTTTTTCATTTTTTTCACATTGAAAATATTCCGTGTTTCCAACCCTAAATAATTTGACGGCGGTGTTTTCTAATAATACTGAAGGGAGCATATTATGTTATGACCCTGGGCGTCCGTCCATCCGTCTGTCTGTCCGTCCGTTAGTAATTTGGTTTCTGGAGGAAAACTTGAGTACTCTTTGGCCTACAGTTTTTTACCTTCATGTGATTATTGAGTGTATGCCCCTATTGATTTGGAGTCAGTAGCTCAAAGGTCAGTGACCTTAACATTGAAAACCATTTCCGCTATGTAACTTGACAATCATGTGTTGTAGAGACTTCAAACTTTATATCATGATTTCACACATTGAGTGGATGACTCCTATACATATTGGGGTCAGAATGTCAAAGGTCAAGGTCACAGTGACCTTATTGTTTAGAATCATTTACACTCTGTAACTCGACAACCATTTGTCATATAGATTCATATAATGGTTGCAAACATTGCGTGAATGACCTTTATAGATTTTGGGGTCAGTAGGTCAAAGGCCACATAGACCTTAACAGTGAAAATCATAAAAAAGATAATAAAAAAGGACAGAGAAGAAAAGAAAAAGAGGGAGAAAAGAAGAGCAAAAGAAGGACGAAAAAGAAGAAAAAAGGACAAAAAAGAAGAGAAAAGAGACAAAAGAAGAAAAAAGGACAAAAGAAAAAGAGAAAGAGAAAAACATTGGAGAAGAGAAAAAGAAAGACAAAAAAGAAGAGAAATAGGAGAAAAGAAGAATAAAAAAGAATTACAAAAGAAGATAAAAAGGACAGAATAAAAAGGGAAAAGAAGAGGACAAACATTTGGTATTTTGTTTTAAAAGTGCAATGTTACTTTTTTTCTTTTCATATAAGACATTTTTCACAACGCTCTCGTTTTCATAACGATGTTTAATTCAGTATTTGAACAGAAAACATACAAATTATGCAAATTTTAAGTTTCTTCAGGACAAAATAATAAAACATTCCAACAGTAACAAAAACTAAGTTTCCAAATTAATCAAAACCATTAAAGCAAGATTGCGGAGAGGTGATTTCAAGTATAACGAAGTACATGCGTAGTGAGTTGTTCTAATCCGAGTGTCCGTCCGTCCGTCATAAGTAACTGACACAAAGTTAACAAATTTAACAAAAGTTTTATTATAATAGCAGATGTACTTTAATTCATTTTCACAGTTCTTGACCTATAAATCTTTGTAATCAAACAGTGACTATCTAAGACTGAAAACTATAATACTGCCGACACAGCTTCTTTATAAACAGTATAACCAAAGAATAATGTGTTTAAGGGAACGAGATACTTCATTGATCTTATTGAAAATATTCTTGTTCAAAATAAAGGTCATTTTGCCTGTTTATCTTGACGACTGTTCGTACGTACATACTTTCAGTGTAGCCTTAACGTTATCCACCTGTTCTCTGATTTATCTGTACTTAGTGCGGAAATTGTGACCAGAACAAAACATGATGGACATATTGGACGTTTATCTCTTATGTATCATACTTGAAGGTGAAGTATTTATGATTTTCTACGAAAATTGACTTGATTTACTTGGGGGTTTTAACACTTTTATTCTTCACTAATTGAATTATATTTGTGTTAACTAGGTCACTGACAATTACAGAGTTGATTTGTAGGTCATCTCCTTTAAGTTGCATTGCTAAGTTTAAGGAGAGCTTTCTTGCTGGTGCGGTAAAATTCAGTGACAATTTAGCATGCTAATGAATAAATGTATTTAAAAGCAAGAATTCGTTTAAACAAGAACTTGGAAACTTCTAACCGAAAAAGGTATTTCAAATCATCGCTGATAACAAAAGATGAAAAGAAAGTAAAAATAAGGTTTGAACAGCTGAATAGAATAATGAGTACAATTAAATGTCATTTTGAATTCTGAAAAATGTCTTAGGGTAGCAGCTAAAATGTTACTGAACCGTCATCACTGGTTTGTGATTATCCTACATTTCGTTACTACGTCAATTTCAACGTGCATCTTCTTGTATTCAGTAGAGATATTTGAACTTAAAAACTTCCCTTTTTAGACACCTTTTCCCTTGTTTCTAATGATATGGTGGACGTACAAGGACTTGGAGTCTTGTGAAAATACAGAGTACACCTTTAATAGTGTATTTTCATTTGGCAACGTATTCCAAATTTTTGAAGTTTGCTGTTATTCTAAGCTTTTCAAAAAAAAATTATTAAGTGATCATAAATTTGTTTTCATCAGAAGTCTATTCAAAAAACAACAACAACAAAAACAACAACAACAAAGAACCAGCAAACGTTTACTGCTACTGTATATTTGTTTAAAATGAAGCAAAAGGATAGACGTAGTGCAGTATGATAAAAAAAAATTCTGATAACACTTCGTACTTTTTGGCCGAGGGCCAGATGCTTTTTTTTTGGATTGAACTATAGTTGATCGAGGGCCAAAAAGAAAGCACAGGATTACTTAGTGACGAAATCGAGGATACCAGTTAGTAGATGTTTGACTGAGGATAAAGTTTGTAAGCCGTGAGCTTAACTTCGAAAGAGTCGAGCTTTTATATTATGTGGCTTAACAACAAGAAAATAGTTTGTGTAAATACTATAACAAATGTAGTTTAGTATGGAAAATGTAGTGCTCAAGTAGTTTTTAAAACTAGATCGAACAGTTTGTTGATTGGAGGTCAAGTTTTTTCGCGGAGTCTGGTAACGGATTAGAGGATTTTAGTTTTTAGATTTATTGATATATAAAATAAATGTTTGTTCAGTGTAACAATGAACTTGAGTGTATATTCTTTCTCACTGATTAAAAGCCTGGAGAAAGAAAACAAAGTCAATATTTGCGTCGAGGCTTTGTAATATATAAGTTCATTCCCGTATAAAGTTTGAACATTCAGTTGAACAGACACTGACTGATTCGGTACTGACACAATGTGAAGGCCCATATCCTATGCTGGTGTTGTTTTGTCATTCCATTTGTCACACCAGGTCTTGTAACTTTTTATAATCATAGGTGAATTATTTTGATTTAAGCTATGCCAGTTAAAAATAATAAGAATTTCAAAACGATTCTATTTCTCAAGCGTATCTTATGTGTCAGGTTTTAGTTGTCATAGAGACTTCAAACTTTATATCATGATTATGCACATTGACTGGATGACCCCTATACATTATGTACATGTTAGCATTAACATTCAAATGGCCATGGAATGAAACACTTTCTACTATTTATTTCGTTTATCTTTTTGCTCACCCACCGATATATGTTATACTGATACATTTTTGTCATTATTATTACCATTATTATTATTATTATTTTTTATTATTATTATTATAAATTGAAGACTTTAAAACAGACAACTAGGATGATGAAAGAGAAAAGTAAAAACAACTTAAACTTTTGCATGTTGCTATCTTCCATGTCCTCCGTGGCGGCTAAAGAAGGAGTTTAATACTGCGATGACCTTCCTTAACCGTCGCATAAAATCGTAGTGTTCCAATCAATTCGTTGCTTTTTTAAAGACAGTATAATGATTTAATTATTTCCCTTGATTTGTTATCCACAGTAATTGTTTGTGATATTTTTTCTAATGTACCTGCTTTGAAACAAACAAATCAACAAAATAAAAATATGTCTGATATTTTGCATCGTTTGCATAACATATAGATTTTCAATCCGCTGTAACTATCAAAACTTGAACTTTTTGTTTAACCCTTTTACATGATCATGAACTAGTCCATTCTGTTTACACACAGGGAAAGCGTGCTTAGCAAGACATTTGCTGATGTTTAGATAATGTACAATACGCGTGTTTCTGAATCCCTCCCTAGCCCCCTCCCCCGAAAAATAAAAAAAAAAGTCTGAAAAATGAAAATGACCATGATTTTTCAAGAAATGTAAAATCTCACGACATAATTATCTGGGTGCCTTTGATTCGAATTTGTGACCATTATTAATGTGGAGCATCTTAGTGTGGAATGTGCTGAATATATTTTTAGTAGAACAGCTTCTGATAATAAGCTTAATACGAGTGTTTCCCCATTTCTGTTTACATTTTTAGTCAGTCACGTTCTAGATTGTTTCTGTGACTGCACAACAAGGTGCGCCCGTAAACTCAGTGGGTAGAAAAAGGAGGTGCGCATATATTTATTATAAAAACTTTTGGTTCCTGTGTTCAATATCCCAGAATCTACAGGTATTTTTCCACATTCATAGTGTACACCTGACAAAAAAACAATGTATAAAGTAAATCATAATGATTAGGCAAAAAAAATAACGCAATATATCTACTTTCGGAGAGCATGTGTGACTATTTACAAATTACCACACCTGTATATTATCCGAATACGTGGATACGTCAATGTTGGCACATTGCTATACCACAGTTTAAGTGGACGTGTCCCTCGATACCTGATTTTGATATGCGGTTCTTCAGACTGTCGGTTGTTGCCGACTATCTTAAACTGTAATAACGAAACTAGAAACGCTTCTGAGTTATTGTTTCAAAATACCAACGGCGCATTATTTAGCAAGTTTGCCGTCAGAATGCAAAGTTACATGTCATTTGTTCTACGAACATACAATAAGGTATTGCTATCAAAGCTCCATTACAGTAAATCAAATAAATAATGCTTCATTAGGTGACAGTAAGTGTGATACATGACAAACAAATCCAAATATAGTTGACATACATTGTCTGCGCAGAGAGGATAGCGTAGTGACATTAACAACACTGGCCGGCCATTAATCACTGCCTATAGTAATAGTATCAAGATGGGTGTCTATGTTACCGTTTTATTATGGTCAGTTTTATATTTTATTGAGGTCAGATAAAACGTTACTGTTACTTAATTCACCATCTTGTAAGCCAATATACTAGCATTTGGTAAGATAGTTCTGTTTTATTTTCCTATCTTTCTAGACCTTAGCGTAAAAACAAAAGCAGCAAAACAGACAATCATTAAACCATACCAAAATGCATGTTTAACTGTTTGAAATCAATACGTGCAATTTTATTATATGTACTTTATCCCTAAAATAAAGTTATACATTCTTGAAAATGTCAACCAGAATAGTAAACTAAACAGGAAACACATTCCGATTTTTTGGTCATGATTACCGGTGTCAAAATTGTCATTTTCACATTGAACAAAAAATAACAGACACCGTATCTGCCTAAAGGAACCCCACTTTCATGTAAAAAGGAGACATGAAACACAATACGTCTATAATTCTTTCAACATTTTTCATAAAAGATTCCCATGAAGTTGTAAGGAAAAAATATAGTGATTCATTTAAAATGAACATGGGTTAACTAAAAAGGTTTCGCAATCCATATTTTGAAATAAGTTTTCGCACTTGAAAGATTTCTGACACTTCTTATTTGCAGAATTTAACGAAGTTATGTTTAGAATATGATATAACAGCAGAGCACATGGTAATCTTTCTGGGCAAAATCAAATGCTATCAGATTGTCATGTTGTGGATATGTGAATTAGGGTATTTCAAATGAGCAATAGTACTTGTTAATAAATAAAAATCTGTCACAATAATACAGAAATGTATCCCAAAACATTTTACCGGACATAATCACTCACCAATATGACAATGTTACGTCATATTACCTATCTGGAAATAAAAGCTATCTTGTAAAAGATACTAGTTCTGTACGGCCTTCATTCTCATGATACAAAGCCGCTTTGAGGGAACTTAAGTAAACGCCAGCTTCCTGTCAAAATGATTAATGATGGAGGTCTGAGTTATGGTTGTTGACGGTTCTGCTTTCGTGCATTTGGACACATTAACTTATTATCCTGTCACAAGTGGTTATATTACCAAATCAAAAGAAGCAGTAATTAGAAATGTCCATATCCAGATGCGCTGATGCGTGCATGTCATTTATTATACAAATAACCACTAGAAGGCGGACCTAGATTGTTATCAGTACAAACGATTTAAAAATTAAAACATACCACAACCCGTGTCATATCCTCGGCATTCGGACTCCTGATCGTTACGGTTTTGGATAGGCTTGTACTTGTAAAAATATCTTGGAAACATATCGAAAGTTTCAATTCAGACCAAATCCAGAAATCATGAACAGGATTGTACTTAGCTGTTTGGTTGTGGTGTGTTTGGTTGGAACCATCATGGCTCAGGGTACACCAGGCAGTACTGGGGGATCAAGTGCCGCTGCCAACTACCTTGCCAGCAGAATGATGGCCTCGGGTGGTAGCGGAGGTGGCTTGGGCAGAATGTTACCTTTGTTGGCTCTGTCAGGCGGTAAGAATGTTTGTCTTGAATCTATTTCTGGTACATTAGGAATTAATTAATCTAACAACAAAATTATTCAATGCAGTGTGTTTTATGTTAATAGATTCAACTATTATCACATTTTAAATGACCTATTTAACTTCAGTTTTAATTTATAATCTAGGAGGTCTCAAGTTTTCACCACTTATCATCTTTTTATTTATAATTATATTTTTATTCAAAGGAAACAAGTACATCTTTTAGTGCTATGTAATTAATTATTTACTGAATTTAATTGCACGACTTGAATAAATTAGTGGCGTATTTGACTTAATTATGCTTTGCATGAAATTTGTGCCAGATTAGTGTTTAGAAAGTGCTTCCTGTCTTGTCTAATTACGAATACAAAACTTGACAGAATTTAGAAGTCTAGATAACCATAGCTTTTCACGTCCTTTTATATGAGTTCCCAATGTTCTGAATTTGCGACACAGTTTTTTGTGTTTGTTTTGTGTTTGTTTGTTTGTTTGTTAGTTTGTTTAATTTAAGAAAACACAAAATAACGGAAATAAAAACGATAAATGAATATGGAAACAAAATTCAAAAAAAAACTCTTGAATGGCTTGAAACGTTGGCAGTATGTTAGAAAATACTCTTACCAAAAATGTTTGATGTTTCTATTGTTTTCACATCTCGTAATTAAATAATATCATATCATTATTATAATTATTAGAAGTCGAACTGCATTCTATTATAGCGAAAGGAACATATTTCTCTGGAAAACAAACGACATGGATATTAAAATGATACTTTTTAATGAGATTAATGGGTATGTTTTTTCTCTAAGTGTCATATCTATCAATTTCATGTCAAGTTGTTTTTTCTTCCAGGTGGTAACGACGCTTTGATGCCTCTGATGTTTTGCCGAAGCGGCATGAATATGATGTGCATGTTTGCGCTGAGTCAAGGAGGTATTCTGTAAGAAAACCACGTGAATTTCGTTCAATGTAAATCACGGTTTCTCCACATGGACGGACGAGATTTGTAGAACACGGGCTACAGTATCACTATTCAATGTAATGGGGATATTATTCTATATTTAACAATTTGCATTTTTTTTTTGTTCATTCATCGTGACACTAACAACCTTATGTTTGCGAAAGGAGATTATTACACGTGTGATATTCGTTTTTATGTTTCATTTTTATAACTTCTTTTCTACTTGACACTGTTGCAAATTGACGAAATAACAGTAGAAGGACAAAGTGGCGCTGTGTATATAGTTTCTACCTACCTGATATTGTTTTGAAATCTTTATTGTTTCTTGATGTTGGGATATTATAAATGTATAAACCGTATTATATGTTATCCTTTATTATCAATTTGTTTAAAAATTGTGTTGAATAGTTTGAACTAAACTGTTATGTAGCTTAAGAGAGAATATCTTGGGGTTCTGTGGATTTTTCCTTGGCAAAATGAAAAAAAAAACCATATTTGGGGCTTATCTAAAATTATAAAGCATTTTTTTGCTTATAGCTCTGTACAAAACATCGTTTGGCATACAAAAATAAATATTTTGTTTTGTTCAACAGAAATCCTTAGGACACAAACCCTTTTATTGCAGTGGAATTAACAAAATTATTTGTTCTCTGAGAAACATAATCCACGGATGTTTTCTTTTTCCTCTTGTTTTCTTCTATAGTTCTTTTATGCTGTCAATTAACTGACTTTTTTTTTCGAAAAGGCCAATAGAACTACAAGCTTCTGCTATGACTTGATTTTCCTCCAAGCGTTTGCATTTTACGCAGGCGGTTGTGAAATATGAAAGTTTTTTGCTGTTTTCATGTAAAATCTACACTTCATAAATACAAACAGATTGTTCATTGTTTTATTTTGATAATCTGGATAATTTTAACAGAAGAGCGTAGGATAGTAACCATACAATGAAGTCTTAGTCAGATTTCAGATTGAGCCTCTAGGAAGATTTTTCTTTCTTTTTTTTCTTTTCTTTTGCTTTTGTCTTATATATAGCGAGTGAACGTTTCACAAAGAGATTCCACTGCATTTTTATAAGCGGTTTTTTCTTTAAGCATTTAACAGTTTACAAGTGTTCAGAGCCTACAGTCAGATATACTTGACTGTAAACCAGTTAGACATACCTGACTGTAATCTCTTCATGTTGCTGATGTTCCAAATTAAAACAGAATTAACAAACAATACGTGTTTTATTGTCTGTCTGAAAACATGTATAGCCCTCTTGCCGAATGGAAAAAACATATGATTTGTTTAAAATTTGTTACAAAATATCACATTAATTGTATTACTTTGTGCGCGACATTGTGTACAGATCCGTTCTCTATCGCTTGTCCGACTATCCCATTTGTCCGTTAGTCCGCTATCACATTTATTTTCATAATGTCCACCCGTTACAATGAGAGTTATTAATTGATATTTGTTAATTTATTATTCATTTTATGTTTTCATATTTTGTTCCGGGACTGTTGTTAACAAACTGGTCGTCTGCTTTTAAGGATTTCTTACAAGAGTTGACCGTTTAATTTAAAACAACAACAACAATTTTTATTTGAACTTTGATTTCAAAACAAGAATTACGGAGATATTGAACCCATAGTTTTAAAATTGTTTTTATTCTTTATCTCCAAAGAAAAACTTCTATTTTACTGATGCTAAAAACTTTATAGAATAGAAGACATTTAAAAAATAACTTCTTGTATATAAATTAGACTGAATTCAAAAAAATTGTATCTTAATAGCAGCCCCAAATATTCCTAAGACAACACCCAGACCAACATGCTTCCCGTAACACCCCCTGTACAATTTCAGAAAAACTCTACATGGATTCACATTAGATTAAGCGGTTGCCTTTTGCGATGTCTGTAATGCAGTAAACAAAGGAATGTTTATAACTTAAAATGGTGTGAAAAAAATACAACTTTTAGGAGAGTTGTCTGTGGGTAAAACTGACAGTCAAGTCTGTTTGAAAAATGAGCTCCTTTCAAAAACATCACTCATTTTAGGCATATGAAGAACTTTACGGTTTCTGGTTGAGGTCACTGTGTCTCTTTCAAAACGTCATATCTTAAGCAGACACAGTTGTTCATAACCCTCTACATATAAATATATATATATATATATAAAGTTTACACGGGCGGTACGAATATTTGTCTCGCAAAACTGAGTTTTAAATTTCCACTTCTGTTTGTGACCAAAACCTTATTTTTATTTAATTCCTGCACATTAAAATGTCCAAACTGGGAACAAAGTGACTGCTTAAAGAAACATTCAATGGATTATGCCAACTGATCGAATTTTACCCGTGCAACATTTCTTGCGATATTGATATAGTTGTTAATATTAGTAAATATTGTCAGTGTGTAAACAAAGCAAGTAATTTTATTACAATACATAGTCTTATAAGTTTTTACAAGCACAGGATATAATGAATACATTATATAAATATAATCTTTGAGAACTCAACTACAATCATCTATTTTAGAAATAATGAAAGTATCGTAAATAGAGCTAAAATGGGAAAATACTAAAAAGAGGACAGCGCAACAATTTTATATTTTACAGGACTAACATTTCCAGTGTGCATTATATTCACTTACACATTTGAAATGAGACCACTGTTTTTTGCATTTTTGTTGTCACATTTCAACATGTTGTCTATCTAAGCCGGCATCCTGCAGGAGCAGTGGTCCAATGATAACGCTCTGAACGGGTAATCCAGGGCCCGCGGTTTCGCTCCCCGCTCCTCCACTAAAATTACTTTTGAAATATAAAATCTAATAATTTAGAAGTGTGAAAACATGTTTCTACGTCAGAAACAGTCTTTCGGCTGAGACGTTAAACTGAGGTCCCATATATCAGTGCTATACAATGAGCATGCAAAAGAACCAGAGGCGTCATTGAAATGGGATATTTCTTGTCTTGCACTATCCCCAAAAACCTAAAATAACTAACCTCTCCATGGGGCGTCGGTCAAATGGTCAACAGGTACCGAAGATAAATAAAACTCAAATAGATAAAGCAATACACAGGTAATTTAGCAACGCTCAATTCACCTGCTTTCATTATATGCATTTTCTGAATTCTTGGGATTTGTTCAAATTGTTAAAGTTCTAAACATTTTTTAACGAGGCATCATATATAAAATATCAAATTAAATGTTTATGTCAAATGATTTAAGAATTGTGAATACATGTTTCTACGGCAAAAAGAGTTGCAAAAATGCTGAAGTCTGAATTGTAGGTCTGTTTTTTACTTGCAGTAAATAAAGTTCATTTTTACTGCTGCCGTTATTAAAAATCATGCAAAATTATATGTAAATCACAGTCAATTTCTCTTTTAAATATAAACACATCATTTACTTAAAAACATAAACATATATTTGCCAGTCACAATGATACAATCAGATTCAATACATTGAATGCAGCTACCCTCGCTTATAAACATTTAGAGAAATCAAATGATTGAGCTAGGGCCGCAAATGGGGCCACTATTAGGATCGCATGGCCGCAGAATAAGAATGTCTGAAAATCTCCGGCTCCAGACACTCTGTTGCATATTCACTGTCAATAGACGTTCTGTTGCGTTTTGAAAACTCGCCACTATATTGGGTGATATCCTTAGGGGCATAACCCAATAACCATGGTCTTAGTGATACGAAATTATGGGACTTGTAGTTAAACTGCGCTAACATAAGCATATATTATTTTTATAGCATATATGCAAAAAAACTGTTATTTTAACCTTAGTTATATTCGTCTTTGCAATATCAATTTTACTTTAGAGAACGAAGATGAGTCACTATGGGTTAAGATTAATTTTAGGGTATGCTTAACCTTGACCCAGTTAGAGGTAAAACAGAGCATGATTAGCCCATATCTCAATGCATTCTGCTCATGATCTGTGCCGTACAGGATGCAGTAGGTAAGGTTTTCAGTATACATCCAAACAAACCAGTCTGAATTTTATTATGGACAATTTTAGAAATGCAGTGATATTGTAGAACCATAGTTTGAGCTTCCAGTAATTTACTATTATTCTAACTAACAAAGTTTCGTTCGCTATTTGAAGATTCGCCAGATTTACTTTTTTACTTTTGTTGCAAAAGAGAATTTACTTTTTGTATCATTCTGAGTCACCAAATATAAAAAAAAACACAGCATGTTGGATATAAAAGTGATATCAATGCTTAACAAAACCTAATTTCCTTCCCGTCTACCTACTATAATGTCGTAACAAAAAAAATCAAAATAAGCTTCAAACTTCAGGTTTCAAGACCAAATATAGCCCAGTTAAAAGTACTTGGAACATTTACTTTGCATGCAAGTTTTGCGAGGAATACTAGATCAACTGATTATGAATGTGAAATTACAGAAAATAACGACAAATCTTGACTCAAAAATTATCAGAGTCAAAATTATTAAACTCGCTTGACATTCTCTAGATGACCTTTTCCCGAAGTTCTCTAAGGCAAAACATTCGTGACAAAATTTTGTAATGTTAATTGAATGCACGGTCAGATTTTGTTACGGTAATCGTAACCACTACACAACTGCTACCCGGCCATTCAGATAACCAACCATGATTCGACGTATAAATTATGGAGCTTTTTTAACTAAGATATATTGAAAACGACAACCAGTCAACATGTTACGGAAAAAATACATTTTATTTTGGATTACTCCCCTTTACATGGCCATAATTCTAAGCTCTATTAGACTAAGAGCAACATCTTTTTTTTAAGACACTACACTAGTTTATGTTCCATTTGCCAAATATTATCGACGCAGAAACAATCCTGTGCACGAAACAATTCAATCCTGCTTCAGTCAAGTCCAAAATATAGTTAGGAGGACATTTTTAGATAAGGAATGGTCTTGCTGTTGAGGACATATTTATGAGTCCAATTTGCAAAACCAGGTGGACAATTTTCAAATTAGGAATTGCTTTGTTCTAATGGATATTATTAATGTTAGGTGTACAAGATTCAAATAAGGAATGATCTTGCACTTAAGGACATATCTCTGAGTCCAATATACAAAGTTAAGTGAACAAACTTCAAAAAGGAAAGATCTTGCTCTTATGTACATATCTACGAGTCCATTATGCAAAGTCAGGTGGATAATATTCAAATAAGGAATGGCTTTGGACTTTCGAAAATATCTGTTGGTCCAATATGCAAAGTCAGATAATAAATGATTTTTGCTCTTGTGGACATAGTCATAACTCCAATATGCAGTCAAGAGGACAAACTCTAATAAAGAATGGCTGAGTCCTTGTGAAGATATCAATGAGCCGAGTATGCGAAGTTAGTTGGACAATTTTCAAATAAGGAATGCTGTTTCGAACATACCTATGAGTCCAATATGTAAAGTCAGGAGGACAATTTTCAAATAAAGTTGCCTTATGTGGACATATTTATGAAGCTGAAATGCAATATCAGGGGGACAAGCTGTCTTGCTCTTACGCACATATAGATCTATGAGTCCAATATGCTAAGTCAGGTGAACAATATTCAAATAAGAAATTGTTTTGTTCTTTTGGACATAATCATAACTCCAGTTAAAGAATGCCTAAGCCCTTGTGGACATATCAGTGAGCCCAGTATGCCAAGTTAGATGGACAATTTTCAAATAAGGAATGGTTTTGCTCTTTCGAAACTTATCTATGGGTCCAATATGGAAATTTAGGTGGACAGTTTTCAAATAAGGAATGGTTTTGCTCTTTCGAGCACATCTATGCCTCCAATGTGCACAATTTTCAAGTAAGGAATGGTTTTGCTCTTTCGAGCACATCTATGCCTCCAATGTGGGCAATTTTCAAGTAAGGAATGGTTTTACTCTTTCGAGCACATCTATGCGCCCAATGCGGAAAAATTTCAAATAAGGAATGGTTTTGCTCTTTCGAGCACATCTATGCGTCCAATATGCAAGGTCAGGTGGGCAATTTTCAAATAAGGAATGGTTTTGCTCTTTCGAGCACATCTATGGGTCCAATATGCAAGGTCAGGTGGACAATTTTCAAATAAGGAATGGCTTTGGACTTTCGAAAATATTTATGGGTCCAATATGCAAAGTCAGGTGGACAATTTTCAAATAAGGAATTATTTTGTTCTCGATGATATAACTGTAATGACATACCGACCAGACGCTATCATAATTAAAACTCTTTGAGTGTACATTCTTTGAGCTAAGATGACAACTTAAGAATCTTATTTTTCATATTTGTCTTCCTCTATACCCTGTCTGTTTTTGTGTTATCTTTTTAACCTGCACATTCATTTTTTTCCTTTGGTTTGAACTGATGTTTGTGATAGAAGACAGTTCGGTTTTTAGAAATTTATAGTTCATTTTATACAATATTTCATTTCATAAAATTGTGTTTCAGTGTTCATAAATGACACATTTAAAACGTACGTTTAGAGAATTCTTGTTTTAATTGAAACCTTTTTGTTGTTTTGGCTTTGTAAATTAGAAAGTTCTGTCTGTGTAAACAAATTTGAAAAACATTTAATGTAAATAACAACTGTCATGATTTTATGTTAACCCTTGATATTAAGACAATTTGCATGCAAGGCATTTAATGCATTAACAGCAAATATAAATTTTACCTAAGACATGACAAATCCATTTGCCGTTCCTGTAATCATTTCTATGATATGCCTTTAGTTATAAGATAATTCACATTACACAGGTTGATGCACTGACTGAAGAATGAATCTCACAGATTAATGTCAAGTATCGCAGGTCGGAAGTTTGATGCCATGTGCATCATCTGAATAAAAAGGGAGTTTTGTCAGGGAAAACTGTTAGCTTTACTGTAGGTCTAAGGATATGGTGCTATTCAAATGAGTGTGTGAAGTTAGCTCGACCTCGAAAATAACACTTCAGTATCGAGCTGAATATCGAGCCGGCTATCGATATTCGTTATGTGAATATTGAACCAGCTCTGACTTTCAAACTTCGACCATCGATGTCAGTGATAATTTCACGAACCTATTTCTCGTATGTGCGGCTATACAATCCCGACTATGGCCCCTCATGTTGCATTATAATTCGCATGTACTTGAAGAATAAAAAACACTTGACAATATGAATTATTACGAAGAACAATTAAGCAATTAATCATTTGATCTATGTTTCTGCTATGTTGTAGGTATTTTAAACCCTTTTTCACGACTGAAGACTTTGTGTATCACATCGGCAATTTCTAGTTTGCTAAAGTGAGTCTTTTCCAGTGTTTTATCGATAATGAGTAACAGGTACTGTAAACCAAGAGTGTATTCGCGCTTTTTAGACTAGCGACTTTCGCGAATGAGGTTTCTTCTCGCGAAATAATCTAGCCGAAAAATAGCCAGGGGTTTTATGTCGTACTGGAGAAAAAAAGATAAATGAGTCCAGTCTGTTTGATCTGAAATAAATCAAATTAGACTTGTTCATATCACATCGTTTGGGGGGAAATAGGTTCTAGCAATTTACATTAATTCCTGTGGATGACTTCTGCCTGGGTTCAAACAAATACGTGACTTTTGTGATTTGAAAAGTGACCTCCGGATCAGAAGTCCAGTGCTCTCCCCTGTCTCTGAACCATGATATCTAACAAGTAAGATTTGAAGCGATGTTTTATACACATTCGTCAACATTAATAATAATAATAATAAAGTCTTTATTTATAGAGGCAACACAGTTGGATAATTCCAATCTTCCCTGTGAGCCTCTCAAAATTGAATTGCTTGAATGAAGGTTATAGCTCAAATATGGTTAAAGCTATTCAAGATTATTTAAATTACTCTCTAGACAGAACCCTATATTAAACCAATCGTTTAAAGAAAAGAAACAGTCAAGGTGATCATTTGTCTCTGGTGAACATTTACAGCAGGATAAACTAGGGCAAATCTGGTCTAGGTAGCTCTGCCGATGAGTCACATCCAAAAAAAAATACCGGCTAATACTTGAATCTTAAACCAACCGAATCGGAGGCGAACACCCTGACCAATTAGCTTGTTTGTTGTTGTTTGTTTGTTGTTGTTTGTTGTTGTTTGTTTTGTTTGTTGTTTATGTTTGTTGTTGTTGTTGTTGTTTTTGTTCTTTTTTTTATTTCGGTGATACTTGTGCTGTAGCAAACTACAACCATCAACATAAAATTCTGGTTAAAATATTCAAAATGAATGATAATCATCTGAAATCATACGCCTGAAAGATGATTAATGTATTTGCAAATGTTACAACCGTAACTCTTGTTCCTTTATTAGTATACAATAATACTCATGTAGCGTACTTCATCACTTGTCTTAAAACCTAGAAAACTGCGTAGTTATTCTGTTCTTTAGTTTTTGTTGTTATGTCTCCACAGGGTCCAGTTATAAAACGTTTAAATAAAATTTCAAACGCACATGTGTTCCTTTTATGAATAAAAATCTTTCTTCTATTTGTGGGAATTTAATTTTGTTAAGTGACCTTCAACAATGTTCATTGACCTTCAACAATGTTATCTGACCTTAAACATATTCATTGACTTAAAACATTAAAACATGTTCATTGATATTTAACAATGTTTATTGACCTTCAACGATGTTCATTTCACTTTCAGTAAAGTTCATTGACCTTCAACAAACTGACATTTAATTTACTGACATTCAACGATGTTCATTGACCTTAAACAATGTTCATTGACCTTCAACAATGTTCATTGACCTTTATCAATGTTCATTGACCTTCAACAATGTTCTTTCACCTAAAACTGTTCACTGATATTCAACAATTTTCATTGTCTTTCAACATTCATTCATGTTCATTTGACCTTTAATAATGTTCAGTGACCTTCAACAATGTTTAATGACCTGCAACAATATTTCATTCATATGATAGTGTAGCAGGAGAACTTCCTAATGAAATGTGTTTTAAAAGTCATTTATGTTGTAACGTTGTTGCAAAGCTAATAAGTTCGACAAAATATGTGTTACTCATTCAGCACATTTAAATGCAAAGTAGAATGTTTGTACATACCAAAATGCAGTCAAGTCCTCGACCGTATTATCCTGTGCACCTTTGGCAAAACTTACGTTGGCTCCAGAAGCGGACAATTTTTATGTAACACAGTTTTGGGCGTTGTATTGTCGGAAGTTTGTTTACCGTCGCTTATAAGATTACCATGGGTTAATTCAGGTCTTTAATCAAAACTTCAAAATGACACACAGTGAAATGTTCACTGCATCTTTCAAATGATAAAATTGCTACTTTAACTGTCAAAACTTACAAAAGTTTCCTTATATGGAAATATGTTGTGTTTAACTTTTTCTGTGTTTGGTGTAAATGTCACTTATCCATAGATATTACGAAACGTTGAATTAATATTTTTGAGTAATTAATGAGGACAGATAAAAAACAACTGCTATATTTTTTTGTCGAGAATAAAAAAACATCCAATCACATCAGGCTTTAGAAGTAAGAATTGTTTCAACGTCCCTTCATCATGTACCTGAAAAGTTATTTTAAAAAATACATTTATCTCCCTTGGCAACATCAAATGAAAAAAATACTCCTGCAACCAATTTACGAGTCTTTTGGTACAGACTTGTACATACGATTTTAAGCAAAGATGCTTAAATATCTTTGGCATATCTCACTCCATTCGCAAAGAAAGGAAAGAGGTTTATGTCTTAACAAGAAAGTGTTGTTGTTGTTTTTTTTCTTCAAAAGAAAACAAGTTTAATGAGTATATTAAAGGAGCTTATATTTTAGACGATTCCATTTTCTTCAAAAACTTCTAAATAAATAAAGAACGAATCATTATCAAAGTCAAATTTTTCAGAACAAAAGGTAAAATGAATACATAAATAGCAGTCTTTAAAAAGAAATTTGTTGTGGTAAAAAATTCAGATGGACTGCAATCGATAGCATTTTTTGCATTTTGGTATCTCGTGATCAACAGCATATGTTGGATTCACCTATCTTGTGATCGATAGCATTTGCTGGATTCGCATATCTTGTGATTCATAGCATTTGCTGGATTCGCATATCTTGTGGTCAATAGCATGATGGATTCTTGTATATTCTGATGTATAGCACTTGTTTGTATCGCGTATCTTGCAACCGATAGCATTTGTTGATTTCACATATCTTGTGATCGATAGCACATGTTGGATTCGCGTTTCTTGACTATTTAAAAACCGAGAAATGTTACAAGATTTGTAACTGATTTAAAACGTGACTCCTTGAGCATTATTAATACTTGAACTCTCTAAGTATAGACTTTCGTTTTCATTTTATTTTTACAATTTATATAAGTTTAATATGTAAAGCATATCAACTCGTACATTAGATCTACATTCAGCCAACAATGGCTTATGAGACATTTATATGATATTAGATCTAAGCAGCAACAACAATAAAAACATCACCCAAACTGATAATTATTATGTTATACAAGTATTAGCATTTCCAAAAATGCTTGAAATCGCCGTTCAGCCATGCATTTCGTCTTATCCATAGATGAATGTATTTCATGTTCTTCATTCATTAATTTGATAATCTTACAACATGCTTTGCACTGAAAAGCGAAGTTATATTTGATAATTTTCACACAGAATTTGCAAAGTAGATTAAATATACATTGTAATTTTTATTGTAGCTGGACTATTTTTGAAAGCAGACGATTTGGCTACTTAATGAAAAACATATCGCCCTAACCCTAATGAAGCATATATAAAACACGGAAAAATCCTGATCAAACTCCTCGCACCGGTTAAGTCACGCTTTGCTACTTTTACTGTACTAATCAGGGGAAGTAACCCCTGCGGGGAGTTTGTATCCTGATTAGAACCGCCCGGAAGCAAGCATTTATTTTTTTCTTTAAGTGCAAGTTTTGGAAAAAACAAACAAACCATACTCTTATTTAGACTACATTCTCTAGTTAAAAATGACATGTAGCAAAAAATATTGCGATTATCCAGTGTTTATCCTACACCAGCCTGAAGACTGGTCCTGAGATCATACATTCATGATGGTATTTTTCAGTTGTAAGAATAAGTAACCCGACAAACATGGCGGTTGGGCGAGTCCATTTACGCATCCCTTGCAGAAGAATTTTGACGTCCATTTTGTTATCATGTGATATGAAATGCTTTGCTTTGATTGGCTAAAGGCAGGCGGTGTACAGGCAAAACTGTTCAAATCTTGTTAATTGTATATATCGCCATCCAGGGACGGCGATAATAATTATTTATTGCAGCCGTCATCATATAACGTGTGACGAATGGCAGTGATAACTTTATTTGTAAGGGAAGTTACCGCTCTGAGGATTTTTGTTTTGGCTGTTAATATAACTTATGCGTTAAAAAAATGGTAGACATTTTCCCATCCGTCTTACCTTCTTGTTTTTAGAAAAATGTTGAAGGTCAAGTTCATAAAACATATTCAAACTTAACAAAACTGATTTCACAAAATCCCCATTGTGTGACTTGAAACTCACGACCTTGACACGTGATCTCAATAAAATACCATAACTATAGCGACTTAGTAAGAATGAAAAATGACACAGCTTGTCTAACAATGTCTCTTTACACTTGCATGATCAGCAGTTACGCGTTGTTCACGTCTCAATCATCTCTCATGTCAAAACCAAAACGTATAGTTGTGTCAGACGCAGTGTGGGGCATTAGTAAGTGTTAAACGTGTCTACTTAGACACCAAGACACCGCTGAACTTTTTACATATATCTTGACTATACTTGTGTGCATAAGAAATTATCCACTTTAGCATTTGTGAAATAAATCATACTTTTAACTGTGTATATATGCATTTTGTAAAATTCTGATTTTTCTTATGTACCAAATTTTGTTGTAGACTTACGTGGAATGTTTCAGACTGCAAATTTTCTTCGCTTTTGTATCACACGAGAAACACGATAACTGATCACGATATTGAACCTAAATACATACGCGAGAAACTCATACAAATGCACGCGTATATTAATTATATTACAATCGTTAATATGCTTGTGCAAAAAATGCTGCGAAAAAGAAGTGCAAAGCCTTATGATATAGACACGATGTCATGACCTACAAACGAGTTTTACTCTTAGAAAGTTTCAAAGAGTTACTGTACTTCAAAAAGATGATCTGAAGCCCACCACTACCAAGAAACTATTAAAATTTTACTTTAAAACCCATTGATGCTTAAAGGATTATGCCATCTTTGTCAGTTTGACAAGTCCATTTTCAATTTTCATATTGCTGCGTCTGATCTGGATCTACACTCTTAAGAGTTAACCTATGTCAACTTTTGTAGACGCGAGGCATTAATGGGTTAAGAATTGACCAGAAGCATGTTTCAAATATTTCTACTGGGGATAACGTGAGTCGACCGTTTAGATCAAACACGAAAGGTAAGCCCAAAGAAAATATTCGAGTATCTCAAGAGACATCGTCACCATAGCATTGCAAAATACTTGATCAGTGTAAAGAAAGATGTAGATGGGAATAAATTGTCTAGTAAATAAAGCTGCCTCTTCAAGGAAATCATCCGTCAAGGAACATTGAACAAAACCAATGTGCTGAAAAATATACACAGCGATGTCCATGAAGATTTATGAAATACGCGTTTTGTTGCATGACAATGTCCACACAAGCCTGTAGTTGTTACTGATTTTTGAAGAATGAAAAAAAATGTTATTGCGACTTTAGACTTTTTTTCCTGTTTTCCAGACTCAAATATATCTGACCTGGCAGGTGTTTTGGCTCACGAAAGGCGTTAAGAACTGTTGTTTGCTAGTGTATGTTGGATAAATTTATCTTAATTGATAACGGACAAGCATTCAAAACAGATTAAACGGTTGAAACTTTATATTTCTTTTAATTAATGGAAATACTTTGAACGTATGAAAGTAGCAAAACGAATGTGTGAATATAAATCGTTTTCAGGACAAGATAATATTACATCTGAACTAACCCCCCCCCCCCCCCACCCCTCACCTCCGCCCCATATTTCATTGGTTGTCGACTTAATTCAACTTAAAATACAGGCCTTCTTTTAGAAGTAGGTACAAATCATGAGTCTGTAATCAAACCATCAGATGTATTCATCTGAGCTGACATTTGCAAGACAAACTCATTACATATTTTATTACAAGCATCATAATTTCAATTACCTTTCTTATGAACTGTCACTGTATACAAGGAAACTTATGTTTAAAAGCCACAACAATGCTTTGAGGCTGAGTTTAAGGAAATTCCGCATGCAATATCACTTCGAGCGAGATTAATTTAAAAGCACTTTTTGTTTTTAACCGTTGAAATACAAATTCTTCAATTAATACTAATATTTAGACACAAGCTTATAGTACACTGGTCTTGAAGACTCAAATTATGCAGTTTTTAAATCGTTTTTTTTCAAATAGAAAGTTAATTGCAAACTATGCAACACGGATCAATGTAAAGTCAAATGACTAGAATATCAGGGGCAGGAATAATCCTTACGAAAGAAACCCAATCTTACTTTATCGTTTTTGCTGGAAAAAATTAATATGTGCAGTTTTCTTTTCCAGTCTCCTTTCGTTTACTGTATCGTGTTACAACTAAACTCTTCTAACAAATACAACTTCAAAAATGATAATCTGAAGAAAACTGCATGTTCCGTATTTCTTAACATACTGTTTGTTGAAGCAAATGTTTGACCTACTTTAAAGACCAATCAAATGAGCCGTCAAATGTAAGTTTATAATGAATCAAATAAAATTATTTGATTGGCTAAAACTTGCGAAACAACGCTAAAAAAGTGATAAGTTTGAAGCGTAGCTTTATGCTTTTATAAGACCCCATGGATTTCTGATACAACAGGTCGTGTTATGTACTGGCGTTATGCATATGACACAAAATTTAAAGAAATGACAAAAATGCACATCAAAGTCAATGAGGATTGTCGTGGAGAATGGCCCGTACCAATTTACAAAATATGTATAATTTTTTATTTAACAGAAGTTTGAACTATAAACGTGATTTAATACGAACCAGTTAACAAAACTACTGTGCGTTCTTCTTCCAGCCTTACATACCCCCATAAAAGATATTTCTTTCAATTTTACAAAATATATTTACATTATTTTTACTACCTGGAACTCTGTTGACCTCGACAGCTAAATCATTATAGCGTTGCCTCCGAGTAGGGAAAGTCCTTGCCGAAACTTTGCCTGATTTCCAGGTATGTTCTTGGACGAAGACGTAAGCTACTCATACCTCAGTTCACTCAGCTGTGTGGTTGATTCCAATGATGATTGTTACCTTTTTCCCCCAAATGATTCAAATCAGCTTGGATAGCTTTAATAGCAATAAGGATAGATTAACCTAACATATCCACCCGCCTAGACCTCTAGTTGATTTAATGTACCTGGTATACAAGTACGTGTACATAGGCTAAAACGCTTTTATTGTCATTTCCTTTCACATGTACGCATCAAATTAAAATGTATTTCTCATCCTTGATGTTTTTTAATGTTTTAAGTGTTACCAAGAATAATGCTTACTGATATTTATGACAACTATTTACAGCACGTTATAAGGAGACCAGACCATATCATATGCATACGTGATACAATTTATAAACAATTTACTGTAGCTATTCGACCTTGACCTTAGAAATGGTCGATCACCGCTGCTGTACCTTCAAAATTAACCATAAATGTGTATTCTTACTAATATGCTACATTGCCAACATTATCTTATCGGGCCAAATTTTTCGCGATAGAATAGTTGCAACTTGATACTTAACTTTGTCTGTAGATTTTGAAGCTAAATGAATTCATTGTAAACGGTGAACAGAAACATATATTCAGTGACAGATTCAAAAACCTGCTGAATAATTGCAACAAGACCAGCTGTGTAACTCAGACGCCGTATATTCGAATCGGACGCCGTACATTAGACTCGGGCTCCGTATATTCGACTCGGACTCCTATATTCGACTCGGACGCCGTATATTCGACTCGGGCGCCGTATATCCGACTCGGACGCCGTATATTTGACTTGGACGATGTATATTCCACTTCTGTACGTTTTACTGAGTGCCTTTTTGTCAAAGATTAATCTACATGTAAAATCGTTCCAAAAATAATGTTAAATCTGATATAAAAAGAAAAATAAACTTTCAGGAATACGATGCATTCTATGTTTTTCAGAAAGAGGATGAAATATTTTTTGGGTTTTTTTCTTCTTCTTCTTTTTCAGAGCTAATGCGGTAGGTACGGAACAAACCGGAATGTTTACATAATGTTGTAACAAGTAAAGAGACCTTTGGTATTTAACAGTATTTTAGGCTTGACAGTCAGAAATTAATGTTCTGCATTAAATGAAAATTACAAGTTTATATAAATTTTATCGTCATACACAACATTAATCTCCTGTGCAAAGATATTTATAATAGGAAGGTAGCCTTGTCATCACGAGAAAAAAAAACAGACTGCATTTAGGAATGAGAAAGATACGCTCTGCTCTGCGTAATCGCTCGTAGAGTAACTTGGAATATACAAAGCTAATGATAATACATCATTAAATTGTATCATTCTTTTTAAACAGATTAACGTTGGACAAATCGTAGTTCCGAAGCTACCTACAGAATATACATGTATACCTTTGCTCTGGTCAATGTTTAACCCCTGACCTCCAATGAAGGGCCAATAACGACCTTGCAAAGTCTGGTCAGCAGGTCAGCATAACATTTTTATTTGCTTGATATCAAAGCTCTAAACTTTTCATTTTAGCAAACAGATTTTCAATTAGTTTCCTCTACAATCTCACTGTAAATATGGACCCCACAGGTGGAAGCAATAATGATCTGAGGGACAAAATTTTAAAAACTTTTGGTAAAAATCAACGATACAATGCTTGATACATATTCCAAAGCTCTGGGTCATGTTTTGGGTTTTGGGTTTTTTCGGGATTGTTGTTGTTTTCCATGTTGTGTCTGATGCTGTTTTTATGTTTGTTTCAGTTGCCATGGTCACACAAATTATGCGAGAACAGATCTTAAACATATTTGGTGGAGCTTTATGCAAGAAACAATGCTGGTCAGTTTCATTATCTTCAGTCAAGTGGTATAGGAGAAGAAAAAGATTGTAGCAAATTGTTAGCGCATCACACATGAAGACAAAAACGCAGAACAGGATAGTAAAAAGCTTCATCGTGTCAGTGTTAACGAGCAGGACATGTGGTCCAAGACTTGCAAGTTCGACACCAACTTCTCCACTAACGCCACTATTGTCTTTCGGATGGGACGTTATGCTCGTGTATCAGTGCATTTATGCCGAGCATTTAAAAGAAGCAAGAGTTTACTGGCATAAAATGCTTTCTGTATCTTGCACTATCATTACCTGAAAAAGCAAAGTTCTTCAGAGGATCTTCGGTCATGTGAGCAACCGGCACCAAAGGTAAATCAATATCAAACTATAGGTTTTGTCTGAAGTTTATCACTCTCTAAAGAAGAAATACTGTCAGTGTTTGCCAAACATCGAGCACGATTTCCCTTCAGCATAAAATACAATTGTCCATTGAGCCTGCACTAGGGGAGTTCAAATACTAACCATTGGGTCACTGTTAACCCCTTCAAGAGGTCAGGTGATTTTACATATTTCCATATAAACCTAATTTTTTATCTTTCCAGAAATTAAATGGCAAAATCTTGGCCCGGGCATTGTCTAAAAGCGTTGTGATTTTTTTCATAAGATTGTTTCAAAGTAATTAAAATTAGCCTGGCTCCAGGGGTCACTTGATTTTTTTACTCGAATACTTGGAACACTCTTATAAAAAAAAATCTGTTCTGAAACCTAGAGTCCCATACTCTAGATATTTAGAACGGAACTCTATCTTGTTCACTCTAAAACAAGTTGTTCATATCATGTTCCTCAACTTTAAGTTTGCCTCGCCCCTCTCCAGGAAAACTTGACCTTTTATGTAGCCAAAAATCTTTCCATATCTAGTTTTTTTTTATCTCAGATCCTACAGTCTTATCATCGGCCTCTTGAAAATATGATCGACTTTTGGATGGGCCCTTTTAACGAATTCCATTCTCACAAAAACGTAGTCGTTTTTTTTTGCACAAACTAGTAAACCTCTGATTTAAACAAAAGTTTGACCAAGTTTGATCATACTTTCATAACGAAAATGTGAACGTGCGTTTTGGTTTACATTTCTTTGCTGGAGGTATGTCTATTATTACCGTGTAAATAAATCTTTTATCAACATAAAACGTTCAGTAGCTCTTGCAAAGATAAAGTTTTTGAACCCTTTCTGCTGTTTCTGTTATTTCCCCGAATAGACATCAGATAGAGGTTGAGACACGATAACGCAACAATGTAATGATAATTTCGTTGTGTCGTAAAGACGCATTTAAAGAGATAGGAAACATTTCTTACAAAAATGTCATCCAAATAATTCATATTATACAAATGTGAAACAAAAGCCATCAATTTGCAAACAATAAGGAATTGTATCAGTACTTGCCTGGTGGAACACGGTAATTTACATACATATATCTCTCGTGTTTTGTCCACTAACTTGCCTATCAAGTTAGTTGTTACAAATTTATATCAAACTGCTTGACATTCTCTTAAAGTATGAGGTCCATATTACCGTACCTCCACTCTGAAGCGGTCTCCATTCCATTAAGTTGTGCATCTTTGAGACAATTTTGTCGAAGGACCTGGATTCAAACCCAATTCAAGCCATATTTTTCATTAGTTTATCGTGTTTACATTTGTCTTAACACACATACATTTATTGGAATTAAGTTGGATTTCTTTCATTTAAATACATTTCAATTGCGGTAAAGCCTTTAAGAATGGTTGATACAATGTAAATTAGGTAACCTATAAGGTAAACCTCTTTCATAGTTGGCCTGATTGTAAAGAACAGAATTTGAATGAAAATGATAACAAGCAGTATGCAGTCCAAAGGATACATGTAGAAGCGATATCATCCCCTCATCACGAAGTGGGTAGGGTCAATTAGCACCGTGTTTTTTTTTTAATAAAATTTTGTTAGTTATCACTACTGGCTGTGATTTATGTTATCTACAGATTTGATCTTTTGCTCACAAAATCACAAGTGATCGGTTTGTATCCGAACAAAGTTTATTCTGCAAAACTTTGACTGTTCAAGTATATAAAGTGTCTAACTTTTATCCCTAGCACCGATGTACCATAATGAATAAGGCGCTTATCAGTCTTTTGTAACTGGAATTTGACACAGAGTGTTGTATAAAATGTCATTAGAATCGTCCGTCTTTTCAGCGCTTTGATTATTATAATTTTAGATTTTTTTAATTGAGGAAAGATGATAATGCAAATTCAATGACTAATTTAATAAGGCTAAGCGGTACACCATTTCTTTTGCTAATTTAATTTCCTGAATGAATATAAGTTCAAGACTGAAACAAAATCTCAAAAATTGACGTAACACTGAAAACAAACAAAAAATATAATAACATTAATTTTGTTGACATCGTGCCTTTTTTGTATTTATTATGGTACAGCAGTGCTAGGGGTGTACGGATGTATTACACAAATATCTTAACTTCTTACTGCGTAGATAGCTATAATATTTGACCATGAGCTAATTCGCTAATGGTTGTCATTGATTATGGTTGCTCCTAAGACGTTCATTTTGTTGTTGTTTGTAGTTGTTTTTAGTTGTTGTTTTCATATTCATGTTCAGGGACCATATTCATGAAGCTTCTAAATAAAACTTTGGATCTTTTTCTTGAATTAGACTTTCACTTCTACTTTCTCATCTCAATTCAAGAAGTGAGAAATAAAACGAAGAGAAAGGAACAGTTCTCTTCCTACAGTTAAACAATATTATAAGCATTGTTTAAAAGTTCGTATATTCATACGATAAACAGTCCAGGTGCAAATCGACTTATTAAACTTCGACTTGGGTCAACCTAGGCAAAGAAAAACTTGCTATAAAAATAAATCCCAAGGAATTGGTCAACGGTTAATGTGCTTTTGATCAACGGTTAATGTGCTTTTGATCAACGCAGCTTTTCGACATAGATAGTAAGTTTATCACCATCATTGTACACAAATTGTCTGAACTTGTCCATGAACAGAGAAAAATCTTAGCCGTGTCATTATCAAACATGCCCTCAATACTCACCATTGCAATAGTTCGTGCTTGTAATTCGCCGCAAATATGTGGGAAAATGTTCAAAAACAAAATTATCTCTAGGGAAAATAGCGATTTCTCTTGACGTTACGGAAAATAAACGACCATGGTAAAAAAATAAATATGTTTATATATGCAAAACACATGTAATAAATAATGTGGTTATTCCACGTTTGTACCAAAATTAATGGTGATTTCGGTGCAAATTGACATAAAGATCATGGCCCCTGTAACACCTTGACAGCCGCTGCTCATGACTCCAGGTAAAAAGTAGTCAATCATTTTTTTGGTCGGGGAGAGGGAGGCCTCTTATATATTTTCTACTGCGATAAACGCCCCTACCCCCGCCCCCCTCGACTGTTTTATTTGTTTAATTTATAGTTACACGTACTATGATTTCTCATGTTTTATTTTATATTGTTTTATTTTTTCTTGCGTGTAGAATAAGATTATGGTATTTATTTTATTATATTATGCCAATGTTCTAGATAGAATAATTTTGTCTACAAAGAAAAGCCGAAAAAATGAAGACAAAAATGAATGCATACTTGAGACTTTGTGGTGATCGGGAGAATATGACAAAATCCTGTTACAACAGTAGTCGGGGCATATAATTCTGATTGCAGACCACCTAAAGTCATTCTTCTGTTTTACCATGTTATTGCTGAAATAATAGCGAGAAAAAAATGTGTCACATCCACCACCTCCCCAAACACACATTCAAACATATATACATGTACATGTATAAATAATAGTTTCTTACATATTTCAACACGTTTTATGTCCAAGATTTGCAATTTTCAAAATGTAAATTATGTAACTCTGACTTTTAAACAAAAGAATGAGGCGTTTCCCTTTCTTTGTTGTTCATTTGTTTATACAACACTAGCAAAAGGCAGACCGGAAGTTCCGCTGAAATTTTAAAATTTAATTATAAAATAAATCGTCTGCTGAATTCACTATAAAATCTTCCCGCGTTTGTTTCTGTTGCGAAGGAAAAATAAAAGCAACAAGCAACTCTTTACAAACGGAGGTAGATAAACCATAGTAATTTGAGGTTTTTGTTTGATGTTTCTTTTTTTTTAAATATCTTTCATGACGATTCGTGCTTTTTTTCTTAAAGGTATCCATGTGAGAATTACAAATTGTGGTAATTGTGGGGCGTATTGTTCATACGTTAGTGAAACGGGTAAAGGCAATTTAAAAAAGCCAAAAGTTCCTAATTTAGACGTGACCTGGCGGTTGTGGTACGGGAAGAGCAAAACTGGCTGTAATTGTCACCATATCATTGTTGATGAAGACATCTTGACAGTATGTTTAGTGGTCCAATGATTTTATGAAAAGAGGCCCATATTTTTCATTCTTTATTTATTATTTTAATACCGTTCTAAATTTGTCAGATGAAAATTTAGAGGCCTAATTCGGATGTTGTTGAATAAAAGAAAAGTCCTGTAATATATATATATTAGTTGTTGGTGGTGATGTTGGTGGTGATGTTGGTGATGTTGGTGGTGATGATGATGATAGTGGAGGTGGTGGGATTATTGGTGTTTCTCCCGCTTAAACTTATTCTCAGGAACCTTTTTACTCATACAATACAAAGCAGTAATACACCGATGAAAAGAACTGACATATTAGGGATACGAGTGTTTCAAATGTTCTTTTTTCTTAAGTCAAGTTTAACGTTTTTCAAAAATTAGGAAATCGCCTGTATTTTATCAGTAAAGGGTTAGTATCAAAGTCATGGTCAAATCTTAGCAAGGGCTTTTCCCTTTTCAAAGATCTTGTATATATTCAAAAGAGAAAGCTCAAAGCAATCCACTATTTCGTTGTTGTTGTTGTCGTCATCGTCGTTGTTGTTGTTGTCACTAGAATCAAGTGGCACTATAATTTGCCGCTCTGTCACCAGAATCAATTGTCATTATGCACTGCCACTCTGTTACCAGAATTAAGTGCCATTTTGATTTGCCATTCTGTTACAAGAATCAAGTGCTATGATGTGCCACTATGTCACCAGAATCAAGTGTCCTCCAAAAGTTTGGCAATCTGTTGAATGGGTGGGATACAAATCGTCAGTGCCAAAGAGACAAGCTGGAAATATGCATGAAGTGGTTTTATATATTATGTTAAATGAATATCACTCAAAATGGAGTTTTTGAAATATAAATATATATTTGTTGAGTTGTAAGAATAGAGAATAGAAAATCTAATGTAAAATACATTTAATATGTATGTTCCTGATATGTTTTTTTTAATAGAAAGTTTGGCTGTGTTTGTAAGGATGTGGCAAATCACACTAGAAAAATCTATAACAGGGAAAAACAAGATAAAATTATTTGAATTAAAGAATGCTAGTAGGTTGGTGATAAATAATTGTTTGTTTTTCCCATTGTATGTTTGAAATCTTACTAACAAGATTTTATGGTAAAGAAACTTGAAGGTTATGTACATTTTTGTCTAAAAAAGATAAGTGGATTGAAAACGATGGCAAATGATTTTTCTTACTTAAAAAAAGGGTTCTATTTCGTGTTTGCAGCATTTTTAAAATGTTTAAACCTATCGTATACTTGCACACTCCTTTTCACCCAGATCACGAGAAGACGATTATTTAACGACTTCAAATATAAATTTCCGTATACCAAAGCTCATATCGTAGTTAATACACAGAAAAAAAGGTAAACAGTTAAAGAAGGTCGTTCTTCTGCTTTTCTGTTGATATTTTTACAGCCTAGGTGCAGACATTATTAACATGTTTGACTGTTTGAGTATCGATTGCATCGAGCTGTCAATTATTTATTCACCAGACAAACATCTTGTCTCAAACGGTGTCAAAAATAGTGTACTTTTGCACCTAATTCACATGTACGCTGTCAAAGAATGATGTATATATCAAAACATCGAGTGCGATCTAACGAAAAAAAAGTTCTACTATTGCGCAAGAATACACAATCGCCAATGGGGAAAAAGGACCGTCAGGGGAACTTTTGTTCCCTCAATTTTCTCCCAGTTTTAACAAGTTACAAACAAGATTTTATTTTTACAGTTGAACAATCTTATTGTTTTCTTTGCAACGATTCCCTAATAATTTTATAAATTTAGAAAGCACTGAGGTTAATAAATTATTTCGTCTAACTGTACTCAACTGTTCTCACAACAAGCGGCCGTAATAAAAAGTTGGTCCTCAAGTCTTAAAACTGGGTCGTCAAAAAAAGAAAGAATACAAAATAGTCAAATAAAAGTCGCATATATGTACAAAAAAAGAACCGATTAACTATGAAAGTTCTAAATATATAAAAATGTAAAAAGGTACTTTTTTTCTGAAGCACTATTTTTTGGGAGTGTTTGTTCGGTTTTTGTCTGTGTTGTAAATTTATTTTTTTATGTTTGATACTGTTTTGAAAAAAAAAAAACAAGGCAAACGTTCACAACCATTTTAATTGAGTTTATATGCTTGAGTATTTATGAAAGTTATAAAGAAAACACTTTATGACAATACCGATATCTGCCTTGTTGTTGTTGTTGTTGTTTATACCGGACCACCTTGCGGGCCTCAACGTTAATTGTCGGATTTCATTAATTGTCTCAGCGATGAGTTTGTTACTTAAAATGGCGAGAGTTGACGAAATCCTGTCATCTTACTTCAAATTAAGACAGTTCCGCTCAACACGTGACATTTAATGACAATTTAAGGCGTGTAATGTTCCGTTAAATTCACCGGGCAGAGTGCAGTAGCCAGTATACTCGAATCTTTCGTCAACCGATCAGGTGTTGTGCGCCTTTCGAAGCCACAGTTAAGGACTATATTTTTTCCTGTTGTAGTAGTGTAGGACTAGGTTAGGTAACAGAAACAATGAAGGTTTTTGCAGTATTCATGTCACTTGCTTTGATAGCCGCAGTGTCTGCCCAAGGAGACATTATGAGACAATTTATGATGATGAGAATGCTCGGCCTTGGAGGCGAAAGTGGAGGCTCCACGGGCACAACCTCTTCTGGGGGCCAAGGACAGTCTGCTTCAAGTGGACTTAGCGCACTCTATGGTGGACGAGGAATGGGAATGATGAATCCACTTTTTCTCATGGGTGGTAGTGGTAAGTGCCATGTTACATTGAAATTGTGCTTTTTTAAGTGAACACTAGTAGTAAACCCTTCACCTGCTGAATTTTTGTAATGGATTTGCCCAGCTTTGAATTCGGAACAGTCTATTCAAAGCTAAGGGATTTCATTATCAAAATACAAAAACTGAGCTACCAACAGTATAGGGCCTGGTCAGACTGCACGGATGTGCAGGCTGGCCTGGCTCTATACTGGTGGCAAAGGCTAATCACTTAAGGGTTAACTACTGATTTAGAATCTGTATTATTCTATTTACCTCTCATGCTTCTTTGTGTAGAAGGTCTGCGTTGCTTTTTTATGAGCAAGTGTTTTTTTTATTTGTTAAGATGTTTTCTTCCTCATAAAATACGAAATTTAAAGTCCGATAAGACGCGACGAGTTTTAAACATCTGAATAAGTCAAACTTTTTTAAAATTTTCTCTTAAAATAATTCCTTCTTTTTTGTCCATTCTCTTAAACTTTAGACGTTTTGGTTACAACGCTTCGTTTTGCTTTGTGTTACAAATTTGTTAAAAATGATGAACGTTCAAATGTTCTAAGGTTGTCGTAGTAAGAACTGGTGCATATCTATTATGACAGTTCCAAAGAATTTTTACTTACTTTTAATAAACTGTGTTAAAATATCTAAGAAACAGTTTTATTTCAACATTTGTCGTTAGTCTTAAAATATCTATGGAAGAACACTGTGGAATTATCTAGGATTTTTAACAGAAGGACTTGGAATATAATATGTTTTCGCAAACGCTGTTTGCCTTCTTGCTAACACAGCCATTCTAATAAGTAATTTGAATACATGTATCTGAAAGGGCTTCAGAACGTAAAACACGGCGTTTGGATCGTTAAGAATACCTGGAAACATGGATAGTTTCACTTTTGATACAATGTAGACCTTCAACCGTTTTAATTCAATAGTATAAGTTTATTGTTACCGTGTTTTAGTTCGAGAGCGAAAGAAAGTCTGTAGAAATAGAGAGAGTAACTGGTGAATCGGTTTTAAAGATGTATTAGAATTACTAAGAATATATAGGACAAAAATGAAGAAAATGGTATAAAAAATATATATATATAACGTTTTAGTAATAAGATTACGGACACGTTTAAGTCAGTAGGTGAGTCTTTCAATCGATAATTCATGTACGCATGCGCGTTCTATTTCAGATCGAATGAGAGACATGATGATGTGTAACATGATGCAAGGAACTATGCGTATGATGTGCTTGACAAGAGCATTCCAGTAGACCGCAGACGACAATTTCCATCTCTCTTCCGGATTTGAAAGAATGTTTTTACGGGCCGTGGTTATTTTGTTTTACGATGAAGTTTATTCTTTAATCCAACTCGAAACTTTGAAAAAAAACTGTGGTGTAAATTCTCATGTGTGTTTCTCTTTTTTACATTTTGTGGTAATTCATTGTTCAAATTCATTTTCATCAAAATTAGGACATGTCATTTGCTACTATCCCATTTGGGAGACAAATTACCTCATCATTTGAACAATTTCATCAGTGATGACGTCATTTGTGACGCAAGTCAGCAGACTGTCATGGTGTTTGTTCGTTACATTCTTGTTTCCATAGCAACTATCTACTTGGTCAAGGTCAGTGCTGCTCCCGAGAGGTTCCGAAGACGACATCTTCATTGCAAAGAAATGTAGACGAGCGATTTCGAGAGGGGTCAAATAGAAAGTTGTTTGTTGTTTTATCATTATAAATACTATTATCATTATTTAACTATTATTATTTTATATATGAATAAAGTGATGAAAAATCCTGGAGAAATGTGTTATATTTAATGGACGCTCGAATTCTTTAGCTAATGTGAAACAAATCACTCTCAAAATCAAAACTGTGAAATGAATTGTGCTGAAAATGGAACAGAGTTTTCATTTCTCTTTAGCAGACTTCCAAAGTTTTGTTTCTCTGTATAGTCCGTCCCAAATTTCGCGTCTTTGTATCATCTACGTCTATTCACTAAATGCAATTGAACCAGGATGAAAAGGGTATCATAAAATAATGGAACATTTCAAAATAATTTTGTTAACATCACTAGAAACAAATAATATGTAATTAACGAGTCGAAACCCCTTCGTAAGGACACTTCCAGCTGACCGGAAGGATAACGCATTTATGTGTCGTGTACTGCAAAATGATACCCCCGTAGCGTTAAAAACTACGTGACTTTATTTTTAGGTAAAATAAATCGTAATTCCTTCTTCTGTGAAACCAATGGCATATTGTCAATAAATATAGCAGGAGATACTCTATCTTGTCTGAGAATGACAAAACAAAACAACTTTAAATTACGATCCACCATGGTGGACGAATATAGATGATTACTGACTTTTTAAACCCCTGTACGCCCTCACTGTGAAGGCGTATAAATTCATCGACAACAGTAATTCTATATTTCTTGTAAACCAGTGACCAGTCCTATCACGTACACGGAAGAGATTAACGCGTGTGCACATCCAAGGCCTCCACTTTTGGAGACGGGATTTTCCAGTCCACATTTGAGATGCTTATACTGTCCTGAGGTAATTTTTAGGTAGGGAAAGTTGTCACATTCTGTTCATGTCAGTCACACACAACTAAACACATTAGACTGCTTAAGTTTATATGGAAACGTTTGCTATTATAAACGTCAGATAACTCCCTCATCTATTGAAACAGAAAAAGCAATACACATATACATGTAAGTGGCACAGACGACAACAGAGGAAATCAAAGTAAAAATAATAAGAACTTTTTTTTCGATAAACGTTGAAATGAATCGGTCAGATCATTTATCTGATTATATGCTTATTATCTGATTATTGCCTTTGCAACAAAAAAAAAGAAAATTTATATAATGACAAATCTAGTTGAGAAGTAACATCCTAGAGAAAACCTGTGAGTTAACGCCGCCATATTTTTGAGACAGGCTTCGACGATTCTAAAGCTGTATTTTTATATAATTCTTGTACGGCTTATGATAGTTAATCATCTAAGAAATAATTGCTGTACATTCAATAGTGTCTTTATGTGGCCGTTGCATTTTCATATTTGCATTTTCTCTTTGTATCGAATTCTGCACTTCTAGTAAACATCGAAATTAAAGTTTTCTTCAGTTCGGCTCTGTATATTGTTAGAAAAGATATTTTGATTGTGGCAGATCAGCTGTCCAGCAGTAACGCGCAGTATTCTTGGGGTCGATAGATCGAGACACCGCATCCCCACCAACACTAGAAAATGCCTTACATGTGAGACGTTAGATCGAGGTCTCACGCGTCGGTGCTATACACTGAGCATGAAAAAGGACCAAGAATGGATTTTGTGCTTTCTGTATCATTAACTTCCCCCACTTCCTCCCCGCACTCCCCCACCCCCTACAAACACACACACGATCCGAAACTATTCCGGGGCCGGCGTCGGTCATATTGGCAAATGGTGTTGACGATAATTGAAGCAACATTGTTTTCAGATCAACATGACATCATTTGTGGTATCGCCCGTTTCTTAATAAGTGTTTATCTTCAATTGTTACAAGCAAAATGCATTTACATTTTTCATTGTTTAGTACAAAAAACAAATTAGCTATACTTTACACACTTCAGTTCACATATTTATCATAGAAGTTATTTAGTTTTTTAAAAAAATGCAATTTTTGTTTATAACAATTTACAAATTAGTTGTTCTCAAATGGAAATGGGACATTGTTAAATTTGGAAAAAGAAAAGTTGCATTCTCAGTTATAACGTCTGGAAATTTTGTGTTTCGTTTTCCAACTTACACTCTTTGTTCAGATTTAAAATATTTCAAGCAATGCGGGTTTCCCTGTCTTTCAGAAAGCATTGCTAATCTTGACTAATCTGTGTTTCATGTTTGAACTTCAGAATGTGCATGAATGGTGCACACTTGGCGCAGTTGTAGTACGACTTTAACGCTTACAAGACAAGACAATGCATACTGAACAAGGGAAAATATTGGTTTATCTAATATTTTTTTAATATATCCCTGTCTCAATATCATAATTAGTTTAACTAAAAAAAGGTGAACATTCAGCATCGCTAGTGTTCAAAACAGCGTTTGGGGCCTTCTGTGCTGCCGTTGACAACCAGTTTATTTCTTTGCCAACTTACAACTTTTTATATCATTTTATTTTATTTTTATTTTAGTATCGTGCATATGTGTTGCAGGGTTTAATATAAGGTATAATATTTCAACAACTCTTAAGAAATCGTGTAAATAAGATAATCATCAGCATATTACGTACATTCTCGTAAGCATCCACCTTTCTCCGTGTACGAATCTATACACAGTGGTTTCCCATAGACAGTAAAGCGCCATTTATGCCGTGAGTCCGGTTATCTGCACTTTGATTGCAAGTTCGAATCAATGTGGTGTGAAACCACCAAATATTTTCCTTCTTTATAGTTTTCTTTATTTTATATAAAATTCTTTATGTTCACAGGACTGTAAAAATAGCAAGACTCCTTTTAAATGGCCTTAAAGCGACTGACTCACAGATGGGCCGACGATGAAAAAAAAAGAAACTGTTCTTACATCTTGAAATTTTTGCTGCAATTGTGAAGAACATATTTAAACTATGTTACTGATTCATTTTTTTGATACAGACAAACATCTAAATATAAAGTTTTACACACTTTTATCGGTAAAAAATTTACCCCGTTAGTCACGGGGTAGATACTTTAGTTATAACATTAATTTTGAATCAACCTTTCATGTAGGTACGGTGGATCAGTGGTCTAGATCGTCGCCCTATATTTTACTGACCGAAAGGTCGTGGGTTCGAATCCTGATTATGTCAAAACTTTTTTTTCAGTTTTCATGGTGTATAGAAGCATAATATTATGTTTTTCCATAATTCTCTTAAATTATAAAGAAAAAAAAATTTCAGCAAAATTCTGTGAGTCAGTCGCTTTAACTTACATATTCTTGTAGATCCGTATCTTTCGCATGATTATGATTTTATCAGATTTGAACCATAACCAGTCACATTGTTTTTAAGTTGCGGAGAATAGTATGTAGAATGCACTCTTTCGCTTGAATTCGGACACCTTTTCACCCTTGTCATGAACTTATTGTGCAAGGGTCAATACAATATACCTTATCGCATTTCATGTACCTTCTTAATCTTAAGAATTATTGTCTGGCTGCTCTGAATGTGTTTGTATGATTATGTTAATTTATTGAAATAATATGTCTGGTAGTCTGGGATTTTATAACTCTTTATGAAATGATAATATGCTTTACTTTAAATATTGCCTTTTGTATGATATTTACACTTTTGCCAGAACAGTGTCATCACAATTGATGAAATGATGTCGTCATCAGAATTGCTCGACACAAGGACAATCATTAAATTTTTCAAAGACCTCGGAAAAACTGCAACTGATACTTATAAGATATTTCGAACGACTCGCGGAGACAGATGTGTTTGCTGCACTATTATATTCAACTCGCAGAGGCCAGAAGAAGTATCCATGATGACTCTAGATCGGATAGCAAGTCGCACGTCAACACCCCGCACCTGACGTCAATTATGAAGGCACTAGATGTTCGCTGTTTAACTGTTAGGGGTTGTTAGAGGTTGCGGATGTGAGTGTGGGCACCGTACAAAGTATACTGACTAAAGAGTTAAAGATGCGAAAGGTAAAATTCACTGTTTAATATATTTTTATGTACTAAAACTCATTTATTTATTTTAACTAAATAATAATTTTATAATAATAAAACATGATTATCTATGTAGAGGTACGCTGTATTTATTTATTTAAAAAAGTAGTTGTATTACAACATATTACACCAATGGGTTTATCGCCATAAGCGGTGTATAGAATTCCATGGACGCTAGTTTTAAAAAAAGAAGTGTGACAAATGCAACATAATTTATGAGTTCACGTCATTCTCTCTGACACCGTTGACGTCGGAAAATATCAACGTACACTGGACTGTTGACGGTTTAGTGGCACTGTACAATCAGATGAATTAACATAATGTGACTGAAACCCCAAATAGCAAGGGCTCAATATACCGCAGTCACTTGAAGTTTGAACCAAGCCCAAACTCCTGATCTGCGCTTACACAAGAGTAAAGTATCGTAAAAATCGCAATAACATCTATATAAAACTGTTTCTACTGCTATCCATTACAAATATAGCCAGAAAAAGCCTAGGCCCAATATCCAACAAGTCATGAAACATTCACGGCCTTAAAACATTAAACTTAAGAGCCTTCCCACTGGATGAAAATTTAGTACAAATTTTCCAATTAATGTAATGCTCGCTGATACCACTAGTCTCTTTAGAATGTTTTACTGGAGTATATTCACTATGAAACCTCGTTTAGGGGAGGTAACAACTAAAGATTCATATCCCATTTATTTTCTCTCTTTATTCGAGTTTATTTAAAGCAGTTGTCATTTGTTTCAAGTAGGGCCAACATTAGTTAGAGAATTCAGTTATGCAAGTTTCTGGAGAAACAGCAAGATACAGAAAAGATTCCATACGAACTATTTTCCTGGTTCTTTTTAAGGAGCTGGTCAGTCGTCCAGTATTAACGCGCTGTACTGGTAATCTATGGAACGAGAGTTCGATACCCCACCCCTCAATTAACGCTTAATACTTACTGACCTTGCGGCATGAATTTGATTGACAGGTCGATTAGCCAATCAATGAGCGAAAATGACCCCGCCATTTTTTTTCTTAAAACTTCGTACTAAAGTCACTTATATTCTTCAATTCGCCGAAAAATGTAATTAAATTAACATATTTTATAACAAGTTGGTTTAAAGTGAAATGCCTGTCTTTCGTGTCAGTTAAAAGTGACAGTATTTAAAGCATTACAATATTTATTGTAAAAACGACAGGGGGAGAAAATAAGACAAAACAAAACACACTGACAAGGCATTTTTCATCAAATATTTCGTTTCTTTAGTTATTTGGGGACTTCATTAATAAAAATTTCGTCTGATCTTTTTTATTTAACCTTGTCATAATTTTGACTAAGAGTTCCAGTAAATGAAAAATTTATTTAAGTAAAGTAAAAAGTAAAGTAAAGTGCTTGTTTATTGTAGTGTCCCCCCTACTGAAAGTGCCAGCCTCCCAGGCTTATGAGACATCTCTATTAGTGTATACATTTACTCCTTGATCCCTTATCTTTTGTGCCAGGCACCAGGCGGACAGGCAATCGGTAACCATTCTTTCACTAGCTGGCGGCTCACCAACCGGCCGCATCAGAACAAGCCCCTGACGGGACTCGAACCTTCGACCTTCCGCTCCGTAAGCGGAACCATTAGGCCATGAAATATTTTTCTAAAGGTGTGTTGGCGGTATACAAAAATAATGCCGTCGCGACATGTTTTCTTTTCATTTGAAGATTTGTAGGGCTTCTTTTATTTTTTTGTGAAACGACATATGTCCGTACCGGTTGCTCATAAGACCACCCCTGCAGAGGTTAATTATTTTAGACTGTGGGGGATAGTGCGAGATTCAAAAAGGATCCCATTCCAGAGACACCCCTGGTTCTTCTTCATGTTCAGCGCTGATACATAGGACCTCGACTCCACGCCTCATCCGAATTACAAATGACTTTACGGCAACGGTGAGATAATCACGTCTCCCTTAATCGGGGGATGGGGTATAACTCTTTTAATCTCCGACATCGTTTACTTAAGAAAGCGTTGGGCTAATGCCAAAGAAAAAAAGGTTATTTCTGAAAATTTCAGGGCTATATATCATCAAAATACTTGTTTAACAAGATGAAAAGCAAATTCCGGCTACAGTTACTATTTTTCATAGAAACTTTGATTTAGCGGTGCAAACAGACATTTTTTATGAAGTTCAAAACTCACATTCGTGTCTTACAAATTGCTACTTAATGTAAATTTGAACAAGAGTTTACAGAACTTTGTTTTAATTCAAATATAAAGCTAATTCACAACAACCAAAAATTATCGCAGTGTTTTAGGACGTACTATTATTTTTTGCAATCACGAGTTTTACCACACGCTGTCATTGTATTATTGTGTCTTACATTTTTTAGATAAAATTGTAACTTAATCATTATGTTTTGTTTCAGAAGGAACAAATGAATTTTTTCTCACTTAAAGTTACAATACCGCCCATTAACAAAAATATAACGTTATCGCCAATTTATGCAAATATTCGCACCAATGCTTAGACAACTTACTAAAAAGAAAATTTGCTGTTTATTTTGTCTTATATCTTAATTATGTTCGTGGATGACAGCGGATATAAAAGCACTTTCGTTTTCTGAAACCTCTCCACCCTTGCCCGGATTTAGTCGGAAGATGCTAATTTTTATACATAAGTTATTATTAGAAACAACATCTTCTTTAAAGAAACTGACAAATTTAGTGCCGATATATTCTCAATAGATCGTACTTCATTCTCCGTTAATTTTTACAGCTTTTTCACAGGATTGGAAAGGTTTTGATGACCACGCTTTCAAATACGGTTTTGTCTATCTACCTTTTTGAATGAAAGATCCACTAAAGTTGTCTACGTCACATATTTCAAATTGACCATGTGACAGTGACGGCTCGTTTCACGGAAATTGGCGAAGTGCGTTCGGCATTTTCCGAAGCAAATCTTATTTTTTGATAATGTAATCCTCGTATCCTGCAATCCACGAAAAATAACCGTGCATATAGGGTGCTGATAATATTTTTAAGCATTCTAGAGTTCTTATTTGGCTTTTTTGACGATTCCGGCCAGTGTTATAACTTTAAGATTTAATAGAAAACTTTTGAATATAAATTATTAAATGATATTATGAAAAATAGTTTCGGGTCTGTCTAAATTAAATTTACTTAACCTTAAAAACTCATTCCAAGATTGATAAACGATAAAAGAAAAGACAAATGCAAAACGCGGAGCCCATTTTTTCCTTGTTTCGGAACATACTTGCCATTACTTGCTAAAATACTCTTAACACAATGTTCATGTAGACAGTTTTAAAACATAGACAAATGTCTTGTAAATGTTTGTTTTTCCAATGGTCCCTCTTGGTATATGGCTAAACATTGGATACTAGCATGGCGTATATGCTTAAGATCAAACCTTTTCAAAGCTTCGGCGACTTTCCGACTTGCTGGTTAATACATGTACGTCTTATAACACTGATTGATACACCTCTGAAATTCAAAGGAATGTACAACAAATTATACCGCAGTGAAATCATATCACTTGATGTTTTCATCAAAAAAAATCAAAGGGAAACGACTGCATTCAGAATTATTTGCAAAACAAAAATCGTTTGTTTTGCATTACTGCACTTGTGTCATGTAAATTTGACATTCAGCTCATTTCGTGCCCGAAAGTAAAACGTCTGTACTAGCGTCTGACAATTATACTGACAAGAGCGAAGCCAAAGTATTATCAAATACCATATTTCATGCACAAAAAGCTATCTTAAACTTAGTTTCAATGTAACTGTTATTTCTTCTAGCGTTTTTTTTTTGTCTTTCCTTTTTTTCAATAGATCCTGTTGCTTTCGAATACATGTATTTTGTTTTTGTAAGTGAAACTGGGACTGTAAACATTTTGCCATTTGTAGTTTTTGATGTTGAAAAAAATGTTAAATAAGCCAGTAAAATATAAATCTATTCGACAGGATGACAGCCTGGCAGTGTGTCTCCTAACATCTTTGTCTGTACTTTGTCTCTCCATTTTGGTCTTACCATTGAAAAAATAAAATATATCCTTTGCAATACATATATTGTTTCTATATCGATATAAGCTTTTATTATTTTTGGTTGGTCTTTATCAATGGCTCCGACACAAAAATATATTTTATACGCCTGTATTACGTACAAATAGTATCGCAAATTGTTCGCTGTGATTAAAGTCAATTGTTTGGATATGGAAAAATGTCTAATCAAGACTGCAAACATAAGTAAGGAGAACCTTTGTCATGTAAAAAAAGGACAAGGTGGACGCCTGCAACCAATCAGGTGACTTCTTTAGTTTGGTCTCCGCATTATTTTAAACGTTTTTATTACATATTTTATTGTTATATTACAATATCATGTTAATCTGTTAATCAGTGTTTTTGCCGTATTTTATTATTATTTATTATTACAAAAATGTTTTCTCTATTTATCACTATTGTCTCAACTGGTATTATTTGAGCAAGGGGTTATTACAATACAACAAGTGAACAGGATGTTTACTGAAAATTGTCAATACAGCCGTCTGAAATAAAATAAATTAAGGTCTTTATGTTAGAAATATCTCGTAAATGTCACTCATAAGCTAAATGTTAATATGCAAAGAAAACATACATCCCTGCTAAACCAAGAATTAATATTTCTGAAAATACCGTAACTGCGATCATGTCTTTCTTGCCAAATGACAGAAACACAGGCTGGTCGTTGGGTAAAATATTCGAACTGAAATTAAGACATTTATTTATATGCTAGATGTTGCAAAATTTTAGCTGTGTGAAGGCGTAAGCTTCACATTTGTATAAGAATCACACAAACTTAAGACTTATACGTGATCTTCTGTGTGTGAAGTTAGCTCAACAGACGACATTCGACACTCAAATGTTTAGACATTTGAATTTGGTGTCATTTAAATTTTGAATGTTGTGCTTGCATTCAACATTTAAACTATTTTCATTCATCCGTATTGGAATGTTATGCTAGCAGGTCATTCAACATTTGAACTATTATCATTTGTATTTAAATGTGTGCTCGCATGACATTCGATATTCGAATCACATTACTTTTTGTATTTTGAATTTTCTGCTAACACGGCATAAAACATTCTACATTCAAATTTAATTGGTTTATTATTATTATTATTATTATTATTATTATTCACGACTATAGTTATGGACATGTCACGACTTCTATGTAGGTCTTTGTTTTGATTAAGTTTAAAGTCATGAAAATGTAGAGCCATCTAAGAAAGTAATGTTTGTTGCTTATGTCTATAGTCATAGACGTGTCATGTTGTGTATAAATGTAATGTCTACTGCTTATGACGATAGTCATAGACATGGACACCCGAATGTAAAAGGTAATGTCTATAGACGTTGACGTGTCACGTTGTGTATAATAGTAATGTCTATTGCTTATGTCGATAGTCATGGACGTGTCAAGCCGTCTATAAAGGAAATTTCTATATGCCCATTGTCATGGATATGTCACGATGTCTATGAAGGTATCTATATTGCTCATGTCTATAGTCATGAACATGGCATGCCGTCTATGGATGTAATTTTCATAGCTTATGCCGGAAGTCATGGACATGTCACACCGTCGGTGACGGTAATTTTATGGCCTATGTCCTAACTCATGGACATAGTACGAAGTCTATGGAGGTTATGCTTAGCTTATGTCTATAGTCATGGAGATGTCATGATGTCTACGAAGATAATGCTTATTTTGTTACGGTCTAGTGCACACCTACCTGTAATGGTATAAATACAACCTCTGACAACTGTGTCAGGGAATCGATTCTTTGGCTCAGTGGTTAGTGTGTTTGCTGGCACGCGGGAGATCGGAGTTCGAATTCCGCTCTAGGTTGTGTTTTCTAAGATGCATTGCATCTTTCCGTTGCGGACTTTCATGTTCGTAAGAATTTCTTATGTCAATGGTTATTGATATATCAAGACGTCTATGAAGGTAGTGCTTATAGCTTATGTCTCTAGTCATGGAGATATCAAGACGTCTATAAAGGTAGTGCTTATAGCTTATATCTTTAGTCATGGAGATATCAAGATGTCTATGAAGGTAGTGCTTATAGCTTATATCTCTAGTCATGGAGATATCAAGACGTCCATGAAGGTAGTGTTTATAGCTTATGTCTCTGGTCATTGATATATCAAGACGTCTATGAAGGTAGTGCTTATAGCTTATGTCCCTAGTCATGTGGATATCAAGATGTCTATGAAGGTAGTGCTTATAGCTTATGTCTGTAGTCATGGAGATATCAAGACGTCTATGAAGGTAGTGCTTATAGCTTATGTCTCTAGTCATGGAGATATCAAGACGTCTATGAAGAAAGTGCTTATAGCTTATGTCTCTAGTCATGGAGATATCAAGACGTCTATGAAGGTAGTGCTTATAGCTTATGTCTCTAGTCATGGAGATATCAAGACGTCTATGAAGGTAGTGCTTATAGCTTATATCTCTAGTCATGGAGATATCAAGACGTCCATGAAGGTATTGTTTATAGCTTATGTCTCTAGTCATTGATATATCAAGACGTCTATGAAGGTTGTGCTTATAGCTTATGTCTATGGTCATTGATATATCAAGACGTCTATGAAGGTAGTGCTTATAGCTTACGTCTCTAGTCATGGAGATATCAAGACGTCTGTGAAGGTAGTGCTTATAGCTTATGTCTATGGTCATTGATATATCAAGACGTCTATGAAGGTAGTGCTTATAGCTTATGTCTCTAGTCATAGAGATATCAAGACGTCTATGAAGGTAGTGCTTATAGCTTATGTCTGTAGTGCTTAAAGCTTATGTCTCTAGTCATTGAGATATCAAGACGTCTATGAAGGTAGTGATTATAGCTTATGTCTCTAGTCATGGAGATATCAAGACGTCTATGAAGGTAGTGCTTATAGCTTATGTCTCTAGTCATGGAGATATCAAGACGTCTATGAATGTTATGCTTATAGCTCACGTCTCTAGTCATAAACATGTCATGATGTCTGTGAAGGTGATGCGTATTGCTTATGTCTGTGAAGGAAGTGCTTATTTCTTATGTCTATAGTCATAAACATGTCACGACGTCTATGAAGGTAATGCTTATTGCTAATGTCTTTAGTCATAAACATGTCACGATGTCTATGAAAGTAGTGCTTATTGTTAAAGTTTAAAGTCATAACTATGTCACGACGTCTATGAAGGTAGTGTTTATTGATAATGTCTATAATCATAAACATGTCACGATGTCTATGAAGGTAGTGCTTATAGCTTATGTCAATTACCATAATTTTTTCAAGATATGTATGAAGGTAGTGCTTATTGTTAATGTCTATAGTCCTAAACATGTCACGACGTCTACGAAGGTAGAGCTTATAGCTTATGTCTATAGTCATAAACATGTCACGACGTCTATGAAGGTAGTGCTTAGAACTTATGTCAATAACCATAAATATTTCAAGATATCTTTGAAGGTAGTGCTTATTGTTAATGTCTATAGTCATAAACATGTCACGACGTCTATGAAGGTAGTGCTTATAGCTTATGTCTATAGTCATAAACATGACACGATGTCTATGAAGGTAGTGCTTTTAGCTTATGTCTGTAGTCATAAACATGTCACGACGTCTATGAAGGTAGTGCTTATAGCTTATGTCTGTAGTCATAAACATGTCACGATGTCTATGAAGGCGATGCTTATAGTTTATGTGTAAGGTCAAGGAAATGTCAAGATGTCTAAGAGGGTAATGTTAATTGCTTATTTCTAGACGCGACACCCCTTTTATGAAGGTTGTGTTCATTGCATAATGCAAAATCCTATCTTCAACAGCTTTGCTTTATTAATATTTTCAAATGAAATTTTTGATGAACTTGTTATTACAAACTAACAAAACAGCTACAATGCATTTATTTGTATTTGTCAGCTAGATTCTTATTGCCTTGTAAAAAAATCTATACCTTGAACTAATGTAAAAGTATAGGCCTTTTAAAATTTATTTACCTGAATTGTTTTGTAAGACACAGCAAATGGTTTTAAACGAGCGAAGGTACGTTAGACAATTATTTTTTCATGGGTTGATATGACATTTGTTGTTCTTAGAAATGTCTCCTCATCAAAATGCAGTAAAGTTTAAATATAGAAGCGTGGTTTCTTTTGTTGAATACTGGCAATACCGGGGCGCGAAGAATTTTGAATTTATTGACGGTAACGTTTCGATTAACGCTAATTGAAATTATAACGCCAACTGTCACGTCCTTTAAAAATTGATTTGTGATAAGGTTGTCATGTACAGGGGTAATGTTTACGCCCTGTCTCTTTTCATCGTGTTGTTTTTAAAATATACAAAAGAAAACAGGAAACAACAAAATGTTTATAACCGTTAAATGGGTTTTATTTATGACCATGACTAAAAACTGGATCACGTACCACTCACGAAATCGTGAATTTCGGGAACACTTTTAGCATTTTGCTAGGGGTTAAATGTGTTTATGTGGCTGATGATGATACAAGCCGTCAACGATGAAATCTTAATTTATAACTAATGTAACTTTTGTGTCGCTATGGTGACGTCAAAGGGCTCACGATGTACATACCTGTACGATTTGTCACCCAAAATTATGTGAAAAATGTGAACTATGTCAACATTATAATAGTTTGCCGTTAGAGGTGATGATATGTATCATAGAAAAAGTCTATTAAAAGTCATAAGTTAATAAATAATGAGAAACGAAACCACAAGAATAACTCTTAGTTACCAGATGATTAAATTATAAATTTGTGGAAGTCGGTAAGTACCTAGCCTCATTAATGGCCGACTTTTGCTAATTGCTTTAAACTAATTTAACACCAGCAAAAAATGCGTTGGCGTCCTTGGAAAACCGAGTAAAAATATTTTCATTATTTAGACCGTACAAGAGCCATAGAGCAAGTTGGTCCTTGGTGCCCTGTTTAGAGACTGTTGAAGCGTGTACCCCAATGTACCCAAACATTTGAACGGTATATATGGAAAACAGGATTCTCGAGTCAAATAGTATCATCTCATCAACACGAAAAGGTTCATATAATTAAATACAATTAATTCCTATGACGGGTGGAAGATGGTTTCCTTACTGTCTTTTTTCTAATTCGAGAAACATTTATAATGGCACTGTGAACTGTAGTCAGGAAAAAAAGCTATAAAATGAAAACAATTATTTTTACAAATTCAAGTAATGGTCATACTTAAAGCATAGTGTTGATACGGCAACCTGATCTGAAGAGTTTTGAGAAAAGCTATGTAAAGCTAAAATAATAAAGTGCGATAAAGTGGCAGTCTACACTGAAGCTGTCCTGTTAAAATGTCGATCGCATTAGTCGGGCAATAGTCGGCATTAGTCGGCAGTTATCGGCTTCATTCAAAAGCAAATCACTAATAGATCCCCATGTTATTTTTTATTTTATCTAAATTATTTTCATTTAATTACGGTATGGTTCATTATGGAGTTAACTAAACTAGTAACACTATTAATAATGCTTTTTATTGCATATGGATATAAAATTTCCCTTCATGTCGTCTCAAGGAGTCAATATTTTTTCGATACATCCGGAATGTAACAAATTTGGTATCCGGTGTAGACTACTTTTATGTAACACGCTGATTCCTAAGTTTCATGGGATTTCGTATTTTTTAACACAATAATGACCCGTGATTTGAAGACTCTTATTGGTGGTGACCAATTACTAAAAAAGCACTCAATTTACTCTATTGTTTAGTCAAAGTTCTTATTTTTCAAGCGGATGCAATAAAAATGTTATTTGCAATGCACTGAGATATCATATATGCACCAGTTTTTTGTTGTTGTTTTTGTTGTTGTTGTTGTTTTCTGCGGAGTGATAAAAAACTGCGTGTAGCAACGCTATATGTCGCAACGCCGCTTTATGTCGCAACTAACGCTAAATGTCGCAACGCTGACGCTATATGTCGCAATCAACGCTATATGTCGCAATCGCCTACCGCTAAATGTCGCAACGTTGCCGCTATATGTCGCACAAAAATCGATTGCCGCTAAATGTCGCAACCCCTTGACGCTAAATGTCGCACTTGGTGGAAAAGTCAAATCAGATCAGGCACATTGACCGATTGGTTTCCATTTATATTTGTAACAAAACTACCTATAACAAATACATATATCGCATTAACAGAGGTTATATCGGTAACAAAATGAAATTAAATATAAGCCGCGTGAATTCATATCGTTACTGCGTGATGTGTCTTATTACTATTTAATACAGTGGAACGGACAACAAACATCAAAATAGTTGGTAGCGGGACACTTGAAGGTCAAAGGTTAAATTCGTGTCCGCTCCATAACTTTTTCGTTTATTATGCTAATTTGATCAAACTTCACACAAATTTTCACCGGCATTAGATATTGTGTCCCATGCAGCATCAAGGTCCCTACCGCGTCAAGGTCAAGGTCACACTTGAAGGTCAAATTCTTGTCCGCTCCATAACTTTATCATTTATTATGCGAATTTGAACAAATTTCAAACAACTTGTATGTAACCCAGGCATTCCGCACCGTCGGTCTATTTGAAGCATTGCCCTTAGCACCACAAACAGTTTTCTGACCAATGAAAAGCACACACGTCACAATAACATCAACTAGGTATAAGAGAAACGTGATACTTTAATATAATATATATAATTATACAAGCGTAAAATGGCTGCGAAACAATTGTTTGATGGAAAGGCATGAAAAACTGTTATTTAAAAGGCAGCTGTTGAGTTTTACCAAATTGCTTAACAGCATGTAAAAAACAAAAAAATGTATTACTATGTTACACCACGAAGTTATAAATTACAATCTGTTCTTAACATTTTACTGGGTTAAAGGGGAATCGTTACTATAGTATAATTATAATGGTAAAATATTTCCTTATCACACGGTTTATTTGATTGTAACGGGTCTGATCAAAAACTTTAATGCGTTAAATATAAAAAATATACATTTCTTCATAACGAACTTGTTTTCTAGTTTTAAGGCAAAAAATTAGATGGATAGTTTCAGATATACATTTTGTATTATGAGAATGTAACACATTTTGCGTGTTTGTCCAATACAAAACAGTGCCCCTTTAGATCCAGACAGGTCAGGTAACAAGATTCTATGCGTCATCATTTCCTGAGCTTTATTGTCTAGTTCCATGATATTTAGTCTCGATTACCTACCCCCTATACATGAAAATCTGAAATCGTCCAGTCCATTGGATGTTTACGGACATGAGAAAATACTTTCTTTTCATTTGCAACAATGCGAGAAATTTAAAATGTGCCCCAAAGTGTCAAAAATTATGTACGAGACATTTTTTATTTACTTGTGGTTTTATTGGGAACTCGCAAAATAAATCGTGTAGTGCCGCAGTAAATCATGTGTGTTATATAAAATCATATAAGACTTGGATGCTTCGCAGCCGAATAAAGGCACTGTGACGCCGCATAGAAGCCCTGCCGCATAAACGGGTTCAAAGTCATTGATGCGGTGATTTTCCTCGCATAATAGTGGTGAACACGTTTATGCGGCTAGGCGCAATGCATAAAGCGAAAATTGCTTTTATGCGGCGCAACAGTGCCTTTTTGCCACATAAAGAGGTTGAACCTGAGTTTATATATTTTCAAGCCAAACAAAGTAAAGTATTAATATTTCAACAACTTTCGATAATAATTTATCCCTTAAACAGGGATTCCATTGTAGACTACCGTAGAACGGTTCTAACACATTAAAGTAAAAGAATCTTATTTTATAATTTTCTTTCATTTACAAAATCGAGTTACTGGTATGCCTAGATATGCCTCTAAAACCTGCGCGCCTGTTCCGACAAATGCGGCGGCAAATTTTCACGATTTAGCGAAATCAATTTCACGACATAATAAAAATTTAGTACACAACCGAGCAAACTTGCGTGGCCTATAATTAACAATTATCTCTTAAAAATGTTTAAAATGACGTTACGAATGATCATAAATGTCCGTCAGTCCAATAAATGGTAAAAAATTGTGTCATACGCCAATTTTGATTGACACATAAACACGTTGCACATTTACATAACCTTAGCAGGAGATAAATGGTTTTTTATATTTATTTTATTTTTTAACGTCAAAAAACACCCCTTCAGTAATACAAAAAAGTCTTAAACATTTTAATTGTTTTTATGCGGTGACAGGGTACCTTTGTGCCGCATAAAAAGTATTTCTTTAATGCGGAGAAAATCACCGCATAAACGACTTTGAACCAGTTTATGCGGCAAGGCCGCAATGCGGCGGCACAAGGCACCGCAAGAAATAAAATACACGTTACTGTTATACAGTTAATAATGTGGTAAGGTACCATGATTACAAAGTCGAATCAAAAAAATAAACTCAAGTTTGTGGAAATCATTTTAATCCATATTTTCCAACAAGAACAAGTATATTGAAATCAAATAATGCTAATTGATGCTGTAATGATTAAGTGAACAATAATATTCATAAACGACTAGTGTAACCGTAAAACTACATAAAACATGATATGGCACTAGAGTTTTAGTGCAGTTTGTGTGTTATCATTTTAAGTTTAAATGAGTTAAATATATACATGTATTTATATTCAAAAGGGCCTTTTAAAGATTTTTGGATAAAACAAAGCTACGTCCAAGTTTTCATGTATAGTGATTGTGCATTACGAAGATCGATTGGAAATGGATTATAATACAGTATATTATGGAATTCCATAAACGACAGCCAACTGTTGACTGCTTACTGCGCGCTGCTTACACTATTGCTCACTGCCTACCGTGCGTTGCGCGTATTTATTTGCAATGTATCAGCCAAAGGATTCCGACCGAGTTATCAACGATTTATTGCACAGACACGCATAATTATTTAGGTTTTGGTACATTTAATGCTATAAGCAGTGAACAATAAGCAGTAAGCCGTAAGCAGTTGACAGTAGGCAATTGACAGTAAGCAGTTGACAGTAAGCAGTAGGCAGTAGTTAGTCAGAAGTAGACAGTAAGCAGTCAACAGTTGGCTGTCGTTTATGGAATTCCATGTTATAGTCCATGCATTTATTAATTTATCAGTGAATTCCTTTAAATGTTGTTCTAAGAATATATATGTACCTGTAAACTATTAAAGTAAATTAGGAGGCAGAAAAATACCAAGGGTCCAACCGGGTTTTGAACCACAGACCTCTTGGTCCGTAGACGGACACCTCAACCACGTCGTTAAAGGGTTAATCTAACAGCAAGGCTGATGGAAGTGGCCTATATACCTACAACCACTACACTCCTCCCCTCTTTACTTTTCAGAGCTAGCCAGCTCTCCTGAATGACACTCCCTGCTTACCGCATGAGTCCGTCAAACACTTCTGACACCATTAAAGAAAATTAGGAGGCAGAAAAATACCAAGGGTCCAACCGGGTTTTGAACAACAGACCTCTTGGTCCGTAGGCGGACACCTCAACCACATCGCTAAAGGGCTTACCCAACAGCAAGGCTGTTGGAAGTGGCCTATATACCACTGCACTATATTGTGTTTGACCTCCAGAACGGCAACTATTTCGGCAACTGAATAATTTTTTTACCAATATAGTTGTAATAGGTCGTCCATTTTTATTTTAATGCTATAAGCAGTGAATAATAAGTAGTAAGCCGTAAGCAGTTGACAGTAAGCAGTTGACAGTAAGCAGTAGGCAGTCAACATTTGGCAATTCCATAGTATATTGATTCATTAATGTTCCCAAAGAAATATTGAGATAAATATAAAAAGTTATGAAAGTATAACAATTCTGTCATAAACCTAAATCAATACACCGCATAGTTACGAATATCGATCAACAGATCAATTGGGTATTATTTAATACTTACATGTAGTAAAGCCTATCTAGTCAGATTATGAACAGGTATAATATAAAATATATATTAAGATATAGTTCCCCCTTAGCATTAACAAGCGGTTTGCTGTTATGTCAAATAATATAACAAATATACATGTATATCCAAATGTTTTTGTTGATGCATTTTGTGAGAAAGACATCCTCAAAGAGAAAGTTTGATCTCACACCTGGTCCGTGGTTGAGAACCAAATCCATCCCTTTTATCACAAACCGTTTCTATGGCCATACAAGGTTTTTGCCATAGACCGCAAAATACAACTTTTGTTTGCTTACTAGGATTTGTTTTCATGTGTAAATGGTATAAACTTTAAATGTTTTAACACTTACTTTTTGTTTCAGTTCCATCTGTTACTTTCCTACCAAGTGCGACATTTAGCGTCAAGGGGTTGCGACATTTAGCGGCAATCGATTTTTGTGCGACATATAGCGGCAACGTTGCGACATTTAGCGGTAGGCGGTTGCGACATATAGCGTTGATTGCGACATATAGCGTCAGCGTTGCGACATTTAGCGTTAGTTGCGACATATAGCGGCGTTGCGACATATAGCGTTGCTACACTGCGCTCAGTGAACCCGTGCATATATCTCAATACAAAGCGAGTAACCTATAACTGTTTGGTAATTATTTACATATAGTACCGTCCGACAAATAATTTCCTGAATGAACTAAAATTTCTGACCTATTCTTGTTCTTGGTAATTTAAAGGAAAGCTAGAAAAACGTCCTGCGTCTCAGAGGTCTGGGAGTTCAGTATTTCAGTTTTAACACCTTAATGATATAGAAAATTGTGACCTCCAACTTATGACGACATATCAAAAAAGACTAAAGTATATAATTAGGTACAAGTCATGCATAAATTGAAAAACTTGAGAAAAAAATGGAAAATGCATCCACTGTAAATCTCTTTTTATAGGGATAAGCACCAACAATTTAATTCTAATTTTGACGAAATGTTTCCTTGCCTCGCATTGCATCGCCTCATCTCGCCTCGCTCCCTTCATTTGGCTTCGCATCGCTCCCATTGTCTGACCTCGCCTCGCTTCCCTCATTTGGCTTCGCTCACTCCCCTCGTCTAGCCTCGCCTCGCTCCCCTCGCCTGGCCTCGCCTGGCTCTACTCGTCTGACTTCGACTAGCCTCACATCTTATTACCACGTCTTATCTTATCATAGATGAGTATATATCTACTATATAATATTTACTAAAACATTTGCATGTTTAAAGTCTGCCATGTTCTTGTACATTGTTGTACATTGATATATGTGCTTGTTTCTCAAGTTTATTGTTCAGGAACCTTGTTAGATTTTATTGCATTAATCAAGTTCTTCTTCTTATGTACAATGTATCTCACGGTTTTCATACAGCTGTATATATGTACAGTATATCTAAGGTTTTTCATACCGTTGTATGTATGTATATACAATGTATCTAAGGGTTTTTATACCGCTAAATATATGTACAATGTGGATGTTCATACCGCTGTATAAATGTACAGTGTATTTCAGGGTTTTCATACCGCTATTTATATGTACAATCTATCTCAGGGATTTCATACCGCTGTATGTATGTAAAATGTACCTCAAGGATTTCATACGGCTGAATATATGTACAGTGTATCTCAGAGTTTTCATAACTCTGTATATATGTACAATGTATCTCAGCGATTTTATACCGTTTTATAAATGTACAATATACCTCAGGTATTTCATACCGCTGTATATATGTTCAATGTACCTCAGGGATTTCATACCGCTGTATATATGTTCAATGTACCTCAGGTATTTCATACCGCTGTATATACGTTCAATGTACCTCAGGTATTTCATACCGCTGTATATATGTTCAATGTACCTCAGGTATTTCATACCGCTGTATATATGTGCAATGTATCTCAGGGATTTCATACCGCTGTACATATGTACAATATATCTCATTGTTTGCATACCGCTGTATATATGTACAAAGTATCTCAGGGTTAACATACCGCTGTATATATGTACAGTGTAGCTCAGGGTTTGTATACCGCTGTACATATGTACAATGTATCTCAGGGTTGGTATACCGCTGTATATATGTGCAATGTATCTCAGGGTTTTCATACCGCTGTATATATGAACAGTGTATCCCAGGGTTTTCATACCGCTGTATATATGTACAATGTATCTGATGGTTTTCATACCGCTGTATAAATGTACAGTGTATCCCAGGGTTTTCATACCGCTGTATATATGTACAATGTACCAGATGGTTTTCATACCGCTGTATATATGTACAATGTATGTCGCGGTTTTCATACCGCTGTATGTATGCACAATGTATCCCAGGGTGTTCATACCGCTGTATATGTGTTCAATGTATCTGAGGGTTTGCATACCCCTGTGTTTATTTACAATGTATCTCATGGTTTTCATACCGCTGTATATATCTACAATATTAATGTATCTGTGGGTTTGAATACCCATGTATATATGTACAATGTATCTCATGGTTTTCATACCGCTGTATATGTGTTCAATGTATCTCAGTGTTTGCATACCCCTGTATGTATGTACAGTGTATCTCTGGGTTGGCATACCGCTGTATATATGTACAGTGTATCAGAGGGTTTGCATACCGCTGCGTGTATGTACAATGTATCTCAGGGTTTTCATAGCGCTGTACATGTGTACAATGTATCTGACGGTTTTCATTCCTCTGTATATATCTACAATGTATCTCAGGGTTTGCATACCGCTGTGTGTATGTATATCGTTCCTCGCGGTTTTCAAACCGTTGTATATATGTACAATGTATCTCAGGGTTTTCATAACGTTGTGTGTATGTATAATGTACCTCGGGGTTTTCATACCGCTGTATATATGTACAATGTATCTCAGGGTTTTCATACCGCTGTATATATGTACAATGTATCTCAGTGTTTTCATACCGCTGTATATATGTACAATGTATCTCAGGGCTTTCATAACGCTGTGTGTGTGTGTTATGTACCTCGGGGTTTTCATACCGCTGTATATATGTACAAAATATCTAAGGGTTTTCATACTGCTGTATATATGTACAATGTATCTGAGGGTAAGCATACCGCTGTATATATGTTCAACGTAAATGAGGGTTTGCATACCGCTTTATATATGTTCAATGTACCTCAGGGACTTAATGCCGTGGTATATATGTACAATGTACATCAAGGTTTTCATACCGTTGTATATATGTACAATGTATCTCAGGCTTTTCATACCGCTGTATATATGTACAATGAATCTCTGTTTATTATTATTCTGTTTTCATAAAGTTGTACATATGTACAGTTTATGTCAGGGAATCCATACCGCTGTACATATGTACAGTTTATCTCGGGGTTTTCATACCGCTGTACTTATGTACAGTTTATCTCAGGGTTTTCATACCGATGTATATATGCACAATGTGTCATAAGGTTTTCATACCACTGTATATATGTACAATGTATCTCAGTGTTTTCATACCGCTTATACATGTACAATGTTCTTCGGGGTTTTCATACCGCTGTATATATGTTCAATGTAGCTCAGGGTTTTCATACCGCTGAACATATATACAGTGTATCTCAGGGTTGCATACCGCTGTACATATGTACAGTTTATCTCAGGGTTTCCATACCGCTGAACATATATTCAGTGTATCTCAGGGTTGCATACCGCTGTACATATGTACAGTTTATCTCAGGGTTTCCATACCGCTGTATATATGTACAATGTTCCTTGGGGTTTTCATACCGCTTTATATATGTTCAATGTATCTCAGGGTTGTTACTGACATAATCCCCTTCGGACAAAATCCCCTTCACATACGCGGACAAAATCCCATCCATGGGTGGACATAATCCCGTACATGTTTTTGCAAGGCTGGACAAAATCCCCTTACTTACCCGGACAAAATCCCCTTGTTTCATAGGTTTCTAATGTATTATTATGCTCAACCAAATTATCATTAAAAACAATTTAATTAGTTTAGAAGTGTTCATTATAATTGTGGTAAATTATCAACTGCATAACAAATATATTTGATTAGGCAAGCCAGGGCCGAAAACCCTTTCCAAGGGACCTCAAAACTCCCGTTACGGAAAAAGAAGAACACTATTACAACTCGTCTATAAATTCTGAAAGATGGTGAGGAAGAAATGAATTGTGCAACACTGTCCATCTAGCACAGGCCTTAGCAGTATAGAACTGATGTTGAAACCAATATTCCCGAATAAAGTACTAGCAATCACCACACAGCATAATGCAGTATAGTATGTCACTCTCATACCCACTTTATAAACAGAAAATTCATCCGAGGGGGATTTTGTCCTAGGTAGCAATTTTATTGAGGGGAATTTGTCCACTTCAAAATTTCACACATGAAGTGGATTATGTCCACCCATGGAGGGGATTATGTCCAGATATACAAAAAAACATAAAGGGGATTTTGTCCGAAGGGGATTTTGTCTGACATTCGCTGTACATATGTACAATGTATCTCAGGGTTTCCATACCGCTGTATATATGTACAATGTATCTCAGGGTTTCATACCGCTGAACATATATACAGTGTATCTCAGGGTTGCATACCGCTATACATATGTACAGTTTATCTCAGGGTTTCCATACCGCTGAACATATATACAGTGTATCTCAGGGTTGCATACCGCTGAACATATGTACAGTTTATCTCAGGGTTTCCATACCGCTTATACATGTACAATGTTCCTCGGGGTTTTCATACCGCTGTATATATGTTCAATGTATCTCAGGGTTGCATACCGCTGAACATATATACAGTGTATCTCAGGGTTGCATACTGCTGTACATATGTACAGTTTATCTCAGGGTTTCCATACCGCTGAACATATATAAAGTGTATCTCAGGGTTGCATACCGCTGAACATATATACAGTGTATCTCAGGGTTGCATACCGCTGTACATATGTACAGTTTATCTCAGGGTTTCCATACCGTTGTATATTTGTACAATGTACCTCAGGGTTTTCATACTGCTGTATTTATGCACAATGTATCTCAGGGTTTTCATACTGCTGTATTTATGCACAATGTATCTCAGGGTTTCCATACCACTGTATATATATGTACAATGTATCTGAGCGTTTTCATACCGCTGTATATGGGTACAATGTAGCTCAGGGCTTTCATAAGGCTGTGTGTATGTATAATGTACCTTTTCATACCGCTGTGTATATATGTACAATGTACCTCAGGGTTTTTATACCGCTGAATGTATGTACAGTGTATCTCAGGGTTTCCGTACCGCTGTATCTACCAATATACCTCGGGGTTTTCATACTGCTATATATATGTACAATATATCTCAGGGTTTTCATAGCGCTGTATATATGTCGTTACTCAGGTGTTAAGGCGTTCACTTACGGAGCGGGAGGTCGAAGGTTTGAGTTCTGTCAGGATCTTGGTCTGATGCGGCCGGTTGGTGAGCCACCAGCTAGTTAAGGAATGGTTACTGATTGCTTGTCCGCCTGGCACTTCAGATAAGGAATTGGGGGGTGGGGGTGGGGGTAAATGTGTACACAAGTACAGGTGTCTCATAAGCCCGGGAGGTAGCCCTTTCAGTAGGGGTGACACTATAATAAACAAGCACTTTAACTTAACTGTTACATAATTTTATACGCTATTTTCTGGCTGTGAAATGTACAAGAGCTTTTTTACAAAATGCATTTTCTGCACCTTGAATAATCTGTCACAAAACGGTATTTCCACTTAAGATATATATATATATAATTCTTTTTCCTGGGATTGGTAATGAATCTTATGTAACAAACTATATGACCTGAAGGCGTTGCATTCAAAAACTTTTTGTTATCCCGAGGCGAATAAAACGTTTAACTTTTTTTTTCTTAATAGTTTTATTTTACATTTTATGTGGCTATTTTTGTAATGAATCGACGTGTTTTATTCATAAGTTTTTCTTTAGAATATTTGTAACCTTTTTAGAAAAAAAATAATTATCGTAACAAATATAATACTTTATAATGTGAGCGATAGTGCAAGATAATGAAAGCATCCCGTTCGTAAAACACTCTTTAAGGGTTTTTATAGTCCATATAGACATACTTATATAATCTGATAGAAAAAAGAGTCAAAACACGGGATCTCTGGATTACAAATCATCCTTTCTGATTGTCCACAAGGAAGACATATTCAGTACGCCATCAAACTCAAGATTTATTGGTAACAGCTATTAATAAGCGAAGTCATGATTAAGTTTAATTTGGAAGACTGCCATACTTACACATAAATGAACTGAGAGATAAATCAAAACTCTAAATAAAGACATTTTCTTTCTTTTGATGCAATTAGAAAGGCGTTTATTCACGGAGTAAACGGATGTTCTTTCCACATGAAGTCAATAGCAGATGGGAAATTAAGGGAGTGCGTTATTGGACGTTCAAGATACTGATTAATATGCATGAGTCGGTGACACGCACTTGCTGATTAATTATTCTGCTGTTTACTTTACACATCAAATGCCATCAAAAAGTCATCAAAAAGTAGACATGAACCGACATTATACACTCATTTACTTTTATATAAGTTGTCACTAAGATAGCAAACACCACGTGTAGTGTGGTAACAAAGGCTTCAATGTTAAAATGTCATTATTTTGTGATTTTTGACATCTTTTATTGTGTTGTCTAGTTTTTTAACGTTAAGTGTCATTGCATTGAGAGTGACTCGTTGTGAGTGACAGCATCTTTGTGAGGCCCGGTCCTAATTAATATTCATGAGTCAGGTGAACGTGTCATAATTGCAGAAGCTGCACATGTTCTTATTTCTTGCTGTTAATTTTAAAATTGTCGGTATTTACCGCCATCCTTTTGGGTATTTTTGTCTTTTCATTTAAAGTTTCTATTTCTATGAAAATGTTTGTTTGAATTAGTTGAGTTTTATACATCTGAAAAGTGCACAAGTTCTTAGGGCGTTTCGATGTTTTTTTATAACTGACAATATGTTCATGTACACTAATTGTTTCTGTACAATTATGTAGGCATTTACTCTTTCTGTCTATTTGTTCTGACAGAATTGCTTTCAAGTTTTTAGTTTACAATTTCAATTTTCAATTGAATTATTGTGAACATATCATTTACGTAATTGTTTCATCATAATGAAGAGAATTTATGGCATGTTACTGCAACATAATAGATCCTTAAAGCGAACCTGCCAAAACTACCTTCTTACATAATTTATTAAAGTCGTTTTGTCCATTTTTTTTTCAACTGGTCATCGGGATAAATTCTTTATAACATGATATTATAGAATGTTTAAGAATACATATGGAAGAACATTACATACGTAATGCTGAAAAAGAGAACAAAATAAATTGTGCTACCTATAAACACAACCAGATGTGCCAGATCTTTTTTATTATTTTACTAGTTGTCATGTATAAGCTAGGACACGTGGAAGGGCCTCGAAAAATGCAAATGTTATTTATTTCACGAGAAACAATACAAATAACTATACGTGACGTCACGACACATTTAAATCTTCCTTATCAACAGTGTTCATATATTTAAGTCAGTCAGCGTTTGTTTGCGACACCGAACGTTTCTGCCGATCAACTTTGTTTCGTTTTTATTTTCGAAATCACTGACAATCAATATCAAAATGAAATTGGCAGTCGCTATAGTGTGTACCTTGTGCTTTGCTTACGTACAGGCCCAGGGCTTGTCTGAGCTGATGATGATGTCTTCTCTGTTCGGACGCCAGGGATCTAGCAGTGGAAGTAATCCCCTGGCAGGCCTAACCGGCTTATCATCATCGTCGTCATCATCTGGCAATCCACTTGCAGGTCTCACCGGCACCAGCAGTGGATCCTCAAGCACCAACCCCCTTGCCGCTCTGACATCAGGCTCGAGCTCCGGAAATCCTTTGAGTGCTCTCATGGGAGGTAGCGGAATGGGCAGAATGGCCGGAGGAATGATGCTCGGAGGTAAGTTCAATTTTTTTCTTCGTATTATTTTGACTACTTTTCTATTTTTAAGTTTTTTCCTCTTTTGATTAGTCCCATTATCTCTCTCATTTGGTCTCCTCCTGATTTGTTTTCATTTTGTATATCTTCCTTGCTGTCTTTAATATAGCCATCTGATCTGTTCTCATTTTTCATTTCTGCCTTGATCTCTTTAACATTATACCTTCTGATCTGTTCTCATTTTGATTTCTGCCTTGAACTCTTAAATACAGCCTTCAAATTTGTTTTCATTTTGTATATCTTCCTTGCTGTCTTTAATATAGCCATCTGATCTGTTCTCATTTTTCATTTCTGCCTTGATCTCTTTAACATTATACCTTCTGATTTGTTCTCATTTTGATTTCTGCCTTGAACTCTTAAATATAGCCTTCAAATTTGTTTTCATTTTGTATATCTTCCTTGCTATCTTTAATATAGCCTTCTGATCTGTTCTCATTTCGCATTTCTGCCTTGATCTTTTCAATATTATACCTTCTGATTTGTTCTCATTCTGCACTTCTGACTTGATTTTATTTTTATAGCCTTCTGATTTTTGCTCTCTTTTTCTAAGCTTCATAGTTCTCTTCTGATATTTTTCTTGTTTATTCAAACACTACGAAATAAATTGCTATTTTTTAGAGTCATCATTCGTACAGTTTTAAGACTCAAAAGAAAGAGAAGTTTAAACTTTAGTCACTGTGAAAGGCGATCTTTTAAACTCCTTTTTTGTCTTCACTATGCAGTTCAATATTCACGGAAAGATGTTAAAACACGTCATTATGCGTCATGTGTCCACCAAGTGTTTTTATCTTTTGGGAACTTATTACCTATCAAGGACTGTTTAACGGTTATAAATTCTATACCACCATTCACCATGCTCACCTAAATCTTATTTCATGGAAAAGGAAGGGATGGGCAACCGACTTCAAGATTTACATTGTCAGTTTAATATAAACTACTCCTTTCTGGAATTCGTTTCAAAATACCCCTTTTCAGCCTTTAACATACATTGCTTTCATTGTAAGAATGGCTCTAAAAAAGTTTTGAAGCAGTGTTCTGAATACCATAGAATGTGTCAAGTGGTTGCGAATATCTATCAGTTGTAGAAATTATATCGCTTAACCTTTTACTTGAACACGAAATGAATTTAATACAAACTTTATTGAAAGTGCAGTCTTTACTGTTTTAAACTGATCTAAACGTTGTGGATGATTGCTGGTCTGTTAAAAAGCCGCATCATTATTTATATTTCAGTTATTGTTGTAAGTTTATTGCTGTTACTTGAAGTTTTGTATTTGTTTAACGGATCGAATATCACGTGATCTGTTACAGGAGCCGAAATGAGCAATTTGATGGACTTCTACTTATGCGGACAGATGCGCGTCCCCGTGCAAGTCTGTATGATGATGATGCAGCAGAATATGTAAGCAGACGACACGGCGGAAGTGACGTCATGCTACGCGGAGAAATGCCAAGATAAAGTAATTTGTCAACAGTGTCGTGAACAAATCAACTACAATGGTTTTGCTATCTGTTATGACATTTAAATAGATAAATAATTGATCCGTCTTAAAATCTTGAAGATCAGTTAAAAGACGTAGCAATCGACAGATTACAGACATTTTGTAATCCGTCTGCACGTGTATTGAGATTACATGAACTTTGCATACTGTGTATGTTTTGTTAGATGAAGCCAGCCTACTTAAATGACTCAAATCAGAATGGCAGTTTCTCCCGTTTTATTCCAATGACGATGTTTTAAAATTATTTTTTTCAGTGTGGTATTATTTATTTTGTATTGTTTTGAGTATTTTCTCATTACCTCTTTATACGAAAAAAACCGGATTGTAAAAAAAAAATAAAAAAATATCTTTTTTAAAAGTTTCATTGTTGCTTTTCCCCAAGTTTATTTTAGTCCGCCTTGAGACATCACGTGTATGCAATCATTTCAGAAATCATGATTCAAACCTTTAACCTTTCAAACCGGGCACACTGGGACTGGTTGTAGGGTTTGCAATTTCTTTTCAAAGGCCCTCCTATGGACTTCTTTTCTCCAATTTACATTGACAAATTTGTGCCCCTTTAAATATCCTTCGAAATATGAATATTGACGGCTACATTTTCCTTAAATATTTTGAAACCATGGTAAGTCCTTTTATATACTTAATTATGAACACGAAAAAGATCAGGGCACCGCCTCTTGATTGGAATGAATATGTTGTGTTATTGTACCTTCCGTGCACCCTTTAAGAAACGCCCTGTCTGCAGTCTAAGTCAACTGGTTGACACTAATTAGGGTAAACTACAAAAAAGATGTTTTTAAAAAGATAAGCTCTAAATATAAAAAAATATCAGATTCATGAGAAGATTTCTCTAATTTTTAACTGAAGAGGTATACATCTACCTTAAAATAATGAATATTCTATTTTCATTAAGATCATACAAAGTTCAATATTTTTCAATGAAAAAAAAATTAAATACAACAGCTTGGTCTGAATACATTTATATAAGTCTTAAAATAGAGAGTTGTTTTGTACATTTCTGGGTGGGTAGCTATTTATTCAAATTAAATTCTTTATAAGTGTCTTAAAGCCTAATGAAATTTCTTGAACATTTGTTCTGTAAATTATCTTTTTTTCAGTCTATAGTGAATGAGCCAGTAATATACATAATATTGCAGAAAATCATCGGTTAATTCTAGGTTATTTCCTTTTCAATGCCTGTCCGAAATAGTGACAATTTACAGATGGTAAACCAAACTCTAAAAGGTATTCTCCCCTATTTATTTTCTGTCTGGTATATTGTATATGAATCTTATAAAACTGAAGTTATTGAGCGGAAACCATTTTCAAGTTCAGACAGACGGACAGTGCAAAAACAATTCGTCTCTCCTGGAAAAAGCTTAACTAACTAACATTAATGTTGGGGTCATTACTCTCTTCTACGTAGGGTAATGATTTATTTTTGTTAAGGTCACGTAGTATAAAAAATGTACCTCTGTTTTGACAGACATTACGATGTTGCCATAAAAGGGAAACCGATATATATATTAATGAAAGTTTACAAGTGACCAAGGGCTCTCAGGTCAAGGTCGAACTTCAACATATTTTTAAGCGAAAGCCATACCATTTACATTGAAAGAACTTGGCACAGCGGTTTACTTTTACTTTTAACGGTGTCATGCAAACTCCCTGTCTGTTCATATCAGGGTCAAGGTCGTTAATTTGATGGCAGTGGTCGAGGAAAGAAACGCCAAACTCCCAATTCGAAAGTCCATGAAGGTGTAAGCTTACCACCTCTCCTAGCTTCACATGGTATGAAGTATTGGCGCAGTTTAGTTTAAATTTCAAGGGTGACATTTACGAGTGAGCGTTACATACCAAGTTTTGTAGAAATACGCAAGTTTTACGAATTCACATGAAGCTCTATGATAACATACAAACCAATTTTTTTTTATAAATCTATTGTTAACTTTATACTTTTTTTCGAGTCCTTCTAACGGTCTTGCCAGGAAAAAACACTGTTTTTCACGATTTCGTTCTTATTTTAGATGTCTGTATTAAAATTTTTAAAAAATCTAGTCATATATAGACAGATAAAAATGTCGCCCCGTACTTGATTCAGAAGTAAATGTTAAAAACGTAATAAAAACTACGCTCTCCTAATATTCCCCTACCCACCGAGCCAAACTTAGATCTTAATTATCAAAAATTGAATATTTCCAAGTTGATAAATATTTTGACAGATTGTTAGTACAACCCGAGTTATTTCCCTTCGTACATTTAAGCAATACTCGTATTGATTATTTATCAATGTAGTTTACGCAGTGTTATTGCCATCAAATATTTTCTTCTCAGAAATACAGAGTTGATTAAACTTGTCACAGTCGGGAATTCTCATCCAAAAAAGAAACCTTTACGTGTCAGCTATCATTTTATTAAAAATGCCTCTTAATAAACTTTATGCACACACGACAGCTACAGTGCGTACTGAGAATGTTCTCAATGGGACCATAATGATTTTGGCAATTTCTGAGAAAAACAAGTAAAATAATGATTTTTTTTCGGAAAAGGTGTTTTTACGTGTAAGCTACCCTAGTATTTTACTCGGTCGAATTCCTCCACTTCGATATTTCAGTCGAAGTGTTTGGAATAACCAGGACACTTTCAGTGACAAACTTGTTACCTCAAGAAAGCATGAAACGGTTGTTATATATGGTATATGACAAACTGAAATATTAGCAGAAAAATGAATAAAAGGGCTTACTTGTTGACTTCCGCAGGCCATGTTTCCATAAAGAAACTTAAAATGAAAGGAAGTTAGTATTTTTCTGTATGTCACGCTTACTAATAGGAAGTTGGCAGTAGCAGTACGCAGTAGCAGTTGGCAGTAGAAATTAAATCAAACGTGAAGTTGGCAGTAGCAGTAACAGCAGTAGCAGTAAGCAAAACTTGAAGTTGGCAGTAGCAGTAGCAGTAAACAAAACGTGAAGTTGGCAGTAGCAGTAACAGCAGTAGCAGTAAAGAAAACGTGAAGTTGGCAGTAGCAGTAACTGCAGTAGCAGTAGGAAACTCTTAAAGTCTGCGAGAGTGTTTGAAACAGTCTCAGAGCGGTGCAATCGAACCGGGATGGTCGCTAGACCATCTAGATTGGCACCAAATTCCTGAAAGTTTGCAATAATGTCAGAAACAGTAGCAGACCGTAACAATGGACACCCGAGGGTCCTTTAACATAAAAAATGACATTTTCTCAATTTTGGCACCAACATTCCTGAAAGTCTACGAGAGGGTCAGAAACAGTTGTAGACCGGTAAAATTGACCCGGGAGGATGGCTAGACCTAAAAAATGACATTTTACCAGTTGGCACCAAAATTCCTGAAAGTCTGCAAGAGTGTCAGAAACAGTCACAGACAAGTAAAATCGACACGGGAGGGTCCGAAGACATAAAAAATGACATTTTTCCGATTGGCACCAAAATTCCTGGAAGTCTGCGAGAATGTCAGAAACAGTCGCAGACCGGTTAAATCGACTTTGGAGAGTCCCTAGAACTTCAAAATGTCATTTTTCAAGGTGGCACCAAAATTCCTGAAAGTCTGCGAGTGTGTCAGGAACAGTCGAAGACCGGTAAAATCGACACGGGAGGGTCCTTAGACATTAAAAATGACATTTTCTCTATTGGCACCAAAATTCCTGAAAGTCTTCGAGAGTGTCAGAAACAGTCGCAGACCGGAAAAATCGACTTGGGAGGGTTACTAGACATTAAAAATGACATTTTCCCAAGTGGCACCAACATTCCTGAAAGTCTGCGGGCGTGTCAGAAACAGTTGCAGAACTATGCAATAGACTCGAGAGGGTCTGTTGATGTCTAAACATTTTCATTTTATTTTCATTGAAACTTTCCAGACTTTTAAGACTTTCTTACTGCTACTGCTGTTACTGTTACTGCCAGCTTCACGTTTTGTTTACTGCTACTGCTGTTACTGCTACTGCCAACTTCACGTTTTGTTTTACTGCTACTGCTGTTACTGCTACTGCCAACTTCACGTTTTATTTTACTGCTACTGCTGTTACTGCTACAGCCAACTTCACGTTTTGTTTTACTGCTACTGCTGTTACTGCTACTGCCAACTTCACGTTTTGTTTTACTGCTACTGCTGTTACTGCTACTGCCAACTTCACGTTTTATTTTACTGCTACTGTTGTTACTGCTACTGCCAACTTCACGTTTTGTTTTACTGCTACTGCTGTTACTGCTACTGCCAACCACTTTTTTCTACTGCTGCGTACCGCTACTACTGTAGCAATCCCAAATGTACACTCGCTTTCTTTCCATTTTATTCTTTCTTTTTTCCTTGTTTGTTTGATATCGTTGTGTTTTGTTTGTTTGTTTGTTTGTTTTTGTTGTTGTTTTCTGTTGTTGTTGTTGCTGCTGCTGATGATGATTGATTAGGCCTTATCAGCAAATTTATTGCGACGATATCTTATATATTCATATTGGGCTTTGCTTTTGTCTACCAAAGACTTGGTTTCACGATTGTCTAGTCATACACGTTTGCTGTGCGTTGCTTAACTCTGCAGATCTATACAATAAACAACGTAAAACAGGCCCCATTCACGACCAATAAGCTGAATAACTATTTACTTTCCAGATTAATGTATTAATTCATACTCTGCAACATTTGGGGGGTAATCTGTTTTCATGAATCTTCCAAAAATGAATAAGTAACCCATCTTATAATACTAAATCTAACAATACAGAGATAAAAATATAACGTTATAATTGACTTTTTGTATTAAGTTGTTTACCTAAAGTTGTGAGCAAATCTGTCACTGACAGAATTTGTGCTTTTAAAAAATCACTTCTACAGGGTGTCCCAGAATATTTGTCCACTTAGCAAATGCTAATAAGTTGACATAGATGAGTCACACATTAACAAATTATTACTCATTTGATAGGGTACATAAACAAATTTTTGAACGTTAAACAATGATCATGATTTTTATTATACAGTTTCTAAAGTTCATGTTCTAAGTGACCACCATTGTTAAGCCTCGCCAGCTCAATCTGCTCTCCTAAGTTACGTATGACGTTGGCACATGTGTCACTTGAAATTCTTCTGATTTCTCTATGAATGGAGGCTTTTAAATCTGTAATGGATATTGGTTTGGGGTAGTCAACATTTTCTTTCAAGTAACCCCATAGGTGTAAGTCCAGGGGACTAAGGCAGCTAATAAGGAGGCCACATGTTGTCAGTTTCCAGCAAAATCAAGCGGTCGCCAAATGTTTGATTTAACCATTTCGTTACATTCTTTGCAGTGTTGCGGTTGCCCCGTCTTGATGAAACCAACGACTTTCAATCACTGTTCCTCTTCTGACAAATTCTGGAATTAACTTATTCTGTAGATTTTTCAAATATACTTCAGCAGTCACGGTACAAATCTCGCACGTCTCCTCGTAAAACAATGGCCCAATTATCCCAGATCTAAAACTGTTCCATGCTGCTAAAATGTTTGAACCACTCAAATGATTTGTTTATTGGAAGGTGCCTTCATTGAAGGATGCTTTTTGATAAATTTTCTTATCACAATAGATAGAAATTAGCCATTTTCATAGTAAAGTCTAATAATTTCAAGACTTTCTGCCGTTTTGGAAACCTCAATATGAGACGTTACGGTGATGTCGCATGACACCATTCTAGTAATGAGCAAAATTTCACACCAAAAACCTCCAATTTGAGACCAAATTTGTATATATGGAAGCATATTTGATAATTTTATAAGCATCTGTTAAGTGCACAGATAATCTGAGACATCATGTATTTCCCTTACGTCCAATTAATACTCTTACAGTTGTACATAATGTATATGGAAAGACCGCGGAATTTTATTTCCAAGACATGAATTGCCCAGAAGGTTTGTGTTGTTTATATTTGGTTCAAAGTTTTTACGGAAGACACACCATTACCTATGAAACAAAACTGTGCGAAATCATATTGAAATCAACTTATTAGTCCTAAGTTGAGTTCTCATAATTATTTAAATCGTATCGGGATAAATTTCCTTTCTTCAAGTGCAGTTATTTTTTCCAGATTGTCAACTATACTTTTCTGCTGACAGATTTCAGTCTCCAACGTATGGTGGCTGATTTACGCCAGCTGGTATTTTTGTCGTATCTTTGTGTTTTCGCATTTTTGATTTCCCGAGACGAAAAAGCGAAAGGACGACAAAATTACGCAAAAATGCGACACATAGAATGTGTCGTGTTTTCGCCTCTTATTTGTCGTGTCTTTACATTTTCGCATATTTGCTTTTTCGTATTTTCGCTTTTTTCGCAATTTTGCTTTTTTGCGTTGTTGCATTGTCGCATTTTTGCTTTTTCGCATTGTTGTGTTTTCGCTTTTTCCCTTCTTTGCGTTCCGGTTACGCATGCGCAGATTTATTACACATAATATTGAATGTGTTGAAACTTTACCTTTTTAATGTACTGGGCGGTGGCGTTGTTTATGAAATACAAACCATAAAGAAAACAATAAAAAAGTATTACTGAAAAATGATACTTTTGCGATCACTATATCCATCCATTTTTGTTTAGGCATGTGTGTAATTGATGTGCGCATGCGCTTATACAATCGGAACACGAAAATGTGACAATGCAACGATGGAAAAAGCGAAAATACGACAAAGCAACAATGCGAAAAAACGACAATGCAAAAATGCGAATAAGCGAAAATGCAATAATACGAAAACACGAAAGGACGACAAAGTTTGACTTTGACGTAACTTCGTGTTTTCACCACAGATAAGCAAAGACACGACAGATGAAATTGTCGTCTTTCCGCTTTTTCGCCACGAGAAAGCAAAAATGCGAAAAACTAAAATTGTTGTATCTTCGTGTTTGTGCATATTCGCATTTTCGTGACGAAAAAGCAAATACGACATGGCGTAAATCAGCCATTATATTTTCCGTCTTTTTTCTGGCAGTAACGATAACTTATTTACTGCAGTAGGAGGAAGTGTGCGCCTATCAAAAATGCATCAGTGGTCCGCGTTGTTGACATTATGGGAGATGAATTGTTCAGGGTGGCCAAAATGAACAGGTAATGTCTTGGAGGGGAATGGATTTTCAGGATACCCAGACTGGACAGTAAACTAGTACAAGGAAGTAACTAGAACTTGCTTTATTAAAATTTAAAACTTATGACGAATCAGCCAGGAACATCTTTGTTATGTAGCGGTGTTCATCGTCTTTGCGGCAATATTCAACAGTTCTTGAAATTCCAACTGAACACGGAATTATACATGGTACGGTATTCTTACATATGCTTTGCGCGGTAGGTACCAGCATGTATACCTACATGTTTTTGCACTGTACTGTACATGTTGTGTATGGTTAGGTCCGCTACACTACCTTACTTTTTTTTCGTTTGAGTTGTTTCAAACAATAACTACATGCAAACATACCGCTGTGCTTACAAATGTGTACACACTTCCTGTATGTTGCATTTAAAATTATGTTGCTATAAGGGAATGACTCTGCTAGGACAAACATTAACATTTTTTTCTGGTATAATTCGACCGACTGAAATAAAACTTAGCGTGCAACATCGTCCTCAGGTCGCACATACGTCATGTTAATACTTTGTGAAGTTGTAAGTCCGCAATTACTAAGAAATGGTTCCACGTCGAAGTACGGACAAAAGGTCAAATTTATCTTCGGCGGGTGAAGATGGCCACTTTTGCATGACTTATTCAACATTTATTCTTTGGGTTGAATGTATAAAACAACGGTGTAGTGTTATAAGAAGTTTAAAAAACCAAAGCAGTCCCATTCGGAACACCTCAGGCGACTTTATTAAGTCGTTGTCGGAAAAGGCCGAGTTGTTACGATTGAAGCAATCCATGCCTATATTTCTTGTCCACCATCTTGGAAAATAGCGCGGCCCATACCGTACAAAGTTTTCACGTGGTGTTTTAAAGAGGCTGTACTCCAGATTTAACATAATTTTTTTTTCTCATAAATTATTTATTTAGATCCCGTGAGATTATAACAACATAATATTTTACTTCAAAACTGATTATAAAAGTCAAAATAGAATGAAAAAAAATATTTTCGCTCTAGCCTGATTTGAACTCTGGACCCTCATGTTAACAATATATTTCCAGCGCTTTTACTGTTGCCACCATCGTCGCATGCGATATTACAGATATTTACTTTAAATCTTATACGATATAGTTATACCGTCGCGTTACGGTATAGCACTTTGAAAGGGAAAAAATCAATTTATAATGTAATTATTTGACTTACTTTTTGTCAGTAAGTTATTTTTTAAGCATTAATCATAAATATTACAAGAAATTTATAATACAAGAAAACTTTCTTTTTTTGTCATCTGGAGCACAGCCCCTTTAAGGTGACCGTCTAAAGATACAAAATAACCTCCACCAAATATGATTCGTCCATTGAGTTGGTTGACAAAATGTTCCAATATGTCTTCGCCTTACTTCAAACGCGATTTTCGGATATGCTCTCTTAAAAGTTCAAAGTGAAGCCGACTTCCATCATAAAGATTTAAAAACACCGACTTTCTTGTTTCTGCGGAGTTGTGTTATTTAGCTGATAGTAAGTATCACATGTTTTGTGAAATGTAAATGCTTCTTTATAATGTCATACCTGCTCAAAAATGTTTACAGTAAATTAAACAAAGGTGTATATGTCCCAGAATTGTTCATCAACTGCTTAAAACAAAGTGTCAGAAAAATAAGTAAAAGAGACAACTTGACAAGAATACATGCAAAGTTCCAGACTGCTTCGTTTATGACAAGAAGATTATGAAGATCCAGTTTCATTTCCAAAGATCCAAAATACTATAATAACAAGATTTACTATGCCCCAAAATTATTATTCTAACGAGCATCTTGCATATAATAAATTTCGATCTGCCCAGGATCTCGCATCTTCGCTAGCCAAGGGTTACGATCCGCCCCCCTCCTCTTCACCCTTGGCGGATATAGCCAATATTTTGTACTTCGCAGGTTGCGCCGCCTATCGGATTTCCACGGTTATTCCCCTTAACATGATGTCATCGATAGCCAATCAGCGCAAGCCTTGTAAAGCTGCGCCCAGTAAAATAAATATGACTACGATTGAAGCGGATATCAGCCCGTCATCCTAATGGGGAATGTATCCTAACACTTGTATTAGTTGACTAAGCAAAGAAAACGTCTCAGTAAATATGGTTCTTCTGTGCTTAGGTGGCAATGTTTCGTGACACAAACGACAATAATTGCTACATGCTGCCATGTTTACATTTTGTCTCCCCTTGCGTGATAGTTGCGTGATCGTTTGTAATCGGCAATTTGATTGGACGCAGCTACCTATAGCTGCAGGCAATGAAAAGTACCGCCGCGCAGATAGAAAATATTGGCTATATCCGCCAAGGGTGAAGAGGAGGGGGGCGGATCGTAACCCTTGGCTAGCGAAGATGAGGATCTCGTCACTTCCTGCGTGACCGTAGCTAATTTGCATTTAGTTGATATGTCATCAGTTTTGTTGAACCGTTGTTGTTGTTTTTTTTCCTGCTGATCCATAGATATGGTATATTACGTGCATTTACAGCATAACTGTAACTGTAAACCCTGTTATTTTGACGTATGTTAACTTTTTTTTCGTGAATCTTGGCCTTTAATCAATAGAAGACACTCAAGGTATCTCATTCTATTGTCACTACACTGAACAAATTTTCATACAAAGTCAGTTTGAATTGGTAAATTTTATGGTAAATGCCATTTTCCTACTTAACTGTTGCTGAACTTATTATCGCCGTTCAGGAACGGCGATATATACAATTAACAAGATTTGAACAGTTTTGCCTGTACACCGTCTGCCTTTAGCCAATCAAAGCAAAGCATTTCATATCACATGATAACAAAATGGACGTCAAAATTCTTCTGCAAGGGGTGCGAAATGGACTCGCCCAACCGCCATGTTTGTCGGGTTACTTATTCTTACAACTGAAAAATACCATCATGAATGTACGATTTCAGTACCAGTCTTCAGGCTCGTGTAGGATAAACACAGGATAATCGCAATATTTTTTGCTACATGTCATTTTTAACTAGAGAATGTAGTCTAAATAAGAGTATGGTTTGTTTGTTTTTTCCAAAACTTGCACTTAAAGAAAAAAATAAATGCTTGCTTCCGGCCGGTTCTAATCAGGATACAAACTCCCCGCAGGGGTTACTTCCCCTGATTAGTACAGTAAAAGTTCAACCGGTGCGAGGAGTTTGATCAGGATTTTTATATATGCTTCATTAGGGTTAGGGCGATATCGTATTTTTTATTTAAAATTTATTCTGTTAAAATTGTACATATAATATTCTTATGGTATTGAAGAACTGTATCTAGCTTTTGTTTAGTATACATTTTTAGTAATAAATAAAGAGAAAAAAATATGCAAATAGTCAATTAATTATGCGTAGACTGGTTTACAACAAAGCAATATTTACAAGGTTTAAATGCTGCAAATTTTAACATGATGTATAAAATTATTGGGATGTTTTTCATTAAGAAGCCAAATCGTCCGCTTTCAAAAATAGTCCAGCTACAATAAAATTACAATGTATATTTAATCTACTTTATAATTTCTGTGTGAAAATTATCAAATATAACTTCGCTTTTCAGTGCAAAGCATGTTGTAAGATTATCAAATTAACTGAAGAACATGAAATACATTCATCTATGGATAAGACGAAATGCATGGCTGAACGGCGATTTCAAGCATTTTTGGAAATGCTAATACTTGTCTAATTATTGTTTTCAAGAAATTTCTGCAGTGACCAATTTCAGTATACATTGAAATGAAAGTATCAAAATGAATGGGACGAGGTTTCCCGGTCATGGTTGAATTCTAAACAAAGGCGTTTGTTTCTTTCTATAATATCTGGACGGAATGTTTAATATAAATAGAACTGCTTATAAAAGCTTAAATAATGTGTGCAGATGTATTTTATCTTGGGCAGAATCTTTGGTGTGAGACCACTTACCGACTCAACGCACGAATATACCGTGTCTCGTTAGGAAGGATATCTGTTGTATATCGTTGATACCGGTTACCCATATAACCGACGCTCCCTGCAGAAAGTCTGTGAAATTGGCAGTGGGATCAACATTCGACATTCGACATTCAATGTCCCGCAGTGCATTGGACATTCAGCAAGACATTCGATTTAATGCATGTTTTTGAATGTCCAGCAGTGGATTCGACATTCAGCAGGACATTCGATTTCATGCATATTTTTGAATGTCCAGCAGTGGATTCGACATTCAGCAGGACATTCGATTTCATGCATGTTTTTGAATGTCCTGCAGTGCATTCGACATTGGGCAGGACATTCGATTTCATGCATGTTTTTGAAAGTCCAGCAGTGCATTCGACACTGGGCAGGACATTCGATTGAATGCATGCTTTTGAATGTCCTGCAGTGCATTCGACATTGGGCAGGACATTCGATTAAATGCATGTTTTTGAATGTCCTGCAGTGCATTCGACATTCAGCAGGACATTCGATTCCATGCATGTGTTTGAATGTCCAGCACTGCATTCGACTTTCGAAAGGACATTCGATTTGATGCATGCTTTTGAAAGTCCAGCAGTGCATTCGACATTCAGAAGGACATTCGGTTTCATGCATGTTTTTGAATGTCCAGCAGTACATTTGACATTCAGCAGGACATTCCATTTCATGCATGTTTTTGAATGTCCAGCAGTGCATTCGACATTCAGCAGGACATTCGATTTCATGCATGTTTTTGAATGTCCCGTAGTGCATTCGACATTGGGCTGGACGTTCGATTTAATGCATGTTTTTGAATGTCCAGCAGTGCATTCGACATTCAGCAGGACATTCGATTTCATGCATGTTTTTGAATGTCCTGTAGTGCATTCGACATTGGGCAGGAAATTCGATTTCATGCATGTTTTTGAATGTCCTGCAGTGCATTCGACATTCTGCAGGACATTCGATTTCATGCATGTTTTTGAATGTGCAGCAGTGCATTCGACATTGGGCAGGACATTCGATTTCATGAATGTTTTTGAATGTCCCGCAGTGCATTTGACATTGGGCAGGACATTCGATTTCATGCATGTTTTTGAATGTCCAGCAGTGCATTCGACATTGGGCGGACATTCGATTTCATGCATGTTTTTGAATGTCCTGCAGTGCATTCGACATTAAGCAAAACATTCGATTTCATGCATGTTTTTGAATGTCCCGCAGTGCATTCGACATTGGACATTCAAAAACATGGATTAAATCGACTGTCCTGCCCAATGAAGAATGCACTGCGGGACATTCAAACACATATCGAATTTCCAACAGTATGTCGAATGCACTGCTGGACTTTCAAAACATGCATTAAGTGAAATCTTCTGCTGAATTGACGAATGCACTTCGGGACATTAAAAAACATGCATTAAATCGAATATCCTGCCCAATGTCGAATGCACTGCGGGACATTCAAAAACATGCACGAAATCGAATGTCCTGCTCAATGTCCAATGCACCGCGGGACATTCTAAAACATGCATGAATTCGAATGTTCTGCCCAATGTCGAATGCACTGCTGGACATTCAAAAACATGCATGAAATCGAATGTCCTGCTGAATGTCGAATGCACTGCAGGACATTCAAAAACATGCACCAAATCGAATGTGCTGTTGAATGTCGAATGCACTGCAGGACATTCAAAAACATGCATTAAATTGAATATCCTTCCCAATGTTGAATGCACTGCAGGACATTCAAAAACATGCATCAGATCGAATGTCCTGCTGAATGTCCAATGCACTGCTGGACATTCAAAAACTTTCATCAAATCGAATGACCTGCTGAATGTCGAATGCACTGCTGGACATTCAAAAACATGCATGAAATCGAATGTGCTGCCCAATGTCCAATGCACTGCTGGACATTCAAAACATGCATCAAATCGAATGTCCTGCTGAATGTCCAATGCACTGCTGGACATTCAAAAACATGCATCAGATCGAATGTCCTGCTGAATGTCCAATGCACTGCGGGACATTGAATGTAGAATGTCGAATGTTGATCCCACAGCCAACTTCACAGACTTCCCTGCAGAAATAAGGTTATTTTTTGTTGTCGGGGATAGCACAAGATACAAAGAGTATCCCGTTCCAGAGACATCCCTGTTTCTTCAGCAAGCGCAGTGTACAGTTTCACAGGACACGATATCTGGTACTTATTCACTTATTTACAGCATTTGACAAACCGCATAGCGTAATGGGTTAATTATTTATTGGTCTAACTGTTATATTCTCGAAGTAGTTATGTTGACACTTCAGCAGCGCGTTGTCGCCTAAACTTTTGGATTTGCACCACAACGTTTGCATATATCATATATATGGACAACTCTTTGCCAAAAACAATAAAAAATCTTGATCCGGTATTCACTGAACCGTTGTTAACAAGGTGTCTTGGCCAACATTTCAAAGTCTACATGACTAGTTCTTTGAATTTTGCATGAAACTTTTTCATGTAGTTCATTAAAATTTCCTGCATGCCGCGACATTTCCTGAACTTTCAATTTTTCACGTGCATGTCCCTTAAAAATTAAAACAGAAAATATTTTTCAAAGTTCCATATTTTGGTGTTTGACATTATAACGGAAAATGTGTTTGGGCGTTTTTTTTTCCCAACACATACGCTGTAGCTCACATGTTTAACAGGCGTGGTATATTTATTCAATACTGTTGTTGAGTATTTCATGAATGTTAAATTTTTGTAGACGTGATGGAATGTGTGATGGCCATATTTTGCCAAAAGCATTCAAAGAAGTTCAGGGGAATCATTTTCTCAGCCGTTCACTTAACCTTAAATATTTTAAATCAAAGAAAATTCTTTTTTCTACGTCATATGAAATACAGCTAAGGTCCTAGTGTGGATTTAAAGAGCTCACAATATTGTACAGAGCTGACAGGTTTCATTAATTGTATTTTGAGAGCTTGACTGCAAAAAGTGGAACCAGTCAGAGAGCGAATGTAATATTGTGCCTGTGGAAACTTCCGTTGTGATCGTCCTTAAAATGAATTTATATATTTGAAAAGATAGATTCGGCTCAGCTTTTCTGCCTCATTATGCACTTACTGAAATAACTCTTGTTCAATAAATTAGTTTTCGCCATTTTCAAGACATTTGAAGACGTTTAAACAATTTTATCTATGACCTTTTGATCCAGAATGTCAGAAACTTAAAACCAAACAAAAATATTTTTGGTGTTTGCCATACTTCTTTAGACATTCAGAAAGCAAAGAAGAATTGAGATTTTTCCCATCTTATTCATGGAGAGCGCTGTTCTATTTTGTACGATCCAAAACACGTTGTCTAAGTAGCTATGTCGGCGCACAATTGTTAGTAGTTCGCTTACGGATAGGTATGTTCCAAACAAGCAAGCCAAAGAAAGAAGTAAAAGATCAATTGGGAATGAAAAACAAACGCACCCTCCTTTCAGTTTCTTAATGCTGAAGATTTTACTTTATATCTACTACCCTATACAAGGGCCGTTTACATCAGAAAAGTAAATTACGCACATGTTTTTTTTTTCGGTTTTGTTCATACTACAGAAATTTTGTCTAATATTTATTCTCAAATAAACAAACTAGGACAAAAACATTATTTTAATTACAAAATCAAGCATATGATAAAGAAATAATTGGCACTGGGTTATCACAAAATTAATGGATATTAAAATTTCCAAACCCTGTGGCGTATTCTTTCATTTGTTATTGTGTCTAGCAGATGAAATAAGTTAACTATAGGGATTTTTGTAACTTGCACGATTTTCACGACATTTTACCAAAGGCTGTATAATGAACTTGTAATTCTATTAGTCACTCATAAATAACATTGTCTAACAGTCGGTTGATATTTTAGATGATTGACATGTCTCAATGAAAGTGTCATTAAAAGTAATGTTAACATGTTAATTTATGCACGGAGGGGCGTTGAATGGTTTATAGTGTTCGTAAAACACGCGAAATAGAATTCAATACATCTTTGTCTTATGCAAGTGTCTTTTTCGTAATGAAATATATCATTTTAATTAAAATTCAACTAAACGGACTGGGGTCATTCTTCAGACCGGACCATATTTATCATGGTAGCCTTTCATAAACGTTTCTGGTCGCAACGAATCGTCTCTGTCCTCAAAAATGTGTAACAAAACGACCACCAAGGACAGATTTACTAATGAAATTTTTCTTCTTTTCTGATATTTTTAACACTTTAATTCTACACTTCCAAAATAATGGCGCTCAGTCACATGGGCAACAGGGGGTGAGTGACAGTTTTGACTGAAATTTTGCAGTCACCTCCGGAAAAGATAAAGGATGTACTTCAAACTACAAAAAATTGGTTTTAAAAAGTGGCCAAATATGACAAAAAGCTGCATAGCGTTTAGAGTGAGGATTTAAAAAGTATTTCAAGAATAGGAAAAATTACCATCCATCTATCTATTTGAGCTTATTTATCGTTGGTACCGGTTGCCCATATGACCAAAGCCCCCCGAAGAAATTAGTTAGTTTATGTTGTGGGGGTAGTACAAGATACAGAAAACATCCCATTCCAGAGACACCCCTGGTTCTTTTGCATGCTCAGTGTATAGCACTGATACATGGACCTCGGTTTAACGTCTCATCCGAAAGACTATTAGTAATGTTAGTGGAGAAGCGGGGGATCGAACTCGGGACACCTATTGACCCCTGGTTTGCCAGTCCAGCGCGTTACCGCTGGACCACATCCGCTCCTGAAAATTACCATGACGAAACGACTTCAATACACCGTCAACTTCATGAACCTTACGTCACAGGTTGAAAGTTTTAAGCTTCATCCAGCTGATGTCAATTGTGTTTGCCTTTGTGACCAGTGCAGACCAAGATCAGCCTGCACTCTACAGGATTTCCGTCTGATCATGGTCTGCACTATTCGCCATTCAGTCTGATAGTTTTCAAAAAGCACCCCATAAACAATTAATGGATATATCCTAACTGAAAAATGGACAGGTCAGTTTAGCAAGTTAAGGGTTAACGGAGTATTTCATCACACAATGAAACGTCAAATAAAAAGGTTTAAAGGGCCCAGAATAGTTGTTATCATATAATGAAATATATATACTGTGTGGTAAAGATGGCTAAAATTGGCCTTAATTTTTCTGTTAACAAATGTTCAAATTTCTGGTGCAGTAAAGTGCCACATTTCCTCTACTAAAGGTCGTCTAATCTTACGACTTAGACTGTTTGATGGTTTAAATAATGTTTAATTACTTTATAAGGAGAGGGTATGTTTTTAATAATTATAGAAAAAAACCTAGATGAAAATAATAAAGTATGTATTAAAATCAACCTTTTTGTCGTCGTCTTCGACTAGAATTTAATTATAAATTAATAATTTATTATTATTCTTATTATTATTATTATTATTATTATTTTAAATTTATCATAATTAGATAATCCATGTCGTATTTTCGCTTTTTGCATTGAGAATGCGAAAATGCGAAAACACAAATCTACGACAAAATTTGACTTTGTCGTATCTTCGTGTTTGCACATTTTCACATTTTCGTGGCAAAAAGCGAAAATACGACATGGCGTAAATCAGCCACCATAGGAAACCGTGCTTGAAGATTTTTTAGAACCAAACGTGTGCGAGTTTTCAGAGGGGCTACAGTCTTTTTTGGTATGGTGTTTTATAAGGCAATGTCGTCAAACACTTGTTTCAGTTTCGAATGTTTATAGAGTTTAAAAGTTATTGTTTAACACCTTAACTACATCCCAGACATGAAAGACAATTGTTAAGAAAGTAACGAAATAGCCTGAAAAGATGACAGAACTACAAATCATAATTTCGTTTTTATAGACCAAAAATGTAAAAACATTTACATTATGATTGGTGCGTTAAATTAGAAAACTTCACTGCAGTTGACAAGATTGTGTAATATCGCTATATTCGTTTGAAAACACCATTATTTCGCTTCCGATGACCTTTGTTACGCTTCAAATGCAGACTCGAGGAAGCTTGTCAGTAAATCTGTCTAAACAGAACACGATTTCCTTCACGTTTACGACAATAAACAATTTTATGTCAGTCCCATTTCTGGCATCTTCGCATTTGCTACTGAAGATGGTGTCGTCTGCTTTTGACGGAAGTTGATCTTGAGCGTTCCATTAATTTCCACAAATAAAAAATAACACAAAATTATGTCACTTTCTATGATTTTTTTTGTAATCGCGAAAGAATTTGAACGTAAACTTCAACAAATGTATGTATTCACGCATTCTGGTCTGTCACTAAAAATGTCAAAAGGGAGTAAGAAAACTCTATACGTTTGCAGTTTAGAAACTTCTACAAACTGCAAAAATGTCCTAAAATCAATGACTATTTGAAAAAAAGTACAAAACTGATACTCTTAAGGTTTGAATGTGTTGAGTTTAATTCGCTATATTCATGAAGCAAAGAAGCATCAACATTTGGTTTCCTAACCGCCCACACATACTCATTCCGAGGATGTCTCCTCCCACTGTAAAAATAAGAAAATATTTAACTGAATGTTCATGTATTTACGATTCCCTTTTGGTATTCAGGTGAAATGTGCAGAAAAAACAGTCATCTTGAGATAAGTGATAAATGTTTTGTGCATATAATAACAATAAATTATTTCCGGTGTTCCAGGCCGCATTTTAAGTGCACCCATCTCCATTGAATAAGCAACCCGAATTGAAATCTATATCTAACAGCCTGTCCTCTGAAGCTTTCTGTTTATACAGAACCCTATGTAAATGATGAATTGTTTTCAATGATCTCTTTGCTCACAATTCCAGCGATTTCCTCGTGGTTTTCTCAGTTTATGAACATATTTAGGCAAATGAGCTGAGGCAGCATTCTTGCACACATCATGTATGGTACCATGTTATTAGCGTCCACTGTAAACAGACGAAGCAAACATATGACTATAGGTCTAAAAATAAGCAAAGTGCATGAAAAGGTATTGCGAAGAAGACAAAACATTGCCAAATTCATTGAGCCGGTGTCTTAATACTTTTCTCTCCTTTTACCTTTGTATGAAAGGAAGCATGAGGAAACTACATTCAGCAAAAGCTACTTGAGAAGCCATGCGCCATGAGACTGCTCTATCTAAAATCTGGTTGTTGTCAATAATGCAGTTGTACTGTAAATCAGAAAACCTTATGACGATTTAATTTACAGTCTATTTGTGATTATGCTCGCCAAACTGACCCTAATACATTCAGTGTCTCGTTTACAAGTCGCTAGAATTTTGCCATATGAAAATACGTGTATCTGATTTAATAATAGCTGGTTTGAAAATAAAGTCTTAATGCGCTTTTAAAAGAGCATTGTAGCATTAGATTATATTGTCTGTCACTTACGTCTATGTAACGTAAATTTATTGGTATTAGAGCACGCCATCTTTTTGTTGCACTACTAGCTTACAAGGTATGTCATTAATTAATATCTTTATATACCGTTGCTTCTTGGTGAGGAGTTTAATTTTTGGTAAACCGAATTTATGTTCAATCAAGTTAAAATTTAATATCACTTCCTTTCAATATGACAATATGAATGATAGTACCCACGAGAAAAGAAACTTATGAATAAACATAACTGAACGTCCCCAACGTCATATGTAAACTACATTTAGTGATAACTTCCTGCTTAAGAGTGTATAATAAACACACTTCATAATGCGGCAATCCCTTCAAGTAACTAATATAATACCCTGCATCTTACAGTGTTAAATAGAGGATATTTGTTTGTTTTTGTGGAAGATGAGAATTTATTTCATCGAGTGAACACCATATGTGATATTTTCACGAGTGGCGCAGCCACGAGTGAAAATATCAACATATGGTGTTCACGAGATGAAATAAATTCCCATCTTCCACTAAAAAACAAACAAATTTTCTTTTTATTTTATGCCAACACGTCAAAAATGGGTTTTTTTAATGACATTTTTAATCAGGGCCTTCAATAAATTCCCCATGGTGAGCCCCAAATCAGTTAATGCGTACTTTGGTTACTCCGCACAAAAAAAAGTGCAGACAATCTCCAATACATATGATAACTTTACTTCTGCTGAAATAAACTGAATACACTTTCATCAAATAATAATTTTTTTTTGTCTACACAGTTAATCAATATTTATTGAATTTTGCCATACATACTTTAATTATAAAAGCGGATTAATACTCAATATTCAATAGTTCGGGCACAAACATGTATTATCAAAATGGTAATTAACTGATTCAAAACAGTGTATTATCACTTTTATCTCACTGATATTTCCCTATATTTCATTGGTAGGCATAAAATAAATCCAGTTTACTTAAAACTTGAGTGATATCGCCATATATCGCAGAAGCATTCCGTCATTGTTATAGCATGTGTTGATGTTGTCTCTTTTTTTCAAGCTAAGCGAATATATACTGGACAAAACATTAAGCTGCAGCAAGATTGGACTTCTTCAAAGTCACGAAGCTTCAGTTTCTTATATGTTACAAAAACAAAATAACATTTTAAGTCCAGTAGAAACTGGACCAGACGACACTGTTGCAAGATATTCACTAATCTTGTAACACATTTCAAAGCTTTCTTTGAAATTATGTTTTGCTAAAATGGGAAATATAAATGTAGTTATTTTGTACAAACAAAAGGGTACAAACAGAATTCGTCAAACAAGCTAATACAGATCAGAAATGTCTTATGTTTTATTGCTCAGACAGGCATGGACGCTTTTCAGTAAAATTGACATTTGACCATTATAGGCTCACCTGTGACAAAGCAAGTTATGACAGATCCATCAAATGATATACCGCTCTTACAGAACAGTCTGAATTCTTTTAACATGATCAGATTTCAGTTTTCTTAACTTATTTAATAAAAGTGTAAAAAATGTGTGATTTGGGAGTATTGTAGTCGTTTGGTTAAACGTAAATACGCACTGTAAAAACATGAAAAAAGCAGTTTCATTTTACGCCATCGCATCATCTTTTTCGGCGAAGTTGTTGCGACCAAAGGGCGACCATTTGACCTATTTAATATCCAATCAAAACTGTTGCCGAAAACGAGGCAATAGCCTTAGATGAATATTTACAATGATCTCATCGGTCAAAATTAATCAAAAAAATTAAACGGACAAAGGGCGACCATGTATCATAAAAGGTCTATATTAACAACGCTCGATTGAGCTTAAATAATTACTGATTATCACTGGACGATTTCATGAATATCTTGTAGTAATGCGTTGTATTTAATAGTATATGTAGGGCAGAAATTTGCACCAGAAAATAGTAAGAAATAATCAAGAAATAATACAAATAAAATACGAAAAATGTTAAATAAATTAAAGTGCTCACTTCATGACAACAAGAACGGAACAAATCAGCAGAAGAAATGACAGATGTGACAAAAATTTCACAAGTCATGACATTTCTATTCGTCATTCTTGTACAAAACATTAAGTATTAAAGGAAGATCACTGCGAAGAAATTTTGAAATATTGTACCGAGCTATTCGCCTTTACTTCAGGTTACACACAAATAAATCAAATCATATAGTATTTCACTGTAGCATCAATGAATGCCTTGCCGATTTCTGGAAAGAATCAATTATGAGATACAAATTCATTCTAATTTATTATAGCCTGACCATTCAACTTTTCTGATATATTTTCTCGAAAGAGATTACCCAACTCACTTCGGTATATTCCTTTACAACGTATCATCTTAAGCTCTGAACAAACCCAACAAAAACTTAACTGGTTCCCGACAAGACTGATTTAGGGGTGTTTAACCTCAAACTTTTTAAAGTCTATTCTATAGGATTTGTTTTGAATCTAGTCCCATATAGCTTTATTACTGATTTCTGAAGTGAATATTTTTTTCCGATAAGTTTTATAAAAAATATTAATATTAATAACAAACAAACCCCCTTTACATTGAGTGTAAGCGCAAAAAGTAACTCTCTCACCCGTTTGAGTCGCGCTTTTTTCAGTCCGCGTTGTAAGAAAAATTGCGTTATAAGAAACTCGGTGTAGTATAAAGGTCAACGTTATAACGAAGCTGGTGTTATAAGACGCATTTTTATATAATTGCTGCAGTCACTATGTTTACCATAATTTGATTTTATTAAGATAGCAATGATACAATTATGACATGAAAGGAACCTTTCTTTCTGCGCAGCCATAAATAAACTGCGGGGATGGCAAGTCAATATAAATGTCTCTCTCATCTGTCGGTTACTGTTAATCTACTATAATTTTTGCTGCCCGAGCGTATTAAAATGGCACCCAAGGGACTAAAAAAAACTAACTATTAAACAGGTGATTACAAAGAAATAAATATATTTTCAGTGTGTACTGACATCTTTCAACATCCGCATACCGGAAAATGTTCTGACGTCACTAACTATTCTTGTTTGTAATAAAAGTAAAAATACAACCAGTATAATATCGCTTCGACTGCTGTTCGTTCCGTTTTGTCAAAAAAAGTTCGTTAATAGCAAAAACAAAAGGCAATCTCTTTAAATCTCATGTTTATGAATGAAAGTTCATATTTTAAATCACATGTTTATGAATGAAAGTTCATATTTTAAATCACATGTTTATGAATGAAAGTTCATATTTTAGATGGCTCAGCTCTGTCTAACAGGCATACCAAACACAAACGATTTTTATACGCCCCAATTTGTGAAGTTTTAAATGAAATGGTTGAAAAAAGTAAATGACTTACTTCCGCCCAATAACATAGCCGCCCCAGCACCTCCGCCACCAGCGCCAGATCCTCCTAACATAGATGCCAGTCCGCCCATGCCTCCCATTCCTGCCATACCACCCATACCACCCATTCCACCGGATCCACCACCGCCCCCACCGCCTCCTGAACCGAGCATTCGCATCATGCTCATCATGTCATTACCACCACCACCTCCACTTCCACGGTTATTTCCGCCGCCGCCACCTTGGCCTTGGCCAAGACATATGGCGCAAACACTTGCTGTTACTGCTATGACTAGAAACACCTTCATTTTCGTATTATATCCGTTAATAAACAGTTTCTTCGAGCGTAAAAACGTTTGAGTCAAGTGTTGAAAATGGCAAAATGTGTAAGTTGATTATGTTTCTCTGGAAACCGTAGTCTCGTTGTTCGCCGGCAGAAACTGAGTTATTTTTGTCGTTCTTGTCTAGAAAGGCAGCAGTCTTTTGCGTGAGCTGCAAAATTACGATGCTTCGGCTTTTGACGACAAAAAGTAACTAGATCTGAAAACGAAAAAGAATGCAAATTCGGCCTGTCAGCCCGTTGTCATGCTTCGCAAATCGCCGTCACTTGTCAGAAATTTAAATTAGCTAGATCCATGAGACAGGGAATCCATTCAGTGTGTACGTAAGTAATTGCCTGTATTTATCATGATACATCGTTTAATGGTACGATTTAAGACTATATAGCACACGCTTTTGGAATTAATGACCCTCAATATTCTTTTCAGTCGTACATAGTCATGTAAAACACGCAGCTGAACGTTCCGAATTACGTGCGAATTTGACGGAACAATTAACCATTTTTCGTTCAGAAAACATCTTGCCTTTAGCTCTGATAATTTTTCATAGAATTTACTAAGTTTTCTCCTTCAGTACTGTCATCACTGCCACCAGGCATGTCACGTGATGAAGGTCGAAAATAATAAACAAAATGTTAGTGTTTTTCATATAGTTTTCTTTTTCAATTTTATAACTTTCAGACATCTTAATTCGATGAAGTTGTTATGAAGACTAAACAAAGAAAGAAAAAAAATTCTGAGGGAAAAAAAAACAAGAAAAAAAAAACAAACGTACATGATAATATACATAGCTGACAACGAGCTAAGCTGAATTATTCAGGGGAGATTACTGCCAAAACGTTAAAGAATATTGAACGTAAGGTACCAAATTTTGTAATGAGACACATGTAGGGTATTTTAGTAACTTTTTGATTGCTTGAGGGAGGGATAAAAAAAAGTTCATTTTACAAGACTCTACTATTCAGTTATGAATTTAATGAAGCCTTCTTTATGTTGAAGTCATAAATCTACAATCCTCCATTTACATCGTGAGCAGTTTGATACAGGTGTACAGGACTTCTTGAGAAAGTTGTCGCTTCGTATCCTGAACTTGTTGATTTTACAAGTGTCGGATTACTAAAATAGGCATTTTATAAATGTGCGGAATACACCGAATAACTTTATGGAACAACCTCTGCTAATTAGCTTCAAATCTTTCATTATTTTAATCAAGCACGTTTTAGATTGTTTCTATGACTGCACTACTTTTTCCGCGCAATACGGTGTGTCTTTGTTATAGTTTCAATTACTCAGTGGCGTAGAAAAAAAGAGGTGTGCATATATTATTTTTATTAAACAAAATCTCGGTTGGTGTGTTCAGTATCTCAGAATAAAAATGTATTTTGTACTTTTATAGTGCACACCTAAAAAAATCATGTATGAAGGAAATCATCATGACGAGGCGAAAAAATATCGGCGACATTGATCAGTTCATTAAAATTCCTATTGTTTTAGTAACAGGAAATATCTTTAAAAAAATGATCGGCTTAGATACAGTATAAAATTAATGCCCCATAAGAGTATAGTTTTCGGACACTATCAAACATTTAACGCGTGTAGTACTTGAATGGCCTATGTCCATAACAGTTGAGACAATAAACAAAAAATGTTGAGGTTAATGCAAAAAGTGTCAATATCGTTTTGATTTTCAGTGAAATAAATTTTAGTCATATTTATTAAATATTTATTCCATTTATTATATTTTTTCATGTTTAAATGTTTTGGTATTTAACTAACGACTGAGGTAATGTTATTATTATTTCATTATTTTTAAAGGCAATTAAACTAACAACTACGAATTCTGCCCTAACATTTCATAATATATTTTAACCAATGGCAAACTTCCTTCTTTAGCTGAAGATTTTGTATCTAACAATTTCATTCGTTACATATGTAGGTCAAAATCGATTTTAATACAGCTAGGCCGAAAAACAACATCTGACCAATGGTTAAGAATATTAGATATACTAACATTTCGTTTCCATTAAACTTGATCTTTGTCTCTACTATCTGCGCGCCCCACATAGTCTTTTATTTTACATACTGCATCGTTCTTGACGAGATAAATATTTCAGTAATAAATTTTCTACTTCTGAATAAATGTTCATCTTAGATCTCTCTGCTGCGAACTATCTCTAGATTTGTTGCAGGTATTATCCCTTACAAACAGGTTACCTTTTTAGTGAATAATGTTGGTGTTTCAGTTGAGATACATGCCTAAAATGAAACCTTTAATATTTTACTTTTTTCCCTTATATATCTTACTTCTTTGTTCCTGGTTCCTCAATCATTTTCCTTATATATCTTACTTCTTTGTTCCTGGTTCCTCAATCATTTACATGACAATATTCATGTCGAACTTGATTGTACCTCGAACTGTGGTGAGGAAATTCGTTTTATGTCTAATTCGTATTCTTAATCAGTCCTGATGAATGACACTTTAATATGTATGATAAATGGACTTAAACTAAATGTTTATATTAATACTTCACTAACAAATGTATTTGAGCAAATGACTGTCATTGTGTCTACATTTCTAAAAAGTTATCACAACAGTATATACATATTACTTTAATAACAGTTTTATATTACAGAAGTTTACAATAACAAAGTCTTGAAGCAGTGTTTATTTTTAACAAAACAGTACAAGGTCTCCAGGAACTAAAATGAATTAGCCATCAATCATAATGAAATGAGTCACTTGAGAGAAAAATTGGAAGTCTAGAGAGCTGAGTGTACGTTACAGACAGTGGCAAAACTCACGCAGCAATTATTAGCGATTCATACAGAACATCGCCTCTGAAGTAGAACAGAGACATCTTAGAACTATTTCCGTCCCATACAAATCACATATCTTGGATTTTCGGAACCCTATTTTTTCTATTTTGAGTTTATTTATCGTCGGTACCGGTTGCCCATATGACCGATACCCCTGCAGAGATAAGTTATTTTATGTTGTGTAGCAAAGTGCAAGATACAGAAAGCATCACGTTCCAGAGGCACCCCTGGCTCTTTTAATGCTCAGTGTACAGCACTGATATGTGGGACCTCTGTTTAACGTCTCATCCGAAAGAGAATAAGTAATGTTAGAAGAGGAGCGGGGGATCTCTCTTGCGACCCCTGCTTTATCAGTCCAGTGTGTTACCACTGATCCACTTTTTGGAATATTCTTTGGCCTTGTTACGTACGATATTACTCGTACAGAAATTTCTGGAGATAGCCGAGCTGGTACGATTGTAGAACAGTTACGTCGCAAACGCTCAGAAAACAAAGAAGGCTTGACGTCCGTCAAAACATACGACGGAACTTTAAGTTACGCAGTGCACTTCGCTCGTAAACATCGTCTGATTGACGTGCCTCGAGGTCATCGTTAAAGTGGCAATTGATAGGTCCGCAAACCACTCAAAGCGTCCTGTTATATCATCAACTATATATCGTCTGTCTAGGTTAGTTTTCGAACTGTCCCTGTTGACCTTGAAATCGTTGCATTGTCTTCGTCCAGACGATCTTAGGTTCAGTTTTACCAGTTTATTATAATGCCAAATGTTAAGTCCCACTTATGTAGGAAGCATCAACAGGCATATTAAATAATATATTTACAAATACAATGTACACATATATACAGTGACATAGTGGAAAACGGCAAAGATATTTTTGGAATTACATTTGTTATAGATACATTACATAACAGATGATGTTTAAGACATGTTTTCTATTATTGGGAAATTAACATAAATTCATTATATGAATTCAACGTATATTTCCATTTATCATTCATATAGAGCGCCTTAAGTAGCAGGTCTAGTGCCGAAATCGAAAGTGGAATAAGACTTGCATAAGGCGTCAAATAACACGTACTAACACATTTTTATTGATCCACAGCGTTAAATTAGATAATGATTGTTTTGAATACACTTAAACTTTAAAAGAAATCTTTGAAAGAGAGTAGATTGAGAAAAAAGAAATTGCACAACATACATACATACATACACATACACACACACCCATATATAGAAAAAAATACATTTATTTATTACAGTGTGAGCAAAAATATAGATAACGCTGATATTTAATACTCGTTAGCTTTATAAAATAACTCCACTGTACAAATGATTGCGGCAAAACAAGTGCCTGCAAAAAAAAAACAAAAAAAAAAAAAAACATGCACATACATACAAAATACATATACATATTTCTAGTATTCGTAGATCAATTGATTTACAATACCTAAACCAATATTATAAATAGCACATATAAAAACAACACAAATTTTATTAGCTAGACAACCTTATTTCTAAAGTACTTAATTATGGTATTGCAGAATAAGGCAACAGTTCGAAGTTTTTTGCAATTTTTGGACGTAAGTAAGTTTATAAATTTTATCATATTAGGCCTTCTATAAACGTTTCTTTCTATGTATCGTTTTCTGTCATCATTGAATAGTGGACAAACCATGAAATAATGATATTCATCACCTAAATCGTTACATATTGTACATTTTCGCTCAGTGGAAGGTATATTTCTCCAGCGGCCTATTTCAATCGGTAAATTATGATTTCGAGTCACAAATGCCATCAGTTGTTGGCATAGATATAAAGGAAGAGATTTAATGTATGTGCTTTGTTCGAATTCTGTTTTTAAAAATTTATAAACATTTGTTGCAGAAGTGTTATTTATCTCTGACATCCATTTCTGTATGAATAAGTCTTTTAACTTTTGGCGAGACGACATTATTAGCCACTTACTGTTAATAACACATTGGTTATACCAGATTCCTGAAAAGCTTGCACAGATATTTTTTCACGTTTTCTAGCCATTGTGATTTAAACACATTATCAGAAAATAGTTTATAAACGAGTGAATATATTTTTGACGCTAATTTAGTGGTTTTATCACTGTTAATGTTTTCGACTAAACGTACCCAGTAAGCTATAATGCTATTTTTTATATCAACTTCTAACGGCGTTATTCCTAGTTCTCCATAAATCATGTAAGATGGTGTTGATTTTTTAAAGTTAAATATGTATTTATAAAATTTTAATTGAACTCTTTCCAATATATCAAGGTTACCAAATCCCCAGATTTCACTTCCATAAAGTAGTACGGGTTTTACTGTCTTTTCAAAGAGGTCAATTTGTATATCATATGGCAAAGATAATGCTTTGATTTTTCTTAATAAAGCATACATCGCTTTGTTTCCTTGTTCTGCAAGTTTTTGTTTAGTTTTATAAAAGCTTCCTGATTTAGCAAAATAAAGTCCGAGGTATTTATATTCTGTTACAACATCCAATTCAACATCGCCGATTTTAAACTTAGGGTAATTTTGTGTTCTTCCTTTGCTAAATATGACAATTTTGGTTTTACTTGTATTAATTGCTAGTTTCCATTGATGACAATATTCTTCAAATGTATTTAGAGCATGCTGTAGGTCTTTTTCATTGTCACTAAAAATAATGGTGTCGTCTGCATAAAGGAGTATAAAAAGTTTAAATAAAGTACGTGCTCCATCACATAAATATTCCTTAGAGACCCCTTTAACATTTTTTTCGTTTAGGAATACTTCAAGATCATTAAGAAATATGGAAAAAAGGAAAGGTGATAAGTTTTCCCCTTGTCGAACCCCTGCAAGACATTTAAAATAAGGGGATGATCCTTCAGTTGTTTGTATTTTTGACTTAATATTTTCATACATATTGTAAATTACATTAAAGCATTTGCCATTAATATTTTCCTTCTTTAGTTTAACCCATAAACCTGTTCGCCATACCGAGTCAAAGGCTTGTTTGAAGTCAATAAAGCAGCAGTATAATTTTTTCTTTTCAGATTGTACAATATCTGTTAAATTTTTTAATATGAATAGATTATCAATGGTAGAAAAATGTTTTCTAAAGCCAGCCTGTGTTTCTTTAATCAAATTTTTATTTTCAGCGTATTTATTTAACCTGTTATTTATTACAGAAGTGAAAAGTTTACCAAAGCAACTAAGTAAAGATATCGGTCGATAGTTTTCAGGTGACTTTGGGTTTCCTTTATTCTTGTAAATTGGTTTAATGGATCCTATTGTCCAACTTACAGGTATAATACCACTATCAAAAACAATGTTAAATAATTTGATATAAAGTGGCATCATTAGAGAAAGGGACTGCTTTATTTGCTCATTTACTATTAGATCAATACCTGGTGACTTATTATTTTTCAGACTTTTGGCAGCACTGGATATTTCTAACTCAGTAATAGGTCCGTTGATTTCTTCATTTAGAATTTCACTATCGGTAAAATTATGCATAAGATCAAAGTCATTATCTTCTGAATCTGTACTAGTATCATTAACGTTTTTAAAAAAATCATAAAAGTCTTGGAGTGAAGCACAAGTGCTTGTTTGTGATTTGTTAGCGTTTATTATATTCCAGTATTTTCGTGGGTTACTACTTTTTAGTTTTCTAAGTGTTTCAATTTTAGATGTGTTATAATTAGAATATGCTTTACGCAATGTAAATTTGTACTGTTTGCTAACATTTTTAAGTATTTCTTTGTAGTGCTGTGTTTTATATTTATTATACATCTTTCTAGATCTGTGATATAAATTTCTTATTCTTTCACAGTTTCTATCAAACCAGTGTGCTCTTATAGAGTTTTTGTTTTCTCGCTGCGTCGTTGTGCGTTTTATACCAAACGATATTTTTGAACAATCATTGAATAAATATGATATATCAGATACAATATTGTCTACACTACTTTGTGATATATCCTGCTCGTCTACCATTCGATCAATTTTAGACTCTATATCAGAAATTTTAACAACATCTAGATTTTCTAAAAATTGGTTACCTTTCTTATGGTTCCAAAGTATAGTTTGACTTTGTTCTGAAATGTTTCTTACTACACTAGACTGCTCAAACAAGTTGGTTTTCAGAGTAACATATACAGGACAGTGAACATCTGAATATAACGTACAAAAGTCATCTACCTTAAAATCAATAATATTTTTAAAGAGATAAGACGTTGATAAAAAGTAATCAACTGTACTAGCGTTTTTACAAGTTAATTTCGGATTACAATAGTCATTACCAATCCTACCATTTAATATAAACATGTTGTTAGTTTTACATAATTCCAACAGGTTAGTACCATAGTGATTGACAGATTGGTCAACATTATTTCTATACAAAGGTACTTCATACAACTCAAAATTTACATACATGTTTGATTCTTCATTATATATATCTTGTAAATCAAATGCTTCTGAGATACATTCATCTAATCGTATATTATCTACTAAATTTCCACACCGTGAATTGTAATCTCCAAACAGGAGTACATGTTTACTACCAGTACAATATCTAAAAACTTCCTGCTGTATCTCAAAAAACGGATCTGCGTGGGAGTATTTTGAGCCTATTGGTGGAATATATACAACACCGCATTTTAAATCTCCCTTGTCATTATCGTTTGTACTTCCGTAGATTTCATGTGAAATTGTAAAAAATTTAATTATGTTACTTTTACTATTGTTGTCAATTTTCACATACGGTGTAAGGTATTTTTTAATTAACAAAAGCATTCCACCTGATCGGTAACGGGACATTTTTTCCCTATTAAACATGTACACTGAATATACTGGAATACTAACAATATCAGTATCATCGGTTTTTGATTCTTGTAAGCCAATGATATCAAAATTAGAAATATATGAAATAAATTCTGGACAAAGCAGCTTTGAGGTTATTCCTCCAACATTCAATGATAATATTTTCAAACTACTAGTATTCCGTACATTTTCATCACGAACTTTAGCGTGATTATCGCAGTCATTATTCAATGTTTTGTTAAGATAACAATAGCCGTTTTCCGAAGGCTGCTAGTCCTTGGACTTAACGCTGTCCTCGAGTTGTGATCTCTGCTCCATTTCACTATTTGTCATTGTTTGCATAGGCGTAGCAAGCGAGATAGTAGGAGAGAACGGCAAATTTACTGTCACTGGTGCAGACGGTGCCATAATGCTATCTGCAGGAGGGGGTGTTTGCAAACTATTGTGTTTCATGTTTACAAATGAATCTCCTCTGTTTATGTCGTTTGTTAAGTCTACAGTTTCAATTCGCTCAGAGTCGTCACAAATTTCGCTGCCTTGTATGTCATAATGTTGTTTTTTGTACGTTTGTTCATGGTCTAAAGGCGATGTCGCCTTCTTTTTCCCAGCTAGTGTTCCTCTTCCGTTTAATGGTGTTGACTGTACTAAATTCTCATATCGATTGTGTAATCGTAGATTCTCTGTCATACCTGTTTCGGTATTTTGTCTACTTGTTCCAGTGCTACGTGTAAAAACTCTTGACCATCTGTTGTCGTTTTGTGTATGTTGCGTGACGTTTGTACGAAAATGTGTGTTGTGTATTTTTCTTTTTCCACTGTCGCGTGAATGTTGTTGGTTTTCCCTGTTTTGCGTTTGTTTTAGAGCATTTTCTCTCTTTTTCTTCAAGTAATTATTTTTTTCCTGTTCCGAAGGAATGTATTCGACGTTGTTTATGTAAAGTTTATCTTTCACTAACTTGACTTTGTTAGATTCATCTTTTCGTTTTTGTTTTGCTATTTCATATAAGGGCTTGCGTTTCTCTTCTATTGTTTGTGGGAATTGCTCATTCACCCAGTACCCTGTGCCTTTGAGGGTTTGTGGAGCCAGCTTTCTGACTATCTCTTTTTCCTTATAAAAGGTAAACTTGGCAACAATCGGTCGCGGTCGCGTGTGTTCTTGGTCGAAACGCCCTAAACGATGTACCCTGTCAAACGAAATATTGTCTAATATATTCATCTCATCTCTCAAAAAGTTTTGAATGACAAGTTCACAATTTTCACCATTTTCTGCGTAATCTGGGGCCTCAGGTATTCCACCAAATATTAAATTTTGTCTCATAGTGCGCCACTGAATATCAGTAATCTTATCTTCTGAGTTTTGGATGTAAGTGTTTAATGTTTCCTGTTGTTTTTCGATCGTTTTTAGACGTTGTTCGAATGTTTGCATTGTTGCGTCCATTTCACTGTTGTTCAATGTTATGTCGTCATACATGTCACTATAATGTTGTATTGTGTCCTCGTGTGTAGTTACCTTTCGTTGTACGTTTTTTAATTCAATTTGCATGCTACACATTGTGCCTGTTATACAAGAAATATCTCTTTTGACACTGGTAACTTCTGCTAGTTTAGCATCCATATTAATCAGCTTTTGATTTTGATTAGATATCTGGGTTTCCATCGACTGCCATCTGCGTGTGTGACCATCTAGTAAGTTCTGAATAGTCGTCATTTGTTGACAAAGACCTGCTGCCCAGGTCAGACATCGGTAGGCCCATGATTAACGTGTCAACAAATTAGGCATGATCACCTGTTTCCCCCTCGTGACTGCTCAATTAACTAAAATCTCAAAAGCAGAACTAAGTACAATAAATTACATTTCCATTTGAAGGACTTGTTACTTAAGGGTGTAAGCATTTAAAAGATGATGACTTTCCCCGGAATGAACTGTATCCTCTTCTGTTGAAAACCACGTTGGAAACAGATGGAGATATTGTTACAAAATGTCAAATTCATCGCCTTAATAGGAACTGAAAGAGTGTCTTCGGGATGACATTTTCTTGTGTATTTTTTTACTGGAACATCTGCGGCATTCTTTCATACTTACCCACTGCTAACGAAAGAATTATAGATTGTTCTCTGTACGGTTTAACATCAAGAATGAACTCCAGAGGTTTTTGCATGAAACCGGTATAACAGGGGCTAGCATATAATCGGGCGAAGACTTGAACAAGAGCCGGACAATAAACAAAATAAAGAAAAATATTAATGACTATTTGAGTTTATTTCATATCACAAAATGTGCATTACATAAGGGTCAGAAAATAAAATAAAATGAAATAAAAAATGAAACAACATCGATTCCTAATGTCAAGCTATTACCTAGGAGTACATATTTACAACATTGGTCAAATTATGTCAAGAAATATGCGAAGAGTTTTACAATTTACAGATACCGTGAAAAGTTAATATTATTAATGTTCAGTGGTTCTAAATGAAGAAAATAAACAGCATAATTCAAGTGTATTTATGATAATATTAAACTAAATAACGCCTCATCACCTGTAAATAATGAAAAGCGCTGTCAACATGTGTGGGCATTTTAACAACGAGTACTTTAAAAATTGTGACAACACATAACATAACATTTATCAAAATTCGTGTTAACATATTTTACAATGCTGTTTTCTTATTTAATGCGGATTGTCTTACGCAGTTTTTCAAATAAATCATCAGCCATTGGACTTGCTATCATTTTCAGACAATTAATTCTTTGTACAATTTCTTTGTGATAGCCTTCGACATTTTAAATTTTTGCTTTATTTTTATTCCACATATACTTTGAATAATATTGAATAATAACATATTTTTGTTCTTACAATAGAACATTTTGACAGAGAGTGTATTTCATGAAAGGTCATTCACACTTCAGCTCAATAGAAAATACTTGCTTTGAGATGAAAGTTTCGTATTCAATGAATATGGAACAAAACTGGTTACACCAAATAGAAAGAAATGCTATACTCTAAAATATTGTTTAAGTTTGCCAGTGTAACGAATAATGACAAAGTAGCGACGTTGTGACCTACTGACACATCTATTTTACACCTTGTAAGTCATAAAAATGACGATGACGAAAATTCTCATTAAAATAATATCCATCAAGTCGCTTCAAACATTTAATAGATGGATTTGATATTATCTCATTTGTCTGAGCTTGAGTATTCCATTATCCAAATAAAAATGCTAACCCACAGACCAGTGAAACGGATTGTACGGAGATTGCCGAAATGCAGCGATTGTTGGGGTGACTGTATCCATAGGCAGTCTTTGGGCAGAAGTTCGACCAAATCAGTCATTCAAACGATCGAAGACATCATTCTTTTGTCCTGACACCGACCGCCTATGACTGTATCATGTCTGTTTGCTTCATAGGACACCAAAATTTGTGTTTATTTTTAGGACTTCAGTAGTATATATTATGGCGATTTTGGCACAAGTCGTCACGAAAAAAAAAATGCCCACACTTTTAAAAACCAATATTAACACCGACAAAGTTAATTCTTAGGGAAATATGGAGACATTTTTTTTTATCATATTGATGTTCTTTCACAATTTAGCTGACCAGTTACATTTGATTAGCTTTCTTTCTTATGTCGGTTTAGTTAGTGTCCAAGCAGACTGCTTGAGACCTGCTGAGGACGGTGTACCTGTCATTTAAGCACTAAATATAAGATTGTACAAACAATGTGAATTTATTAATAAAACGCTGAATTCAGTGAATTCAGAATTGCAGTCAAATGGACTGAATGTAGAATTTCTTTATGAAAGAATATTATTCTGCAGATTAATATATACAGAAAAGAAGATATTGACTCCATTCCTTTTTGTTCAATCAGGATTAAACCTTTCCAGTTGTAGGTCACAATTCTCAGAGATAGTGTAGTTTTAGAAAATACAAACAAAACTGAAGACATAACTTGCATTATGCAATGAAAACATTTTCTGTAGCACCGTCTAAATAAATATCACAAACTAATTCATGAAGCATTAACACATAAAACTCATCTCTCCTTCACTTATTCATTCATTCATTCCTTTAAATCCTAATTCATTCATTCATTCATTTATACGCATTTACATTTGTTCATATGCTCGAAATCCATTCATTTTTTGAACATTTAAAAAATCAGTCACAGAAATGAAAATATCCCTTTAAATGTCAAATCAATATAAATTTAAAAAATAAAATGAACACTAGAAATCAGTGTATTTTATCTTACATAACATTGCATTGGGAGATTGTAAAATATTACAAAATGCAAAATACATAAAAGAAATAAGTTATCAGCAGTGAAACCCCTGTATGTAGCAATGTATAAATATATAGATCTATCAAATAAAAAGCAATTTTGGTGTTACATTTTATACGTAGATGCTTTTTGTTATGCGTATACCAAACTCAATGTCAGATCTATAATGTTTATCTTATTTACAAACATATTTCGTTTTCTTTGGCATGGCTGTGTAGCACCGTATTTTTTCCGGAGCAACGAATGTAAGATTTGTCACATTAGTAATAGATATATCTATGAAATTATTACTCTTGTTCAGACAACATATCCATGATTGTTTTTACTTGTTCAGACAATTTTAAACTGTTTCTGCAGTAACAAATCATTGCCTTTGATTTCAACCACTATATTCAATGTAAAATCGTGATGTTCTTAGTATCGAATGTTACATCCGTTACAATTTTGTAGACAAAGTCTATTAAAATCTGTGATTATAGCGTATCATCTGTTGCGAGCTTCAAACTGGCGACACAGTTCATATATCTGCTATAAGGTAGTTACCTGCAAGCAAAATACAAGAAGTTGTTTAGTTCGGTATGAAATAAAGGCTTTTCATCGTTAATAAGGTTAAATATTTACAGTTAAAGATAGTCGGCACATCAACATTTTATTATCAGAGACGTTTTATAGAACAGTTATTTGAGTATAACAGCCAAACGATTGGGTTAAAAAAACAGCGATTATTTTGCCTAACTTTACAAAACCTTACTCGTAGCCTCTAAAATATAACTCATTCAATATTTGCAGCAACATAGATTCATTCATTTTAAAAGCATCTTTAAAATGTCAAATAGGTTACCAGTAGATATTTATAGCACTTAAGTCTTTTTCGTCAAAAGATGGATCTTTTAAATGAACTGTAATAACAGCATACACATACATGATTAGTAGGGTTAATGTAGGATATAGCATGCTTCTACCAGGTGTATGTATATTGTCCGTGCCATTTCCAATCCAAGCAATAGTTTGACTATTGATTGCCTTGTTTTCAGAAGTCAATTTGTACAGATCTTACCATGACTACAGGAAACCTCGAGTTGGTGCACTTGCTACTTCCATCACGTGAAACACACATCAGCCGCTAGGAAAAACGCACTGAACAACTACCATTTCACAGATAAAGGTATTCGCTTTCTCCGATTTTCAAGTTTTGCTGTTCAAATTGTCTGCTATGCTCAGTGAAACCATCTGTCTTACATACAACTTCTACTTCACGAAGCAGAATTTTTAATATGACATTAATAGCCATAACTTTATAAAACTTACACATTCATCACCAGCGACAATTATTTTTACCAATTTTAAACTTTCGACATTTAGCAGGTTTATACCTATATGTCTAGCCTGTCTTTATAATTCAACTTATTTTAATTTACAGTTGTGATAATTCATCTACATATTATTGTCTACATTTTTACTGTTAAATCTCCTTCATTACAAGCTGCAACCTAGGTATAAATAATAATTTCTTTATTTACAGGCATAACTTCTTTGTCTTATGGTGTTTAACCATCTCTCTGTTCTTCATTGAGCGCTGTCAGTTTTTGGGTTTTTGAAGATATTTTTTTGTGTTTTTGTTTTCTTCTTTTTTACTCGGAAGTTTCTGCTTCATAAAGCTGTTAGTCCATTAAAATTATAGTTGTAAACTTCAGTATATATCCATCTTGACTTCATTGACTGGCGTGATTTCGTAAGTCTCTGAAGGTTTGTTTTTTAGCAATAATTTCCATCTCATGCATTAGTTCTCGTTAGAAATGACTGTACGTTACTTGGTGACCATTTATCTAATTAGTTAACCATCTGGTTTTCTGAAGTCTAAAATCTTCAGCTGTATTATGAATAGATTTTTTATGCAATCTATAGCCTTTTTTATGAACAGATTTATTTTATGCAATCTATATTTTTTTTTTAAGAACATGCTTACTTTTTGACATCTTCAGCTCTTCTGAAGAGATTTATTTTATGCCATCTATAGCTTTTTTAAGAACATGCTTACTTTTTGCCATCTTCGGCTCTTTTATGAATAGATTTATTTAAAGCAATCTATAGCTTTTTTTAAGAACAGGCTTACTTTTTGCCATCTTCAGCTCTTTTATTAATAGATTTATTTTAAGCCATCTATAGCTTTTTTTAAGAACAGGCTTACTTTTGGCCATCTACAGCTCTTTTATTAATAGATTTATTTCATGCAATCTATAGCTTTTTTTAAGAACACGCTTTCTTTTGCCATCTTCAGCTCTCTTATGAATATATTTATTTTAAGCAATCTATAGCTTTTTTTTAAGAACATGCTTACATTCTGCCATCCTTAGGTCTTATGAATAGATTTATTTTATGCCATCTATAGCTTTTTTAAGAACATGCTTACTTTTTGCCATCTTCAGCTCTTTTATAATTAGATTTATTTTATGCAATCTATAGCTTTTTTTAACAACATGCTTACTTTTTGTCATCTTCGGCCCTCTTATGGACAGATTAATATTATGCCATCTATAGCTTTCTTTAAGAACAAGCGTACTTTTTGTCATCTTCAGCTCCTTTTATGAATAGATTTATTTTATGCAATCTATAGCTTTTTTTAACAACATGCTTACTTTTTGTCATCTTCGGCCGTTTTATGGACAGATTAATATTATGCCATCTATAGCTTTCTTTAAGAACAAGCTTACTTTTTGTCATCTTCGGCTCTTTTATGAAGAGATTTATTTTATGCAATCTATAGCTTTCTTTAAGAACATGCTTACTTTTTGTCTTCTACAGCTCTTTTATGAATAGATTTATTTTATGCAATCTATAGCTTTCTTTAAGAACATGCTTACTTTTTGTCATCTACAGCTCTTTTATGAATAGATTTATTTTATGCAATCTATAGCTTTCTTTAAGAACATGCTTACTTTTTGCCATCTACAGCTCTTTTACGAATAGATTTATTTTATGCAATCTATAGCTTTTTTTTAAGAACAAGCTTACTTTTTGCCATCTACAGCTCATGATGAATAGATTTATTTTATGCAATCTATAGCTTTCTTTAAGAGCATGCTTACTTTTGGCCATCTACAGCTCTTTTATGAATAGATTTATTTTATGCAATCTATAGCTTTCTTTAAGAAGATGCTTACTTTTTGTCATCTACAGCTCTTTTATGAACAGATTTATTTTATGCAATCTATAGCTTTCTTTAAGAACATGCTTCCTTTTTGCCATCTACAGCTCTTTTATGAATAGATTTATTTTAAGCAATGTATAGCTTTCTTTAAGAACATGCTTACTTTTTGTCATCTACAGCTCTTTTATGAATAGATTTATTTTATTTTTATGCAATCTATAGCTTTCTTTAAGAACAAGCTTACTTTTTGCTATCTACAGCTCTTTAATGAATAGATTTATTTCATGCAGTCTATAGCTTTCTTTCTTTAAGAACATGCTTACTTTTTGCCATCTACACCTCTTTTATGAATAGATGTATTTTATGCAATCTATAGCTTTCTTTAAAAACATGCTTACTTTTGGCCATCTACAGCTCTTTTATGAATAGATTTATTTCATGCAATCTATAGCTTTTTTAAGAACAAGCTTACTTTTTGCCATCTACAGCTCTTTTATGAATAGATTTAATTAACGCAATCTATAGCTTTTTTAACAACATGCTTACTTTTTGTCATCTTCGGCCCTTTTATGGACAGATTAATATTTTGCCATCTATAGCTTTCTTTAACAACGTGCTTACTTTTTGTCATCTTCAGCTCCTTTTATGAATAGATTTATTTTATACAATCTATAGCTTTTTTTAACAACATGCTTACTTTTTGTCATTTTTGGCCCTTTTATGGACAGATTAATATTATGCCATCTATAGCTTTCTTTAAGAACAAGCTTACTTTTTGTCATCTTCGGCTCTTTTATGAAGAGATTTATTTTATGCAATCTATAGCTTTCTTTAAGAACATGCTTACTTTTTGTCTTCTTCAGCTCTTTTATGAATAGATTTATTTTATGCAATCTATAGCTTTCTTTAAGAAAATGCTTACTTTTTGTCTTCTACACCTCTTTTATGAATAGATGTATTTAATGCAATCTATAGCTTTCTTTAAAAACATGCTTACTTTTGGCCATCTACAGCTCTTTTATGAATAGATTTATTTCATGCAATCTATAGCTTTTTTTAAGAACATGCTTACTTTTGGCCATCTACAGCTCTTTTATTAATAGATTTATTTTATGCAATCTATAGCTTTTTTTTAAGAATACGCTTACTTTTGCCATCTTCAGCTCTTTTATGAATATATTTATTTTAAGCAATCTATAGCTTTTTTTTAAGAACATGCTTATATTCTGCCATCTTCAGGTCTTATGAATAGATTTATTTTATGTCATCTATAGCTTTTTTAAGAACATGCTTACTTTTTGCCATCTTCAGCTCTTTTATAATTAGATTTATTTTATGCAATCTATAGCTTTTTTTAACAACATGCTTACTTTTTGTCATCTTCGGCCCTTTTATGGACAGATTAATATTATGCCATCTATAGCTTTCTTTAAGAACAAGCGTACTTTTTGTCATCTTCGGCTCTTTTATGAAGAGATTTATTTTATGCAATCTATAGCTTTCTTTAAGAACATGCTTACTTTTTGTCTTCTACAGCTCATGATGAATAGATTTATTTTATGCAATCTATAGCTTTCTTTAAGAGCATGCTTACTTTTGGCCATCTACAGCTCTTTTATGAATAGATTTATTTTATGCAATCTATAGCTTTCTTTAAGAAGATGCTTACTTTTTGTCATCTACAGCTCTTTTATGAACAGATTTATTTTATGCAATCTATAGCTTTCTTTAAGAACATGCTTCCTTTTTGCCATCTACAGCTCTTTTATGAATAGATTTATTTTAAGCAATGTATAGCTTTCTTTAAGAACATGCTTACTTTTTGTCATCTTCAGCTCTTTTATGAATAGATTTATTTTATTTTTATGCAATCTATAGCTTTCTTTAAGAACAAGCTTACTTTTTGCCATCTACAGCTCTTTAATGAATAGATTTATTTCATGCAGTCTATAGCTTTCTTTCTTTAAGAACATGCTTACTTTTGCCATCTACACCTCTTTTATGAATAGATGTATTTTATGCAATCTATAGCTTTCTTTAAAAACATGCTTACTTTTGGCCATCTACAGCTCTTTTATGAATAGATTTATTTCATGCAATCTATAGCTTTTTTTAAGAACAAGCTTACTTTTTGCCATCTACAGCTCTTTTATGAATAGATTTATTTTACGCAATCTATAGCTTTTTTAAAAACAAGCTTACTTTTTGCCATCTACAGCTCTTTTACGAATAGATTTATTTTATGCAATCTATAGCTTTTTTAAAGAACATGCTTACTTTTTGTCATTTCCAGCTCTTTTATGAATAAATTTATTTTATGCCATCTATAGCTTTTTTAAGAACAAGCAGACTTTTAGCCATCTTATAATTGCTCTTTCATAAAAAAAGACTTATTTTTTGTCAAGTAAGCCATCTTCCTTTTATTAACAGTTGTTAAATCCTTTAGTTAATAAGCTTTTTAAGTTTTCATTACCAGTCCTGTTGTTCTTATACTATTTCAGCTTACAGATTTAGTCCTTCCATTCAAGTTGCATGTCATTCAGTTACAGAATCATTTATAATGTCTCCCACCACGATGACGTCAAGAAATATATCGTTTTTTCCATGTAGGTCAAAAAGTTTGTCAGCGGAACTCTTCCTACATACATGATTAAATTTTGCTGAACCCTAACAGAAATGTTCAGCACCTACAGTAGTTTTGCATATTGTCAAGTATTTTTGACTGATTTTTGCAGGAGTTATGGGACTTTATAAATTTTGATTTTTTTTTTATTTTGTCAGCGCAACTTCAAACATTCATCGAATTTTCATAAACCTTATAGAAATGTTCTATACCAAGTGTTTTTATGCTTATTGTCAGGATTTTTCACTTGACTGGTCTTTGCAGGGGTTATGGGACTTTATTGACTTCCATATCTATATGTTTGAATTTCCTGTTACTACAGTTCCTCATTATGACCGATTTTTGCGAAACATTACATAAATGTTCAGTTCCTAGTGTAGTTGTTCATATTGTCAGAATTTTCATACTGTTTTAGCACGAGTTGTGAGAGACATGCTTTTTTTTAAAAGAAACATCATTCTAATTTTTCTTCATAATTTCCCCTAGCCATAAAAGCTATTTGTTATGTCCTGATTTGTTTTTCATTAGTTATACAATTGACACGTTTTTTTTTTTTCTTTTCTTTAATTTTTGTGTCGATTTTCTCAATTTGTTGTACATTTTATTTTTCAGTGTGACTAACCACATTCACTAACTGCACACTTTCTATCAATTAAAACCTTTCCAAATTACAGAAGCTCTTTTTTTGTAACATTTCATTTGTAATGTTTTCATGCTGTATTAATTCTTTTCTTTCAATTATAACATGAAATATTTATCACAAAACCCATATTTCATTCCCCCAACCACTGGATCAAGAGTTTACACAATCTGACCCTACATCACCGCTCACCTGTATTGGAAGGTAATGGAAGACATTTGCATTCAAAATCAGAATTCTTTTTGTTCAGTACACGAGTAACTAATCTGTATTTAACTGTGAGAACCTTTGACCACACATTAGGACATAACAGGATCTAGGGTGGTTTTACCTGAAATGGCTAGTCCAAGCTGTTAGTAGTATGACAGCAATGATTAAGTTTGAAAAGCTACACATTCTAGACACATTCGAATGCTTACAACTGTGGGTTATAGATGGAATCTATCAGTTTAGTGGGGACACAACTTCCACAGCACAAAATGATGGGGGGGGGGGGGGGGGGAAAAGACCCAACATGCATACCACATTCCAAAATTTCTCTCATCCCATTGCATCATATGTCTGGGTAATTCAAAAGTTCTTTACATTTGTTACCCAGAACAGATGCAATACTTACTGCTGCAAGGGGGCAGGAGTTCACAAAACAATGTGCACAAGATGCATTTGAAACATTTTTTTATTTGTCTAGATGTCCCTAACATGTTAGGAGATTATTTTATTCATCTGTTACAAGTACATGCTTTGAACATACAAACATGGAATTATAACTAACATAAGCAGTTAACTGTCTGGTATTTCAACAAGTTTACATACAACTTTTCAATCATATCTTAGTCTTATCAGGCATACATAGGATATAACCTAAGTTACTAATTTGTGAGTAACTTCAACCCAATAGTTATTGTTTCTACAAATGCAAGACCTGCTTTACATGAAAATTTTGTGAAAAACCCTTTGTCTTACTTTAACACTAGAGCACTACAAAAACATGTTTATTGCCTTATTTTCAAAAGCTATAAACATTTCAAGGGTAATTTTTAAAACCTTTTTTTTTGTTCCACATTTGTAAACATTTTGCTCACATTAAACTTAATTCAACAGAAACTTACAATATAAAACCTGAAGCAGGCAAATGCAAATTTGTTAAATTAGTTTTTTGTTCAAGTAAAAATTTCTAATATAGCAAACTGTCACAATTAGCAACCAAAATAGCTTACATATACCATATCAAGCACACTTATCTATGATGAAAGTTTTTCTTTTGTTCATAAATGAATGCATGTGAAAACCATTCTACTTTTAACTCAAATCCACTTGACCTTTTAACTTAAATGTACAAAATAAAACCTGAAAAAAATACTTAAACTGAATACTGCCATTTGCACAAATGTTACTGAGAACCTAAATCTCTTAGACCTGAGTCTGAGCTGTTATTTCAAAAGACAACAACAGAAGCAATACTACTAAAAAATATTCATAGATACTTTCAAGATTGCAATTCCAGTCACAACAATTTAATTAACAAAAGAAGAGGCAAGCCAAGTGTACATTATGACGTACTGATATGAATCTAAATCAAAGCAATGCTGGTCAATTTTGCAGGTTCAATTTCTGTATCAAAAATTTCTATTTTAACTGCTGAGGGTTTTTATAATTTAGCTTTTAAAATATTACAATACTCAAAGTTACCTGCGCTAAAACAGTCACAGATTGTATTTATCTTAGAAGAAAAAGGTATTCATATAATGAAAACTTTAAAAGTACATACAAACACACTGCATTTGAACACATTCATTATAAAACATTTAAGCACCGTGGTCTTCACTTCATTCAATACTCAAATCAAACTTGTATAACACTGTCTGATTAAAGAAAAATATTTTTTTGCACAATAATGCAAAAGATGTTAAAAATCTGTAGCAAATCTGTATATGCAAATTTCCCACACACAAAGTTCATGCTTAGGTGTATGAACAAACTTTTCCAAAGATATTATAAAATGAAATTCAGCTGCTGGTCATACAAAGAATTACTACCAAATATATTATAGTGTATGTTCAGCTCTGGATATTTCTACGTGCTGTTAAGTTCAAGAGGAAATCATGCAAAATATGCAACAAGAGTTATCCTTCTTAACTGCCAATGTCATGTGAAGGTTATTTCCCTTCATGTTAATACCTTGTCATGTGATAGATCAAAAACTGCATTTCCATTGGAAGCAAAGCTGTGTGTGATTATGATGACAACATAGAAGAAAGAGTTGAAACACTAGATGGCAATGCTGCTTTTACAAACCTCTTTGAAGTCTTAAATTTAATATAACAATGTGTTAATTAAATGCTTAAATGCTGAACAACAGAATTATTCTTTTCCAAGAAACCAAGCAGTTGATCTAAAGTTTTAAAAGAACAGGGTAATACTTGAATACCAAATTGCCCTAAGACAAAAGATCATTGTAACTTCAAAAATAAGACCAAGTTTATTTAACCATTCAATGACAGTCTAGTTCATATAAGGTATGCTTGTTCACACACTTAGCTTGTCTCAAGACAATAGAGTAATTTTTGAAGTATTATAATGCAGTATATGAAAATTCTTTGTTCTTGTATAACATATAGGTGTTTTGAAATAAGAAGTATACAGTGATACAACAGTTTCACTGTTTCCAGAACACACTGATTACATGTTTGGTGCACAGCAAACTCTCGAAAAACTCTTTGTTATAAGCATTACACAATATAAATCTCTTGCTTAAACTGTGAATGAAAACATGCAATATAATTCAAGACTGTCATCTTTTGAAACATTTTGTGCTATGTCTGAGCAGGAAGTCATCAGTTATTTCATTTAAAGCAAAAAATAAGGTGTAAACTCTAAACATTATGGTTAATGGACAGTGGTGAAGAAAAATGAATCTAAACTTGCATCAGCAAACATGGTTAAAGTTTCAGCCTTACATGTAACTATTCAGGTAACATTACTCCCAATATTATTTCATTTCAATAAAAGAAAATTTGAAGTCGTGACATAATTCAAAACAAGTTCACAAAAAATGTGGTAGGGAATATTTGTAAAATTTTTATAAAAATCTTCAGTAGAATGATCATACATTCTACACTCTATCTTTCAACAATTTGTTATACACATCCCATCTATCTAAATCAGAATTGTTTTGGTCAAAAGGAAGCAATAAGTCAGCATTTTAATGACTTCGGTCATATATAATTACACCATTGTCAAACAGGTTCTTGAATGAATATGATGTATCATTCTTGATAAAATATTTCAAAAAAAACAAAACACAGATCAAGATCGACTGATCATACATTTCATACAGTGTATGTTTAGAAGTCGAAATAACTTATATTAGAATAAGTATGGTAAAGGAACTCTGTATACTGTAAGTAAGACTGGTCTTCTATTACTGTACAATAACATTTTCATTACTGTATATCATATAGAAATATTTATACCTTATGAACATTACCAATGGCCAAAAGCCAATGTTTACTAAAATTCTCAATTACCTGAAAATGACACCTATTTTCAAAGTTTTCAGGAAAAAAAAATTTTGAAATGACAGTTTTTCTGACAAAATAGAAAATTTGACAACTAAGATTCATTTCAAAGTGTCAAACCAGGAAATGATTCAGATAATTGGCTGCATAATTTACACTTAGACAAATCCACAGATAGATCATACTGACTTATTTCTGGAGAGTCAGATAAAGATAGATTTACACCATGCATATAAAGTCAGGCAAAACACAAATGCAGTGAAGAAAAGGAAAGGAGACTATTCACATATTGTAACTTAATAAAAACTTAGGAACCATTCCTTTTCCAACAATTTGTTTGCCCTTAATTTCAAGATGAGTTTTCAGAGAAACGGCCATTTTAATTAAGTACATTTGCTTAAGAATCATAGATCACAATCATCAAAAAACTGAATCATGTACCCAGAACAGTTGACAGTTAAATGAAAATCGGTATGCCAGAAAACTAGCAGTATAATAATATTGTTGAAAATTCATTTCAACCACTTAATAAAAATGCAAAATAAATAAATATTTATACACACATTAAAAAAGCGATTTCTCTAACTGTAAAAATGGCATATTGCGATAAGGTAAAATGACTTCTAAAACTGATTAATCTTGATGATAAAAACTGATATGACAGTGTGTTCAGAATACTTTCATTGCACAATTTCTTCATGTCTTACACAACTGAATATGAATACATTTTTTGGTTTCTCAAGTTGAACCTCTTCTCTCAGTCACCATGGCAATAACTTAAGGTCAAGGTCACAAGGTCAACTAGGTACTATTGTTGGTATGATCACAAGTTCAAGGTCACAAATCCATGACTGAATCACCTGCCAATTAAACATGGAAGTTTTATGTACAAAGTTTGTCACAAATTCTATTATACACAGACTTACAAAACTTGAAAAAAAAATCTGCTAGTGAAACATCTGAAAATTTCTTACAAGAAACAACAAAGATGATGTCATGTTATAAAACTATTTCTAGAAGTTCAAAGCTACAATATCTGTTGAGTCAACCGGTATGTCTGTTATTATAACTGGTCTAAAATAAAGTACAAAAGTTCAAGTTTCGACTTCTACATGTATAAGCAATGAATCACTGAGAAAAAAATATTACACCGTTTAGTAAGAGCTGTTTTGGCACTATTTACTTTTTGCTCTTAAAACTTCCATCTTTCAGTGTAATGTTCTGTTACTGTGTTTGAAGACACAAAATTTTTTGACTGACAGTGAAAACAGGATTTAAGATATAATACAGCATGCACAACAGATCATGCACAAGACTGAAGATGCAGCAACATTCAATAACTTGTTCATAATATATTAATTTGGTGATTCTTCTCTCTTTAAAACTGGGCTTAAAACATCCGGAACTTGCTGTAATCCATTGCTACTGAGTAGGTCAAGACACACATAGAAACAATACTTTGATCACAACGATATAACAAGACTTGAGCCTTCTTATGCAAAGGCAACTTTTTGGTAAACGCTTAATTGCTTATGTTAAGATATATCCTTGGCAGTATTGTGTGACAGTTTGTAACAAGACTGTAATGATCATATAAGTATCTCAACAAACATTCACACAGTACATGATTTTCAATGATTTTACTAGGTATTATGTGTTACAATGTGACAGAAAATGTGAAATGTTTCTTTATAGTCAAAATTGAGGATGTTTCAAGCCTCAAACATACCTAGTTAGGTTGTCAAGTTTTCAAAGGGAAAAGCTCTTGTTTTGATTTTTCAGAGTAAAGCTTGACCATTCTGACTTTCATTAATAACCAAAAACCATTTATTCTCAGGAAAAAAAAAAACATCCTGGAAAGACCATCTTCCTATATATCAAACTTTCATCTTCAAACACTTCATGTTTTAGTAAGTGAAAACTGTTTTATGAAAGGGAGGAATAGTTTTGATGATGAATGTATAATTGCGTACAGAAGAAATCTAGATTATGTCTGTTGTTAAAAACATGTGAGGTTAAAGGCTGGTGTACAACAATTATCAACAACATTATACCAGTTGTTTAAAAAATGAAGTACATCAACTAGATAAAATAGAATTATATTCTTTGATCTTGCTCCTCATCAAAAAGCTTTACAAAGAAATATCAAATATCAACCTTTTCCTAAACTGAAAAAGTAGCCAACCCCGACAACTTTGTTTTTTTTTTTTCAATGAAATTTACATATATCGAAACCTTTTCATTGTTTTGGTTTTCTCTACGTGTACTGAAACCTTTTTATAGGAAATTTTTCGTTGCAAAATGGCAAACTGCACGATTGTCATGTCAACCAATGTACTGAATAATATGCAGTGTTAAGACTTCCTTCTCTGTTAAACTGACAAAACAAACTTGGTCATGTCAAATCTATCTAATAAAAGTCCAAGGCTTTGAACAAGAAGAAGTTTATGTGTTTTCTACCAATTTATATTGCATACTTATCATTTGTGTCTTGAAATATTTATGTTTACTTTTTGTTGTCCATTTATAAAGTAGATCACAAATTATCAGTCATATTTTTTCTATCGGCACCACAACAAACAATAATATGCAAGCTATATGACTACTATACTCTGATATTCACCATTGTATGTTCTAAATACATGTGTTACAGCATTCAGTGATTTAGTATCCTGTGTGTACGACAACCATGCGAAAGTTAAATTCCATTTCCAACCAATGAAAATCTTCCTAAACTTCCCCATAAAAATTCACCTTATTCTTACTTTCTGACACACTCCTCCATTATCAATATGTTTGCATGTAACAAAGCATTTCATTGGTTGTTCACAAAATGTAACGAAGTTTCTCATTGGCTGTAAAGGGGCCACAATACAGATCACATGACATCCACAAAGAACTCACATGGGTTTCCCATTGCCATTCTGAATGACTGTCTGCTTGCACTAACATCTTGTGGGACGCCCAACCCTGGACGAGGCCCACCATTTTCGCTAGCATCCATGCGTGAGCTAGCAACAGTCTCATTATCACTGCCCCCACTTCCTGCTGGACTAGATGAAGACTTCTTCTTATCTTTTTCTTTTCGACTACTACCAGATGCACTGCTACCTGTAATTACAAAAGAAAACTGGTCAGACATACTGATAAATGGGACTATATTGCAGTCAATGGGTGTGAAATTATTTACTTATGCCTATTTGCTGAACAACCATTGGCTGTATTTCCTCCATTTAAGTCTGAGTTCAAACTTGTCAGGCTGCTACAACTTTCAACCAAGGTTTACACTACATCTGTCTAGTAGTGAGGTAGGTCATCCTTTAGTACTACTATCCACCACTAAAACAACAGATTTACAACACCGACATGCTTCTGGCAATATTTACCAACTTAACCAGAAATGTTGCAAGCAAATATGGTTTTCTAAAGCCAAGTATGCGAAAGAAAGAAGCCAGTACAATAAAAACTTAAGAGACTTTCTCTAGCTGACGAACTGCACTAATCCACTAGAATGAAAAATCTCATCACTAACTTCAGCTAAACTTTATATCTTAAAACTCCATTTAAAAAACACTCAATTATTAAGAATGTTGGTGACTATTTTAATTAGCAAATTCTTGCCAAACTGAATACCATTTTGAACAATTTTCCTTGAAACAATATTTACCAAATTAGACAGTGACAGATCAGGGGAGGCAACTTAGAAATGTGGATTCACAGTAACTTAATACAGTAGTTACTGTTATCTAAAAGACAGCACTGTTCTTAACATCTGGAGCTCATAAGCACAAGAAAATGGACTTCTTTTTTTCTTTAAAAGTAAATCAAGTCACAGATACTCTTACCATAAAAAAAGTTTCCTAAAAGCACTGGGCAATCAAGCATAAAAATTGTGAAGGTGAAGGTTACCAACCCGAGCAGCTTGATGTATCCCTTGTGTCCTTTATCACATGCATTGGAGGGTGGTGGGTGGGGTATGAGTTCATTCCAAGCTGAGCATAAGTATTGTTTCCAGAACTGTTATGCGAACTAACAAAACTATTCATAGGATACGGGTTATACGGTAGAGAATTGTCTGTGTATTTATTTTGATTTTGTTGTTGTTGCTGTTTCTCATATTCCTGTTTGTCCTTGTTCTCCCATAAGCGGCTTATTTTGTTATACGTAGTGACTAAACATGCACAGTCATTTTTTGAGGCTACTGAAACGCAAAAAGCAAAGAAAACACACTCAAAATAAAGCAACAAAAAATCAGATTTTCTTGCTAGTTATCTGTCCCTATTCTGCCAACACAAGACATTTGTTTTTTTTTGGTTTCCCAGATAACAGAGTAAATATAACATCTTGCACAACAGTGTCTTCCAACACAAGGATTTCTTTCACCTATAACGTTTATACTTGTTACAAATTAGAAATATAAGCCAAAATATTCAGGAGAAAAATCCTCTTTCATGAAGAATACTGATCTAACTGGCACGAAAATCTAAACATTTCCAACACTTTCAGCAGAACTGCATTACAACGTCAAAAATAAGTTAAACAAAATCAAAGTCATGCAAATATTTAACACTCACAATAAATCAGATCATAATACTCTCATATCAAAACAAAATCTAAATCATAACAGTACTGAACATTTGGTTGAAGGACTGACCAATCGAAATGGCTGTTACAAAGACATCGAAACAAATGACTTTTGCTCTAAACAAGACATGAAAGCTTATTTTTCGGTGCACTGGTTGAAAGGTAAAAGTGAATTAATCTACAATGTATGGTGTTTGAAATAGGGTAAGGATCAAGGGGTCAGCCTTATTTGCTCAGGATTTTGTGACACTTTTGGAAGAATGTGGTGCTTCAGTTTTGACTAGTTTGTAAAAGCTGAGGGAATACTCTTAAAAAGAAAAGCCATACAAACCTAACAATATACAAGTCACTATGTCATTTGTACTTCTTACATGTACCATTTTTACCTTAAACAGTAATACTGAATTATCAGTTAAATAATATTGATAAAATAATGTGGAAAAAAAGGTAAAAACATGGCTGGAATTCACATTGCGACCTTGGCATATTCAATCAGGACTACCATATGTAAATTTAGTATCCCACTTTACAATTTTTTTATTTTCACCTTGCTTTCCAAAATTTGTTTTTTGCATTTGCAACCAGTATGCAGTCAGATCATGGTCGGCATTGTTTACTATTCGGTACGTAAATTTAAAATAATACCCTTCAAATAATAATGTGTACATTCAAAATTAAGGGTTGGTTAAGTCCATTTTACAAATTTAGCCAAATAAACATTGTTCCCTGATATCACAAAAAAAAACATATATACATCTTTTGGTGATGAAGATTTAAATGGTCCACATTTCGATCTTGAATTCACACATTTGAAGGACAGTTATCTGGATGTTTTCCGTTATTCTAACCTTGGTACAGTTAACATTCAGGTCTAAATGTTTCATTTACCTATGAAATTTTAAACTTTCAATGTTCTACAATCAAGTTTTTTGAAAAGGCAATGTTTACTGTATATGTTTAGTTGATAAGGATTCATATCTGACATACAACTCACTCTGCTGACTTTATACAGGCATATTTATTGTACAAAGCTTCCATAATTTGACATGCTTTCCAAATAAGGTGATAAATCTGTCCCTTCTTTTCTCCTCTTTATTAAATGTCATAATTGCAGTTCTTTGTTAGCAGTCATAAAACTGGAATAACAGATTGTCCCCATGTCAAAACACGGATCAAAGTACCTACGTACACCCCGTACAGAACTTCTTTTTTATAACTTTATAATCAGGCAGTTCTCATGGCTTTTTAAATACCTAAGTCTTGCTAAATAAAGAATAACTTTGAGATAGCAACAGTTCCTTCTTTCATTTTTTACTTAAAACTAAATCATCTACAGCCTGTAAACTTTGAAATATTAAACTCCGACAACCTTTTTGTGTCTGCCAAGGAATATTCTGTTTTAAAATTCACCTACCTCCAGACCCGCTGTGCACAGATCCTGCACTATTGTTGCCACCAGCAACACTACCACCTCCAGCAAACCCACCTAAACGGCTATCTGCACCATCGACAAAACTGCCGACAAAACTCTGTGAGTCAGTACTAGTGTAACTGTAAGGTGGGGCGTAGCTGAGATTTTGCGTCAAGTAGTTTGAACTGCTGTATGGGTACTGACTGTTCCACTGCGGGGGCGGAAGTGGGGCAAGGGTGTCACGATCTGCCTCTGACACTGAATCAACATCTTCCAAGCTAAGTGTTGAGAAATCTACAAGTATATAACAAAAACATTTAAAGAAATGTGAATTACTTTTCTTTAATTCAACTTCCACTACACTATATTATATCTGACCAACTTTGAACCCACTCGTTTCTTCATAAAAATATATCAAATTTATTATGATTGACAAAAACACTTGATTACTCTTTGTATTTTATGAAAAGTTTCAGAACTGGTTGAAGACAACTATGTAACGCCTGAGAACATTATGATAAAAATCATCTGAAACCCTTCTTCTAAGACAGAAATAAACATGAACTTGATTTGCATATCTACACTCATCTGACCTTGAGCAATATGTTTTTTATCCTGTAGCAAAAAAACAATCCCACTCTATCTTGAATAATATAATGCTATACTTATTAAACAGAATAACAAAAAGTTTCCAAGAGTCATTCATATGAAAACTACAGCTAAGGCAATAGATAGTAGCTATTTTTAGAAAAACCTGCAAGTAAAGAAAACATGAAAAAGTCAGGAACTTGGAAATAAACAGTAAATTATTCTAGAGCATGACGTTGATGGCAGGAAACATTGCATACTACCTAATAGATCAACAATTATAACAAGCTTTCTTGTGGTAGATATGGACAAAATGTAGCTTTATCAAAATGACTCAAAAATGTTACTGCAACATGTTTGCAACACCTGGGAACAATTTAGCTTTTCCTACAGGCAAAGAGTCAATTAACAACATTTTTTTCTGCACCGAAACATCACAGAAAGATGATGTAACAATTTTTCAACCTTGTCAGATTTATAACTCACTTCATGAGGAAAATTAGCCAATGCCTTGTAGACAAACAAATAAATAATTGACCACAGAAAGTTTAACCAGTGTGTCATTAAGGCCCTAAACTGCTCACCTGAGTACAAAACTGAAACTGACAAGTGAAATGTTATGGACTTATTATCACAGAAAAAAACAGAAAATGTTGCATACCAAATGTGAAAGCTTCAGGCTTTTTGCTTCGAGTTGAAATAAAAGATTTTATTAGTTTTTTTTATATATTTCTTTATACTTTCCATTATTTTATAATCAATTTAAACATGTGACCCTAGTTGGGGCTAAAATGACCCAAGGAATGTAACATGAACTGTGCTCAGGTGAGCTAATGAAATTTAATGACTTTAAGTCCACTAGCAAAAAGAAAAGAGTTAATGTCAGCAAAATGTCTACAAAAAATTATACTTGCACATTGTAATAGGGTTGTAATCATCCTAGAGGATTTGGTTTTCTTGAAATTACATGTCCTCCTACCAGTTAAAGTCATAACTGGTGAGCGATTCCTGGGAAGGACCAATATAAGACCAAAACTCTCATATAAATGGTCATGGTCAGCAGCCCTGGGCTTAAAGCAATGATCTTCAATCTGTCAGAGATTCCGTGACTGCAAGTGGGTGACTGACCTTAACCACTCGATTACAGAAGTGAATCCTTGAGGGGAAGAGGGGAAAATCATTTAAAAGTGGAAGCCCTCTCAAAATGAGGAAAAGGTTTGTTTTTAACAGTGTGGAAAAACACGAACATAATTCCTTCAAATAAATAGGTTATGATGGTCTTTTTTGCCTCTACAAATTCTTGATTTTGACCCAATGATGTATTCTTTATGGGACTATCACAGCCAAGGTATTCCCTTGAAAAATCTTTGACAATGACAGTTTTGTCCACAATTCTTTTTACAGTCACACAAGATCAATAACCATTAGTTATATTATAACCAAAAAATGCAGGACAGTGTATCTAAGGGGTTTGCTCAAAAATGTAAAATCGGGCACACTTGAAGTTTTCAGAGTGATTTATCTGTACAACTGTTTGCAACAGACGAGGTACATCATTTCTTTCATGGATAAGAATTTCTCATACTTTCCAAAAAGTAAGAAGATGAAGAAATAACAGCAAGAAGGTATAACAAAGTTCTTTACATCCCAACAAAACCTAAGAAAAGAAACAGCATGTATGTCCACAACTCTGGACTGAAATTTTGTGAGTCTCGCATAATAATATTTATGCCCAAGTAATGAAAATGCACTTGCTAAGTAAAATACCTGTTACCAGATTTCTGACAATATACTTGTCAACTGTGTACATGTAAGACTTGGCTACTGTTATAATGATAATAAAATTAACAAATTAACATGTATTTATGCTGACTGTTCAAGTTGACAAGAAGCCTCGGGGATAAGCTGTCACGTTAATAATTTACGAGATATTACACTTCAACGTTCTCTGACAGTGATGAATTCACTGTCCTGTCTGTCATAAACACATCAGAATCTACCAGCCAGATGTATATATTAACTCCTTAAATTTCAAAATGGTATTTCAATTGTTCCTTTTTTGTTATCTTGAAAGTATTCAGAACTGTCTGATGTGTGTTTTTTTTCTTCTGAATTACTTACCTCCTAACAACAAATGAATCTGAAGTTGTATTTTTTGTGCAAGCGTTAAAAAATTTCTGTCAGCCAATGAATGATGTACTTCACTTTTGACTAAAAGGCTAATAAACTACATCAAAGGGGAGCAACTCTGTTTTTATGCAAGAGTTACTTTTGTTTTCAGATAGGTCTTGGTAAAAAGCCCAAATATATTTTTAAAGTAAATCTATTATGTAACAGCAGTTAATAAAACAGCACTTAACTTCTTCAAAGAATCATGTATTCCTTCTTAAACTTTATTTTAACAGAAAACTTCTTTTTTTAACAATTCTCAATGACAGCATCTTTGAGTTCTGACAAACATTTGGACCATTTAAATGAGCAATGTGAAAGTAATGGTAAGATACCACCAACAGGATGTTAACCCTTGAATCTGGTTAATAAGACCAATGCTGTATCCCTACACCATTCCTGCCATCTTGAACAGGGACTACTTTATAACTGATTTAATGTTAAAAAAGAATGAAGATAATACAGCTTTCCAACTATTGATAAAGAATCAGAGTGCACATATCCATTGTAGTCATACATCTAACATACCTTTCCTACCAATATAACAACCCCAAGCTTATACTGGACAGCAATTATACCATTTACACAAACTTTACCACTGATATTATGATCTTAGTGTCGCGGATAATATATAATATTAAAGTTTATAGGACTGTAACTGTTGTAATCCAATTATAAAAAGTAAATAATCATCAACATTCTGATTGATTTATTCTACAGGCAAACACTTTGTCATAAGTACCGTTCCGAGGTGGGGACATCTCTCATAAAAGTGCAATTAATAATTAATTAAGTCAGTTTCTAACAAGCATATCACAGTGAAGGAAGATTTATGCCTCAATATATTGTGATATTTCTAGTTTACTTTCCACTGACCAGCACGTAAAGTGCATCATATCGTTACAATAAATGTTTCTCTAAGCAGAAGAAAAAACACTTAAGTAACTGTTTCAAAGGGAGACAATTCCTGAAAACCAGAATTAAGTTAACTGGTAAGAGAGAAAGGGTATTTTTGCTATATAGCCTCTACGGCATTCCTGTTACAATTTTTGAACATTTCTAGTCTAGAATACGCAATCCTATATCATAAATGACGCTAGGGAGAGATGTCACAGTTACTGTCTGATTTCTATTTAATAATTATTCACTGGCCTGAATTCCAAAATTTCAAAGAAATTTTTCTCTGTATTATTTTCGACAATTATCAAACATTTCACTTTCAACAAAAGAAAATTACAAGCATTTTGAAATACTATAAAATTCACACTGCTATCTATCTGAATTCAAAATTCATTTACATAAATTCAAAATTCAAGGTTAAACCTACATGGAAAAAGTTACAATTATAAATTTACAAAACTAAAACATTTCCCTATTAGTTCTAAAAGTTTTCTGCCTTGTGTAAAATTCATAATCTGCGTTATGAAAGAGTCTGTTTCTTCCGTATAACACCTTACCCAAGTCCTTCACAACTTTTGACATAGAGCAATTCTTTCATTTCACTTTTTCATTACCATGACAATGTATGTAAAGTTTTTCACTGTACAGACTGCACATCTATTGTGTATAAACACCATGCTTACATTAATATTTGATCTAATTATCATAAATGAAAAAGAAAAGAATAAATATTTAAACCTATCTGGTATCAATCAAATTCAAATGAAACATAGCTTATCTGCATAAATTATGAAGTAATATCTGCAGTAGTCTGGTGATGAAATAGAACATTCTTTCATGTAAACCAAATTTTATATTGTTACTGTCCTAGACTGTTATGTTGTTCATTGAAAAAAAGGATAACTTAAATAACTTTCATCTCATCTACTCAAAGGGAGGTCATTTATGTTGACATACACTAGATTGTTAATCAGAGTCACCTCCCTTGTTTACAGACTTATTTTGTTCATTTATAATTTAAGATGACAATGCAAAAAAAAAAAAACTACAAAGAAGTGTCAGTAACAGTTCCCTGCTAACATAACCCATCTTTATAAACTTTTCAGCCTTTCACCATGGCTTTTTTTTTAAATCAAGGCAGGGGAAATAAACACCATACAAAAAAGTTGGGGGCTGCTAAAAAAATGCAGAAACTTTAACACAGAGGTCAGCACAGACCTCTCACAGTTAGTTTTGTTAACTACAAGAGTTAGAAATAAGACAAACACTATCAGGAAAAAGAATTGCTACACCTACAACAGTTTTTAAAGTTGGGAAAATGATTAGCAGGGAAACAGTTGCAGGCACTACAGGATATGTAACATGATATGATATTGAAGATAACATGATATAATCAGGATGTAACATGATATCATGATAATACAACACGGTTTGACTTGGGTATCTCAAATCCTGTCACCTGGCCTAAAAGATATTCTATACCAACATAATTCACACCTTGACTGAAAACCAGTATCTTTTCTAATATTTGGATTGTTAAATTAAAGGCATTGTTATTACAGTTTTTGTCCCTCTGTTTTTTTCCCTGAAATAAACGTCATCTATCAATTTCGACATCTATCATTTGTATAAGTTCAAACAGATAAAAATTAACTCAGTAGTTTACTGAGTTGTGCAGACTTATAATTTCTGTACTGGTCTGAAAGGTAAGAAGAAAAGCCTACATCAGAGTAGTAATAAAGGAGTAATGAACTGAGAAAGAAACAACATAATTATTTTCACTTCATTTTTTAAATATTTTTTTGAGAAGTCAAATATTTCACCAAGGGTGCAAGTCAAAGCCAGTAAATCATGTTGGTTCTTTAAGAAATAGGACTAAGAATATGATAAAATATAAAGATAACTTTACAGTTCTCTCTACAGTTGTATCACCGCAAGGACATTTAAATAAAATAATTCTCATGTGAGAACATCATGCTCAAAAAAAAAGGATGTCACATACAGAATGTGCATTTTTAGAAGGATGACAAATTTGCAATACCTTTCACTTTATTACAGCAAGGGGAAAAGCATTTTATAAAGATGTCTGAAATTAAATACAACAAGAAACATGGCAATGCCACGAAACCAGGTTTTCAAAAATGTTGTTCTGATTCTATACTATAGTATGAATTTTGGAATGAAGATTGCTATGAATATTCAAAAGATTATAACATGACATGAAGGAAAAGATAATATTCATGAGAATACATGATAATGAGTAGGATGTAAATTTCGGCTAACAATACTGTCTGCAAGGAGTATACTTAATAATGAGACAACAATTTCTGCACGTCATCTTGATGTGGTAAACATTTGTCTGAAGTTTCATCAAAATTCTTCAAAGGGTTGAAGAGTTACAGAGCGGACAGGATTTTCAATGTTAATGTCACTGTGACCTTGACCTTGGAGCCATCAAAATTCTTCAAAGGGTTGAAGAGTTACAGAGCGGACAGGATTTTCAATGTTAATGTCACTGTGACCTTGACCTTGGAGCCAGCCATGCGGAACATGCGTTCTGCACGTCATCTTGATGTGGTAAACATTTGTCTGAAGTTTCATCAAAATTCTTCAAAGGGTTGAAGAGTTACAGAGCGGACAGGATTTTCAATGTTAATGTCACTGTGACCTTGACCTTGGAGCCAGCCATGCGGAACATGCGTTCTGCACGTCATCTTGATGTGGTAAACATTTGTCTGAAGTTTCATCAAAATTCTTCAAAGGGTTGAAGAGTTACAGAGCGGACAGGATTTTCAATGTTAATGTCACTGTGACCTTGACCTTGGAGCCAGCCATGCGGAACATGCGTTCTGCACGTCATCTTGATGTGGTAAACATTTGTCTGAAGTTTCATCAAAATTCTTCAAAGGGTTGAAGAGTTACAGAGCGGACAGGATTTTCAATGTTAATGTCACTGTGACCTTGACCTTGGAGCCAGCCATGCGGAACATGCGTTCTGCACGTCATCTTGATGTGGTAAACATTTGTCTGAAGTTTCATCAAAATTCTTCAAAGGGTTGAAGAGTTACAGAGCGGACACAATTTCGTTTGACGCCCGCCCGCCCATCCGCCCATCCGCCCGCCATACCCCAATCTAATAACCAGGATTTTCAAAATTGAAAACCTGGTTAACAAAAGCCTATTACTTCTCTATTACTCAGGGCATGGCTTCTCTATTCTGTATGATCCCTTGCTCCTGTATTTTTACCTAGGGTGATGCTATGCAAGACAGGCTATTTGTAGAGAGAACTATATTAATACAGAGGGTGTATATATGTCTGGTTATAATGGTGTGATTAGTGAAAACAATGACAAGCTCACCTGGATAAACCATTCCTCCTGAAACATGAAATGACAAGATATGATGATTTCACATGATGCTATGACAAAAAATATCTGATAAAGCATGATCAAAATGAATAAAATTTCGAATGTGATGATTATTTTAAATGATGGCATAAAAAATTTAACATGATGAATACAATGATGATATAACATGATGATGATGACAAAAATATCTGACAAAACATGATCATAATGAATAAAATTTCAAATGTGAATATCATTTAAAATGATGGTATATAAAATGATGATTTAACATGACAGATATCATGATGAATACACTGATGATTTAACATGATGAACTGACATGACACCATGAAAAAACAAGATGAAAACTTAAAACGAAATTAAATGAACAGTATATTGAATACAGTTTCATATCTTGCATCTTTTAATACTGAGTAAATTCTTTCCCCAATTGCAAATCATAAGCACATTAATAAATCAATCTAAAAAAATAGCAGTGAACAGTTTATCATGATACTGAAATATTCATTCTAATATTCAGTTAACAAGGTCAAGGTCATTAAGTGTCAGCTCTCCAGGCAATGCTTTGTAGGAAATTAATACTTCACCGACTAGTTCAAATTTAAAACATATGTCACATCGGTCAAACATTTATTTTGTTCAGAATTATTTTCATGACTTCCTTGACATTCATATGCTATGTAACTTTATATTACACAAATTAAACTTTAATTCATGCACCAATTCAAATCTGCCCCTTTAACACAAACATCATCTCATTAAAACAGCACTGAAAAAAAAACAATCTATTTAAAAGGTTTTTATGAGTCTGCACTCTTGAGTTTCAGACAGCAAGTGTTTTGCACTAGAACTTATAGTGGATTTGTCTACTGTACTTTCTTTTACAGTAAACTTTTAGAACAATACATGATTTACTCAAATGCATTGCAGTCAGACTGACTTGAGGATTTATAGCAATCATCATGTCTCAGATCAATCTCATCATGTCTCGTTTCACAATCTATTTAAGTTCTACATATCTGATTATTTTTCAGTTTTTGGACACTACAGACATTGTTGCTAATAAATGTAAGAAATCCTTGATAAATATAAAATGCTACAGTAATATCTCAGCTTTTTTGCTTGTGCAATATAACAAATCCGGGACAAAATAATGACTGCCGGTAAATATTTATATACAATTCAAACAAACACAAAGGCCTCTGAATACATTTTCTTGACATTTATAACTGTTACATATGTTAAGTTTTAATTTTGTTATTAAAACCTTAATAATACAAGACAGCATTGTTTTCCTCCAAAAACTTCTCAACCTTGAAAACTGCCTCAAATTATTTATCTGTACATTTTAATGGAATAACAAAATGTAATTACGAAACAACATATTTTCTTATTTCACTTTGGACGAAAGAAAAACTAAAAATGATTTTTACAGACCTGTTCTTCTGATGTATAATTAAGTACTTATTCCAATCTTTCACATCTTATAACAAGAGGGCCATGATGGCCCTGTATTGCTCACCTGAGTATGACTGCTTTTAACAAAGTTGCTATGGACCTGGTTAATTGACCCTAGATGACCCATATTTGAACCTGACCTAGAAATTATTGAAACAATCTCTCTGACAAATTTCAAGGTTATTTGTACTGAAAATGTTACCTCTTGAGTGTTAACAAGGTTTTTCCATATTTGGGCTCTATGACCTAGTTTTTTTTTACCTAGATGTCCCATATTCGAACTTGAGCTAGAAATTATCGAAACAATCTCTCTGACAAGTTTCCAGGATATTTGGACTGAAAAAGTAGCCTGTAGAGTGTTAACAAGGTTTTTTGATATTTAGGCTCTGTGACCTAGTTTTTGACCCCAGATAACCCATATCCAAACTTGAGCTATAAATCATCAAATCAACCATCCTGACAAATTTCAAGGACATTTGGACTGAAAATGTAGCCTCTAGAGTGTTTACAAAGTTTTTCGATATTTGGGCTCTGTGACCTAGTTTTCAACTCCAGATGACCAATATTCAAACTTGAGCAAGAAACCATAGAATTAAGCTTTCTGACAATTTTCCAGGTTATTTGGAATTAAAATGTTAACTCTAGAGTGTTAACAAGTTTTTTTCCATATTTGAGCTCTGTGACCTAGTTTGTGACCCCAGATGACCCATATTCAAATTTGATCTTGAAATCCTTAAGGCAACCTTTCTGACAAATTTCCAGATTATTTGGGCTTAAAATGTAACCTCTAGAGTGTTTACAAGATTTTTCTATTTTTGGGCTCTGTGACCTAGTTTTTGAATCCAGATGACCCATATTCGAACCTGAGCTAGAAATCATAGAAGCAACATTCCTGACAAATTTCCAGATTATTTGGTCTAAAAATGTCACCTCTAGAGTGTTAACAAGGTTTTTCAATACTTAGGCTCTGTGACCTAGTTTTTGACCCCAGATGACCCATATTTGAACTTGACCTAGAAATCGTCAAAGTAACCTTTCTGACAAATTTCCAGATTATTTGGGCTGAAAATGTAACCTCTATAGTGTTTACAAGATTTTTCTATATTTGGGCTCTGTGACCTAGTTTTTAAACCCAGATGACCCATATTTGAACTTGAGCTACAAATCATTGATAGAACCTTTCTGACACATTTCCAGGATATTTGGACTGAAAAAGTAGCCTCTAGAGTGTTAACAAGGTTTTTCTATATTTGGGCTCTGTGACCTAGTTTTCCAACCCTGATAACCCATATTCCAACTCGTCCGAGATATTAATGAGACAAACATCCTGACCAAGTTTCATGGCAATTGAGGCAAAAATGTGACCACTAGAGTGTTAACAAACTAATTGTGGACGGACGGACAGACGGACGACGGACAAAAGGTGATCAGAAAAGCTCACTCTGGCACTATGTGACAGGTGAGCTAAAAATGCAAAAAACAGACACACACAAAACAAACAAACAAAAGCTTTCAGGTTTTATGGACCTCTTTCTACTGTTGTATTAATTTCTGATGTTTCAGCAACTTAACATAGTGATCATGATTTTATTTCATATTGTTCTTGCATGTAGCCTGTAGGTGTTTCATTTCCTTCAATCAAAGCCTTTCAAATGACATTTTAGCTTTTCCTGTTGACTACCACAATTGTTTCTTAGAAACATGGGAGTTGCTGACAAAATGACGCATCATTAGAGGACAATGCCTTTAATGTTACTAACTTATTGTTGACATATTTGTGACTACATACATGTATGACTGAAACTTGCTGACAGGAATATTCTATCTCCTTAAGTGACCAAACAGACTGTGAGGAATCTTTGACTTCTTAGTTTCTAACAACTCTCCAACTCACTCTAATCTTCCTCAAAATCAAAAGAAAGAATTTTGTCTACAATCTAATACAATTGTTTGAATTATAATTATACTTCGTTTTGATTGCTTGTTATATAATGTGTCTTGCTGTTTGAAGCCTAAACTTCAAGGGGGAACAACTCACTCGTATATCTTTTTTTACCTGATGCAATTACTTCCCCTTCATAATAAAAATGTACATAGACCAAAACTGATTAACTGCAAAAAAAAAGGTGTACATACCTCCACTTAAATCCCCAAACACATAATAGCACTGCTCAGAGAATGTTATTTTATTCACAGTGTGTCGGATAAAACCAGCTTTTAATAAACTACATGCATATTTCCTAGCATCCCGTCGGTCAGCAAAACCTTCCACATGTGTAAACAACCATTCAACTAAATCAGATCCTGAAAATACAGAAAGGAAGGATTTTATATCTTATCAATCACTGATTCAGATGAAATTTATAAACTGATAAAATTCAAGTAGGATTTATGAACAGATGTTGAAGGAAAATATATAGACTGCAACTGACAATACTAATGATTTACCACAATGTGTCCTGCACTTTTGAGACTTTTGGTTACTTTTTCAGTATCGTCTGGAGACATTTAACAAATATTGAGATATTCATATATTCAGCAAAAAACAAACTTCAACTTTTATAAGTACAAATTATTTATTAAGTCTAAAAGGACCTGCAAGCTACAAGCCTCAAAATAAAACCGTCAAACAGATTTTTTAATTTCTCGAACAATGCCCGTGTTACATCTGTTTTTACCTATGAATGCATTTGGTATAGTTATTTTGAGCCACATGCGATCTCTAATCTCTAAACCAGAATCAGGTGATGCCATCGCCTTGACAACTGTTGCCATGTCAGTATTTATGGTCAGGTTTAAATCGTCAAAGCCTGAAAGGAATTCACAAATTTAAATACCAAAACCTTTCAATTTCTATACTATGATTTTTATTCATCTGCCTAAAGACCCAGTGATAAAATTTAAATGACACACCTCTTCAATAGTGAATTTAATGCCTATGGTAAAGATAACCATACAACAATAGTGGTCAATTCATCTATTATTTAACATTGAGCTGAAAAGTTTTTATCACATTGTATTTTACTAGCAGATGCACTTACTGAAAACTCTTCCAAAATTTCCAGAAATAGCTTCTCATTTGAAAATACAGAATATTGTCCATATTGCAAGAATTAAGACTATAAATACTGTTCAAACTTCACAACCATCAAACCAAAATCGTCACTGCGACTTACGTTCAGATTCGGGTATTGAACTTGATATCGATGAACTGGTTGATGTCATATTTGATAATGACGGACTAGGCACTCCCCGATTCAGGTACTCTTGTTTCAATGCCGTGGTATGAGCAACCCATGCTGAGGGATCTATGGGACGTACTGGTTCCTGGCGTGGTACTGTAAAATAACCCTTGGGGTTTGGGTCCCAGCATTTGGCAACTACTAAAGTTATGGGCCTGAAAAGAAGAAAAATATATATAGAGCTTTAAAAAATTACCTTATCCTTCTTAGAAGGGAAAGTTAACAAGTTTTTGGCTTAGAACTTCTCTCAATACTGATGTCCACTTGAATAATGCAGACTTTGGATAACAAGATCACTGCACATGTTTGTCAAAATGAAGATTGCTCAACAAAATTTAATGTGCTGATCTAGAGAGTTACTAACAGTTCTAACAAATGTTCTAAAAAAAATATTCTTAAGTAAAAGATATACCAATCAGCTTGGATTATCATGTTCTAATCTTAGGATTAAAAAAACGGTCCGACTCCCAAAGCTTGAAATAACTTTAAGAATTCACAAACTGTCCTGAAATTAAGTTTCACACCTGGAGGACAATATAACTTACCCAGGTTTTTGTACAGCCTCTCTAAGTGTCCGTACAGCATCATCATTGCTCATGTTTTCAAAACTAACTCCATTCACTTCCAAGATCATATCACCTGGTTCCACTCTCCCATCCTGGGCTACAGCACCACTGTAATAATATGGTTAATTACATTATTCCATAGAGCAAAAAAACCCATATTTTTTCTTCCATAGAGCTTAAAAATGGAATTAATCAATGTTCTCTGACATCATTAAATATGCTAGTTACCCTATAGTTATATCCCCTCTTAATTCACATACTACCTCAAAATTCATGCTACAAATATAACATATGAATTCTTGTTGTCATTACGTTGTTATGAAAAACAGTCACCTAATCAAAAGCCTTGCTTAGTTTTTCTTACTGCAAATACACAATATCACTACTTTGGAACACTTCTACCTAAACTTATTTCAAGTAAGCTATATTGTAATACTAACTTGCATTACGTCTGAGCAAAAAAGTAATCACCAAGGCTTTATTATTACATCTGAGTAAACAGTAACGGTCATTTCATCTGGACAAAAATTAGAAGTCACAAACAGATGGAAGTGTTTTTTCAGAGCTTACCCTTTCATGATGGATCCTACATAGATACCACCATCTCCACCTTTGTTACTTTGTCCTACAATACTGATTCCTAGAAAATTCACTGTGTCTGAAATATAGGAAATGATAATGGTTATTTCAAGAAAATAGGAAAAACAGTAAGTTCCGCATACCTGGACCAAGTCCCACCCTAAAATTCCCAAACCAAAAATTCATTATCATTCAATATTGATGCTCAATGACTCTGGTATAATATATAGCTCTGATCTATCCTTTTCGTGTTATTCAGCTTGCATATTGCATAGAGCAGAGTGCTTACACTTATTACGCCCTGTGACACTTAAGAAAACAGACCTAAATTCAGCTGAAATATTACCCCCTCCCCACACACACGCACACTGAAATCCTAGATCCAGCCCTGACGAAGATTACTACAACATTCTTCTCACAGACTGTTGAGGCCAGCAATAGTGAGCAAGCCTAGGCTTGCTATGCTGACTTTACTTTGGGAGTATTGCAAGTTTAATTAAACCAGAATATTACCAATCTAGAGCGGTTATCAATTACCATAGTCTCCAAATATCTAAAAGGAATGTGTAAATTGTTGATGAAAATCTCTACATAAATTTCTAAGATACATTTTCAACAGATATTAAGTACACTAGGAGACTATAGAGAAATGCTAGGAAACATTTACCCATGTTTAATGTGACTGTTATGATGTTGAGTGACATGGTAGAGTCGGTTATACTGGAAAATGATGATGCCTGAAATTTAAAACACACTGGTCTTTAATTCATGTAACTAGAAGGCCATTATGATACACTGCTCTCTCAAATCAACATAGGATGTTTTAAGCCAAGTACTGAATATCTTGTTCATTGTTTTGTGTATCTAAAGGTCATAAAATTCCGTACAAGCTTAAAACATCTGAGGACTATATTTTTGGTTAAGTTACTATTCACAACCTGTAACAACATCCTTGGCTGACTGTATCATAAACTTAAGATTTGACACCTTACTGCCTTTTTCAACTGCCAAAAAAATTTAGTTGAACTTTAAAGCACAGGAAAGAAAAGAAATATTTCCCGTTTGATATCCAAGGAGAATTTCAATATGCTTCAGAAGACCATTCTAATCAAACTCACAATAGAACACGATGGTACTTACGCGACTAATGGGTGGCAGTCTATGCTTCCGTCGTCGTTTCCGATGGCGACCATATTTTGCTGAAGATCTAGTTGTTGTGTCTGTGACAGTTGAGAACCTACAAAGATAAAGATAATTTCATATCTGGTATAGTTTGTTTTTTATTATGGATATTATACATAAACTCAATACTACAACTAAACTGTCCATGCTGGCACAGACAAGATTAAAGTATCATACAGAAAGGTAGAAACAAACTTGTGAAATGATGGAGCCCTGACCCCTCACATTTGTATAATTCAACAAAGAAGTACAGAAGAAATCTGAATGTAAGACAAGCGAAATTTGGGCTCATCAGTAAATTGGTCATGAAAGTGGGTCTAAATCATTCAAAATTTTAGACTTCAAATAGGTAATTTTCACATAACTTTGAAAAGATCCAACTGGGTCTAATTAGTGGGTCTTTGAGTTGTATTTTTTCACTGTAAACCAATATGTTAATAGAAGAAATCATGGTTATGTTTGTATGTTAATAGAAAGAATCATGGTTATGTTTGTAGAGAAATCTATCATTTTGGTAACAAAGAGCCATCTTGTTGATGTATGAAAAAACTGTTCAACAAAAGCTCTGACTACTTTCAGTAACATTCAGTGTAATGAAAAATGTGTTCTGCACAAAGTCATTAAGTATTGAAAACAGTTGGTAAAATCTTCAGTGGACATTCAGTACACAGGAAAATATGGAAATTATTCATTTGTCCATTTATAATTTCCAAAACCTGTCTGCATCATTTCACTTAGTACGTTTTTGGTCAAATAATACAGAACAGAACAGATCAGAGCCACATTTTTTTCCCTTTAAACTTAAACATTTTAAGTTCATTGTTATAAAAATTGAATGATATACTTTATGAAAGACTACAATTTTGCTTAGCTCTAGAAATGCCAAAAAAATGTCAGACATTATGCCTACCATGGATATAATTATAACATCAAACACCTGACTCTAAAGAAACATTCTGTTTGAAAAAAGAAATCTATCATTCAGGTTATTTATACTAAAACTCTTTCTAACTATAAACTTGAGACTATTGTTGACTAAACTTCATTCAAATATCTTTCTCAATCAATCAATACTGTTTGTGTAGCTCAGAAAACCTGCACAGATTCAAGTACACTTTTTAGGCGCATTGGCTTACATAACAATGAAAAACAAGGCTTCTCAATTTCAATAGGGAGTATAAAATTTCACCAAAAAATGCCCCTTTTCAATTACAATTAACTTTCCCAGAGTCTTCTTTTCAATTTTCACCATTTACTCTTCCCATAATATTTTATACATGATATTTTCTTTCTTCAGTCTCATGCCAATCAACATGCCTGAACAACTGTTTGTACTTTTCCTCTCTTGTAAAAAAAGAAGCTAACCAATTGCACTTGTAACTCAAGCACAGAGACAGAGAGAGAATGAATCCATGGCATGCTTGGAGAAAACATGCATTTATGATTCATAACCTCATACATATAGGCACACTCCACAGTGTTAATAACCCAGTGATGTACAGCTCTTGACTCGTTCCTCTCTGGCATGCTAAAAGCTCTTGGTTTTTCTATCCTTGAGGCAAAATATATGAAGCTTAAGGCTTTGTGACTTTCTCGAATGAAGTTCATACTTAATAACTTTCTGATTTACGTAATTTTCAACTTTTTTCTCTCTTTTTTTTTATAATCTACTTAAATTTAACATGCTATAAAACAAAAGACCAGAAAAAATGGTTATAATAAAAGTAAAATAAAATGGTTAAAATCTTTCTTATTTCAAACAGACTAGTCAACATATATTTTTTATCCCTAAAACAGCTCTAAATAATCTACTTCATGAAAGATGAAATCCCTACATTTTCTCATTTACATGCTGGTCAGAAAAAAATCTCTCAACACATGATTTTTGTAAAAGGCTCCAACACCCAAAATGCCATCATGTACATGAATTATTTGTCTGATTAACAGCTGTCTCACAGGTCAGCCATACTAATGCAAAATACAGATTCAAACAAGCCTTATTATCTATCCTTTCTAATAAACAGAGTTTCTATTAAAAAAAAATATTTAAAGTCTAAATAACTTTTCATATGAAGATACTCAATGAAATGAAAAACATGAACACCATCAATTCTCATTTGCTTCATGAAAGGCGTAAATTCCACCTGCCATATGGCAGTGTAATAAATCTCAATAGAATTTCTGCAACAGAAATGGAGTGCTGACTCAATTATGCAAATAATTAGGTAATTTTTGACATAAGTTATGACCTTCCCTTTTAGAATGAGGTAACAAATATGCCAATAAGCCTGCCAAAATAACAACAAAATAGCAAAACTGAAATTTCTGGCAGCACAACAGAAGTATTACACATGCACTCCCTAGCCTGCCTCGCCAATAATCATTGTGGTTATTCCAGACAATTAAGACCTCTTAGTTCAAAATGTATTTAAGAATCAACCTTTCCCAAGGACTGGTCTCTTTTCAAGGTCACTTACCACTTCACTTAATATCTTTTGACTGTATACATATCATTAACTGACTGGAGAACAATCAACTTTCAAAGTCAATTTTTTCAAGGTCATTAATCACATTCTTGGCAGTTCTTTTTTTTTCAAACTTACTCTACTCAAAGTAACACTCATCAAATTAATCTTACCTGCTCATTGTGTCATCTTCAGAGTCAAAGAAGCTAGTAGTTTCAAGGTCACTGCTGAGCATTGTTGATGACTCATATGAGTGACCATGACCTCTACGGTCTCTGTGTCGAAGGTCAAGTTTGGTGTGACCATTTAATCGAGCTGAAATGAAAATTTTAGATTTTTCTGTCATGGTTTTGACACAATAAGTTACTATAGATATTTGTCTAGGCAAATTAGAACCGTCTTTTATTTTGCTTTTGTTAAACAAATATCAAAGAAACATGACATTTATTTAAATAACTTATGCAAAATCAATACTTGATCTGAAATAAGAAATTCTAGTAAGAAGAGGCAATACAAAATTAAATAACAACATAGCAACTTAATATAATCAAACTATTGTTTTTCTTTTTAAGATTACTGAGCTGGATTTAATATAACAATTGTAAATTTTCTGTATATCATTCATTTTACATTTAATCTGCCATTTCTCTAGCATCAGATGCCAAGCCACAAAGCCAAAGAACAACTGTTGAAATGAAAAATACGTGATCCAAAAATTAACACTGTGACCAACATCAACATGTGCTGTGCTAAATAAAACTGTTAAACATTAAAACCACATTAAAACTGATGGGATCAAGGTAAGCTGATATTTAACAAGCAGCCTATGAAAAAAATTCAGCCATTATTGCCTTTTGCTCAAGAAATTTCACAGGCTCAAATAAAATTTCGAAAGTCTAAACAATAAAATAAAAATTATGGTCTCACAGCTGAAATCTTTCATGTCCACTGGGCCTACAGTCTAGCAAAGTTTGTAAGCTTGACTAGAATTCGGCCAAGCCATAGGTGCTAGGCCTGTGGCTCATCCCACAGATTGGAAAAGAAGGGTCACAGAATTACAGATGCGTTTTGTTTTGTGTTCACATTTATCAAAACACTAGTGCTGCTAAAATCACACAGAAGGAACGATAAAAAGGAAGTAAGCTTATAGAAATATTGCTCTGAAACTCTACAGAAAAAGAAATAGAAAAAGGCCACCAAGAGCTTTTTTTCAATCAAGTTACTTAGGTTAGATGAGGGTGGTGTGCAAATTAACATATAGCCAATTAAATTTGTTTTAAGTCTGTACATAGATGTAGATCAAAGGCCTTGCAAATGGAATAATAATTTCATTACAGTAGAGTTATCCCATGATTACAGCACATCCTGCTGTTCTACCATTTCCAACTCCCCAAGAGGATCATGCTACATTTCAAAGATCAAGCAACTTTTTACTATTCACCTGTGAAACAAACACTGTCTATTCCATCACCATTCATTTTCTGATAAATAACAAGACTGAATTTTTGACATGCATTTTAACAGTCCTTGCACTGAATCCATATTTAAGCAGTAATAATGTCAGATCAGTAATAGTAATCCATTACATCTTTATTTTGGAAATACAGACAAAGAACCTTGGCAATTTCATTCTACACTGTTGTCGTATCCTATCTTGCATCAAACCAAAATGCTACCCAAAACATGACCAGTGCTGCTGACCATATGTTTACTTATCATACTTTTTTTCCTATCTACTTGGCATAAATTCACAAACTAAATATTGGAAAGCAGTATTCCTTGAGTGTATATGTCCATGTTTTCTATATGTTTCATTAGCTCTAAATTTCATTTCTATCTAATGAATAAAGACAGCATAATTTTGATACTCTTGAGCAAGCAACCTATACAGTAACAACCTGGTTTTGTTGTTGTTGTTTTTTTTGTGGGGGGGGGGGGGGGTGTGTGATTTAATGTCAAATTGTTTCAAGATAATGAAGATTATGTCTGATGACAACTTCAGGCCTTTTACAGCCCTCATTCAGAACCTTTATATACCTATACAGACACTGCCTTCATAACCTGTTAGTCAATTCATAAAGTAAGAACTTTAAAACATGCTGGTATCTGATAGCTGAATACAAGTATAAATATTAATGATAAAATTCAAGGTCGTTTCCTTGGTCTCCTCCAATGATTCAAGTATTGGTGCATAAATCTTTATAATATTTCGCCCTTCGTCATCTAAACCCTATTGTCATGTTCCTGTATTCAGCTATTATAGAAGGAATGAAGGGAAAATAAACCATGAACACAAACTTTCGGTTAAGATTTGGTAAAGTTATACTAGAAAATTATTTTAAAAATGATTGTCATTAAATTTGTTGCATCAGAAAAATAATTTCGAAAAAAAGACATTTTTTCATGAATAAAACATGTTGCAATAATCATGTTTTTTGGTACAATTACAAACTGGAAAAAATATCAAACAAAATTATTACACTGAAAATGTTTGGAAATACAGTCAAAACCATAGCCTTTGAAAAAAAGGAAGAACTTCCTTCTTTACAAGACATAATTATTATTAACACTGCAGTCCATAGGACACATAGATGCCCCAACATTCCACTGTATTGTCACAAAAAATCTTGTACAATAACAAGTGCATACTAAGTCTAACTATGCTATTTTTTTTAGCTTTATCAGGGGGCCTAACTACATGTATGCCAATCTTTAACAAATTTGCATCAAAATACCCAGGTGCGTAACTTCACATGCTGGAAACTTTTCTTAGAAAGTTTCATGGCTCTGGCAGGTTATATGTGTGGAGTTACATGCACAAGTCAAAAAATGCTATTTTTTGCTTAATCAAGGGGCATAACTCTGTTGATCTCCAATAAATTTGAATCAAATACCCAGGTAAGTTCACATGCTGTCAATTTTCTTAGAAAGTTTATATGGCTTTAGCAGTTATATGTTTTACATGTAGTTATACATGACACAAGTCTAAAAATGCTATTTTTGCTTAATACGGGGGCAAAACACTTTGAACAGATCCCCAAAAATTTGCATCAAAATACCCAGGTGTCTAAGTTTACATGTTGACAATTATTCTTTGAAAGTTTCATGGCTCTATCAGTTATACATTTGGAGTTACATGCAACACCAACCGGTCTATATACGACAGTTTGACAACCGGGCGGACAGACAAGGGCAAATCTACATGTCCCAACCTCCCCATGTGGTGGGGGCACAAAAAGATAAATTATCATGATAGTTCACACCGTGGCATGGATACAAGTTTGACTGTATTTTGAGTGAAAGGATATAAAGGATTTTGGGATTTATGAACAACTTCAAATGAAAACAAGAAAATCCTGCCACCATTAACTTACAGAGGCAAAGCCAGATGGTATAACAAACCAAAGCACCTTGCTTCTTGTTTTAAACAGGGTTCCTTGAAGCTAGAGATATACTACAGTATCAGATGTAAGCGTTATCCTTTGTTAGCACAAAATATGTTATTAAATAACAGTTAATCTCCGGAAATTCATTGACATAATTATACTTAACTGTGGATTCTAAAAATAACCTGGCCAAGATTAACAGTAAAATAATGCACTAAATGATTGAAATTAAGTCCTTATTTTCAAAATCTCTGGTGCAGTTGCTGGTGATTGATGTATACATTATATATCTGAGCTATTCCGGGAACCCTGTTTTAAAGGTTTGGGATGTATTATCTTACCAATACTAGAGTTATCTCTACAACAACTGTGGTTACACAGTTTGTGTGACGAGTGACGAGAGCTTCTATGTCGAGCATCTATCATACAATATATAGCATTCATTACTGGTTACATACAAGCTAACTGAGATCAGAACAATATTTGTAAGACAGGTGTTGTGAAAATTTCAAGAACAAGGCTGCAAGAGCTATAATTTTCTTAATGGTTAACATTTTTTTCTTCTTCTTCAAAATCATTTTCAACTTTGATGAAAAAAAAACAACAACAAAAAGAGCACCTCTGGGATGAGCATTATATGCCCGAAGGGTGTTTTTTCTAAGTATGATGCATTTGTGATATAAGGGAGGAAACCATAGGCTTTAAAATTAAATGATTTGCTTTAAATTTTGAATTGTTTGTCCTTGCCTACTGACCTCAAAACCAATAGGGGTCATTAACTCAATGTGGGCAACCATTATATGAATTGAAGTCTCTATGAAAAATGGTTGTCGAGTAACAGAGTGTAAATAATTCTAAACATTTAGGTCACTGTGACCTTGACCTTTGACACACTGACCCAAATATGTATAGGTGTCATCCACTGAATGTGTGCAATCATGATTTAAAGTTTGAAGTCTCTATAACAAATGATTGTCAAGACACATGGCGGAAATTGTTCTAAATGTTAAGGTCACTGTGACCTTGACCTTTGACGTACTGACTCCAAAATCAATAGGGGGTATTTACTTGATGTGTGCAACCATTATATGAATTTTGAATTCTCTATTGCAAATGATTGTTGAGTTACAGAGCGTAAATTATTCTAAACATTTAGGTCACTGTGACCTTGACCTTTGACATACTGATCTAAAAATGTGTAGGGTCATCCATTCAATGTGTGCAATAAAGATATATAGTTTGAAGTCTCTATAACAAATGATTGTCAAGTTACAAGGTGGAAATGGTTTTCAATGTTAAGGTCTATGTGACCTTGACCTTTGAGCTACTGACCCCAAAACCAATAGGGGTCATCCACTCAATGTGGGCAATAATCACATGAAGGTAAAAGACTGTAGGCCAAAAAGTACTCCAAGTTATCCTTCGGAACCATATTGCTGATGGTCGAACAGACGGACGCCCTGGACCATAACATAATATGCCCCCTTTGGGCATATAAAAACAGAAAAGAAAAGGAAAACACTGGTTAATAAATACACCTGTCTTATTTGTAGCCCTCAAAGTAAATAATGGATATTTTATGCAAAGGAGTCTTAATTTAATTTACTAGAGTTTCTGAGCTGACTGGACATGCTGTAAGGGCAAATGTTCTGCTTAGTAAAAATATATGCCTCATGTCTATGCAGGCTTTTCCTGTATCTGTAAATTATACTGAATAAATCACTGCTGATGGTCATTTAATATTAGGACTACTACTGAATCACATTAACAAATCTATCAGTAACTTATACAACTATTTATGCTTTCTGAATGAACGTAAAATAAAATTTGATACAGCAGCAGAACTTTTGTCTTTCAGTAAATCAGTGAAGCAGAAACTTGCCTACAAAATAAATTTCAAGGAATGAGTGTTCTTTTTTGCACACTGCAACATCCTTCAACTTAATTTGAGAGCTATACACTTGTACAATAACAATAATAAACTCAAAACTGAAGGCAGCATTCTTCATTATTTTCTCACTGACACTTTGAATCTATGTTTCAAATCAAAATGTGTTTCAAATCTAATGAGGCACAACACGCAAACCCTCGTAGCCATAACAGCAATAAGAAAAGAGAAATAGAAGGATAAGACAGGTGTCAACTCAATGAAAATTTTTACAGCATTCGAGTAATTATGAAAAATAATCCCTATTTTTTTTTTCTTTTTTAGCATTAATCCTACACAGCTAAACTTACAACCACATATATGTGAGCAATACTGAAGTAAAGGAGATTTTTTTCTGCTATGGAAAAGAAGAAAATCTGAACTGTAAGAATTTAGTCTGGTTTACTCAGGATACAAGAAAACTACCTCTATTTTATATCCTTCCAGTCTCTGTTAAAACTTATAGGACAGGCAGCATTTCACTATACTAAATAAAAAGCACATTCCATTTACACACTTTCATTTCTCTAACTAGCAAAAGATCTCTCTCATATAAAGCACCTCCATAGATAATTTCCTGACATTTACTTTTATCTTTCTGACAGGACAACCCCATTCTAACTTCTGTTACAGAAGGAACAATGACCTAAACCTGTAATTTCCACCCTACTGAATTTTCAATTAGAATCAGTCTCTCATCTGAAACTTTTTTAGCCCATTCCTGCCCCACTCAAAGTCCTTGCTGCTGTCTTTAAGTTTTATGTTGCACAATGACAGTTTAAATAATATCCAATAACACTTTATAATACATATATTAATCATTCAACAAAAACAAACTTTTATGTAGATCGCATGTGCTTGAGTATCCTCATATAATAAATCCAAATTTTATCAACCTGATAACCGACTCTAAGGAGACACAGCTTAACTGTTTGACAAATAGATGCTTAGGTCAATCTACGACCACACAACAATCATACAACAACTATAGCAATACAATACATGTGCTGGCATTCTGTTAGACATGTTAAATATTGCACTTACCTCTTCTTGAGCTAATGACAGAATCTGTTTCAGTACATGTGTCGCAGTGATCATCCCTACTTCCTACTGATGGGTTTGCACTGCAAGAAACAAAATTTAGATCTTCAATTCTTCTATAGTAACATAAACTAGAACTGTGTCCATAGGACACGGATGCCCCCACTATGCATAAGTGCTCATAAACAAGAGCATGTATATCCTGTATGTAAGATTTTTTCTGTACATATACCTAAAATGATCTACAGGTAACCTTATGTACATGTTAAATTAAATTACAAATGCAAAATTTATATGTTCAATTATTTATATGGCATATAGTGAAAAAATCAACAAAGGGCCATAATTCTGTTAAATATGGTCACAGCAAAAATTCCTTCCTTTACTACCATCTACACATTAAAGCTGTTCATCCCTGTAAGTTTAAGCAAAATCTGCCATCCGGTTTAAGAGGAGTTGCGTTCACAAAATTTCAATACGGTATATAGTGAAAAAATCAACAAAGGGCCATAATTCTGTTAAATTTGGTCGCAGCAAAAATTCCTTCCTTTACTTCCATCTACACATTAAGGTTGTTCATCCCTGGAAGTTTAATCAAAATCTGCCACCCGGTTTAAGAGGAGTTGCGTTCACGAAATTTCTATATGGCATATAGTGAAAAAATCAACAAAGGGCCATAATTCTGTTAAATTTGGTCGCAGCAAAAATTCCTTTCTTTACTACCATCTACACATTAAGGTTGTTCATCCCTGGAAGTTTAAACAAAATCTGCCATCCGGTTTAAGAGGAGTTGCGTTCACAAAATTTCTAGTGAAAAAATCAACAAAGGGCCATAATTCTGTTAAATTTGGTCGCAGCAAAAATTCCTTCCTTAACTACCATCTACACATTAAGGTTGTTCATCCCTGGAAGTTTAAGCAAAATCTGCCATCCGGTTTAAGAGGAGTTGCGTTCACAAGATTTCGGGACATACAAAGACGTACGGACGGCCGGACAAGTGCAACGCTATATGCACCCCACTTTGTGGGGGCATAAAAATATATTTATATTTGCAAGATACATAGACAGTGTGTTCAACTGTGTTAACTATGGTGAATTATTTTCCTTTTAAACAGGTCATGTACTAACTGCAAAATTTACTTTTTAAAGTATTATTAAAATAACTTGTCATCCAAAAGATAACAAGATAATGTTTGTACTTCTCATCTACATCAGACCAAAATATTATATTGAAAACTTTGTGATAGAATTATTTGATACAATCAGTAACAGGAACTGAACCTTACTGGACTGTGGGTCTCTCTAGCTATTTGAGTTTATAAACAGTCAGTACCCGTTGCCCATATGACCGACCCCTCCCCCCCTCTAACCTGCAGAGATTAGTTGTTTTATGTTGTGGGGGACTGTGGGTGGATGGCTATCTCTTATATCAGTCACAGTTTAGTTTTGCTAACAACATACATTTTTACATGAACTTTACTCTTACAACTTAATAACATGATGAATTTTTGCTAGTACTTGTGGTATTAAAACGAGATTTATTTCTATTACACAATAAAGTTCAGCAAAAGGTGTTGATTTGCATTTACATTAATTAGCAAAACTAAACCTATTTATCCTATACTAATTGGGAAACAATCCTGATTGATGACTGCTTCCTAGATTCAAACCAGTACTTGCACAGAATGAATGTATGGAAAGTGTAAAGTCTCTGGAGAATCTCACATGTGATGGGATTTAAACCAGCAACCTCCAGAAGTCTGTTTCCTTAACCACTAGTCCACTAAGTAACTACTCTGATAAAAGTAGCAAGAACACTGGCAAAAAAATTTCCAAAATAATTTGAAAATGATTATGTATTTTAACAACTGATAGCAAATCACTTTTTACAGCAGGAAAGTAGACATTTGTTTTTTAATATTTTTCTGAATACCAACATTGTGTGTCATAAATACAGGTGTATCAATGTATAATGTATCAATGAAATGCTAAATGCATCCATTCCTTTCTATTCAAAGATGAACTTACTGGAAAGATGGTGGTCTACTGTCACCTATACCACCAACTCTCTCTGTTGGCATGTGAAGGTCACCTGCCTGGGAATCTGTGCACTGGGACTGAGTGTCTGAGGCATTGCTGCTCTCTGCTGCCACGAGCTGCAAAATATTAACATAACATGCATGCAATATAGTTCTACACATCTGGAAATAATACCAATTCATCTACATTCAGATTTAAGCATGTTAGTAGCTATGTACCTTCCCAATGATTTACAGAACAGGTTAAAAATAATCGTAATACTACTTTTACTCTCCCTAGTAATAACTTCAGCTTCAAGTTTTGCATTCTGAACTGAGATTTATTTTCAAAACAACTGTTTCAATAACATATTCTATATTACTACTAGCTTAGATATTATATGAAACACAATACTATAAACTTACCCAAGAAACAACTCTGCCATTAAAACAAGGCAATCTCTGCTCTTCATCTATAATTTCTTCCTTGACCACCCTAAAAATAAAGACAGAAACATAATAAATCCTCATGTACCATTCTGAAAAATCTATCACAGAAATCTACACCAGTAAGAATGCATTAAAATGCACACTATCCATCTGTAATAAAATTAAAAACATGTTGAAAAAAATCTGCTGAACACCAACCAACACTGAACCATTAAAAATTAAAAGTTTACAACTTTCATAAAATATTTTGTAGTGCAGGTACAAAAACATATCCAAGTTGATTTTTCAGGAAACATCACATTTTTTTTATAATCAAAGTTTGTTATTGACACTTCCAAACTTTTACAACAATAATGCACTCTACTATTTCAAACTATTAATATATATATATATCATTTTGTTCAGGTATCATATTTATACAATAAACGGGTAACCCAATGTCTGGATTATTTTATCAACGTGCAATCATACTGACCAATGTTGCATATACTTTTAAAAGAGTTTATAATCCCTCTGTATTAGTCTCAATTATTTGGGTAATTATTTTGACAGCATAGACAGATATGTTCACAGAATTGACATAGCACAGTTGTCTGCCTTTTCATGTGATATTCAGTAGGTAAGCAAGATATTCAAGTATAATTATTTAAAGTTATTTCTGTCAATCTTTACACAAATAATTTTGCAATACAGTACATAATGTTGGAAACCTAGAACGTGGGTAATTCCTGAAGTTTATTCTTATGATCAGTGCAGTCAGCGGTAAAAAGTTCTTATTTATTCTTTGATTTTACAACTAACATAGTATGCCTTTCCAGTTGACAGACATTTCATCCCCAAAGATAGTTCCTTGGTGAGGAAATTCTTGGGTGAATAGTCTGGAATTGAACTGTCCTGAGGTGACTCATCTAGTCTTTGCAGGACATCAGGGAAATTATCAATGCAATGCAATATCTAAGCATACAGGAAACATATCTTACGTAATTTAACTAAAATTAATATCTAAAGAAAGCTACAGTCAGCCTTACCCGAAGTCATCATCCATAGACTTGAAGAAAAATTTGTAGTTCGGGCGATTGAGAGCATTTTTGAAGTCTCCCAAAGTAACACGATCTGCTGGGATGTTTAATTTTATTAAATATGGAGTGTCTTCGTCATCAATATGATAAATTATTTTCGTCTCTTTAATTTCCTCCATTACGGAGGTAAAACTTTAGCAAAATTCCAAACTTTCAGCTTGTTTTGTTGAAAATGGCGACTGAATTTCCTTTTCAATTTACAATTAAGGATAACTGGCAGGATCAACAATTTTCAGTTCCGATAGAATATAAGAAACAAATGTGACCAATAAAAATAACAAAAACATGTACAGTTAATACAAATATGTTTGAAATCGTTAAAAAACTACTACAGTTGCATTAATCTAAACATATAGTCCTTCATTTTTGTTTTCGGAAATCACAATGGTTCCTTTCGGTTAATAATTAAGACAACTTGCAGGTGCCCTTTTTAGTAAATAAGTGAGTTTTGCATAAGACTGCAGAATTGTCTGCTAGGTCCTACAACCGAATCGCTTTTAAAATATCATGATGTGTCTCTCTGGGTACAGAAAACGTTTCTTTTTGGCTTTAAAAGGTCGAAGGCAAATGTTCAATATTTGTTATGGGGAGGTGCAAAGAACGGCCGAAATTATTTTCTGCGATACTATATAAATCTATTTGATTTTTTTTGTCTTTCTTACTTTTCTCATTTTCAGCAGCATTGTTAAAAATAAATTTTAATCTAATCGCACCCATCGAAAATTTTCAAAGCATTAGACAAAATTTTAAGATTTGTTTACATTGTTTTCTACAAATAGAAAAGCCAGTTCTATTTTCTGCAGAACAAAAGGAGTTTACTTCCTGTAGCAAATTGAGAAATTCCCGAATAAATAAAGGTAAAAGAGAAGTGGTATTTTTTTCAGATCATTTGAAAAATATCAAATATACGTGATATAAGAAAACTGTAAATTAATGCTAGTAAGATTATTGTAGATTGTTACTGTTTTGTGCTAGAACGCTACCATTTTCAACCGTATCATTTCTTATTGTAACTTGGTGAGCAATATCAAAGTAAAATATCTAGTACTTAAAAGCATTTTTCTTTGCTTTTAAAACATACAGTTAGTTCAGAATGATAAGAGGACCTTAAATGTGTTACTGGCGTCAAATAGTCTGGATTCAGTCCCTGATATCTGATAGGTTTCAAATAATAGGAAAATTTTAGGCTATTATGTTAACTGCATTGGCATTGAAAGGGGTTCGACATTGATGGAAGATAGATTGATTTGTTTAGACAGATTATATTCTCTTAAATATTTTTGTCCAAACCAGATGTTTGCACTACATTTGTGATATGTGAAATATTGTAGACTTTATAAACAAATCTTCATTTAATTAACATGGAAGGATAAAGAGAAGTGTTATCTGTAAAGCATGAATAAGTCAAGTTTAGGTGTGAATAATTATAAGATTTCTTGGGGATTTAAATGTTGTTGCGAATTATAAACTTTTCATTGGATATGGATGGAAGCCCTCCCATCCAATAGTGACAAAAGCCCTCCCATCAGATTTACAGGAAGGACAAATGACAGACGTCCTCGATGTCTTGACATCGCAAAATATCTTGGCGATATCTGACGACCAGCGCAAAATTAATTAACTTACCTGGATTAGCTGAGCATTTAATGAAAGGGCCATAATGAAACTGTATATTTTACATCTACCAATTATGTGACTTTGGTAAATAACAACCAAATTTCAAATACATTTGCCGTGTATGTTTATTGTATTTTCGTTATTGAAATTTAGTAAATGCTTATTATTATATAGCAAAATCGATCAATATTTTATGCCAAGCGCCTAGACGATACAGATGTCGCAGCAGGGTTTTATGTTTTCTCTAAATAAGAAAGCAGTTTTAACACGTCTCAATCGGAAACCAGTCAAGTTATTTTCTGAAAATATGCTCAGCTGTTTCGGGAAGCAACCACTTTTAATTGTCATTCTTTGTGTTAACAAATAAGAGCGTTCGCAAACAAATGCATCAGAATGACAGTTTTATACATTTATTTGATATTTTTAAAGCGTAAAATTTGCCGAAATGTATGTTATCAGGAACGATATGAGCCTCAATATCAATAATTTCCTGTGAAAAAGTTCGTGGAACCATTTAGCGGATGTCCACCGCGATATTTGGTGACCATGTCTGCTACGGGGATCCGCAAAATGCGGTAGATTAGGTCGCTTTTTACAGAATGGGTAGTCCACGATGACCTAGTCGAAAACTAGAGTTCATCCTGGCGTGTACTGTATTACTGCCAAAAGTCAATACTGAATATACTAGGCACGCGAGTGTCAGGAACATTAAAATTGTCAAGGAAATAAACAAAGTAAACAAGATTTTACAAAAGATCTTACTTAAACATGTATTGTGAACATTTAACATCCATAAAACTTGTTCAATCCACAGATAAAAGCTGGTACAGTTGGGGTAGCCTTAATCTCAGTTGGTAATTTCTTCAGAAATCGTATAGTCTTTGGGAAGAATGAATTCATGTGATGTGGTGTTATTTACTGCAGATTGAGGAATTTGTTGTTTCTTGTGTCAGTAAGGTGATTGTGATCGACATTGACCTGTATATTTTTTATTTTATATAGCATGACCTGGCTGGCTTGGTTTTTGGATTGAATGCTACATCTCTTTTTTAACCCTCCCTTGTATTATTTTACACCCACTATGAAAACTAGATGTTAATTCATGCAATTCAATTCATGAAGGATTCCTTTTAATATAAAGTTTCCTCCAGCAACACTGTTACAGCATTCCCCACCCGACTGCAGACTCTGAAATAAAAATCAAATGTAGAAATTTTTCTTGGCAGTATACACATGCCACATATGTTTTTTTTAATAAGATATTTTTGGATTTGGGGCTCTTGTCCTACATTCATGATAACTCAGCAAGATTTCAGAAAATCCTCATATTCACCATCAGTTCCAGCTGTCCAGTTTTTCATCTATAAATCCTAATACTCTTATCTAGAAAAAGGCCTTGTCCTACCTTTACTAGACCATAAATTTTCAATAGCACAGTTCATGTCTTATCTTGGTCTTTCACACCTCTCAGCAGTGGACCTAATTAGTGAACAAAAGTGATACCAGTGACATCAGGCAATTATCAGATTATGTAAATTGTCTATGATACATTTGCCTGCTTGTTTACATAATTTTGTGTGTATATCACAGATTTGGTGTGATCACTAATAAGATAATAGTGCATAATATGAAGATACATGTCAAAGATTCTTTTGATGCTTGTTCTGGTTAATAATTTTGCATCCTGTATAGTTGACATAGTTTCATCCAGTTCCCAAGAAATGTTGACAAATGTAGTTCAGGAGCATTTTTTACCATCATTTGGTTGGAGGTACATGTAATATTATAGCATTTCATTTATTGATCTTACCTGTAGAATATTATTACTGAAGGATATTTTTATGCCCCCCTTTGAAAAAGGGAGGGCATATTGCTTTGCTGCTGTCGGTCTGTCTGTATGTCCACCAACAGTTTCCGTTTATTTTCTTCGCAGAGATTGCACATACCAAAATGAAATTTAGTGTACAGATTTATCATAAGAATATCTAGGTCAAGTTCTGCTTTGGGTAGGATTGAGCAATTTTTGACAGAGTTATGCCCCTTGGACTTAGAAAAATTCCAATTATTTTCAGTTTCCGTATATTTTCTTCGCAGAGATTGCACATACTGAAATGAAATTTAGTATACAGATTTATCCTAAGAATATCTAGGTCAGGTTTTAGCTTAGACACATCATACTTGATAGGTTGATAATTTCAGATAGTACCTGTAGATAACCCCTATTGAATTTAAGTTCAAAAGGTAAATTTCATTTCCATGTACGCTGCCCATAATGTATACTGCCGGGTGGGGGGGAGGAGCATAAATGTTTCACAAACATCTTTTGTTTATCTGACTTCCCTAATCTGCAACAAACACTTGCCATTTTTCAATTGTCACATTTATTAGTTCAGATTTCCTGATAAATGATCAGGATATTTTGACTTGTTTAAATTGCATTACAATATACGGTATATCTGCTGTTCTACTATTGCAATAAGTAAATTAATAAAGTAAATTTTGTCATATTCCTCATGTACATTGCTTGATGTATTGCATTAAACACAACTTTTGTTTTTTTTATTGCTGTATTTCCCTTCTTTCATCAAAAAGAGGATGCATCCGACAAGTCAACAAAAATTAACTGGAGCTGAAGCCAAAAATCCAGCTGAACATCCAGTTTTAGCACGCTGAAGATATGATATGTATGATTAATACATTTGCTTTAGGCACAAAGCATAATTATTTTGAAAAATGACTAAGTGCAGAGAGGTCTGAACTGTTTTAGTCAAATCTGGGACATTTGCCCCCCCCCCCCCCCCCCCCCCCCAACCACTCCTCTTGGACATCATTTGACCCCCAGAATATATATTGTACATGAAACACTGGATGCTGTTTAATAAACAATTTCAATGTTTAAGCTTTTGTAATGCTAGATAATGTCTCATTTTTATATTTTTTAATTGTTTTCGTCATTGTAATACAGTAACTGAACTTAGGAGAAACCTGATATTAATATACTTTAAGTTGAAAGGAATTACTGCAAATTAACACTCTCTGAATGCAAAATGAATAAGCAGATGATATTTGTGAAATTTCTTTATGAATAATTGTGTTAACTTAGAATGGGTTTCCTTTTTATGCCCCCGGAAGGGAACATATTTTTTTGTCTATTTGTCTGTCTTTTTATTTGTCTGTTTGTTTGTCACAAAACTTTAACCTTGACCATCACGTGGAAGTTCTTCCACCTACAGCCTCCATACTGCACCTTGATGAGCTCTCCTGCCAGGCCCACTTAGAAGTCATGGGGTCAAAGGTCAGTGCCCCCCCCCCCCCCAAGTAACTTTTCAATGTTCAAAGTGATATTTCACCTGGGGGGCAAATGTCCAATGATTGATACATTTAAAGACTTGGTGGGGGGGGTGCAAATGTCAGAATTCCATTTTAGTCTATACCAGAAGGAACCTGTAGCTATCCATCCTTCATCAACATAACTCTGTCATACAAAGGGGACCATTTTATCACATCTACCTCAATAATAGTACAATAAAATAGAATATAAAATGAACCTGTAACTTAGAAATGTCTGATCACTTTTACACCCAAAAAACATACTAATTATCTTTCAGTATTGTGATATCTTTTTTCGATTAACTGCCTTTAAAACAATTATGTTGTGTTTCGGAGAAAATAAATCTGAGTAGATAGTGCATGTGTTACAACTGATATCATAATAAAAGCAAATCTTTTTTTGTGTTTTTTTCTGCCTTATTAATTAACTAAAAGGAAATATGTTATTGAAAAGATAGGTTGAATAGGTTGTCCAAAAACTGTTGTGAATCTGTTAAAGATTGGCAAGACCTTACATTTCAGTAAAGGGAACATGGTAAAACAGAAAATAGACTGATATTTTTAGTAAAATACTCATAAAATGAAATTCTGTACATGCGATTATCATTATAAAATTCAAACAACCCTGTTTCTTCTGATCCTGGTGGTGACAATCTTTCAGTCAGTCATTTGTTATACTATAATGTTTTAGTGTATATAATTGTTTGGAATGGTTTACTACCTTTGAAATAAATTACATTAATGCTATGTTTTGAACTTGGTTTCAGTTTTCAAACTTGGTTTCAATCTCAGTCGTCTGAAATAATATATGAATATTTTATTAGAATAGTTACGTCACTGAGAATTTTTTTTAAACAGAAATTTAATAATTTTGAGACTTATTAGATTATATTTTCTGGGGTCATTTAATGTTGTAATAGTGCAGTGTATAACAATGATAATAACTTGATCTAAGGGGATTTTGGGAGCTTTGCCCCGGAACCCCATTCTGGGGAGTAAGTCTGGACCCACCAGCTGTGCACAGGTTGCTTTACACGATTTTTTGAGATTTCCAACTTTCTACAACATGTACAAAGTATCATTTGTAGTCTGTCTAATTTTCAGTTATATGGAGTTATTTCACCAAATAATTTGGAAAATATTTAAGATATTGGATGTGTCTGGGTATTTTGTGCAGCCACTTATATCTTCATGTATATATTGTATCAGTGTAAATGCCTGGAGTTAGAATTATCTAAATGACTTGATTATTGAATTGCTATTAATTTTCCAGCTCTGTGTACTTAGTCATGGTTAGATTATTAATTAACCCTTAACCTGCTGGAACTGAAAGTTATTAGCCTTTGCCACCACATCTGTGCAGTCTGACCGGGCTCTATACTGTTGGTAGCTCCATTTTTGTATTTTGATAATGAAATCCCTTAAACTTTGAATGGACTGTTCCAAATTCAAAGCTGGGCAAATCCATTTCAAAATTTCAGCATGTTCAGGGTTAATACAGTAAGGCAGATCTCAGGATCATTATTTGTATTCTGTAAGTGTCATTGGTATGAAAAAGTGAAACTACCTGTAATATTTAAATGTGAAATCATATAAAAATTAGAATTTGTCCAGATGGAGGAGGCTGTTGTGTGAAGTAAAAGTTAAAACCATAGAGAAAACAATAGACTTTTGAAGCAAGTAAACTGTTAGTTTATTTAGCCACAGTAAAGTTTATGAAGAATTGTATCCATCCATATACCCATTCATTATCCATGTACCCATCCATTATCCATGTACCCTTCCATCTATCCATGATCGGCATCCATCCAGTATTAGTAGATACATGTAAGCAATGCTTCAAACAAATACTGGATTACAAGTTCGCTGGAGGAACTGTCATAGGGTCAAAAGATCAGCAAGAATCTCACAGAGATTTGCATTCTGAAAAGGGCTCTGTTAAGTAAAGTTTGATTGAAGGCCCTTAATTGTCAAGAAATGTCATGAATTTTGCACTGAAAATGATTCTTCTTTTCACCAAAAGTTTGATGGAATTTTTATTTGTGTAAAATACAATTGTTCAGTGTCTTAATTTTGGAAACATCCATGACTTCAGAGAAAGATGCAGATGTATTTGTATTATCAGCTAAGTTCATAATGACAGTAGGATCATGTATGTTGTGAATCTAAACAATTGTTTTACATCAGATTTCCTACCTTTGAGCACTCTATTGGAATCACACTACTTAAGTCCAGTCAGGGATCTAGATTATCTGTATACGTACATACCTGTTCACATATAGAAATTGTTGACACAAAGTATTATGTATACTTTTTTTGAATACTCAGTTACTTCCAACATATTTAAGTTAATAAGCAATGCCTTCAGATGATGGCTTCCATAAATGGTCATGGTTGGTAGTGTGAAGCAAACCCTATTGCCTTCTAACAGAGAGCAAATGAACTACTTTTACACTAAACCATGAAAGCAGTCTTCACTCTGAAGAAAGATTTTGCTAATTATTGTAACTTTTTTAAAATTTTCTGTGAATTCTTGCTTTTATATATAAAATTTCATTCATTTTGCTTCAGTTTATTTTCAGGTTTGATGTAAGCTTTTGCTATGAATTGTTATGACAGATTATAAGATAGTAGGAAAATGAGTAGACCTTAATTGTATATAAATGTATCTTGCCATTTCCAGGACAGTTGGCTTTTCAGGCCTAGGGTAGTAATGAATACTTTTAAGATTGCTGACAAATTATGACTCCCTTCTAGGCAATGAAAGTTAGACATGCAGAGTTTAATAGGCAATTAAAAAGTCAAGCGATGCACTAAGAATTTGAACCTCACTCATATACTTGTACTAAATTTATGTCCAGATGGAAACAGGAATATTGAATTTTGGCAGGGAGATGCAGAATGTTCATTCATTTCCTGATGATTGATTTATTCTCACTCAGACGTTATATTTAACAAAAGAGGTGGGCAATTTCGGCTTTTCCACAAAAGTGCAGTGCACAGTCTGGTTCTGAAATTTTTACAACGCCTCAGGATAAGGATGATTCAATCATGCAATAAATGTGGGAGGCATATTGCTTTGTACTTATCAATAACCATGTACATACCAAATTCTTGTGTGAGAAATTTAGTATTCATGGGCCTATTTTCTTCAAACTTGTACATGTTATATCAAGTCAGCGTTGGTGGAGGATCATACATAGTGATTTTTCTGGATACTGAAAAGGGGCAAGCGGGAGGCAGAAAAGGGACAGGGTGCTGTAGAAGCACTACTTTCAGACCAAGACCGATAAGGATTTTCTGATTGCACGGTCTATTTTGTAGTATAATTTACTGTTATGAGAGTTCTTTATCTGTTGTCAGTTACCCATTGTCACGGTGCATAACCATATCGGCAGTCTTTCTGCGAAATCTGACTTTTTGGTGGTCTCTCTGCGTCGGTACCAGTTATTCTCTGCTGTAAACACAGTTTGTGATGGAAGACAGTTAGAAACATTGGACAGAAATCAGTTCAAACAGCTGAGATGCTTAAAATTTATAAGTGCACGGAACATTACAATATCTTTGCTATGTATACGCGTGTCTACTTTTCAATTATCAGTCACTGCGCTCTGAAACTCGGACAAATTGTTCAATGGTGTACTGACATGAACAGAACTTTCCAATATAGAAATAAAGAAGAAATTCTTTAAAACTTTTTGTTTAAAACCATTGAGCATTTGCCCAGTGGACCTCTACCAGAATTGTTCCAACTTTGCTGGCGGGGTCCTGTTTGGCTCTGTTCTCAGGGTCAGATGTTTTAGATAGACTTATGTAGACAAACTCTACAAAGAAATTGTCTGAAACCTTCAGACCATGACTTCTGAAATTTGGTATATATTGATGTCTTGTGAACCTCTACCAAAATTGTCATTTTGGATCACTTTTGCCCAAACAGGGGATCACATGTTAAACCTAATTATGGAAAACTTCTAAAGTCTTTTTCCTAAGTAGCCTGTAGCTTTGATATTAGCATGCAGCTTTGTCTGTTTTTCTCTTTTATTTTGATAATAAATCATTACATCACACTTGTTGTTTCTAGCAGTTATACTCAGGTGAGCGAGTAAGGGGTAGTCACTGCCTTCCTGTTATTTCTTTATTTGACTTTATTATCTTAAAATTTTAAAAAGTAAATACGGTTCCTATAGTTACGCAAAAATGTTAGAGTTTCCTTATGTTTCATGAAATCGAAATACTCTTCCTTAATTACATGTAGTATAAAAATTATACAACCTTTGAATGTCGGGGGTCATAAATATAAGGCTATTATATTACATATAATATTATTATGACTTCTGATTTTTTTGTTCTTTAAGAAAAATAAAACGAAGGGGTGAATTCGTAACAGGTATAAGTGATAGAAAATAGAGAAGCAAAATTAACTTCTCTAAGCCAGTAGCCAGCTGGGCTCGATACTCAAAAAGCCAATCTTCAAACTCATGAGCCCAACTTTAAAGCTGAACACCAGTAGTGTATCATGCATGACAGACTGCAGATTAGTGTGACCCATCAGTCCCCTATTTTCTTTCTCAAGGACTTTCAGATGGCACTGTGATCTACGTTCATGTTTTTTAAAAGAACCAGGGATGGTTTTGAACCAGGTGATAATCAGTATTCTACCAAAAACTTATAGCAAAAAAACGTGATTGACTTAGTGTTTAAAAGAATTATTGTCATGCTGGCAGAGGTCAAAGTGATGTGATCGAAAATGCTTGGTGTTTTTAGGATGGATTTAATGAATTTAAGAAGAGGCATGTATCACTTATATTGCTAGGCTTTTTGGTCATCGAGCTCAGTGAGATTTGCTGATTAATGTGATATTTGGTTAATGAGGGTTCGAGGTAGGACTGAACCAAGTCTGATTTAGTTATGAAGGCACTTATCGGTAGTCCATTTTAGTGCTTATCCCTGATTTAGCAGTGGGGAGTATACAGTTTGATCAATAAGATGTTCATGTTGAAATGAAGTAGAATGTCTTTTATTCTGATTTTGAGGAGGAATGATGTGACATTTTGTCTGTTAAATGTAGACAGTTGAAAAGGAGAAAATTGATTTAAAGTCTTGTCTGTCAAGAAAGAGTTTGTTTAGGTACTGATTAGTTTATCATTGTGTCTGAATATTGACTATTATCAGTAACTTCTCTGTCAAAATACACCAAGGGTCAATATGAGAATACAGAAAAAAAACTCATTCAGAAGTTTGGATCTTGACCAGTTCTTATTGAATTACTAACTAGTCCCCAGAGATCAATTTTTATACCAGTTGATCCCCAGACATTGCCAGGAAATAGTGTTTTATTGAACTAATACTATGGCTAGACAGAAAAACTAAGGAAGTGTATTTACTGGGCAGAGGCAAATAGCTTGGTCAGTTTTTCTGGTTTTTGGTTCAGAAAGATCAATTTACATGAAGTGGGGCAAAAAAAGAAAAAATAAATAAAAGGAAAATAGGGAAGTATATCTACAAAATAGGGATGTATGCCAAATTCGGAATATTTGCCTAGGGGAAATAACTGGCAGAGTCAGGTGTTCTTGATTTTGTGTATAGGGATTTGTTCATATCTGGATTTAATATTATGATATTTGAAGATATTAAATGGATTAATATTATGTTATTTGAAGATATTAAATTACTTTAACCTGCTAGAGGGATTTTACCCTTTCCTCTGTTTTATGATGTCATATGTGAGAATATTTTTATTGGTATAGAATTATATTGCTAAGACATTGTTACAGTACATGTATTGAAGTAAAAGAATAAAACCTTCATCATAGGAGTAAATATAAGAGATTTTTCAAAGAAAGATGTAACTATACCTGGAAATTGTGTGACAGGTGAAATTAAGGATTACCTTAAATAATTATGATAGTTACAAAGTAGAAGAGGCTTAGAGGCTAAATACAGGGCTGTTAAGATCAGGGTTACAGGCTAAATACAGGGCTGTTAAGGTCAGGGTTACAGGCTAAATACAGGGCTGTTAAGGTCAGGGTTACTCAATCAAATCACAGTTACTTATGGTAAAAAGTGTGCATATAACTACATTTGAAAAATTCTTAAAATGTAACATTTTGTGAAAGGGTAGCACTAAGTTTTGCTCTTAATTTAAAGAGGCTGTACTCCAGATTTGACATAAAAAATTTTTTTTGATAAATGATATATTTAGATGCCGTGAGATTATAACAACATAATATTTTACTTCAAAACTGATTATAAAAGTCAAAATAGAATAAAAAAAATATTTTCGCTCCAGCCTGATTTGAACTCTGGACCCTCATGTTAACAAAATATTTCCAACGCTTTTACTGTCACCACCATCGCCGCATGTGATATTACAGATATTTACTTTAAATCTTATACGATATAGTTACACCGTCGCGTTACAGAAAAGCACTTTGAAAGGGAAAAAAATCAATTTATAATGTTATTATTTGACTTATTTTTTGTCAGTAAGTTATTTTTTAAGCATTAGTCATAAATATTACAAGAAATTTATAATACAAGCAAACTTTCTTTTTTTTGTCATCTGGAGCACAGCCCCTTTAATTCCTATTCTGCAAAATCTCTATGATGGACTTGTCCATCATTCATTAGACAGATTGCTTTATTATTCATAGGGGTATTAACTGAAAACTTTCTGACTTGGTTCAGTGAATAGTGCAGACCATAATCAGACTGCAGATAGGTTACACTGAATGATCATGGTCTACACTGGTCAAGAAAGCAAAAATTCCCATAGGCAGGGTTAAGCTAGTGACCAACTAGCAAGGCCCTAATACTTCTTGAAAGAGAAATCAGGAGAAGTTTGATCTGATTTTGTTTGAGATATTTTGCTGACAGAGGGAAATTTGCAGACTGGAATCATTTAATGTTCCAATCAATCAACAGCTAGATTTATGTATATTGCATTTTCGTGAGAAATTGTGATTGACTGAATTGGCTAGTTTATTGAATGTTGGTACACATGTATTTTCAGTGTCAGACTGAGGATTTTCTGTATGTTATATTTTAAAATGGTATTACTAATTCTATCATTATTTTGAGACTGTATATAATCCAGATTTTTATGAGAAACCTTATTGGACAAGATCTGTTATATATACTGAAGTTTGAGTTGACTGTTCAGAAGACAAAGGGAAGTGTTTGTTACAGTAATGTTTTAAGAGTCATGCATTGTTGTTCTAACTTTTTCAGCAAGTGGACTTTCTGTTCATTATTGAGAGTAGTTTAAGTGCTGTCAGCTGGTACAAAGGTTTTGATGAACCATTTGGAATGGATTTAATTCATGCATGCAGGGACAATTTTCTTTAGGAATTCATAGATTCAGCCATTAGATGTTATATTATATTTACGGCTAGATTTTTTGTTAATATACAATTTATACATGCCTGTGGGTCATAGGCCTGAGCATGCAGTATAATCACACATACAAGGAAAAATTTCAGTAAATAATAATAATCTTTCGTAAGGTATCATACCATGGTGTAAAGTACTGATGTAATTCTACTAGTTGAAAGGTCAGATAGAAAGTGTAAAGGTCATGAAACAAGTGTAAAGGTCAGATAGCAAGTGTAAAGGTCATGTAATAAGTGTAAAGGTCAGATAGCAAGTGTAAAGGTCATGTAATAAGTGTAAAGGTCAGATAGCAAGTGTAAAGGTCATGAAACAAGTGTAAAGGTCAGATAGCAAGTGTAAAGGTCATGTAATAAGTGAAAAGGTCAGATAGCAAGTGTAAAGGTCATGTTACAAGTGTAAAGGTCAGGTAACAAGTGTAAAGGTCAGATAGCAAGTGTAAAGGTCAGGTAACAAATGTAAAGGTCAAGTAACAAGTGTAAGGTCAGGTAACAAATGTAAAGGTCAGATAGCAAGTGTAAAGGTCAGATAGCAAGTGTAAAGGTCATGTTACAAGTGTAAAGGTCAGATAGCAAGTGTAAAGGTCAGATAACAAGTGTAAAGGTCAGATAGCAAGTGTAAAGGTCATGTAACAAATGTAAAGGTCAGATAGCAAGTGTAAAGGTCAGGTAACAAGTGTAAATGTCAGGTAACAAATGTTAAGATCAGATAACAAGTGTAAATGTCAGGTAACAAGTGTAAGATCAGATAACAAGTGTAAAGTCAGGTAGCAAGTGTAAAGATCAGGTAACAAATATAAAGGTCAGGTAACAAGTGTCAGGTCAGCATAACAAGTGTAAAGGTCAGATAGCAAGTTTAAAGGTCAGTGTAACAAGTGTAAAGGTCAGCATAACAAGTGTAAAGGTCAGATAGCAAGTTTAAAGGTCAACGTAACAAGTGTAAAGGTCAGATAGCAAAAGAAATGTCAGATCGCAAGTGTAAAGGTAAGGTTATGAGTGTAAAGGTCAGGTTGACAGACATATAACCAAACCTGAATGCCAGAACTGTTCATGATTATTATCAAATTTATCATAGGATGATCACGGATCTTATAATTTTGGCATGATTTCATTGTTTCGTTTCAGGCAATGATGTGATGTGCCACTACCATGGAGATTGGTCTGCGAGTTGTTAGAGGTCCCGACTGGAAGTGGGGTAACCAAGATGATGGTGAGGGACATGTGGGGACTGTTGTTGAGATAGGAAAACCTGGCAGCACAACGTCACCAGATAAGACAGTAGTGATACAGTGGGACTCGGGGTCAAGGACAAATTATCGTGTTGGATACCAAGGGGCGTATGACCTCAGGATATTTGATAATGCAGCAATAGGTATTCTTATACATTGGTGTTCTTGATACTGTGAAATTATTTTTGTGTAATAACTTACTGAAGTTCAAACAAATTTTTACATTATTTTTAATTTTCTGAAATTGGTTATAGTCAGTTTGTGCCTTCTAGACTTAATTCTGAGCTTAATTTGAGTGGAATAGAGTGTGGTTTTATTTTATTACTGAAAGTGAATGTTGTGACATCTTTTTCATTAAAAAAAAGCAACTGGGTTTTTGGGGATTTTAATTTGGTTTTATATCTTTAAAGGAAGATAAAATCTGGTTAGCTACAGAAATCTTTATATCCTTGAGCATGTAAAGTCGGTGAGACAATTTGTTTGGTTGCAAAGATCTTCACATCCTGAATCGTGCTACAAGTGTTATAACACAATAGTTAAAACATTTGCTTTGTGTTTAGAGAGATATTTAATTATTGTCATAATGTGTTAAATGATTTATAAAACTTTATTAAGAAATATGACATGATAGGACAAGGTATGGTGGGATATAACAGGACATGTTATGGCAAAGCAAGATATGATAAAATGGAGCCTGTTGAAACGGAATAATGAAATTACTCCACAAACTTGGAAAAAAGTGAAGAGTATTGAGCTAGATTAAAAGAGTCATGTGATGACAAAAGTGATGTTCAGTTGTATAATATTTCAGGTATAAAGCATCAGAACATAATATGTGATGGCTGTAAGAACCAGGGTATTCAAGGAATGAGATGGAAATGTACCAAATGTCATGACTTTGACCTTTGCACTCTGTGTTATATGGAAGACAAGCACGACGTAGCTCATTCGTTTCAGAGGTTTGATACAGCATCTTCTAAAGGGTGAGATAGTTTAACCCATGCTTTAAATATGTTTTAGGTTTCTCAAAGAAAAATCCATAACTAACTTGACTATTGATATTGTTTGCTTTGGAGTACAGTTTATATTGTCATAAAGGGTCAGTCTGACTGAAGTGCATGATCTCCCTACGGTTAGATCTGAAGATGACGCATTCATTTTTTGTCTTCTCGATAACCTGGAATTCCCACTATTTTATCTATATCTTAGCCAATGACACTGCAGCTTATGAAGTGTCTCAATAGCCTACCTGTACACAGTGTGTGTTCACACAGCGTGTAAACTTCTCTAGCATAACAATGTTTATTAGCGGAGATTAAAAGTGCTGAGATTTTTTGAAAAAATGATATTCATCACGAACATTAATCCCATTATTTTGAAAGAATTTTGACAAATAAATTTACACTTTCAGTGACACTTTATACATGGCAGATAATTGTCTGGGATCCCAGCTATATAAATAGATTTTCACAAGTTGAACATTTACTTCCATGAGGGTGGAAGCGTTGCTCTGATTGGCTGGTGGATAGGTCACAAGAAGGTCTTAATAGCATAGCAATGTTTAGGATATGATTTTAATCAGATTGATAAAGTGTCAACAATTAAATTCCTTTCCAACTTTACCATTTAATTTTTGTTGATTGTACCAAGCACGTAAAATTCTTGTTTGTATCATGATTTAAACAGATCAAGTCTTACAAACTTGCTCTAGTTTTTACTTAAAATATCGAAATGTTACTAGAAGGTCTTTGTGTGTTTTAGGCATGAAAATTAAGGGTGTTTGAACTTGTTTCTGAAAAATATGGGTTTTTTTTGTTTAGGGTCAAAGTGCCAAAAAGAAGAGATAGCACTAGCATACAGGCTTGGGGAAATTTTGCTGGTGCCCGGGTTGTAAGAGGACCTGACTGGGACTGGGGGAATCAGGATGGTGAGTATGTCTTGTAGTCTGTAGTGTTTATTTTCTACATAATTTGGAGCTGAAATAGGGCCCCAGTCCCAATGCTAAAAAAATGTATAGTTTTCTCATTATTTAAAAAAAATCTTAAAATGATAAATTTAGGAAACTCTGGCCAAGAGAGTTATAATTTTTCCTCAAACAATAAAGAACAAAATGTCAAATTTGCCCTGATTTTTTTTATGCCCCCACAAAGTGGGGTGCATATAGCGTTGCACTTGTCCGTCCGTCCGTACGTCCATCCGTACGTCCCGAAATCTTGTGAACGCAACTCCTCTTAAACCGGATGGCAGATTTTGCTTAAACTTCCAGGGATGAACAACCATAATGTGTAGATGGTAGTAAAGGAAGGAATTTTTGCTGCGACCAAATTTAATAGAATTATGGCCCTTTGTTGATTTTTTCACTAGAAATTTTGTAAACGCAACTCCTCTTAAACCCGATGGCAGATTTTGCTTAAACTTCCAGGGATGAACAACCTCAATGTGTAGATGGTAGTAAAGGAAGGAATTTTTGCTGTGACCAAATTTAACAGAATTATGGCCCTTTGTTGATTTTTTCACTATATACCATATAGAAATTTTGTGAACGCAACTCCTCTTAAACCGGATGGCAGATTTTGCTTAAACTTCCAGGGATGAACAACCTTAATGTGTAGATGGAATTAAAGGAAGGAATTTTTGCTGCGACCAAATTTAACAGAATTATGGTCCCTTGTTGATTTTTTCACTATATACCATATAGAAATTTTGTGAACGCAACTCCTCTTAAACCGGATGGCAGATTTTGCTTAAACTTCCAGGGATGAACAGCTTTAATGTGTAGATGGTAGTAAAGGAAGGAATTTTTGCTGTGACCATATTTAACAGAATTATGGCCCTTTGTTGATTTTTTCACTATATACCATATAAATAATTGAACATATAAATTTTACATTTGTAATTTAATTTAACATGTACATAAGGTTACCTTTAGATCATTTTAGGTATATGTACAGAAAAAATCTTACATACAGGATATACATGCTCTTGTTTATGAGCACTTATGCATAGTGGGGGCATCCATGTCCTATGGACACAGTTCTAGTTTAAATAGTTTTCATTGACACACACATATATTATATATATTGGTTTCTATGCATATGTGTTCTTTACACTAGTCTAGTCACCTGGAATTTACAGCAAAATGTGAAATCTAAATTTTAGCCAAAAATGATGCTTATTTCCCAGTCAGAAGGGCCCTGGGCCCTTTCCCAAAATGGCAAAAGAAAACACTGGTCTGTGATTTACGAAAATAATTAATTCTGTGAATTATGAAAATAACTCTTAGTTTAGTTGTGCAGGAAGTAGTTGCTGAAGTTTTGAATGGTATGTCTAAAGATTATAGGTACAATATACTGAAGTTTTGAATGGTATGTCTAAAGATTATAGGTACAATATTCTGAAGTTTTGAATGGTATGTCTAAAGATTATAGGTACAATATTCTGAAGTTTTGAATGGTATGTCTAAAGATTATAGGTACAATATTCTGAAGTTTTGAATGGTATGTCTAAAGATTATAGGTACAATATTCTGAAGTTTTGAATGGTATGTCTAAAGATTATAGGTACAATATTCTGAAGTTTTGAATGGTATGTCTAAAGATTATAGGTACAATATTCTAAAGTTTTGAATGGTATGTCTAAAGATTATAGGTACAATATTCTAAAGTTTTGAATGGTATGTCTAAAGATTATAGGTACAATATTCTGAAGTTTTGAAAGTATAGATCGTAACATTAAAGTTGAAAATGTTTTAAGTCATTAAATCTTGTTTTTTTTTTAAAGATTTTACATTATGCTTGTACTATCACATTGCATACTTAAGTTAAGTGAAAAAAATATGAACATATTTTCCAGCATTTCATAATACCTCACTTTCTCTTCGACATGCTGAAGGCATCTGTTTCTTTGAGAAAAGTACCATTGAAAATTATTTCCATTATAATCTTAAATGCAGCATTACAGGAGTCAAGTTATCTTATGTCTCTGATTTCAAGATTTTGAAGTGCATATTTTAATATCACATGACAGGGAAAGTATTGTAGAAGTAAAATAATCCTGGTTTACACTTCTTAGCTTACAAGGATGCAGTTGAGAAAAAGAGGATAATAGCGAATGAAATCAGACTGTCAGATTATATTAATTGTTTTAAACTTGTTAAGAAAATCTGGTTTTATAGAATTTCTGTGCGATTTTATATTTACTCATGAGTATATCAGGTGGGGAAGGTAAAGTTGGAAAAGTGACCGATGTCCGCGGATGGGATTCCGAGTCTGGGCGGAGTGTTGCAGCAGTCACATGGTCATCCGGCTCTACAAACGTGTACCGAGTGGGACACAAGGGGAAGGTTGACCTTAAATATGTACAGGCAGCTAGTGGAGGACACTACTATCGGGATCATTTACCTGTGTTAGGTAAATGTCAAGGTCATTCTTATTTATACTTCAATAATAATTAATATGCCGCAGAAAATAATCAAATATTTTAACTTAATAACTTTAAATTAATGTTTAGGACTTCAGAAAAGTTGTTACCCAAAAGGCAGCATAACAGCTCTTGATTAAGTTTAATATTCTTCAAACACATATGTTATTAAAAAAAAACAGTAATAAAGTAAAATGTTTCCAGTCTAAAACTGTACGGTTATTTATTTTATAGAATTTTCATAATTTCCTTGCTACATTTGTTCATGCACTTTATCATATTTCTGTAGATAACAGATTTCTTTTTGGTGTTATTTTGTTTTGGTCTGTACAGTATGTGGAAAAAAAACTTAAATATAGTTATACTTCTCATTCAAGGAGAGTTCCCAGAGTTAGCAACCAACCCTGGTATAACGAACCAGTTCAAGGTCGGTGACAAAGTGCGAGTTGACCTGGAAGTGGAAATTCTAAAAATGATGCAAGAGGGACATGGCGGCTGGAACCCTAGAATGGAAGAGGTAAAGGTCAAAGATAGATTAAGCAGTCTTGCCTGTACACCTTTTTTTTTTTTACATATTTTTCAGGGGTTGAAGTTTTATGAGCAGTCAGTATGCTTTTGTGCTTGTAGGAACATGCATGTTTTTAAGAAAGATATTATGGATAAAATTCTGGAATTTTCTGAAATGTCTCATTCATGATTTTGCTCAGAGTTGGTGATAAAAAACATTTTGTAGAAAAGGTTGCAACTAAATACTGAGACTCAGTATAATAATGAAAGATTTTTGGAATTTAATGTAAACTGGCTTAGGGGAATTTGTTCCAAGTAAAAAAAAACTGTTCAGAATTTATTTTTATTTTTATTTTGTTTGTCTGTCTGTATGTCTGTCCAAAAATGAATTTTACATTCTTTACTAGTACAGTTTGTTTTGCTTGCTAAATATGAAATCAGTGTTACAAAAGGTAGTAATGTTTTTCTGGAAGTCTTGTGTTCAGAACACTATATGTTTGATTACTTTCATTAAAGATGTCTTACCTTCAGTATATAAATACGTTACTTTATAAATAGTTGCTATAGTGCTATTGTTTACCTTCAGTATATAGGAAAGGTTGGAACAGTCCATCGTATCACAGAGAGGGGGGATGTCAGGGTCCAGTATGATGGTTGTGCTAATAGATGGACTTTTCATCCAGGTGCCCTGAAAAAGGTAACATAGTTCTCAAATAAAAAATACTGTGCATATTGAAAGAGTTTATTCTGCATGCTTTGTATCCAGTTTTTACAGTGAAAATTAGTATTAGCATGATGTTGGCATTTGGGCTTACTTTGTCAAAATGGTTTCCACTCATTTTCATTAGTTTCCATGAATATATTGTCAGCAGTCTTGGAAAGTTGATATCTCGTAGGAAAACTTTCACTTGAATTGCTTTCTTCTGGAATACAGGAGTCAAGAAGAAGATGACTGTTACTAAAAATAGATTTTTGGTTTCTGCTCAATATCTGAAGTCACACTTGTTCTATTTAACCCTTAACCTGCTGGAACTGAAAGTGATTAGCCTTTGCCACCAGTATAGAGCCAGGCCAGCCTGCACATCCGTGCAGTCTGACTAGGCTCTATACTGTTGGCACTCAATTGTTGTATTTTGATATTGAAATCCGTTAAACTTTGAATGGACTGTTCCAAATTGAAAGCTGGGCAAATCCATTACAAAATTTCAGCATGTTCAGGGTTAATAAGACTTGGCTTTGAGGTAGCCTATAGCATTACCGCACTTTGGATTTAAGGGGTCACTAGTATCAGAATCCTCTGAAATCAGTGGAATACAAAGTACAGTAAGATTGATAAACATGTTACTATTTTCAGGTTCAGACACTGTCAGTAGGTGATATTGTAAAGGTGTTGGATAATATACATACTGTAAAGGAACTTCAGAAAAACCACGGGGAGTGGAATGACTCCATGAAGGCAGTAAGTTTAGACTTTGCAATAACAGATCTTTAACTTACATAAACATTACTCCAGTTACAATAGAGCTGTACTATTGTAATAAGAAAAAATACATAGCTGTGTATCTGGAGCTAATTAAATTATAACATTACAATGTTAGTGAAACAGTAGGAAAGATTGATGTCTGGTTGCCTCTAAACGTCTCACTGTCTAGAAGTCATGTGTTTAAGACCCAGTACTGAGCATGGCCATTGATGTGAGATATTTGGCAGTCTCTTACAGAGAATGGTCTCTTTTACTAGTCCTACCCTGGACTAATGGTTAGGTAAGCTGCCTGCCGCATATGACTTTGACTTCCAGAGGGTGTGAAACTTCACTTAGATTGGAATATAGATGAAAAGGCTGTGAAACATGCTGTTTAGATATCATGAAATGTAGGTTTTTCTGCTTTTTCATCACTAATGCCTATTTAATGCCAATTTTTCAGACTTTAGGTAAAACTGGACGTGTTCTGAAAGTGTATGCTGACGGTGATCTCCGAGTTGCCGTGGGTAACCAGACTTGGACATTTAATCCAATGTGTGTTTCCCAGGTACCCTCTAGTGTTATCACAGATCTGAACAATACTATGGGCCATAATGAGAGAGAAGACTTACAAAGTGAGTATCTTTCTGTTGGTGTAAGAGCCTCTAGTGTTGAAGGGTGAAATTGGTGGGGAATTTTTTTTTTGATATTGTCCGTAGCTGGACATAAATAGCTTAGTGTTATCTGTTACTTGAGGATAACTATTTTGAGCTTTGAGCTTAGAAATTACTGGTTTTGAGTCAGGATACAATTAATCTGAGAATTGGGTGAGTTCAGCTGGGATATAATTTACCCTCTAGAAAGGGTTGTTTACTGCTTATGTGTTATAAAATATTTTAAGAATTACTGTTTTAAGCTTGGAACCAGCTGTTTAACCTTAGAATTACCAGTTTTTAGCTGTGATAAAATTGACATGAAAATTATTGGTTTTAAGGGTGGTTACAGTTCACCTAAAAATAGTGGTTTTAAGCTGATATAAAGTTAACATGTGAATAATTGGTTTTAAGCTGAGATAAAGTTAACATGTGAATAATTGGTTTTAAGCTGAGGTAAAGTCAGCATGTGAATAATTGGTTTTAAGCTGAGATAAAGTTAACATGTGAATAATTGGTTTTAAGCTGAGATAAAGTCAGCATGTGAATAATTGGTTTTAAGCTGAGATAAAGTTAACATGTGAATAATTGGTTTTAAGCTGAGGTAAAGTTAGCATGTGAATAATTGGTTTTAAGCTAAGGTAAAGTTAGCATGTGAAAAATTGGTTTTAAGCTGAGATAAAGTTAAAGGTCATTTGACACGACTATAGCAACTTTGTCTATTCAAAATAATCATAATGTACCGATTAGAATGGTTTAACTGCGAAATTGTAAAAATATTGCTTTTGATAAGAAAAAACGTGTTTTTGATGATCAGCTGTTTCCGTTTCTTCATCGGTAATTTCCGCCGCAATTTTTGGCTGTGACGTAGATTGATCCCTACTGTCCCAGGCAGTAGTGCAGAATTACACTGCTCATAACATATCCGTTTTTAAATGAAAAAAATAACATTAAACCACAAGTGCAAGAAACAAAATGAAGGCACACTTATAAAAATAACATGCTATAAATTGTAAAGTAAATAAAATAATGTGATTACTTCTCGATTTTTATAAGTAAATTCAAACTTTGTACCGGGAGAATGGGTTGTCATTTTACTTTAATAAATATTAATAAATATTCCAATTTTTTCCATGTTGTGGTTATATATAAAACTATCTCCTCCACGTTTTAAGATGCTGCATAACACCTCCTCACTTGATATTTGTAACGTCATAAACAAATTCTTTTTCATTTAAGTGTAGTAAAATTGAAGTGAATTTAGGTGATCTAATGTGTTAACATTTGTTTCACTGGTATGGAAATTCACACAACAGTGTATTTTCACGTTGGGATATTGTATGAAAAATTATAATATGGCATGTCCATCAAGTAGGAATTTGTGTCTGCTTATAAATTAATATCCAATGAAATGTCAAAGATCCATAAATCACGCCTTATACTGGGATTTATGCAAATTAACCTGCCCAAATGAGACCCTTGTATATTCTGCATAGCTGTCAAAACAAAGCAATTAACTTTTTTATGACCCAATCAATGATAAAGTTGAAACAAATAGCAAAATTTTATGGCAAGTGATCTTACAAATTGATTGTATTACTTTTGATCAGTCACACTTGTGAAAACATTATGCGTTGTGTCCAATTAACATGTCTGAATGTTTTTTAGTTAAGAAGCTTCCATGCAGATACATATTTTAATCAGATAATTAAATGTTATGGATCTAATTATGATGAAAATAAAAATCATTCGACGTCTAAATGTGAACAAATTATTAAAAAAACAAAAACAAATAAACAATGTGTTTGTGTTATGATTTTGACATAGTTTTTAGGGCTTCTACTTATTATTTGTTCTTTGATCATTATTGTTTTGTTTAAAAAAATGTAGAATGAATAAGCCAAAAAAAAAAAGATACGCATATATAATGAAAAAAATCATAGATCTAGTCAACGATTACTTACACGTACCTCAGGCAAAATATACCACAGACAAATAAGCAACACATCATGGTAAGGAGAATGTTTTTATTGAAAAAGATCTCTTGATTGGTGTTAGTTAATCAAGTCTTCCAACAAACTGCATCAGATAAAATGAGCATGTACAAAATCTTTTTGGATCAGTTACTTAAAAAATATCTCTTAGTCTAGATATTTTCACTGATGTATCTTTTAATTCTATAACCCTGAATACACTAGCCTCTATATAATGTTGCTCATTGGCTTCGTAATTCCATCAAAATTTCAATTTATTTATTTAAAAAACTTTTCAATGTATATTCATGATGTTAGCTTAACTTGTTCAATTTTGTTTTTTTACTATATTCAGTCTACATTTTCACTTTCCATCATAATTTTAAAGTTTTTGTTAACAATCCAGGTAGCTGTGTAAAGTTACAAGAGATAAATGTGCATCACTTCCGGTTTCGCTCGTGACAGGTGCGCGCGACCAAGTGCGTTAAATATAGATTTTAATTTGCTATAAAAACATCTTTAAGATGAAAATTACCAGCAGAATTTTGTTAAACAGTCATAATTAGATATATTATATTTTTCGCTCATATGAAAATTTCGAGGTCAAAAATTCGTGTCACATGACCATTAACATGCGAATAATTGGTTTTAAGCTGAGGTAAAGTTAGCATGTGAATAATTGGTTTTAAGCTGAGATAGAGTTAACATGTGAATAATTGGTTTTAAGCTGAGGTAAAGTCAGCATGTGAATAATTGGTTTTAAGCTGAGGTAAAGTAAACATGTGAATAATTGGTTTTAATCTGAGGTAAAGTTAGCATGTGAATAATTGGTTTTAAGCTGAGGTAAAGTAAACATGTGAATAATTGGTTTTAATCTGAGGTAAAGTTAGCATGTGAATAATTGGTTTTAAGCTGAGGTAAAGTCAGCATGTGAATATTTGGTTTTAAGCTGAGATAAAGTTAACATGTGAGTAATTGGTTTTATGCTGAAATAAAGTTAACATGTGAATAATTGTTTTTAAGCTGAGGTAAAGTTAATATCAGAATAATTGGTTTTAAGCTGAGGTAAAGTCAGCATGTGAATAATTGGTTTTAAGCTGAGATAAAGTTAACATGTGAATAATTGGTTTTAAGCTGAGGTAAAGTTAGCATGTGAATAATTGGTTTTAAGCTGAGGTAAAGTTAACATGCTAATAATTATGTCTCCCCCCAAAAATGGGGGAGACATATTGTTTTTCCCCTGGTTGTCCGTCCGTCCATCCATCTGTCCGTCACAAAGTCGTGTCCGCTCTGTATCTTCAAAAGCCCTTGAAAGATTTTTATGAAACTTGGGTCAGATGTTCATTCATCAAGACGACGTGCAGAACCCACTTTGCGGGTGTGGTGTCTCAAGGTCAAGGTCACACTTGGAGGTTAAATGTCAAATGCCACAAAATTGTGTCCGCCCTGTATCTTCAAAAGCCTTAGAAGGATTTTTATGAAACTTGGGTCAGATGTTCACCTTATCAAGGTGACGTGCAGAACCCACTTTGCGGGTGTGGTGTCTCAAGGTCTAGGTCACACTTGGAGGTTTAATGTCAAATGCCACAAAATCGTGTCCGCTCTGTATCTTCAAAAGCCTTTGAAGGATTTTTATGAAACTTGGGTCAGATGTTCACCTCATCGGGGGAGACATATTGTTTTTCCCCGGTTGTCTGTCAGTCCGTCCGTCTGTCCGTCACAAAATCGTGTCCGCTCTGTATCTACCAAAGCCCTTGAAGGATTTTTATGAAACTTGGGTCAGATGTTCACTTCATCAAGGCGACATGCAGAACCCACTTTGCGGGTGTGGTGTCTCATGGTCAAGTCAAATGTCAAATGCCACAAAATCGTGTCCGCTCTGTATCTTCCAAAGCCCTTGAAGGATTTTTATGAAACTTGGGTCAGATGTTCACCTCATCAAGGTGACATGCAGAACCCACTTTGCGGGTGTGGTGTCTCAAGGTCAAGGTCACACTTGGAGGTTAAATGTCAAATGCCACAAAATCGTGTCCGCTCTGTATCTTCCAAAGCCCTTGAAGGATTTTTATGAAACTTGGGTCAGATGTTCACCTCATCAAGCTGACATGCAGAACCCACTTTGAGGGTGTGGTGTCTCAAGGTCAAGGTCACACTTGGAGGTTAAATGTCAAATTTTACAATCGTCTGATTCAATACTGCCTGCAGCAACTGGCTGGGGGGAGACATATGTTTTTGTTCAATCAAAAACCATTTCTAGTTGGTTTTAAGCTGAGATAAAGTTAACATGCAAATAATTGGTTTTAAGCTGAGATAAAGTTAACATGCTAATAATTGGTTTTAAGCTGAGATAAATATAACATGAGAATAATTGGTTTTGAGCTTGGAGCCAGCTATTTAACCTTAGATTTACTGGATTTGAGCTGGGATGCAGATTACATGAGAATTGGCAGTTTTGAGCTAGGATATAGTGAACTTGAGAATGTTGGTTATTAGCAGGGATAACAGGTTACCTGAAAATCATTGGTTTTGAGTTTGGTAAGAAGTTCTGATTTTGAACCAAGATACAGACCTGACTCTTTTTGTGAGGAAATTGATCTTTTCTTACTGAGAGTAGAGTCATAGGCCTTGACCTTTCTTGGACAGATAGATAATTCAGCTGTACACATGTCTATGTGAATATGTATCAATGTCTAGTTGTGTTTTTTTTTTTAAGTGTAAGGGGTTTAAAAGTGTAACTAAATAATTCTATTATAAATTTGTATTGAAGCCAGAATTTACCTGCTACTTTCACAGCATCATTGACAACACTCCTGGATCAGCTGGTAGAGTTACACCAGACAGAGACCGGACCAGACAGACTGGTCAGAGAAGCTGCTCAAGGTCACACTGACGTTGTCAAGGACATCATTACTAAATTTCCTGATAAGGTATATTAAGTAATTTTTTGTTTTAATTATCATTTGTCATTAAATATTGAATTAACATAGGTAGCCTGAGGCAATATGGAATAGATATTTTTTGTGGTAGTTGCATAAGAAAAACTACTGAAAACCTAATTACAGACTCGGCTTAAAGAATTTTGACATTGTCTGAAACATGGATGCATCTCATTTATTACAGGTTGACCAGAAGAGTTCTGGTAAAACTGCTTTACAGGTGGCCAGTCATCAAGGTCACAAGGAGATTGTACAGTTACTTCTTGCAGCTGGAGCTAACCTGGAACTCCAAGATGAAGACGGGGATACTGCCTTACACTATTCCTCCTTTGGGTTAGTTTGATATATTTTCACATTTTATAAAGTCTGTTTATGAAATAATGAGGAGTCATTTTTTGTAAGTTTGTTTGTTTTTATTTATTGAAGTATTTTTGTGAAGCTTCGAAAAATTGCTGTCTTTTTGTATCAATTTTGAGATATTACGAAGATCATTGACTCAGTGATTTTTGAGCAGAGTATTTGTAGGTCAGATGTTGTTACCTTAAGGATAATACAAAAATTTGATGAAAGAGGTCTTATTTTGTATTTCATCATGTCATGCTAGTTTTATTTTCTAGAATGTCAGTAAATTGTATTGTGTTGGCTCTTTTTTTCAGAAACCAGGCTGAGGTGATGGAACTTTTATTGATGAAGGGAGCCAACATCAATGCCCTCAACAATGGAGAATGTAGCACACTACATGTAGCTGTAAATAAACAACATCTAGACTGTGTTCGTGTACTGCTGAAACATAGAGCTGGTGTTAACATACAGGTAGGGATACAGTCTGTTACATTTTGCAATGTTTCTTTTACCCTTTCTATGCTGAAACTTCAGGAATGAACTTGACCGTGCATCTTTTAGTTTAGACAGACAGTTGAATGATTGAAAGAATGAATAGTGACGATCATTTTTAGACTGTATTGGTGTATAGGCTGATTAGAGGGCTATGTTTATTGCAATGGCCAACTTTCTGTTAGCACCATTATTAAAAAAAACCGCTAATTTGTTTATATGCTACAACAGATTGGACAGTTTCTGCATATGCCATGTCATGTGATTCATGTTTATGATAATTTTCAGTGGCATATATTTTCGCAGTATATACATTTCTTATCATGCACGAAAGATTTAGTGTTAGGGGATTTTAGGCATATCCCTGTTGGTCCATTGTCCCCTTTACCACTTGTTCATTTGTTTCCTCCCATTTTCAAACTCTAGGTCTTTTCATAATCTTTAAGATAACAATGTCTGACCTACAAATACTCACAGATAATGCTTGCAATACTTCAAATTCTTGCTTATAAAACCATTTAAAAAAAAAGAAACAATTATCTGAACATATACACCATAGGATGCATATGGAGACACAGCTCTACATGATGCCATTGGTAAAGACAATCTGGACATACTAGATCTTCTAGTCAACTATCCTGGTATAGACTTCACGCTGAAAAACAAACGAGGTTTTAACGTCCTACATCATGCTGCTTTGAAAGGAAATAATTAGTGAGTACGAGTAATGGCTTACACTTCGAATCTTTGATCTTTTGTATATTTAATCTGTATATTGTCTAACAGAATGCAAAATAGTATTTTAAGTGTGTGCAATTTAAGCTTATGGCTTCAGAAAAACTACAGGCTCAAACCTGGTACCAGAGGCTTGAACATTAAAAACTGAAGCCTTAAAGCTAAAATTCTTACAAGTCCATTTGGACTGTCGTGTTGCAGAGTTTGTAGGCCTAATCAAAATTTCTGTGGGCGTTGGGCCTCTGGCTTATGTGGCACACTGTAATGATGCTGACTTTTGCATTTTAAAATAACACTATATATTACAGAATGTTTAAGATTACACTGTATATAACAGAATGTAATAAATATTTATTAATAAGCATGCCCAGTAGTAGAAATGTAATCAAACTAATCATGATAATCGATTGAACTCAATTCAGATGAAATCATTCTGAAGTCCCTTTAGTTTTGTTCACTAAGAACAAATGTGTTTCTACAGAAAAAAACAGTAATGGATTCGAGTGACTAAATTTTAAATAAATGTAATATTTCTATGGAAAAAAAATGCTTGTATTGTTAGGAAGTTCAGACACCTAAGATGTTTGGTAAAAAAAAAAAAACAATGAAATGATCTACTTGTTTGGTTTTAATGAAAAGATTAATCTGTGCTCATGTGGCCTTCGAACTTAACAGAAGTAGGTAAAGAATTACATTCAAAATGATGATGTTACGTATTACAAGGTGTTTAAGTTTTTTTTGAATTTCTCCAATAGTGCAACAGAGAAAATTTTACAGAAGTGTCGACAGATAGTCAATATGAAGAAAGATGATGGGTTTGCTCCCTTGCATTTGGCTGCCTTAAACGGACATCGAGATGTGACGAACACACTGCTTGTCACAGTACGTACCATTGGATATTTACTGTAATTGACAGTTCTTTTTAAATCGTAAATATATTTCACTTCTAGTAAGTTATACAATACTATGAATACATTAATATAACATAAAATGCAACTTTACCGGTCATCCTTAGTAGTTCACATTTTAACTTTTTTTTTTATGTTGAATTTTTCAGCTTAGATATATTCCCTCTCCAGTAAATTATACAATACTACATACTTATAATTAAATTGACAATTTTCTCTTGCTACGTTTTTGGTCATCCTGTAAAGTTCTTCTAATTCATGTTTAAAGTAAAAAAATTAGATTGAATATTCAATGGTCCTTTCATGAATAAATAATTCTCATGTATATGTTAATGATCATTTTCTACAGGAGTTTGTGTCTTTTCAGGGACAAGCAGATATAGAAATTCGGAACAATCGCCAACAAACGCCTTTACTGTTGGCAGTGAGCCAAGGCCATACTGGACTTATTGAACTGCTGGTCTCTAAAGGTGCTGACGTGAATGTGGAAGATGAAGACGGGGACACGTGTTTACATCTTGGCTTGATGCGACAGACCGTGTCCACCGAAAGAGAAGATAGTCCAATGCTTGAATCTGTACGTGTTCTGTGTCATCCATTAAATAAACTATTTAATTTCAACATTTTCCTGTTGCATAGACAAAAATGGATTTTTGCTCCGTTTTTGTATAGATGTCCAAAAATGACTAACTCTTGGCATGCTCTGAAAGGAATTTAGTGTTTTAGAACCTTACAATAGTTTTTTTTTGCCTAGTTATAGGAAATAAAGTCAGATGTATCATGCAGCTAAATCATTCAGGGAAATTATATCGTAGAAGTCTTGAGGCTCTTTTTCTCCTTTTATAGTAAAAATTGACAGGACATAGACATGAATAATGTACTCGTCATGATTCAAGAGTCACTGAACTTCCTTTGATATATGTCACGTGAAATGCTGTCAGGTTATTAAACAGTGTTCTCTTCTGAAATGGATAGATATTTTGCCAAGTACCTAGTAGGATAGACTTTATTGGAATAGCTGCTAGCGTACTGATTCATTGGAACATTTCTGAATAAATCATTTGTTTAACATATGGAGACAGTCAATAGTACAAATTCAGAAAAATACTGGATTTTTGTGTACATGTGTGTACAATTATGGAAATATATTGTAAGGTCATGTGAGGCAAAAAAGTTTCAAAATGGTTGGAGAGAAAAAAAGGTATAGAATAAATTATTTAAAGGTTATATATTTAGTAAACTCAATTTAACCTATTTCATGATTATAATTTCCAGATCCGAATGCAGTTAGGTATGTCCGAAGAGGAGGACACTGTTGGTACAACCATAGCTTGCTACCTGGCCCAGCAGGGCGCAAATCTCAACCACAAGAATCACGCCGGAAAGACACCGCTGGATGTTATCAGTGATCCAAAATTAGAAGAAATTATAAAACAGTTTGCAACTGCTAAGTAAGATCTTGTTATATTGTTTACATATGTTTATTTGGATTGTATTGTCCATGACAAAGATAGCGAGAAATTTGAGAGTTTTGCATTTATTACAGGTGACGTATGCTGATATTTTTCTGTTTATCTCTGTAGATGAGTGATTTAAGATATAAATTGTAAATCAGTAACTGACTGATTACTAATTTGGTTGGGGATGGGGTAGGGGTTTCATAGGATTCAGTTTTGCCCTCACTTAACTCTTTGTGTGAGAAATTGGTTTGATTATAATGATGAAAGTCGTCTAATAAGGTGCATCTAAGGAACAATTCTTTTAATAAATTGCTGTTCTGTTTAACGAAATAACCGAAAAGCCGAGTTGAACAAAATACAAACTTGTTTTAACACTAAACCATTGCCAGTTAGGTGGCTAGTGAATGAAAAAACACAGAGGTTTATTGCTGATGCAAATAATATTACTCTAGAAGCAAAATTATTTTGTTTTGCCTGTTTTGTAAGAAAATCTGTTTTTTAGCATAGGTCTATTGTCCCATTTTCAGCAGACGTCAGGAGCAGCCATCAGGAGGTCAGGATCAGATGTGTGATGTCTGTGCAGAGCAGAGAGCATGTATCATGTTTCAGCCATGTCAACATACTGTCTCGTGTCGAGAATGTTGTATCAGGATGAAGAAATGTATAGAGTGTAAAATGCCGATAACAGCCAAAATTGATCAGGGTTTGTACAGAAAAAGTTTGCAAGCATAAATTAAAGATTCATTTATATTTGAGTAATGCTGTAATAAATGAGAAGATATAAAAACAGTTCCAGACAGTAGGTGAAATTTTACAATGTTGAATAGAATTTTTATTGATAAATCATGTACATTTGCAACAACGAAGCATTTTGGCGGACAAAATTTTAAACAGTGAATACTGAACACATTATAACCGTATCATATATGTGATCATTGTTTATCATTTGTTTCTACCTTGTATTAAGAGTGGTAGTTAGATATAGATTTTGACCTGTAACGCATTTGGTTGAAACATGTAAATTGATTTGAATATCGCTGTCTGGATTCTATTTACACCTTTATAACATCAAACTTCAACATGCCTGAAAGCAACTTGTTAATAATACTACAAATATTTTTTAACAGATGGAAAGCATGTATTTATCCCGGACCTTATGGCTTCAACGAGTAAGGATCCTCAGAATTCAACATTACAGCGGAGACTTAATGAGATGGAAGAGAATATATTATGTTCTATATGTATGGAACGAAAACGAGACATGGCCTTCTTGTGCGGGCATACGGTCTGCAGCACATGTGGTGAAGAATTACGCATTTGTCACATGTGTAGAAAGCCTATTACGAAAAAGATCAATTTATATTCATAGACTTTTTTTTGTAAATATCAAAGTTATATACATATAGTAGAAATTTTTCCCAAAAACTTGGCTGTGTTACATGCATTTCGGTACAGAATTAGAAAAAAAAAGATTTGACATTTTAGAGTAGATGGGTATATTTGTAAGTGTTTGTGACTTAGCCATGTTAGAGAAATAAAGCTTGTGTTTAATAATTGTTGGCTACAGGAAAAAAAAATCGAAATGGCTGCCTGGACATTTGGATACATAACTAGACAGGACACAGTTAAACGTTTAACGAACATATTTCCTATGCAACTGAATACTAAAGACAAATGGGTTTTTTTGTATTATTTAAATGTTGCATTGATATTCAATGTATCTTAGTCCTGAACACGGTGATATGGCAGACATTACGTAGCATGTTTAAAGTGATCAGAAACTATATGTTTGTGTATATGGTATTGCTAGTTTTGACAGTGATAATTTTGATTGGGAAGCTAGCATCTCTTGTAAGGATATCACATGAACACTAATCGGAGATGGTGTTATGGGAGAGAATGTACTGTTTAAGATGTGGCCTGGAAAGGTCATGACACATTGCTTGGAAAAATGGAACTATAGTCGACTAGGTGTGAAAATAAAACTGAAGAAAACTGATGAAAGATGGAAGAAAAAAACTATCTCTGAAAAAAAGTTAAAAACTGATAAATGGAGATAATTTGTTACAGTGAAGAAACTTGCATTGTTGACGGAATGAAGTGTGTATTTCATGTGACTATAAGTGAAACTAGGAAGGTCGTTCCCAACATGTGCGAGACAGGAAGGGAAGGTTATTCTTGGGATGTCGAAAGGAAAATACCATTGGATAAAATAGTGGGACTTATGTTAAGAAGCAAAAACACTGCAGGTGAATGGAAGATAACTGTTGTTAAAACACAAATCTCTACAGAATGAAAAGGGATAGAATTGCAGTGATTTGTTTTCATTTTAATGAACAAATATATATGAATTCTTATGAAATTGTGAAAAGTATGAATGATAATGCATTGAACAAAAGATGACCAGTACATTTCAGAATTTCAAAAATCATTAAGTCTAGACTGTGCTTAAGAGGCATTTTTTGTATTATAGGTCATTGTTTCTGTTATTCTAGGAGTTAACACAGCTATGAAGGTACTGAATTTCAGATTTGTACAGTTCACTTGTTTTAATGGATCATGTATTGAATACAGTTTTGAGGAAATAGTGAGGTGATAAAATCATGTGCCTATCCGGCTAATTTGGTAAAGTGTCGGATTGCCAATCCAGGGGTTCTCAGTTCAAACCCCATCAGGGCTGGCTTAATACGATGTTAAAAATTTCTGTCATGAGTTATACACAGTATTGACATAGAGTGAATTTGTTAAGTGAAAAAGTGGGAGTTGGAATCCAATGTTGAGTTGTTTTTGTTCATCGCATATATTCTTTAACGGGAAAATAAACACGATAAAAGTAGTTCTTAGATTATACTTTAATATGACATTTTCAGAAAATGTCCAATGAACATTAACTTTGAAGGCAGATCATTTTATTTTCATTCATACATGGACAACAGTGTTAGTGACAGTTTAAAATATTTCAAATCATGGGCATTTATGAATTCATTATGTCAGGAAATATGTCATGCTTCATCACAGTATTTTACATTTTTAAGGACCGAACATTTGCCTCTGTTTGGTGTGTTGTATACATGTGACTGAGGCTAAGCTGCGGTGTTATTCAAGCATGTTACAATTTTACCAAAACTACAGAAAATATGATGTGCAGATAAATAGTCAAATACTAATATCTCAGTCATGAATGAATATAATTGATTTGATTGGTATTTAGATTTTTATTCGACTAAATTGACTTGCTAACTTAGTTACCATGCATGTGTTACATATATATCATATACATGTTGTTGTTGTTGTTTTTTAACTGAATGTGCTATTCTGTTATGTATGTATGGTATCGGTGGACTTGTTCAGATTGACAATGACTGTGATATTTGGCCTAAATTAACATGGTATACAATGTACTTCAGTTGAAAGTTAGACAAGAACTTTATTACAGCCCCTGTTATATGTTAGGTACCATAACAAAACATGTGATGTTTTCATAAATTAATAAAATTCTAAAAATAGAAACATACAATATGAATATTTATTACTTTATACCAAATTTATTTTAGTTCAATTGTGTAGGAAGCTTTTAGCTTATAGACACACTTTTGAATCCGTTCCTGGAACTAACCAGTACTAGGCAATGAGTGTAAAGTTTCTTGCTGAAGGAAACAAAGGCTTGCCCCTGACGGTTTATTCATCTGTTACAAATATATTTGTTTCCTTGAACACATTTTTCTATTTACTGTTTTTTTTTTTTCTACATAATAAAAGAAAAATCTTAGGTAAAATCTGTGATTTAAAAACATGTACATGTCCCAGAAATATCTTTAGTGCTAAGTTAATGATTACTTAAAAGATAAAACAGCAAAATATATTTTATGTTACTGTCTGTTTAATTTATTTGATCAGTTTGATGCTAAAGCAGTCCATGACTTACATGACAAATGGAAGTGTGAATAATTATATATTGGTTCAATTTATTAATGAATTGCTCTGTAAGTCTAAAAGTGTAGTATGTATAAAAGTTATAACAAAATCAGCTTTTCATTTGTAATTGTTATAGAATTATAATTAATTGCAGCAAGACAGTTATGAGACAGTCATTTATATGTAATAGAACTATTATTTGTAACCTGACAGTTATGTTTAATGTCATAAAACTATTATTTGCAACAGGACAGTCATTTAAATATAATAGACTATTATTTGCAACAAGACAGTCATTTAAATATAATATACTATTATTTACAACAAAACAGTCATTTAAATATAATAGACTATTATTTGCAACAAGACAGTCATTTAAATATAATAGACTATTATTTGCAACAAGACAGTCATTTAAATATAATAGACTATTATTCGCAACAAGACAGTCATTTAAATATAATAGACTATTATTTGCAACAAGACAGTCATGTTAATGTTGTAGGACTGCTAGTACTGGGGCATTATATTTTTCAACAAGACAGTCATTTAAATATAATAGACTATTATTTGCAACAAGACAGTCATTTAAATATAATAGACTATTATTTGCAACAAGAATTCATGTAATTGCAATAGAATTACCAGTATTATTTTTTGCAACAAGATAGGTATGTGTAATATTAAATACTTCCAGTAGAGCTGGGATACCTGGTTTAACAGTCATTACTTGTACAAACAAAATATGATTTTTGAAATTGGCTTCAGACATAATAATTTCTTCATACATGTAGTTTCCATATTGTCTGTATCACTTGTTTCTAACAACAAAATTCTGTTGTAATGGAAGAGTGATTTCATATCATGCCATAATCTTATTCTTTCATGCTTTCATTGACTATGTTACTACTGTCTGTTAGTTTTAGAGGACAATTTCAGAATGGCATCAGCGATCTATTTCAATTTGATGGCTGTTTTACTACAATAAAAAGATAATCAATGTTTTTGGACATTTTGTAGATTCTTTTGCACAAGGTTTGTTTTGTTGACTGAGTTTCTTGGTGAAGAAGGGGGAGCACCAAGTGCTTGTTTGAATTTTATGCTGCATAAGTTTAAGACAAATAGTGTCATTAACTTCCATTAGAGCAATCCATGTGAATACAATTTCTGCCAGTATATTATATACCCTATGCCATTATGGTAACAATGGATTGAAATGGGAAATGTTATTTTTAGGGTAAATTAGAATGGTGTATGAAAAGGTGAGGGAAGTTAATGTTGAATTAAATTGTTGCTAATGTTAATTTGTGAATCTAAATGGTCATTTAGCATATAAGTTTGCCTTCTGTTTGTTTTTTTTTGGTGATTTTTTAATCGAAAGAAGAAGGTGACATCATGAACTAGCTTGTTTTTGTGTGTGTAATACACATGTAAATTGCAGATTTCTCAGTGTTGAAACACAGATTAGATTGAATAAAACTTTGACTTAATAATTCACACTGATATTAAGGTAGGGTTAAGTTAATATGTTAAATAATTTTTTTTACAAAATAGAAAAAAAACAATTAAAACGAAAATGAAGTTTCTCAGTAAATGTGACAGTTTAAAAAAGTATTTTGTACAGATGTTACTTTGTTAGAAAGAACTGTGATATGTTATTGTTGAAAAACTTCTGTAAATCTGCTTTTTTGCATGTCTTGTTCTTGTTTCCTGCTGTGCTGATGCTATTTAGGGGTTGTCTGAAGTGTGTAGGTAGGTTTGTTGAATAACAGAAGTGGAGTGGCATTTGAATTTAGTTTAACTATCATTGAAGTTGCCCCGAAAGACTATGAAAGACAGTTATATATGAATATTTTACATCTAACTTTAACGTCCAATCAAGTTCTCAGTTTGTACCATGTGACCGTCCAATGTATTCCATTATTTAGATCCAAAAATTCATATATTTTCCATACTAGATGGTTAAAAACATGCCATTTTTAGGTTTTCTTTTCCATGAAATACAAATTTTCTAATGCAACTTGTCACAGCTCATTGTTGTCATGAGCTGCTATTTTTAGATTTTGTAATACATTTCGCTGTTCGTTTTAGACTGCAGTCTTGAATTGAGAGAAATAACTTATACATTATTTAGCAGTAAATAAATTAGATAAAAAATAAACAGGTTATCTAACATTGTTCTATACACTACAAGATTTATTTGGATTCATACACACCTTGAAAAATCTTATTGGACTTCCCTGGCAGCTTGTCGGATACTTTTTTCAGTGGTGTATACAGCCATATATTTACAGAACAGTGTTAGATAACCCTGTAAATGTGTGAAAAATCTTGTCTCTGAATTGAATGAAAGTCTTGTTTATATCTGAGAAAAAAAACACAACTGTCAATTAAAATTTTAGGGTGACTAAACTATTTAGTTCATCCGCTCATCACCAGAATATTGACATTACTTTCTTCTTTCATAAAAGAGTCATAGATCTGGTTTTCTGAATGGATGTCTTTGAATTTTTTTAAGCAGTTTACATGTATATTTAGCGCATTGCTTGGTTTTTAAAGCTGTATATTTGGGTAAAATAAAACTTGATTTTAAAGTCTTCTGAGATGTTTCCAGTCCCATGCAATAGTTTTTTCCCCTCTATTTACACTATTTTTTCCCCAACTGATTCCTTAATTGCTAAGTGCTGTAAAATAAAGAATCAGATAGCACATTTACCTTTTGAATTATATTCTCTGAAACGGGACAGTGGGAGAAATTTGTAAGTTCAACATGTTTCACAGTTCCTTTTGTTCCTGTATTAGGTTTAATTTTTAGCTCGGCTATATGAAGTTTATGGAGAGCTGTCCTACTCACCCTGGCGTCCGCGTCCAGATTTCTGATTAAAGTTTTTGTGCAGTAAAATATTTTTTACTGTAACTTCTTTATTTCTTTATGGATTTACTTCAAACCTCAAATATATGTTCCTTATCTTCACCCACATCATGTGGTAAGGTTCTTAACTCTAGCTCGCATATTTCCAGAATTATCTCCCCATTAAACTTAAAATTTTCCTGTAATATTGTAATATTTTACTATAACTTCTTTATTTCTTTAGGGATTTCAATGATAAAATAATAAATATTATATGATACTTCATCTACCATGATGATATTTCATCTGCTATGTCTATAGATTAAATTAAACTGATTGTTTAATAGTTATCCTTTCCTAACTATCCAGTACTTAAGTAGTCGAGGGTGCTGTCTCCACTGACAGCTCGTTTATATATTATATGAATTTTCATGCCCGTATATTGAGGGAAGGATTGCATTTGTGGAAAAAAAAGTATCAAAATGTTAAAGATGTGTATGTTGTTTTTGAATGAATGAATAATGATGCCTCTGAACTAAATGACAGCTCTATTTATATCAGAGAAAACACCACTACTACCAGCAACTAGGGTGACAGACTATTTACTAGTTCATTCGATATATCATTGGAACTTTCTCCACCCACCTCTCACCAAGCTGTTTGATTGTACTTCACATTTATACATGATTGAATGAATGTTGACTATATAAAATGGTTTTCATTTATATGGTACAAAACACTGTCGTACCAACATAGGAGTTTGCATGATGACAAATTTCTTTTGAATAAAACTTGTTTATTAAAATCCTGTTTTACGACTTATTTCTTCAAATGATCCACTGAAAGTATTTGATATACATGATGGAAATGTCCACTGTTATGCACCTCTCAATGTTTTGACCAAGGAAGGGGCCAGTAGGCTGACACCCTTGGAATTTGACATTTTTCCTTTTTGGAGTAAATCCCCACCCTAGAATAACAGCAATTTGACAATGGGAGATGCTTTACATATCAAATGATCTGGTATCTAAAATTCAGCCAAAGTCTATTTCTCTGGACTCAGAACCATTCTGTTGGTCAAATTGCTGTCAGTCGGGAACAATCTTATGTCAAAAGTCCTGTGTATACCTGCCACGTACCCACTGGGGCAAAGCATTGACAGACCCATAACCAATATCATGCTGTCAGCTAAGTAGCTTCCCATTCTTAATTTCTTCATTAAGAACAAGACCTATAACTCTTGTAAATACTATAAAAAATAGATTAAGGTTAAGACCAATTACAGGAATAAAACTCAAGTTTGTATATCCCTGGAAGAGAGGTTTCATACCCAAGAAAGCAGTACAAACTTCCAAATGAAAAGCAAGGTCCTGTACATGTTAATTTCCTCATATACTATAAATGCCTTCTTTCTAACCTGCAGCAGGCTTTAAATTCTTTCGCAATCAAGTTTTTCCTTGTTCACTAAGTTCTTTCATAGCAGTAGTACTTTGTGTATTGAAGAATGTTTTCTTGGTAAACTGTAATTGCTCTGTATTGTGATTTGTGGGATCATGTTCCGACTGTACCTAAAGATGATTTTTGTATGACTTGTCTACAGATGGCTATGTTAGAAGTGTGTGACTGTGACACAGAGGTCTGGAGAAAATCTACAAATGGATAACTTGGCACTTCAAAAAAGCACTCCCTAAAATTAAGAGATTTCTATTTTCTTTTAAATCATTTAAACAAGACTGATATTGAATGAATCATTACCCAATGTTGTTAGAATTTTTGTCGAGCCCACTTGCGGATAGCTTGACATAGTCATCACATTTGGTACCACAGTTTGGTGTATGTACATGCGTGCATGTGTCCGTCCATCCAGATTGCCTTGTCCGGGCCATTACTTCTCTGTGCAGGGAAGAATTTTGAAATACCTTGGCACATTTGTTTTTTATGAGACGGTGTGTCGCATGCAAGACCCAAGTTCCCAGCTCAAGGTCAAGGTCACAGTGCCAGGTCAAAGGTCCAAAATTTTAATGATAGACCTTGTTTGGACCATTACTTCTCCATGCATGGAAGGATTTTAAAATAACTTGGCACATTTGTTCACCTTGATGAGATGGTGTGTTGCATGCAAAACACAGATTCCTAGCTCAGAGGTCACAGTGACAGTTCAAAGGTCCAAAATGTTGATGATAGACCTTGTTTGGACCATTACTTCTCCATGCATGGAAGAATTTGAAAATACCGTGATACATTTGTTATGCTCCCTGAAAGAGACATCGTGTAGGCCTGTCTTGTCCTTCCATCATCTTCCCAGTTTCCATTTCACTGTCCCATCCCCATACGTGACTTTCCATTGGCGGGCTTGACATGCTGCCCATGGGCATTCTAGTTTTAATTTTAAGTACAACAGATAAACTGAAAACCATTACTTTTAGTCCTAGGTTCTTTTTTAAATTAACAATTATTTTTTATTTCAAAACAAACGAGTCTATTAAATTGATAAGCAGTAGATCATCCTTTGATGGTAGAGTGTGTCCCTTTAGAAACAGGTTGTAGTTGACAGAACTCTTGGTCAAGTAAATTTCAAGTCTTTTTTCCCTATAAGAAAGTATGTTGCTGTCAATATGTGTTACTTATTGGGTATCTCCAGAATGGGCCTTCAATATGCTTCAAATTCCTTCAATATGCTTCAAATTTAATGAAAAAAACAAAGAACAAATTGACTGAAATCTGTTTACTTCAAATTGATCAGTATACTTTACTGGTACAAATAAATAAATTTCATTAAATCAATCCAAACAACATGCATTAGCTGTTTACAATAACAATTAATGTGCTTCAAAATGTAACAATACCAATTTTAATCTACTATTTGAAGAAAAGACACTCAAAATACTGGTGCATGAAAAAATGACACTTCAAAAAGATGTGTGACATAAAAAATGACTTAGGCACATGTATGACTTCGTTGAAGTTACTCAGGACGGTTTTTAGTATAAATAAACATTTCTAATGTACAGTTACCTCCCTTAGGCAACCTAAAATGATAACTCATTACTTGCAGTTATAATTTACAGTAATTCAAATTTATAAAGAACTAGTCAGAATAACTAAGTTTGGCTACTGATTACCTACTATGTTTGCCATTTGAAAATTTTTGCTTACAAAATGGCAACTTGTGGTAATACTGAATTACTAGTAACTGCTCAATGCAAAAGACCTATAAAAATAAGTGATAACCTCTATATACATTATATAGAGGAGAAATCTAACAGGTAACTGACAATTTCTGGCTTGTAATAGAACAAAGTATCTGATAGCTATGATCGGGTAGGTTACTCTCAAATCCTTATATCGACAGTGAACTCAGAGCCCAAACTGACTGTTTCACAGTTTTCAAACTTTGTTTATATCACTTATATTTCTAACTCTTTCTTTTTGAGTTTTCAGTAATAAAGACAAGCAATTTCCGGAGATATAAATTTCAGCAAAGAACCAATGAAATCCCCATCCCAAAGAAATTCTCAAACCTAAAACTCTGCATCAGTGAGAATCATACTAGTTTTAAAGCTGAATATAATTCTCAATCTTACAGATGAAAACGTGTTAGTTCAGAGAACTGCCCTAAATTAATGTCAATTAATGAGATTTCAGGCAGGCTATTAAATTCTATCTTACTACCATTCCTGGTAAGGACCATTACCAGACACCCTGTCCTGTTTACATGTACTAAGACACTGCCAACTTGATAACATGAATGGTGACAGTTGGTAGCAGAGCTCAAACCAATGACCTCAGTGAGATGTTTTGTGAACAAAAGTCAATATCTTTAACCACCAGATCATATAGATCCAAATCATGACAAACTTAAGTTGTTACTGATATATATACCAATTTTCAGCAGAATCATACCTGTGTACAAAGTTCCTGTACACAAAGACTAGTTATCACTGTATCACATGCTTTGGTTACTATAAAAATTGGGTCATACTCTGTGATCAATTACTCAAAAAAACATTCAACTTATATACATTTAACTATCATGCAAGACAATGCAATCAAAAATATTTTTAAAAAATAATAATTTACATAAAAAACTTTGAATCTGAGAAAATATAATTTAGCCAAAAATTAAAAAAAAAACAATTCCTGCTAACACAGAACTAACAGCAGAACTGCATTTCTAAATAGTATTTAACTTTTCAAATCGTAACACAGCCATGCAAAACAGTAAACATTACAAGCACATGACATAAAAAATAATAATTCAAAAACTCAAGAATAAATATATGAGACTGAAATTCTGATTCTATAAATAATAGATATCTGATGTAATAATTTACTACACTAATTGTGAAAATTAAATAAATTGATTCGAATACACTAGCAACAAACTACAAAAAAAGCCTGAATAATAAATAGATAATATAGGCTTTTATTTTCTATTATGACTAGCATTTTGAGACAATTATGCCTTGTATCACATTACTCTTTCAAAAAAATGTTACCGACATAATGTCAGGTTGGTAATAGATGAAAAAATGACTGGTTCCTGGGTTTTTGGAAATAAATAAAGGATTCTAGGTTTACTATAATTACATACAAGTACATACAAATGCGACGTGTTTCGACAAAAGGAACCTTATGGGTGAGCATGAAGTAATGTCAAAATAGTGTCCAAAAGTACCTGCTACTATGGTTGGATGTCATTTCAATCACCTTGTCTCCAAAACCGCCTGGTAAGCAACAAAACATAATTTCACACCTAATGAATATGTATGTATTGTCTGACCATGAAGTACATGATATATATTTTTGTGAACGGAGAAGACTGACTTGCCTCTTTCTGATAAAAGTCAAATTTTGAAATAAATCACCCATGAGACTCCTGACGTGTCACACACATATATATACTGGCACACATTTCTCTAAAACATTCCAAGTTATTTGTTTATACAGGAGAAAAAAAATCATGTTCAGATAATTCATTAAAAAATAGTTGAAAAATTTAATGAAGAACAGTACCTGGCTTTCAATTATATTACATCAAACTAGAATCATGCACAGCTGAGAGTTTTTTCTTACCACTGCATTTCTTTTGGAAATAAATATATATATGAATTGAAAACTAAGGACCACTTTCCTGAATACTAGATGAATATATATTTTTTGTCATACTTCTTTTTAACTGTTTACATGAGAAAAAAATGATTACTTGAATAAACTTATAAATTTAGAAAAAAAAACTTGTTACATCTTTTAAATCATACAAGAAGCAAAAGTTGACAAAATGTCCAAATTATTCAGAAATCAACAAGCACAATTTTTAACTATTGATCCAACTTAAGTGCATGCTTCATGCCAATTCTCTCGGTTTGTTTTCACTTTTTGTTTTTAAAATAACTAACAAACCACCAAGAACGGAATGTAAAATGTCCTCAAACTTACCATGGAATGCAATTTAAAAACACAATTATGCTATCTAATATACATGTGTTCTTCATAACTGCATTAAAACACTGCATACATTTATATAAAACATACATGATATGTACACAGACTGGAATGTACTGTATGAGACCACCTTTTTAAGGCAAGCTATTTTCTAGAAATTTACGAAATAATGCATAGATTATTTTTACAACAAATAAATAACACAACAAAAATACTGTAATGAAGAATGAATATATACAAAGCTATAAGCTACAGATGGCCACTTCATTTGTGTAAAAAAAATAATGACTACCAAAATGACAAGAGATAACTGGTACAGAGGCAGACTTCTATTATCATGGGTGAAAGTTCATGAAACTTAAAATCCTGAAACTGCAACATTTTGTACAAAAATCTACACTTTCTCTGTTGTATCATATAGGCCAAAGACCAGCTAAAATCTTGAATTCAGGATTATTCCTGGAAACTTTCACCAATGTATTATTTCATCTGCAAAATTTAATTTAAAATAATATAAAAAAAGAGAAGTACTATGAAAATTAAAAGGCCTTTTCTTATGTAAGAGCTTGACCAAATTACTGCGTGCTTTTTTTTATTCAGTTATCTGCACAAGCTAAAATGTGACAGAACAAAATTTTCTAACCCTTGATTAAAAAATAAAAAAATTCTTCAAAGTTTTACTGCACTGTACTGAAAAAAAACCCAAAACAAACATCCGCAACTGTTTAAATTGTCTTAACAAAATTAATTCATGAACAGGCAAAATTCATAACAAACTGAAAAACTGCTATACAACTTTTCCATTGTATAAACATAAAGAGAAAAATAATTTATATATATATCTTACAAGAAATATCTGAAATAAAGTAAGCACAAAAGTCTGTATCACACTGGGATAACAGTAGCACACTAGAACAAAATACATTCCTGTTTAGATCAAGGCAGGTAAAACATTTTCATAATTAAAACTAGGGCCGCAATGACCAACCATTACTACTTGATGTAAATATATACTGTCGTCATAATTCAACAGGCAGTTGTGAAGTTATCAAAAACCTTTTGCAATGCTCTCTGTTACAACATTAATGATGATTAAATATTTTAGTTCCAACGAAAAGAAAAAGTTTAGGTATTGTCATGCCCAACAGACAATTTGCCCTTATAAGTAACAAGATCTGGAATGCAAGTTTACAAATTCATATCAAATATGTGATGTACTTTACCTGTCTATCAGGAATTACAAATCGACCCTCGCTACTTAAAAACAGAAAAAAAAAATGTCACTAAGTATATTACAATACCCCTTCTCTGCAGGAACTTTTGGTGTTGCAAAATTATTTTTTTTACTTAAAAAAAAATTCAAAAAAAAAAAGAGTAAAAGATAATTCAAGGTGTACAAATTTTACATGAAGACAACAGCAGCAGTAACTTTGGGTGAGACTGGTGTATAAAATTCATAAAAATCTTATGATGGAATGTTTATATATGTGCAGCAGTCGTCTATAAAGTGTTATCACAAAAATATCTGTGTTATGACAATATCAAGGACACATAAAAACACGCATGTATCTTCATTATACTGATATGTGTTTCACTCTGTTTGGAATGTTATTGAAATTTATAGGCATTTCATTTGCTACAGGGTATATAAAATATATTCGAATTTCTACTAAGTTACATAAAGAACATTATTTTAAGATGACAACACATTTCGCATTGTTAATTAATATTTGACAATGACTTTAAGTATTTATGACAAATATTTCTAATTATAACTATAATTTTCTTGAATAAAAACTCTTCTTCCCTCCCACCCCCCAATCCAAGTGCCTACCCGTTCTGGAATGTTTAATAAACAACAACAACTTCCTGCTTACAAAACTCAATACAAGTTATAAATGGTTAATCTAGAGTATTTATTTGATGAGCCTACACAATTTACTCCTGTCCTACAATTTGTTCATTCCGTCTAATATGTCATGTGGCAAAGTAATTGTACTCAATTCTTTTAAATCTTCAATTGTTTAACTATGAGTTTACTACTCATCTGGATAAAAAAAAATTGTAAACTAAGAATTTATATAAGGAAAAAATGCTGTTTTGACCATCAATGTTTCCAAATATTATAATCATACTCAAATTAAACTAAAACATTTTTTTTTCCAATGTTCTACAAGTGAAAGTGTTCACTTTATTAATAGTATGTGCCTGCTTTTTAAGTTCCACCTATTTTCCGTTCATCACGAGGTGGCTGAACAAGATTTTAATCTGAATACATTGAGGTAACACACCAAAACATCTATTATTTATCTTTACTAGTATGTTTAGCTTTATGTGAGGTCATTTGGACAGGTCCTAAAACAGCAGCTCGACAGGATTCTACCAAACAATGAAAATGATTTTGTTTTCTTGCATAGGGACAAAGGTTTACACCGCAGTCATCAGCGGCTGTATGCTTTTCAAATCCCTGATTTGATATATTATCCATTTTTGCATGAAACTTCCTGTGAGTGAGAACTTTACTGGAATCTGTACAGACATACGAACACCGTTTACAATGAAAATGAGACATTTTCTTATTATACTCGCAATCTACAGTTCCACAGTCTTGGTTTATTCTGTACTGCTGAAGTTCCCCGCCTGTTATACTGTCAATACGTTCATGGCGTAGAGTATGTTGAACCAGTCTAGAACGATCGCTAAACCCATACCCACAGTCATCTCGCACACAGTGGAAATGAGTAACACTATGGCGGTAGGCACATTTAGCATATTTACATTCTTCGTTGTATCTCCATCGAGAATAACCTTCGGGAATTGAATCATCTCTAAGGCCACGTGTTCCACTTCCTATAACTTTACTAGCTCCAGAGCTGGTTACTTTCTGCGATGCTTGTTTTGGAATGTTTTTTGAAGAAGAGTTTTGTCTTTTACCTAAATATATATCTCCACTGTTCATGAAGTCCTCATTCTTCGTTTTGAATATTTTCCTTCCAGATCGGCTTGAAACATCCATCTTCTGTTCACCACTATCGGACTGGTTACTATTATCAAAGCTAGAACTTATGTCTATTTGTAAAGCATTTTCCTCTTCTTCACCGTCACTCTCGGCATCAGTAGAGATCTTATTATGTTCCTGTGCTTTACAGATCATTTCAGAGAAGGTGGATGGGTTAAGATTAAGAGATGATGATTTTGTGTCTTCCACATCACTGTCACTATCTGCCATGTCGCCACCCTCGGCCAAACACTGAGCTTCATCTGGGTCTAAACTATCTTCCTGATTTCCAAAATGGTTCTCCATCTTTTGCTGTGTTGGTGCAGGAGCAATAACTTGATTTGCATGCTTAATCACAGAACTGGTTTGATCAGCACGCTTGATTTGCACACCATGTTTACCAATGTGGGACCGTAATCGAGCTGGATCAGAGAAAGCTTGATTACAATCAAAGCAATGATAGTGATCTTTCTTTTTCAGTTTACAGAATGGACGTCCACAGTTTTGTGAAATGGCATAATGCATTTTGTTTCTAAGCTCATTCCAGCTTGGTTGAGGGATTTGGTTTGCACCTCTTTGCAAGAGAACGGTAAGTGGTAAACTGGTGTTGTTGTTAAATGAGTTATCTATCTGAGTTATTGCCACAGGAGTGCCGCCTACAGCAACAAGAGGGGCAGGTAATCCTTGCACAATCTGAGATGCAGTTATAGATGCTGGCAAAGCTTGCACTGTACTAATTGGAACAGCCGTAACATTGATTGCGGTTTGTTTCAGTGCTCCCTGAGGAACATCTTGAAGACTGACTGTCTGTGGTGACACAATTACTGGTCCCTGAGATAACGCGGTAACATTTGTGGGCTGAGATATGAAGACTGGAATACCTGTGTTTTGTGTCGGCTTGACCTGTAGGAAAGCTGAAGCTGATGTTATGACAGATGTTGCTGTCCCGATGGAAGGTGATGTTTGTAGTACTGGAGAAAATGGAACATCATGATGCAAAGTTTTCGGTGAAATTGGAACCTCTTTTCCTGATGGCTGATTAACTAATGCAACAGGACTGATTACTCCAGTAAATTGATGTTTTTTCTCATGCTGTGACATTGTACTATGCCTTATAAATGAGTAATCACACTTTGGTCTTGTGCAGTGGAAATGACGATTTGTCTGATTGTTTGGACAGTGAATTCTTCGGCAGCTGACATTACGATCAAAGAATTCATAGCCTTCGAGAATCTTAACGAAGCTGTGAAAGTCTTTAGCATGAAGATTCAGAACATCTATCCTGTCTGTGATAGTGAAACACCGTGGCCGTGCACAGTGATAGTGCAACTTGCCAATATAACTGCAGTGATCGTCAGGGCATGGATCATCTGGTGTAAATACTCGGAAACCATTTATCACTTTCATTTGACTTGTCGTATTGAGATCATTCGGTGGAATATGTGACTGCTGTATTTCTTCATCAGTCAGTTCAACTTTGGGTATTTTTGGCAACTCTATTTTTGGATATTTTGGTGGTCGCCCCCTACGTCTCATACTATTGTCCTCCATACTTGGAACACCTTTTCCACTGCGGCCATATGACTTTCCAACAGCTGCCCTGGCATATTCATGTATACGATAGTGTTCTAGTCTACCAAATGTGGGTCCTACATATGGTACAACATGGTTACATCCACTCTAAAATATAAAGAAATCAGTATATATTAACTGTTTTCTCTCTGTATATATCATGTTTGACATTTTCTATATTTAGATTTATAGCATATTGTGTATTTAATGTATTATTAAGCAATAAAATATGGTAGAACAGCAAAATAGTTCTTCCATTTCTTAGATGTCTTGCATCTAAAATACATCACTATTAATTTTACTTTGTTCAAATGTTTCTAAATAAGGTCTGTTGTCTAAAATAGTATCTATTTAAAATAACTCTTTAACAGTAAAATTCTGCTAAAAAAGACCTGTCAAAGAGTGGTCTTTATAACTAAATTGTCTTAAAACAAACCCTCTTTTTAAGACCTTGGTTCTCTGAAGCTGCTAATTTTCACATGATTTTGATAGCTGAACTTTCCTTTATTTAAAATTAGGTCAAAGTTCATCGAAACTAAAGGTAATGAAATCTGAAGACAGGTTATTATAGCTCAAGTTCAAACTTTCAACAAGTTAATATGAAAAGTCAATCACACACCCAGTTACAATGATAATGCTTCTCCTTCTCGCTGTACTGACAACTGTCGGGACATGCCTCATCATCTTCATATGTATGGTACGCAATCGGAGTTATCCTATCTTGTAACTCATGAAATCTGGAAAAACAAAATACAGCTCTCTGAATGGCACTTACAGTCTGAGGCTAATTCTCATGACGCTGTAATTTTACAACACGAGTTTTAACAAAAGGGCAATATCTTAACATTCATAAAGAACTTAGTATAGCTAGCTGGAAACTTCTAAAATATTCTTGTTTCAATGCAGAAATGATTGATATACATTGCATAAGGGGACTGTGCAAAGCTGTAAAATGAAATGACAAATGTTTACTTTTTTTTATTATTATTATTTTTTTTAACAGGTCCCGGCTGAGGTTTATTTTGTTTGTCTTTGTGACCAGTGCAGACCATGATCAGCCTCACATATAAGCAGTCTGATCCTGATCTACACTGTTCACTATTCAGTCAGTATTTTCACTACTAACATACCTTTAAATGGTAAATGGTACTGTTCAAATTGAAAGACGGGTAAGTCCATTTTAGAAATTTAGCAGGCTAAGGTTTAATCAACAATGTAGTGAACTATCCTGCTGAACCTTTTTCTGACATGTTATTTCTATCTTCTACAAAAGTAAGAGCAAACAATAACCTGGCATGTTCCCGAACACCGTCCTTGGATTTAAACAGAACCAGACAACCATCCATCTTGCAGTGATAATGGTCTTTGTATAAGTACTGGCACCGAGGGTTACATGGGTCGTTGGCTGTGTACCTGCGAATAACATCACGGTTGTATTTTATTCCATGTAATAACATATCGCAGGGTAAATGTGAAAAAGCACTATCTGAATTTTTTTTTTATATCACTTCCAACTTTTTACATTTACCTATCAATATTCATAATTTAAGTCAAACAAGAAATTCTCTTACCACCTAAACATGCTATCTTATCATTCAGTCACTATGGTAAATTACAAGAGAAGAATATTCAATTCACAATTCTATTACAAAAAAGTGGAATATTTCAGATTCTACTTCTACAACTTCTCTGATTCACTTTTTTAAATCTGGCAAAAAAAAAAGGAATTTTTATATTCTTTAAAAAAAATGTGTATAAAGATACTGGAATAAAATGACTAAGAAGAAGCATAAAATGTTATCAGCAATTTATCAGGTTGCAGAAATTGACTGGCTATTTACCTGACCAAGTAGGTTTTCCAAGAGTCATCTTTTTCTCTCCTTTCTGTGTATACAGACTTCGGGGGCTGAAGGATCGTTGAGGGGCCAGGGAATGTGCTAGGAATGGTTAACATGGTCCCTGGATTCATTGTGACGAGTGAGCCTCCGAGGGTACTAGGCATCACACTGGCCATACTGCTGACAGACGAAAACATTGTTTCTCCTTTCCCGAGGCTACTGTTTGGTTTTATTGCATTAATATTGGCTGGTATAGGTGACTCTGCTCCACTTGTTTCATTCTTTACAGAAAACATGGGAATCGGCAGTGTCAAAGACCCACTGAGGCTTAAACTTTTCCCATCTTTGTAAATCTGACCTAAATTTGATTTGACCTCGGGGGATGCTTCAACTGAATCAGAAGCACTGAGTAAAGAATCCTCATCAACAGAGACGTCATCTGTTTCCATTTTTACTGACCCTTTCTCAATCGGAGTTGATCTTGCACTTGGTGTTGAATGAGCCGAGGTTTCAATATCAGAGCCAGGTTCAAGTTTTGGTTTCTTAAGCTCCAAGGGCTGCTGCTGATCCCAGTCTATCTGACGTTTAAGACCAGATGGTATATTCGGTACATTGCCAATGGTGTGGACTGTTGGACTACTATTTAAGGATGATAGGTGCTGGACCGACTGGATTGTTCCAAAGTCTGGGCGGGGGAGAATTAGTTTATTCGTCGTTGGTGTTGAAGGTTGATGGTTGTCTCGATATTTCTTGTAAGCGTTTTCAAAATCTCGTCTCTCATGTTTACGCTTGTGTGAATACAGTTGTGCGGTGGAGTGTAACACATAGTCACAGCCTGGTAATAAAAACCATTTGAACATGAAACTTAACATGTAAAGAAAATTTAATGGATATGATTTGTGTTTAATGGCACAATGCAGCTTGATTTCAATAGAATTACACTATTTATTTAGTCTAAAATGATCATTAGATTAATGTTCAGGCATTGTAAAATGTTTTGTTTATAGGTCCATGGAACATGATGACTGTGCTTCTTGTTATAAAGCTGAGACAGACAGATTATTTTACCGCTGAAATTACTTACGAAACATGGCAATATTTCACACCTCAATACAATTATAAAACAATAAGAATTTTCGTACCTGGTCGAATACAATGAATGTGGTTGCTGACTTTTGAATAGCGACATTTTGGGAACAAACAGTGCTCATATTTCATAAATTTCTTAAACCCGTCCCGGCCTAACACTTCATCCTTCTGATGGTAACTCTTATGTTTCTCTGAAAAAGACATCAAACAAATTTATGTCTACATACATTTCTCTTTTCATAAGTTCTAATCACGTAATAAACAGAGAAAATCATCAATGTCTTTCCACTTTTTAAATTTGCTCTTAACAGACTGTTGTTGTTGTTTTTTTCTTTAATATTCAGTTGCAATTATCATCTGTCATCAAATTATACTGAAAGACAGCTTATTACAGAAGTAAAATTTTAACTATCCATGTAATCTTTGAAATTAATGACTTTTTATAAAGTTTTCAAATTCATTCCATATTAAACCAGTATGATGCGGCCTTATGTCAGCCTGCAAGCACAAAGCTCTATAATACTGTCTAAGTGAAAACAAGGTCCGTAACTTGAATAAAATAATCAAGAAGTACACATTAAAAGCTTTTTTGTCTGTGTAACATGGAAGCTTAAAATTTTTTGATATATACTATATATAAATTGAAGTCAATGTGTGACATTTTGACATATATAAATCAACATGTCACACACAGACTTTAATTTGTATAAATTCAACCTCTGACATCTGTGTCATGGAATTGTTTCTTTAGCTACATGGGTTTGTTATTCAAATTATCTATGATCCAACTGGTGTGAGTTCAAACCAACTGGGGACTGGGAATTCTCTGATGCAATGCAGTTTCAAAAGTCTAAGTGTTTTGGATGGCAGTTGCTTAGAATATATTATTAACAATAAACCTACCCATATCTGCCTTATTCTTGAAGGTGAATTTACAATCTGGCCTCAGACAGTGAAAATGTGTTGTCCTCTGTCCATAAAAACTGCAAGTCATTGTCCCACAATCCTCTGTGGCCCGAAACCTTTGGAACCCTTCTGACATTATAGCAGAATCTTTGCGATGGTAATTTGCATGCATCTGAACATCAGATGTACTGATATATACTTTGTCACAGCCAGTCTAAGAAAGATAATTCATACTTTTTTTACAGATTTATATTAATTGGTCTTCTAATTCTCTCCCTTTACATGAAGCTTTACTTGAGAAAAACAAAAAACTGAAAATTGGGGAAAGTAGCTTTTCAAATTCTATGTATATATTCACACATCTCTTTCTTAATGTAATTTCTAATTGTAAATCTTCATATTTAGAAAATCACCATTTGTACTTTTCTTTGAAAATTCTTATCTTTTCTATTAGATTTTTTAAGCACTTCTCTGTTCTCCATCATTTGTGTATCATTATGGGCTGAGTAAAGTGCATGTGATTATAGCTGACTCTTCCGAAATAAGCCTTTAAACCCCTATAAGGATTAACTTCCAGGAAAACTTATATGTACTCGTAACTTAACTCACTTTACTCATTGTAAATCATAAAAAAACTGTTGAGTTAGAAGTGCTCAAATAATGACTGAAATTACAAAAATTTCCATCTATGAATCCTTCATATTACCCCATCAAAACCATCTGGAGTAAAAATGAATACAAGATTTTGCTTTAAAGAATAAAGCAGGGAATAAAGCTAGAACAAACCTGTAAGCAATGATAATGGGTCTGTTTGCCATTGTGTGTACAGTTCCCGAACCTCTTGACACAGTTATCTAGGGGACTGAACCTGAGGAAACCATGCTGGAGGGACTCTTCACGCTTCCTGTGCCACTTATAGTGTCTAACCATCTCTTCCTTCTTGATGAAAACCTGGAAGCTACAGTCTATACAGTGATAGTGTTCCCTATAGCCGAGGTCCTTACAATGCTGGCCCCCACACTCCGTACCATTGTTATATCTGAAAAAAATACCAAAACACGGGAGGTAAACGTTTGTTTATTTACGTTAACAATTTCCTGAAAATGGCACTCTCTATAGCTTTAAAAAGGAATTCATGAAGAGTACACATCTGTTGTTGTCCCATGAAGAAAAGGGTAAGACAAGTCACAAATAGCCATATCTGAATGCGTCCAGAGTCATGTTTTATATGCTCAATTTACCACTTAGTCAATGCCTTGACCGATACTTACAGATCAAAACATTGTAACAGACTTCATCTTTAATTCAGTTGCATAAAATCAGGCAGTGGAGTTAATGTATTCATAATAAAATGGATTAACAACTGAATCTCTGACAGAACAGCTGACAGATGTGTACAAATGTTTGCAAAATTAAATCTTTCACTTTAAATTCAATTTTAGAAATATAGAAATCCCATCTGCTGTAAACTGGGACGAATATATATACATATTTTAGACTATAGCTCTAGCTATAACGGAAAATGTTATTACCTTTTAAGATATTTAGAGTAATTAGGTAGTCCAGGTGAGAGCTGACCAGGAGTTGTCTGCCCTTGGTTATTACTGTACACTGCATTGATAAAGGAGGAACTGGTTGTAAATCTGTCATTTTGTGCTTTTCCATTACCTGGAAACAAAACATATACCAATAAACATTTACAATTATAAATTAACATTCTGCAAGATAAATGATGTAAAATGTAAATCAGGGTTTTGAATAAGATTTTAAGAAATCAGGTGAAAACAGGGGTATACCTCACTGAAGTACTGTCATTAAAGAGATGGACTTGTCAAATTCAGAAGGTTAAATAAGATCTTAAATTTTCAGAAACTGATAAGCTCTGTATTCTCATGTTTGAACAAGTGTATATACCATAATATTTCATTTTTAATCTCAATTTTAAGAAGTGTACATAAGAAACACTTCGCTTTATTTTAAAAAAAAAAAAAGAAATATTTCTGTTGTCCAACGGGTATGTACAGGCAGTGCAAGTAAAAAAAAAATGAAACTGTCAACACCTACTATGAAAATGTCAATTTAAAAATACAGGTAATTTTTTTTTACATTATTTATTAACTTCACTATTCCATACCCTGCTACATTTTTAAAATGAACTTGTCCATCACTGAATTTGAACTGACCCATTGGTATGAACTGAAAGTCTACTGATAGTACGACAAACAGTGCAGACCATGATCAGACTTCATTTATGTACACGATCATGGTCTGAACTGGTTGTAAAGGCAGTATATGGTTAGTATCAGCAGTGTAAACAATATTATAATACTGTAAAAACTACACTTATGTAAAAATTTACATTACTCTTCTGACCTTTTCTTTCTAACTACCCAAATACCCAAAGTTAAAAGGTGATGTTCAAGATTATTCAGGGGAAAAAACAACAACAACAAAAGCACAAGGACAAATTTTAACAAAACAAAGGAGACACAATGTAAGACAGTGTAGTTTACTTGTACGTTTGTTTGGCGTATTTTTTTTCTACAGATGTACCCTACATGTCAAAACATATCCCTAGAATATTACATGAATTACTCTGCAATAAATTAAGCTAAGCTATTCAACTTATTACACCAAGCAACTGATACGAACTTTTTTTACATACAAGTCATGATTTGTATTTCAGTTAAAATACGCTTTTCTGTATGTCTGTATGAACATATTATTTTAACGCTGGTTTAGCTTTTTAAATCAATAATCTTTATAAACATAAAGAATTAATAACCCAAGAAATCTCTTTTCGAAACTTGAGATTATAAAAATGCTATATACTATTAGATTTATTTCCAAATTTACAACAAGTTTTTAAACCTGTGTCAAATATTAGTCAATATATTTTTTCAAAGATTACAAGTATTTTGGAAAATCTCCAAAACTGGAAATGTGTACATTTGCGTTTTTATTGATATACAATACCTACAAAATTGAAATAGTTCAGATAGTGTAAAATTTGAAGATAAATTCACGTTAAAAGTTAGCTACATGTTATACTAGGTATCTTAAACTATGCGATAAAACAAGTAAATTATAGTAACAAAGCTGCGATACATTTAAAAAGTTGTGACGAAATAAAACGTATAAATGCCATAGACACTCTAATATACATAAACAGAAGTCTAAATGGAATTCTTGGACTTGATCATTTTTTTTGTAGGGTCTCTTATTTCCTTCTAATACATCTTTCATAACTAGCAGGAAGTACCGACGGGACTAGTACACTGTTATTTCGTTTCCTATCTATGTGTTCGCTTGCATTTCCGCTTTTTGCATATATCAACCAACTCGGTTTTTTTTTCATTTCTTTAGTTGAAATTTAGTTGTATTTTGTCTTGTTTACTTCTTTTTACTTTACATATAAAATTTATCATTAAATTTTTTGCGACATTTAACTGACTTAAAACACCCAGTACTTTTATTAAAATTCAGTACAGATAAAATAACGAAAATATGAAATGTTACAGATTTTCCTGTACCGCGAGTGATTTTTTTAAACATTAATGTCAATATATGCACGTGCATCAAATCAAATATACAAGCATATTATTTCATTATAAACTTCGATCATTGCTGACAGAACTGAAAATAAAACCATCAAATCAGCCGTCAAGAAATTCAAATCATATCTCTTTTTACTATTTTGCACAAAGCATGATGAATATTTAGCGAGGTTGAAAAGTTTGGTTTATATATAATCTTTCAAAAATTTATAGGTTCTGTCACATTTTTGGTCTATTTCAAAATTTCTGACTGACAGATTTTACTTAATTAATTCAAATCAGGTCAGTTACTATTTCCTCCTAATTAATCTATAGGCTATATTTTTTACCATGTGACAGTTTTTGTAACTGATTTTATGAATATTTGATTGTCTTTTCAAAAAAATTATGTAAGAATTTTTGATGTATAATAATTTTTGTTTCTTTCGAGTGTTAAATGGCGAATTAATTATTCCTAAATGACGCTGCTGTTTTTGTGACTGACAGAAAACGGATAAAGTTATTTCTTCAGTATTATAATAAAATTTTATGAATATACAAATCATATGCACTATCATATGCATCATTGAAATACGTGCAATCATGAATGTCTATTTAAGCAAAATCTTCATCTTCAGAATTTGAAATAAGGAAACAAAGAAACCTGGTGCTGATTTGTTGGTGGATTTTTTTTCCCCAGGTTATTACCGGTAAGTTGTCCTGACTATATTAATCATTCTTGAAACATAAATCATGTCTGGGCCAATCTTTTCAAAAACAATGAGTGAGCCAAAATAATGTCTCGAGTACAAATTGATCTTATGAAAAACAAAGAGAGGATCACTGATAATCATTTCTGAGACAAAAATCATTCACACCAAAGCTGGAAGCCTTATCACTTTCATAACTAACGTGTGTTGCCCTATAGTCGGCATGGTCCTAAAGTCGGCATTGGTTTATTTCCCAGCATTCCCTTTCTCTCACGTTGCAAAAGTTACTGAGGCGGGCAACATTTGAAAGGTAAAGGTTTTATCAAAATTTATGTCTACACAGCATACCGTTGTCTGATTTAATATCCGGTAGGTTGCTGGAAATTTTGGACGTATGATTTTGTTGAAAATACGCTGAGCGGGCAATAGATTCTGTCATTTATTATGTGTTGGGGCGGAACCATACTCAGAGTCTATGAAACGCTTTGTTTTGATAAGAAGCATGTGATGACTCTTTGGAATAATCAAATTATCACTCACTTGTGGTTCAGAGAAGTGAGCTGGGCTGTGAGAGAAGGATAGAGGCCTTTGATCATTGGTACATACAGATGTGGTTACCGATTTAAACTCTCACCAGGTGGGGCTACTGCTTCAAACTCCAAGCTGGACTTTTCCTTCAGATAAGAATGGCTTCAAACTCTTGGTCTTTTTCTACAAGTATGGGTTAATTAAGCTTCAAACTCTAGAGACTTTTTCTACAGATATGGCTATGGCTTTAAACTTTGAGGACATTTACTACATATATGGCTATGGCTTCAAACTTTGAGGACATTTACTACAGATATTGCTATGGTTTCAAACTCTCAGGGATTTATTTCTATAGATATATGGCTATGGCTTCAAACTCTGGGGACTTTTTTCTACAAATATGGTTTATGGCTTAAACTCTTGGTACTTTTTCTGTACAGATATGGCTATGACTTCTAACTCTTAGGACTCATTCTACAGATCTGGCTATGGCTTCAAACTCTGAGGACTTTTTTTACAAAAAGAGATATCTGACTATAATATATAAACTCTGGGGACGTTTTCCACAGATATGGCTATGGCTTCAAACTCTGAGAACATTTCATACAGATATGGCTACTGCTTTAAACTAAAGAGCCTTTCAAACCTACAGATATGGCTTCAGTCTCAAACTCTGGGGGCAGTTCCAACAGATTAGGCTATGGTTTCAAATTTTTGGGACTGTACCTATATACAAGGCTACTCAACACTCCTATTTTAAGCACCTGCAAAATATTGTCTAATCTTATGAATGATTTTTGAAATATATTTCGAAGTATTAAAAATCATGTACAGACACAGCAGTGCCAAAAAAAAAACAGAAATTGTAAATCAAACAAAGTGTCATAAAACAAACATGAAGTGGCTTCTCAAGTTGAACATATACAGCATAGGTAAAACACAAATAAAATCAAAGTACTGTACAACATAATATGAAGTGGTACCTGGATGAAATTTATCAGATTTTAGCAAACTGGTTTTTCATCAAATTAATGTCACACATTTAAGATGTTCCATGATTGTGCTCAGTTTTAAAAACACAAGACTGTCAAATTCTGACTCAATTTTCAAAGGGCAATAACTCATATAGAAGTCTACATTTTAAGTTTTCTGTGCTGTTACAGATTTGACCACCTCATATGATTGTGACTGCATATTAAGGACCTTAAATTCATAGCTAAATGTCTCCTAAAGGTTTATATTATGACAACTGAGAAAAGAAGTTGTTTTTGAGAAACAGACTGATCAGGACAATTACTGCATTTAAATATTCTTGTCAACCAAACTTCTGAAGTGATGATTTCCAAAATGGAATTAACTTAAGGCAGCTTTTATAATATAACATCTGAAAAACTATATTTTTTTTATATTTTATAACCATAAATAATTTTCATGAAATAGTGATAAAAAAATAGATGAGAAAATCTTACCACAATGAATGAAAAGTAAGGCAATTTGAATTAATTTCATATAATAAATTGTTTTCTTATATCCCGTTTTTTGGGGCAAAAATCTGTTTTATTCATGATGATACTAATTCATAAAACCATGTAATTGTTATGAAGAAAGACACAGTAGCTATAAAGACTCGCAGTTTTGAGAAATGACAACTCTCAATCAAAGAAAAACGCATAATTTACAAAATAAAGCATTTATGATGAATTATTTATTTCAAATTAATGCATATCAAGTTGACTAAGTCCAGGTGTATTAACAGTAATCATGGACAATAGAAGTACTTACTTTAAAGATAGGTAACAGTGTTTTCTGGGGCAGATTAAGTAAAAAGATAGAGTATCACATAAGCATTTTTTTAAGATTAGCGTATGTCCAATGTGTTGCTCCTCAATATAATTATGAAAGGTATTCTGGTAAGTTATACTTAGCTTAAACTTTTACGGGTTCAAATCTAAAGTAAGAGACTATGTAAAAAAAAATATATAATGGATGAATAATACTAATGCTTGATAAATGACTTAAGACCCATCAAGGAAAAATCATGAATGAACTAGCAAGGAAAATCATGCAAACAAGAAAGAATAATGCATGAACCATAAAGAAAATATTATTAAAATGCAAGCAAATTTTAGGAAGAATAAATTGTACATGAACCAGTAACTAGAGATGAGTCCATAGGACATGGATGCCCCCACATTCAGCTGTATTGTCACCAAAAATACTGTACAATTACAGGTGTGTATAAAGTCTAAAAATACTATTTTTTCGCTTTATCAGGGGGTATAACTATGCCAATTGCCCAAAAATTTGCATCAAAATACCCAGGTGCTTAACTTCACATGCTGACCACTTTTTTTAGAAAGTTTCATGGCTCTAGCAGTTATATGTTTGGTGTTACACACGACACAAGTCTAAAAAGGCTAGATTTTGCTTAATCAGGGGGAATAACTCTACCGATCTCCAATGAAACTGAATCAAAATATCCAGGTGCTTAACTTCACATGCTGTCAACTTTTCCTAAAAGTTTCATGGCGCTTATACGTTTGGAGTTACATGTGTCACAAGTCTAAAAATGCTATTTTTTGCTTAATCAGGGTGCATAACTCTGCTGATCTCCAATATATGCTGATCTCTTCAAAATACCTCAGTGTTTAAGTTCAAATGCTCACAACTATTCTTTGAAAGTTTCATGGCTAAAACAGTTATACATAAGGAGTATCATGTGACACAAACTGGTCTACGTATGGACAGTGTGACAGGGGGACAGTGCCATGGTGAGAGCATAAAAAAAAGGAATCCTGTCACCGTCTGAAAATAATATGTAATACCCAGCAAGAAAAAATCACGCAAGGCCCAGCTAGGAAAAATCATGCAAGACCAAGTAAAGAAAAACCATGCAAGACCAAACTAGAAAAAATCATGGAAGACATAAAGCAAAGAAAATCATGCAAGACCAAGCAAGGAAGAATTATGCAAGACCAAGCAAGGAAGAATCATGCAAGACCAAGCAAGGAAGAATCATGCAAGACCAAGCAAGGAAGAATCATGCAAGACCAAGCAAGAAAAAGAATGCAAGACCAAGCAAGGAAAAAAACAAGCAGGACCAAGATAGAAAAAATCATGCATTAGTAAGGGAAAAAAAAGGAATGCAAGATCAAGCAAGGAAAAATCACACAGAGGACCTGGGAAGTAAGATAAAGAGCCTGTATACAAATTTGCTTTGTAAATATGAACTTAATTTTATCTCTTAAACAAATGAAAAATATTTTAAGATGCTATGTGAAAAATTTACAAAGACCAGACAGTGCAGCTGTGGCAATATATATGGTATCATTTTATTATTTATTACCTAAAATTATCAAAACCATGTGGCCGGTTGTTTTAAACAACACAGGAAATGTTACTTTCCAGATTTTCTTCAAAACTTGTACAAGATACAATAAAACATGGGCTGTTTGGGACCACATAAATTATAATTTTATGACAAAAATTATACTTTTTACTGTACTTTGGTAAGATGAAAGGGAAGATCCGTGTGTTTTCTTGTCAAATTAATGATTTATTCATTATGTCAAATAAAATTTGGCAATCCTGAGTTTGTAATTTCCCGATTTACTAGTGTTACCTTTACTACAAAGGAAAATTTATTAAGCCCCGCCTACATTTAATTTTCATTCCATTGTTTCAGCAAATGCAACATCAAAGGTGGTGTTATTTAACTATGAAATTAACTCATAAAAGAATTAATGTTTCATAAGAACATTAATGACAAATAATTTTACTGGTCCGGAATTTAAAAAAAAAAATGGGAAAACAAAAACAATTGTTCTTCTTTTCCTTAAAAAAATCATTGTAAATTATCGGAGCTCACTTCAACATTTTGATGATTCTTGTTTCTGTGTTTGAGATTTACAACAGTTACTGTAACATATAACTTTTTCCATAAAGGTTCCGTTATGTAATTTTCTCCTTCCCCCACCCTTCAGCTGTCATTATAAAATGCTAATTTCTAAAATCATGAACTTTAAAGAACAATTCATAAAAATGATATTTATCGCTTATAAATATTAGTTCATGAACAAATAAAAATAAGTTATTACATCAATCCTACTAACATTAAGAACCCTTCAAGATTCAACGTAAGTTTTTTTATTTCTTTTCTGAACAGTTCATGAACTAAGTCAGATGCTTGTTCATGAAATTAATATAATGCATTTCAATGAATTGTGAAAGATTAGGTTCATGAACTTTGCCTATCTATTGCAATAACATGTGCATGAACTAATTTCTGATGAAGTGAAGTATTATGTCAAGTGTCTTAGAAATAAAGGGGGAAAATTCAAGTGTGATGCATTCCAGAGTTATAGTTTTTATATTTTTATATAATGTAGACTTTAATTTTTTCATATTCTTTAAAAATGTTTGGTTTAGCCGGGTAGTAATTCAAAATCTTTGACAAATGTGGGTGTACATACGCTTACATAAGTGTCTGTAACTGGAAGTCTATTAATTAACTTGAGATGTATACATAAAATAGGTTAAGTATAGTAGTTGGTTGTAAGTGCATTAAATTAAGACATTATTTCGATTAATGATATTCATAGAAACAAAATGCAATTTTTAACTTGTTAAAGGGAGGTAATTCAGATTGAAGAAAGGAATAATATTAGTTTATCTTTGGTAGATATACCGCTAAGCTTACGAAGAAAAAGTTCAACATAATTATATTAAGTACCCTTTCCTTCAAAAAACAAAACAAAACATAATTCTGAACCATTTAGAAAGCCCATGATTTTTTTTCTACCATTCAGTGCAACTGAATTGCATGTTACTTTATGTCTATATAAATCCCTGCCCAAATAATTTGCAAAAAGATCAGGAGAGAAGAAAAAAGAGTTTAGATTAAATTAATTTGAGTTTAACACACTCAATCAATTGGGCAAACAGTTTATCTAACCACAATGTTCAAATTCAGGGAAGAACCAGTCTAACTTCCATTCTTCATAAGAAACTGCCAACTTCTTATATTGCTAATGGTTGGTAATTGGGCTGGAACCCATCAGTGGCAGGTTATGTGACTTGAAATCAACAACTGTAACCACACAACCTCAGTGAAAAAAATAAAATTCAACTGAATAAATGCATAATTTTATCAGTATTTTCACAAATACAGTGGAAACAATTTTCACATATATCCTTTTCACTGGTGGAAACAATTGTTAATTGATTATTGTTTTGTTATCAGTTTCATCAACGTGAAACAATTTTCCTTAATTCTGATTGACAATTACCATGACAACTGACAAAACAATTCTGTTAAACCTTACAAAGACGTTTACCATTTTTATTATTCCCATTCAGAATGATTTACGATCCGATTTTATCGACAGGTGAAAATTACGCACAAACATGTTTGTTCCATGCTACAACAAACATTCCAGTCTATTACAGATATCTGTGTCCGAAACTGGTAAAAAAATCTACAAAAAACATTTATCCTTTTAAACAATTGATATCTATTCTAATTTACAGAAGTTTTAATGACAATGCAGATTCAATAACCCCTCAAAATGTACACTTTGATAAGATACAATTAAGCTAGTTTAGTGTAAATATTTATTAGACACTGAATGAGAAACAATATGTTTTTGGCGACTTATAATAAACTTGCTCAGTGACTGCATCCTGTCTTCAAACAAGTGCAATGCCCTGAAATTATGAAATGTGTGAAGACTATCACACCTTAGTGGGATTCAAACAAAGAACCTCTTGACTGATATTAAGGATTTTTTTTTTTTTTGTAACTGGTTTATTGGTTTGGTTTGAAAATAGTGTAAAGTGGTGATGTGTTTTTAAATTTTGTAAACCTGTGCTGCCCTGGATCACTTAATGAGGGATATGGGTAATAACCTAAAAAATGCTACCAGTTTAAAACCTTACCTATATACACCTCTGAGACAGACTTGTTCATTGCGCCAAAATGGTTTTAAGATAGGAAAGTTTGCACATGCAAGGAAGGTTTCAATTATCTATAAACTTTATCTTTCTAAGACTCATTTTAGTTTTTTAGTTTGATTTTCTGAATTACTTACAGAAATGTATAGATTTATTTTAAACAACTCAAATGCTATAAAAAATACTCAACAGGTTGAAAACATAGAAGAATATAAAACCAAATCCAGATCTTAAACTGTGACAGAATCTATATATCAAATACATTGATTAAACTTGCAAACTGTGTTTCATATGACACACCTTAGAAACAATAATTGCCGTCTCTAAATAAACGTACCCTAGGACAGTTAAATCTTGTATGGACTGATCGATCTAAAAACACTGAACTGTGTAAATATCAATAAAATTTGATTATTATTTTGCTTGGTTGCCATAGTACCTTAACAATTGATGCTAAGATTCCATTGAAACTACCTTTAATTATTTATCAAATAGCACCAAACGTGATCCAAACCTGTCAATATGTGATCAATAAAGAAACTGCCATGACTTTCTCCTTCCATAATTTAATTTTAACTTCCACAATGCAGCAACGAATCATTTTGTAACTTTTACATACAATTTTGTTGGAACATTTCATTAACGATAAACACGTATTAGGAGTCATCTGACATATTAAGTTAAATAATGGCTTTTACAAGTGTTTGCAATCACTTTTTCAGGGGTGATCTGAATTTGAAACATTGCTGTATGGCCAGAATCAATTAAGAAAACAGGCAAAAATACAAACAATTTCGTGACTTTTCACATAAAAGAAGTTATATCAAAATCTGTTAAAGAACTGTTTGTCTTAGAAATATGTGACTAGAAAAACGAGCAAAACATTCTCGCTTTATTCGGATGCACTTGAAACAGTCTTCTCCGCTTCAAAAAATGACTTTTTGTTTTGGACAAACATCTCATACACTACTCTTAAAAAAATAAAGCAGGTTTAATAAAATTAGATAAGTGGCATTTACCAATTGGAAATGCATGATTATCTTTTCAAGTATTATGCTGTGACTTAACCGTCCTCATTTAGAAGATCTTGTCTAAACAAGACTCGCATTTAATTTCAATTTCATGCCACTTCGTCAAAATTTGCAAATTTTAACTGGTCAATTAATTCATCAAAGATGGCAGTTTTTTGAAGACATCACACAATTTCATTTCTATGAATATTAAAACTTTCTAATTATGCTTTTTCACAAAAACAACAGATCCACATCTACAGTTTCTCGTTAATTTATTCTGCGACATGAAAGTGAATAAATAAATTTCTACTGTTCTGAATTCTGACGAAAAAAGGTCCTTACTGCTGACTACTTGAAACTTGCCTTTCAAAATAAATTGTGGGACACTGTGTATTATTTCATGATTTCTCATGGTGACAATTTGGCTATCTGCAGACAATGAGTATCAGTTTTCAGAACACCGGGCATGATATAAAAATTCAAAATTATTTTCAACTTGTAAAAATCTGAACATTCTGAATCCTCCTTTAAGTATTTTTGAAAAAAAAAAGGAATTTCAAAGCAATAACTAAACTATTTTACAAAACTTGTTAAAAAATCAAATAAAATATACTTTTAATGCTTATCTTGTAATCTTCTATATATGCAAAATATTATGTATGTAATTATTCCGGTAGAATGCTTGTTTATTTATTGCCATAGCAACTTGCCCATTGACAGTTAGTTTGAAACACTTCACAGTCGAATACTTCTGTTAGAATTTTCAATTGGACTGTATAGAATTTGAAAATCACCAATATTTCGAAAAATGATCTGACAGCAAAAGTCAATAATCAGATATTCATTATAACCACTACAAATCTTGTGTTTAGGCATATTTTGCAATTCTGTCTTCATTTTAATAATGCATGACTATTGATAATAAATAATTATATATTTCAGGATGTCTAAATATTCATGCAACTTATATTCTTAATGGTCACAATAAATGAAATGTAATTTTTCAAGCAAAAAAGAGTCTGAAAGCCTAAAAGCTTAATTTAGGCTCATTTTTCAAAGGGTGCCTCGGGAGGGTCTTTAGGTCACTTAGTTTTACAAAATTGATTTTTTCTCTCAATAATAAGAAACTTAGAGCTCTGTCAATTTTAAATCATCTCACTAACACAATAAGTGAAAATTTATTATATCATACACAAACACACAATTCATTTTCAATATGAGTAATTTTGTGTCTGAGTTTGTATTACACATTCAGTCCCTTTGACGAAATTTTCTATTAAGTATTAAATTATTTTGGGAATCTAATTCTTTCGATATCTATATTCTATAGAAAACAGGTATAACATTTTTGAACTTTTCCACCAAATCTTGTATTTATAAATGACAAAGAAGTTCATTATAATATTATTTACACAAAACATTTTTGTTCGTGTTTTCAACCGCTTCCATGGTACTTAATCTGCCTTTTGGTATTTTGAGAGTTGCTTATATACAAATATGTAAAAGAAGAAAGAAAATCGTTTAAACCTTTCATTTTTATTGACAGATTTTAGAAATAAAATTTAAGGTTTAAAGGAGCTTTACTGTAGGAAGTTATCAAATAAATCATAAGTCACAATAATGCAGTTTTGGTTTAATTCTTTTGTAAGCTGTTTTAGGCAACTAAAATCATGTCCTTTTTTCTTATTTTTGCTCAAAGTAATTGCAGATACATTAAAACTGAGTGTTTGTAACACTAAAATTTCCATCAAAATATTAACAAATTGTTCTTAAGTGATTTTAAGAGTTCTGTGTAGCATTTATCAAACATTGCTTTCTTTCAAACTTTTTCTGTGTTAAAATCATGGCAAAGATCACAAAATGTGACTCGCCATATTTGTCGAAATGAACAAGTCATGAATAGAATCTGCTGTTTCATTTTTTGTAATAAGCACAACAGCAAGTAGTCAACACCAGACAATTTTCCATGACACTTCCAGCCACCATGTTTTCAGAACCCAGAGAAACATACAGGATCAAAGTGGATCAGAAAAACTGAACGTAAAGAGCTTAAAAAAGCCGGAGAATGAAATAAAGCCAGCAATCATTCTATTACAGAGAGACTGAAGACATAATATGTATGTAAACATTATACCTTGAGCTTTGCTTGGAATGCCTGCACTAGGATTGACATAATTTGCATAGATGCCTTTCAATGAAGCGGAACTGTCCAGTGACTCCTCATCGCCGCTGCTAACTTGCTGATGACTGAGACTGGTCAAAACTGAGGATCTGGTTGCCCCTGGTGACAAACTATCACGTGATGTATGTTGAAAAATTGTTTTGAAGTTTTTAAATGGCAGTCTTGACATGTCACTATGGTGACCACTAGCTCCACCAAAACCATACATGGAGATCAGCTCATTCATTGTACTCTCTGCATAATCTTTAAGGTGGGCCGCTTGCTCACTACCGCTGTATTTTGGACTTGTACTTGCTGAATTTGGCACAGAACTCTCTCTTTTGGTTTCATCAATGACTAGATTCCTATCTGGGTGGAAAAAGTCATCATCATCATTATCATTGTCGTCATCACCAACTTTATTATCATCTTCATCAGTAGACAAATACCCATTAATGGAGTCATCATCATCTTTGCTGTGGCTTATGCTGAGATCAAGGGGAGCATTGACACTGTCATAGTTTTCAAAGGCTGAAGAATGTCTTGATTTAAATGAATCTCCGGAATGTCCTAAAACCTTGGAATGACTTGGGGAAGGTGAATGACTATAACCATTGACAGAGTCATAGGAAAGAGACAGAGAATCTCGACCAGAACTATGTGTATCCTTTTCACTTTCTAACCCATCTTCCGGTGGAAAGTTTGTATTCTGATTATTGATTTCATAATCTGCAAGCTCGTCTTTACTATCAATGTGGTCATAAAAATCTCTTACTTGTGAAATGCTTCTTGGGATACCTCTTTTTCTCCTTCCTGATCCAACAACAGCTTTAGTCTGGACCGGCTGTTCTTGTTCTTTTACTGTACTATTATAACTTGTTGTTTCTGATGAATTCTTAGCAATAACTGATTTACCCTCATTTCCATTATTAGTGTCAGTCAAAGGAGCTTCCTTTGTTTTCTTACTCAAGTCAAGACCATTACTACTGACTGTATCATCGTCATCTACAGTATTCAAGTCAGCCTTCCCAATTATATTATTATTAGAGCATTTCAAAGATAAATCTGTCGGAGTGTCTTCTGTGCTTTCTTTATCAGCTTTATTTACCTCAGCACCAATGTCCCTCTCAGTATCTTGTCTTGGTTGTTCTTGACTGCTTATTTCCTTTAATTTTGCACAAATTGCATCAAGTTTACAAAGCTTTCTCCCAGTTGTAAGTGCCATTTTTCTGCAGTTTAGTTTTAAGTTTTCTTGAAATTCACTATTTTTTTAAACTAAAATTCTTTGGAATGTCTGAACTGAAAGTAGAGAACTTTATGTAGCTTCCTTTGTCTCACGTCAAAGCTGTTTGTCATCTGCCATGTCGCGAAGATTTTCAGATTTTGATATCAACTCGCAAAACTAGTACAGAGAAATTATGTACTCTATTGCGCTTTGAGTTTTTCCTTTCTTTTCCTGGGTTATGACTGCTTCCTGAAGTTTGATTCTGTCATCTTGGTGTCCTGCAGGGATCTGTTCTACCTCATACTCCTTACATGTTAAAAATGACCATACCTGAATAATTAAACAAAAAATAATCTTGAAAATATTTATCCAGTATAAACTGCAACATCTAATACATTTTATTGCTAAAACCTTGAAAAAGACTGAGTGAGTAAGTGAATGAGTCAGTGAGTGAGTGAGTAAGTGATTGGATGAATGAATAAATGAATCAATGTACCAATTGATGAAATAAATTAATAATACTTTCTTCAAGCAAAATCACTAAAAAGCATAACACAATTATAGTAGTAGTAAAATGGTAATTACCAATATACTGTTAACAAATGAACTTTTTCTGCAGAATTTGCCCAAACTAGTTTGTGTTAATTCCATATTTCTGTTTCATGTTCAATTTACTATGCCTATCTATCACTTCTTCATTTAAGTTCATCATTTTTGACAATAAACTTGTTCTGCATATATTTGCATAAAATCATTAATCTAACAATGCAGAAAAGTAAAAATGCACTAATCAAATATCAAAAACACATTATTACTAAGTATGTTTGCAGAGCAAGGCTTTTTTTTTTAAGATTTAAATTAAGCACTTATTCCTTCAAAAAACTGCACAAAATGTTATCAGCGGCTATCAGGCCAAGCTTGAGTTAACTGAAACATTCAGTAAAATGTAAAATTAGTTAAAAGGACAGTTTTATGTCCATAAATATGTAGATATAACTTTGTGCAAGACGTGTTCCCTTTGAAAACCCACCTCATAAATCTTTATTTTACAAGACTTTGTCCTGCCTCTAAAATAAAACTGTTATTTCCTAATTTGGGCAAATAAGGTGTATAGAGTGACAATATCAATATCTGTCCAATTAACATTAACAAATAATTTTTTATGGACTTTATTTTTGTGATGTTTTACTTCATATTTTTTATTTATTTCCGATTCTGAAAAAAATAAGAATTCTAATTCTAATCATTGATACATAACATTACTGCTAAAGATTTAGACAATTTTAAGCAAGGATTATAAATAGTCAGTTACACTTCTAATATGAAAACTTGGATTTACTTTTTAAAAGCTGATTTCTAATTACATCATATAATCTCAAAAACATGAATGTTGCATGTTTACATTTTTAGATGGAAAATGGTCCTTGTTAATTCTCAAGATTTTTTTTTACTACAAAAAAATACACATTTTTAATACTGTCTGAATATCGTAATTTTGTGTCCTATACACATTAATAACACAAATACCAGCAAGAATCCAAATTCTGACGAAAAAGGATTCTGCGAAATTACACACTCTGTCAAAACTAGGTATTGAGAATTAATTTGCATCGAAGCAAAAGTTATTCATTGCCCCTTGAAACTTTTCCCTAATCTCATTTTCTGTACTTCTACAAAGTAAATATGGTCGTTTCCCAACGTTTAATGGTATTATCAAGATAACCGCTAAAGTAGGATAATTGGAAAATTAAACATACAAGATAATTGTTCAGCTAAATACAAATCACTGATACATGGCCAAGTGATACTCGACTGTATAAAATCTCTATTAATGCAAGCGATGTGATAAAATCTGGGATGATCATTTACTATGATTGATTTTTCAATTACAATTATTGAGTTAATTCTGCATCGCAAAGGTGTCATACTGTGAAATTACAGGTCTCTACAGCCTTCTGGGGTTTAATTTGATTTCTGCTACTTTGTTCTTTTCGTTATGTTCATATTATTGTTAGCTAACAGTATCAGTTGTTTTTTGCAAATTATAATTACACGAAATTGTGAAAATTGTAAAATTTAGCAGCAGACTGCTGGTATTAATCATGTTTGCAGGTTTGATTTCACCTTAAAACAGGTTTCAATTATTCTGTCACCAACCGTATGTTGCTACAATTATTGGATGGGTGTGCAAGAAATGAACTTATGAGAATACGAAAGAAATAGACAGGGTTAAATGTTATTATTATTTTTTTTTTTTTAAGTTTCTGTTTTGTAAATGGCTCCAAATGGCCAAAGCATACTTTAGTATTATAATAATAAATATTAAATAAAATTGGCTGTGTTTGCCACAAAAATGCTAAAAATAAGAGACAGCATTAATTGTAATAAGTTTGCCTTAATTTAATTACCAAAAAAAAAAAAAAAAAACTACAAAAAGTTGTCTTAAGCTACTCATAGCTGGTGAGACACTAATCTTGGTATCTCAAAAATTACTATGCCTATTACATCCAAGATTAACTTAACTGTTACTTATAAAGCTGCCCCTATTTATTAAGAAAATAACCAGCTCTGGTGTCTTATAAATATAGAGGCAGTAGATCGAATCAAATGTTTGCATGGCTTTGACAAAAATTGCCTAAGAACATGATTTTTTACTTACACATAAAAAATAATCTTACTACATATACTGTGAAAGATTACAAAAGTTTGGAGATAATTATAGAAATTTTAAGAAAAATTATCAATATATCATAAGTCCTGCAAACTGCATGACATGTGGTGGTAATGTTTTCTGAAAAACTGCTACTTCAGAATTACAGTTTTATCTATCTATCTATATATGAGTTTATCTTTCTTTGGTACTGGTTGCCAATACGGCCGACACCCCTTGCAGAGATTAGTTATTTTAGGTTGTTGGGTTGGTGTAAGATACTGAGAGCAACCCTGGTTCTTTTCCACGCTCAGTGTACAGCTCTGATACATTGGACCTTGGTTTAACCTCTTATCCAAAAGACAATTAGTAATGTTACTGGAGGAGTGGGAGACTGAACTTGTAACCTCTGGCTTACAAGTCCAGTGTCTTACCACTAGACCATTTATCCGCTCATACACACAATTTTATCACAAGCTCTTTTTCTGCATCACAGAAATTACTTTTCACTGGGAAACAACTGAGAACAACAAATTAGGTCCCAGTTTTTCAGCATAAAAAATTGCATGACTGTATCTTGCGTAAGAGGACACATTGTTTCAAATATGCTAATTAAATGTAATAAAATAATTACTTTACCTGATTGACAGATTGATTCCCAAACATTCTGAGGCCAAATTTGAAATAAAAGTCGGTGCAATTAACAACTGTGTCTTAACTGAACAAATTCTGTGCATGTTAATTAATGATTTTGACTGAACAGAAATACTTCCTTGAGTGTTTAATTTCATATCTTTTTATTCTTGCACCAGTAAATCAGATGAAATCAAATAAAACTAGAGATTGTTTTTGAGAAAAACATAGGTCCCCCCCCCCACATGTCTATTGTACCATGAAAGATATATAAAAATCATCTGAAGGGAACATAATATGCATAACTACATTTGGTCATAATCATTGCTGTGAAGTTTCCTCAAAATCCAACCAAAGGTTATTGAGATATGCCCAACTGCATTCAAATTTAGACAAATCAAGGGTGGTAACTCTGCTAAAAATCAGCCTAACAGTATTAGCCAATTATATGCGTAAAAACACTTGCTAATGATCACTGCTGTGAAGTTTCATCAAAATCTAACCAGCAGTTATGGTAATATGCCAAACTGTATTCAAATTTGGACAAATCAAGGGCCGTAACTTTGCTAAAAATCATCTAACCAGAACATGACCAAAATATGCAAAATTACTCTTGATTATAATTATTCCTGTGAAATTTCCTCAAAATCTGTTCAGCCGTTATTAAGATATGCCTAAAATTTAGTACTCAAATTTGGACTAATCAACGGCCACAACTCTGCTAAAAATCAGCCGACTGTATCACATCAATAACAGCATAACTGCACTTGCTAATCATCCCTGTTAAGTTTCATTGAAAACTAACAAGCGGTTATGGAGATATGCCCATACGTGTTATAAAATTTGGACAAATCAAGGCTTATAACTTTGCTGAAAATCACTGAACTGGAAAATGCCAACAATATGCTCACCATAAATCACAGCAAGTTTCATTGAAATCCTATCAGTGGTTATGGTGAAGAACTGGCAACAAACTTTCTGATATACAGACAGAAAAAACAATTGTAAACATCTCCCACACCACTTTGTGGGGTAGAGACATATTCATTGATCTATTAATGTATAGAGAAACAGTCACAATTAAATCAGTAAATAATTCTATTATATACCAATATCAATGCAGTTGATCTAAATACAACAAAACAGATTCATTTATTAAAGAGCAGAGTTATATAACTGATTGACTGACAACTTGCCTACCAGTGCAGACCATGATCAAACTGCATGATAAATCATGGTCTAGCTGCTATGGTTGATCATGGTCTGCCATGGTTGACAATAGTCTGCCATGGTTGCAGAGAAAAACAAATACTGCCACTCACAGGATAAAGGTTTTAGTTAGATTTTAAAAGTTATAACAGAAAATCTAAAGATTTTTTTAAAGACTACCACATTTTGTTATGCCAAGTAAAATCTAGCTGATCAAAAAATTTAAAAAAATTCAACCTAAAACTATGCCACTTTTTCTTTTTTTCCTACATCAACCACAAAGTTTTATTTTTAAGTGTGCACACACATTTATAATGCTGATGGTAAAAAATGAATGATAGGCAAAAACCTAACATGATTACCTCCCTTGAAGATAAAAAAAATATATATATATAAAAATATAAAAAAAATGCAATGACATTTTCAATTTATCAGTTGAAGAGAAAAGACAAAACAAAATGAAATATATCAGCAAAAAAAAAAAAATAAATAAATAAATTTCATTAAAATTATTTTAACTTATATTCATCAATATACATTGTATTACTGTTAAATGGTTATAGAACATGAAGAAAAAATAAACTATGGTTATATCTTTGAAAGTCATTCTTTTATAAACATAATCAGAACCATGATGATGAAAGTCTGACTACTGACCGTACAAGCAGAATGGAAAGCGATCTATCCAGACAAAAACTTTTTCAAACTTATCGATAATGCAAGAAATGATTTACGAAACTATTTCCACTTTTTTGAAATATTTTCTTACACTATATAGAAATCAGGTACTGTCCTGCAGTCAAACTTTGTGACACTGTATTCTAAAATCAGGATATGGGATAAAATTCACCTATACCTGGAGAAATTTGGTGTCACCATAGCAACTATGATCAGGTTCCATGAAAAGCATGCATAAATAATACCCAGTTGCTATAACGATTCGTCCCAGCAAAGCAGGCATGAACAATGATATTAACAGAAATCAATCCTAGGTTCTTCATTCGTCGAAAGGACACCTCATTACGTATGCACTTAAAATTCTCAATACCTGTGGTACGGGACAATATATATCGGGAAAACTCTAATTTCTCTCTTAAATGCGGATACAACAGAAATTCTCCAGTTTTGTGTGTTTAATGGTCCAGGTATCGAATTCACCATGGTATATGAGTAAATAACCAATATCGAACAATAAGAAAAATAAATTTAAACTGGAGCAAGCTTTCATTGGGAACAGTTAATGTAAAAACGAATACCAATATTTCACTTTTTTTATGAAAAATGTCAACAAAGGAAACATACAGAAAAAATCAATGGTTGACTATATCTTTGCTATTTTTTTCAGAAACTGAATTAACATTTTATGTCTTCAATAATAATGGTTAAAGGCAGCTTTCCAAAAATATGGAGGCTCTCTTAAAAGACAGAGAAAAAAAATTAGCACAGAAGAGAATATTTAAGTCTGAAAATCTTTTGTAACTAAGACTTTGTAAGGATATCAGAAAAGAGCAGAACTATAAACTGGTCTATACAGGAACTGCTAATATTAAAGAAGTTAATTTATAACTCTTACCATGCTAAAAATCTAAAATGGACTTGTCCTTCTTTCAATCTGGACAGATCCATTAATTGTTTATAGGGGGTGCTTATTGAAAATTTACTGACTGAATGGCGAATAGTGCAGACCATGATCAGACTGCACGGATGTGCAGACTTATCTTAGTCTGCATGACTAGGCAGAGTCAACTAATTGGCAGAGTCAGATTTTGGAAGGGGAAAATACTTAAAGGTTTAAAGGCAGTCACCTTTGTGACTATCAAGAATAAATAAATTACTGTATACCCCCATTTAAATGCCCCCCCAACCTTTTTTTGTAACCAAAACTACTGACTAATACCAGCTTTGTGAGTGGCTCTTGGGACACTTGGCTTGGGACTTGGCTCTGTGATGTAAAAACAGTGCTGACCACTTTAAATAGAAATTACTTAAACTTTTTTTTAAAAATTACTTTTGCATTTTTTTTTTTTTTTTGGGGGGGGGGGGGGGGGGGGGGGGGGGAATATGGTACCTAAGTATACTTAAAATTTCAGAAATAATCATTAGTTTTAATAATTATCACTGAAACCTTTAACCTTGCACAACTAAAGCTTTTTTTTCTGCAGATTAATAAATGAATATATATCACATAAAGGTTCCAACATAATCATCCAAATAAAATCACCAAGTGACAGAAATATCTAAAACCCTCTTGCATAAATACTTATATACAATTTAATATAATGTAAAATATAATATATTAGAACAAAAATAGTTAAAGGCAACAGGAAATCCCACTTACAATTTCTTGGCTCATTATATGTAAGTATTCTTGTATAAATTATGTTCCACTTTACTACGAAATACTGACTCAGAGACAATCGAAATCAAGCGAAACTCTCAAAATGTACTTATTCTCATAAAATTGTGGGAAAGTCACAAAAAATGATATATCATTAACAAGAGAAGTAACACTATTTAAAATGTCACTTTAACATTTGTACTGAAATATGTCGAACTTCAAAATAAATATACATTTACTTATTCTTAAAGTTCAGTGACAAAATGTTGGTGGTTGCTACTATGTTCGCAATGCAAACAAAAGACAGTTTTCTTTCCAAAGAATGCAGCTCACAAAATAGTGCACTTAAAGAGACCATACCCTAGACATTCATCCAAAAACACACAAGTAAGAATGAGACAAAACATATCATTACTCAAGATTACTTCAAGAAAAAATTCTAATTAGTAAAACAGTGAGACAAACTTATCAATTGTATGGATACTATAGTCTTCACATACAGAGTTGTTGTTGTAGAGTTTCTGGAAGGATAAGAGATTAATTACCAAAGCATAAGAAAAACAACCCTTTCTTAGTGTCTTTATGCCTTTGTAAAAGAAAAATTGAATCTCAACAGTTGTCTGATCATTATCATGAATTTTTGATTTTAAAATCAGTCAATAAATTATATACATGTATGCAGTGTAGAGTTGGTTTTTAGCTTACAACAATATTTAAAGCAAGGCACATGTAAAGTGAAAGTACAAACTGTCAACTTTCTTTCGCAAGTAATTCTTTTGTATCGCTAACTTTAAAGTTTGCAATGAGGAAGCAATGAAGTTTTTACTCCTTTGTTTAAGAAAACAGCACCTAGATATAGATAACTTTCATTTATTTGAACAAATTACTTAGAAAATTAATCTTTACATAGATAAAGTTTTTTTTTTCTTTCTTTAAACTTCACATAATAATACAAGTATATATTTATAATGTTTAAGACATAACTTTTTTCCCTTTAATCTATTCAACAAGCTAAGAATATTGTCTGTATTAAAACAAATTATAGTTCGTTTAAGAATTAAATATTGAACAGAAAAACCCAAATCTTTTAAATCATTCATATACCTTTATATTGCATTTATTCCATTATTTTGACTTTTCTCTATACTGTCAATTATTAATATAAGATTTACAAAATATAAGAAATACATTTACCTTTAAACCAGTACTAATGTTCCTTTGTCTATAAAAATAAACCCACTCACTACTATCCTGTGTTAAACCTATACTGCACAACAACCAAACTAGTTTAAATTTGCTTAAATACCAAAAATTCTATAAAGTCACTTCTACTACAATCATCAGCCCTAACAGTTTAAACATGCATATACAAGATTTAGCCAAATTTGTATTTATCAGCATGATTTGGAATAAGATTTGGCATTACTGTTAAATTAAACAGCCGTCTTAAATATGCGTATAACACTTGTTTTATACTTAGGTTGCTATAGGAGATACGAGGCTATATTTTTAAGATTGTATGGATATATATATATACATATGTTATAAATCTTTACTAGTTTTTCAATAGGGTTTTTAAGCCTTACAGAAATCTATAAGTTAACAGAATGGAAATAAATTGTGTGCATTTCAACCCAAATCGTTGATTTTATTGATTTTAGTTAAGAAGTATACAAATTTTAGAAATGCATGAATTATGATACTTATATATAAAATAGAAAAGTCAATAAAAATAAATACAGCGAATCTCAAATTATAACTTCTCTTTGATTTTTCCCATTATCTTAAATAATTTGTTACTTGACAGTACAGCACAGCACAGCTCGACCAGCAATTCTGCAGGAATGATCCCAGTCATTATAAAAGATTCACCTTTAAGATGGGGATGCCATGTTTAATCCTCATTTTTCTATTTGGAAATTTTAGTACCGAATTTAAAGTGAGGTGACCATTCTTTGCAATTCATAATAATAATTTATAATCTATACTTATGTCCTTACAAGGCATTCAGTGTTACTACAGTGACTAAGAGGCCGTTCCTTATCCCTCTACATATGACAAACTTCCATCTTTGATGGAAACCGAGGAACAGTTGAGCAAAAAAAAAAGCTTGAAAAATGGTAGAAGCCAAGTTCTAAATGGACCCATATTCAGTCTTCTAAGACACTTAGTCAGTTAAAGGTTACCTTGACACTTAATATTAAGATTTAAAGGTCACCTTGGCCTTATCATTAAATTTTGAAGGTGACCTTGACACTCAACATTAAGATTTAAAGGTGACCTTGGCATAAACAGTAAATTTAAAGGTGACCTATAGGTGACCTTGACACTTGACATTTATAGTCAGAAGAAGCTGATTTAGGCTTTTTTTTTGTGAAATGCTAAAAGTTCGTAAACTTATGCACACAATGAATGTAACAAACCAGTGCTTTGAATTTTTCATGTTTAAAGATACTGTTAAAGTTATAATGAGACAGAACTAATTATGACAGAACAACACAGTAATATTGTCACAGGACCAATAAAGGTGATATGGTTACAAGAGTGCTGTCACCAGCCAGGGTAGACCAGCTGGTAGAGCACCACTGAGTTTTGAAGGGGAGGTTTGGGGACGGTTGCGAGTTTGAGTCCCACCCTTCCCTAATGTCTCCTCTGACCCTGTGGCCCAGACATTATGAAAAACCAATTGTTTGCTATAAATGCTATTCAATGAAAAATGTCTAATTCATTGTCGATTTTAAGAATCATGTTTTGACGGTATAGTGGTCATTAAGAACCTAATAAAATAAGTGTCTGAAATAGAACTGTTTAAAACAGTATTTTTTCCCTTAAATATTTGAACAGGTCTCTAATCTTGTATAAAAGACAGATTATTTTGTTCAAAATCATGAACTACAAAATTTGGCAATGAAACCAAATCACTGCATTGTCAAACAAAATAATCTGTTAACTTCAAATTTATTAAATTGCTAATCTAGAAAAAAGATTATTGAAATTTTAGTTCAAATTAAGACCCGAAACCAGGGGTATAGAGGATTTAAATTGTAATCAACTGTCCTAATACATGAAAACAAAAGATTTTGTCAATTTCAAATGTTCCATGCAAGCATTTATTGAAAAATGATCTTTTTTTTTCTAAATTAACAGATCTACAGATAGTATATTTATGTAAGAGATTTTGGTTATATTTCAATAATCTTGATATGATACTTTGCAATTGCAATAATCCAAAATATTTTGTACTGATTATTTAGTATAACATTCAGTGTTATTGTTTTTTTAAAAAAAGAGAAACATACAACAGCGTTTTATGAAATAGTTTACGTATTTTTTTTTGCTGACAATCGTTCGAGCTTGACTGAAATTCAAAACAGACAATATGTGTTTGTTAGTGACAAATGCCCCTCAATGATACTGTCTGCAGAAAGTGTCTTGGCAGACTGCTGACAGTTGGACGATACTGCCTTTATATATAAAGATATATCAAAAATTTCCACCAACATGTCCACCATATTCACTCAAACAATGCAACCATAATTGTATGGATATTATTTGGTAACATTTGCACATGAAAGTTTGACCTTGACTTCAGGTACGATACAGAATTTGTTTAAACCTGTCGCTGCTAAGTGATGAACATTTTTTATCCAGCTAGTTCGAAATCCTCCATTGTATTTCTACATTGTGGAGAGGACATAGACACTGAAGGTGGACTATAATGTGTGTACAGCAATGTCTGACCTTGACCTTAACCTAAGGTTATGTTCATGATCCATGTTCATATTCAGCTACTTAAAATTCCTCTGCTGTACCAGTGAGTTGCAAAATGGACACAAACACTTATCTGACCCTGACATCAGGTTTGTTCATTAACCAACTCCTTCACCTGATGAGAAAAATTACAAGCAATTTAAAAATCTTGTCATGTCCAAAATTTACAGGGTGGAGAAGAACAGAAAATAATAAAATCTTGACAAAGATTCGTTTTTATCATTTTCAAATTACTCATGCAATATATCCCGTATTACACAACCACTCATTTAATATCCTCTAGAACTGATATGTATGTATATGAATAAAATTATTTGAATTTTTATGAAATGCTACAAAAATTCCTATGAAATCACTTTACTGGACTTCTCTACATATAACTTCAAATGTAATGTTTGCAGGAGACTATTTTTGGGGTAATAAAGGGTTGTTAAGACCAGAAAAAAAAGGGTTGGGTGATTCCCTTGAAAATTCTCTAGAAATGATACATGTAAGAAGTCAGTCTTTTCACCAAAATACCTGCTCAATGCTATAATTTTCATACATTAATTTAAAATAATAATTTTATTATTATTGTCAGGTTGCTCCACAATGTAATTCATCAAAAGACTTTTGCGAAAAAATACGAAATAAATCTGTCAATTTATGACAAAATTTGAATGATAAACAGTCAGTATAAATACTTTTACTGTTTTTACTGATAAATTTATTCTTTCATAATAGAAGATGTCATTATTCAAAGATGTATGCATAGGTACCTATCAAATTTTATGATTAATATCTCAGTATTCTAAAGGTTCAGAAGGAAATGAATTTTAACGTGTAATTAAAAATAACGAATAATTAGCGTAATCAATGCATTCAAACTGCACCTTTCTCTGTGCTAAGTACATCCCTATCATTTACAGATTTCAATGCAATGATCAGATGATCAGACTTTACTTAACAGCAAGGTATCTCTTTATTCTATGGCAAGAAAAATTTTACTCTGATCACACTGAAAAAAATAGCCATTGCTGAGGCAAATTTTCCAGTTAAGACCAAAATACCCCACCCACTCCAAAAAATAATTATAATAATCCTTTGAAATTAAATTGTCTGAAATTGTGAAGACAAATATGTCATCATGTCATATTTCTTCAGCTTTTCTAGCAGCTGTGTATTAAAAACACGATTCCATAAAAATGACAGAATGTAAACCTGTTGCTTATTATATCTTTAGCAAAATCAGATAATTGAAGAATCAGTTGTATGGCTGCCTTTTTCTTGTGTCTTCTGTTCTTTCAGAAATAGATTATATGCTATAATTTCTTGAGCCTAATTTGTCTGGCAGTGGACTTGAAAATGTCTAGTCTTCAATTTGTTGTTCTTTTTTTCCCCCCTATCAAACTGTGGGGTTTTTTTTCTTTCAAAAGCACATCATAAACTATTGATTAGGCACATTTACAAAAACTCAGAAGAACAATTTCCAAACAATTTAATGTATAAAAACGATTAAAAACTAGAATATGTACAAAATTATATGTATTCTGATTAAAAGTGAAAAAAGAAAAGAAAAAAATAGAGCAATAATATGAAACTGACTGTATTAAAAATTTTACTTCTCAACCAATCTGTATTACAAAAAAACAAATGTCTTTATATCAAACAGTCAAAAGCATAACAAAACAAAAAACTCAGGTACAAGAAACAGTGCCAAGTATTTTGACCCACAACACAACACAGCCAATAAAAAACAGTAGCAAAGAGTATAAAAATTGCCAGGGTTCAATATACAAGTTCCTGTATGGCAGAAATTCTTTGGAAATTTTCTATAGCTCTGAGATTCTTTATTGGCTAAGGAAATCAATTGAGGGTGTCAATAGTGTTCTACCTGGGACATTTAATTATTTATTCAAATATTGATGGTAAACCTGCAATAATTGTTTCTATAGAAACAAGATAACAATTGTCCCATACACATTGCTATGGAAACCAATTCATGTATAATACCCCGGTATAATGGTTGATTTCCTGTCAACTGATTAATCCCCTTTTAAATCAGTTTTTTGCTACATGGTAAATCTGTTACATTTGATAGGAAAAAGATTATGAGAATGATGAGATTTCTCTTGAAATTAATTTTCAAACAGTTTACATAATTAAGTATTAAAGCATTTATTAACGACATAAAGCATGATATACTGAATGGAAAGAAGACTGAATGAATGAATGAATGAATGAATGAGCGAGCAAACAAGTGGGAAAGTGAGTGAGTTAGAAAGTTAGTGAGAAATTTAGTGAGATTGTAAAATTAATGAATTAATCAATCAATTAATCAATTAATTACAAGAAAAAAATAAAGAAATGAAAAAATCATAAACAGCAAAGGAAGAAAGTCTGTCACTACCAAATACAGATAGATTTATGTTATGTCTTACTGTATACTTTGAACAATATTAATTGCTGAATCTATAAACATGATAAAATCAGAGATATCAAATCAGTTCAATATCTGTTACTCACATAAAAATTGTAAATTTTACCCACTGAAACTTTGCCCCGACATCCACTTATATGTACACTTTCCGAGATTCGACTCTATGCATCTGTGATATGTAGATAATATAAATTTGATATCAACTAATTCTGACCTTTAATAACAAATTTACTTAGTTACTTGCAAATCTTAAATCGAGACATTCCCCAAATAAATGGTGTTTAAACTATCTGGACCATTTCCAAATTCGTAAATAAAGGCACAGAGATTATATATTGAAAAAAAGCTAGTGTCTATCTGGTAACTATAGCACTCAAACAAGTCAGCCCAAAGTAAACTCATAAATTTGCAAGTGCCTTTTTTAGCCTGGTAATCTAAGCAGAAAAGTTTTTCAGTTGCTAGGTCTATTTGTAAAACTCGAAAATTAAATGCAGATTTTAAGTGAAATCATGCCCAAGCAAGTTGGCACAGTTATTACTTGTTGTCAGGACAACTGTGCAACTTCGAACCAGGTTTAAACAGCTTAAATCAATATAGGTGAATAAATCTTTTATTAAGGATATACCTGTAAAAATATACTTATCGATGGATTATATAGGACCTCCGTTAAAATTGTACTCAAATTATTGACAAAGTTGCAAAAACTGATTACCAATATAAATCTCTCAGATTTTGATGTCACTATTTCTAAAACTTTTAAGAGTTAAACATTCACCAATAAAAGTTGATCAGTCCTAATTTTTATATAATGAATTTAAGGTTTAGAGTATTCTGTTTTCAACTCCAATATTTCAGCAATATAATAAAAAAGCAGCATGAACCAAAGAACTCAGTCATTTTGGTCCACTGAACTTAAACTAATAAAATGGCAGCACTTTTTAAACATAAAATACATCAAAATTTATCAAATACAAAATTTTGAAGAATGAAAAAAAAAACCACTATGTACTTAGTCTTAAATGCTTTAGCTATATACTAAAACCCAGTTTACAGCTTTTAATTCATCTGTGAATAAAATAAATAAGTGATTAGTAAACATGCTAAAAAGGAATTTATCTGTTAAAATGAAAAGTTTAAATGAAATGGTAAACAAATAATTAAGGGTGTTTGGCCTAATATTTAAGACCCCCCCCCCCCTCCACCATTTAATAGTGAAGAAATTCAGCTAATGTGACTGTGTAATAATGAACTTACAAATTTCTTTTAAAAAATAAACATGCACATACAAAAGCAATTTAACTGTGCAAAATAAGTAGAAGATAAAAACTGTCCATGTTTTTTTTATATATTTAAAAAAAGCATCTGGAAACCAGAAATACAAGATAACAAAAGCATGATAAAACAGTGAAACTAAAGATCAAGATCATGTCTCACCTAAAACGTTTATCCTGAAATAAAACCAAATATGTTACCATGGAACATGCTCCTACAAGTTCACTGAAAACTATCAAAAGATAAAATTTATGAATTTTTCAACAATTTTACACGCCCACTTTTGCAGACGATTTTTTAAATAAATTTTAGAGTGACAGCTTATTTGATGGTATTATAATGAAAAATCAATACAAAACATCTATAAAATTATTACCCATTAACAAGATAACTGTTTCAAATAGTTTAATTCATCCTGCGAATTTCCGTCGTCCACTTCCAAACTTTGGAACAACTTCTGCAGGTTCTTGCGATTTCACGAGATTCAACGAGATTTAGATCAAGTTGTTTAACTGCAAAATACTCACGTTGATAGGGGTTTGTCACGCAATTTAAAGTGTAGTAAGCTGTAATTAAACAAATTAAAACTGTTTTCATTCACGCTTTTGTGGCAAAATCATTTTAAATCGGAAAACGAAACTTTGATATAAACCGTCTCCTTAGCAACAGTCCGCCATATTTTGTAATCAACAGCTCGTGCGATACTGCAGTTAGGATTTTCACTTCAGTGGATCTAAAATGTCGGACGTAGAGGGAGAAGAAACTTTTGAAGAGACTGAGGATACAGAGGAGCAGCAGACAGGTGAAGGGGAAGAGCAGTTAGGGGAAGAAGAAGGCGAGGAGGAGCAGCAGGAGGAAGAAAAAGAAGCGGAGGAAGAAGAAGAGGTGGGTGGGGTAATGTAAACAAAAGTGAAAAATTAACTTGTAAATTGTAATGCATGTAGTGTAAGGTTTTAATTTTGAGACAGGAGTAATAGAGACTGGGCTAAATGTCTTCACAGAGTATCATTAGTTCTGTATTTATGTGAAAAATTGCCAAAAAGATAAATATTGTTTCGTAGTGAAAACACGAAATGAACAAAGTCCAGTTATAAAAATTTCATTCAAACTCTTGATTTCTCATTACAGTATTATACACACTGAAAGATGTTCATTTATAAAGTCTTAAACCTTATCTAAGTGTCTTCCTGTTCTGTCAAACCCTTTGGGGACGTTGACCTTATTCTGACAATGCACTTCCACACACGTATCAATTAAGCATTTGGTTCTCCATCTGTCAAATGTTTTGGTTTTTAATTTTTTTTAATGTCAGTCTGTACCCAGGGCCTTAATTTTGATTCTAAATCTAAATTAAGACCGTGCTGTACTGTATGCTGGCGGTCTGAGACTCGTATCCAGCAAGTGCATGGGACGTTCAACTGAAGTTCAGAAAGTTTTCATGCAACAGTAGTACTCCATTTGTTTTCACAAAACATTATCAAATTATTAAATTTTTTTTGTTTGTTAATATCTTCTGAAAATAAATGTACCATTTCAGAAAGATCCAGAGGTGCTGTTAACAGAAGAAATGATGCCAGACTGCCTGTCTCTCCTCTGTAAAACTGGAGATGGACTGGCTCACGCATATGTTAAGCTGGATGTCAAGGAGAGGTAAGCATTGTATTTCAGATGCAACATTTTACTGAGGTCACAAAGACTGGTGCTGTAATCAAATTAAAAGAACCAGGGGTGTCCTTAGAACAGGATCCTTTCTGTATTCAAAAACCTAAATAACTTAATTGTTCTGGGGACATTGGTTATATGGGCAACTACTAACAATACTAAATAAAATATATAGATCAAACATTAGTATAATAATAGTATATCAAAAGAAGTGTTTAAATATAATGATACATCTTATGAAACTGATAATTTGTTTTTAACCTGGACTTTCAGATACTGAAATCTTGTATTGCAATATTAGAAATGCTTTTGAAATATCTTATTAGCTATTACATGTACATGTATCATTTACGTGTGTCAAGTTTCAAGAGTATCTTTAAAAACCCATTGTTATTCAGAAACAGGTAGTTGGATTATAGTCCTTCATTGATTTTAGAAGTCCAGATAACTAGCATGACATCAGAGATATCCTTAACTGTCTCAAAATTGACTGGATTTCAGACATGAATTAGACTAGATTTTGTTTACTTTCGAGATTTCAAAGAGTAACTGTCATTGCTGTACAATTGACAAATATTTTATGCAATAAACAGGGTGCATGCAATATTTGATGATGCAGTATATTAAAACCCCAGTGAACTGATTTGTTGTTTTGAATTTATCTTGGATGACATCACTCACTGTGCAGTTCCTTGCTCATATATTACAAATGTAATTTTTTCACATTCATTCAAAACACCAAAGTTGCTTTTAAGTTTTAAGCAACAGAATGTCAAAGAATATCAGATAGGGGCCTTTGGGTATAATTACTACTGATCTGCATTCTTGCAAAACTGCATTGCCTATTTCAGAATTTGGAAATATAATCTTTTTTTAAGGAATAATGGATCTTTGAGTGTTTGTTTTGAACGTAGAAGAGAGCCTGTATAGGACCTTGCTAGTCTTTTCTTATTTTGTTCTTTAAGTTGATTTTGGAAACATTTCAATCTTTTTTAACCTTAAACTCTAAAGCTGACCCATGGCATTACATATTTATTATCATGTTTTGAAAAAATAATATATTCAACCACTGCATCATTTGTGAATGAATAGATCTTGGCCTCATTCATGTTTTTTTCTATTTCAGAGAACTCACCAATATCAGTTTATTAAAATCTTTCATTCACCTGAGATATGTAGATGTGAGTAAAAACAATTTAAGAGACATTTCACCATTGAGTGCACTTACACATATGTTGACATTGAATGCAAACGAAAATAAGCTGACAAGTGCAAAGTTGGAGGAAATGCCGTTTTTACAGGTGGCTATGTTTAACAATAACAGAATTACAACAACAGAAGGTGTCAATCATCCAATGTTGGAACATCTATCAATGAATAGTAAGTAAAAATAGTCTACACCAAGTTGGATTTCTCTGTGTTAAAACATCGAGCTGATTGTTTCCTAGAATTATTTCCCTTAGTAAACATTATAAGTAAACATAACTTAAGATCTGTGTGTAGGTATAGGACATGTATTAGACAGACCATGAAACCTTAATATTTATATCCGTTTTCTTTTCAGATAATGAAATCACAAAAGTGACAGGACTTGATGCAGGCAAGTTATCAAGGTTACACACCTTGGAATTACGCGGGAACAAGCTCACCACAACAGAAGGCATTGATCTGCCAAACTTGAAAAATATCTTCCTGGTATGTAAATTGTGTGTGTGTAGAAATGTTATGATTGTTAGGCTTTTAGATTTCAACTTAAAAAATCAATTGAGGATAATACAGAAAAGGTCATTGCCACACATGGATGTCAAGTATAATAGTATTTTTCTGTAGTATCGCAAGATTGTTTTAAACATCTGGCCATAAAAATGTTTCATTTGTGCAAATATTTTCGTTCACATGAAAGTCACGTTGGCTATTTGCTGGGTATTCTATTTCAGTAATAAATTTACCATGTGAAACAGCTAGTGATATATAGCAAAATCTACAGACATTTACTTTAAAACAGTAATGACACGACCTCCAAAATTTGTGAACAGTTTTCATTTCTTTCACTACATATGTTTATTTTTTTCATAATTATAGATAAAATTCTAAAACTCATTTTATAAAGTGATTTACTTCAGCTGAGCCTCTACTATATAAGACTTTAAACCTCTCATATATGAGGTGTTGTAGGTATAGAGCTTATGATGTCCAAGGGTCAAAACCCAGCTGTAGACTTTGACGATTACACCAATATCTTCTTGTCTTTTAAACAACTGGCTGGTAATTCAGGAAAAAGTCATTGAGAATATATACAAGAGATATTTATGAAACTTGTGAACACTTAACATTGCCCTTTGAACTTGACCTTAGACCAAGTGGTCTCAAAATGTGTCATATACTCACTATGCCCAACCATTATGTAAAGTTGAGGGTTTGATTTGTTCTTAAGTTATTGACCAGAAGCTAAATTTGAAACTCAAGCCATTGTGAGCATGACCTTTGACCCAGTGGGGCTAAATTCAGAAGATTCATCTTCTTATCATGCCTTACCATCCTTTCAGATTTGAAAGATTTTATCTAAATTTTCTGGAGTAATTGTAATTCAAAGTGCAGGCCTCTATATGCTAGACCTTTGACAAATTGAACTTAAAATCGAAAAGGTTCAACCTTTCATCATGCACAGCAAAGTTGAGAGTCCTGGGCACAGTTGTCCTTGAGTTATTGATCTGATACCCTTTTCAAGGTGCAGGCACATGTGCGCTTGACCTATGACCTAGTGACCCCAGAATCAGTAGTATCCATCTGTTCATAATGCTTAACCATCCCAGAAAGTTAAAGAAAACTTTATTTACTTGTTCTTGACCTGTTGATCAGAAACAGTCATGTGAGTGCAGGCCCCTGTGCTAGCTTCACCTTTGACCTCTAGTAAGCCCAGAAACAATAGGCTTCATCTATACATTATGCCCAGTCATCCTGAAATTGAGGGTCATGGGTTCAATAGTTCTTGAATTATACACTGAAAACTGTTTTAAAAGTGCAGCCCCTGTGTGCGTTCCCTTTGACCCAGGGAACCCAATATCAAAAAGAGACATTTCTGAAATCATGTGCAGAGTGCAGATCCCTTTGAGCTTGACCTTTCACCCAGCAAGCCCCAAAACAACAGGGGTCTTTAACACATCACGCGTAACCATCCTGGAAAGTCAGAGGGTCTTCAGTGTATTTGTTCTGGAGCTGTTAATCAGAAACGTTTTTTTCAAAGTGAAAGCTTCTATGAGCCAAAATCAATAGGGTTGTCTTATCAATGTGTCCAGTCATCCTGTTAAGGTTGTGTTTTCTGGGTTAAGTTGTTCTTGAGCTACTGACGGGAAACCATTTTCAAATTCAAGCCCATTGCAATCTTGATCTGAGTGCATGTATATATGTGCTTGTTCTTTGATCCAGTGAACCCAAAATCAACAGGATTCTTCTTCTCAATATGCGCTGCCTACCTCCCTGCTGAATATAATGTCTTTGGATACAGACCCACTGACTGACCAATATGAGCAAAGCTGTATGCAGCATTAAAAGAATGTTTAGTTGAAGAACCAGAGGCTGTGTAGAATTAGCAAGTTTAAACCAAACTTATTCAGTATACAGTTGTTCTTAATACTATTTCAGGGAGCCAATATGATCAAATCACTTGAAGGAATGGACAAACTCACAGGCGTAACAACGGTGCATCTGCGAGAAAACCAACTTGTTCAGTTAGATGGGTTCTCAGAAGAAAACAAAATGTTACAATATGTAAATATGAGGTGAGAATTTGAGGAAAATCCATACAAAATTCTACAGTAAAGTACCGCTTTAATTATTTCAGGACCAGCAATTTTAAAAAACAACAATCAAATCTTTAGAACAATGATATATAGCTTTGAAGTTAGGACAAGTTTATCATTTAGTCCACTTTACAACTGGTCTAATTAACAGAACTGTTCTATACAATGTTTTGATTTTCTTAATTTTTACAACCAAAAAAAAAAAAACCCAAACAAATTTAATGTTACATCATGAGAGTGCAAGGTGTAAATGACACAAAAATGTTGAAATATATAGAGGGAAAGAATAAATGTAACAAAAAGTTGAGAGACAAAAAATGTTAAAATATCTGAGTTTTGATTGTAAATGTTGAAAAAAAAGCAGTATGAGTGTAAAATGTTACTGAAAAATGAGAAGTTAGCCTTGCAATGGGAAGTCTGCTTGTACAGGGCTGCTATGGGGTAAATTCATGTATATCTAAAAATTGACATTGAGGTGTGTATTAATCTTTCTTATTAGGGACAATGTAGTTAATAAATGTCGTTAGGTTGTATTTTTTGTGATTTATAAACCACTGTAGCTTCTCACTGATTTAAGGTCATGGGTTTGAGTCTGGCTACAATTCTGATTCTTCATTTTTGACAAAGTAGGTCATTTATATGATACTGAAGGGGATTTATTACACTAATTGTGAACCTTGATCTGTTAAGCTGTCAGTGTCTGCCTTCATTGTAAGAATACTGTTGAGCTCTTGCCCTGGTAAATTTGCTAAAATGAACTTGTCTATCTATTAATCTAGATGGACCCACTTGTGCTTCATCCATTATGTTTATAATATTTTTTAACAGAAAACTTGCATACTGAATGGCCCATGGGCCATGGTCAGGCCATTGATTGTAATCTGCAATGGTTGCAGAGGTAGAATTAATGTCAGGATAGGTTAAAGGTCAAAACTTAGTCAAAATTTATCAAAGGTGTAACCTCATGGTTGCTGGATTAATTCAGAATTCATATAATACTTTGAAAACTTTCTTTGAATTTCAATATGTCAGATTTAATTTCAGAATTACGGTTTTATAATTTGTATATTTATTTCATTTTAATATCTTTTTCGTCTCTCAATAAACAGATCATCATAAATTTCAAATTTGGCGACATACTGATTTATTAAATCAAATTAATTCAGTCCATACAGAAGAAACCAAGAACTGTATGCTTTTGTTTTGTAAGGTAACAAAAATGTTTTTTTGCTCTTATAATATGGCACAGCACATATCTTGAAAAGCTCTCTTTAAAGATACTTTTGCAAATCGGACATATGTTTTTAAAGATATGAAATTATCTCGGTTTTAGGGAAAATTTCACATGCATATTAAGGAAGAAAGTCTCTCGTCTACTTAAGTGCTCAGGAAATAGTTAACTCGCGTATTTTTGTGAAAATCTACATTTTCACATGAAAAGGAAAATAACTGTTGAAACGTACTTGACTTTTTAAGTAAAATAAAGTTTTTTTTAGGAAATGTACAAACATGTCAGCTAAGTGTTGCAGTGTTTATCAAAAGGCTTGTTTACAGGAAAAATAATTTTTCTGCAACATTTGCTCATTTTCAACATCACGGGTCTGGTGCTGGTCAGATTACAAATTTGCAAGTTCTTAAAAGCATGTACATTGGGGAAAAAAAACACCATTATCCTATAAGCAAAAGTCAGTGGAAATAAACGGTTTGTGAATCATGGCTTTTCTGATGCTCATACAGTGTGAATAATTATATAAACTGTTGATATATAAAATAATCTTGAAGCTTATAACGTAGGTTGCAAAGATGATAGAAAATTGATCAACTTCTTGTGGTATTCTTGCTTCAGATATGCTGCAACCTTAAAAAATAAACAATATGTTTACAAAACAAACCATTTTTATTTTTTTTTAAATTGTCATTTTGTAATAAAGAAGAGATGCAAATATTGTTTCTGCTATTGTTGTGAAAAAAAAAAAACGAAACTGTACAGGAGACATATTCTTTGTTAAGGGAAGGGAGGCAATCCAAATTGATTTCCATTGAATAGACAGACAATATGTGGAAGAAGTGCTGACTAAGAATCAAGACAAAAAATAATAAAAGTTCCTCTGTTATCAATTTTTTTTTCATTTTAACATTCCAGCGGTCTAGTGCAAAGGTACATCATAAACTGCTGTTTCTTTATAAATAAGTTGCCACAATAGTCTTGCTTCGAAATGTGCCCTCCAATGATCTCATGGTTCTGTTGTATTTTGTCTTGATTTTTTGTATTAAATTTGAATGCATATTTTTTATTTTCCAGGGGAAATAATGTAACAGATGTTAAGGAGATTAAGAAACTTGCTTGCATACCCATGTTGAGAGCCCTTGTACTTTCAGGTACTTGTTTTAATCATGTAAAATGTTACCATATTTTTGCAATAAAAATACAACCTCCATAGCAAGCATCACAGGAGATGGAGGTGTTTTCGAGTTTTCAGTGTCAGCATGGAGACCATCATGTGGCTCTTTGAAATGACTGGTTTATCACAAAGGGACATTAATACATTGAAATGCTATTCTTCAGTGCTGTTAATTATCTCCCTTACATTGACATAATCAGAAGATTTCATTATAGTGAAGTAATATACAAATTCTGTCATCTTTGTATGTTAGAATAACAGGAAATCAACATTATCATTTTGATGCTCTTTACTGATTTAATACATAGATTGATCTTTCCAATGAACCATTGCTAGGTAAACTGCCCAGCTTATGTGACCTTGTCTGTTAGTGGACATTTATCTCAATTTTAAAAACCAATTATATTAGGGATGTAGATTTCAGTTTGCCTATGTCTATGGTCTGATTACAGAAAGTTGGTATTTTGGTTTTGCAAGAGAAAAATATTCTAACCATAAATAAGAACATCAGCTGTAAAAAAAGTAATTATAAGTCTTAAACAACATGTCCTTCTTATAACAATAGAAAATCCCGTGGCGGAGGAGGATGACTATCGTGTTGAAGTGTTGATTGCATTGCGTAAACTGGAACGTCTCGACAAGGAAGAATATACTGAGGACGAGCGTAATGAAGCAGAAGAAATGGCCGAGGCTCGAAAACTAGAAGAAGCAAATACAGAGGTAAATAATTGCATCAGAATGATCACAATTTCTACTCTTTGAAAAGGTTACTCAGAGAATTATTTTTTCTTTGTTTTTGGAGATATATTTCATTATTTTTACCAGAGCAGATTTTGAATAGAGCCTTTAGCTGCTAAGAGCCCTATTTAATAAATTTATTTGGTGGAATAAGATGGTGTTTCTGGACCCAATTTTACTGGAGTGTGTAATTCTTGCATTTTAGAAGTGACAATATGATTGGATACAATGGATGTTGTTATTGTTGTGACTGCCTTTGTTGTTGTTGTTTTTTTGTTACAGTTAGCGCAAATTTCTTTGTCATATGTTTTTATTTGCAAGCGTTACGGTCATACTTGATGTAAAGTTTTTCTATTTTTGATTAAGTAACTGTTTTGAGTAAAACGGCAAGAAAAAGTTTGCAAATCTTATCATGCATGTCTGGACACCATGCTTTTCATCATCATTTGCAGTGACCCTCTTTAGTTTTCATAGCTGAGATGGCCTAAACTTACTGAGTTACACACAGTTTTGTCATTTCTACATGAGAAAACTGTGCATGATTCTTGAGTTTTAATTGAATAAACAGTTTCCAAAATGCTAAGGCTTTATGACAATATTGTGCTTTAATGATTTTTGGGAGTGTTTTTCTTAAAGGATGGGTTGGCGGGGCATGTTTGTGACTCAACAGCGAAATCAAAATCATAAGCAGTTTTTTACCATTGATCCAAAAAATTAGATAACAGAAATTTATGTAAGAAGATGGTTTCATGAACTTTAAAGGTTCGTATGAAAAATAATCTATTTTGACATAAGTCACATTATCGCTGTATTGCTCAAACAACATGGTAGCCTGACTACCCTGTTGAAAAGTGCTTGGAGTTGAAAAAGAGTTTCCTTATAAGATATGAATTGCACATTATATAGAAGAGAACTTGTTGCTTAAATTCTTTCATTTGTAGTACAGTGCTGTATGTTAATTTAACTATATAACTTGATTTGTATTCTATTGCCATGTAGATTTCGATCATTACATCAAATCGTTGACTCATTCTGACTGGTAAAATATTCATCCTTGGCAGGCTTGGGAGTTAAGTTAGTAACTGATTACATTACAGTTACTTTGAAATTTCCTGATTACAATTACATTGGATTACTTTAATGTTTTGATGTTAATTGATTACATTACAGTTACTTGTGGTCAAATAGTCAGATTACATTTGATTACTTTCAATATTATTTTTCTTAAGATGAGGTTGAAAATACAATTAGCATATTACTTATTTCTAGCAAAAGCAGCATTTTTATCTTTTTATCTTTTGCCCCAGCAGTTAAAATTTTTTCTATGTAATTGATTGAATTACATTACATGTAATCAGATGTATGACAGTAATCAAATACATCTGAATACTTGCACTTGAGTAATCAATTACAGGTGATTACAATTACTGTATTCGATTACCCCAAGCCTGATCCTTGGAGATTTAAAAAAAAGTTACGGGGCATTGCTTAGGCCAGTCAGTGTAAATGGGAAATGTCCAGATTTGTAAAATTTGACTGGTAAATGTTGGTATGGAAATCATTAGGACAGAATGTGATTGACAGACATTTCGTAAACACTGCCTGTGGATTAACCCTGAACATGCTGAAATTTTGTAACGGATTTGCCCAGCTTTGAATTTGGAACAGTCCATTCAAAATTTAAGGGATTTCAATATCAAAATACAAAAATGGAGCTGCCAACTGAATAGAGCCTGGCTCTATACTGGTGGCAAAGGCTAATCACTTTTGGTTCCAGCAGGTTAAGGGTTAATTTGTTTGAATTTAAAGCTTTTGCAGAATAATTTTTGGGCTTTGAAACCAGTGGAATAAAGAAAGAGTCAACAAAGATTATGTTCATTTTTCATTTGCGTGAAATTTATAGATTATCTCTAATTTATCACTGCATGGAAAAACAAGGAAGTGATTTCTCTTTTTTTTTTTGCCCTTTTATTTCAAAGGCAGGAAGTCTTAAAATACTTTATACTTACTTGCAAAATGCAAATATATAAGCAAACCAGTTTCTTATCTGATCTGACCTAATCCAGTGTTCTTCCTCTGCAGTCTATAGTAGATCCTTATGGTATTTGAGGTTTCTTGTTCTGCTAAGCAGTGATACATTTAGAGGCAACTGAGTACTTTAACAAACTATTAACACATGATTGCTGCCTGATTAATAGTTTCGAGATTTACACGTGCATGGACCCACTCGCTATCATATTAGCTTCCGCCCTGACGATGAAAACGAGATTGAAAATGGCGATGGTGAGGTTTCAAAATGGCCTGCATTTTACCAAAATACTGCTGCTTTATTGCCATATGATTATTCCTTTATTATGGTCATGCTTTGTGAAGGGTTCTCTACACTTTACACATAATGTATAATGGAACATGCTTCACATATAATGTGAATGTAAAAAAAATGGCCTTGAAATGACCTTGACCATGATGTTAGCATATTTCATTTGCATGAGAACTTTGTCTTCAGAAATCCAAAGAATTTCAGTAATAAATGTGTCATCAGTAAAGGTCAAGGTCACAAGTTGTAAAGTATGAAATATTTTGATATCTAAACTTAAAACTGCCACTTACTTAAATTTTCCTTTAACCAGAATCATGAGAGAAATAATTTAAAAACTAATTAAAAAAATTAAACAAATTTATAAGACTGTGGTATTTGTATTAAGGACTTTTTCAAAAAAGAAAATAGATTTTTCGCCTTAGATGTGTGTAAAGTGTAAAGAGTCGTACATGTATGTGCTTGTGTTAAAGTTTCTGTATAATCACTTTGTACTGTTACCATAGAACTTGTTTCATTGTGACCTTCATTCCTTTAAAATAACACCATTTTTGTTGGTTAGAAAACAAATAAATGGTTAAAATACTTCTCATGAAAATACTACGTCTGCACCTGCAAAATTTGAGATGAGTCCAGCAAAAATTTGAAGTTTTGGAAAAATCACATTTGTTTTGAAATTGAATGATATTGATTGGAAAGTGTGTACACTGCCACGATAAATATTTAGATTTCAACTTATTTTAGATTGCAGATGTGTCTTAATTAAATGAATTTGCAGTTAGCTCAAGGTCACATGTTTCAAGTCCTAGACCTTTTTTTTCATCATACACCATCACCTCTGTGGAGGAAAAAACCTCAAAATTCCATTTGTCATATTGATGTCTGTTGTCCTGCTTTAAGTGTATACATGCAATTTGATCTGTAGGTAATATATTTATAAACCATTTTTAAATACCCATACTTCTATAAAGTCAAATATGACCCTTTCAGATATTTTCATTTTCATATCCAGTCATATTCAATTTAATGTATACAGATACAAGATGGGATTTTGAGACATAAGTACCAGTTTTCCAAAGGTGTTTGATATACTTCTTAGAGTCCTATTGGGATCTTTTTATTGCTAAAAAACTAGTAAAAGGGACCCCAATATAACACCAAGAAGGGTTTGTGTCAAGCACCATGCAGGTTTATCTTTGCCCTATATATAAACAGGATTATACTTGCCTATAAGTCAGTATAAGTATTTGTCTCCTTAGACTTTTATTTAAATAATAACTTCTTCACTTCTAGAAGAAATGCAGTTGTCTCAAAATTTTCAGTTGTGTTTGTATACATACATTTTTCATGAAAAGCTAGTTCATTATAATAAATTTGGAAGACGTACATTGCAGTCACTTCCTGAGTATAGGAGGTGACTGTATCAGTCATTAATGCATGATTTTTCCTGTGCATGAAAGGTAGGCATATTGTATAATTGGCCACAATGAATAATTATGCTCTGAACATATTTCTTTATCATAAAAGATGTTTCTGCAGAGAAAATCGAATGAAACTAGTGATTTTGTAAGTCAATTTACTCTTACTTAGCATAAGCTGCAATCTCAAACTACTTGTAGGATTTATTATTTCTGAGGGAAAAAAATCCTTCCTTTTAATTTATTTAGAGTTTGGCATATTTAACTCGTCATTCTTAACTAGTCACTTGGATCACCTGCTTTCAAGATGCAGTAAAAATTGCAGTTTTAAAGTTTTTAAGTTGTTGAAAATGACCATGTTATCCAAATATCCTGTGGTATTGTTTTATTACACAGTTCATGTAAATTTGAATGGCTTTATGGAAATGACCAAAGTCCTTGTATCAAGATACCTGGTGTGTTTGAAGCCTTTAAGTAGAGGGGTACAGAAAACAGCACTGATCTGTATCCCATCAGTCAATGCAGTCTGCAGTACATGGGATTTTCAATGGGTACATTAATGTCAAACAAAAAGGTCACTGTACTTTGTCTAGAATATTGCACTATTTACAGATTAGAATTTGTTGTCAAAGGTAATCTGCAGAAATATCTTGATATTTCTAATCTTTTTTTTACTTTCATAACTTCAAGATCTTACTGATTAACAAAAATTAAACTTTTTCTTTCAGTTTTTATCAGTATCTTAAATAATATTTGGAAAATTGTTAAAGTGTTTCTTTTGAAGTGGCTTAAATGGCCGCTGGGGGTCACATGGCATTTTTATTTATTTTTGCATGTGATTGAAAAAGGAACTGGTGTATGTGCATATTGAAGCGGAGTGTTGCTAGATTTTAGAAAGGGAAAACACAAATCTACAAAATGAATAGATTTTTAACTATTTAATTTTCATTCTAAAGATTATTTGTCTTAAGTTTGTAAGTTTTTAAATAAACATGATTTTAATTAGATGTAAAATTTGTTTAAGTTATCAGAACTTTTTGTCCTTATCTACTGGTAACTAGTCCAACATATCTTTTAGTTAATAAAAAGTTTTGATTGTTTGCTCAACATCGATTTTTTTTTTTCTATCCTTGAAATACAGATATTACATGACAGGTCAGAAAACTTGGACCAGCAAGTATTATCAGTTACTAAAACTTTTTTGTGTAAATTTCTATAGGACACAGAGGTACCAGTTTTCACAGTGACAGATGATGTAAGGGCAGTAATATCCCAAATTCATCCAAAACATGCTTACCTCCCTTTTCTATAATACTCTGAATTCTCACCAAACCCAAAACTGTCCTGCTTGAAGTTGAAAGTTTAAATGAAAATTAGACTGCCATACTGATGTAGTATCAATATTTTGAGGTATTTCTGCATTTTTTCTTGTGCTGGTGCTCCTGGATGTAATTTATATTTTTAGTATGGTTTTACAAATGTTATGTGATCTCTGAAGGTTCACAAGGTATCACAGTTGGCCTGAGTTCGCAGTTTAATTTCATACCAACTGTACCAGAAAAAAAGCACCAGTAAAATTAGTACAAGCAACATTTATACTAGTATGTTCAGAACCCACATTTTATGACCATCAGTTTAAGGTCAAGGTCACAGTTCAAGGTCAAAGATTTGAGCTTAGATTAGAATTACTGTCCACTCTAAAAACTCTCCGAAACTCATTGTGGGATAATGGATGATACATATTTTGGAACATATTTCATGCTTCGTTTCTCATAATGAATATTCACCAAACATTAGTCAAATATTCAGTGGCAATAACTTCTTTTGGGCTTATATTGCTGTGCCATCTGCAGAGCTCTTATGTATAGTACATCGTATTATCTGAAATAATCTAAGAAGTTGAACAAAGAGAATTGTCTTAGTATTGTTCACTATGTTATAAGTCAGAGCTTCTATCAATAGTGTCTAATCATTTTCTCACAACTTTCATTGGCTTAACTTCCTTAATACTAAACGTGCCTCTCTTGTTATCAGATCCTCTTAACTTTGCAACATTCCAAATGATTTGTTTTGTGAGAAAACTTACAATGTTAAATGCATGCAGAACTTTGATTCTCTGTGTCTTACTGCTGCTGAAGAAATTTAGCAGGGTTAGGGTTAAAGGTGAGAATTCAGGGTGTAAGTTTGTCAGTACAATTGTAAAATTTATATGGAATGTGATATATAATAGTTTAATTGTTGTCATTATATAAATGATTATGTTATATTGTAGATGTAATTCATATCTGGTTTCTTAAAAAGTTACAAAAAAAGCTAACTTTAAAGAATTTTTATTGGATCTGTGATACAGGGCTCCGGAAATTTTTAAATCACAATCGGTCCAAGACCCCCGCTCCCTCTGAAAAACATGATGAAAATAAATTGGTATAGTAGTCAGAGCTATTTAGGGACCGCAGAACTGTGCAAGCCGATTAATCCAGAACTGTGCAAGCTGGTTAACCCTGACATGTCCTCAGTACCAGAGGGTTCTGGGATCGCGCAGATGTGGGCTGCCATTATTGCTAGCAATCTTATCTTTGATAATCAATAACAGAGTATTGGAATCTCTACAAATTTGTGAGTGCCTTTACTGAATCTAGTATTGGCAAGTAGTTTTTGCAGGGATCCAACATTGGCCTAATCTATGCTTTCAAGGCTTTTCTCTTATCGAAAAATACAAACAATTTATGGTCACTGACAACTTAAATTGATTTATTATGCTTACATGAGTTGGTTTGTTAACATCACTTCATACTAAAAGTCAAAAACGAAAGTAGCGCAGATTTCACGATGTAACAATTTTTCAACAATGTTAACATAATCGATTAACTAGCTGCCAATCAAGCACACTTTAAATATTGATGAATTAATCTGTTAATTGGTGATAATTGCCTCAGGCCACTGGTCACATTGGCAAATTACGGGTTTATGAAAGATGTGAAGGACCCTATTAGGGACCAGTTGGGATATACTTACATTTGATTTTTTTTTTAAATATTTGAACCAATTTTTTAAGGAGTTTTGGACAAAAAAAAAATGGTCCAAGAAGCTGAAGTTTGTTAAAAACCGACAATTTTTCAGTTTTCCGGAGTCCTGCTGTGATATGTGTTAATCATTGGTTGTTTAGAGCAGGATTTTGTCTGTAAGGTCATTACCACAAAAGAATATAATTGACAGATTATTTTTAGGGATAATTCTGGAGACTAAATAGTGGTGTCATTTCATTTGCTAATAGACTGTAAAGTTAGCTTGAACTGGAACAGTTTTTGACAGCCAGAATTAACATGCATGAATTACCTCCCTTCTGATACTCTGACAGAATTGTATATTACAGCATGTTTTTAGCTGACACCTTGTTTCTAGGCAAAAAACATAAAAACAATGTTGAGTACCAGAAAAAACTAGTCCTTTTAACTTGAACAAATAGTCTTTAATATTATGAGGTCACTTGAAATTCCTTTTCAAAGGTGACTGCAGTACATAAGTGGAAATGTATGAAGCATGAATAAGTTATTTATTTGCATGATATAGACAGAGTTTTGTATCAAATTCCCCTCATCAAAAAGTTTTATTATACAACACAGTAGTATGTAAAAAAAAAAAAAAGCTTTCATAATTTCGAAACTACAGTCAAGACAATTATGTTTCTTCAGATCTGTGACGAACCTACTCTTTCATCTTCAATCATGCCAAAAACTACTGACGGTACATTAGATTATCATAATTAGCACACCTTTATATCATTTTATCGCAGTTCATTAGCTCATAGTCATCTGTATTGAATGGAGAATTGTCTGTATTGGTAAAAAAGAGGGGCATTTATTACAGACTTTACAGTAATTTTATTTTATATGGCAGGCTGAGAGTGAGGAGCAACAGGTCTCGGAGGACTAAATTTTGTACGCATGAACCCATTGTGTAAGAACAGAATGTATATATGTAGTAGATATACTTATATTCTAACAATATACATGTAGATTTTTTCAGGTGTTTGCTGTAGTATGCAGAAATTAAAACATTAATTGATCTTCATTTAAAACAGTTGTTTGAAGCTTATTTTTTAAGGGTACAGGTGTATTCAAATAATCCATAGTGCTTGGTTAATGGTATTTTATAGAATCGATAGCTTCATTGGCAGATGCCTTACTAATTTTTAAATGATACAAAAGAAACAGTCAAACAATTATTTAAGGAGTGCTGTAGTGTCATATGCATGTTGCAGACATTTAGCAGAATTATTTGAAATGTTTTGTAGTGACATACCCATTTTCAGATAAATAGCCTTAGAAGCAGTTATATTTAAATGATAGCAAACTATAAAGACTGTTTGAGTAATAAATGCTTTAAAGGAAATGGTTTCAGGAGATCTGATGCAAAACTGAAAAAACAACTCATTTCTGTTTAATTGTTTCAGCTGCAGTTTTGTGGAAACAATTTAATCAGCGGGCCAGATTATTTTTTTCTCAACATTTCAGCCTTAACTGTCTGTTACAAATTGTAAGGAAAAAATAACTGCTGGTCTAAGAGAAATAAATATTGTATGCTTCAAATTACAGAGTCAACCAACATCACCAAATTGTAAGTTAAATTACACGACAACTGCACATGATTGCGAAACCAACATAAAATTCTCTGTATGTCAGTCTTTCAAACCAAAGGCATTTCATGGATATCATTATGTAAACTACATGTACATGCACAAAAAGTTGTCATTGTTCATTTGTTTATAAATAGAGTGGTTGAAATTTGGCATTTTGTAGAAGTTAGCTTTGGTAAAGGATGCACTAACCCTGCCTTAATGTGAAAGACTTTGCCTCGTAATTTTACTAACAAATCTTACAAATAAATCTTTATTTCTTTTAAAATAATCTAGTATTTGAGGAGTTATTTCGCTGGCTGTTATGGATCGAGCATAACTATTTCAACTATAAAATTTTCAGAAAAGATATTTAATGCCATCAATAATGTACAAAAAAAAGGAGGAAGCATTAAGCTCACATTAAGTGAAGCTGGACACTATATGTTTATGTATATTTATAAGTTCTTGTGTATGGTTTGAAATAGCCATTTTGGAAAACTATACATCAGCATATTGAATTGGCCAGCTAAACTTTACAAAATGGTGTAGTTATTTACCTAGCATACTAAAAATAAGCAAAGCCTTATCCTAAGGGTTATATATATCTGTCCTTTTGTTGAGACAAAATACATTAAAATGGTAGTAATTTTTTGACAACTCGTACGAGATAAATAAAAAATATTAAAAAATTTGTTGTCCGCCATTTCTGTCTGCAAAATTCATGATGTATCTCTTTTCAAATTATACAAATTACAACCTCTGTGCAGCAAATACTTAAAACTTGCAAAATTTAATATAATTTTATGCAAGTTGTTGTCTTAAAGAGAAGGGGGTCAGTTTACGGAACTATACTTTGAGTAGAAAAAAAATACCAATATTCATGATATAAAAGTGTTGTTGTTGTTTTTTTTTCTGCTGTGTTGTCATTTTGAGAATTTATAATGTACTTACTCTAAATCAAATTATACATATTATAAACAAATGTTTTGGACAAGAAATGAGTAGGTTTTTCAAACACGTGCATTTTACGGATGTTTCAGAGCAAGAAGGGATCGGACAATGAGGAAGAAGAAGAGGAACTGGAATAAAACAGCCGCACTCGGAAAATCTCATGAAAATCTCATGCAGAAAAAAATTTCTTTAACCGTGACATTCAAACAAAAAATGTATAAAATAAGACTTTTTATCAACAGAGATTTGTCGGAATGTATGTTGACAATGTTTAGAAAGGAAATATAAAGTTTTGACAGAAATTGTTTTACTTATGTATAAATTTAGCAGTCACTAACCCTGTGTTTCTTGAAGAAAAACAATATTCTGTAACAATTTACCCTCTGATTGTTAATGTTGCTAAATACAACTGACTGAAATGAATTTCTTTATAATCTCTGAAAATCTAAATGCAGAATAAAATTGATGTTAATTATTTGGTCAAACACTATTAATATTTTGGTAATATGTTGGGCGAAGAGTGTTTCCAGTTGAGTTTATGGCATGTAACATTTTATAGACATCAACTTTTCAGAACTATCAGTAAATGTGTTTTAAAATGGTGTTAAATCTGTGATAAACTTAATGTAAATAATATATTATCTTTAAATAAATTTGATAATTTAAAGTGTGTTGTTTTGAAAACCCTTGGTAGGATATTTTTATAGATCTGACAAGTGACATTGAATGCACCATAGGCAAACTTTCTTCAAAGTTGCACTGAAAGCAATTTGGTTAATTTTGTTCCCCATTTTTTATATAAATCTTTTGCTAAAGTTTCATATAAATCATTATAATATATCAATAAAAGTTTAAGCTAAAACACATAAATGAAGTAATTATTGCTACAAGACTTCATTTTTAACCAGGTTTTCCAAAGGCGTATGTTGGCGGGCAGGCGTAAACAAATTCTTCTGTGTGCAACTCCTCTTACATTTCTCAAGGGATTTTGACCAAACTTTCACAGAGCTTTGTCATCAAGTGCCCTGGCATATTGTTGGTGTTTTTTCAATTCAAACATTTTTGGGAAAATTATGGCCCTTTGTTTTTTAAAAAAACAGAGAAATACACTTCTGTTCTTAACTCCTACTACATTTCTCAGGTCATGTTGGCTAAACTTTCACAATAGCTTTTTCATCAAGTGTCCTGGCACATACTGTAGGAGTTTTGTGATTCAAAGATTTTTGGTGGAATTATTGCCCTTTGATTAAAAAAAGAAAAAGAAATACATGTTCACTTCTGTGCTCAACTCCTACCACATTCAAGTGATTTTCACTAAACTTTTACAGAGCCATCATCATCAAGAGCCCTGGTGCATACTGTCTATGTTTTGCAAACATTTTTGGCAGAATTATGGCCCTTTGTTTTTGTTTTTTTTACATATAAAATATTTAGAGAAATACTCTTATGTGTGCAACTCTTCTTTGATTTTAGAAACTAATCGAGCTATTACATTAGATTGAAATTTTATACATATCTTTGTTATACATCATAAATTATCTCTGTACAAATTCCATAACACTGGCCAACATTTTGATAAAATTTTTGCATTTTTCAGCCTAGAATTTTGAGTTATGGTCAAAGACGTGTTAAAGGGGTGAATCACTGTCACTGATAGCTCCGATTTGATTTCTGCTCTGTTAATATAATATATATAAATGCATAATAAATGATACATGTATATAGTAAATAATAAACAAGTAAATGTACAAAGCAAACAAAATGACCAAGCAACATATACTACTCAAAATTTGATAGGGATCACTTATAAGAATGTGTTTATTTACTACATAAGGTTGAAAGGTTACATTTTTTGTTGTGATTCTGAAACTATGTTCATATGACAACAGTTTGGTACCAAAAAATGAGTATGTCTGTAAACCGTTGAAGCGTGACAGAGGCTGAGCCATGGGAGGGGCACGAATTTGGGATAACAAGAACAGTAGATGAAATGGAACTTTTTGGAAAAATCAAGTCCATGGTCTGAATTTTGCTTAAATATCGCATGTGGTGTCCGTTTGCTTGGATTACTGCTCTGCCTTCTCATGCTGCTAATTAGTCTCCGGATGCTTTGTTGTGGGAGTCAAGCCCTCTCGTCCAGAAGGGCCTGCTGTAGCCCAGAGACCATGGTTGGCTGGACTGGACTAGCAGATATTGCAGTCTGCAGCATGTCCCAGGCCTGCTCTATTGGATTGAGGTCTGGAGACCTTGCTGGCCAGTCCATTCTCTCTATGGCTGCTGCCTCCAGGTACTCAATGGTAACCCTTGCCCTGTGAGGCCAGGCGTTGTCGTCCATTAAAATGAACTCAGGGCCTATAGCACCAGCGTATGGATGAACGTACACATCTAAGATCTCATTGACTTATTGTACAGCCGTCGATGTGCCGTTTTGCACAATGTGCAGGTCCGTTCTTCCCTGCATGCTAATGCCCGCCCACACCATGACCGAGCCCCAGCCATGACGGTCATGGGTAGCAACACATACCGGTGTCAAACGCTCATTGGCGGATCTCCATACCCGCACTCGCCTATCAGTGAAGTCCTCACAAAATCTAGACTCGTCAGTGAAAAGCACTGGGGTCCAGTCATGCAGCGTCCACCTGGCGTGATCGCGTGCCCATTGCAGATGTACCTGGATGTGGTTTCGTGTCAATGGGATTCGGATTGCTGGCCTTCTAGCCTCATGCCAGCTGCATGAACACAGGTCTTGATCGTTTGAGTGGAAAGTCTTGCACCAGTAGCATTTTGGAGGGCAGTAGCGGTAACAAAGCGCTGACGTCGCGCTTGAATGACAATAAACCGGTCCTCATGCTGAGTTGTGGACCTCTGACGCCCTCCGCCATGCCTATGTGTTACATGCCCGTGAGTTTTAAACCGTAACCACATCCTGGCAACGGTGATCTGGGACACCCCAAGGACACCTGCCAAGTGCCGTTGGGAACGCCCAACCTCAAGCATCCCTTCCCCCCCTATCCATCTCCTCATCGTCAATACGCCATCTTTGCCACAGATTTGCCATGACCAGTGCTAGGTTCGATATAAATGTTACCATGCACAAGCGAAGTCTGAAACGGATGTGTATATGAAGGTACATGCCCGCAGTGCACCACTTTTCCAGGGGTATTGCTTTTCCCGTGCATCTCGAGCCATGTACAGGTAAACAATCAAAATCTGCTGGACAGGTCTGCTTTGCCATATGAATAAACTACATGTATAAGAAAAAATCAGTTATCTTGAGGTTATCATTAAAAAGATATTTAAGTAACAAAAAGTGATCCCAATCAAATTTTGAGTAGTTAAATATACTACTATAATCTAATGAACAGATTAGTATTGTGAATAAAATTATTTGTTCTGAAGTTTGATTGTTTGTAACAATATGCATCTAATTAGATACAATTAGCATTTCAAATCTGTAGAAACATAAAAGATACAAATTAATATTCATCTATTTATTATATATGTAAAAAATCAAAAGGCCATAATTCCCCCAGAAATGTTCGAATTGCAAAATGCTGACAATATGCACCAGAGCACTTGATGACAAAGCTTGTGTGAAATATGAACATTGAAAACCTCGTTTCGTCGCATTTGATGTTTCTTGTTTTGTTTTTTGTTCTTTATGAACTCTGAACCTGTTAAAGAATGTCACCAATTTACAGGAAAAGAACCGATATCAGGACAAGGAAAACAATTCTTCAAAAGTAAAGAATCACACACTGTGCATAATTTTGTGTCACCTTTATTCAGGAACTGTATGATTTAAGCTATCACTAATTTTAACAGTAGTCATTTCAACTGACATCACAGCTGACTGTGAATTAATTTTCCCAGAAATCAAGTTTCTTTGCAATATGGATCCTAATTTTTACAATATACAAGAATGTGACAAATATGTGTTTTGTTCTCAATAGAATTTTTTATGAAGGGGCTGAACTGTACTGAGGGGCATTCCATACATTAATATAAAATATACATTATATAAAACATACATTCCACCCAAGAAAGGTTAAATAAAGACTTTTGGAGGTGGTCTTTTTACATATAAGTCTGTCTTTTCTTCTGAAATAAACTTCTGAAAGGAATTTCTCCATTTCATAAGTGCCCTCCTGGAATGGGATATATTTTTTACAGAATGACCCTGATAATAAAACTCCTAGTTTGTTATGGTATTCCTATTGTACCAGAAAAAAAAAATTCACCAAAAATGAACAATTATGAATATGACACATACACAAGCTTATGAATTCACGTCTTCAGAAACAAAGCTGATTTAAGCTGTCCATAGTTTAAGTCTGAAGTCCATGTTAAACATGAGCATAGCAAGCAATGTTCTATCTGCTATTCTAGTCTCTTACTTTGTTGTAACACGTTTCAACACATTCACCTAGTTACAATGCTTAGATTCCTCAGAATTGGTTAAAACTTGAAATCCAAATTCTTCATCTTTTTGTCTGAAAACATACAGGTAAACAATTATGTTGGCTTCATGGAAAACATACAGGTAAACAATTATGTTGGCTTCATGGAAAACATACAGGTAAACAATTATGTTGGCTTCATGGAAAACATACAGGTAAACAATTATGTTGGCTTCATAGTATGTGTATATAAACCGATGAAAATTTTAAGGTACCAATGAATGGGAATCAAAACTAAGAGGACAAAGTCAAACGAAGAATTTTGTGTTTTGTCCACATTTTGGTGATCCAATATCAAAATAAGCCAAAAGATATTATCATTTAGACTCAATTTATAGAAATAAGAATAAAGAGATAAAAACCAAAATGTTTAAAAGTTATCAACTCTTTAAGTTGCTGAGGTAAATACAAGATTGTTTAACAACATTCAATGGAGCTCTGATACCTGGATACAGTATTCCATTAAATTAATGCTTGGGCACAGGTTAAATTGGCAACCTACATGTAAGTTCTTGGATGGTATCTGAACCAGACCCATTTCATTCATCTAAACACTCCCACATAAAGTTAGCAGAAGTACTCGAACACAGTGCACCATGTCAGTGAGAGTCATACACTCATCAATAGTGACACATCTAAGTATTATAAGCCAGTCTTACCTTTTTCTGTTTTTCAAGTTCAGCTAACTCCTTCTCCATCTCAACACAGGCTCTTTCAATCTCATAGTTCTTACTTACAAGACCTACCCAACTGGAAATGACATGGGAAAAATTAAACATGCTTTACTTTTTTTCTCTTGTCACAAAAACAGTCTGATATTTAAATATCTATATCTCGGAAACAAAAGAAAATGTGAATAAATCAAAGTAGCAGGTGCATGTAGTTGAAGTCAATTAATTTGATGGTAACAAGGTTTACCCTTTAAAATGAACCTTATACATATTAGGTTGTTTTTTACATTTATTTTCCTCTACTACTAGGGAACTGAAAAGATACATGTGTTACTTATTAGACAGAAAAAGGAAACTGACAAGAAATATGTATGATAGATAAGGAAACTGATAGCAAAGGAAACTGACAAGTGAAAGGTTTGACGGGAAAGGAAACTGACAAGAAATATGTATGATAGATAAGGAAACTGATAGCAAAGGAAACTGACAAGTGAAAGGTTTGACGGGAAAGGAAACTGACAAGAAATATGTATGATAGATAAGGAAACTGACAAGTGAAATGTTTGACAGGAAAGGAAACTGACAAGCATTATGTTTGATAGGAAAGTACCTAGCTACAAAGTACAGGGATGAAATTTACAGAAAAGACTTGCCTACCTTGAAGTACATTGTAAAAACTTATAAATTACCTGTTTTCCAAATCTTTTAACTTGGAACCAGCTTCTGTTTGTTCACTCTTTCTCTGCCAATTAATTTCTTGAATCTTTTTTCTGTCAAAGAAGTACAGGTCATATAGATTTCATATTACTGGGGAACACGGCTTTAGTTAATGAACGTAAGTGATGTCCAATGTCTGTTATTAATTAAGATGCCTGTCAGATGAATGGTTGTATCAAATATGGAAAATTCTGTTATTAAAGTATATTTTACCTTTGCAAGTGAAACTGAATCTTTATGAAATGTTTATAGTAAAAAAACTGATAAATAGCTGTCTTTGTAACCAAATCTTCATTCTTAATTCAGGAAAATACCGGCTTACTTGAGTTCAGCAAGTTGTTTTTGTGCCTGTTCTAACATCTTCACCAACGTCTCATTATAACTCTTCCATGCATTGTTTCCATAATCTTGTAGTAATTCCAAGTTCAATATTCTAGAAAAGTTGAAACAAGATTGAAATTACAATTTTGTAAGACAACAGATTAATAAGATCTTACAATGTACAACTGCTCCATTAACAAAATTTGAAAAGAAGAGTAATCAAACAGACTGTCAATTACAATTACAACTAGTAATTGTTACAGCAATCAGCGAAAAAAATCAGACAAGAGTGTTAGTTTTAGAAAATATGGATATGTCACAATGAGCAAGACTGCTATTTCCAAAAACTATGAACACAACAATCATTTTTATGAATATAACAAAGTCCAATTTTTAGTACTATCATGAGAATTAGGTTACAGATCATCAAACATTTTGACAATCCTGACTGTTAATACCCCATTCTTATATATATATGAAAACTTCAAGGCACATTTTTACCAAAGTCTGTCAATGACTTGTTTACCATGACTGCTCTGGAAGAATAAGTGTAAAGGAACCTGATTTTGTTGTGGTTTCTAACCGTAACAGCTTCTGATTTTAACAGTTACACTGTAGTTTATTTCATTCCATCACTTGGCAATAGTTTATTCCTTAATATTACTGTCCTCATGTTTTAACTAATAAGTAAAGATATTGTAACTGAAAACAGATAATGCAGAAGTTCAAGACTGCTACGCATTACATTTCCAGGATTCAGAAAACTATTGTTACTACATATAAGTATTAAATAACAGTGCCATACAACAATTTTGAATGGACTCGTTGATCTAAAATAAACTCACCTTAATGCTTGATGTTCTAACTGTGCCTGTGAATTTTCTACACATTCACTCCATGCTGAGACATCGGTCATTTTTCCAGCAGGAGGTTGTGGGAGCTCGTACCGTTTCATACTCATCATATCCATAGGTAAACGGGACTGTAGCCTCTCAAACTCAGTCTTCATGATCTCTGACTGAATAAAACACAATTTACAGAACACATTCATGATAGACTTGTTTTTGTTTTGTTTTTGTTTTAAAGACCCATTTTCATGAACAAAGATAACATTTACTAAATAACAAGAGTTACATATGTGCTAAAACTAGGCTGCTTACAAACGTTCCCATCGTTTACATGTAAATACGTAAATACATGTACATTTACAACCCCAAACACATTTAGGAAATACTAATGGTTTCACTAGCCTAGTGGTACATCGACTAAATGCTAATTAGTTTCAGTCACAATGACAGTCATTTAACCCTGTATCAGTCAATATCTATATGTATCACAAACATAACCAGTGTCCAACGTCTGTTACAGATTTAGAGACTTGTTAGGAAAAGAAGTTGTTGCACAAATGTACTGTAAATCTTTTTATTTCAGTCTAGTTTATCTCTGCAAGTGAAACTGTTTTTTTAGAAACTTGCTGACTGATACGAATATAAGACAGTTACTGGGACACACTGGTGACAATAAATAAAGCATAGCTCATATTGAAATGTCTGAAAATTCTATACACAGCACTTTTTGTGCAACTGAACAATAAAGAATCTCAAAGTCATTGCAAAAACCAATAAAAAATATTTTCAAGCATCATTTGAGATATAATAGTTTTAAATTCATCTAGAAGCTAACAGGATTCTGATTTTGAACTCTTAGTTTATTTAATCACAGATGAAATTTTCAAACCCGCAATGTATCCAGTCATTTTGTCACAGTTTGGCATGTACATTTACTGTATATTTCACTCCTAAGAAAAAGGACTAAGTGAAATGCTTCCAATACAACAATACTGTTGTATAAATTGATTTCTTACCTCAAACTGGTGGTACTGTGCAGGAGGTAGATATTCCAGGTAATTCTTAGTAGGTCTGTATCTTCTTGTCTCCTCTTCTACTAAGGCTAAAGCCTGAAACAGAACATGAAACAGAAAACTTCTTCATATGTTAAAATAGTTTCAAAATATTCGATATAGACATAGTACAGTGTACAACAATGAAAGCTTGCCCCGCTCAATGTTGGTTATTTTTACAACACATTGAACATGAATTGAAGGAGTCTGCTTAACAGTTACAGTAACTTTTGATAAGGCACATTTTTGTGAAATTATTTCAAAATCCAGCAAGAAATTTTCCAAGTTTTTCCTAATGGTTCCCATGGCAACCAGAGTTCCATAATTATTTTCTAAGGAATTCAAGATGGGCCAATTCGAAACATTTCTGTGAAATTTGGCTAAAATTGGCTAACTGGTTGAGGAGATGTTGTTTGAAGGAAAACGTTTAGGACAGGCAACAAAGAGTCATCCATCCTATTTAGATGATTTAAACCAAATTTTGGTGGGAACTTCCACCACAGAAAAGATAATCTATGTACAATGCATGAATGACGTGTGTATGTAAAGGAGATGTTGACTGAAGGATACAATATCATGCAATAACTCTACTCACATACAATAATTTGGACTGGACTAGTAATATTCCAGAGGTCGTGGTGTGATCCCCCCACTTTTCCACTCTTCTTGTCTTTAGAATGAGACGTAATGCTGAAGGCTTATGTACCAGTGCTTTAAACTGGGCATGGAGAAGAACCAGAGTTTCTTTGGACTGGGATTCTTTCTGTATCTTGCATCTATCTATATGAGGTTATCAATCATTGGTATTGGTTGCCCATATGCCCGAAGCCCCCTGCAGAGATTAGTTATTTTAATTTGAGGGGGATAGTGCAAGATTCTGAAAGCATCCCATCCCTGAGATATGGGTCACCCCTGGTTCTTTTGCATGCTCAGTGTACAGCACTGATAGATGGGGCCTCGGTTTCATGTCTCATCAGAACGACAGTTATGTTAATGGAAGCAGGACTTGCGTTGTCGCCAAAATCGCCAATGGCTAAGATGTGAAAAATTTGTCTACAAATAATTCCATTTGGCGAATCTGTTTTTTGGATAGGAAAAAAATGAAAGTGATGAATGATTTTCCATTTCGCTATCTATGTTATTATAAAGAGGCATGATCTCGTTAAGAAAAATCGATACGCAGTCTACTTCGGTCATACAGGCAACCAACCAACCATAAATTCGTTTGGTAGATCAGATGGCATAAAGTTAAGCCGAAGTTTCAGGAAGAATTGTCTGGACAAAACTTTCAACAAACGTTCAAAGCTGATATTTTTTGAAGACTGGATAATTTGGATTGTCATTTGAATTTGTTGTTTAAAGCCATTGTTAAACCTAACACTAATCAGATTAGAAAACTTGTGTCTGATTTAAGACTTATTATCTTAGTCTATACACTGAGTTTTTACCGCATCTCGAACGCCAGTTTCATCGTAGCCTTGATCAAAATAGGGGAGAGCGTCAACAACCACCTCACCGGCCATTTTCAAGTTTTGTGCACTGTAATATTAACACACTATGACAATCGTAACTTTTGAATCGGGATTGCCCGCCCCTGTCACAAACCTCTTGAAACTTTTATTATAATTAGACAGTGTGTCGGGTTTTCATCATCATCATAAAAAAGAAGAAGAAGTAGAAACATATGATAATCAATCCAATACAAATTGATACATTCAGATCAATAGTATAGTTTGGCTTTTAGGCGACTTCAACCTGCCTGATATAGACTGGGAGTCTGAGACCATCAAACCCAATTGTAAAAGCAGATCCTTTTATGAAGATTTCTTTGAAAGCATGTCTCACTACAATCTGGAGCAAATAGTCAAAGTCCCAACTAGGTTGTCAAACACCCTTGACCTCTTCTTCACCAGCCACCCATCCCAGATACACCAAGTAAGGTCCCGGTCCCTCCCAAGTCTTTCTACTTAATTCTGACCACGGTTTAGGTTACTACTTATAGTAACTCCTAACTATTTTGCATTTTCTGTGGTTTTCAGTATAGTGTTATGTAGGGTGTAGGGAAAGATGACCTGTTTCTTTTTCCTGTGTATTCTGAGTACTTCACACTTGTCAGGGTTGAATTCCATTGACCATTCTTTTTCCCATATTTCAAGGTTGTGCAAATCATTTTGTAAGGTTTGTGCAGATGCTTGTGATTTTATTGTTAAATAAACTATGGTGTCGTCGGTGTTATTATACAGAGTTACGCCCTGTCGAAATTTTGATCTGATTTTATAGGCCTAGACTAGAAGAAAGAAACACACAGGTGGAAACGGAACATTAATCTTCATAGTGTTATCAGGTGAAATATTTTTTGTAATTATCAGTAATTTATTTTTCTTTCTATGTGCACTTCAGATTGCCGAAAGATTACACATTTAAACCTACCTGAAAATTCTAATACACCTTCAGTGACTGAACTCATTTCACCACAGGCTACCTGGGCTGATTGCCCATTTAAATTTGAAGCTAAAATCAAAACTAAAAAGATACACCTTCCTACTAGAAATTTAAACCACCCTTTGGAATTTGAAGTGAAACTATGATCATCGGGATCAACCGTGCAACAATGAACTGATGACATCATCAAAGACCGTGACCGTATGTGTCAAAGGTTTTGTTGCGTTTATCTTGTCATTTGAAAAAAAATCTGATTTATAATTTTGAAAAATAAAAGCAAACAAAAAAGTATTTATGTTCAAGGATTCTGGAAAATTAGTTCAGTTTACAAAACAGAGGCCTATTAATGAGAAACCGGTGACGGGTTTTCAACACTTTGATTTTGCTCCATTGACATTGTTGAAGCCATGAACAGAACTGAGACCTATTCAGTGTTGGGTTTCTGTCCATAGCCTTGCATTTTATTCCGTAGAGTTAGAAAATGTTGAAATCAATTGTTAAGATCTGATCTGTATAAATCACCCCTGAGGTGATTAGTTCTACGCTGCATCGTATTTTCTGTAGCGCAACATTCCTCCGCCACTTTGTCATCTGTATAAACTTACAACATCAAGGGACGTTCTTAAGTCTACCCGTGCATCGAAATACTTTTTACTTGATTACAAAGGCGACAAAGATATTTTACTTGCACACACCCTTACAGCAAAACTATCCTTTCTGAATAATGCTTTCGTTCATTTTTATATGCATGTAATTTCTAGTTTAATGCAATGTTTGTAGATTGCTCTAAATACAAATTTTCGATAGACCGACCGAGTTGTTTTTGAGTTTTGATGTATTTATTTTACATTTATCTTATGTTGTATGTTGTACCTGATTAATGGGTGAAGGTTTACCTTTAGAAGTTTGAAATGTGAGTATTGGATTTGATATTCTGTATATAAACAAAAAATGGAACTTATCAGAAAGCTTTCATTGCCGTATCTGTCACGTGACAGATATGCGCATGTCTTTTTCATTTGGGCCGAGAAATTTATCCAAAGTAATTATTTGCATATACGTAATTAGCGCTTACCTGAAACTGATAATAAACCCTGGTGAAAGTTTTTGAACGTTTTTCATTTCAGAAGTTAAGGAAACACAAAAATGGAGACTAAATTTTTTATCGTGTCAGCACTGGTTGTTACTGTCAAGTGTTTTGATGTCATTTCCTACGGTGAGTTTATTTATACATGGCATATCTGTTACTTATGCATTATGATACATTTGTCTTCGAGGCATTATGCGGTCGGCTTGGAGAGTCGGACTTTTTAACTGATTTTAACAGTGCATTCTAGAGTCCACATATATACTCAGACAAACAAGAAAGTATCCACCATACTTTTTCATTCCATACTTGGAATTAGCATATATTCTGACTATTTGTTCTATCTGGAGTCACGAATCATTCCTTTCTGAAAATTTGAATATGCTGCGATATTTCTTTCATTGAAACAGTTTGAACGATATGACAAAAAGGTCGATTTCAAAAATGACATTTACTTCGATAAGACTCTGTTAACCAGCAGGAAATTATAAATTCATTTTGAATGGGATTTAAGCAACAAAAAGGGAAAGGAGTCAGTATTTCATGTGTCCATCATTTCGTCCAATGCACGTCGTGAATGCTATTGACGTAACGCTGTATATACGGCGCAGGCAAATTGTCCCATTCAACTTGTAAGTCTGCTGCAAGGTCATTTACTGTGTGAGTTGTTCGAACACGACGACCTAACTCGTCCCACACGTGCTCTCTCGGCTGCAAGTTGGGAGTGGTGGCGTAGTGGTTAAGGTGTCTGCTCTCAACACAGGGATCGTGGGTTCGAGCCCTACCAGGGTCACGACCATGTTTCCTCATATGGCACCAGGTTGATTCCAGGAAGCGGACTCGAAAGTGATTTAAATAAGCCGTGAGCTTTCTTCACAATCGAGCTAAAAATAAAAAATGTTTAAAGTCGGGACTATTCGCACGCCAGTCTAAGACATTGACGTTATTAGCCGCCGTCGAGTTGCTGCAGCCGAATGGGGACGGGCGTTATAATGCATGAGGGAAACATGCGGAGCATGGTGCTGAGTGAAAGGTAGAACAACTGCTGCAAGAACAACATTGATGTAAGACTGGGCATTGATGTTTGCGGTATTCACGATTAAGCGAGCCTTTTTTCCACTCATAATCCCACCCTAGAGTAAGACAGAACTGCCTCCAAAATGGTCTCTCTTAATGACGCACGCATCAGAGTAACGCTCTCCCTGACGGTGGTAACTCTCTCATATCCGTCGGCATTGCTAAGGTTAAATCGAGATTCGTTGGAAAACAAGACAAATCTCCAATCAGCACGCTCGAAGCGCAGATCACGGCGGCACCAGTCGCGCCTTGCCGCCCGATGACGTTGGGTGAGAATTTGACCAAAGCACGGTCGGTATGAGCGAAACGGTTGAACATTCTGTCTCAACCGATTATGGACAGTCTGTAAATGAATACCATGTTGTCTCCCAGTTGCTGCGTCAGTCAGGCCTCTGTTACAAAGATGCTGCAAGATGATATACCGATCATCTGCTGCAGTCGTCGCACCTGGCCTACCACTTCGGGGACGGTTGCAGACGTTTCCCGTGACCCGGAATCGTCTCTGCAAACTCTCAGTTTTCAAGTGCAACCAAACAGCCGGGATACAGCATTTACAGATGTACAGCATTTAGTATCCCGATCGCTCGGTTTCGTTGATCATTATTCAATCTTGGCAGTTTTGTTTGACTTGATTTGTCAGATTTTATACAATTGTGACTTATTTTCGGTCAGTCGGTGCAGCAGATACTACCACCAGATATCGACCTGTGCTGCACGAAGCGCACGTGCAAAACCACTAAATTGGGTCTTTAGCCGAAATACATTATTTACTTCAGATAAGACTAAGGTCAACAGATACTCAAAGATGACATGTACATATTCGTGTTAACATAATATTAGAAGAGATATTAAGAATTGAAAAGTGGGTACTTTTTTCTTTGGCTGAGCATAGTTCTTGAGAAATACAGTAATATATAGAGAATTTAGAATAATGAATGTACATTAAACTGTTTGCTAGCTCTATGACTTTTGCTCTGATGTAGTCCTTTAAATACATGTCTGCATTTGTGAAAATTCTATGGATCATTTGAAAAAAAAACATTATTAAAGGTTACTAAACGAATATCAATAAATTTGAAATAAAAACCGTTTTAAAGTATAAAGTGATATTGCAGTCAGTGTTTGTTGGGTTTGGCCTGTTGAAATGTTAAATATAAAAAATCACACCTGCAGGAAACAGTTCCGCTGGATTTTTTTTATTTCAGACTGTAATGCTGGACAGCTTGACCGGGAAGGCCAGCTAGATATTACAGAGACTGACCCTGTTGGTGAGTGTTGATTTTCGATGAGTTAAAAAATGAAAAAATCCTTTTTGTTTCTGTTTAGCTTACCTGAGCACTTTGTGCTCAAGGTGAGCTTTTTCGATCGCCCTGTGCCATCAACTTTAAACAACATCTCCTAAATGACAAAACTTTGTAGGAATGTTCCTTGCATGAAGGTTTACCAAAATTGTTGAAAAAAATCATTCCATGAAGTACTGGTTGCTATGGCAACAAGAATGAAAAACTTTAAAAATCTTCTTGTCTAAATCTGCTGAGCCCAGAGGTCTGAAATTTGGTGTTAGCATTGTCTAGTGCACCTCTACCAAATTTGTTCAAATAACGATGCTTGGGTCACTATTGGCCCCGTCCGAGGGGTCACAAGTTTTACATAGCAATATAGAAAAAAAATCTCGTCGAAACCACAAAGCCTAGAATTTTCAAATTTGGCATGACATTGTCTAGTGGACCTTTATCAAGCTTGTTCAAATAATAAGATTAGGGTAAAGGTCACCGAGGCTAAAATTAGATTTATCTACTTTACTTCATAGAACCTTCATTTATAGACCAATATCTTTGAGATTTGGTATGTAGGTTTATTGCATGGACCTCTACCTGTAGGTGGGGTTTGAGGTCATTGGGAAAGGTCAAGGTCACCATAGCTTATAATAGATATAACTTTACTTCCTGTCACAGAACCTTATTTATTGACTGATATTTTAGATATTTGGTTTGTAGGCACCTACAAATCTTCAATTAGAAAATGAAATACTGCTTCTTATATCTGCTTAACAGCAAACCCACAGCCAAAGTACTCAGGTGAGCGTTCCCTCTTGTTGAGTTTCTTCTGAATTTGAACTGTAAAAAACCGAGTTAAATGTTTTTGGTGCAATAGTTTATCAACTGTCTTATTCTTTTGCATAGCATTGTCTGTACTAGACCTTTCTTAGCATGCCCTTACGCAAGGATGTTGCGTTGGGTGCGTTTGCGCCTAAATTTTCTTTTCTGACAGCATTTTCTCTGATCACTGAAGTTGATTGTATTTGAGTAAAACAAATTAATTTTTCTACCAGCCTTATATATAATAGAACACACGCGCAAGAATTATCACAAGGGTGCAGGAGTTCTTATAACATATTATTTTCCCCAAATTTAAGACCATCTCAACACACTCTTATCCTATCCCACAGCTACCTATTCGCCAATAATCGACTGTAGTCCACATCCACTTTTTTTCAGAAGTTAAGGAGGGCCTTGATAATATATTCAATATTCGTAAAATTGTTTCTATTTTCAAATTCACACAGTATCATACTCTATATGTTTACCAGACCAGTACGCTTCCCTGAAATACGAATAATTTAAAACCTTTTTCCGTCTCTGCAGATACCAAGATCCTCATGTTTAACAATAGTTACGGTGAATTGCACTGGACAGCTTCTATAAATGGAACAAACAAAGATTATCTCTCCCTGTTCTTTAAATCTTCGACGACAGAGGGCGCTGATCATACGCATTCGTTGAGCCTGGCGAAAATTCTAGATTTGGAATTATTGCAACTGGAACTATTATCGTCAATAGAGGTATAAATACTTTTTTCAAGATCAAAAAATATTTTACTTTATCTATTGGTCATCTAAGAGAATGCACGGTTATTCGGAAGCAACTCAGAGCACAAATTGTTCATATGATTTAGTTGAAAAGCTTATATATGTTCATGGTGTTTCCTGTTAAAGAAATTATCAGTGTTCAAAATGAACAAGATGCACGACAATGTTCAGAAATCATGTAAATCAGAAGTCATGTAAATCAGAAATTATGCAAATCAGAAATCATGTAAACCAAAATCTTGCAAATTAGAGATCATGTAAATCAGAAATCATGCAAATCAGAAATAATGTAAATCAAAAATCATGCAAATCAGAAATCATGTAAATCAGAAATCACATAAAACAGAAATAAAGCAAATCAGAAATCATGTAAATCAGAAATCATGTAAATCAGAAATAATGCAAATCAGAAATTATGCAAATCAGAAATCATGTAAATCAGAAATCATGCAAATCAGAAATCATGTAAATCAGAAATCATGCAAGTCAGAAATCATGTAAATCAGAAGTAACGTAAACATCTTTCAGTTCTGAGGGATAATTATAAAACATACTTAGACCATTTGTACTTGGAATAGAAAAAATGGTCTCTTATAATACCGACTTTATAAATATTATGTCAGACTGTGTTGAATTCTATGGACATAGACTCTAGTCTTATCGAAGTCTCTGTGCAGAAATATTTTAAGAGCTTCTTTAAAAAAATTACACATACAATTTTTCTGCACTTTGGCATCGTAGTATACATGTAGACACGGACTATGGCATTATCATTTTATATTTTAGCCACTCACAGAAAATGGTGATGACATGGTGTCATTAGATCTGACAGTACTTTGCAAAGCTGAAAACAAGAAACTTAATGTAAGTATCCACTATATGTGCGTGCGTGCATTTGTGAAATTAGCTTCGTTGTTGAATTAACTTGCAACAAATATTTGTTTTAAACAATACTCTTTAACAAGAAAGCTCGTTCAGACACATTGCGAGCTCGACATGGTTGTTGTTTCGGTAAAATACAGCTTTTCATTTACAAGACTTTATCGACAGCAAATCATTCAGTATACATGCATTTAGTTGCTTCGATGTTCAAACAATCCGAAACAAATTTCATGCCCACATAATTAGGAATATATAAATTATATTAAATTTTGTTTATTTTAACCGTGTTTTTATGTCTCTCGGCTCGTTTAGTATTGTACAATGTAAATTTTCATTTTTTTTCTCAGTCAAACAATATCGTCTTAGCTTTTAAGAAGTCAGTGATTTTGCACACCTTTAAATGCCATATTAACTTTTAAATTATGTATATTTTTCTCAGGAATGGGGTTTTAAGATCAATATTCACTCAGTGAATGAGTTCTATCCACAATTCATCGGCTCACCATTCAGGGCAGCTGTATCCGAGGTAAGGATAGTTATTTTAGTTGCAAAAAAAAGCAATTGTATAAATTGGAATTCCGTCTTTCGTTTAAATACATAAAACACCTCCTTGTTTTGTGACATACTTTTTGTTTGCTGGCCACTGCAGCTCAGTGGTTAAGTAAATGCGCCCAGTTAAAGGTCACCTAGAGTTGAAGTCCAGATAGAGCGTTATTTCCGTTGAACAAAATAACCTGTTACACCAGCCCATCTCCGTCCAACTGATGGATGGCACAAGTAACGAAGAATGATTTCTCTTTTTTCAAGCTGCTGGCTTTACTTTATCAAATAAGTAGTGTGTAAAGCCCGATCAAAATAAGCCCGGTTGGCTTGCATTGCAGTCGAACTGAAACATAGCAAAATGTAACAAATAAATAGCTTTGTTTCTTCTTTTAGATATGATAGATTGTTCAACATAGCTCTTGATACAACTGTCTCTGGAGAATTTTGGAATTGAATTAAAAAAGTTTTTACTTTATTTTATAGTCAGTTGAAGTTGGTACACAGATTTTCAACATTGGGTCAAAAGCTACAGACCTTGACGCCGGTCATACTAATTTGACATTTGCAATTGCTCCGTATATGATCACACAGGTAAATGTCCCTGTTTTTCGCGAAAAGTTGTTGTTCTTATTATGAAAAGGAAAATGCTGATTAACAGTACATTGAGAATAATGTGACAGTCACATTGGATAGCTACGGTGGCATAGAGGTGACATGCACAACATTTTTTTTTAATTGCACTTCTCTTTTTTTTATCTCGTTCCCACGAGATACTAACTCGAGGGAACGACTTAGTATCTCGTTCCCACGAGTTACTAAGTCGTGGGAACGAGATAAAAAAAGAGAAGAGCAAATCTGAAAGAAGAATCGCATTTGGAAAAAAGAGTTGCGCAGTAAAAAAAAGAATCGTGTTGTAAAAAAAAAGAACAGCGAATGTAAGCTATGTCGAGGGAACGACTTACTAACTCGTGGGAACGAGTTAGCTATGCCGTGGGAACGACTTACTAACTCGTGGGAACGAGTTAGCTATGTCGTTGGAACGAGAAAGCAATATATTGTGCTTCACTTTTTTTTCAAAGCAATACATTTTTTTATTGCAGTTTTCCTTTTTTTTTATCTCGTACCCACGAGATACTAACTCGAGGGAACGACTTAGTATCTCGTGGGAACGAGATATTAAGTCGTTCCCACGACATAGCTTACTCGTTCCCACGAGTTAGTAAGTCGTTCCTTCGACATAGCTTACATTCGCTGTTCTTTTTTTTACAACACGATTCTTTTTTGTACTGCGCAACTCTTTTTTTGAAATGCGATTCTTTTTTTCAGATTTGCACTTCTCTTTTTTTATCTCGTTCCCACGACTTAGTAACTAAAAAAAAAGAGAAGTGCAATTTAAAAAAAAGTTGTGCATGTCACCTCTGTGCCACCGTAGATAGCTGACTTCATTCACTGTTTTAATTGCTTTGTTAAGAAGAAGATTACTAGACTGAAACTTATCTCTCTTACCACTGTTTCTTATAATTAAGCGCGGTCCCGACAGGAAACAGTCGTTTTCAGAATATAGCGGTTAAAACGGGTTATGTGGCCTCATAAAAAGTATTTAGTTTACGGACGAATTATAACATAGACCCAGGTATAAAATATACATCTCTCAAGTAATGTTAGGTATGTTGTTAAAACATTTCAACGTGTATGCACACAAATACAATGGGCATATAAATAAGTTTCTTAGATCGCGTCCAATCAGGATCATTTTTGTTTGGATATAAACTGAAAATAGTCCATTTTGTAAAAGACGAGGAACGTCTGATGTGCGTTTGAGACTAATATTTATTAAAGGCGCTTTTGCATTATGCGGAGAAATTTTGGCATTCGCTTGCAACTTCATATGTACATCGTTTCCAGATCGTTTTTATTCGTTGAAATACGTTTGCGAACGCTGTTGTTCGCTCCATGCAACGAAACAGATTTGTGCACGCACTAACATTTTCGACATGTGCCAACGAAAAGCCTGTTCACAGCGAAACAAATCCGGTTAAAGAAAAACAAACGGTTTGTTCGTCCGTAGTAAGGCAACAAGTAGTCACCTGGCATCTGAACGTTCTCATTCCTCTGACTAAAACGTGTCACATGTTTAAAGGACTTCTCATCCATTAGCAACGGATAAATAAAGAATTAACAACGTTCTTTCAACGTCAAATTGCGTTCCTAATACTAAGTGATCTCGCCTATTGATTACAATATGTCCACCTATCATTATCGGTGCTACTACAATTCTTTAAAAAGACATGTCATTTCATTTTCTTCAGTTTTATATAAAACTGTACGATTTGAACCAATCATGCCAATACGTCAAGTTCTCAGACAAAATTTCGAGGTTCAGTAGGTAAACTCGATACATTGGTATTACCAGGTTCTATATAGAAACTTGTTCTTGTCGATAGACATTTGCTATCTTATTGTATATGTGCTAAGAAGAAATGTTAGATAATATATTCTTAACATTATCAACTATTTTCCATTTTTAGGGAATCAGAATATAAAATACACATGCAATGTATCATTGGTTACTTTAGGATATGTACTTGTAATGCAATATGTGCAAATGAATGTCTGAGTTCCGTACTTTGCGTGCTCTTATCTTGGCATAGACATGTTGACGTACACACTTTAGCAGTTTTAGTGAGTAGCTCGAAAAGTTTATCTATATGGAGTGTGTAGAACGTGCAAACCATACGCAGAGAGTACGCACAGCTAAATTGACTTACATTCTGCATTCTTTTTGGTTCATTTCCATGTAGTAACTGGAAAGTTTTCAGCTCGTTCTGATGTCGTTTCAAATTCGTTTTCAGTTCGTTACGTGAAGCCAAGAGGAACACATTCGTCGTACTTGGTGCACATTCGAACTTTGTCATATTTCTGTAGTTCCGTCACGTTCGTTTTTTTTTCAATTTGTTGCAACGAAAAGGGGCATTGAGACAGAAAAAAATCACACAAGTAACTTAAATGCATCAGTCCGTTTATTCCATGCAGTCATATCTGTCCGTGCGTTCCGTGCTGACATGACAGTCGTTGAGTTCCATGCTGACATCCATTGCGAAGTGTAATTGTCCGTGAGTTCCATGCTGACATGACGGTCCGTGCTGATATCTTTGCAAAGCGTAGAATTCCCGTTAGTTCCGTGTGGACATATAAGCGTGTGCGTTCCTTACTGACATCCTTGCGAAACGTAGGACGTACGTTACGTGCGGACATATGTACGAAGCGTTGAAAGTCCTGCGTTCCGTGCGAACATACTAGTACGTGCGTTCCGTGTTGACATCTGTACCAACAGTCGAAATCTGTACGTTACATGCAGACATATCAAGCCGTGAGTTCCGTGTTGACATCTTTCCGAAGCGTAGAAATCCGTGCGTTCAATGCGGGCATATTAGTCCGTGCGTTCCATGTTGACCTCTGTGCGAAGCATAGAAGTTCGTGCGTTCTGTGCGGATATATCAATCCGTGCGTTCCACGTGTTGACATCCTTTGAAAAGTTTGGTTGTCCGTTCTTCCATCTTGACGGGACAGTTCGTGCGTTCCGTGCGGACACATCAGTCCGTGTTTTCCGTGTTGACATCTTTACGAAGCGTAGAAGTCTATGCGTTCCGTAAAGACATATCAGTCCGTGCGTTCCATGTTGACATCTTAGCAAATCACAGAAATGCATTCCGTGCGGACCTATCGGTCCGTGTAACCCGTGTTGACAATTTTGTGAATAGTAGTAGTTTGTTACGTGCTGACCTCTTTGCGAAACGTCCGTGCGTTTCGTGCTTACACCTCAGTCCGTGCTCTCCTTGCTGATTCCTTTGTGAGGCATACACGGCTGTTAACTAGAGACAACAACAGCGAGTTTTGTATTGTGACCATTTCATTTAAGCGTAAAGAAGACTATCATGTTTAAACATGTCCAGTTAATGTTACTGAACCGAAATAATGAACTCGACATAAATCAAAAAAAGTTTGTATAAATGTAAACGTCTTTTTAACATAACTGAACTATTTTGCGTAACTTTTAATGTCTGTTTAACATAATTCAAGTATTTTGTAAAATTTTTAAAAGTCTCTTTAACATCATTCAAGTATTATGTGTTGGAGATCAAAATGACCAAGATGAACGAAAGTCAAGAACAGGAGCGGATCCAGGATTTCAGGTTGGGGGGGGGGGGCGCAAAATGTTCGGCCCAATTTGTGTCCGTTTTCTGCCTCATTTCAACGGTTGTGGTTATGCTAGAGTATACTGATTTTGCAATATCACATGAGCCTCTGATTATCAAATTCAATGTTGAACAATAAAGTATACATTATTTAAAGACATATTCAAAATAGACCTAAAATAACACCTAGGTCCGGGAATTTGGGGGGGGGGCGCCGGGTGTGCCCCCTCTGGGTCCGCTAGTGAAGATAAATGCGGTAACACAGTGAATATTCAGAAATCATGTAAATTAAGATTAAGACGGACTTATTACACATTTAAGATATGTATTAATGGACAATATACATTCTACTGTAACTCAGCAGGAGTAATTGACAATTGACTTTCAGTGAATATATTTAAGAAAAAAGACTGGTTATGTTTGATTTTCGAAGCATAGACATGAGTGAAATGTGTTTTTATTAAATATTCAAGGTCACTTTGTCCCTTAAAGCGACTGACTCACAGAATTTAGCCGATTTTTTTTCCCTTTAAAATTTGAGAGAAGTTAATATACTATGGGAAAACATAATATTATGCTTCTATACACCATAAAGTTTTGACTTAATCAAGATTCGAACTCAAAGTTTATGTTATAACTAGAGTATCTAACCCGTGACTAATGGGGTAAATTTTTTACTGATAAAAGGGTGTACAACTTTATATTTTGATGTTTTTCTCTAACAAAAAATGAGTCAGTAACTTAGTTTAGATATTTTCTTCACAATTACAGCATGAATTTCAAGATGTATAAAAAATTTCTTTTTTTTTTCATCGTCGACCCATCTCCGAGTCCCTTTAATATATGTTGCTTTTTGTAGTTTGTCTTCTTTGATTTGCGTTTACTCATTACTTGTAATTAAATATCGAGTCTTTACAACATTGAGAACACAAGAGATGATGTCAGCGATTACAGAATGCTTAGAGAAGGAGTATTGAATAAATATCATTATTAGTTCCATTTCTGTAATAAGTTGAGAAAGTGAATTTCGGAAGGTTTAGACTTTCAATGCTACGTAGGCTGCAATATTTTTTCGGTTACTTCAACACACAATCTTAATTTTTCTTGGACCTCTATTATTTTGCCTCGCTATGACTCCTAGTAGTAGGCCTGTCTCTGGTGTTACGTGCCTTGATAATTTTGTCAAAACTGTATGGTAAAGTAGTAAATTAGTCGAAAAGAGAAATTTATCAAGTAGTTTTACTTTTTTGTGTAGAATTTTACTAATTATAGGTGACCTACTACAATAATTCTACGACCGCACCGATAGGATAAAATAGAATTGAAAACATTGCTTTTTATATTGGATGTATGAAAAATGTATTCAAGTGTAATTTATGTTTCAGTTTGATGGAAGTCGATATGTTACCATGGATACGAATAAGAAAGGACTTATCATACTGTCGAAACCACTGGACTTTGAGTCTTTCCTCAGGGCGGGAAGGACTTACATGTTTGTCAACATTACCGCAACGGTATGTCTATATTATTTCAAACAACAACAACAACAACAAACAAAGAAAGAAACAGGTAAAAATGCTATGTTTCTGTAGTACTACTCGTTTTTCTTTTTCAAGGTTAAGCCTTCTACAGCTATGTGAACGCCCTTGAATATAATTGTTCATATAAGCCCTCGCACGCAAAATTCAGTGTTATTGTGCAAATGACTGTGTTCCATGTCAAAAGAATCGCCAATTCAAGATTTCTATTGCTTTTTGCAAATGCCTATGTTCCATGCCAAAAGAATCGCAAATTCCAGATTCCATTGCTTTTTGCAAATGCTACGTTCCGTGTCAAAAGAATCGCCAATACCGAATTCCATTGCTTTTTGCAAATGCCTTTGTTCCGTGTCAGCAGTATCGCATATTCCAGATTCTATTGCTTTTTGCAAATGCCTATGTTCCTTGCCAAAAGAATCGCAAATCCAGATTCCATTGCTTTTTGAAAATGCCTATGGTCCATGTCAAAAGAATTGCAAATTCCGAATTCCATTGCTTTTTGCAAATGCCATTGTTCCGTGTCAAAAGAATCGCAAATTTCAAATTCCATTACTTTTTGCAAATGCCTATGTTCCATGTCAAAAGAATCGCAAAGTCCATTTTTGTTGCAGACGACCTTGTTGCAGGTGAAAAGATTCGCATTTTGTTTTCAAAAGACTATATGTCAATTCGAAAGAATAACAGTTTCCTTTGTTTCATCAGGCCATACCAAATTGTTTTTTCGTTTAGCGTCCACCCTAAGTTCAAAAACCTATCTAGCTATCCTGAAAACACAAACGAAGCCCCCAAAAATAAACAAGTCATACTGACTAGTATCTACACCAGGATAATATTAATAATCATCAAGTTTCATATTCCACTTTGCAGAGACTTTTAATGCATTTCTTAAAGTATTTTCAATCAAACCACCTATAAATTCAACTGAAAATATATTTCTGGATAGGTAAATTTACAACTGAGTCTATATTTGGAGTCAACTTGTCAATATCAACTAGGTTTCAACAATCTATAAAACTGAACTGATGCACATTCATGTTATTAGACAGGTCCTTCCATCCTATGCCACTAAAATCCAAATGAGGTATCACTGTTAAAAATTACTTAAGTAAACACTACTTAAACATTTAATACTGAACACCAAAATATCATTTTTACTGGTATTTGTTTTTCTCTATCTGTTTTGTCTGGGTGTCTGTTGGCTTCACTGCGAAGATAACACAATTCTTTTAAATACTTCAAATGAATTTTGCTCCCTTATGAAAGAAGAATTCTCAGCAAAAATGTTACAAAAGGAATATCTGCTTAGTAACAAAATGTCATAAATAATGTCTTTGACTCTACCTATTTAAATTACATTAAACTTCATCAACAAATTCTAGCTGCAGCTCGCGTATACACTACACTTGAGAAATTCGACTGATAGCGAAAACATATAACAAATACTTCAATGCATATAATTTACATAAAGCAATCATTTACTTGCTATTATCTTGAAAAACAATAAAAGGCATTAAAATCTTATTATAACTGACCAGAAACTAACCTCTTCTGATGTCGGCAACAATTTTATACACGCATGGAACTTTTTTACACGACTCAATAAATACAAAATTGGGGTAAAGATTTAAAGGAGGTAACAACAATAGTCACGTATAAATTCTCGAACATACCGGAGAGCATTTAATACTTTGTACAGTAAGGTCGTAAGACAAAACAATGTTGTTGTTTTTTCCTACCTCAGAAGCTCAAACCTATCCGTCCGCGGACGCTAAACGAAATAACGATTTGGTATGGCCTCAGTTTGACAGTGGGTATGTTTCTGACGAACAATTATTTATACAAGATCTGAAAAGTAGAGATATTGATTGTCGTAAACAAGAATGATTTACCTCCCTAGATAGTCCCGTATTAATTACTTATAACGAAATTAAAACAAGTCATTGTTTGCTCATGAATACTACTTAGATTTACTTCCAAGAAGTTTTCGTTTTTTAACAAGATTTGAAATATATGCATATTTTACGTATTCAAACTGGAGGATTCAATAGAAATTGTATAGCTGGAAACGAAAGATATTGTCTTTCAACATTGATATAGAAGATGAATTTCATTTTATTTGTATTTGTCCATGCTTTTTACTTACTCGAAAAAATTCTTTAAATGCTGTTATCTTTTATGTCCATCCATGTTCAATTTTATTAACCTTTTAAAAGCTAGCAATGAAGAAGAATTTTTCAACCTATGTCACTCTGTCAAAGAAGCTCTACATCTATGAAATGTCATTTATGTGCCTTATGAGATTTTCCTCATGTAGTTATATATTTTATTAGCCATTACCAAACATTAATACATATCTTTGTTATATGTATATATGTATCAAACGATGTACTTCGTACAAGTCTTAAATAAATATCATTTTTCTGTTTCTTATGATGCAAATGTCTATATTCGATGTCAAAAGAATCTCAACTTTCCTTTTTTTTGGAAAATGACTTTAATCCGAGTTACCTAAATCGTGGTTTCAAACTGAAAAAAAAGCAAATATTAAAATATAATTTCTCTTTCTTTTATTTTAGATTGTATATTCTTTCCCTTGTTTTCTTTTCACCAGGATGACGGAGGTTTCACATCAGCAACGTCAGTGAACATTTCTGTGACAGACTATAATGATCAAAGTGTACAGTTTGTATACCCCGGTTGTGCAAGACCCTGCCTACGGGCTATTTATACGGCTTACGTCAATGAGTCGTTTGTTGTAAGCATTTATCATACGGCCTACGTTGTTGTAAGCATTTATCATACGGCTTACGTCAATGAGTCGTTTATTGTAGGCAGCGATTAGACTTTTCGTATTCATGTTTACTGAGGGTGCAGACCATTCTGTCCATTTAGAGTTTCTAGCAATCACTGTAGATGATATTTTGAACATATTTATAAAGATCTTTAGCATTTCTGCAATCCCTTCTGCAGTTTTGACAGGAATGTTTTAAACAAGAGGAGCCACTTTGTATAACAATGATTGGAAGATCTGCAGCATTTAATATGGCCCGTAGCAATTTACTCGGTTAAATTAGATAGAAAACTAAGCGTGTATGTTCATTTGTTTCATGAGTTAAACATTCTGAATTTATCGTTACAATAATTCTTTTGTTAGTTTTCTTTACTCATTATATGCCTCATTATAGGGGCATATTATATTTTGATCCTGGGCGTCCGTCCGTTAGCATTTGTTTCTTTTTTGCTGTCTGCTGGATGTTTAAAGAAATCTGATACATGGTGCTCATTTAAGTATATAATATAAATTTGTTCCCGAAACATTTTTCATGTATACTACACCGAAAGGATTTTTAAAATGTATTCATTTATCATTCATTCCGTAATGCTTGTGTATGTATTTTTTTCAGGGAGACCTTGACCTTCACCCTGTTGCTGTACTTGTTGAAGACTTGGATACACTCAATGACACCATTATATACACCCTTCTTACTGGTAAGAATGAATGTTCTCAATGGGTCTGTAAAATGAAGAGAAACCTCGGTTAAACAGCATTTGGCAAACAAGCATAATGAATAAGTATTTGTGACTTTACAACGTCGTTTAAATAGCATTTGGCAAACAAGCATAATAATAAATATTTGTGATTTCACAGCCGCGTTTAAACAGCATTTGGCAAACAAGCATAATCAATAAGAATTTGTGATTTTTCAACCTCGTTTAAATAGCATTTGGCAAACAAGCATAATAAATAAGCATTTGTGATTTTACAACCTCGTTTAAACAGCATTTGGCAAACAAGCATAATAAATAAGCATTTGTGATTTTACAACCTCGTTTAAACAGCATTTGGCAAACAAGCATAATAAATAAGTATTTGTGATTTTACAACCTCGTTTAAACAGCATTTGGCAAACAAGCATAATAAATAAGTATTTGTGATTTTACAACCTCGTTTAAACAGCATTTGGCAAACAAGCATAATAATTATTGTGATATTACAATCTCGTTCAATCAGCATTTGGCAAACAAGCATAATAAGTATTGTGATATTACAACGTCGTTTAAACAGCATTTGGCAAACAAGCATAATAAGTATTTGTGATTTTACAATCTCGTTTAAACAGCATTTGGCAAACAAGCATAATAAATAAGTATTTGTGATTTAACAATCTCGTTAAAACAGCATTTGGCAAACAAGCATAATAATTATTGTGATATTACAACCTCGTTTAAACAGCATTTGGCAAACAAACATAATAATTATTGTGATATTACAACGTCGTTTAAACAGCATTCGGCAAACAAACATAATAATTATTGTGATATTACAACCTCGTTTAAACAGCATTTGGCAAACAAGCATAATAAATATTTGTGATTTTCAACCTCGTTTTAACAGCATTTGGCAAACAAGCATAATAAATAAGTATTTGTGATTTTACAACCTCGTTTAAACAGCATTTGGCAAACAAGCATAATAAATATTTGTGATATTACAATATCGTTTAAACAGCATTTGGCAAACAAGCATAATAAGTATTGTGATATTACAACGTCGTTTAAACAGCATTTGGCAAACAAGCATAATAAGTATTTGTGATTTTACAATCTCGTTTAAACAGCATTTGGCAAACAAGCATAATAAATAAGTATTTGTGATTAAACAATCTCGTTAAAACAGCATTTGGCAAACAAGCATAATAATTATTGTGATATTTCAACCTCGTTTAAACAGCATTTGGCAAACAAACATAATAATTATTGTGATATTACAACGTCGTTTAAACAGCATTCGGCAAACAAACATAATAATTATTGTGATATTACAACCTCGTTTAAACAGCATTTGGCAAACAAGCATAATAAATATTTGTGATTTTCAACCTCGTTTTAACAGCATTTGGCAAACAAGCATAGTGATTAAGTACTTGTGATTTTACAACCTCGTTTAAACAGCATTTGGCAAACAAGCATAATAAATATTTGTGATTTTACAACCTCGTTTAAACAGCATTTGGCAAACAAGCATAATGAATATTTGTGATTTTACAACCTCGTTTAAACAGCATTTGGCAAACAAGCATAATAAATATTTGTGATTTTACAACCTCGTTTAAACAGCATTTGGCAAACAAGCATAGTGAATAAGTACTTGTGATTTTACAACCTCGTTAAACAGCATTTGGCAAACAAGCATAATAAATATTTGTGATTTTACAACCTCGTTTAAACAGCATTTGGCAAACAAACATAATAAATAAGTATTTGTGATTTTACAACCTCGTTTAAATAGCATTTGGCAAACAAGCGTAATAAATATTTGTGATTTTACAACCTCGGTTAAACAGCGTTTGGCAAACAAGCATAATAAATAAGTATTTGTGATTTCACAGTGTTTGGGAATCATTTAGTTGCACCAGTACTGCGAATTCTGCTAGTCGAACAACTTTGAATTACAGGAAAATATTTATGTGAAACAGTCACATTAAACTCTGTACCCTTGTGTATTTTAGATACTGACAGGGAATACTTCGACATTGACGAGGCTACAGGTTCACTTCTCAAAATATCACCACTGGTAAATGACTCCTATGGATATTCCATCTCTATCCAAGTAAGTGAAATTTGATATAGGTCTGTTATGGCGTAAGCAAAGATAATTTGCTCAAAATATTCCACCAAGAGAAAGTTGAAACTTGCTATGTCAAACGCAACAGTTGTATACATTAAACCTTCTTAAGGAAGTTATCTTCAAAAATATGCATGACAAACAGTTTTTGATTTACCAAATTAACCTTTTTACCATTTCAGTTTCTCTTTTGAAGAAAACGCAACATTTTTATCTGTAAGCGATTTGATTTATTCTGAGACACTTAATACTTGAAGCAGTCTCTGTTTCTCTAATTGATGCAGTGTAAAAAAAGTGGTTGGAGAGTAGAACGCAAGGCTCCTGAGTTTTTATCAACACTTTCCTGTATACAACACATTTTTGTGTGAGTACTGGTTTTCATCTTGGGGTTAATGTAAGCTGCAAGAGAACTTATATTCGAATCAATTAAATGTATATATAAGAAGACGGCGTCATATGTCGGTCTGTAGGTCTGTCGGCCTTTAGACTGCTTCGTTTCTGATCAATAAATTGAGAACAAATAAACACAGAGGCGTGAGATTTGATAGGGTAGAGGACGATGAGTAGATGAAATGTTATGGGTTTTTTAGCCACCGTGTCAAAAGTCAAGGTCACAGGTAACCGCGGGTTGAAAACGGTCTGTGAAAAAAATCGAGAACAATGACACCCAATACCTTCAAGCTTTAAAGGTTTGTTAGTAATGATAAGATGAATATTTTTTGTTTGTCTTTGGTTTTTGGTCATGGGGTTAAAAGTCAAGATCACAGGTAACCGCAGTTTGAAAACGGTTTGTCATCATTAACTCGAGAACAACAGCACCAAACATCTTCAAGCTCTGTATGTTTGTTATAAATGACAATAAGATGAATATTTTTTCCGGCCACTGGATCAAAGGTCAAGCTCATAGAGGGCTGTACTTTAAAAATATTTTACGATTTACAACCGCAACAAACAACCCAGAAAAAAAACTCATGAACAAATACACCCAGGTCCTTTCAATTTTACAGGAAGGCATATGAACTTGTGATTTTAAAGGTCCAAAGGATCAAAGGTCAAGCTCACAAGAGCCCGCACTTTGATCACAGTTTCCGATCAATTTTCAAGTTCAACAGCACCCATAACCTTCAAGTTTTATAGGCTGGTTGGTAATAACAAGTACAGGAATCCTTTTGATTTTGCGGCCACAGTGTCAAAGGTAAAGCTTATAGGTGGTCGTACTTTGAAAATGTTTACCGATCAATAACTCAAGAACAGTTGCAACAGGATGGTTTGGCATGGTACGTAAATGAACACCTTTGTTTTTTGGTCACAGGTTCAAAGTTCAAGCTCGGACGGGTCCATGATTAGTACGCCATAGTTTGTTTTACTCAATTACTCAAGAAATAAGAAGATTCGGAAATTTAAAACATTTCTCAGCTTTGTGAGCAGATAACTCTGCATCAATTTGTTTTTTGGCTTATTGAGCTGAATCGACATTTTTATTGATTATGGGTATAAGATTGGCATCAGTGTCACTCTGACAGCTCTTGTTAGCTAAATTTAGGGAGAACATTTTTTTCACAGGTGCGTGCACAAGAAGTGACTGACGATGATCATTTTATTGACTTTAATGTCACTGTTTTTGTCTTGGAAAGAATGCCCAAATCAGGTATATATAAACTGACTTAGAACTCCTTTATTGCTATATATTTAAGAATTTGAATAATTAGTAAAATGGACATACTTATTGTAATAATAAATACTTTAAACAGTCATGGTACTATCTTCTTGACATTTTTTCATTATATTTGAACAAAAAACAGATATTCTTTATTTTGTTTTGTCTGGTTATTTTAATTTGTATGGTAATATTGTCAAATATCTTCTCTCTTGATTTTCTGTTTGCATTCAGAAAACCTCTTGATTTCACGACAAAGGAACAGACGGCATCAGATTAATAACATTTGTTTTTCAACGGGCTTATAATACTGATTGAAATCATTTATATTGTTTGTGTGTATTTTACAAATATCTCCATTAATTTATTACACTCTGATTAAAAAAAAAAAGAAATCGCGAACGATCCCTACTTATTGAAAATCGCGTCGGCTGTGATGGGGACTCGTAACGGTAAGCAGATGTTTTTAGTTTTACTATTGTGTGCGTGCGTGCGCGCACGCGCGCGTGTGTGTGTGTGTGTGTTTACTTCCAAACAATGTTTAAAAACCCTGCATTTTGGACCCACTTAAAATAACATTCAGAACTTGACACTGGCCTATTGTTTTATGTAAACTTCTGTAAAATGTTAGAGCAATGTATTAAAAAAATGTTAAAGTCATGAAAACGAAGTGAAAGAAAACTGTGGGAAAAGTATAATTATAAAGTAGGATTATTTAATTATTTGAAAAATAGGAGACTAGACAATGGAGGAGGGAAGGGAAGAAAAGGAACGAGCAAGTGATAGAGAAAGTTTTATTAACAAACGATTATATCTGTTTGCATTTCTTCTAATGAAAGGAAGACTTGATTTGTAGAGATTACATTTAAATTCGAAATTTCCATCTTAAAAGCCTTAATGTAAATTATACTTATTAGTCTAAGTATTAGAACTGAATGTTTGACCTAGGTTATTGTTATCTTATCAATAGCTAGCCAGAGAGAAAATGAATATAAACTGTACATGTTAAAATTTGAAAGAATAACTTCCAAAATGCTGTTAATAACCATTTCTCTTTTGATACCTTTTATGTTTGTGGAGGGAATTGCACGTGAGGAGACATGGAAAAGTGATCACCATCGCCTGATTGAAAGATTGGAAGCTTTAGAAGAACAGCAAAGGTGTGTGCCTTAACTTTAGGTGTACTTTAATAAACCTGTCGTTTGTAGTAAACAAATCCCAAGGGAGGTTTCTGTAATCTAATATATGCTTTTAAGGCAAAGACCGCTGTCAATCTCAGCACAGCCACTATTGTTTAGGTTATGTATGCGATGTGAGTGGCTACTTTATAAAGGAGTTTCGATGACGGTGACAACAGAAATATTGGCCTATTTTATTGTTATTAATATTTTCGCTTGTACCCGCTACTGATGGATAGTTGTTGTATGGAGAAGTTAAAATACAGCTTACTGCAATCAGCAGTATTTCCCGGTTTTACGATGCAATTCCCTCAGACCTTAACCGTTAACGTGCTGGAACCGAAAGTGATTAGCCTTTGCCACCAGTATAGAGCCAGGTCAGCCTGCACATCCGTGCAGTCTGACCAGGCTGTATACTGTTGGTAGCACCATTTTTGTATTTTGATATTGAAATTCCTTAAACTTTGAATGGACTGTTCCAAATTCAAAGCTGGGCAAATTCATTACAAAATTTCAGCATGTTCAGGGTTAAGTACTGATGAACATTTTTACCGCTCTTCTACTTCCACGTAACTTGTATTTTGGCATTTGATTTTCTCTTCAGGGAAAGTCGGTCAAGAATCGAGGCACTCGAAAATACTGTAAAGTCTCAGGCCAGAGTCATCAAATCCCAGTCACGTGAGATTGAAGGATTTGAATTCATTGTGCTTAAACACATACAACATGCACAGTATGCCTACCGACAAACTCGCCTTAACAAAAGGAAAATATTGGCGATGCAAGAAGCCTTAATGGAGGCTGGTCTCTTAGATAAGAAGAAAGTGATCAAGACTGAAACAACAACACAACCTACTGTTGCAACGGTTGGTGACGAAAAACAAAACAATCAAAATGTGTTTAGAAAAGACGGAAGAACCAAAACCAAGAATGGAGATCAATCGTCGATGGCTAAGCGACATCCTTCAACATTAGTCGGAGCTGTTTCGAGACGTCAAGGTAATCTGAGGTAATCAAATGGGCAATGAAACTATTGGAACATTAAGTATGTATAATAAATATTTTTATCATTTTTTTGTCTTCTCAAAATGAAAACAAATGTTACCGACGGAGACATAATCTGTCTGATTTTAATATATGGTTATTGTCTTATGTTTAAGATATTAACAATAACAAAGTTTGTTTTACTTTTTGCAGAGAGGGCTGGTATATCCTTTTCTGTGTACCTTGATCACGATGTTGATTTTGGGGCACATCAAATAATAAAGTTTAATCAGGTGAGTTGTCTAGACAGATCTTGCAAAAATGGCTCGTTACTGTACGCCATAAATACTTAATGCACAGAACATTAGTCTAATTATTCATACCATGGATATGTCTTTCTTTCTTTTGCCTTTCTGTGTTTTATGAGTTTTGAATTTCAAAATATGTCCCTGATTTGCACTCCTAATTGAAAGGGCAAGCCTTACTTGACACACTTTAAAGGTCACATCTTTACTCTCAAATTTATTCTTTTGTGAAAAATACCAAATTATGATTCCTTAACCTTTAGATAGCCTATCCAATTGTATCATTATGTTGAAACATCTGTTTTAGGGATAATAACATACATGATGTATTAATGTATATTTCTTAAATAAACACAAAAAAACATGTGGATAGATATAACATATTTTTAGATCATCACCAATGAGGGCGGTGGATATAACCAGCACTCTGGTGTATTTTATTGTCCAGAAGCGGGTGTGTACTTGTTCTCGTTTTTCATTGGCCAACGTGGTGAAGCAGTTCCAAAGGGTATAGCAGCTGAACTTATGGTGAATAGCGTTAATGTCCTGGATGCTATAGTTGATTCTCACAGTCCAGGCCAGGATATAACAGTGAGTAGTGTACAAAATATTCCCTTGATAAGTGAAATAATGTACATGTATAATTATCATGATACGTTGTTTAGTTTCTTGTAAAAGTACAATCATTCAGTTTATTAAGTCTTCTGTACAATTTTTTTCTTATAAGCGCTAAATGTAAACAAGTAAATATTCAAAATTTCACTGTGAACAAATTATAGTTGTATCGTTTTAGGGTGGAAATACAGTTGTGATACGCTTGATTCAAGGTGATACAGTATGGATAGACTCGTTGGGAAACAACGGACATGCAGAGGGAAGCCCTGGGCTTAAACTTACTTCATTTTCTGGAGTTTTCCTTTATCCTTGATGATCCATTGAAAGTGTTATAAAATAAAAAATGAAGTATTGCTGAATAATTTCGTACTATGCAACCCGTATTCGTACTGTGTTACTGTATTTCCGTACTCCCTATGACGTTTTTTAATTACAAAAAGAAAAATGGATTTTTGCTCACTTTTTGATTTTGTCTACAGATTTGCTACATTTAGTAACTTTAAACGAAACTCGATTTGAAAGAGACAAATCCAATTTATCACTGTCGATAGATTCTAGTTCGAAAATAGTTTCGAAGACAAGAAAAATGACTAATTTGTTCTGATTGTCCAGATTTGATACTATTCAGTACATATCAGTCAATAGTTTAAAAACTAAAACTGCTTGAACCTCAATCTCCAAAGATACACTGTTGCTTCTTCTTATTCAGTTCTGGCTGGTATTGAATAAACAAAAGGCACTTTTAAACAAATGACACGTTTTGTGTCACACACTGTTGTTTTGTTTGCCTTTGAAGAAGAAACAGTTTTTTATCTCAATTTTCAAATCAACTTCGATGTAATTTTGGCCACACTTGTAAAACACGGACGACTGGCTTGAACGATGATTCGGAGAAAATTAATAATGGTATTACTCTATACTTTATTCGTTACTATAAGATCATAATCAATATCCAGCCGTTATCATATACTCTATGAGTCTGTTCACAATTCTTATGAGATTTCAGCCTCTTTAGCATAAATCTTTTTTTTAGACAAATTTTAACTGCTGAATTTTGTATGATTTCTCATTTAAAGTTTTGAATTATTTATTTTATTTAAAGACTGTTTTGAGAGAGATGTAAACTTTTTTTTATTATAAACTCAGCTTCACTGGATATTTCTCGTAGTAACGTCAAAATCGGGTATTGCTAAACAGGATAAAGTTACATATTTGAGAGTAATAACGAACACCGAACATAAGGTTGACGAGGTTCTCTTAGACTTTGCCACAGAAGGATAAAGTTAGAACTCTTTTGGTGCGCTATCGGCTGTATGCCATTTTAATCTTATCATTGCAAGCGTTGTATCTTTTATATTTTTCATTTATGACATCATAAAAGAGGATGCTATGCAACGTGCCTCCTTTCTCACTCCTTATGCCTCCTCTTTGACTCCTCAGGTCTCATCTTTGACTCCTCATGCCTCCTCTTTCATTCCTCATGCCTCCTCTTTTTGCTCCTTTTCACTCATTCGATAATAAAGTTTCCTTTTAAAAGGGAATGCTTGTCTGGATGTGGCAATGTTATGCGTAACGAAGTACTTTGGGTAACCTTTAAATAACTTTACGCAATTAATCTCTAGCTTTCATTAATCAATACCCCTTAACAATAATGGGATCGTGGGAAATGGACAGTGTTTAAAACAATGTAAAATATTAAATCGACACTTTTAATTGAGATATGTAACTCTAGTGATAATAAAACCAAAGAGTGTAGCAGTTGCTTTCCCTGCAATAGACACTTTTAATTAAGATACGGAACTAGTGATTATGAAACCACAGATTGTGTAGCAGTTGCTTACCCTGCATCTACATTCAATAGACACTTTTAATTGAGATACGTAACTCTAGCGATAATAAAACCAAAGATTGTGTAGCTGTTGTTCCCCCACTCCCCCCTCTGAAACAGCGGAACACAAGGTACTTTAAAACTTAATGTCTCAGCCATACAGCAGTCTGTGACACTTTCAGGAAGCCTCGCAGACTTTCAGGAATGATGGTGCAAAAAAAGTTCAGATAACTCCCCGCCTTCATGATAGACTTCCTGCCACGCTTGTCTCCCCTTTCCCGCATGCTCACTAACCCAAAGGGCAAATCTTACCTAAAGGTATGATTCCCCCCACTTTTATACCACTGTTTTTCATAACAGCTATGCGTTTTAGACCATAATACAGAAGGCAGGAATAGGAACGTTGACTGTTATTGTTTTGAAATCTATTAATAGTAACAAGTAACTGATAAGAGATACAGGTAACTTTTTGAAGGTTGGCAAAAACATGGCGGTTGACAAAAATGCAAAACATAGTAATTTTGTAATTACAGTTACAAAGTCATTTTTCATCAAATAATTCAATATTTTATATCATTTAAAAGGTCTGTAAACTCATATTTTACATATTTAAAAAATAATTGTCAAAACTGTTTACTTTTTTTATTTGTAAATGGTTAAACACAGTGCATCTGAGCTGCTAGAAAAATGCTGAAATGACAGGTATACATTAGTTTAGTTTTCTTTTTTAAAAGCAAAAATTCAAAATCTTCTTATATTTTCAAAATATGAATTTAAAGAGCTTTCAAATGATATAAGAATTTTAAAATTCGGGTGACAAAGAAAAAAGTTATCTAAAGTTAAAAATTCTGCTGCTATCAAATGTATATAAATATTGGTTCTTTTTGCCAACCAGTAGTTCAGCTATATTTTGGTAACAGGTGCTTGTGATGTCATCAGTCAATGTGCCTATAGCCCAGACGGCTATATTACAAACGATTGTTACAAAATAAAAAGCACATTTAATTTGTCTTTGACATACGAACAGCGCAGGTACATTTTTTTGATAATTGACAGAACAGACAGAACTTGAAAGTACATTCTTTTTAGCATTGTTTTTACGATATATTCCATCGGCAATGTTCCCACAAAATTAATCTCGAGTGTATTTTAATATTTTATGTTTCTTCTTTGAAAATTGTTAATCCGTATGTAAAATACAAATGAATGGTTAGCTGTTTTACAAAAAAATATATTGAAAATATTTACACTGTGAAAATAACGTAAACCTTTTCTTAATTCCATATTTTCTGTGTGATCTGCAATAAACTATAAAATACTTTGCCCTGATACAACTCAAGATTGCGGCCCTCTTAACAAGACCATATCCGTCAAACCAAAGTGACGTTAAATCTATTCAAATAACAGTGGAAGGATGGAACATTATATAATACGAAACTATATGAATCAAAACGGATTTACATGCAAATATGAAAGGAAAAAGGAATCTCCCGAATTTGCTACAGAAATATCTATGAAAACATGATAATATTGTAACGCCCTAGAGGAAGGTCGGTTCGGGTACCATTATTAATGGTTATATGTTATGCTTCTGGGGCGGGTGACTGGCGGCTAATTTCTCCGTTAACTCCAACTAATCCTAAGTGTAATTTATCTGTATCCCGCGCTTTCGTGGTTCATTGTTTTCCCGTACCTTTTCAATAGGGCGATACTGACGGCTATCCTTTACAGAGTGGAGTTGGACTTAAAATCTGAACAACTTAAATATTTTTCTAATTGAAATGAGAAGATACGACTGATAAAACTTTAAAGTATCACTTTATTCTGAATTATATAACGTTCTAAATATTAATGCATGATAAACTGCTTAACGACATCTAAAACATGTACATAATAAAACTCTACAATATTATAATCGCGGAGGTTCTTGAAAGTATCACCTAAATATATTCTTTTAAAATACCCAAAATATGTGCAAACCTTCAACCTTCTACAATTATCAGTAAATCGAAAAAAATAAACTCTGCACCTTAACTTGGATAAATCTTATATCAGTCTGCTTCACTGAAAACCGTCTTCTAAGAAACCCATTCACTTCTGTTAATACAGGTACACGATATTTTGTTAACTTTATTTATCTTAAATAATGCGAAAATATAATGTATTGATTTTGCCTAATCAGTAATCTCAAGATAACTCAAAAGTGTCAGGGTACTATTAACTTTGTCAATGTAACCAACCTAAGATAATTAATTTTGATGCGAGATTTTTCTGAAGTCCCGGTTGCAGCAAGAGTCAGGGTATTTATACTAAACATTGGTGCAGCAAGTGTAGCATGCAGCAAAATACTACACCACTGTGGATATCATGCAGCAACTGCACCAAACTGCAACAGTGTAGACGCAAAACGCAACAGTGTAGCACAGATGCTGCACTGTAACCGTAATGCATCAATGATGCGCTTCTGCTGCACTAAGATAAACATAGAAAAATACTGGAATTGACTTAATTATACTCTAGTAAGACAAACAACATTATGAAATAGATAAATAACCTGATAAGAGCGTTTTCTTTTACTCATAAGGTAAGCCATCGTATTATATAGAGGATATTTGTTTGTTTTTGTGGAAGATGAGAATTTATTTCATCGAGTGAACACCATATGTGATAGTTTCACGAGTGGCGCAGCAAAACAAATTTTTTTTTTATTTTATGCCATCACGTCAAAAATGGGTATTTTATGACATTTTTACTCAGGGCCTTCAATAAATTCCCCATGGTGAGCCCCAAATCAGTAAATGCGTACTTTGGTCAAACCGTTACTCCACACAAAAAAAGTGCAGACCCCCAAATCCCCAATACATATGATAACTTTACTTCTGCTGAAAAAAACTGAATACTTTCATCAAATAACATTTATTTTTCTCTACACAGTTTATCAATATTTAATTTGAATTTTAGCCATACATACTTTAATTATAAAAGCGGATTAATACCGAGTAATATTTAATCAATTGAATTGAAAGTCGGCCATATTGGATATTGTCCATGTGAGTTATGTAAACAAATCAGACATTTTAAATAATTTATGGCGAATTTCATCATTGTTCACAACTAGTTAGGCTCAGGAATTCAATATTTTAACTGGATTTAACAAGGTAAATAAATTTCACTCCCTGTCACTGTCTGAAATACAGCGGATTCTCTTGTATTTACGTGGTGGGGAAAAGTAGTTCCGGCACAAACAGTGGATTATCAAAATGGTAATTTCACTGATTCAAAACAGTGGATTATCACTTTTATCTCACTGATATTTCCCTATATTTCATTGGTAGGCATAAAATAAAAAAATATCATTTATCGACATGTTGTTAAAATATCTGCTATTTTGTTGTACATTGATATTGATATTGATATATCATAACCTTGTTAGTATTTTTTTGTATTGTTTTTTTGTTTTGTTTTGTTTTTGTTTTTTTTGCAGCGATATAGTTCTTATTTAGGATCACTTCTATTTGAAACTCGATAACATTTTTATGCTCCCCGAAGGGAGAGCATATAGTCGCCGCCTTGTCCGTCTGTCCGTCCGTTTTGTCCGGAGCATAACTTGAAAACCCCTAGATATAATTTGTTTAAACTGCTCATAGTTTTAGAGGGCATTGACGCGGAGTGCAGTGCCAAAGAACCATAACTCTATTTTGCCCTGTTTTTGAATTATCTTCCATATTAGAAAAATGTTGTTCTAAGCATAACCTGAAAACCCTTGGAGAGTATTTGTTAAAACTGCACACAGTGGTAAGGGGCATTGACGCTGAGTGCAGTGCTAAAGAACCATAACTCTATTTTGTCCCTTTTTGAATTATCTCCCCTTTTAGAAAAATCTTGTCCGGAGCATAACCTGAAAACCCTTGGACATAATTTGTTTAAACTGCACACAGTGGTAGAAAGCATTGAGGCTGAGTGCAGTGCCAAAGAACCATAACTTTATTTTGCCCTGTTTTTGAATTATCTCCCCTTTTAAAAAAACTTGTCCGGAGCATAACCTGACAACCGTTGGACAAAATTTGTTTAAAGTGCACACAGAGGTAGAGAGCATTGAGACGGAGTGCAGTGCCAAAGAACCATAACTCTATTTTGCACTGTTTTTGAATTATCTCTCCTTTAAGAAGAATCTTGTCTGGAGCATAACTTGAAAATCCTTTAAGATAATTTGTTTAAACTGCACACAGTGGTAGTGGGCATTGAGGCGGACTGCAGTGCCAAAGAACCATAACCCTTTTTTGCCCCGTTTTTGAATTATCTCCCCTTTTAGAAAAATCCTGTCCGGAGCATAACCTGAAAACCCTTGGACATAATCTGTTTAAACTGCACACGGTGGTAGAGGGCAATGAGACGGAGTGCAGTGCCTAAAAACCATAACTCTGTTGTGCCCCGTTTTTGAAATATCTCCAATTTGAAAAAAAAAACGGAGCATAACTAGAAAACTATATGAGATAATTACTTTTAACTTCACACACTGGTATATGGCATTGAGCAGTAGTGCAGTTCGGAGGAACTGTAACCTTGTTTTGCCAGGATTTTAAATAACCTGCCTTCTACAAAATGTCTAGAGCTTTACTTAGACACTATAGCTGATAATTAGTTTAAACTTAACATAGTGGTAGATGGCAGTGAGAATGAGTGCAGGGCCATAAATCATATCTAAATTTTCCCCCGATTTTGAATTATCTCCCTTGTAGACTGAAAAAGATATAATCGGTGAATATTCACTTTACATCTTTATTTGTTTATGAAAAATAAACTGTGCCCTTTTTTGGACTTTGCCTGTATGTTCTTGCCTTGCACATGTCCCTTTGGCTCATGCTTCGGGGAGCATATGTCGGTTTTACCGATCGCCTTGTTTTTAACCGACAGTACCTTTATTTACTATCTTAAAAACCCTATTTTTTTTATTTGGCCTGCTGATTATGCGAACATGCACAGTAAAACGTCGTGTTTACGGTGTGACCTTTTTAGCACTCTTATTATCTTATCCTTGACGCAGCGTATAACAGTAAGATCATTTCACAAATAAACGGCTTGTAGTGATGAATATTAGATGTTCTGTGAGTTTTCTGTTACTTTGTCTGGCATTAGGAAATGATGCTATGGAACAAAGCAGCATCGATGTCAGAAAATTACTGGAACGCGTTGAAAGTCTGGAAAATCAGCAGAGGTAATTTTCCTGTTTTTGTGTCCCAGTGGGTAAGACTTAGAGGGACAATTATAGATATTCTCTGATGCGCCAGTAAACTCCGTGAAAGCGGCGATTTCATATTGCGATTCTCCCTATCAAGGAGAGACTGGGGAGAAATGTTAAAAAAGCTCCCGAGTTTAAAAGACTCCCTGCAAAGAATTATAAAGTAAAATACAGCAGTGAAAAGAAGAGATTCATTTTTGGGTTATGGTCCTTAAGGCATCACCCAGTAGACCACTGCTCCTGCAGGATGCCAGCTTAGACAACATGTTGAATTGTGTCATCAAAAATGCAAATATGTGGTTTCATTTCAAAACTGTAAGTGCACACTGAAAATGTAAGTCTTGTAAAATGGAAAACTGTTATGTTGTTCTCTTTTTTATATTTTTCCTTTTTAGCTCTAATTACGATACTTTAATTATTTTCTGACATATGATGATCGTAGTTTAGCTCTCAAAGAATTTATTTTATTAGGTATTCGTTATAGCCTGTGCTGGTAAAGACTTATGATATTATATTTTTTAATGAAATTACTTGCTAACTTTGTATATTCACTGACAATATTTTCTTAATGGACAGAAACATTAAAGCAAAAAGACAACTATCAATATATCGGAAGAAATATTGCATCAAGATGTGATCACATGTACAATTCAATTACTGTGCATAACCCATAAGGACCTTTTATAAGCAGCCAACTTGTTTTCATACTGCAAAAAAGAAAATCTTAATTTAAGAAAACATGATATCATCATTAACAAACAACTGTACCAACTTCCCTCAAATTCCACACTTGGATCACCTTGTTACATTGACCGGTTTATACAATTACAAAACAATGTAGAACTTAAGTAGGCCTATATTTAGACGTAAACAAACACTTGCTTCACATGTGTGTTTTTAATTGATTAGATATTGAGCGTATTCTGATAATTTCTGCCTTCGCAAAGCCTCCCGGATATACTGAAAAAAATTGATCGAGTTTTATCAGATGATACGGTGTTTCTGGTTTGTGTTCATGCTTAAGTATTTGTTGTGGCCTTGGTAGGAGGTAACAAGGACCCTTTACCAGATTCACTAGTGTGGGCCACCAGCCTGTGTTGTCCAAAGTGGCGCAATGATTTTCGCCCGAGTTTCCTCTTCCTCGATCTTTTCTTTTGAAGAATAAGGCCCATCAGACTGAAAGGAGCAAATACATAAGATAGTTTGCCTACCCAGGAAAATGAAAATGCATCTTCAGCACATGCATTGCAGTCGGGGCAACGTGAAACGTATGGACAAAGTTTTGCATTAAGCCTTGATGCAAACAAGTCTACCGACATGTCAGAATACATCTCCAATAATGGTTCAAATACAGTTCTATCTAGAGACCATTCAGTATCATCATTCCCAGTTCTGTTTACTCTGTCCGCATGCTTGTTTGAAACGCCTACTATGTGGGAAGCTGATACGTTTATATTGCGTTCAATACACTAAAGCCATAATCGCCGCGCAACATCGTCGAGTGATCGGAATTTCCCGCCATACAAATTGATATACGAACATGTCGTGTTGTCTGTGTAAATCATTACATGACTATTGGTAACATTGTCGCAAAATGCCTTTAAAGCGTTTTCGCAAGCTTTTAATTCGAGAACATTGATTTGTAAACATTGTTCCTCTGGTGACCAAAAACCTTTGGTTTCTACGTTGTGTGCTTCGTCATATGCACCGAACATATATTGGCTACGATCGCTAAAAATAATTATACTAGCAGATCCAACAGAAACACTTTTGTATCTTCTTTAACATGCTCAAAACACCAATTCACTGAGGCGTCAATGCTCCGCGGTACAGTCATAAAACTGTCAAAGTTACCACAGTGGACTCGTAACTGTTTTTCTTTGACCTTCTTTAGCGGCCTGATAAACAAGGGCGCATGTAAAACACCTGGTTCCGCTGCATTTAATTTTCCAATTAATTTTGCAAATTCGCGAATCGTTGTGCGTTTGGTACAGAGCTTTTTTGTGCATAGTAATACAATATCATTGATTTTCTCCCGGGAATTTCTGACTATCATAGTTTCAGATCATAAGATAAATCCATTCTAAGGGAAATATAATTAATAGTGGAAGTCCATTCTAAATCTGCTCAAATAACGGGGTATCCGTTCTATATGAGCAGTAACATCTCATCCCATAGCTTAGGTCAATATAATACAATATGTAAAGTATGAAAACAACTAAACCTGGTCAAAAATCCTACGAAATGTAAATAATTATCAAAATGTCTTACCCGGTTTTCATCTTCCATGATGCAATTAACATTAAAAGTCCTTTAATTCTAGTAAATCACTATGTTTTTTTTTACTATTTTCCTAGAACCAAAGAGCGTCTGTACCTAGTCGCAGAAGCTTCGTTGTGACCTATCTAGCCGCAAGATGCTGTGTCCAAAATCTGTGGGGCTCATAAGGGAGTTTGTGTGTTTGGATGAAATATGAAACAATTTAAATCGTCGTCAGAAGAACATTCTGTTCATAAACACCAGGTCTTGGAGTGTCGGCGCATTCTTCATAAGGCAAGCCTTTACATTCATAACAGATTGCCCATTGCTCTCAGAGTTTGCTGCTATTACAGGTATCCACATATACCAAACAAAGACAGCCATCATCATCAGAAAGAAAACGGTGTAATTTTAAGGCAAACATTGTACAGACTGTTTCTTCTATGGTCCTTTTTCTTTTGCACCACATTGTTCAAGTTAGAGATCTATTTGTTGACTTTGACTTCCTCTTTTCTAATTTTTGTGTCTTTATGAGGTTCCGCCTTCTCAGGTGTATCGGTTAGAAAGACTGTTACTTGTTACCTTTTTGTTTCTCGGTGGCGTCTTTTGGTGGAGCCAAAAGCAGTTCGGGAGAAAAGCTTTTGTCGCATGGATTGTCCTTTTGTTTTGAAGGCTGATCATTATAACTGAGTAAAGGTCTGGCCAAATTGAAATATGCACCGTGGACATCGTCCTTTCTGTCTGGCCGCCCATGGGCAACGGAAAGGATCACATCAGCACGAGATTATTACTACTCCATTGCAGAGCCCCGACAAACAACATCGCCGGTGTCGGCATTGCAGATTTTATCTGATACATTAATTTGACCTCTTCGTCTATGTCGTCCTCTGCTTGCATAAGGTCTGTAAAATGTATATATTATTTTATCTCGTCAAGAAATGTCGTTGATAGTGCACCTTACGTGATTTCTGTTTCCAGACTTAAGATTTTCACAAACATAGATATAAAAGTTCTGCCAGTTTCCATTTCGGGTAGTTTCTGCATTGGTGTCAATTATATCCGATGCTATATTCATGTCGATGGACTTGGATTCCCCACGGCCAACATTTGTCTGTGAGCGAGCTTAAAGACAGATATGAATTATTGAAACAGTTTCATACCATGGCCATTTGAATGTTAATGCTAACATGTTCAACAAAAACTAACATTCTGCTGATAAGAAGACTCTTGATTCCAAAAAGAGGAATGATTACGAAAGCAAAATGTGTGCCTCGACATTAACCCCATATCTAGCCTGGCTGCAGGCTATATGACCTTTTTTTATTTATGTTACTGCATTGATATATTAAATAAAATAAAATCAACAATGCCAGCCAAGGAAAGATAAATCTGTTGTTAGAAAGGGACTTAACAGTCATTTAGCTCAACATTACTTAAGGAGTAGCATTGATTGCTGGATCTGAAACCAGTCTACCTCCTATCCAGCCGACAGTCTCTCAGCGCTTTAAACGCTTTGGTTTGTTTTGATCTTACGGTATTATACACTTTTCTTAATATATTAGTACTAGTAGTTGTCATTAATATATATAAGAGTATTTTATTTACAACCAGACAGAACATGACAGTTGTCAAAATGAAGATGTAAATGCACATTAATTGATAAGTTATGAAATAAATACAAATAAGAGGAAAATATATCACTAAGATATTGTTTTGGTTTATCTCCAAGGCGATATATACCTTTTGTTCGATTTTTTTATGAATGTTCATTTTATGTTGCGTCAATAATTTTTAGGTAGAATAATTTTCCACTTCAAAAGACAAAAAGATGCCCATATTACGTCATTTAATAAAGCTTTTAAAATACTCGCACCTTGGTGCTGAATTTCAATAAATTTGAAGTTCCAAACCCCTTTAGCAGTGCAGAAATCGATTAACGGATCAAACGTAATATATTACAGTAACGGGCACCTTTGATGCAACGTAACACCTCAATTAGCCGTCCGACCTCTGAGAAAATGAAAGATGTTAAACTTCTGTTAACTTCTATTTTAGTTATCAACGGCAGCGTTACAGAGGTTCCTGACAGTTTCAAGTTTAATATCACCAAGAACCTAATTTAGTGAGATAAACACAAATTCCAGCTGTAGTAACTATTTCTCTTGTTGAATTTTACGATTTGCAACTTACAGGTACAGCGAAACGAAATTTTGATGAAGTTCAAATCTCGAATCGTGTTGTACGTATAGTATATTATGTTTATACTATATCTGATATAGATTAAATAGTCCTGCTAAATGCCACTTTTATGAACTTCTCTCAGTTTTGATTCAACAAAAAATATCAAAGAAACACTTTAACAGACGGACTGACAGACAGACAGAAAGACGTCTTCATTACTCTTACGGTAAATATTTTACAACATAACATCTTCTGGTTGTGCCTTGGATATGAATAGTGCAATACGCAGTCAATATTCCACTCATTCGATATATATATTAATAGAATACCCATCTTTCCAGCTATTCTTACAAAAAGACTATAATGTAGAATATGACATTTCGACATTAGAAACCATATAATCTAGTTATTCTTTAAGTATGCTATTTGTCCGTCGTCCGTCCGCCCGTCGTCCACAATTGACCTTAAATAATATCTCCTACTATACCTCTTGTTCAGCTGAAATTAAACTTTACAGAAATCGTGCTTGTATGGTCCTCTTTTAAGCTTCTGTAAAAAATGGAATTCTATGCACAATTCTGGTTGCCATTGCAACTGAAAGGAAACATTTAAAAAAACTTCTTGTCTGAATCAACACGACCTAGAGATATTTATTGTGATATGATTGTCTAGTAAACCTCTACCAAGTTTATGCAAACATGGACTCAGGATCAAAATTGACCTCGCTCCAGGGGTCACTTGATCTAACATAGAGTTAAATAGTAAAAAGTTTTAAAGGATCTTCTTGTCAGAAACAACAAGCAAGAGCTTATTTGGTTGATATTTGGTTGATAACATCATGTAGTGGACCTCTACCAAAGTTATATAAATCATGGCCCTAGGGTCAAAATTGACCTTAGCCAAGGGATCACTTGCTTTTAAAAAGACTTATATAGGAAAAAAATTGAAAAACCTTCTTGTCAGAAACAAGGAGGCCTAAAGTTAAGACGTTGGTGTGTATTGTCTGGTAGACCTCGAACAAGTCAATACAAATCATGATCCCAGGATCAAAATTGGCCTCGACTTCAGGGGTTATTCGATCTTACGTAGAGTTATATACGAAAAACAGTTTGACAAGATCTTCTTCTCTGAAACAACAAGGCCTAGAGCTAACATATTTAGTTGATAACATCATCAAGTGGACCTCTACCAAATTTATATAAATCATGGTCCTGGGATGAAAATTGTCCTGTGCCAAGGGGTCACTTGATTTTACATAGACTAAAATAGGAAGACCTAAAAATGTCTTCTTGTCAGAAACCATAAGGTTTAGATATTTTGTTTGTACCACTGTCTAATGGACTTCTACCAAGTTTATACAAACCATGGCCAAGAGTCAAAAATGGCCTCGCTCTAGGAGTCACTTGAACTTACAAAGAGTTATAAAGGAAAACAGTTTAAAAAGATCTTCAAGTCTGAGACATAGAGCTTACATATTTGGTTAATAGCATCATCTTGCGGACCTCTACCAAACTGTTTCCACCCCAGTGGTCACTTGGTTTTGCATTGAGTTATATAGGAAAAAGTTTTAAAGAAAGTGAAAGACCTTGAGCTTAGATACGTATGGTTCAGCATTGCCTTGTTAATTAGATGGGCTTTGGAAGATCTTGGTAATCACCAGGGTACCCAGCCCCAACCCACCTCACCTGGGTACCTCTCCCCTTCCGAAAAAAGTCATTGGATGGAGTAGGAAGGTACTTAACCTTCATTCATCTTTGTCTTTGACCTATGACCTAATGACCTACTTCCTTCTTTTCTGAAGCTACATCAATGAAATTTTAACTATTTGTATTAATTTGCATGCAGGCTTCAACTTCAACCTTGACCTACTGACCTATAGCTACTTCCTTGTTTTTGAAGATATTTCTTTGAAATTTTAACTATTTGTATAAATTTGCAAACAGACTTCAAATTTGATTTTGGTTAACTTTGATCAGTTGACCTTCTTTCTTGGTTTAAAAACATTTTTGATATCTTTTATGGTATTTGAACTGTCTGCCATTTGACACATCCCTCACATGCCCCACACCCACTCAGCCAGTTGTTTGGTATTTTCTTTTCAGGTGAGCGACCCAGGACCATTTAGTCCTCGTGTGCTTGTATGTGTTTAAAAAATGTTGAAATATTTTATTTAAAGATATGTTTTTGTTCTGTCTCATACAGTATTCTACTTCAATTTTCAAGTATTAATAATAATTCAGACCGTTTCATCTTTGTCAAGACTTTAACATAAAAATGTGACTTGAAGATTATGCTTCAGAATTCTTTTCCTATTAGAATCATTAGTGACATCATCTTGGCTAAGAAACCTATTGGTTTATAAAAATGATAAAATAATTGGAATTATGTTAAAGCTACTCTGTGCATAAGGTGCTTGTGATCAGAATTTGTAATCAGTCTTTGTTCGTTGTCTTCTTTCAGACATAATTTCCTTCAAATTACATAAACACATATACCACTGGATAGGTAAAGGCAGTTGAGAATTTGCTTCAAATGACATGTTCCACAATATCACTGCTTTTTTTCGTGGAATTTAAAATTTGCTTCAAATTACATATAACATTATAACATAGGATGGATAATGAAAGTTAACAACTTGCTACAGATCACCCCCTATGCCACTAGATGAAGTCAATGAAACCTGACAGGTTTTTTTTTTAGTGTGAACCTCTTTCATGTTCTTTAAAGGATTCCATTCTTTTCGGAATTATAACAAAGAAACCCTTGAAACTACAAGGTTCATAGCTCTGAAATGTGTCGTGTTGTCTAGTGAACCTTTATCAAAGTGTGCTTCTGCTGTTATTAGAGGCTACCCACCAGGGGTCTTATATTTGGAAAGCCTGTCAGTGTTGGGCTGGCACAAGTACCAGTACACAAAGAGCCACACATCTCCATTTTTTGTAAGCGATCGTTCAACACAAAATGATTTTGTTTATGGTGACCTTGGTAGATATAGTTTAGATATTTACAGGTTGTATTCAATAGTTTAATTTTGGTTGAAAATTTGCATGTCTTCAGAAAACAAATATATACGACACGTTTATTTATGATTAAAAATGATTGTGACAATAACAATATAATAACAAATTGGGCGGCAAGTGTTAAGCCTTTACTGATCAGAAATGATTTCGTTGATATTTGGTATAATTAAGTGTAGCTAACATAAATGTTTTTCTTAAAATTTTGTATCAACGACTGATGGATACATGAAGACAAAATTTTAACTCTAGACTGGAAAACTCATCAAGAGCCTTATTTTATCGAACATTATCTGATTTTAGTGTAAGTAAATACCTTGATGTTATAAATAAACGAAAGCACAGAATTGCATTGTCACGTCTCAGAATGTCTTCTCAACGCCTAGCAGTTAAAACTGGTAGGTGGAGAAAATCTATGAGTGTTCCTATCGGGGAAAGGGTCTGTCCTGTGTGTAAGCAATTAGAAGACGAATATCCTTTCGTTATTATTTGCCCTATTTACCAGGAAATTAAAGTTAATTATATAAAGAAATATTATTAGAAGTACCCAAAATACGTTTAAATTTACCAAACTGCTTAAAACAGAAAATGTCTCAGAATTTCATTTTCTTAAGTAAATTTTGTTATCATGCTTTCAGAATAAATCAACAATTAAAATTATACTCATATAATTTTAGCTACGTTCTGTATTCCATATTTTAACGAATTATGTGTGATAATGTGTTCCATAAAACTTGAACTCTATTTTTTGAAGTTCGGTTAAAAGGCTAAATGTTAAACTATTATTTTTACATTGAGGTAGCCAGCACTATTTTACTGGTTTACGTATTGATTTTGTAACTTCGTAAGTTAAATGAGAGACTTTATTCCAGCTATTAGAACTATTAAAATACATATGATATCATCATCTTACCATGCACCTAAATTGTATGTATACACTTTGCATGGTTTATCATGTTTTGCTAATGACTCTTGTAATAGTTTTATTGCAATAAATATTTCTTTCTTTAACTGCATGTACTCGAAGCAAATACACGCTTTAATCTTGAATCACTAAACATATTTAATCGTATTTAAACTTTGTGACAATGTTTATAGGCACAATTGCTCGGTAAATTTTTTTGTGGGGGAGGGGCTTTGTTTTCCCAGACAATAACTGAAAAATTCAAATATACATTATATCATAAATCCTGGTGACAGAATTTATGGCCGTCTTGGTCAGACTTAGGTGTCTTGAGAAAAATTCTATTATATCTTTATCACCCCTTGTAAATTCAATGGGCCAATTTTCTCTTGTTGAACATTTTGTTTTACTGAATTCAGGAAAACTCATACAAAAGTTCGACATCTGGAGCGTAGAGTCAGTTCTCAAACCATGGTCCTTGAAGAACAGGCAGACCAAATCAAAACTCTTCAAAAGGAAGTTCAAAAATATGGGCAACTGATGGAACAGACAAACCGTGAAGTAAAAGCAAACATGAAGAAAGTCAGTTTACTGTGGAAGATAATAGTGGCGAGATTACGACACACCAAGGACAATAGCGGCGATAGCACTTTCGATACAGACATTGTTTTAATTGCAAGAAATAATTCAAAGGCATCTAAGAATCTTGAAGAGGCGGAAATTCGACAGCAGAAGCAAAATAGAATTCAGAAGGAAAAACTATCTGGCGGGAGTTCTTTGCAGAAAAGACAAGGTAATACAGAAGGTTACAGGATAGTGGGCTGTCTTACTGTAATGGAAACTTTGTATGACTTATTTAAACAAAGAGAAATATGTATGTGTTCAATATCAACACGAGATACCGAGTCTAGCAAATTTACTTTTTTACTAAGCCTTCATCGTTATAAATCACTTTATATCAAGATAAACAGATATCGTGTTAGCAAAACCCATATAACTTTCTTTACTTGCTCAGTTGATTTGATATTTTCAGATCGATAAGAAATTTTACCCACATGCACATTGTTCTGTAGACAATATTTTCATTACTTAAGTTATTTCAAATTTCTTTCTTTGTGCAGGTACTATGCTAAGTTCAAGGTTTTAAAATCATATCTACGGTATCCTGCTCATGTCACGTAAAATATCGCCTGTTAAAAAAAACCTCTCTTATCTCGCCCTTTCAAGTGAACACATATAACAGCAAAAAATTAAAACCTCGCGAGGAAATACAGGCGAAATTTAACATTTAAAGTTTCGCTTGTGTCACCTGAATCATAGGGAGACTCGTATGTCTCGTGTCTAATTCTCGCGATGATTCAACTTAAATTTCACTTGTCTCGCTAGGACTACTTCCTCGAGCATGGAAGCCTTAGCACCGATATTGACATCCGACAATTCAAGTTAATTTTTCGCTGTGCAGAAAGAGCGCTGTGACATTTTACCGGTTTAGTTTTCGCCTATATTTTCACGCGACGATTTAAGACGAGGCATGCCAGATTTTATTATGACAATCGCGAAGATAAATGTGACACATGGAAAAATTGAAATGTTAAATGTCGCCTGTATAGTTTTGCGAGCGTTAAAATTTTCGCAAGCATATATATTTACCTGAAAGGGCGACCCAAGAGGTTTTCCTAAAATCTCACCTGTCTATAAGGCGATTTGTACGTGACCTGATCGGGATTACGTATACATGTATATATATCAATGTAAGGAGACTTTTAAATTGTTGTCAAAATCGATTTCAGAAAGACCCGGGATATCATTTTCAGCATATCTTGATCATGACGTAGATTTTGGAGCGCACCAAACTGTAAAATTCAACAAGGTAACACGTACTGTTCGTTACATACTTGACAACAGATACTTATACCAATGAAACAATAGCTGTAGAAGAGAGAGTTACACAGTAAGCTGAATGGGGTACTAGCATCTCTTAGCTATTGGCTAGTTACGGTTCAAAGAGTAAGTACAATAAGTGAGAAAATGGCTAAGCTTCATTGTAAGAAAAATGAGCGTAAGTTTACAATTAGTTTTCTACTTTTTATACAAAATAATTTAAAATATACGAGATGAAACTGTCGTTTTCTCAACTGAACACAGAAACAACAACATTGAAGCCGTGCAACGGACATTAAACGCTGTAATGTGTAATGTAGTAAATGTTATTGTAGTAAAATTGTTACCGCTTATTTTCTAAAAAAAAAAAAAACCGTCATAAAAGGCGTAATATGTTTCACAAGTAAAGAAACAAACAAATATTTTTCGAAAATATGAAAAATAATATTTGTTTATATTTTCATGTACGGAGAACACACAATAAACGAATTGAATTTCGGGCATAGGACTTAATATTTTAACGCTGAAACGCAACGTTGGGACAGGTCTTTGCCATTAACCAAACAAGCGAATCTTGATTATGCCAAAGTAGGAATTCAATCTGCAGAAAAATTGATATTAATTAAGGATTTATTTGAAATGTATTTCATATGCATACATCACAAACTTTCTTATTTACTGAACAGTAAAGAGTAATATACAACCGATTCTGGGTTGTAGTACAAGAAGTCTACAGTACCATACGTGTCCAGGCAATTTTTCAGCAATCACTGGTTGGACTTAATGAAACTTTATAAAAAGCCTTGGTACAAAGAGAATAATTCCAAATTACCAGCATGCTTCCTATCGATACTTATCACAGATTCAGGAGCCCTTCGATTGGCCCCATATAGTATACTTTAGCACTATTCGTGCCAAGGCTATGAATCAGCAACCACTTTTATAAATTAATTGAAACTTTGTAGAAAACATTAGTACCAAGAAGACATGCACATGTAACCAGTACTGACCGTATTGATTATTTTCAAAGACTCGTGAGCCCTTTGATTTTCTACCATATAGTATTCTATAGCAATACTTTTGCACTTGATGGAATAAAATGAAATTTAATAGGAAGCATTAGTACAGAGGAAAGATGCGTTTATTACCAGAACAATCCAGATTGCTTTTTTAAACAAAGTTGTGGTCCTTTGAATTTTCTGCAGCGCCATCTGTGTCCAAACTTTATGGAAGCTTTAGTACCAGAAGGAGATGCACGTAATACAACCAGAGTTGAGATTGTTTATTCCCCTTGATTTGCTGCATATAGTAAAAAATATACTACTCAAAATTTGATAAGAATCACTTTTTAAAGTTTAATTTATTTGATAAAATGTGTAAAAAAAACAACCAAGTTGGCAGTTTTTGTAAAGCTTTTGTATTCTACACAAAGCAGTACACTGTGTTATCGATTCTTTTCTCTATGGCGCTGTTAATGTATACGGGAATTGGGGTGCTTGGCGATCTGTACTTTTTGTACATGTTTAAGCCCTACACTTGAAACTCAATCTTTCATCTTGAAAATTGTATGAAATGGCGAATAATCGCTTGAGACAACGTTTAAGCGTTGAAGAAATGAATAGGGGGTTGGGATGCTTGAAGCAGGAGCGTCCCAACGTCACGTTGCACGTCACCTTGGCGTTTCACAGAGCGTTGTAGCGTGAATGTGGAATCGTTTTCAAACGCAAGGGAATGTTGTTCACAGACACAGGGGAGGTCGTCATAGGGCTACCACGAATGCAGACGACCGTTTTATTGTGCTTCAAGCACGACGCCAACGCTTTATGAACGCCACAACCCTCCAGAATGAGGTCCAGAATTTCGACTCAAACCATTCGGAACCGACTCCATGATGTTGGCATGAGGGCTAGACAACCTGCCATTTGCATTCCAATGATGCACAATCACATCCAGGCACGTCGACAATGGGCCAGAGATCACATAACATGGACCCTTAACGACTGGACTCCAGTACTTATCACTGATGAGTCCAGGTTCTGTATTGACTTTACATACAGGAGTATCCGGGTGTGGAGAACGATCAACGAACCAGTATGCATAGCAAATCATGATCGGTATGCTGGGGGCTCAGTTATGGTTCGGGCAGGGGTCAGCATGCAGGGGAAGACCAGTCTGCACTTCGTCGACAACGGCACACTGACGGCTCAACGATACGTCGATGAGGTCTTGGATGTGTACGTGCATCCATACGTTGGTGCAGTGGGCCCAAGTTTCATTTTTATGGACGACAATGCCAGACCTCATAGAGCCAGAGTTACAAATGAGTATCTTGAAAATGAAACGGTTGTCAGGATGGACTTGCCTGCAAGGTCTCCAGACCTAAACCAAATTGATCATGTCAGGGACATGCTTCAGAGAGCGATTTCAGCTCGCCCTGTTAAGCCAACCACCATCCAGGAGCTTAGACAGGCCCTCTTAGAGGTGTAGGTCCGAATCCGACGAGAGGCCATACGCGGGCTCATCAGTAGCATGAGGAAACGGTGTCAGGCCGTAATCAACGCAAATGGCCACCAGACTCGATATTGACAACATCTTTACACTTCTGGATCACTTTAAAATTCATTCCACTTTTAACACCAATGCACAAACCCCTAAAAAGCCACCCTTATCCAGATCACACCATTGTCACGCTTCAGTGATTAATAAGAACATAACAAAAACATCAAATTAATACACTTAAATGTCAAAGTTATCAAAATATTAATTTGAATTGAATACTTGTTGTATACCCATAAAAAATATACAATCGCATAAGTGATCCCTAGCAAATTTTGAGTAGTATAAAACTAATCGCATCTGCATTTATGCTCAGGAACACATTCTCGAAAAAAATGAAACTTTTTATGGACCTTCAGCACTAGGAGTTGGACATTTTACTAGTTTGATCCATATTGATTTCTTACACAAAGTTATGGCCGTTTGACTTTTCTACATAAAGTTATTACATTATTATTATTTAGATTTTGGCTATTTCTCAGCAACCAGTAAAAGGAATTCCATGAAAATTTATAGGACCAAGAGGAAACACGTACACTACCAGAAAGATTTGAGGTCAAGATCATTTTATGGATTTCTAGAATTAGCTTTATAGTATATCCTTCTAAACAAAGTAACTTTCGTGGATACTACTTTCGCGTTTTTCATGTTGCAGACGATTTCGCGGAGACATACTTTCGTCGAAACACACTAGCCGCTTATTCCGCAAATTTTTAGCCGTTAGGACAGAAATGCAAAACTTTGTCAATACAATTACAAAAAAAGATCATTAAATTTTCTTTGAATATAAAATATTAAACGTTTTAACAGACATGGTCAGTTATTTTTAAAGACTTATGACATTCTTCTGAAAGAAAATATGACGTTGAATGAGATTTCGTGAATTATAAACAGAAACTGTCGTAAGGTACATTTTTGCATTTTTTTCGAAAATCTCATGCATTAATACTGTGTTATTAAATAATTGATTTGAAATAGGCCCTGTTATTTGTTCGAGGGCAGCCGTATTGAACAGGAGGCCGAAGGCCGAGGGCCAATACGACTGTCCTAAGGACAATGCTCACCTTCCATCTTTCTGTCGTCTGCTTTTGTTTACGAGTGTTACAAGATGTGAAAAAATGGCTATTAAAACAAATACCACACTAAGGCCATATACAGCCATTTTGGGTAGTCACTTAATGCTGCTAAACAAGATAAAAGTCGATTGAACAATTGTAAATTTTCCTATATATCGATGTTATCACTTGGAAAAGAAACTGGCTGCCGTTTTAAATATAATTTTTTATCGAGATTTTCGGACCTGATTTATAAGCCAATCAAATTGAGCTACAGGAGGGCAAATATCAGTATAACTTTTCCGTCCCGCGACCGATCAGTGTTATTGATATTGGCCCTGATTTTTAGAGAGTCCACGTTTTATTGCGGCAGACATCTGGTATGTTATTGGGCGGATAATTAAGCGCTATGAAATAAATTGTAACACTGAATGTGTATGAAGGCTAAATCCAAATTTTACAATATTTACAAGTGCTAAAACTTGAGAATTGTGAAAGCTGGTAAGTAACAGTTTACTATATAATAACTTTTTCATTGTGAACACATGTGCAACTTGGGAGGTAAGAGGATAAAGGGGAAAAATTTGTAACGTATGACTTAGCAAATTTGTGTCGTTTTCATTCTTCTATACTTGTATATTTAAAGCAAATTATCCTATAATAACAAAAAAATGAAATCAGTAAGTTTTCACATTTAAATGTGACCGATTGCAAGTCAAACAAGAGCACCGCTGGGCGGAGGATTATATATTGTATATAAGTTTAATTATCTTTCTATAGTAGTATTCCTGCATGTTTGGAGATATATATTTAGCATAACACATACATGTTTATGAAACTTAATTGTATAATAGTAGTTACTTAACAATGTTAATTTGCTGTCGCCAAATAAATATGTATATGTTGCCACATGGGTCTATGACCTTCTGGTATTATGAAATAAAATTCTTGAAATCTTAAAATCTATGCCCGAAGGGTGTTTTTTTCTTAGTACGATACATTAGTGATATAAGGGAGGAAACCTTAGGCTTTAGAATTAAATGATTTGCTTTAAATTTTGAATTTTTTGTTTTTGATTTATAATATTTTGATTTTTAACATTTTATTATTTAAATTTATAGTTTTATAGATCTTTATCATATCTGAATTTTAGGTTTAATAATTTGTATAAATGTCAGTCTTTCAAGATTATCAAGTTACATGGCAGAAATGGTTTTCAATGTTAAGGTCACTATGACCTTGATCTTTAAGCTACAGACCCCAAAATCAATAGAGGTCATGCACTCATTAAAGGCAATCATCATCTGAAGATAAAATACTGTAGGCCAAATAGTTCTCAAGTTATCCTCTAGAAACCAAATTGCTAACAGACAGACGGACGGACGCCTAGGACCATAATACAATATGCCCCTTTGGGCATATAGAAATATAAAATTATATTTTTTGCATTTCCCGTTTAATGAATGAAAACTTTTCTCTGCTTGCATAAATCTTTTTTCTACTTTAGCTATAAAATAACGCGTTTTCAAGAAGAAGCTTTAGGCTATTTACTATTTAAATTCACGAAAAAATAATCAGCCGGAAAAGTCGCGAAACATATTTTTTGCATGTTCTTATATTTTTAGGTTCTGATTAACGACGGCAATAGTTACAACTTGCACTCAGGTGTATTCACTTGTCCGGAGGCTGGCGTATATCTGCTGAGTTTTTTTATTGGTGAAAGGTCATCTTCAACTTCTACCAAACAGTTTATTGGCGAGTTGAAGATAAACAGTGTGAATATTGTCGATGCAGCTGTTGAAACTTTTCATCAGACTCAGGACTTACAGGCGACCCCTATTTTTCAATAGATAAAGTTTGACCCCTTCATTTTCGTAGATAATTCATTTTCTATCCGATTGTAGTTTCAAGTAGCTGTCTGTAAGCTGATTTTTTATTTTATTTTGGGGTGTAGGACTAGACTTTGACATACACAGTATGATGACCTGTTATATTGTTTAAGAAATATTCAGCTATGCTTAGTGAACTTGTTTGCACAGCAACCTTCTGTTGTACCTAGACCAGAACATGTAGTCCATTTAGATAAACAACTGTAATTTTTTTCTTTCTGGAATAATCTACAAGCGTGCCTACTTATTTTCTTATCTATCCTTACCTATTATACGACTGTGGTTTTAATTAAAAAACTCGAAATAGATTATTTGTTCGCAGCTTGATATTAAGTTGAAGGACGAAAAACCTGTGGTTAAATTAAGTTTATCTCTACACTTATACTGAACATATACTCCTCACAAAAATGTCAAGCAACAAAATCATTTCTTTCTCGTTTTGGTCCTATGACACATATATTCACATAAGTGTACATGTGAAGAAAAGCACGTAATCATTGCACCGTTAACACTCAGCACAAGATGCACGTGCAAAACGAGAAGTCTGCACTTGATTGTTAGGTACTATTTCACGTTTTTCTATTGGTCAAATCAGACTGTTCAGACTGAGTTTCGTTTTATGCTTCGTCATTGCACTCATTAAAAAGAAAACCCAGGCTAGTTTCTGTACAGTTTTCACTAGTGACAATGGTTCGGCTATTTTTGACAGAAGTTAAGGTGGCTCATGCCATTGGAATGCTTCAGGGTGGTGTTTCCCAGAGTGACGTTGCTAGGCAGCTCGGCGTCCAAAAAAACGTCATCCACAGGGTCTTTCAACGCTTCCAGGCAACTGGACAATTCTAGGCAAGGTCAAGAAGTGGTCGTCCGAGGGTTACAAACCAAAGAGAGGATCGGTACCTTGTCACTTCTGCAAGGCGCCAACGCTCTGTGATCGCAAGAAGACTGCAATCCGACCTGGAATCTGCCACAGGAACCAGAGTTTCCACTCAAACTCTGCGGAACAGGCTTCAACAGGCTGACATCTGTTCACGCCGACCAGCACAACGGGTTCATCTGAGTCAGCGTCAGCGTCCGACTCGTCTACACTGGTCTCGCCAACATGCAAATTGGAGGCTGAATCAGTGGAGAAGAGTTCTTTTTACTGAGGAGTCCAGATTCAGTTTGGATTTCATTGATGGGCGCCAGGAAGATTGGAGACAGCCAGGGGAACGATTTGCAGCTTGTGCTATTGCAGAACACAGCCGTTATTGGGGCGGCAGTTTGATGGTTTGGGGAGTCATCAGGGCTGGAGGACGTACAGATCTTGTGCTGTTCCGGAGATGCACGCTGAATGCTGAACGCAACTTAAATGACGTCATCAGGCCTCAAGTGATCCCCCAAATGAAGAGACTTGGTGATGAATAACTTTTCATGGATGATAATACGCCATGTCACAGAGCACAAGTCATTCAAAATGAACTGAACGACAACAATGTCTCTCGCCTTCATTGGCTAGCCCGTTCCCCAGACCTGAACCCCCATGCCCGTCCGTCCTCACACTCTGGATGCCCTTGAAGTAGCCCTTGTGAGGGAGTGGAGAGCCATCCCACAGAACCAGCTGGCCCGCTTAATTGCCTCGCTGCCACGCCGCACTCAGGGCTGCATTGGTGCTAACGGGGGTCACACACGCTATTGAAAATGGTTTCTCGTGTTTTTGACCTGAAGTGTTTGAAATTTGCGTTGGCTGTTTACATTTTATACACCTGTTTTCCATGTGCCTTACTTTTTGTGAACAATATCGTGAGATAGGAATGGATTTCCAAGATGCTTTATTAAATTTCACTTGATGAAATGTTGAAGATTATTTGTGCACCTATTCATTTACTATCGAGGTCTCATTAAAATTTTTTCACAGTTTAAATGTTTGTTGATTGACTTTTTGTGAGGAGTATAAGACACTAACTCAATACACTAACTGGCCACCAATTTATTGCCATAAAAATTTTGGTTGGTAAGTGTCATATAATTCAATCTGAATCAAACCCACTTTTTGCATATTATTTATCTCGATACATTGGAATCTAATAATTTAAATCTAGTAAAAGGTGTCATATCAAAACCAAAGTCACAAGCATAGACGTTTTATTTAGGAACACGAGTAGTGAAAGATAGTTCTCAAATAAGTCTATAAAATGTTGTCAGAGTATTTTTATTTCCTTTACAGCATATACAATTTGTTGTCATGGCGATTTGTTGGTGTTGTAAATTGAACATTTATATTTGATGCAAAGACAACGGTTATTTTCATATAAATCATTTGAAATCTTCAATCAGCATGTTTATAAGTCACATGTAGGTGGTCCTTTAACATTACAAATCTTTACAAAAATATTTATTTTTAGGAAAATTTGATGACCCTAATGTTTTGTTCATGAAAGCCCATAGATATGTTTTCATTCCATGACATTCCTTTCAGAAAATGTAAGAACATCCACTGCTGCATTGTCTTCCTGTTTTGTTTGAAATAAGACTGAAATTAAATTTTCGTCAAAATTTGAAATTTTCATTAAGATCCATCTTTATATAGACAAATATTTCATAAATAATTAAAACAAGTAAAAGACATTTGAAAGCTAGTAACATACCATTTCTTTAACCACTATGTTAAAAATTGATCAGATATTTCTTGTTTTTTTAAATTTCAAATTCAAAATTAGCATTTTTTAAATGAAAAATTCCGTTTAATATTGACATTGTTGCTTATTAAATCTTGTCTCTGTGTTACCATGATAATAAACCTTGTTTAGAATAAAACGACCCTTGAAACATTGTCAGTGCATGGAACCTAACAAGTTCTGAAAGTTTCCTGTAATTCTGAGACCGTGCGTGCCTCTGCTTTAACAATGTTGCTTTCAGAGAACTGCTCATTAAATGTAATTTTCTTTTTAGAGAATGAAGTTATTTTATAGGTTTAGGAATAAACTAATTTTGACGTTCATTTAGATAACACATTTTGTACTCTTCAATTTTTTTATAATCAGCCGCTTTGTTTTAATTTTGTTTTGCTCGAACTAATAGAATAGTTAGCCATTGTTGTGAAATTCTTAAAATTCTTAAAACATGAATCAGAACTAATGAGTTCCTTTACATGTACCAAGTGTTATACTTTAAATACTATCCTGAGTTCCTATTTTAACTTTTTCTAGGGAGGAAATACTGTCATTATACGTCTAAAGGAAGGAGATTCGGTATGGGTAGAGGGAAGATTGCTTGGGTCACATTTAGAAGGCAGTCCAGATGTGAGGATTTCAACATTTTCTGGGGTGTACTTGTATCAATAAATGTATCTGTGATATTTTCATATCATTAAAAGATATGTGCATTCCATTTAAACAAGGGAAATTCAAATGGACTTGAGTCCATTTGAGTGTACGCTTTTTTACTGTATTTTTACGGAACCTTTAGCTAAGCACTCTATGTGGTAACAGTGGTATTGATACAATGAATATAATACTGGCAATTACAGAAAAAAGGAAAATGTGGTGATTAGGTAGGTATTAGTATTTCAATTTAATACATGTTTATGATAAAGTGAAATTGGTGTGCGTTTTCTTAATAAACGTACTCGCTAAGTGCATGTTTGAGGCAACAAGTGTAGTGAAACTGTTGATTTCAACTCTAAGCACACTTGACAAGCATACCAAAATGAAAAGTTTGTATAGTTTGCATGTGGTAAATCAGCATATTAGTCATGAACGTGTATAAATGCGCCATCATCTTGTATGACTTTTGTCAACGCTGCAAAATGTTTCCGCTGATAACGCCTAAACATGTGCTGTTTGTCTGAAATTACACTCTTCTGTATCAAACCTATATGCAATGCACATTTATTGTATACCAACCAAAGAAATACATTCCATATAACTTAAACTGGTTCTGACATAGATTCTATAATTATTCGTTAAACTGATGGTATACAATTTGTACTGTCCGTGCAACATTCTGACGCCATATTCTGAATTGGAGACATTTTTGAACAACATTCATTCGCTGATCTTAGCGAATCGTATTATCAGATTTTGGTGTGTTCTCGGATATTCGTGAAGTCGACGGCCCAGTGGCCTGGCGACCTATCCGTGACGGCATAGCAGTCTAGCGGACTGACAAAAATATATTCGGTATAAGAAAAAAGACAAACTTTTAAAATTATTCAAAATCCTGAAGGAATCTTGGAACACTTTTCCGAAATTTAAGAAAAGTAAGATTAAAATAAATCGAAACAAGGTTGTCAGTGTCCCTTAAAATATTACGTTTGCCACAATGAAATAGTGTTTTGTTTTCACGAATTGATTAAAAAGGAGGGGATTTTGAATGACTTTATTGAAGAATTGAAAAGTTCCTGAAAAAAGTATTTGTCCTCTGGAGGTTGCAAGGCACCCAGCGGTCTAAGATATACATTGCAAACTACATAGAAAATAGTATTTCTGAACTCAAACAGCATAAAGGAATATATATCTATATAAATACTATTTTTACTGTGATACACAATGTATGTATTATATAATTATGTATATATGGCAGCCTACAGTTAGCAAACATTTTTTTCATGAAAGTACTGGCTTCTATTAAGTTACAAAAATACACCCAGACCAATTTTTTATTTACGTTGTTTGATTGAACTGAATTCAGAAATAATATTTTCTCTGTGACACTGTATATCTTATGTTGCTAGGCCACTGGCAGCTTAAGGATAGCAAATATTTCTTTTCGTGAAAATATTTGCTTCTTTAAATTTGCAAAAACCCCTCTTTTATTTATATTTTAGAAATCTTTTTCCCTGTGTGATACACACTGTATACCTTAGACAGCTAGGCCGCTTTGTCACCTGCAGCCTTCTGATAGCAAATAATTCTTTTCGTGAAATATCGATTTCTTTAGATTTGCAAAAATATACTCAAACCCTTTTTGTTTTTCTTGTGTATAAAATGAGTTCGGAGATTCTATTTTTCATTTTGATACACAATGTATGTCTTAGGCCGCTGTGCCGATGACAGCCTAAACATCATATTCTCATGTAAAAATAATTTTTCTTTAAATTTGCAAAAAATACACCTAAAGCCCGTTTTTTATTTTTGTTGGTTGTACACAAGTTCAAAGATGTTATTTTGACTGCTATACACAATGTATATTTTAGGCTGGACCGCTAGCAGCCTTAAGATAGCAAATAATTGATTTCAGGAATATTTTACTTCCGTGGACCCCACCCCAATTTTTTTTAAATCTTGACGTCCAAAACAGTGTTTTATTGTGGTAAACAAAATTTATTATAGAACACTAGCAACCATTCCATTGAAATCTTATTTATTTTTAATTTGGAAAAGTACAGAAACTCGCGTTTGTAGTTTCTTTAAGTGATTTTTTTTTCAGATTAAATTGTTTTATTAAACTGATAGAGTTTATATATAAATTAGGCCGCTAGGCCGCCAGGCTGCTAGGCAGCTACGGCTAGGCCGCAAGACCGCCAGGTGGCTAGACTGCTATGGGTAGGCCGCTGGGTCACCAAGATGATACGTTTAGGTCGCTAGGTCGCTAATTTCAAGAATATGTGCAGCCTCATTACCTTTAAGGCTTCTCTCTCGGCAAAAGTTGTCGATCTGACAGATGAAGTTCTTTTGGCAGTTTAACTGTCAGTTTCTCAAGCAATATTTTTAAAAGATAAAACGACATCAAAAATTAACATACATATTAATTTATAATCACTGCATCTTTTGGGCACTGAAAAACTGCCTCATCGGACAAAATTTCATAATATATTCGAGCATAACCCCGTCATTTTGTTTTTGGTGGTCGAAGCTAAACTGATTATGACTATACTCTGTCTTTTTGCATAAACATTTCGGATTTTCATAGAAACGCCTTCAATTATCTACTTACACAAGAGAGCACAATGTGCTTAAAAACCTATTAACAATAAGAACAAACTGTATCAAAGTCACAGACGATTATAATAATTTCAACAAAAATATCATGCAGATTATAAACAAGTCAAACATCTCTTATATTCAAATGATTGAAGAAAGGGGACTAAGGAGAAGATACAATGTGTATCAAGGAGGAAAGAGACTTGCCCGGTGGATAGTTCCTGCAGAAGAAATAAATTTACTCAATTGATTGGAAAGAATCAATCTCAGATTGTATAATTTTTTATATCGGTTAAGCATTAAATCAGAATTGAGGTCAACTTAAGCCTTACAAACTAAAGTAATTTAATTCCCAAAGGAATGATCTGATGACGAACCATTGAAATCTACAGTCTGAATATAAGATAAACAACAGCCTTTCTTGATAATGGTAGTTTATATCACAAACTTGCATAACCATTCACATGCACGTGACGCCTGTTAATGAGTTTAGTTATTACAGCCACTTGACCGTCAATCACGCTAAACGGTTGTTTTGATAATTATACATGATTTGTTTTTCATGGCAATCTTGACATCACGTGTAGCGACTTGACTTTTCACAAACGTCACTGGCGTTGTCGTGCTTTTACAGACACGAAATAAACAAGTTTCGTTTAGAAACGAAATAAACAAGCACATATATTTAACAATACTTTGTTTCTAATAGCTAAACTGGGATTGTTATAGTAAGCAAACGCGACACATGTTAGTTGAAACTTTCCCTGTCATACATGAATATAAATACGGTCCTATGCTACAGGCACTGCCGTTTCCAAATTACTTAAGTAAATTCCACTATGGTGTCGTATCAATAACTTCTGATTTTAGCTGAAAAAGGGTCATATTTGCATACTTTTTATCTTCCTTTATACTTTTTTAGTAACGAAAGCGTTGTTAGCACACAGAGAATAAATTCACTTAGAACATAAAGTACTTGTGTATAAAGTAATTTATTTAATCATTTTCTTCCTTCTTCCTTCTTATTTGAGTACTTATGTTGGTCTGAATTGTTTTATAGCTTCTTTAAAGTCTAGCATATTACTTACACATTAATGCTTACCTTTTCTGACAAACTGATTTATGACATATGAAAATTAGTAATTAAAACATTTCGTTCATTTCAACTGCTTGAAAAAAAATCATCACTTGTAAAGCGTTTGGCTCTGTTTTTGATACATGAATCAAAACTTTGTCTGGTAGCATTTTATCACTGACGTAACGCAAGATGATAAAGAACCAAAGCACTTATACTTCGATGAGAAATATGGCGATAGTTAAGTTTTACTATGCGCTTATTATGATACATGTTGAATGAAAAGAAAAACATTGCAAGCACCGAATGTTTTTCTTTGATTATTTTTCTAGCTACAAGATGAAGCAAATACGAATGATAGGTATTAGTATCACTGGGCATTCATCCTCTAGAAACGTATTTAAAAAAAAACAAAAACGTTTTACTTATATACCTACAAGATGTATTTTTTATATATATTTAGATGTACTTTTATATATTTGTGTTCAGAAATAGCAAGTACTTTAACGATCAATACCGTAACGATGTAGCAACTTAATGAACAAACTTATGCACAGATTTAAATTGTTTTGTTACTTATATCAAAGTCTTTTCTTCTCATAACCTTTGCTGCACTTTTGGAGAAAGACCTATCCCGAATGGTTTTTGTTATGATGTTTTTATCAGTTAATTATCTGGCGGTGTGTTCCAATAGCCAATTAAAAAACTTGAGACAAAATGAAATTTCCTGACATCATCTGAACGATTCGAAACATACAAGGTGAAATGAATGCAAGATTCCCTAAAATTAAAAGATTTCAACGCGAGGCACAAACAAACAATCTAAGTGGAGGGAATTAAGTACTGCCGCACTGAAAAAATCTATTAGAGATCATCACTGAGTAGACTTGGTGTCTGAGTAAAACTCCTTGATATCAATTTTTTTCAGTGCGGCAATACCACGTGATCGTGACGTCACTAAAGGCATTAAAACAAAGACAAACCTGTCCATATTCGCTCCGCTTGAAAACAGAAAATTACCCGTAAGTATTTCATTTCCTCATCGATTACTATGGGACATGTGTCAGTCTAAGGAGAAAAATATAAGAGTTCCACTGAATATAGGATCTTTATCAGTAGCTGAGCGGTTTTTAGGCACTGCGTGAAAAGTTGGAATTTGTTTTTATGCAAGGTTTCACACAGTGCTTGATAAAACGGTTCAGCTGCTGATGGGGATCCTATATTCCGTGGAAAGCTTACATTTTTCTCCTTAGACTGACACATGTCCCATTAAAACCGATAAAGAAATAAAATAGTCACGGGTGATTTTCTATTTTCGAGCGGAGCCAATGTTTACAGTTCTGTCTTGATTTTGATGCCTTTAGAAACGTCACAGTCACGTGGTATTGATACACTGTTTTTTATATTATGTCATTGCTCGGAAGATTCTGGACTGCTTTTCAAAGTACTTTGCAGATTATTAGTTAAGAAGATATATACATGTATTGTGAAAATTGCAACACTGTCCATATTGTTACTGAATTAACATAGATCGTGGTACTTTGAAAATCGACGGTACTGTATGAAGTACACATTGAAGATATATTAGTAAAAAGTTGATTTTTTTTTGCTTTCTAGGGGTTGTATGCTCAGTGATACTGTCACTTGTGAGACGAATATGGCACAAGGTGCTCAAAGGTGGGCTATTAGGATGGGTGACTGTTTATCGTCGTCCGTTATTCGTCAGTGGTTTACATTTTCCTCTCCTCATAGAAATGTTCTTCTAATGCTCCTATCTTCAAACTCCTTAAAATTTAATGGTCCCTTACCGAGCTCTAGTTGCCATGGCGACCATAAGAAAATTCTTTAAAAATCTTCTCCTCAAATATCACCTATCCGATTAAAAATTTCTTGTTATGTTCCCTAAGTGGCCCTTTATCAAATTACTTTATGCCTAAAACAAGGCCTATAGAGGGCGTGGGCTGTTTTCACTATATTTTATAATGGAAAACTGCCGGCACGATTTCAAATTAAATTTACAGAAATGTTTCTAATGTGACTTTGCCAAATTTCTTTACGCCATTGCGTTCCTTAACTCATTCCCGATAGAGGACGGGGCATTTTTTTACTTTATGACCAGACGGAAAGCTTTAAAAATGTTTCTCCTCAGACTGGCCAAATTCAAAAATAATTTAAAAGAATTGTGTTTGAGTTGTTTCTGAATCAATTTTCTTTGAGTAATGATGGTTTGTAAAACAACCTGGCTGACATGGTGCGTGACAAAATTACCGTATATGACAATATGTAAAAAATCTTGAAAATATTCTCCTTAGAAACGCTTGACTCAATTAAATAATAATTTTACAACCATGTTCCTCTGGGGACCTTCTATCAAATTTCTTCAAAATATGTTGGTTCGTAAAAGAAAAAAAAAATGCTTACAGTCGTTTGGCAAGTTTTCACAAAACGACCTTATGGGAATCTTTGACAATTTGCTCAGACTCCCTTGTCAAAAGTTCACAGAAATATTCTTTTAGTAGACCTTTATTTACCATAATTATTCAATGTATGTTGGCTTAAAGAAATTTTCAATACATGGACAATTTTGAAAACAGATTTAAATCTTGACATACTGACCTATGTTCTATTTTTTGGATGCATCAGCAAGAAAAAAATGAACAATATCTACGGTGGTTCTCAGGTGAGTGATATCGGGCCATTATTGTCTAGACTTTTAAACTCACGAGCAAACTTGAAAGAAGACCGACCGGTTTGACAAAAATATCACTTTATATTAAGAACACAATTGCAGCACGTTCGAAAATTGATACATTTTAGACAACAAACATTTATTTCAGTTTTATGAATGTATTCCGAAACTGATGCAAAAACTGAGATTTTTTTTTGAAAAAACGATTTTTTTGCACACTTTTGAGTAAAGAGTAACGTCCCGTATTTCCACACTTATTTTGTCCGTGACAAAAAAGACAAAACCTTTGGTAGAATTTTTGCATTGGTCCTCCTTAAATATCATATAAATAATAACTGATTTGGAAACTATACCAGTTGAACACAAACAATACACAACAAGATCATTGCTTCATGTGCTTGCTAAAATGAAAGTATTTTGTGGATTCCACAACGACTCTATATTGCCCTGATTATCATTAAAACACATTAAAACATCATTAACATCCATGTAACCGCACGTACAAGCTCACTAACTAGAAAACTTTAAAGTAAAAAGTACTTGGACAACAGAAACTTGGACAATGTTGCAATTTCTAAGTAACATGAGTATTTTTCGAGGGTCATTGGCAACTAATCCGACCAATTAAGTTACTCCCAATTTAATGTAAGGATAACGTAATCAGATACCGTCGGTTTCCGACGTTTTAACTTATTTTTCAGGAAAATCTTCCAAAATCTTTTTACTTGGGTTTTCCCCACATATATGATACTTTAGAAGATTTTTTACTCTGTACACCTTCCTCGAAAACCTAGAAAACATATAAATGTGAACAACAATAGGTTGGGAAATGTAATGAAAGATACATGAATTACACTTAAGTGTTGTCATGAAAAACAAATTCTGTATATTGGAAACGAAACACAACTAATGTCTTTGATCACAAGCAACATGATTGACAGCTGATATATTTTAATCTCTGTGCAGCTTGCAATCAACGTATTCGTGATTTTTGGCTAAATGATTACGTTAACAAAAGATCCCCTCCATATTATTTTAGAATGATTAATTATAATGTTTTTAGACAGCTTTTTTAAAAATTTTTTAAAGAAGGCGTTTAAGTAGTTCAGATGATGTTATTGATGATTTCTAATCAGGCACTAGATTCATGAAAAGAAATACTTTTAATGATAAATGATGAAGTTTTTTTGCATGTTCGAGTTACTTTAAACAGTTATTTTTTTTTGATAAACCAGTGATGTGATGTGATGTGATAAAACTTAATTCAAACAATAAGCATCAGTGTATGCTTCTGTGTCTGTTTTAGCGCTAAGAACAGAATGAATCTATAAAAGATACCCATTCACAGATAATTACTCTCTGAATGCTCTGAAAATTAAAAAAAAACATTCTGACTAAAGTACGGTTCTAATCTTTCGAGAAAAACCTGACGCTGGTTTTTAGTTTACTATAGTTGATCATGATGTAAATAAGGAAAACATCTAACAAAAAAATTCAATAAGGTAATATGTACTTCGTTTTTACATACGTTCTATTAATTAGCAAAGAAATATAGCACCCCGTTTTATCAATACAGTTATTTTTCAATACATCGCCCCGCCTCAGGTTTCTGACACATTTTACTGTTGCATGACAATACTCTAACGCACACCTCTAGCATATTAACATTATTTGAAGGTTTTTTATGCCCCCGAAGGGAGGCATATAGTAATCGCACTGTCTGTCCGTCCGTCCATTCTTCCGCCCGTCCGTCAGTCTTTCCGGTAGAATCTTGTCCTGGCTTCATCTCCAAAATCGCTTCAGGGATTTCATTGAAACTTAACAGGAGTGTTTATCACCAAGCCTAATTGGCATATCATCAGGAGATGCCACTCGATTTATTTTTAGCAGAGTTAAGGGCGCTTAGTCATTTTTTACTATAACTTCTATATCAAAATCTTTTCCACACTTCATCTCCAAATCCACTGGAGGATTTCATTGAAACTACACAGGAATGTTTGTCACCAAACCTAACTGTGCATATCGTCAGGAGTTTCTAGTCAGATTATTTTTGGCCGTGTGATGGGCCATTAGTCATTTTTACTATATTTTCTATATTGAAATCTTGTCCAAGCTACATCTCCAAAACCGCTTGGGGGATTTTGTGATATATAAAACATCAGTAGGGTTTGGGAATAAAACAATATTGTTCGTATTCATGGCCAAACTCAAAGCTTTCTATTTTATTGAATAATTATGTCTTCAACATTCATATAAGAATCTGAAGCAGAAAAACATTACTTTACCATTTACCTTCAGTTCATGCTCTAGTTTTTGTCTGATCTCTTCCACAGGTATGGTAAATTATATATTTACACCAGTTTCATTTCAAAGCTACATTTCGGGGGCATATGTCAATTTCCAGTGACCGCTCTTGTTTTCTTCAAAACTGCATCAAAGCTCTAAAGGTGCTGATGTGGTTATTGTCGCATATTGTTCAACTTAATCGCCAGTGCACACAACATGTCTCGAACTTAAGTGTACTGTTCGGACAATTATATTATTGCTTTATGCTTATTTGTTCGTAAAATGTTTACATTTTCAGCACCGAGGGCGACTATATTGCAGTCAATCTGTGAAATCAGACATTTCATGAAACGACTAAAAAGTTTAGCCTGTACATGAAATGACTAAACATTTCAGGTTTTTCATGAAATGGAAAAAAAACTTACTCCAGCCATTTTATTAAATGACTAAAAATCAAAAGTCTCTGGGAAGGGTATAAGAATCAGGTGGTCAAAGCGGGTCAAGGCGTTTGTTAAAATGGGAGGTATCACAATTAGTTCTGTCCATTTGATCTTTGGTAGTGGCTTGGAGTAGGGCATAAGGATTTGTCATGGGAATGTTTGTCATGGAAATAGGTTAAAATAAGTGGTTCAATTCTGACTGCTCATCATCTGTTGTTGTAGTTGGGGATTGTGGAACAAATATTTGATAACTCAGCTGATATAAGAAATATACCTTTGAGGCAAAAGACTAAGACTAATGTTAACATCATCTTTTATTTTTATAGAAGTTTTGTACATTGTTTAAACAACTAAGAAGAACTAGCATAATAAAAGAACATTTTTACAGACATCAGATTCTGTCAATATTGACAATCAAGTAATGTACATTTTCAACATCACATACAATGTTAATGGAGCTATTAATTCTTACATGTTAGACTGCTGTGGCATCTGCTATTACACATATAACCAGTCTTAAAGCACTTACATCTGTTTGTTTGACACACGCGCACACACATCAATCAAATGTAGTTGGATACAGCATACTATATTTGGAACTGTTGAATTTTGACGTTGAGGTTGTTTGATTTACCATTTGAAGAAATTTCTATCATCCTTATTTGTCAAGATTCTGTTACTTACAATTGACGCCATATGAGCAAGGCATGTTTTCCCGATCCGCCTCTAGTTGCTCAAATACATTTTTCATTTGTTGTGCGATCACTGAGTTCACAATTGTCTATTGTCTTGCGCACTCGTAATTCAAACTGACATCAAAGAGTCACTATATTTCACTTAAGTCAACACCTACTGCCGGCATCTAAACAATGATTTCACGGAATGTCGAAAATAAAAATCAAAATATCCATAGATAAAAGGGTTGACAATGTTGTTGATCAAATAAATTCTATTTATAAAGACGAAAACATTTAGGTCAAGGTGGTACATATAACCAAAGGACGTAGCTACGAACAGAACCAAAGTCGGGACGTACGAAATCAAGTAGAAGATGATTATAGCACCGAATAATTTGTTGAAATTAACTTTTGTTCTGTTCCATGTTGTCTTTTTCTTTTCCTTTGTGATGCTCTGATTTTTTGGGTCTTCGCTTGTAGTTTGATTTTGATTTAACGTTTCGTCACAATTCGAAGAATTGTTACCCGCTCTTTGAACTCCCTCTTTTACCTCAGAAATATTTAGCACATTTGTGGAGCGAAACTTAGAACCAGTTTCCACTTGTACCACGTGATTCGTTTGCGACGATACTTGTGAACTGCTTGTGCACTGCCTTTCGGAGTCTAGGGACTTTTGGGAGTCGGTACTTACTTCTATCTTCTGCAATTTTGTCAGTTTGACAGAAACGCAGTGTCCAGTCCCGACAGACTTTTTTCCGCGTCTGTAAATAGTACAGCCAATCCTCGAGTACAAAACAGTGACAGCAACTAGGTTTGAAACTAGTATAAAAAAGACCCCACTGAAATAAAATTTATAAAAGAGTGGATAGTCGCCAGAATCGATGGCACATAGAGAAATTGTTTGATTTTTTCTCTTTTGCATAATTCCAGCCGAGAAAATTACCGGCACCGAATAACATAGAGACACAGCTATCAATATCGCGAAAGACACCCTTTTCCAAAACAGGTCCATCTGTTTTCCAAAAGGAACACAGATTTTGCGATATCTTTGAATTGCTATTAATAGTAAGGTGTGCGCTGACGCAGATGCTGTGAAGAAACTTCCAAAGTTGAAAATCTTGCACATCACCGCAGAAGGATAATTCATGTAAAACATATAGTTAAATATCCCATGCAGTCCTGACATTGCGCTCGCCAATAAATCTAGAAGTGCAAGTATTGGGATGAAGTACCGTTCATTCAGTTCTGTTTTCAATCGTAATCGATACACCAGAAGAACCAACGTATTCCCAATGACTCCAGTAAAGAGGCAAACAAACATCCATATTATATTTGGCAATAATTTTTTCACATATTTTTCATTTAGCTCATCTAAAGTTTCCATATTGTCCCGAATTGTTGCACGTGTGCTTGCTTAGCAAGTATTCGTCTCAAAATGATATGTGATTACATGTGCTTATTAGCTCAAAAGTTCTTCCTTTTTATAAAGAGCACGCCTCTTCCTCATTGATAATACTCATATGAATAATGTTAATTCTCACCAGAAAAAAGTAAGAAAACAAACTAGAAACAGGATGCTGCTCTTCTCATTAAATATGACATATTAAGTATTTTATAAACACTTCAATATAAATAAATATATTTAGGAAGAAAAACACATCAGGAAGACATGCTTCGTTCGCTTTTGCAGTCGATATTATCTTGTCATATAGATTTGATTATACTGAATGGTGGATCAGTCCATTTATGACATTTAGCAAAGAATATCCTGGAAGTCTCAAAGATGAGACAAATACACGGATTTACATGCGTAGCAATGTTACAGCCACAGACAACAGCTCCCGTTCATGGTGCCTAGGTCGGAGAACCATTAAATCATGTACCGGGAATTGAGCCCGCATTTTCTGCATATAAACCAGGTGCTTTACCAATTGAATGACCAAGGATAGTAAGTAAGTAACTATATCGCCTAGTTGTTGGTCCTTTGACATTTATCAACACATCTCTAGACTAGTAAGTAAATAATGAATTCAAGAATTTTTTAATTAATTCAATGTTAAACATTTGATTTTTGATTTCCATCATCGTCACAAAGTTGTTGATGTGGCTGTTTTTGTACAGCAGTAGTGTCCACACAATAACATGTGAACATTTTATCTCAGTCTATATTCTTTGCTGACGGTGATACGCTTACTTGTGAGTGGTGTATTAAAATTACAGCACAAAAGACTAGTACATAATACTTGTATGTTTTTCACCATTCCGGGACTGCAATTACAGATTTAATTACACTTTTGCACTGATTTGTGAAAGACGTACATGGATTAAAAAAAACAAAACATTTTAATCACTCAGATACAAATTGGTGGCTCACTGCAATATTAAAGTAAAACTGTCCTTATGAATATTGCCATTATATATATTTTTGCCTTACCGTAATATTGTTCTGTTCTATGGGCAGTAGACAGAACACAGTACTATGTATAATAATTTGTTACTTTTGAAAAAAGCGAAATTGAGTAGATTGTTTCTGAGTTTAGTCACCAAAGTAATTAAGTATTCATTTGTTTTAAATTTGATACTTCATATAACCATTTTTGCTTTAAAGAAAAGGCTATTTTTAAGGCCCCTTGCTCATGTCGGTCGGTCCGTCAGTAGACTAGATCTTGTCCCATCTATAACTACGGAACACTTTAACCTACTTTTCTCAGATTTGGTGGTGAGTTTGACCATGACCTTGAGATGACTTTATTGATTTTGAGCTCAGTAAGTCAAAGGTAAAGGTGACTTTATCAAACAGTCATCCGATTTAGGTCGGAGGTTGGTCATTACGGGTAGATGTTTCCTTCTGGTTTTGAGATCAGGTGGTTAAAAGTCAAGGTCACAATCACCTTTACTACACATGCTGGTCTACAGTCATCAGATTTGATAGTATAGTTGGTCATGACCTGTTAATGACCCATATTGATTTTGAGATCAGGAGGTCAAAGGTCAAAGTCACGTTTAGAAGTCCATGTAACATGACTGATTGGTTGCCATTAGGGGGCATACATATTTCACAAACATCTTTTTTTCATTTAAAATCAGAAAATATTCCAAGCTTTATTACTTATACTTCTCGCGCAGACAGCAATATTTGCTTATCTACAGATAGTTGTTTTTTCAATACTTACTTCTATACATATTTACTTAATATCAGTTAGAGCAATTTGCACATCTTTGATAGACAGGGAACAAGTATATGACAGGCATTAGAGCAGACAGTATTTACAACAGAAAGAACAAACAAACTTGAAGTTAGTGAAACTATCAATACAATACGCTAACAATACGCTTTTTATATTATAATTTTTTTCGATTTTAAATCAGCAGAATAGTAGGGTGGCCCAGTATAATTACTTCGATGGGTATTTCTGATGCTGTTTATTATTGAAGTAAGGCAGTGGAACTTAGCATTTCTGTATCGATTCTTTTTGCATTTTTGTTTCACTTGCAAGGCAAAACACTGTCTAATGTTTTCAACACTCAAACTGCCGACACTAACAATTGTTTGAGGACAATGGTCAAAAAACTTTCTTCCCGTAGAATCGATTCCGAGAATCTCTAGGGTATAGTGTTCATCAGGTCTGCCAGAATTACACCTCAGACAATCTTTTTACGGAGAAAAATCAATAGACTCAAAATATACATTTCTCAACACAGTACACTGTGGGAACGAAGTGAAAAACTGCACGTTTCATTCGGTGTTTTGGTCACTAACCACAGTATACATTTCGACCTTTTTGACATGTATCTATAAACGGAATGAACATTATAATGACAGAAAGCCTATTTTTGCAGAACAAAATGCCTTTGTAACAATCTGATTAAAGTGCATCTACGGGTATCGTATTGATCTAAAAATGTAATCGTCTTTTTTACACGCGAACACGAAAACAAAAATCAACATTCGTAGTTTACCCAATCGTAACAACTAGGCCTTTTCCGACAACTTTGTATAAAGACTTATTGAAGTCGCCCGAGGTGTTCCGAATGGTTAATAACCATGTTTTACAATTTATCGCACAGTTATCCAAAGTGCTACTGTAAATGAAATATAACATGATTCGTTGCATTAAAATGAGTTTTGGTGTGAAAAATGCTAACATATATTATCTTACGTCCTTATCAACGGCAAAAACATTCATTCAGGCGTATTCACTTGTCCGTAGGCTGCCGTCTTTTTATTGTGTTTTGTTTATTGAATGGTCAATAACAACTTCTGTATAGCAGTTGTTATGCAACGCTGTTGGTAAAGAGCGTGAATACTGTCGATGCGGTCCTTAGAACATTTCATGCAACTCGGGACTTACACGTGATGACAGGTTTTAAACCTGAGAATATCTGAACAGTCTGTAACACCATGTTGCCTCAAATAAAGAAGTTCCATTTAGCTTGTCCAACAATCCTGTAAAGTCTGAAGGTCAGGTCTAGAGTGCAGTGTTTCTTGAATTATTTGTCAGTAACCGTTTTTGAAGTGCAATCTACTGTGAGCTTGACCTGTGACCCTGTGAACCAGCACTCATTTACTTACTGCAATGCTCTTGTGTTACTGACACAATGCAGGTTTAAAAAACAATAGGGATCTTTTTAGTTAATGCACCTTAAGGCATCACAAAGTTTACTTCCGACTTTTAGAACTTCGACAGAGCGTCTATGAATACGTTATCATATTGAGACAATGTGTACGAAAAACACGTTAGACTCAAAGATTAAGCGCACACTTCATTTATAAAAAAAACATGGGTGATTGTCTACCTCTTCGTCTACGTCATTTCTAAAACTTAATGATACAATAGAGTATTTTCAAATAGCTAGGCATTTCTTAACATAGGGTTAAGTTAATTTTGTTCATGTCTCTGGTAGCAGTACCGAGGTTAATTCTGTGGCGTGACGCGTTTTGGAATGAAGGTCTTTTGCATTTATCAAAATGCATGTTCACAGTCTGTATATATTTATAACTTTAAACAAACCTTTTCGGAATCATTGTTTTTTATGGTGACAAATCTGGTTCTATATTATTATATCGAGTTCAGGAATGTGTGCAACATTTTGACACACTACTCTATTTAACAATCTTATCATCTTATCATTGACATAAGTTTAAACAATACATTGGTACATTTTACCCACACAATTTTACAGTCATGGAACGTGTGCATTCTGTGAGTTTTCTGTTACTTTGCTTGACTTTAGGAAATGTTTCCATGGAGACAACTCTCGATGTTAAGACGCTACTAAAACGAATTGAGAAGCTAGAAAATCAGCAAAGGTATTTTTTCAATGTCTCATTACTTTTAATGTCAAGTAAGGTTTTAATTCCGCTGTGGGCGCTAGCGTTGCTCCTATCAGGATCGATGGGCCCGGGCCAACATTTCACTTTCGAAATTCACAACAATATTAAACAGATCTGCAAGAAATATAAAATGTAGGAGTTCAATTATACTGTTTATAAATCTAAATATAAAGCTGAAGTTATATAACGTATGAATGAACTCACCATTTTATATTTAGAATATATCATCCCTCTAGTGTGTTGGCCAGTTGCGAGCTTCTAGCCTGTTTAAATGGTAACTAATCATCTGCTTGCCAGTCTCAAAGCAAGGAGGACTTGAACTAAAGAATACTGATGTGCCTAGTTGTAAGAAGCTTAGATAAGGTCTTAGAGGACTGCTTGTATACATTTCCATTCAAAAATGTATTCTAGTTCCTATAATTATACAGACCATTCTGTATACTGGTCATTGTGTCTTCACGTCTGTGCGTCTATCCCAAACATTTGTGTCGCGCGTTGCTCCTTAAGTATTTGAAATGAAATCAGGAAACCTTCCATGAATGTTATGATGATCTGTTGTATACCTGTGGTTTTGTTTGCAGCTGGGACCGGTATGGCCACAGTTACGGCACTTGATATAGTAAAAAATGGCCATTTTAAAGTTTGTGTTGCGTGTTGCTCCTCTAGTATTTGAAATGAATTCACGAAATCTTCCGTGAATGTTCGCGTGCACCTGGTGTTGCTCATTGCAAAATAGCTACAAATACAGTCCTTGAGATAGTGAAAATTAGCATTTTAAAAATTTGCGCGTAACTCCTTAACTATTGTAATGAAAACAAGAAACATTCCATGAATGTTTGCCTTAATGTATTGTTTTGATTTAATTAGCAAGTCGTCCAAGTATCGCCCATGAAAGAGTAAAAATGTGTATTTTGCATTGTGCATTGTTCCTAGAGTACTTGAAATGAAATTATTCAACCTTCCAAAATTTTTCCCTCGAAAAGTTGTTGTTCATCTGTGGGTTTCTGTCAGTTCGTCCTAGTAGGACTAAGGTATGGCCGTTTTAATGGTAAAAGGGGTATTTTAAAGTATTTTTTATCGCGCTTACTTTCTAAACTATTTGAAATGAAATCATGAAACCTTGATGAGTTGTTGTGCATCTGATTTTTTTTCGCAGCTCATTGGAGTATGAATTCAGTTGTTGTCCCTTTAATAGTAAAAATGAGTGCGTTTTTGAGCTGATCGCAGTATGTCTAGAGTAACAGCCCTTAAAATAGTAAATAAGAGCATTTTAAAGATGATGTCGGCCGTTGCTCCAAAAGTACTTGAAATAAAATCACGAAACATTCCTTGAATGACAGCCATGATGAGTTGTTGTGGATCTAGGTTTTTGTTACAGCTCGTTCCAGTATGACCACAGTAGCAGCCCTTGAAATAGTAAATTGGGCATTTTGAAGTTGTGTCGCGCGTGGCTCCAACACTTTTTCAAATGAAATCACGAAACATTCCATGAGTGTTTGCCATGATGAGTTATTTACACCTGGCTCTTTGTATGCAGATTATCGGAGTATGACTATAGTTACGGCTCTTGAGATAGTAAAAATGGGCATTTTACAGCTTTTGTGTATTTGAAATGGAATCATGAAACGTTCAAAGAATGTTAGCCATGATAAGCTATTGTGCACATTTTGTTTTCAGCCCGTTCCAGTGTGATCACAACTATGGCCTTTGAAATAGTTAAAAGGGGCATGTTAAAAAAAATCTTTGATTAATGTACAATGGTTATGCCCCTTTTATACAGCTTACGGCAAATAGGATTTGCTTTTGTTTGTTCACCTCTGACTGTGTCTGTTTGTTCGTCCATCCAGCAAGTTTGTGTTAAGAATACCCTCTGCAGTTTTACAAATATACTGATGAAATCTTAGTTAACTTCAGGTTTATGACTCCTAGTCTTAAGTCTTACAAAAATGTTAATAAATATGTGAACTGGTGTACCTGATTGGTGAATTAATTTGAAATACTGTCACCTGTAGTTTTATAGTTAAAAGATGTCCAGTATTGGATTGTGTAGTTGGCAACTTTGCGAGGATCGCGCAATCGGCTCCTAGATGCAAAACTGGGTTTTATCCTCGTCAGCAGAGTTATGCTCCCGTTAAAATATACGTGTATTTCTATCTTTTCTCACAACTACTGGAACGACGCTGAGCAGGTAATGTTTTAACTTGTGGACAGTGCTCATATCGACACTGTTTTATTTTTCTTAATTGAGGACTAGTATGAAAGTATTACCAATTTATACTACAGTGCACTTTGGTCCATCTTAAAGAAACGAAAGTCATAAATTCAGCCGAAACCACAGTAAAGTTGGTGCATATATGGTTAAGTTTTAACAAGGGCGATCAGTGATATCATGTGTCGCCTGATGATAGCCAATTGAGCAGTAATATTGAGAGGTGATTGGACAGTTTGTTGGCCAAAACGCCTTTTTAGTCAATGGCCATAACTCAGCCAAAAATCATTCAATCAAAAACATCGTTAGATATGAACATGTACTTGAGGTACCGATCAATCCTGTAAAATTTCATTCAAATTCCTTTAGTAGTATAAAGAGAAGTAGTCTGGACAAACCTTAAAAATAAAAATCATTAAAGGGCAATAACTCTGACAAAAATCATTGAACTAGAAAATGCCGATAATATGCACAACCTTTAGTAGTATAAGAGAAGTAGTCTGGACAAACCTTAAAAATGCCGATAATATGCACAACTATACTTGGTACTAATTATTCCTGTAAAGTTTGGATGAAATCGCACTATTAGTTTCTGAGGAGTAGTCCGGACACGTTTTGTGACAGACGGACAGACAGACGACGCAGAAGCGATCTCTATGTACCAATCATTCCTGTAAAGTGTGGATGAAATCGCACCAGTAGTTTTTGAGGAGTAGTCCGGACAAATTTTGTGACAGACGGACGGACAGACAGACAAACAGACGATGGAAAAGTAATCCCTTAATGTCGTGGCTACTTTGTAGCAAGTTGCAGCTACTATGAAGCCTGCAACACAAAAATCATTAATGGGCCAAAAAGCCTTATTCATTGATGGGCCATAACTCAGCCAAAAATCATTCAACAGGAAAACCCGTTAAATATGCGCAAGTACTTGAGGTACTGATCAATCCTGTAACATTTCATTCAAATTGCATTTAGAAGTATAAGAGAAGTAGTCCGGACAAACTTTAAAATAAAAATCATTAAAGGGCCATAACTCGATAACTCTGACAAAATCATTGAACTGGAAAATGCCGATAATATGCACAACTATACTTGGTACTTATTATTCCTGTAAAGTTTGGATGAAATCGCACTATTAGTTTCTGAGGAGTAGTCCGGACAAGTTTTGTGACGGACGGACAGACAGACGACGCAGAAGCGATCCCTATATGTCGCGCTACTTTGTAGCAGGCGACACAAAAATTGTATGAATATTGAAAAAATATTTACTTACAAGTCTAAATCAAAATTAGCAATTTTCAGCCATCGGTCGACTAGTAGAAGGTTTCATCTTAAAACGTGACCATTCAGGCTGTGACGTAAGAAGTTAAACTAAATTAAAACGACTACAAAAGGTAAGATTATCGGGAAAATGCCTGTTTATTGCATTAAATATGCTAAATAAATCGATGGTTTTTGTATTTTCAACAATTAATCATTCGTATGCATTCGTTCCGCCGAAATTGTTTTCACTTTACAGATTTACAATCCGAATTACAAAATTTGGTGTAATCATAATAGGCGTTAATGTGATAGTTACATATATTTATCACGCTTATAGTTAAGAATTAGATTGTCTATACACGTTCATTCTATAATTTAGAATATAGCAAATTAACATATTGTTGGCATACAAATTAGGTCAAACTTGACACCCACCAAATATGACGGGTCATCAAACGTCAATTAAAAGTGGCGAATCAAAATGAAAGTATGTCACAGACTATTATGCAATCACATTATAAAAATTGCATCGTTATAATTGCCGTCCTGTTAGAATTTTCAGCTCTGATAAGCACAGAGTACTTTAACAGTTGGAATGTTATAAGACAGACAGACAGACAGACAGACAGACAGACAGACAGATTTCTTTATTACACCCAATGTAATTTTTTACAACATGGGGATAAGCAATATAAAGGAAAAGACAAACGTGTAACTTCCGGTAGTACCTGAAAAAGTAGATAATTTAATACTAACATATTTTAAAGTTTTAACTTTGGGGGAATCCTCGTGTATAGAAACACATGAATTAATATGTTAACAGTTAAAGAAACAGAATTTGGAAAATTCCAGAGACAGTGTATAGTAATACATAAAGTAAAGTGTTAACAGTTATACAAACAGCATTTAGTTAATAAGGAATAGTGATTTACTGACGTAATTGTACAATGCCAGTTTCATCGTAGTAAGTAGTAGTAAACTTAGAACGTAGATTGAATTAATGTATATCTTTGTGTATAGTAAGTAATACAATAATGTAAATAGCTAACAGTTATACAAACAGCATAGAGAAAATTTAAGAAACAGACTATAGCTGACGTGGTTGTACAATACTATCTTCAGCGTAGTAAATAGTAGTAAACTTAGAGTCCAGGGTATACAAGGAGTGTAAAAAGAAGAGGAAGAAGAGAAAAAAAACAAACAAACAAAAAACAATTAAACTTGTTGAAAAACACATTAAAATTTTGACATTATTGTGCGGACAAATCTACTCAATTTAACAAGTTTAGTCTCATTCTGGCACGATAATATTCTTGCCAAGCAGTGCTCATTATCAAAAATATTAAAGTCTTGTAAAAAATTGTTTCTATCCCTGGAAAAGAATGTACATTTTAGTAAGTAGTGCTGCTCAGAGTTATAAAGATTTAAGAGATTTGGCTTTGTATTTATAACCTTATTTGCGAACATAAAACTAAAAGAAGTAACATTCTTTTTCTGGAGTGGATTTACCTTTAACCTAGGAATAAAAGTAAAACGAATGCAGTGAATGTAATAACAATTTTTAGTCGCCGGGACAAAAGGTTATTTCATTAGGACTTGTAAGTTTTTATTTTAACGGTTTTATTCAACTTAAACCCTGAGAAGTATTAATCATATAATAATACAATAATAAAAACAATTAATATGTTTAATGTATGTATAAAATCACATTGAAATTATACGAAGGTAGACCGTGCACTTCGGCAAGATTTTAATTATACTTCAGCAATTATCAAGGTATAACGTTATGACGTCACGAAATTCAAGTCTCAGTTAATCTCGTCGTGTACTTCCACACATTGGTGCCGCCCATTAACCGGAGGAAGAAGTTTTGACTTACATAAATAAACAACAACATTAAAACATCTAAACATTTTATATGCATTTGCAGACTGAAAATGTGCGTTTCGTTTTGGAATATGAAATAACTTCACGAGATAATTAAAGATATTTAACAGAATTTTCTGACTTTCGTTACCTTTTTACCTTGAACTTCCTTTTCAAATTGATTGGTGCTGCTCTCAGGGGACATATTTAAGTCCGCGGAACTCTAGTTTCTTATTTACATTTTCTAGCTAATCCAAGTAAGCTATCATTAGGCATATATCCTGTTAGCTAAACCAATACTACAATACAGCAAACTACTTTCAAATCGAAAGTTTCATTTAAGGTACTTTAAAAGATACAATGGGAACAGTTCTATAATTTCTTGATCAGTCCTAATGCATTCAAAGGGCCATTTTGCTACCATAATATCGTCGAATGTTTTTTTTTCTTTTTATTTCAGGAAAACTCAAACAAAAGTTCAACATCTAGAGCATAGAGTCAGTTCTCAAAGTATGATTCTTCAAGAACAGGCAAGAAAAATCAAGAGTCTTCAGAAGGAGGTTCAAAAAGATAGACAACTGATGGAGCAGACAAACCGTGAACTGGAAGCAAACATGAAGGAAGTAAGTTTACTGTCAAAGATTGTGATGGCAAGAGGACGACAGGCCAAAGACAAAAGTGGCGACAACACTTCCGATAAAGACAGTATGATAACTACAAGAAATAATTCAGAGGCAACTATAAATGTTGTAGAGGCTGAAATTCGACTGCAGAAGCAAAACAGAATCCAGGAGGAAACAGTAATATATGGAGAAAGTTCTCTTCAGAAAAGACAAGGTAATACAGAAGTCTACAAGATTATTGCTTATACTTTCATTACATTAATGTTAAAACTGAGTAATTTGTGTGTTACACATCAAAACAAGATATCAAGCCTAGTAATTTTTCTGTGTTACATTAATTAACGATATCAATCAATCTTTAAATAAGAGAAACGAAGAACCCGTCAATAAAACTCATGTTACATTCTTTACTCTCTCAGTTGATTTAAGAGCTTTCAGATCAATTGAAAATGTGCCAACATAGACTTTTGTCTGTGAACAATGATTTTATTACTGCCATAACTATTTACTGTTCTTTTTAGACGAGATACAATATCAAGACCTTAAGTAGCATATTCACACCTACATATGTGTGGACGAAGAATTATAAAATAGCTGTCCAATTCGTTTTCGTTTGTTGTTAGAGAGACCAGGTATATCATTTTCTGCATATCTTGATCATAACGTAGATTTAGGACAGCACCAAACAATAAAGTTAGCGGTCTTTAAAACCCGCTAATTGAGTAATAATAGCCGCGTGCCTGAAAATATCAGAGCACTGTGTTAAATAAATAAATAAATAAAACGCACGTATATATCTCTACCTGCATATCGTAGTGATGTCGTGAAACCAAAGTATAACTGATTAATCTGATTCCAAACTGTAAATAGTTTAGACACTATCCAACGGTGTGAGGCGAGTCAAAAAGAAAACAAACTAGGTAATTATTATGTGTTTTTCATATGTGTGACAACTTTCTCCATTACTTACCATATAATTACTATATAATTGCCTTTTTACCGAAACGTCCAAAGGGTTTACTATATAAATCCAATTTACCGAACTGGTCATTTACCGAAACGTCCGGCACCCTGCAGAATTACACTGCTAATAACGCATCTGTTTTTAAATGCAAAATAGCACTTAACCACAAGTGCAAATATTACAGTAAATTAGGCACGCTTATAAAAATAAACATGCTTTAAATTGTAAATTTAAAAAAAGAATGCGATTACTTCTCGATTTTTATAAGTATATTCAAACTCTTTGCCGGTAGAAATGGACGTAATTTTACCCTAGCATGGAATGTGATCAACAAATATTCCAAAACCTTCCATGTTGTGGTTCTAAATAAAACCCCTCCACGTTTTAACATGTTGTGTTATACTTTCTCACTTGATGATTACGTCATTCCGCCTCAATTTTTGGCTGTGACGTAGATTTATCCCTACTGTACGAGGCAGTAGTGCAGAATTACACTGCTAATAACGCATCTGTTTTTAAATGCAAAAATAACACTAAACCACAAGTGCAAAAATTAAAACAAAGGCACGCTTATAAAAATAAACATGCTCTAAATTGTAAATTAAAAAACGAATGCTATTACTTCTCGATTTTTATAAGTATATTCAAACTCTTTGCCGGTAGAAATGGTTGTAATTTTACCTTAGCAGGGAATGTGATCAACAGATATTCCAAAACCTTCCATGTTGTGGTTCTAAATAAAACCCCTCCACGTCTTAACATGTTGTGTTATACCTTCTCACTTGATGATTAAGTCATAAACAAATTCTTTGTCATTTAAAGTGTAGTAAAATTGTAATGAATTTAGGTGACCTAATGTGTAAACATTGAATGGAAATTCACACTTCAGTGTACTTTCACGTTGGGGTATTGCTTGAAAAATAATATTATGGCATGTCCATCATACAGAAATTTGTGTCTGCTTATAAATTTATATCCAATGAAATGTCAAAGATCCATTAATCACACCTTATATTGTGGGATGTATGCAAATTAACCTACCCAAAAGGGACCCTTGTAAATTCTGCAAAGCTGTCAAAACAAAGCAATTAACACTTTTTTAAGACCCAGTCAATGTTAAAGTTGAGACAATTGGCAAAATTTTATGGCAAGTGATCTTGCAAATTGGTTGAATTAAATTTGATCAGTCACACTTTTTACAAACATTATGTAATAGTTGCTTTCAATTAGCATGTCTCAATGGTTTTTAATTAGGTGGCTTCCATGCAATTAATATTTTAATCAAATAATCAAATATAATGGATCTATATGATGAAAATAACAATCATTCGACTGGTAAATGTGAACAAAAAATTATTGAAAAGAGTGTGTTTGCTTTATTATTTTGACATAGATTTTATGGCTTCTTCTTATTATATTATTTGTTCTTTTATCATTATTTTTCTTTTTTCAATAACTTTCTAGAATGAAAATGCAAAAAAACCCATATGCATTTATAATAAAAAAAATCATAGATCTAGTCAAAGATTTCTTACACGTACCCCAGGAGAAATATATCATAGACAAATAAACAACACACCACTTTAAAGAGAACGTTCTAATGAAAAAAAATCTCGATTGGAGTTAGCTAGTAAAGTTTAAAAAAAAACAGAAAAAAAACTACATGGGATAAAAATGAGCATGTACAAAATCTTTTTTGATCAGTTACTAGGAAAAATTATTTTGATGTTATCACTTATGTATCTTTTAATTCTATAACCCTTACTGAACTAGCCTCTATATAAATTTTGCTCATTGGCCTCCAAATTCCATCGAAATTTCAAATTATTTATTTAAACAATCGTCATTTTATATTCATGATGTTAGCTTTACTTGTTTAATTTTGTTTTTTGAGTATATTAAGTCTACATTTTCACTTTTCATCATAAGTGTAACGTTTTGTTAACTGTACAGGTAGATGTATCAAGTGGAAAGGGATAAATGTGCGTCTCTTCCGGTTTCGCGCTCGACCAAGTGTGTAAAATTTGGATTTTAATTTGCAAGAAAAACATCTTTAAGAAGAACTTGCTAAATTTTGAAAAACTGTCTTAGTTAGATATATATTTTTCGCCCATATTAAAATTTCGAGGTCAAAAATTTGTGTCCCATGACCTTTAAGTACCACATAGAGACACGGAATGATTATGGTCATGCTGCGGATATCTAGAAGAATTTTGTAGTATATCCTATCTTTATATATTTTAGGTTCTCATTAACGATGGCAATAGTTACAATATTCACACAGGTGTATTCACTTGTCCAGAGGATGGGGTTTATTTGCTCAGTTTTTTTATTGGTGAAAGATCATCTTCAGCTGTTGAAAACGAGTTCGATGCAGAGCTGATGATAAACAGCGTGGGCACTGTTCATGCTGTTGTTGAAACGTCTCACAACACTCAAGACTTACAGGTGACTCCTATTTTGCAATAATTAGACTACGTTTTTTTCTCAGTTAAGAACAATCACGTGGCACTACCAATCTTCTGTGTTTGTATATAAGTGTGTATCAGTAAATAATTTTTTAACCTTGAATTTTGAACCCCTCAGTTTTGTACTAAGGTCATTTAGAATTCATTGGCCATGTTTTTAATTAGATGTATAGAGAATGATTTATTTTTTTGGGGTGGGGGGAGAGGGGTGGGGGTGGGAGAGGGGTAGGATTAAACTGAAATAAGCAGTATGATGATCTTTTATAGTGATTCAGAAACCTTCATTTATACTTATTGTAATAATTTACACAGCCTACCTTTGCACCGTGACCAAGACAGCAGCATGTTCATTCTCATAAGCAGTTGTTATTTTCTTATAATTCTGGAAGAATCCACAAGTGTGACCACTCATTTTCTTAGCTATTCTTACTTATCCCACGATTGTATATTTGAGTAAATATCTCAGAATATTTGTCAATGCGCACCGTGATATTGAGACTAAGCTCGACAAATGTGGTTAAATTCAGTCTGACTCTAAACTGATGCTGAAATTGTAAGACACGTATTCGTGAACTATGTTCAGTATAAATAGATATTGTCGACAATTTTTTTCTTTCAGTAAAACGTATGAACACACACACACACACACACACACACACACACACACACACATATATATATATATATATATATATATATATATATATATATATATATATATATACTATTCCTTCATTTCGTCCTGTTTAAATTTGAAAAAGTCCGTAAATCGTCAAAATTTGAAACTTTCATTTGGACAAATTTTTACATACACAATAAATATCCCATAAATGATTTTAATGATAAATAAAAAGAATTTAATCAAATACACCTTTCCTTACACTTTGATGTTAAAAATGTGTAACATTTTTCTTGTCTTTTCAAATTTAAACTTCAAAATTGACAATCTTTATGAAAATAAAAGTTCAATTTTGATACATTATTGCGTATATAATTTTGACTGTGTTACCGTGGTAACAAAACTGGTTTAGAAAAGAACGACCCTTGAAACACTGAAGTTTAAAATTCTGAGACCATGCGTGCCAGACATCTTTAATACTTTGGTGCTTTCAGAGAACTGCTCATAACTAGTAATTCCTTGCATTAAAAATTTAGTTATTTCACAGGCTTATAAGTAAACGCATTTTGACGTTCATTAAGGTATGAAATTTTTTACACTTAAAAATAACACAGTCAGTTGCTTTGTTTTAACCCTTAACCTGCAGAAACCGAGTGATTAGCCCTTGCCATCAGTACAGAGCCAGGCCAGCCTGCACATCCGTGCAGTATGACCAGACTCTATACTGTTGGTAGTTCCATTTTTTTGTATTTTGATATTGAAATCCTTTAAACTTTGAATGGACTGTTCCAAATTCAAAGCTGGGCAAATCCATTACAAAAATTCAGCAGGTTCAAGGTTAATGTGTTTTGCTTAACCGAATGAAATTGTTTGCCCTTGTGGTGAAATTCTAAAAAAACATGAATTATTTTAGAACTAATATTTTCCTTTACATATACTTAATTTAATACTTTAAAGTCTATCCTGAGTTCCTAATCTATCTTCTTTAGGGAGGAAATATTGTTATTACACGACTTAATCGAGGCGATTCGGTATGGGTAGGTGCAAGCATAAGTGGATCATCACATTTAGAAGGCAGACCATACTTTAGAATTTCAACCTTTTCCGGGGTGTACTTGTATAAATAAATGTATCTGTGATATTTGCATATCATTAAAATAAATATGAAAAAGGTAATAATTTATTTTTACTTCTATTATTTAAATACATGTTTATGGCGAAGAGCAATTGGTTCATGTGCATTTCCTCAACAGACATACTCGGTACGTACATGTCTGACGAAATAATTGTAGTAAAACTATTTGTTTCAACAGTATGCCTTGCTAATGCTGTTACCTAAGAAAACAATGGAATTCAACAAGTATTCTACAATCTCTTTTATAAAAGCTGTGTACATTTACTGTATACCGACCTAAGAAATACTGAGATCTGTCAGTGAGATACAGTCCATAAAACTCTTACTGGTACTGACAAAGATTCTATGATTATACGTTACACTGGTGATAAACAGTCTCCATATTGTCAGGGAAATAATCTGAAGTCATATGGTATGAAATTTGAAATGTAATCGAGAAATTTTAAGAAACTACCTCCATTCATTCTGTTTTAATACCTTAGAGAAACAGTTTCTGGTGAATTCTCGGGTCTCATTACTTAAGAGGCTTCTCTCAGGTAAAATGTCTAGGAATGGCTGAGTTGGTACGATTGTCCTCTATATAGCTTGTCGTGTTACCATCTGTATCAAGGCAAACGACGCTCTCTGTCAGTTTTACTAGCTCTAGTTTTAGAAAAGAAACGGCAACTAATAACAGCAACAATTTACTGATATTTAAGTTTATGATCAATGCATCTTTTGGACACTCAAAACCTGCATCAGCTGACAAAATTTCACATAGTTTTTCGAGCAAAACCCATTGATTTTTGTTTGGGCGGTCTCACTCAAACTGTATATTACCATACCCTGTTTTTCTACATGAACATCGCGCGTTTTCATAGAAATGATTTCAATCAATTCTTAAACAAGAAAATAAACACGAACAAAATCAGCATGAGTACATGCTATATCAAAGACACTGACGGTTATGATACTTTCGATAGCGTGCAAATTGTGAACATTTCCAGTAATAAACAAAAGATTTAGGAGGGTAGTGAGGAGAAAAAATCAAGGTGTATCAAGGAGGAAATAGGCTTGCCTGGGAGAAGTTTCTTGCAGAAGAGTCAAGATAACTCGACTGATGAGAAAGAATCGATCTTTCATATATCGGTTAAGCATTAGATCAGGATTGATGTTAACGTACAGTTTACATACTAAAGTGCTTAAACTCCAAAAGGAGGAATCTGATGACCAACAATTCAAGTCTACAATCTGAATATAAATTAAACAAAAGCATACATCTGTAACGGTAGTTTATATTACAAACGTGCATGCAGGTCAGTAACAACAGTTAAATTGCAGAGTCATTTCTAAGTTCGTACACATTTTACTTCTATATTACAATATCATTGTGCATGTTGTTGCAGCCATCTGAGAGTTAGAACTTAAGAGATGATGCGTTTTATGTTTTATACAGCAACTCAATTTTTATTTTATTTTATGCTTTCATTTTTTTCTTACTATAAATGTGATCGAAATAATTTATCTATCTATTTATCCACTTGACTGTCGACTTGTCATGTGACCGACGCCTCTTAAAGGGATATACAGGCAAAAGTTTTATGCTTTTTTTTTCTTACTATAAATGTGATCGAAATAATTTATCTTTCTATTTATCTATCTGAGTTTTCCCACTGTCGACTTACCATGTGACCGACGGCCACTTGATTGTGAATCACGCTAAACGATTTTTTAGTAATTTTACATGTTTCATTTTCATATACAGGAAAATACTCATTCTTGACTTTAAGTGTAACGTGTCAACATCCCCACATTTATCACTGGAATTCTCTTGCTTTTATATTTAGAAATGAAATAAACCAACAAAATTCTCCAGCAATAGTAAGTAAGGAAGTAATTATAAAATTTAAACAATCGGGAATGTTCTTCCATTTATCTTTTTTCAAATTCCTTAAAATGAAATGGTTTTATATAGAGCTCTGTTTGCAATGGCGACTTTAAAGGAAAACTTTTAAATTCTTTTCCTCAAAAACCACCGGCCCGATTAAAAATAATAATCACAAAAATGCTCCCTAAATGGCCCATTATCAAATTCCTTCAAGCCTTTTTGGTCTCTTATAACAAGGTCATCAGAGGGCGGGTTTTTATTCGCGTTATGAATTTATATAAGTTAGACAAAAGCCAACCTCGATAATGGTAGTTTATATAACGAATGTACATAACCGTGCACATGACGCCTTTTAATTAGTTATTACAGCTACATGACCGTAAATCGCGCTAAACCAGTTGTTTTCATAATTTTACATGATTTGTTTTTTCGTGGCATTCTTGATACTACGTGTACCAACTTTACTTTTCCACATACGTCACTGACATTGTCTTGCTTTTACATTTAGAAATAAGATAAACAAGGACATTTCTCCCCAAAAAAGCTAAACTAAAATGTAATTCTGAACAAGTATATTTGGTGAATTGATATCCCCTGCCGAATGATACAAACCACTGGAACGGGGCTAAGTTTACATAGATCTTTGACCTTGGAATTTGAGTGACAAATCAGTTTGGTATCTTTATCTATAGTGATTCAATGCCCATAAAAATAAGCTGTGCCAAGCAGAAATAGCTTTTTTTAGTAAATGTCGTCATTTTTAATCCTGAAAAAAAAGAAAACAGACATTTTCTTTTTTTTGGAGGGAGTGGGGGGGGGGGGGTTGGGGAGGGGGGATAACAAAGGCGAAACATGATGGATGAAACCTTCCCTCTCATACATGTTTTCTTTAATCAGAATATAGATAGGGTCGTATGCTATAGGTTAAGAAAAAGTTTAATACATAGTTTTGAAAACAGATTTTGATATTGACATACTGACCTATGTTCTATTATTTTTGGAAGTTACAGCATTGAAAAATTGAACAATATCTACGATGGTTATCAGGTGAGCGATATTGGGTCATTATTGTTTTCAGTTTAAAAGTAGACTCTTCAACTCACGAGCTGACTGGAATAAAGACCAGCCTTCAATACACATTATTAATAAATTTGCAGTACGTTCGAAAATTTATTATAGTTTTACAACAAAAATATATATTTCAGTCTTATAAACGTAAACTGAAACTGATGCCAAAACTGAATAATTTTGTTTTTAAGTTCGATAGTTTTCCTTGCACTATTTGGAGTAAAATATAACGTCCCGTATTTTTACGCTCATTTTGTCCACGACAAAAAGATTAAAACTTTGGTTGGTCTTCATGAAAGATGTCCCATGAATACAATATATGACAAATACTCACATTAAAAGATCATCTGTTCATATGTTTCCTGTAAACGTTCGTAAAAGCTTATTAATTAGAAAACTCAAAGAGAAAAGTGCGTGGGATTTCAAAGTAAAATGGATAAGAAAAATATCCCTGTAGAGTAACATAGATATTTTTTCAAGGTTTATTAACAGGTCATTGTCGCACATCCACGTCTGACCAATTATGTAATTCTTTATAAAGTAGTGATAATAAAATAAGGTACCGTGGGTATTCGTCCATGTAGCAACTTTGTTCAGGGAAAATCTTTTTACCTTTTTTACATTTTTAATACTTTGGTAAATATTTGATTATGTACATCTTCCTTGAAAACCTAAATCATAAAAATGTGAACAACAATAGTTTGGCGTGAGTAATAAAGGAAACATGCAGAACACTTCCTTGTCGTGATGAAATGTAAACTTCGTATACAAGAAAAGAAATAATACTAATGTCCTTGTTTCACAATCGACATGAATGACAGCTGATGTATATTAGTTTCTGTGCAGCCTGATATATTTGTAGGCTATCATGATAACCTAGACAAAATATACCTTCCTCATTCAAATTTAAACATTATTTTAGGATGATTCATTATAATTCTTAATACACTTCCTTCTAAGAAAATTCTAAGAATGCGATTAAGTTGTTCAGATGATATTTTGGTGTTATAATATTAGGCAATAGATTCATATAAACAATACTTTTAATGATTAGATTTTTTTCTTTGATATACGAGTGATGTAATGTGATAAAAAATCGATAAAATCACTAAAGATAAGTGTCAGTGTATGTTTAAATTGTGTGCCTGTTTTGATGCTAAACAGCAGGAAGCTATAAAAATATTCATTTATATAAAAGCATTATCTGAATGTTCTGAGAACTTAAAACTAACTTCTGCCTTAAGTGCATTATCAATCGTTCGAGAAAAAAAAAACTGGGGTTTCTTTTCAGTATATTTGGAAACAATAAAAATCAACAAGGTGATATGTATTTCGTTTTTACATATGTTATATTAAAAATAAAGCGCTTTTATCAATACAGTTTTTTTTTCAATGCACGTCCTTTTCTCAGGTTCCTGACACATTTGACTGTTGCATGACAATATTCTAACGCACACATCTAGTGTAGTAACATTATTTTAAAGTTGTTTTTTTTTCTTCAAAAACTGCATCAAAGCTGTGAAGTTTCTGACGTGGTGATTGTCGCATGTTGTTCAACTTATTCTCCACTGCCCACAACATTTATCGAACTTCTGTACACTGGACCGATAATTATAGTTTAATGCATTTTTGTTCGTAAAATGTTTAAATTTTCAGCACCGAGGGCGAGGCGACTATTATATATTAATGTATATATATGTAACAACAATCCGCCTGTTCATTTTATGCATTATATTCCGGACAACAATCAATCAACATTTATTAAAATAACGCATACATTGTTTATAGAAAATATATTTAATTAAATGTAGTTGAAGACAGCATACTTTGTTTGGAATTGTTGATCTTTGACGTTGAGGCTATAAGATTTCATTCTCAAGAAATTTCTTTCATCCTGATTAGTCAAATTAATCAATATTCCGTAAATGAAAACTGATATCATACGAGCTAGGCATGTTTTTCGACCCTCCTCTAATTGCTCAAACATACTTTTCGATTGTTAAATCTTGTGCTGTCACAAAGTTCGTGATTGTCTACAGTTTTGTGTACTCGTAATTCAAGCAAATACACATACTTACATCAAAGTGTCACTATTGTTCACTTAAGTCTACAGTTACTTCCGGCATCTAAACAAAGATTTCACGGAATGTCGAAAACAAAAATCAAAGTATCCATAGATAAAAGGGTTGACAATGTTGTTTATCAAATACATTCTATTTATAAAGACGAAGACATTTAGGTCAAGGTGGTACATGTAACCAAAGGAAGTAGCTACGAACAGAACCAAAGTCGGGACGAAAGAAATCAAGTAGAAGATGATTATAGCGCCGAATAATTTATTGAAATTCACTTTTGTTCTGTTCCATTTTGTCATCTCCTTCCCCTTTGTGATGCGCCGATATTTTGGGTCTTCTCCTGTATATTGGTTTAGCTTAGTTTTTTCTGCTTGATGTACAGAATTGTCAGGTGCTCCGAGAGTTCGATCTGTTACCTCAGAAATATTTAGGACATTTGTGGAGCGAAAATTAATTCCAGTTTCCACTGGTTCTACATGATTCTCTTGCGACGAAACTTGCGAAATATCCGTACACTGTCTTTCGGAGTCTAGGGACTTTAGAGAGTTGGTACTTTCTTCAATCTTGTGCAATTTAGTCAGTTTGAGAGACACGGGGCTTTCAGTCCGGACAGACTTTCTTCCTCGTCTATAAATAAACCAGCCAATTCTCGAATACAAAACAGTGACAGCAACAACGTTTGAAACCATGATAAAAAAGACCCCACTGAAGTAAATTTGATAAAAGAGCAGGTAGTCGCCAGAATCGATGGCACATAAAGAAACTGTTTGATTGTTTTCCTGGTGGACAATCCCAGCCGAGAAAATTACTGGAAATGAATAAGTTAGGGACACGGCTATCAATATCGCGAAGGACACCCTTTTCCAAAACAAATCCATCTGTTTTCCAAAAGGAACGCAGATTTTGCGATATCTTTGAACCGCTATTAATAGTAAAGTGTGCGCTGACGCAGATGCTGTAAAGAAACTTCCAAAGTTGAAAATCTTGCACATCACCTCAGAAGGATAATTCATGTAAAACATATAGTTTAAAATCCCATGCAGTCCCGACACAGAGCTCGCCAACAAATCCAGCAGTGCAAGAATTGGGATGAAGTACCGTTCATTCAGTTCTGTCTTCAAGCGTAATCGATACACCAAAAGAACCAGCGTATTTCCAACAACTCCAGTAAAGAGGCAAACAAACATCCATATTATATTTGGCAATAATTTTTTCACATATTTTTCATTTAGCTCGTCAAGATTTTCCATATTTTCCTAAATCGTTACACATAATCTACATAAGTGTCCGTCACAAGACGAAATGTGTTAAAATGTTTTCATATGCTTTATTAAGAAACAGGAAAAAAGAGAACATGCACAGTTACTTCCTTGTTATAAAGAACAAGCAGATGAATCATGTAAATTCTCACTAGAAAATATGAGATTAAACTAGAAACAAGATGTTCTGTCAACATTAGATAAGAAGTATTAATACATCAGGATACACATTTATATAAAGTACAAAACGAGGAAAAACATTGCGATGTGTCTGAAAAAAAAAATTATTTGGAGCGAGGATCGAATCTTTGTCTTCAGGCATGCAAGTCCTGGAAGTCTCAAACTTGAGACAAAAATTACATGAAGTACATGCGTGGCAATGTTACAGCCACAGACATAAGCCCCCGTTTTGGGCACCAATGTCGGAGGACCATTCAACAATGTAGCCGTAGGAGGATCGAACCCGCACATCTTGCTTATTAACCAGGTTCTCTACCAACTGAACAACAAAGGAATGCGCCACCTTGATATTAGCCCTGTGACATTTATCAACCTATTTATAGACCGGTTAGTAGATATCATGAATTCATGACATTTCATAGTAGTTCAAAGTAAAAAATTACCCGTAATTACCCTGGGCATTATTGATGATCAACGAAATGACGACTGAACACTTTTTCTCACTCTGTCTACTTTGCTATCATATGCTTGTGTCTAATGCATTTATATTTGGTTTTGCATTTTTTGATTCACGTGCTAAGCAAAAGGGCCATCTATTGTTTTCGACACTCATACTTCTAACACTGACAATTGTTCAACAACAGTCGTCACGTTGAATCGATGCTGGTAAGCTCAGGGGTATGCTGTTCATCAGTTCTGTTAAAATCCTGAAATGGATAAATAGACTCAAAATATATATTCTGACTATGGGTAGTTCTTTATGGATTAAAAGTTAAAAACCGTGCATTTCGTTCGACTGTATGGTCACAAAGCAGAGTATATAATTCATTTCGAACTTTTTGACATTATTAGGAAGAATACATCAATAAGCGCAATGAATCAATGAGCAAGCCTTTGTCATGCAGAACAAAATACATTTGTAACAATCTGACTGAAAGGGTACAATCGAGCTAAGGGTAGCGTACTGGTTTTGAAAACAGTTTTAAACTGAATGTCTTTCTTTTATGCGTATATGTATGAAATTGCAACGTACTTAGATTACCATGTTCTATTATTTTACTTACAGTTATTCAAAGAGCAGTTGTTTAAGAAAAAAATAACACTATTCTTTGCGTAGAAATAAAATATGCTTACATATATATTCTTTGGTCCTTATCGACGACCGAAATGTGTACAACATTCATTCATTCAGGAATATTCGCCTGCCGGGAGGCTACCGTCATTTTATTGACTGTTTTGGTTGCTGGATAGTCAAACACAACTTCTGCAAAGCAGTTTATGTAAAACTGCTGGTAAACAGAGTAAATATTGTCGACGTGGTCGTTAGAACGTTTTATGCAGCTCGGGACTTGTTGTGATGTCAATAGGTTTTAATCCTAATAATATTTGAAACAGACACACGCAAAATCCCGTTGGTCCAGATATTAGAGAGGTTATTTCTAGTTATCATTTTTCAATAATCCTGTAAATATGAAGGTCGAGGATGCAGTTTTTCTTGAATTATTGATCGGCCCCTATGAGCTTGACTGTTGGCATTGTGAGGTAAAAACAAAGGTTTTCATTTTCTCATCATGTGTTACTTCTTGTAAACTTTGATGGTCTTTGATACAGCCCTTCTTGAGATATTGATCAGAGGGCCATTTCAAGGTGACCCTGTGGGGCCAAATATTAAAGAGGTTCCATCTACTCATCTTGTCCAACAATCCTGAAAAGTTTTAAGGTCCCATGTAGGTCCATGTGAGCTTGACCGTTGACACTGTAGACCAAAATTTTTTGTTTTCATGGGTAAAGCAACTGACTCAAAGAATTTAGCTGAAAATGTTTTTTTTTTCTTTAAAATTCAAGAAAAGTTAATATACTATGGAGAAAAACATAATATTATGCTTCTATACACCATAAAAACTGAAAAAAGTTTTGATTTTACCAGGAACGCATACCCTTTCGACCAGCAAAATTTAGAGCGACGAATTTATAGTATCTACTTCTTACCGATTAACGTGTGTAAAACTTTATATTGTGATGGTTTCTTTAACAAAATGAGCCAATAACTTAGTGTTCACACTTACAGGTACAAGTTCTAGATGTATAAACAATACATGTTTACTTTGTTTTACATCGTCAGTCGCTTTTATGCTCAACATCCCAGAAAAAATAGGGTTCATTTACTCAACATGCCTAAAACGTGTTAAGCTGCAAGACCTTTGGTGCAGATGTTCTTGAATAATTGAATATATATAATTATTATTATTCTTATTACCAAATAGTTCGAATAATTATAGATGATACAGCCACCTTTAGATTCAGGTTTTCAAATTCACTTTACGGTCAAGCGTCAAAGCAACCATTAGCGCATTTCATGCGTATAAAACAAATGGTTATCTTGCCTGTAGTAAATTAAACTTTTCTACAGTTAAATTTTGTACAGTCACAATGTTTATGACTGTCTATTATTTTGCGTTTTCAAGTTTCAAGTTGATATGCATATTTGCATCGAAGTGTCACTTTTGTTCATTGTAGTGCACACCATTACTTTTGACAGCTAAATAAAGATATCACAGAATGTCGAAAATAAAAATCAAAATATCCATAGATAAAAGGATTCACAATGTTGTTCAACATATACATTCTATATAAAAAGAGAAAGACATTTAAGTCAAAGTCTAGCATGTAACCAAATGAGAGAGGCACGAACATACCGAGTGTCGGAACGTAAGAAACCAAGTAAAAGATGATTATTGCGCCAAATAATTTATTGAAGTTAACTTTTGTTTTGTTCCATTTTGTTGTCTTCTTCTCCTTTGTTATTCTCTTATCGTTCGGTTCTTTTCCTGTAGTTTGGTTTCGATTTAAAGTTACGTCTGCTTGATAAAAGGTATTGTCACTTTCTTCGTGATTTTCATCATTTATCATAAAAATATTTGAGCTTGGATGATTAAAACCAGTTTCCGATGGTATCACGCTATTCTCCTGCAACGACACTTGCGAAATATCCGTGCACTTTCTTTCAGAGTCGAAAGACTTTTGAGAATCGGTACACTTTTCTATCGTTTGCATTTTAGTAATTTTGGCAGACGTACGGTTTTCAGTCCGGACAATTTTTCTTCCTCGTGTGTAAATAGTACATCCAATTTTCGAATACAAAACAGTGACAGCAACAAGGTTTGAAACCATGATAAAAAAGACCCCACTGAAGTAAATTTGATGAAAGAGCGGATAGTTGCCAGAATCGATGGCGCATAAAGAAACTGTCTGGTTTTCCCTCTTTTGCACAATCCCTGTAGAGAAAATTACCGGCAACGAATAACACAGAGACACGACTACAACTATCGCCAAAGACACCCTCTTCCAAAACAGGTCCATCTGTTTTCCAAAAGGAACGCAGATTTTGCGATATCTTTGAATCGCTATTAACAGTAAGGTGTGCGCTGACGCAGATGCGGTAAAGAAACTTCCAAATGTAAATATCTTGCACATTATCTCAGAAAGATAGTCGATGTAAAACATATAGACAAATATCCCATTCAGTCCTGAAACTGTGCTCGCCAACAAGTCTAGCAGTGCAAGTACTGGGATGAAGTACCGCTCATTCAGTTCTGTTGTCATTCGTAAGCGATACACCAGAAGAACCAACGTATTTCCTACAACTCCAGTAAAGAGACATGCAAACATCCATATTATATTTGGCAATAATTTTTTCACATATTTTTCATTTCCTTCAATAATAATCTCCATTCTTACACGAGTAATTAGTTAGTAGTTGTCGCAGAAAGAAATGTGATAAAATGTTTCTTAAGCTTATTAATAAATAAGGGAAAAGAAATGCACAAGAGAACTGAACATGTAAAGTGACTTCCTTGTTTTAAAGAACACATTTCTTCGCCGTAGCTACAACCAAAACGGATTTATCATGTAAACTTTCGCGAGAAAATACATCAGCATTTAAAGAGATACAAGAGACTATTTTATCATTAAAAATTACAAGTATTTAAGGCCGATTGTCACGAACAAAAATAAAATATACTTAAATAACGGGACTTATTTATGTATTACAACTATGCTTCTAACGAACACTCCCTTAATCAAAACAGCTAAATATAACTAAATTGCTAAAAACTGCTAAAAACTATAACCTGCTAAATATAGCTAAATATAACCCTATATCTACAAATATGCACGAAAACCTTCCAATAACATTATGTGACGCGAACTAAATGTAAATTGGATACGGTCACAAGGAGGGGTTCTTATCCGCCCTCCCTTGCATGCAGGTCCTTTCAAACAAAAAAGAATAGAGGCACATATGAGAGTCTCAGACTACAACCCCTGTTTAAGGCACCATTGTCATATGGACACAAAATGTTAAGTATGAAATGAACAGAAAAGGAATGAATAGTACACTACTTCAGCAGTTGCAAAAAATGGAAATAGACCTGGACAATTGATAGATACGAATTCAAAATATGAAAGGGTGAAAACGACAATTAAGTGAAACCTGAGATCTTTTTAAGTTGTTCCAATACGTCAGATAATAACTGATTGCAAAAGTTAAAATGAAATATTTACATGCGCTATTCAAGCTGATATCTTCTGAATGAATTTTGATTTATTTTTTTCACAGTGTCTGTCTCAACCATTGGTTAGTGTCAAAGAAATCTGGATTATGTTTTGGTCGTTTCGTGTCCAAAACGCCTGTATATTTGTATTTTCTGAGAGAAGGCATATTGACTTCGTGTAACCTTGGTTTGAAACCCACTTATCATGTTAGATAATTCTATATTAGTTTAGACTCATTTATTTTACATCGATTGCGATACAAGCTCTTACGAATTCAATTAATCACGCTCGATGACTGCTTCCTGCGTTTCATACCAGTATTCGCGCAGCTAGAGGAATGTGAAGATCGTGAGAGAAATTCACCTCTGACGGGATTCGAACCTGCGACCTCCGGATCCGGAGCCCTGGTTTCTACCCCTGGACCAAGGTGCCTCCTAGATAATTCTATATTTACTCCCCACAAATATCAAGCAACAAGCATTTAAACTGTGAAAACAATTTAATGAGACCTCAATAATAAATGAATAGGTGCACAAATAATCTTTAACATTTTATCAAGTGAAATTTAACAAAGCATCTTGGAAATCCATTTCGATCTCACGATACTGTTCACAAAAGTAAGGCACATGGAAAACAGGTGTTGTAAAATGTAAACAGCCAACACAAATTTCGAACACTGGACGGTCAAAAACACGCCAAACCATTTTCAATAGCGTGTGTGACCCCCTTTAGCACCAATGCAGCCCTGAATGCGGCGTGGCAGCGAGGTAATTAGGCAATCCAGCTGGTTCTGTGGGATGACTCTCCACTCCCTCACAAGGGCTACTTCCAGGGCATCCAGAGTGTGGGGACGGACGGGCATACCATAAACAGCTCGACCAAGAATGTCCCACACGTGCTCGATGGTGTTCAGGTCTGGGGAACGGGCTTGCCAATGAAGGCGAGTGGCATTGTTGTCGTTTAGTTCATTTTGAATGACTCGTGCTCTGTGACATGGCACATTATAGTCCATGAATAGGTATTCATCACCAAGTCTCCTCATTTGGGGGATCACTTAAGGCCTGATGACGTCATTTAGGTAGCGTTCAGCATTCAGCGTGCCTCTCCGGAACAGCACAAGATCTGTACGTCCTCCAACCCAGATGCTTCCCCAAACCATCAAACTGCCGCCCCCATAACGGTCGTGTTCTGCAATAGCGCAAGTCGCAAATCGTTCCCCTGGCTGTCTCCAAACTTCCTGACGCCCATCATTGAAATCCAAACTGAATCTGGACTCATCAGTAAAAAGAACTCTTCTCCACTGATTCAGCCTCCAATTTGCATGTAGGCGAGCCCAGTTGAGACAAGTCTGTGCTGACTCAGCGGGACCAGTTGTGCTGGTCGGCGTGAACGGAAGTCAGCCTGGTGAAGCCTGTTCCGCATAGTTTGAATGGAAACTCTGGTTCCTATGGCAGATTCCAGGTCGGATTGCAGTCTTCTGGCGGTCACAAAACGTTGGCGCCTTGCAGAAGTGACAAGGTACCGATCCTCCCCTCAGACGACCACTTCTTGACCTTGCCGAGAATTGTCCAGTTGCCTGGAAGCGTTGAAAGGCCCTATGGATGAGGCTTCTGTGGACGCCGAGCTGCCTAGCAACGTCACTCTGAGCCACCTCAACTTCTGTCAAAACTCGCCGAACCATTGTCACTAGTGAAAACTGTACAGAAACTAACCTGGGTTTTCTTATAATGAGTGCAATGAGGAAGCATAAAACGAAACTCAGTCTGAACAGTCTGATTTGACCAATAGAAAAAAGTGAAATAGTACCTAACAAATCAAGTGCCGACTTCTCGATTTGCACGTGCATCTTATGCTGAGTGTTAACGGTGTTAGGTTGCAATGATTACGTGCTTTTCTTCACATGTACACTTATGTGAATATATATATATGTGTGTCATAGGACCAAAACGAGAAAGAAATGATTTTGTTGCTTGACTTTTTGTGAGGAGTATATATATCGCACTTATCTGTGCAATATATTAGAACTACAGAAGTAGACACAAGTTAAGTCAGCGCTATGACCTGAACCCGGTTTCATAACAATATGAGTTTACATTTTTGAATATAGTTTGACTTTACCAACCGAAGCGTTGATATTTGAATGACAAAAAATTGATAAGGCAAGAATTCATGCTTCTATTGATACAAGTTTACAGTTGGATTATTTTATTGATGTACAGAAAAAAAATGGAAAGCAGACACTGTTAAAATTGAATTATTCGTCTTGCTATATGTTATAGAACAAAACGAACTGAAAACGTATGTAGTACATTTAAAACCCTTTTTCAGAATGAACTTTTAAGTTTATGACTGAGTTTAACAAAAGAGAAATCGGTGAACTAAAACACACACTCCCAAAGCATAAAACAAGTTTCAAATAGTGACGCAATTACAAGATAATTCAGTTGGAATTCACATACTATCAATCCTTATATTTTTTCTGACTATCTTCACTTTCGGCCATGAGAAAAATGTTAGCAGTGAAATAAGCCAAATAAAAAAAATGAATAAGCAAAATTTTAACGGAAACAAAACTGAATGTCTCGAGTAAGAAATAGAGGATATTTGTTTGTTTCAATGAAATATCGATTTTATTTCACGAGTGAAATAAAATTGATATTTCACTGAAACAAACAAATTCTCTTTTTATTTTATGTTTTTTGACAAACTATAACTTAGAATTTCTTGTTCCCTGTGGACGCCCAAAATAATAGCCCCTTTATTTCCAACCTTTATTGATAAAGCAATAGAAAATAATTCTGACATTTATTTCAGAAACAAGTATCTCAAACATCTTATCTATCTATATCAACTAAAGAAACTGATTTTTTTTAATTTACGCAATTGTCAAATGAAACAAATCTGATCTTCGTCTAGCCATGAATGGCGGAGAAATACACACACCAATCACCTGTCATTCGATTGAAAAGTCCGCCATCTTGTAAAACTACGGAAACACAACTTTTACAAGTTGGATTTATTGTGTATTTTAAATTATTTAATCACTGTGACTATCAATTATCTGCCTGATGCTCTTGGATAGTGGACGAGCTGGAGATCCTGGATGTGAAATTATGGGACTGTTGTGTAGAACTTGTGAAAAATGGAGGTAATAAGTAGTTCGGCAAAAACAGTGAAAATAAAAATGGTACTACACAGTTTTAAAACAGTGGATTATCAATTTTATTTCACTGAGAAAACATTATAATTCACTGGAAAACATAAAATAAAATTCATTTTTACACATACATGTAGCTTTTTATAGTATGTCTCACAATTACTTTAAGTTTTAACAATTACGCAATATCCTGAAACATTTCAATAACCCCCTTCCCCCCCCCAAAAAAAAAAAAACAAAAAAAAAAAACACAAAAACAACAACAAACAAACAAACAAACATTGCTAAAAATTACATAAAAGTTTCAGTTATAACGCATAAAGCAGTATCTATCCATTCCTTGAATAACCGTATCATGGACAGGCTAATTATTGAATAGGTACTGATATTTCTTCCATGTTAAACAATAATTTTATGATTATTATTGGCTTTTTTGTTGTTGCAAACAGATATCTCCTTCAACCAGAAATGGTTCTTTTTGAACCCTCCAATGACCATTATAATTGCCATTCATGTGCTAAACTTTCCTGTAGGAATTTATTTTCTTTATTATTATTTGTCTCTGTAATCAAAAGGCTATCTTAAGCCATTGTTACAAGACAGAACTTTAAATAAGTCAGAAAGACCAGTTCCAGAGGTCATAAAGAGATTGTCTAGTACTTTAAATGAATGTCATGTGTTAATCCCTTTGTGAAGTACGACAGTTGCTAAACACATTTCAGGAATAACGCAAAATAGCATTTCCAGTTTGCAGACAGATTGCTGTTGTCTTTGTAGAATTAAACATTTCTACTGTTAAATCTCACACGCTCACAAATTTATAACTGTCGATACTTTTGTTTGCTCGTGTTTCTAGTTAATCACTGCCATTTTGTTTATTTTGGTATACACAATTACTTTTGGCATCTAAATAAAGATTTAACAAAATGTCGAAAATCAAAATCAAAGTAGCCATAGATAAAAGGGTTGACAATATTGTTTACCATATACATTCTATATATAAAAAGGAAAATATTTAAGTCAATATGGAAGATGTAACCAAAGGATTTACCTACGAACAAACCCACAGAGGGAACATAAGAAACCAAGTAAAAGATGACGACAGCGCCAAATAATTTATTAAAATTCACTTTTGTTTTGTTCCATTTTGTCGTTTTCTTCTCACTTCTTTTGCTTTGATCTTTAAGATATTGTCTTGCGGTTTGGTTTCGATTTGAAGTTTCGTCTGCTTGATAAAAGTTATTCTCACGCGCTGTATCAATTCCATCTTTTAACACAGGAGTATTTGTGCCGAGATGATTAAAACCAGTTTCTGCAGGTATCGCGTGATTCTCCTGCGACGACACTGCAACGATATCCGCGCACTTCCTTTCAGAGTCAAAAGAGTTTTGGGAAACAGTACACTTTTCTACCGTTTGCATTTTAGTCATTGTGGCAGACGTACGGTTTCCAGTCCGGGCGAATTTTCTTCCTTGACTGTAAATAGTACAACCAATTCTCGAATACAAAACAGCGACAGCAACAACGTTCGAAACCATGATAAAAAAGACCCCACTGAAGTAAATTTGATGAAAGAGTGGAAAGTCGCCAGAATCGATGGCGCATAAAGAAACAGTCTGGTTTTTCCTCTGGTGCACAATCCCAGCCGAGAAAACTACCGGCAACGAATAACTTAGTGACACGACTATAACTATCGCGAGCAACACCCGTTTCCAAAACAGGTCCATCTGTTTTCCAAATGGAACACAAATCTTGCGATATCTTTGAATCGCTATTAACAATAAAGTGTGCGCTGACGCAGATGCTGTGAAGAAACTTCCAAAGGTGAAAATCTTGCACATTATCTCAGAAGGATAATCGATGTAAAACATATAGATAAATATCCCCTGCAATCCTGACACTGTGCTCGCCAACAAATCTAGCAATGCAAGTACTGGGATGAAGTAACGTTCATTCAGTTCTGTTTTCATTCGTAAGCGATACACCAGAAGAACCAACGTATTTCCAGTAACTCCAGTAACGAGGCAAACAAACATCCATATTATATTTGGTAACAATTTTTTCGCATAATTTTCATTTAACTCATCTAGGGGTTCCATATTGTCTAGAAACTTTTCACGTGTACTAAGCAAGTATTGTTGCAAAATAATACGTGCTAAGAAAATTTCTTAAGCTGAAGTAAGGGAAAGAAAATAAGAAGAAAACTGAACATTCAGACATATCTTTTCTCTTCCGTATTTATACAAGCAGAACGCATTTCTCGAGAAATTCCACCATCATTAAAGTAGACACAAGAGGCGCCTCTTACATGTAAATTGAGAAGTACCAAAGGCCAAGTGTCACTAACAAAGATAAAATGTACTTGAGTAACAGGATATAAATATATTATAGGTATGCTTCTTACGAAGATTCCGTTTATTGAAACAACTAATTAGAACTTAGCATCTACAAATCTGCATGAAATATCAATTGTTGCACTAACGTGACGGTACATCATCTGTAGTCGCAAGAAGCTAGGGAGATCTAAATTAATTATATTTATATCAGATGGCCAAGTTTGTTATAGATTTTAAGCTCTTTAGAACGTATAATTTTAGAAAATTATGAAAATCCTGCTATTTAAGTTTATTTTTATGTTTGCAAGTGAAACTTGGCTGTTATACATTTGATAAACAGTTCAATTTGAATAAAAACATTTAAGAAGAAAGACAACAAAAAGACAGAAGGTGGCTATTTTATGCTATTGGTAACTTTATCAACTAATGTACTGAGTGATAGACAAGTCCATTTTAACAGTTATGCAAGATAGTGATTAATGTCTCATGCACAAAAAGAAACAGTTATTCGGGGAGGGATTCGAACACAAGTTTCCGAGTATGCAAGTTCTCGAATTTTAAATCTAAAGACAAAGATAACATGAAGCACATGGAACAGTCTCAGACACTAACCCATGTTTAGGGTTCCAATGTCGTAGTGAAATGGGGGTGTTTTAGCGCATTTGATAACAATGTCTTAATTCCTCAGCGACAACTGGGTTTGAAACAATGACCACCATAACGTAACTAAAGTAGATATGTGACTATTCTAATTTAATAATGATGTTTAGAGCACACCAAAAACATAGTTCATGAAGAAATAACTCTGAAATAATTATAGCAAAACAGTTAATACATATCAAAATATGTTTAAAACAATACATTATATATACATCTTGTCAGCATCTTATGTTCACATGTAGAGGATCTAGAGGCCAATTATGTATCTAAACTTTAAAACATATCAGTTACACACCAACAAGTAATTACTTAGGTTTTAACATAGTACTTTACAAAATGGACATGAAAACATATAACTTCCCCTCTAAGGGATGAGTGAAGTTCCGTTTAACACACCAGTGACTTTCAACTGCAAGGTTAAATATTAATAGCGTCTAACAGATGAGAGAAGAAAGTGCTTTTTAAAAAAAAAAAAACTCAAAATCGTTAAATTACTGGATCCAAGATAAAGGAATGACGGTAATGCAATTCTTTACCTCTTCAACAAAGCACACAGTAACAGTCATGAAAAATACATACCAACAATGACTTTGACCACCAAGTATAAAAACACATCTTATCTGTACAAAACACAGACTGACTACTGAGTGATTTCTACACAAAGCAATTTCGTAACATACAAATACCTGCAAATCATTCACCCATAAGCCAATCGGGTAATTCCTTACATACTGACCAGAAAACCAATCAATACAAATTTTTGATAAAACAAGATAAGAGTAGATTTGTTGTCTCCCTTTGAAAAGGTCAAGAAATTTTAACTGTTTTGGAGAAGTCTTCTCCAAGACTAAACCTAAACATCAGTCCTTGTTACAGAAGGGTTATAGTCTAACAGATGTCCAGAGTATGAAATGAACGGATACAGAACGAGAAGTACACAGCTGCATCAGTTGCAATCGCAGCATCGGAAAATAACACGAAGGTTGAAAGAGGTGAAACCGACTTTGAAATGAAATCTTAATTGTTTGAAAGTTGTTTCAAAACGGCAGATGTATTATATCAGTCAACTGGTAAAATGAAATATTGAAATGTGAAATATAAAAATATACAACTACAAAACAAATTTTGATTGGTGTTGTTTTTTCATAGTGACTGTCTCAGCTAACGCATAGAGCTTTTTTAAAAGAACAGGAATATTGTTTCATGCATCGTTGTTTTGAAACCTACTCAACTTTAAACTATTATCTGGTTAGAAAATTTCTATCGTTCTTACTTTCGAGCAACCAGGCAAACGTGATGGAATTTATCATGCTTCCAGGATCAAGAGTCAAGACGCATGAAGTTTTATCAAAATCTTTATAAACAATCTGATAAATGAAGAAGTGGTAAAATACTGAGACATAAAGAATTTCACTCTGAGGAAAATTATCTAGAATTCTATTCAGTCTTTAGAATGTATTAGCAAAGAAAAGAGAGAAAAAACAAACTGAGTATTTACAATTCTTACAATAAAATGAAAAGACCGTGTTTTGTAAATATTTAGCTAACCTTTTAGTTCAGACCAACTAATTCTATTCTCAAATAAGGGAGACGACTCTGTATAAAAGGGGTCATGAATGAATTTGAGTTATCTTTCTTAGACAAGATTTAACAGATTTAATTTTAAACCGACGGTGAATTGAAATATTAGATTTTTGAAAGATGTTTCAAAACGGTAGATGATACGGTAAAAAAAATATTGTAGCGTGAAAAATAAAATACATTACTTAGCAATAATAGATATCTTTACCATTTTAATATACTGGACAAAGGACATGCACTATTTTATATTAGATCTACTATTTTGTCACTGGAATTGTTAGTCAGCAGAAGCAGACTCAAGTGACCTATGCCTGGTAACAAAACGATACGAGTTTATGTTTCTTGATGTAGATTGACTCTAGACACTACCGACCGAAGCGTTGATATTTGAATAAAAATATTATATAGCAAGACTTATTATGAGATGATTGTATTGATGTACAGAAAAAATATTAAAAGTAGCCACAGCTGTACTTAGATTGTTCGTCTTGCTACAGATCATAAAACGAACTTTAAAACTTATGTAGTACTTAAAAATGGACTTTTAAACTGATGTCTGGACAAAACAGAAGAGAATTTGGCGTACCAAAGCACACACTCTATAGTATTAATCAAGTTTCAATTAGTGACTCGATTATATGACAGTTTAGTGGGAATTCAGTGACTATCCATCGGTATTTTTTCAAAGCTTTGATTTTTCCCCAATAATAGTCACATTTTCTTTTAAATACAACTGGCTTTTCCTTACAATAGTTTACTCAGTAAGAAAGTGAACAAAAGTGAGGCTATCTTATATAAATTTTAATTGGTAGATGTTAATCTTTAGTGCGCTTTCTTTGTAGTCTTAAGAAACTAAAGCATTATGTGCCTGTAGCTGCAAAGGTATTTTAGCAAAAGTTTTCATACGATCAGATTTGATCAAAAAGTATTAGTTACTACTGAAAACTTTAATCTCTGTTCAAGGAAATGAATAAAACTAACATTCATTCAGTCTTACAAGGCAGGAAAATAAAACTTCTATTCTTGAGACATAGAATAAAATTGTTGTATTTATTGTTTTTCTGAAAAATATAATATGTACGCATCGCGAAAGCTTTAATAATGCTTCTGGGTTTTCCGATCTTAATAATATTAACAGTGGTTTGCTTCGAAGTAAAATGAAATGATAAAATAAGTATGAGTATTGACTTGATGTGTTAATTGTATAAGAATTGTATTGCCTTTTCTAGACTATTGCCATTAAACGGACAATAAACACATGGCCAGGAAGACTAAGCTTTGTACTTGCTTTCTTTCAATAAGCTGATAAGGTGAAGCTGTTCCAAAAAGTTCAGCAGCAAAACAAATTGCCAGTATATTAATTGATGTTATAGACGCTGGAGCGGAGTTCCGCATTTCAGGCCATCACATTACGATGAGTGGTTACAGCTTGTAGCTTTATTGTGTCATGGGTATACAACGATACTTTTACAAATGTAGAAACGATGATACTTATGTATCAGGAACTAAAAACTTCACCTGAAACTCAAATCTTTCTCCAGATTCTTTCTTCATCTATGATATAGACATTTGTCTTTTTTGAAATCTGTTAAAATACAAAAGTGAACCATCTTGTACTTTAGTAACAAATAAACCATTTGGTTCTTTAGTTAACTATCTATATATATGTAGTCTTTTTTAATTTTCTTTGGTTGATTCACAACCATGCCCCCTGCTTTTTAACTGTGCCATCTAAGCAACTTTCGTGTCTGATCAATTTATGACGACCCTTTGACTTCATATCAATGTTCTTATCATCCTATCAATGACACAATTTTAAGCATTGCTCATTGTCCAGCCAACACTCTAGCAGTTATGAAGCTTTTGTATTCTGTGGGTGCTCTTTTACTTTTCCTGGTGACAGGCAATGATGCTAAAGAGCAGAGCATTGATAGCCCGCAATTACTTAGACGAATTCAAAGTCTAGAACATCAGCAAAGGTATGTTTTATATTTTCTGAATATGTGTTGACTAACTTTACTTTTACAATTTGTCCTCTAATAGAAGCGTCTATTTTCCGGGGTGGGGATAGGAGGGCTGCGACCGGGGACATTCTGACACAGTCAGTTGATTAGCTACCTAGTTGATTACTAGGCGCAACGAACTCTATATAGGTAAAAGTTTTAGTGACTCTGATTACCAAAACATACCAATCATTTATTGAGTAAAGTTTAATACAGTAAGGGTTTTTTAATTGTCCAAGTCAAAAATTAAGTTTACAAGTAAATTTAAAGGTAAAGACTTTAGTGTCATTTATATAGCTCTATGTTCTTTCTTTCCATGGTTTCCGGATTAATGAATCGGACCCCAAATTGCAGTTTTCAAGATAACAAGAAACACAAGAAGAATTGTTTTATATAAACTGTTTAACAATTGCTTTTTCTGATTTTTATGCCTCCGAAGGGAGGCATATAGTAATCGCACTGTCTGTCCCTCCGTCCGTCTGTTCGGTATAATCTTGTTCTCGCTTCATCTCCAAAACCGCTTGAAGGATTTCATTGAAACTTAACAGGAGCATTTATCACCAAGCCTAGTTGTGTATATCATCAGGAGATTCCGCTCGATCTATTTTTAGCAAAGTAATGGGCACTTAGTCATTTTTTTACTCTAACTTTCTCTAACTTTTATATTAAAGTCGTGTCCACACTTCATCTCCAAAACCGCTGGAGGATTTCATTGAAACTTCACAGGAATGTTTGTCACAAAGCCTAGTTGTGCATATCGTCAGGAGTTTTTGCCCGGATTATTTTTGGCAGAGTTATGGCCACTTAGTCATATTTTACTATAACTTCTATATTAAAATCTTTTCCACACTTCATCTCCAAAACCGCTTTGAGGATTTCATTGAAACTTCACAGGAATGTTTGTCACCAAGGCTTGTTGTGCATATCATAAGGAGGTTTTGCTCAGATTATTTTTGGCAGACTTATGGGCACTAAGTCATTTTTTACTCTAACTTCTATATTCAAATCTTGTCCACGCTTCATCTCCAAAACCACTGGAGGATTTTATTGAAACTATACAGGGATGTTTGTTACCAAACCTAGCTGTGCATATCGTCAGGAGTTTCTGGTCGGATTAATTTTGACAGTTATCGGCCCTTAGTCATTTTTTACTATAACTTCTATATTAAAATCTTGTCCAAGCTACATCTCCAAAACCGCTTGGAGGATATTATTGAAACCAGAATGTTTATCACCAAGCCTTGTTATATATAAAACTTCAGTAGGGGTTGGGAATAAAACAATTTGTTCGTATTGAAGGTCAAACTCGCAGCATTCTATTTCATTGAATAATTATGTCTTCAACCTTCATATAAGAATTTGAAGCAGAAAAACATTACTTTACCATTTACCTTTTTTCTGATCTTTTTCCACAGGAATATTCAATTATATATTTACACCAGTTTCATTTCAAAGCTACATTTCGGGGGCATATGTTAATTTCCAGTGACAGCTCTTGTTTTTTCATATTTCATTCAAATTAAAAAAAAATCATATACATACAAGTAAATAAAACTTCGTATCTGGCAAACATATAGAAAAGTAGTAATTTTTTCTAGTCCTTTCTGTTTTGTCTAAAGCATTATCTGTATTTATTATATTATTTATTTTTTATATTACTTTTAATGTTCATAACTACGCACTAGTCAGAAATGTTCCAGTACTATTAAAAACATCTATTAATTGTAAAATATTGCATAAAAGTTTCACGTTTGTAGTTTTTAAGCATATGGTTATTTAATGTACTATCATTTCTTCTATATTAAAGGGGCGATACCTTTCTGTTCAGTTAAAAGTTTTTTTGACTTTTGTAATCAAGAAACAACTCTTACCATCGACATTGAACAGTTTAACAATGTGAAACACTCCTAACGGTTTTTTTTTCTCTTTTGAAAATAATTTTAAAACGAAATTGCATGAACAAATTTAGCTCGGTTACGCTTTAATGATCATGTGTCTCAGACAAGTGCCCTCAATTCAGCTTCGTTATAAACAAACATGGCAGACCCAACAAACTCTTCATCATTGATATTCCAGCGGGTCCAGACTTGCAATCCAAAGATTTCTTTCTTAGAGCTTCTATTTTTTTTATCACAGGTAAATTTTGGTCGACCTCGACATGCAATTTAACCGTTGCACGCATGCGCGGGTATCCTAAAAAATATTGGAAATTCATAGTGTTAAAAAAGTATTTTTAAATGATATTGCTTGAAATATACAGCGCGTTTCAGGCAAGAATTGTGAAAAGAGACATAAAGGCAAACGCCGGGATCATTTTAGATTAAGTAGAACCAAGTTCTATCTATCATTTTTCGACACATTGTCATTTTAAACCGTCATCTGGCGATAATTATTGGCAAAATGTTTGTTAATTTTAGTAAAATCCAGTCGAAAATTCAACATCTCGAACGTAGAGTCAAATCTCAAAATCTGGTCATAGAATCACAGGGTGACCTTATCAAGACACTTCAGCAGGAGCTTAAAAATGGCGGACAGCTGATGGAGCAGACGAACCACGAAGTGAAAGCAAACGGAAAGAAAATCAATATGCTACGGACGATTTTAATGACAAAGACGAATTATGTCAATGACAAGGACAGTAAAAGTTTGACAGAGGGAAGCCAACAGCAGAAACAAGAGAGGATCCAGAGGCAAGAAGTCTTCCCTGGTGAAGGTTCTCTAAAGGAGAGACAAGGTTAGCCTCATGAAACTTCGTAGTAATGCCTTTAAAACCTGAAACATTTTATGAAACGAAGGTAGAAAGAGAAGCAAATACATATCTTCTTGAATTAGAGGTAGTGTTTTTTTGCACTGATGAGGCAATACGGACTGTGTGTGTATTATCCTCACTTCTCTTTTGAACTAATAACTTTAAAATCCCTAAAAACTCTAAAACACTTGCCTGAAAATTGTTCATGTTGTTTTAACAAAATTGGCCAAGTTTTCCGATTGAGATCTATTTTTCTTACATGTATTATACTCATTTGCATTTTTATATATAAAAAAAAGCTTTTTTAAGTCAGAAGATTAATCAGCCAGAAGGACGAGTTTCCAGGGCTCATAAAAACATTATCTCCACCATCCTTTAGATGCATGTCATATGTCGATCCTTTTAATGATGTGCGATAGCTGCTAAACACATTTCACGAGTAACAGAAATATCATTTGCTATTCATATTTATGTCAGTGACTTTTTTTCATACATTATATAGCTGATATTATTTCAGTAAAAAATGTGAATATGCCAATAAACTTGATAGAATCATATAGTGTGTGTTTTTAGATACCAAATTCATGTACATTAAGTGAAAATGCGTTAAAATATACGAAAGGTAAATATGTAAAGAAAAAAAACATCATTGTAAAATTATACACATATTTAAAGTCTCTTCTGAATGACATTTACTAATGCAACGATTCTATGTATAAAATTATTTTTCTAATTGTTTTTATTTCAGTTAGGCCTGGGATATCATTTTCAGCGTACGTCGGTCGTGATTCAAGTACAGGATACCACCAAAGTATAAAATTCGACAAGGTAAAAAACACACTTATTACCTTCCTATACTGAAAAAGAAAACAACAACAGACATTTACTCTAGAGGTCTCACAGTCAAAACTCTGTGCAGCGCTTCCTCCCCTTCATTACAGTAATCACTACCGCTAAGCAGTTCGAAAAAAAAAATCAAAAGTTGATACTTAAATCATTTTTTTTTTCATTTTTATAATCACCTGACATCTTAAATCAATGAAATTTATATAAGAACCAAACACGGATTGTGAGTAAAAATAGTTTCTTTGGAAAAGGCGCACATAGCTGGTAGCAAACTAAAGTTTATCAGATCTGGGCTAAAGACTGAAGGGGAGATCACTCCAAGCATATGCAACTGCTGAGTTAATACGGCATAATCATCATCACCAGCAAATGTCTGTTTTCGATGGAACAACTCTTTCCTTCAAAGCATGACGGCCTACCGACTCTAACACAAAAATGCAAGCGGTAAATGTTAATTCTACATCTAGAAGTCGAAAAGTACATAAAAAGAAAAGTGTAACAGTCTGTTTTTACTGTTCATCAGATGTTCAGTGATTGTGTATTCGACCAACTCGAACTATTTTGACCCCTACAATACTATTTACACATTATTCCGTTTATGCGTTCTTAGGTTCTTACCAATGAAGGGAATGGATACAACGTTCAGACAGGAGAATTCACTTGCCCGGAGGCTGGTGTCTATCTGCTGAATTTTTTCATTGGTCTCAGATCAGATACGATAGGGAAGGCGATTTTAGCAGAGCTGAAGATAAACAGCGTGAACACGGTGGATTTATTCGTTCAAACATTTCACACAAACCAGGATGTACAGGTGACCAAATCCTTTCACTGAATAATCATTTTTTCATTTTTTATTTCATATTTATTCATTTTTATTCACCCGTCGAAAGAAGAAACGTATTAATGAAAAATCTAAGGCGCCTGGGCGTTCGGTCGGTCGGGCAGAGCCCACCTGTCGTCTGCTATTTAATACGAAAAGCATACAGCGGACCTTCATCATACTTGGTGATACTGCTAGTGGGTAGACTACCTCGGCAAGTTTTGATAAACAGTCGTATCCCAACAGACACTCTAGAGTTATAGCCCTTTTATATCTAAATTTGGCAAAACTAGCCTTGTCCACTCTCTAAGTCAGAGTTTACATTCGATCTTCGTGGTCATAATATCTTGGCTTAGTTCGATAACCAGTTGAAATCCTTCAGACACTTAAAAAAATATACCTCGAATTATTCAAAATTTGCCAAATTAGCTGTGTCCGTTCTCAAAATTGAAGACTTTTCATCTGATGTTTGTCAGACTTGCTGGTTATATTTGTAGGAATGATATTGCTAACAAGTTGAATTATCAGTTAAACCCCGTCGAGTGCTCTTGGGTCATGGTCCTTCAATTATCCGAAATTGGTAAAGTAACCCTTTTTTTGCGCTCTAATCCAAAATACTTTCATCTGATCTTCGCCAAACTGGTTGATAACGGCAAAATATCTCGATCAGGTATGATAACAAGTCAAATGCTTACTGGCACTCTAGAGTTTTGGCCAACTGAGTTCTGCAAAGCCTTACTAATAAGCCTTGTCCGTTGTCAAAGTAAATAAGTTTTTATAAGAACTTGAAATATAAACATTTTTGTTTTTTATACAAGAGTTATTTAAAATCATTTGTACACTTGCTTTCAATCACAAGCTGATGCAATAATTATATGACAAACGTATTTTATGATAGTCAACGATCTTGATCATTCGTAACAACTCGGCCTTTTCCGACAACTTCGTATAAAGACTTATTGAAGTCGCCCGAGGTGTTCCGAATGCGATCTTGATCATTTAAAGAAATATTTCCTAATTTATGTTTATTCAGCAAAGAAGTTTGTTATCACACATAATTTTTAATTTTAGTTTATTTTAGAGTTGAAATACTTTTATCATATCATATACTTCCTAATTTCTGTTTATTCAGGGAGGAAATACTGTTATTGTACGTCTGCGAAAGGGTGATCGGGTATGGATTGACACTACATTCGCAGGAAGCAATGTAGAAGGCGCCCCGGGATTGAGAGTTTCAACATTTTCAGGGGTGTACTTGTATCCCTGAGTGGTATGAAACTGTGTTTACATATGATAGTAAAACGCACTGAGAAATCAATCTTGATTGATGTATGTTAGAAAGTATACAATGGCTGATGTAAATTTGCTGCTTGCTCTCATCAAACCATCCCACCATCACCACCATCCCCTACCACCACCACACTCGAGAAAAGAAAGAATAAGTCCAACTTTTTCCACGTAACTATTGAAATATTTTTCCTTTTGTTTATTTAGGTTTATTTTAAAGACAGAATGGCATACTATCCGAAATATATACAGTACTGTAAAACATTGAGATTCTTTATGGCAAGCCTGTCATGGAAGAGAAAAGAGTATTTTGTAGCCTATGAAAATGCTTCTTTAAATTTCAACAGTTTGGCCTGGTACATGCTTCCTTTAATCTTAAGAAACTACGTGTAATAATACTTTCAAAATTTTACGTTCCGGAATTAACTCGCAGTATTACTTCCAAAAACACAAAAGGGAATAAACTGACATAAATACTTTCAAATATACGCAATGGAAATATACTCGCGGTAATACTTTCAAAAACGCGTAATGGAAATATACTCGTGGTAATACTTTCAAAACCACGTAATGGAAATATTCTCGCGGTAATACTTTCAAAACCACGTAATGGAAATATACTCACGGTAATACTTTCAAAACCACGTAATGGAATAAACTTACATAAATACTTTCAAAACCACGCAATACAGATAAACTAAAATAAAACGATTCAAAAACACGAAAAGGAATTGTACTCACATAATTACTTTTGAAAAAAATAGACTTACGTAAATACTTTAATTAAAAACACAAAATGGAAATATACTAATATACTTTCAAAAACACGATATGTATATATAGTCATGTTGATTCTTTAAAAGAAAACAAAATGGAAATAAACACTCATTTATACTTTTAAAAACACAAAATTGAAATATACACACGTTAATACTTTCAACAACAACAACAACAAAGAAATAAACACACTATAATACTTTCAAAAGTACAATTTGGAAATATTAATGTCAGCTAGGTGTCTGGCAATCTCTTTCTAAAATGGAACAAAGGGTACAGCTGAAACTAAATGATATCAATGTCAGTATTTGGTCCTATCCAGGAGAAACGTTTCCTGCTTTTAAAATAGATTCTCAGCAGTTCTGCTGATAGACGTTAGTTGTTGAAATGCACGGCTGCCGTTAAACGGATTCATCATATCGATGTAAAAAAGAGGATAATTCGTGCTGTGTTATACTTTTCTAGTGCCACGTTAATGAAAATGGCGTCTATTACCAGCCGTAGAATATAATTCGTTTATCAGTTGCACATTTAGTCCTTATCTTGACGACCTCGTCGTTCTGTTTGGTATTAACATTTTTATCACACTTTTAACTGGACTTAATGAGCATGAATATTTCAAATTTACTTTCACGGGTCGCCTTTTTGTTGTATTGTTTTGTAACTTTTTCCGTTGGTTCATCAGAAGTTAGAAATGAAAGCAAAGAACTTCTAAAGAGATTGGAGAATCTAGAGACAAAGCAAAGGTGAGTAGTTTCATAAATTCTAATTTATTTACTTTTCTGTATTAAGAAGTGAAGGAGGGCATACCGTTATCGTTGTACACTTAGTTTCCGCGCTTTTTAACTCTGCCAATTTTTAAAGGATTTTTATATAAATTTCCAAAAATGTTAATCACACAGACATGTCGTGTCGGAAACAAGACCCGGATTTCAAAGGTCAAAGTCAGAAATCTTTGTATAAATGAAATACAATATCGTCAGCACTTGTGTCCGAGTCCGCTCTTTAACTGTTTGGTACTCTAACGTACTCAGAAATAACTTTACACAAGTGCTCAACAATGAGCTTCAATTTGACGCAATCCAACAGTCCTTGTTTACGTCTATACGATCTTCAATTTGATGCAATCCAACAGTCCTTGTTTACGTCTATACGATCTTCAATTTGGCGCAATCCAACAGTCCTTGTTTACGTCTATACGATCTTCAATTTGATGCAATCCAACAGTCCTTGTTTACGTCTATACGATCTTCAATTTGACGCAATCCAACAGTTTTTGTTTACGTCTATACGATCTTCAATTTGACGCAATCCAACAGTCCTTGTTTACGTCTATCCGATCTTCAATTTGACGCAATCCAACAGTCCTTGTTTACGTCTATCCGATATTCAATTTGACGCAATCCAACAGTCCTTGTTTACGTCTATCCGATCTTCAATTTGACGCAATCCAACAGTCCTTGTTTACGTCTGTCCGGTCGTCTGTACTATCAAACTACATAAAAAGTCCATGAACAATTTCTTTCCGCTCTGTAACAGTCATTTGATACAAGTTGCCACAAATGTTCATCTCTCAGCTTTTTGCATTTTTGAAATATATTTAAGCTATTTTTGGACTGTGACAACTCTTCTGCTACTGGTTTCCTATGTAATTTAATCCTTGTGTTGATTTTTTTACGGAATACCGTTAGGGCCATCGTGGTTAGACGTTATAATCCAGAGGGCGACAATGCGATAGTGCGATAATGCCATGGCGACAGCGCGATAATGCGATGGCAACAATGCGATAATGCAATGGCGACAATGCGATAACGCGATAGTGCGATGGCGACAATGCGATAGTCATAATTATCGTACTGTCGCCATCGCATCATTGCATTGTCACCATCGCACTATCGCATTGTCGCCATCGCACTATGGCGTTTTCGCATTATCGTGCTGTCGTCATCGCATTGTCGCACTGGCGCCATCGCATTATCGCACTGTCGCCATCGCACTATCGCATTGTCGCCATGGCATTATCGCACTGTCGCCATTGCACAATCGCATTGTCGCGTTATCGCATTGTCGCGTTATCGCACTATCGCATTGTCGACTATCGCCTTCCGGTACACATGCGCACATCGTTTTTTTGTATGTACACAAGCGATTTTTACCAAATAAAAACAATTGCAGAAACATAAAATGGATGGCTTTATAATACAGAATACCGTTAGGGCCATCGTGCTTAGACGTTATAATTCAGAGGGCGACAATGCTAAAGTGCGATAATGCGATGGCGACAGTGCGATAATGCGATGGCGACAATGCGATAATGCGAAAACGCGATAGTGCGATGGCGACAATCCGATAGTGCGATGGCGACAATGCCATGATGCGATGGCGACAGTACGATATGACTATCGCATTGTCGCCATCGCACTATTGCGTTATCGCATTGTCGCCATCGCATTATCGCATTGTCCTCATCGCATTATCGCGTTATCGCACTTCGCCATCGCATTATCGCACTGTCGCCATCGCATTATCGCACTGTCGCCATCGCATTATCGCACAATCGTATTGTCGCCCTCTGGATTATAACGTCTAACCACGATTGCCCTAACAGTATTCCGTAGATTTTAAATAATCATTAAAATGCTTCTAAAATGACAATATTCACTGCAAAGATTTTGAATGATTGGTTTAAACTCTATTTATATCAGTACATGTAATTGTCTTTATCAGTGTTAACGTAAATATTTACCGACTATGTAGGGCATGAAATAAAAAGGAACGTTTGTCATTAACACCAGCTGGAAATATTTAACTTCCGCCTTCGAAACTCGATTAAACGAATTTGATCTATCGCCGAATAAAACTATCTCAATACTTATTGTCATTTTCAGTTTTTTTAACAGACTGGGTAAACGAAATCATCTGAAGTGCTGTTTTTTTATTTTATTTTCGAAATAAGACTGAACTAAACGAACTTAAATCTTAACTCGACTTTTTTACAGAAATGATGGTGTCAGAATAAATCTACTAGAAACTCATGTTCACAGACAAACGAGCTTCATTCAAGATCTTGAGCATAAAATTCTACACTTAGAGGAAACTGTCAGTCAGCAGAAATCAAGGACTGATCATATTATCCAAAATGCAAGACGTAATCGCCGGCAGATATCCTTTCTTAGAAATGTATTGTATAAAAATCACTTGTTGGATTACAAGAGAACGATACCTCGTTCACAAAGCCACAAATTGGTAGCATCAAACAGCCGACAACAACAACAGCATCATAAGAACAGAGATGAGATGTCAAAACACATCCAAACACAACATCATCTGAATTCAGATAGAAAAAACAACAATCAAAGGTCACACCAGCAACAGAAACAGGCATCACATAAACATAATAGGAACAGAATCAACTCCAAATTTGAGATGCAGTCCAACAAGAGCCATCACAATCATCACAGAAAGAATAACCTCAATCCAACAGCTAAAGAACATCAAGAGAAAGGCCACAGGAAACATTCCAATGTAGAAAACGGGCAGGTTTCTAGGAATCAAACGAGCGCAGACCGTCCGCATCAAAGTCTAATGGAAAATCAAGAAACAAGACACGCTGTTGCTCATAAACCTCGTAGATCTTTGCAAACAACAAGGCAAGGTATGGGCTTTTTACAGCATTTCACCTCGCCTAGTTGGTGTGAATATGCAGTTGTAACTAACAAATAGAGCCAAGCTTGTACTGTTACAGTTAGACTTCCTGTACCTAAACAACCAGACTCGATATTTTATAAACAAATATCACCAGACACTATCTTTTATATATTTTACATTGTGATTCCTTCAGATATTTTTGAGGCGTTTCTGCAGTGTATCAAAACGTACGTATAGGTTTAATTTTTTCTCTGTTATAAATAAGGAACAACCCTACTAAAAAGTTGTTGAATTCAAGGTTCTCATTTCCCATTATGCAAGTGGTCAGTCAATGGCTCGGACCCATATTAGTGAAAAATAATTAATACAAAGTTTCGATTAAAAAACATCTGAGCACTTTTTTCAGCGTTTGGAGGAATCGCATTTTCCGTCTATCTGGACCATGACGCAACCTTGTCGCAACATGAACATGTAAAATTCAACAAAGTAAGTTTATCAATGCATGAACATGTAAAATTCAACAAAGTTATCAGTGTATGTATCTGACTATTTTATAAATACATACCTTTGTTTTGATTGAGAAATCCAAGGATAAACATTGACAGTTGAGGTGATTAGCGAACGTGTGTATATTTAGATGTTGGATAGTACTTTTTGTAATGGATGACGATAGAAACTGTTGTATGTTATCGTGTTTTTTATGCTACAAAACTCGTGTGCAGGGGCATGACTGGGGTGGGGTGGGGGTAGGGTCTTGGTCATAGCCTCATACGACTGTGGTGCAATATACAAAACACATCCTAAGCTATTGACCTTCCTGGTACTTTTTCATACTCAGGTTGAGTTTGCACCTCGGTTTAATGTCTCATCCGAAGGACTATCAGTATGTTAGTGAAAAACAGGAGATCGAACCTTCGACAAATCTGATGCGATACCACGTGGCCACTGTTCCTACTAGATATGTTCTTTGTATGTGTCACCTAAATGTTACAAAATATTTTGCGTCAACTGCAGATATTAACCAATGATGGTGGCGGATACGATCCCCTGACTGGCGTTTTCACGTGCGCGGAGGGAGGAGTTTACATGTTCACGTTTTCAGTTGGTCAGAGAGATGAGAATCATTACATGTGGGCGGAGCTTATGTTGAATAATCAAAATGTGATAGATGCAGTAGTGGATACATATCATCAGTATCAGGTGTGTTCTCTCATACATTGTTTATTTGCTATTTATCGTTTATAAGCCGAAAAATACTGAACATTCAGCAAGACGATCTAGAAACTGAAACGAATAGATCGGCTATTTTGCTATATAGCAGAATAACAAATGTGTTCCTTATGCATCACTAAAAAACTCTACGTAGATGAAACATTATACCCATGTCTGGTATTACAAAAAGATGCAGCGGAAAGCGGAAATGGAAACTGTTCGTTTTAGCAAAATATACAAAACGAGTTTGCTTCTTAAAAAAGCAAGGGACACTGTATAGTTTAAAATCAATCACTGCAAAGCCAAATATACGAATTTTGTGATATTATGCACGCGTTTGTAATGATAATGTTTGTATCAACTGTGTGTACCTTTTAAACATGTAAGGCAAAAAGAAAGACTTTGTCTAAAAAGTGTAGTAGTCTACACTAGAGTGCTTACATCACCCACAGCAAGGCTGATATGTAGACCACAAAGCATTGATTTTTATATTTCTTCAGGACCTCCAAGGTGGCAATACAGTGATTGTACGGCTGCGCCAAGGAGACCGTGTATGGGTTGACGCGACGCATAACGGAAGTCATATTGAGGGCAGTGGAACGCTAAGGCTGACGACATTCTCTGGACTTTATTTATATGCTTAGTTATTTTTCTTATACAACTGACTATAGTTTCTTAACATTTTTTCGGTCATTTCATTATTTGTGAATACTTTTTCATTTTTAGCAATGATCGACATGTGAGGTCCATTCGTGTCAATTTGAAGTCTGAAACAAAAAAATGTGTGCGTTATATCATTTCCCGAATAAAAGAATTATAATTCAATTATCATTTATTGAAATGTTTTATATATACAGAACGTGTTGTCTGTAGCCGGCGTGAACGAGTCTCATACACACACAAAAAATAAGTGATGACATAGATACACGACATGATAAAATATAAGAAACTAGGTTTTCACGACAGTGGCATCAATTCTGTTATTTCTATTTATCCTGAAAGACAGATAAATTGTGTGCACTCAAGATTATATTGATCATAGTTCTCTGTTTACCAAAGCTGTTTCAGTGTATATCGAATACTATGATATTGCACAAACACGGTAAATAAGCTAGTTAAACAAAGTAAAATGGTTATTTGTATTAACATATAAACATTTGCTTAAGCTTAATAGCTTTTTAAATTGGTTATAGACCGATGGTCATGGCGGATGTAGAATCGGTCATGGCGGAAGTAGAACTGGTCATAGCGGAAGTAGATGCCTTTTAGAAACGCAGCTTGCATACAGCATGAGTGATTTTTCGATGGCGTGTGTGAGCGTGCGTCTGATTAAGATGGCATGTGAGCGAGCTGCGTTAGAAAGCACATCGTTTGTTACCCCCGTACAACTACGACAGTTGACAAGTACAAAGTTTATTTAGAGTCGGTATGATTACAAGAATCCTAGAATCAGCATAAAGAAGAAAGCCTTGAAATGCAAGTATCTGTTTTTGAGTGTGCGCGTGTGTAAGTGAGAGAAGAGTGTGTGTGTGTGTGTGTGAGAGAGCGTTAGTGTGTGTGAGAGAGAGCATTTGAGTGTTCGTAAGAGAGCATGTCTCCGTGTGAGAGAGGATTCATGTGTGGGGGAGCCGGGGATAAGGAAGAGAGGTCTGCTGGGATACTAACTAGATATTATGTTATACAAATTACTTTTTATGTTATGTCCTTTTATAACAGGTGGTAAATTTGCAGCTCGTTCGGAACTCGAACACTGCTAACAAGACGAGAACTCTAGCGATAAAGTAATCGCGCGCGCGCGCACACACACACACACACGCGCGCGCACGCACGCACGCACGCACGCACAAAGTAACGAATCAGAACATAGAGATGTATTCTAAATAAATTCGCATCCAAAATTATTGTTCTGAATTTTAAGAATACCATAATCGCTGACTAGTCATGTGAGCTCGAATCTTCGACCTCTGTTAGTCTGATATATTAAATGTCTTATCCCAGTCATATTGCACAAATGACTTACAATCACACTTTTGTTTTCCTGATTCATTCCAAGATTAGTTTTGCAGTCAAATCAAAACACAGTATAAATGCTAAGATGAAAATTTGTCTTTTGAACTAAACGATACAGATCTTGCTTTAAAATGAAAAGAAAATATTTCTGTTTGTTTTGTTTATTGTACACTTGAATATAACAATGAAAACAGAAATGTGTATAATTACAAAGTTTTGTTATAGATAAATCGAATATAGAATGACTGGTACGTTAATTAAAGCTTGGGTATGTTTCTTTGTCATTTATTCGTAAAGTCATGATTATATCAAATTGGAATTTAGTTTTAAAACAGAAATGTGCAGTTTAGAGCCAAAACGCAACCATTTCTTTTCTGTTATTGGCATATTAATTTAGCCTAGAAGAAAAAAGGTATACACTTATTTTAATAGCTTAACAACTTTAAATAAATCATTTTAGCCCCAATTCGGCTGTAGTTGTTTTAAGGTTGTACTTAAAAATTCCGTGTTTCTTTATTCTAATTTCAAAACATAAATATTTACGTTGTATAAAAACAATACAGTGATACAAAGAATACAACAGATCGGTGTCTAACTATTTTTCGTCTGACAAATGCAGTACAATACATTTTATCAATGACTACAGGTGGGAAGCGTTTTGAATTATTCATTTTCTCGTCTAAATTGGATAAATTAACACTCTTTCTTGCGCGCGCACCTTTGTTATCGCACTTTGTTTATCAATCGATAAATAGACATCAATACTGGGGCGAGCTATACACAGGTATAATGTTCAATATGCTACCGGTAATCATCAGTGTGGTTACAGGAAGTGTATTACAAGCATGCGTGACACCTGTCATGGACTTAATATAGACAAAGGTAATATATTTCTATTTCATTTCTTACAATTTCTTTCTATTTCATCGATACTGCTGAAACATTCAGTTGCGGCAGTTATACCACGTGAATAGGGAAAACAAAACAATATTGACAAAAAACACAAAGAAAGACATGAAATACTTCTGAACATCACACGTAACTGATGTCTGGTACTATGTTAGTGCCATATACAGGCGTTTTCTTGATTGTTGATTTTGTTATGCAGACGTCTGTTATAAAAAAGACGGTTTGGAAATATTGAACAAAGAAACATCTTGAATAATAAAGTTTCTATGATATATAATCACCAGAAATTATTACGTGTATGAAACTCTGTAGAATAAAGCGTGCCACCGTTTTTTTCGTCAGATATAGTTCTTGCATAAAAAAAGACGAATCTACAAGGCTAGGTGTGATTCTTTTGCTGTGGTTTATTTTCTTTGAATATATATGGATCGAACTCCAGATGTCACCCGTCTATACAAAAACTGTTAATTATAGTTGACTTGTGTACATTACTGGTGCCTGCATTATTCTGTGACAACTCGATATAATTCAACTGATGGTTTCAGATGTAGGTACATAATGTGGAACTTAACAGATGTCACACCCGGTAGATAATTTTTTTCTGTTGATATACAGTAAGTAAATATTAGTCTTTAGTTTGTTGTGTTTAGCTTTGGAAAATAAAAAAGGTTTCCGAAATAAAAACCAGACTTGATTAGGAGATTATTTAGAACGAGAAAATTTCATAACAATATGAATAAGCGAGCAGTCACATTTTGCGTCGCTGTTTCTATATTTGAAACTGGAACTTCAATTTGCAAGAATTCAGTAAGCTTGAACTGAACTTGAAACACTTACAAAAATGAACCCTTCAGACAGATGGATGTTATTTACTACAGAAGGAAAACTGTCTGTACGGGAAAAATTTACTGATAAGCCTCGACTTAGTGGAGGTAAAGTGGAAGTAGGGTGGAATTATGGTGAAAATAGGGTGGAAATAGGGAGGAATTAAGGTGAAAAGAGGGTAGAAATAGGGTGGAATTAAGGTGGAAATAGGGTGGAATTAAGGTGAAAAGAGGGTGGAAATAGGGTGGAATTAAGGTGAAAATAAGGTGGAGTTAGGAGAAATAGGGAAAATGCCTTTTATGGTCATTAACTAAATGCTAAATAAGAATTTATATGTGGATTTTAAAATGCCGCCATGCATAACGTATTGCCTAACTGCATGTTAATGTTTAATTTATCAAGTTTTGTTGCTAAATCAAGTTGATTGATTTTTGTCGTGTCGAGGTTGGCATGCGAATAAAAAAGCCTCTTTCATTACTTAGTTTTTACATAAGTGTACAAAATTTGATAAAAAATAGATTGCGAAAATGTATAGGGAATGTATATTTTACATCTGAACGTTGACTAGTCGAAGTCAAAATGTCAAACACCTTTAATAAGAATGACTCATTTCATTAAATATTTTAAAACAATACCGTTCTTTAATTTAACAGGGGTTGTGTGAAAATGGCATTTTTGATTGAAAATGTCTAAATATATCAATGGAGGATCTTGAGTGTCGCGAGATCTTTTAAAGATAGGCTTTTGATGAGATTATACACTTGGTTTACCATACGGCTTAATCATTATGCGGCCAGCTTCACGGGCAATTGACGGCCCTTTCATCAACGTAATGAATAACTCTAATTTGTATTCGTGTATAATTTTGACACCATTTTAAGTGGACAATGAGGTATTTGAAATTCTAAACGTTCCCTGTCATTTACTGAGATAGACTAGAAACAGCGAAGACTTTGTAATGAATATACGTCACGGGGTTTCTCATTTTTTATTCATGATGTTTTTATTCTATCAGGTTATTAATGTTTTTCTTCGTGGCAAGATATTGCAGACGATGTTCGATTATATGTCATACGTGATAATATTTTTTTCTTTCCTACGCATTTTGTATATGTTATAACTACAAAAAAACAACAACAACAACAACATAATACGAGAAAGAAAAGAGGGCTATCAATGATTGCTATTTAAAATCAAAGCAGTTCTTATTACAGTTAGACTGAGAGAACAAACGAGCCTAACGTGTCATAAGCTGAAACCTGGATTTAACGCCCACCTGCTTTTTATTGTCGTTAATGTCGATAAATAAACATATACACATGGGAAAAACAATGGGTAATGTGCAGAGCAACACACATTGTACGGGGGGTGGGTTGAATCTTTTTAAGTGTGTTCGATACAAGAAATATAAATTTATGAAACTGTAGTCAAAAATAGGCGATAATTATAGAAATAAATCATAGGTACTACAGAGTGCCATCGAATGGTATCGAATGCGGTAAATGGACAGTGTTTCCTTCACTTGCTGTAAGGGTGAATCGAATTACAACTGTTTAAACTTTCTTTTTCTCCAAAGGACAAGAGAGAGAAATCGAAATGACAAAACCGTTTTGAGATTCAATTTTTTTTGATAAGCCATAAGAGGGGCGGTGTGGGTGTATCTCTACTTTTGACAGTATTAGACATATAAATCTTTTCTGTTAGCGAAAATATACACCGTATGTATATAAAGTTCGGTCTATATTATATTAATTAGTTATTAAAGTATGCACGGTTGCTTACAAAGTGGTTTTAGAGACAACATCATTCAAATGACGTCAAACATTAGTCACAGGTACTTTCCGATGTTTTTGACGTCACTTCACGCACACCCAAAGGGTCCCTTTTTTGTCCAAACGCACCACATAATTATGTAAAATTACATGAACTGTTACATAAGATCCAGTCAAGATATTCTGTTAAATATGTGTTGGTGACCTCTGTTCACAATACATTAGTGCTTATAGACTTACGCCCACATCCTCTTGATTTATTATTCAGTAAAGCAAAACGCATCTATGCTTTCAGTGTAAGATCAATGTGCACATATCAGCAGAAAAAAATGAAGTCACCATTATGTCTAAATGTTTATACATATGTTGCGTGACATATTGTGTATCACGTGTCAGAAAACCTAATATTGATCAACAGTCGACAAGGCAACTGTTTGTTACTCAGCTAAAACTTCATCAAAATAGACAATTTAAACTGCCAATTCCACTTAAAACTATTAATTTTCTTTTCGAAATGACTCGCTTTAAGAAATCGTCTCCCACAAGACATTTTTAACGAGGCGATATCTGTCAGACAATAAATGTTTATTTTCAATTTTAAGGAACAATTTATAAAATTGGTTAATCATCGTATTCAGTTTTCTTTTCAGTTTCTTTTCAATTGTGAAATCAGTTTTAACGTTTTTATTGGTTAAATTATAATTTCCGTTATTTTGAATTTAGATTTTTTTTCTTTATTTTACAGGGACTACATTGTCGTCTGTTTCGTGACTTAAATAACCGTCTGCAGATAAAGCAACAACAACAACAAAAATATACAGGATGTAAAGACACGTGGGACAAGAAACAAAACGAGGCTGTATGGAGACAGAATCAGTATTTCAATAAAATTGTGTACATTCTGGAAACGGAACTGCATATATCCACTTTCAAACAATGTAAACTAATATCAGAAATAGTGCCTCTGGAATTAAATTACCGACAGTTATCACCTATTGTTCCGTTGCTACAGCAAAACATGAAGCATTCAACTGACTCTTAACACGTGACTCTTAAATTTTCCCATGACAACGCTGAATATCTTTGTCATTTCAAACAGAATCAAATTATTAACGCACATTTTCTATGAACAACAATCGTTTCTGGTGCAACACGTGTTGGAATGAAGCGATTCGATCCCGTGATGTGGAGTCATAAAAAATAAAACGCACTCTATACGAATTTTGTGCTCCGTGAATAATTAATTAGCACGTTTGATTAGAATGTTCAATTAACGCGGCTGATTATAGCCCTAATCAAGCACAACAGAAAACAGATGTTGTGTCAGATGAGATATGAGTAGGTAGTGAAGGGGCAGATATGAGACAGAATAGACATGACAGAAATGTGGCTTTATAAAATATTTAAGTAAATTTCGTGACGGCTGCTCACGTGACTAGTATTGCCACTGTCAGTAATTCCTCAAATAAAATACATATATCAAAAGACCGCTGTCTGCAGAGTAAGTGTAAAACAGCTCAATTCTGGAGCTGTGTGGTAAAAATCTGATAACAGAAAACTGTTTTTTACGAGTATATATAGTTATAATCGAATCACGATTTGAGAGAAAACAGTACCTTTGAATTGACCATCACCGTTACAAAAGAAAGACAAAAATACTCTCTCTTCTATTTTCATAATTGAAAAGGATAAAAAAATAATCGAAAAGGGGAACTTTCTTTACAAATTTCGTTCTGTGGTAGGTTTTCAATGAAGATTTATTTTTGAATAGTTTGAAATATGACGTTTATTCTTCTACTAAAACTTATATAAGGCGGTATTAAAATAGCACAACATCTCTTGAAGCCTGATGGGAATAAGCCATTTACTTATATGTCAAAGCCGATAGAACATGAGCACGTAAGCACGACAATAAGTGTTGTAGGCTATTACTAGAGACAGATTGACAGATAATAAATCATTGTGTATTTTATGTTATAACTTAAATGCACCGCAGATGCTTCGAATATTCTGCTAAAAGTTTTTATAGAAGGAAAAAAAGGGATATTTCTTTTTTCTTGGAAGTGTTTTCATAGTTCTTGTAAGCGGATAGAGGATAAAAACTATTGCGAGTCGTCTGCCTTTAAAAGTGGCGAATGAATGATTCGAATTCGGAAAAATGTATACGCGCGTTTATTATTGATAAATTATCGGTTTGAAATTGATCCTACATTTTCTAATGCAACGAAAACGAAGTATAAAATATTTATGGTTTAGACGATGTTGTCTGTAGTTTTTTAAGGCATAGATATATGACTTTAGGTAAATACGAAACCTTATTTTGTAAACGTTTATTAGAAGCTATAAATGGATATAAAAAGTGAAATTCCAGATGAAATAAAATCCATCGCAACAATATAAAAATTGCAGTAAAGCTATAAAAGACTTTTATGCGTATCCTGAACTTGAAACAACTGTTATCAAATTACTATCAGTCTACAACTAAGGTAAATAGAAGGAAATATGATTATGTATGTCAGACGGTTATATTCTGTCATCCGAACGGAGAAGAAAAAAGACTATCGTCTGTTATTATTGAAAGTAATGGATACGGTAATTACGGATATATAAAGAGTGTCCAAATTCCGTGTCCCGTCATTAAGTCTTCCGCTCTGAGAGAAGGAAAATTACGAAATTTCCGTGAAAACTAATCAGGGAATGATATGATAAATCACTGGCGGAAATTCAAATCAATACGTTAAAGGAAGAAGAAAAAAAACGTGATAATATATTCCCTGAAATCTGATCCCTATGCACTAAGTTTTGCAATATTTCCATGGAAACAATAAAGACTGTTTAGAGACAAGATATAAATCGCCATCGATCAATACGGGCAAGATGGTTCCATATTAAATATTGAAACTTTCGGCCATAAGGCCACAGACACTAGCAACAATTGGGATAACTTCGTAGACATGTCATAAATATATTCACTGGCATATGTCTTAAGACCGCTCTGGGACCACGAGTTTGGAGAAATAAACTTACCGATTTTTGCTATCTAGAAGTGTTTGAAGTTGAACCCACAACGGAAGATTATAACTGGTTTGTTGAAGGCTATATGAGCAATTTAGTTACCCGGAGTGTATTTTCAGACTAAATTGAGGAAACTAATGATCAAATTGTATTTGAAAAACAAGGAAGCAGAAACAAAAAAACAAAATAACAGAAAACTTCCGAAATAAAACAAGTTTCTTAAATGTTGTTGGCGTGAACAACATTTTATTGGACTAATCGACTTATTTTTCCGACAAAAATGATTCTTGGAGCATAGAAATTACAAACTTAGTGTATGTATGATTAAAGAGTGTATATCATAATAATATTTAGGTCAGGATAGTCCTAGGCTTATGGACACGCATGTGAGTAATTATACCTTTATGGTTATACTTAAAACATATGTGTTTGTTTAATCAGCAAAAATTGCACTATTTAGTATTTCTATAAAAAAAAGTTCCAGACAGCATGACAAATTTGCTATGTCATTTTGGTATTGGGAAATGATGCATCATTCCACTCAGTGCCGTATATTTTAAAATTCTTCGCAGCTGTTATATAGCAAGCGTTTGTGGAACAGTGTAACTTGATATTGGAAATGGTATAGTTATTGACTCGTGTTGTCACATAAGAGTAACGCCTGACAACAGGAATTACTGATGACATATCGAGTTTGTTTACAGTAAATATAACTAAGAATATACTTTGATGTGAATTTTCTGTGATGGTTTCGGAGAATATTGCTATTTGTGTTAAAGGTACAGATAGAGGATTTTAAGGGATTTTCCCTTTCTACAAGTGGTCGCGTCAGATTGTTTTGTTTTTCTAATACTCAAAAGTACAAGAAATTATCCTTATACGTAATTGTACATTTAGAATGGAGCAACGAACTCAAGCGGAAACAAATTGATTTTGTGCGTGTCTTCACTGATTAACCTGTTGCTGTAACATTTAAAGATTGTTCTTGATTGTTATTGTGAACAAAATGATCAATTTTGGTGTTGCCATATCATGGATGATTCTTTCGCCTCTGGGACTCGTGACTGACATTATTGCTGTTGTAATCATTGCACATTATTTTCCATTCTTTCACGGAACTGACGTCACATTGATTTCAATCATGACAGCAATGGCGGGAAACGCCATATTTGTTTTACCGATTCCCGCCTATTTGGAACTATCTGGGAAAAGCTGGAACCCTAATTTGTGTATTGGATATGTGTGGTGTGTCTTAACTTTCAGATTATCACAAATATTAAGTTTGATGGTGATAAGCATACATTGGTCAACGTTACTAAAAATGTCCGCTCAAAAGAAGAAATATTTCTCAACGAAATTTCTAAAAATAACTATTGTATTCATTTGGATATGTGCGGCAATATTTGGATTGTTGCCATTAATCGGCGTTGCAGATGAAACATTTAATGAGGAAAATACATGCAAGTTTCTTGCCTTTAACATCGGCGGTGGCTACGGATTATTTTTCCTCATACTAATCTTTACGGCAATGTTTGTTTCAATTGTTTGTGCATCAGATGCCATGGTCTTGATAAAACATATGAAGGTCGTCGCGAAAACTAAGTACCAAGCTGGTCGATTCCATATTCCGGACAGAAGGACGGATTTACCGCTACATGGGAACAGTTCATTAGCAGAGAGATATCATAGACTTCAGTTCGCTTGGGATCTCAGTAAATTTGCCTTGGTCTTCGTGACATTGTCATTCACCTTAAACCAGCTTCCTTTTGCGGTAAGTAAATCAAATTGCTTACATTTGTGATTCATTTTCCAGACAAGGCAATCTCTAAGAACAGAATAAGATGTTTCTTGTACAGAATTTTAATCCTAATCTGTTATGCTACTTGTTCCGTGTTATTTATTTGCATCTTTTGAAAGCCAAGTTTTACATACAAAGTTAAAATACACTAAACCAACAGGGTTTACATTCTGTGTTATAACTATGCTTCAAACTTATATGCTAAATACTCATCCATAGCTACAAATCCACAGGAAACACCAATAATTTCATTAATATGCTGATACATCAATTAAATGCAAATTATATGTGTAGCTACGGTCACGTGGGTAGTCACGCGAACTTGTGTAGATCTAAATTAATTATTAAGATCACGAACAAATCTAGATACTTGCTAAAAGACTAACTGTAGAGCATATGTAAGTCCTGAATATTTTGTATATTATATCTTTCAAAGTGGAACTCGATCTTTAAAGAATGACAAGACATTTTTGCAGAAAACTTTTATATAGATTTCATGCAAATGAACGCGTGAAAGACAGTTCATTAAGACAATGACGCATGATTGGCTAGACGGACTAACTGTCGAGTAGACCGACATGTTTGATTGACGGATTGAGGGACGGATTTCTAAACTTCCTAGGTATGACGGATATTATCCAAATAAGTGAGTCCTTGAAATGTTACATATAGATCTACACAAGTAAAGGAGACGGTGAAAACTAAAAATCAAGGATAAAGGCTCGACGGAAACAATCCTAGATCATTAAATGGCTTGACGCCAGAGACGTTTTCTGCCTTAGATATCACTCAGATGGTTTTTTCAAAGATACTCGACTCATAAAAAGAGAAAGGCTTAGCTTAAAGCCTGAAATTATTGGCCGATATAAACACATTCTATTAACAGCTTGGAACTATATATTTTCTTGGAAATTACAGCAGATATTCTATAAAGTGCTATTTGGAAATCTATCTAAATAGGATTGTAGAGGAATCGGATTTCCTTTCCAGTGATAAATGTCACTAGTTGTTATTGACACTTGGAATAAATCCTTCTATTATAGAATGTAAAATATCTAGAGGCTTCATCTTGGAACAGTGAGCTCAGAAGTCTTATAAAACGAGTGAGCTTTTAAAGCTTGCAACTGCTTGTTTAAGGAAATAAGGTGATCGTTTAGTAAGGCTTAAATATGCAGTAAATTTAGACTGTCTGGTATATTAATTTAGAGAGTTTGTTTGTTTCATGAAACTCCATTAATGAATGACATTCAAGTGAAACTCAATGATTATAGTAGGGGTAATAAAATTATGACAGGGAAAAAGTGCAAGTCTTGAATAAACGGCCAATAGAATTATTACCATATTTAAATGATGTCTTACCAAAGAGACATACTCCTGTGAACGTTTTTTTTTTGTTTGGTTTTTTTTTATACAAAAGCGTGAAAGTTTGTTTTAAAAAATGGATTAAACCCACTTATTTATAAGCTCATATGCGTTGTTTAGAAAGTGATTTTGTGGTTACTTTTCGTTTATTGTTGGCCATGTTTGCTTCAAGCTGACACATATGAGAGTGTCAATGATGACATAATGTTGCTTTGTACAGAGTTATTGCCCTTTGTTATTTAAAGTTCAATTAATTTATGCGAGTAACTTCTCATTCACATTGGACTTTACACTTGATCAGGAAATTACAAAGGCAGAAATATTTCAGGAGCCTTAAGTTTTGCTATATTTTTGGCCTTATGTCAGGTACAGGGATTTTTGTACAGTGGAAGTTCTTATTTACTTTCCGGTCAGTTTTCTATAAGGTCAGTCATAACATACAAATACTAGCAAAGACAGAATTGTTTTCAGAATTATCGCTCTTTTTATTTTCAAGTAAGTATTTTTGGCGTAAAAGTTTTCATTCGTTATTTCACGATTTTCTTCATACTAACATGAGTTATCCATACACGCTTTAAGATAAGAACACAGGAAGAAAAGTGTCATGGCTTCGTTTCTATTGTTCTTATGGCCCTTTGTTTACCACTTCAACGAATCTTATGTATTGAATGCAACAGCAGACGTTTAATGATACATTCAAGGGAAGTCATATACATTCTCCAATGCCTCTTTGTAGGTCATGTAAGATAAATTTACTTTTGCATTGAGGAAGCAACATTTTCCTTATAATATTCAAAAAAGTGGAATTCACGGACACATTCCTAGTTGCTTTTATTTTTATTATAGTTTTGTACTTTTTTAAGATAAATCATCAAGCAGAAAATAAACAGTATACAGTTATTTCATGTGTGTTTGGGGGACAATAGTTTTGACTGTTCCCCAAAAATACACATGAAATAACTGTTTTATTACCTAATATTCTATATAACTGTTTAAATAACTAATATTCTATACAATTTGACTAACTCATAAACAATGGTTAAAATCTTTAGATTTACACCATAATTTTTTGTCACTTTTCTTCAAGATTCAAGATTTTTTCACCAGCTGTCGGCTGATGTCTGATCATCGTATATAAACGCTTGGTTTAGGCTAAAAGCCGGTACAGTACCGACATCAAACTCGGGTACAATAAAAATACGAAATGGAATTAAATGAATGTAAAGCGTCGTCAGGGTCGTTGAAAAACGTACATGTATTCAATTTTAGTAACTTTCACTTTATAACATCCTATTGCGCATCCTATTGCGCACAGTGAAATCATATGGTTGTTTCAAAAGTCAACTATGAAACAGTTCTAACTATTGCCCGTTTGAACTGTTGCCCGGCTCTGAATAAATTTTTGCTGGCGTACTTGAAAGATGGAAAAATGCCAGGAATCAGGCAAAAATAATGAATTACAAGTTATTTAGAGCGTTAGGTAATAATAACCTTTGTCATTTTGTTGGAAGCTATTTTTTTCATTTTCTTTTCATTGAGTCCTAAGTCGAACTTTTCTTGTAAGCTATAATCATTTGTCAGTCAGGATTGTTATTCTGTCTCATTAAAACGTGTCGCCCTCAAATCCGATTATGAAGTTTAATCCTTACCAAGAAATGATTTTGTTTTCTGATAGGTAGTTATTGGTTTTAAGGAATAGCTAGACATAATGTAAATGACAGTTTAAGTTGCATTAGTAACTTCGTCTGTCTGCCAGAGATAGAGTGGTGTCTTTCTCGATTTATATCTACCCCGTCTGTGATATTTTTTTAAAAGAATTTTTATATCGTTTCCTCATTGTACCTATTAATTAGCTCGTTTTAGCATAACGCATTATCAGGAGAACAGAAGAGAACAGAAGAGAACGCCTGTCAGCTATTTTAGTTAGATGATTTCTGCTCCAAAACCCCTTGATAAAATTTAATGAAACTAGGCAATAAACATTAACGAACTTGTAAGTAAAAATTTTAATGATTGTAAATATTGCGTCTGCAGACAGAAACATTAACAGACGGACATGCTGATTGAAGTAATGGGAGGGGGTGGGGGGGTTAAATGACACTGCATGCAGTTATTCTATGGAAACTTTTTTTTTCCAGGTGATGCAAGGTGTTCAGATATTTACCAAAGTAAACAGAGATACACTTGAAGTTGTCTCCCTGTATTTAGTTGGTTTAGACGCTTTATTAATACCTCATACACTTTGGTTCCTGAGCAGACGATATCGGCACGCGCTCACGTATCAATGGCAGGTGCACGTGCTTCGGAACAAGGACAAAGAGGAAGAAGGTAAGTTATACTGTGTCATTTTTGCATTTTTTTCTCAAAATATATCAAATGTTGTTTTGTTTTTTCTGTACGGAAAATTGCCAGTATTATATTCCTATATGTACAATTGGAGCGGGGTTAGTGTTATCCAATATTATGTAATTCTATGTTTTGATTGGCTGTTAGAAGATCCGATTATTGCCGAAGCATTACGTATTTTTATGATGTGCTACCTGTTGAATCAATTTGCGAAGTTGTGTTATTCCGGAAATCCTCGGACAGAATTACGAACAGAATCACGTGACTGTCTGGTAATATTGTGTAGGAACATATGTTATTGTTTTGAAATCTATTAATAGTAACAAGTAACTGATAAGAGATACAGGTAACTTTTTGAAGGCTGGCAAAAATATGGCGGTTGATAAAAATGCAAAACATAGTAATTTTGTAATTACAGTTACAAAGTCATTTTTCATCAAACAATTCAATATTTTATATCATTTAAAAGGTCTGTAAACTCAAATTTTACATATATAAAAAATAATTTTCATTTTCAAAACTGTTCACTTTCTTGTTTGTAAATAGTTAAACTTAGTGGATCTAAGCTGCTAGAAAAATGCTGAAAAAATGCTGAAACGAAAGGTATAAATTAGTTTAGTTCTCTTTTTTAAAAGCAAAAATTCAAAATCTGCTTATATTTTCAAAATATGAATTTAAAGAGCTTTCAAATGATATAAAATGATACAATGTTTATTTTTAATGTTTTCAAATAATAAAATTCGGCTCACAAAGAAAAAAGACATCTAAAGTTAAAAATTCTGTCTGGTTCCTGGAAGTACTTTGCTACGACAGTGACTGTTCCTCACCTGGTCTTTAATATGTTGAATTATATCAAAGTAATCAAAGCATGGTCATAGTTTATTATCATAATTGATATTACAAGTATATTTGTTATTCTATTCAAGCAAGTTTGTTATTCTGTTCAAGCATGTTATTCCATGAAATTCACGTTATTTTGTTACTTAACAAAACAAACACTGTTTCAGAATAATCATAATTATCACCATTAACGTCAAGAGATATATGGAAATAAAAGGTTGAACAAATATGTTGTTGTTCGTTAAAAACTGTGCATTACATTAGTTATAATATGTCTGAACAAGACAGGTAATCATTTTAAAGATATATATTTAATTTCTTTTTACTGGCGTCTGAAAACAAAATAGAATGCTGTAGCTAAAGGTTCCTTAAAAATGCAGTAAAAACCGTGCACTCAAATGGACTCAAGTCCATTTGAATTTTCCTTGTTTACTTTTTACAACTATTTACTGTCAACTATTTCGGGCTTATCCCTTTCTTTTTAATATTTAGGATAAAAAATAACATATTCATCGCATTCCTTTCAAACACTTCATATGTCAAGCTATTGATATTTTGGATCTCATGTGATTAGGTTATTGCTGAAAGTAATTTCACACTTACCGAAACTGTTTCCAGGAATATCGATTCGGTAACTGAGCACATGTACATAATTATATTGATATTTTTTATCTGATTTCAGATGAACATATAATGCTATTTTGTGTGATTTCAGAGCCGTACTCTTGCACGCTACAATCGTATACTCAGAGAGAAAAAGACCGTGTTTCTGCCGTACCGTCACGTCCGTCCAGTATAGGCCGTGCTGGGGGTATAAGTGCCTCCGGTACAATGAGATCTAATAAGTCTGAGACCGCCATTCGAGATCACGCACAGATTAATGGCAAAACACGAATACAAACAGTGTTTAATGAGGGCGACAGAGGGCCATCTCCTCAATTACAGGATGCACGTGTAAACGGTATCATCAAAGGAGAGGTGCACGTCGAAAGACCACCTTCAATTTACGACGAAAGGCCTGTAGATATTCAAAATCTTGATACAAGACCAAAGCAAGAAATTCCTCATGTCAATAGAACAAGGCAATTCTCCGGAGAGCATAGACATAAGATTGTAGAGTCGGCGCCATTCACACAACCACAGGATATAACGCGCTCTTCAACCGGGAGATCGACAAAGGACTGGAGGGAACAAATGCGTAAAAAGAACCTGCCGCCGATATTTGTAAATGAAGGTTATGTAGTGGGAGATAATTCACCAACTGTTGAAGACAACTCAGTGAAGACGGTAACTAAACCAGGACCGTCTTCTGGGTTGAATCCACATTATTTCTACATGTCAAGTGACTATCACCCGGATTATTTGACAGAAAGTTTACCCAGGAACAAGCTTAAACAAGGTCCTTCAAGCGAAAGTGAAACAGGAGAAGTTTATACAAATGAGGACATTGACGAAGTGCTTGAAAACGAATCTGTAACGGATATGCAGATTGTAAAGGCTCGAACTGCGCATGTCTATAACAAAGAAACGGATGTGAATAAATTCAGTACCTTCAAGGGCGCTTCGGATGAGGGGTCGACTGCTAAAGGTATTTATGGTACGTTTGAAGATCTGAGTCAAATGTATCTTAGAGACGAGGGTGAAATAGAACTAGAAACGAATGATATTGCTTTAGATGAGATTAACCATAAGCCTGATAGGCTTCAAATGAATAATGTGAATACAATATCCTATAGTACACAACATTTAAACTTCCCTAGTTTTAAACCAAGTGATAATGCTACCTTGCCTCATAATAAGAAATCAACAGAAGAGCTGCACGTGTCTGGCTTACATTTAGCTAAAACTCCTTTCTCAGAAAGAAATGATGTACTGTTTGAAAGTACTTCTTTTACGTCGACCCCGACCGGGAACAAAAATCCTTCGCTCTGGTACGATAAAAAGGCATCTGGACGATCAAATTTATTGAAAACTAGTCCTAGATATATAAATAGGCAGAATAATGGTGACGCAGTCTTTTTATCAACTAAAAGTTATCAAGGAATGGCAGTGCAATACTTTGAAAATCAAATCAACTTTAGACGTAGCATGAGTGATACAGACTCACAGTCTAATTTTGGAGAGTCTACTGGCTTTTCTGTATCAGGGATTAGTGAATTTTCACAGAATACAGATCAAGAAATGGACGCTAGTAAAAAACAGGGTAATAGTATTGATGATGAAAACGCAAGTTCCGGAAGTAACAGCAGCGTTACGGTAAGTCCTTATACGGAGGAGACTAGAATGCGTCCTTGGATGAATGAATTCGACTCCCAAAATGATGAACACTCTGAAATAAGGGAGCCACTTGTACAAGATTCTGATACAGATACTCTTAAAGATTCGCACGAAAGTTGTGATTTGAGATTTGGATTTGCCTACGATCCAAGGTATTTAAGTGCATCTCACAGTGGACTTTCTACACCGGTGTCCTCTATATTTGATGAAGAAACTGATCGAGGGTTCGAAGAAGCCCTTGAACAACATATCAGTTCAGGTGCGAACGTTTACGGTGGTGTGGGTCTCTGTTTTGAATCGATAAAAGAAGAACCGGAAGATCTTACCAGCTCGGGGTCCAACCCATTTCTGGATAAGATATCGAACGCTGATGAGGACTTTCGAACACAAGCTGTAATCTCACGTAGTTCAAATTCTAGAACTTCAAGTAGTGCTAGTTTAAATGACAATCCGTTTCCTACTAGTTCAGGGTTGACTCATTCCAAAGAAAATATAAATATGTCACGGCCTTCTGAAATCAAATACAAAGCGCCAGTTATAATAACAACAGACACTGAAGCAGATTTTGGAGATTCAGGATTTACCTCTGGACTAGAACGGGGCAATCTGAGTGATTCGTCTGGTCATCAAGAGTTTAGTACGCGTGGAAGAAATAGTCCGTGGCCAGAAGAAGAAGTGCCCAATAGTTCAGAGTTATCTTTTGAATCGAATTTCTGTGAAAATAAGTCGGAATTTAATACCCGTAGTGTCCCTTTTAGTGACAATGTAAGCAGTGACCAAATAGGGTTTACAGCAGGGTTTCACAACACTAAAAAGGATGAAATAAAGAAGCCGGTGAATAAATTTGTGGAGAGTGTTAGGTCAGACACCAGACCCCAGCCAGTAAGAGTTAAGTCCCTTGAAAGAACATCACCTGCATCTGCAAGGAAACTTCCCAGGAGGGGTCACTCTTTTGAAGGACCTAGAATGGACGTAAAGCCAGCTTATTTTTAAATCGCACTCACAAATTCTTATTTATTTTGTTCCTGAATGATTTAAACATATCCACGTGATATAGAGATAATAAATATATATAAACATGTCTAGTTTTTATCTACCACAAGTAACATTGTCATATATGTATGTTCTGACAACCAACTGCAGAATTTTCTATATCTTCTGGAAAGCTGAATATATTTTGATGTTGTCGGTTCTCTACGGGTTAAAGCACAATAAATGAATTATGCAACCAAAGGAAAACTAAATGTGATTGGAACTAAGTTCTACGTCTTTTCATTTGATTTTATCATTCAGTCTTAGCTGTACTAAGTGTCACATTACATTCTACATATGAAGGCCATTTGGGATTTTTATGCCCCCGCCCCCTCTCCAAAAGTATAAAAGGCATTGATTTCAAACTTAGAATGTAGCTTGATGGCGATGAGGAGAAGTGCAGTGCACAAAAACCATTACTCTAGCCATACTAATTCTTGAGTTATCTCACCTTTTCAGTTTTCCTTGTCCGGCCATTTTCTCACAAAGTAAATATGGGATTGACCTCAAACTTGGAATATAGATTGTTGGTGATGAGGCGGAGTGCAGTGCATAAGAACAATAACTCAAGCTCACTTACATTTTGAATTATCCCCCTTTGGCATTTTTGTTTATCCGGACCATAACTCAAAAGTATTTGAAGTATCAACTTGAAACTCCACAGATAAGGAGATCTCATTGAGGAGAAGTGCAGTTCCCAGGAATCATAACCCTCTTTTGTATAATTTGGAATTATTGCCCTTTGAAATTTTTATTATACTTAATTATTGTCTGGGGCATCACTCAAAACGTATTGGAGGTATCAACTTGAAACTTCAAAGATAAATAGATCTTATTGAGGAAAACTGCAGTGCCTAGACACCATAACTCTTTTTTTGCATAATTTTGAATTTATTGCCCTTTGAAATTTCATACTTGATTTTTGTTCGGGGCATAACTCAAAAAAGTATTGGAGGTATCAACTTGAAACATCATAGATGGCTAGATCTCTTAGAGCAGAAGTGCACTGCCTAAGAACCATAACTCTTTTTACCATAATTTTGGAATTATTGCCCCTCGAAATGTTTCATACTTAATTTTTGTCTAGGGCATAACTCAAAAAGCATTAGTGTTATCAACTTGAAACTTCACAGATAAATAGATCTCATTAAGGAGAAGTGCAGTGTCTAATAATCATAACTCTCTTTTGCATTATTTTGGAATTATAACCCTTTTTAATATCATACTTTATTTTAGTCCGGGGCATAAAGTAACCTATCCCATGTATCAATACCATACTGAAAGAGCGGCATGCGGGGGTATAAGGTACCAGTACAGTGGCAGTTCTATTTTTCACAGACTGCATTTTTTTGCACAAATGATCAAGGTAACATCAAGTTATAAGCTACCATGACTGTGACCATTGCTTAGTCTCGGGGGCATTCGTGTCTGTGACACATTTCTTGTTTTATATATAGAATGAACTTTGCCGTGTGCATCTTTATACAACAAGTTATCCTAGAAGCTAAACGGAATGCTAATATCTGGGATTAACTTACGACAAACAATACAACTTTGGGTCTTTGAAGTTGATCGGTTGGTCGAACGCAGTTCTCATAAAAGAGTATTCGCTGTGTCTAAGACGGTATTCTAGTTTGATTACATGCTGTGCATCATCTGATGCGTTCGTACACTAGAAAAAAAATGACATGTTATGCAAATGTAACTAGATAGAACTATACTGAAATAAATGTTCATTTAAACACGCACTCAGACATACAGCAGACAGAGCATAAAGTCTGATTTTATTTCTACATTGATGTTTACTTTTCCTGTGGGTAATTCATTATTATTAAGTTGATTTGCATAAGAAGTAACCATTTGGTTACATTTAAGACTAAATCTGTATAATGCAAATCTATAATTTTCTTGTAAAAAGTTAGGCTGTGGCGTCTGCAAAAAGTTTTGAGTTATTGGAAGTTTTTGTCTCAGTGGCAGTAATTGAAATTAATAAGAACAACGTCTGTCACTCAGTAAGTGACAAATGCCTCCTGCTGCGAATCAGCTTAATCTAATATCACAACATGTATTATCTACTTCAACCTTAGACATTTACATACTTATTAATATGACTTTCACCTTGACCTAAGGAATATCAGTCGACATCATTTGATCAAATGTTTGCGACGCCCTTTTAGAGCTCTCTGATGTACACTGAGTTGCGAAGCGGTCACACAGCTGGTCAGTATTATTTACAGTCAGTGCACCCAAAGCTGACCAGGACCTTGACCACATGATCACATGTCTTTCGCGACGCGTTTCCTCCGAACATTCGTGCCAAATCTATTTCTCAAACCTTATATACTATTGAATTACAGATCGGACCCTAACAATTTACAGTTGGTCTGTGAAGTGTGACTTTGATCTTTAGATCTACACAGAGCAAACACTCTAAAGAAAAGTGCTATAGCTATCTTTTTGAGCTTTATTTATTGTCGGTACCAGTTGCCAATATGACCGACGCCCCTGCAGAGAATAGTTATTTTATATTGTGGTGGATAGTGCAAGATACAGAAAACATCCCGTTGCAGAGACACCGATGGTTTTTTTCATGCTCAGTGTACAACACTGATACCTGGGACCTCGGTTTAACGTCTCATCTGAAAGACAATAATGTTGGTGAAAGAGCGGGGATCGATCTCGGGACCCTTGGGTTACCAGTCCAGCTCGTTACCCCTGGACCACTGATACACTCTCGGATATGGCTTCTCTTTCTATCTGATTATATACTCTCTAAGCGACTTCAACAATTGAGCCATAACAAAATAATCAAATTTCGTTAAATTGATGTAAGCTTTGCCTGCTTTACTCTTAGTAACGCGTGCTTTTCGATATAAATAAAATGTGTAATTCGTGAATTTCATGGGTTTTTTTTAACTCTTTTTTAAAATATTTTATCCCCCCAAATATATTACCAATAACATATTCTGAATAATTACGTCATCTAAGTCAACTCAGTTAAATGTCATATTTCTACACCTGCATCAATAAATAAATGTTCAGAATAACTTCAACTTTCGAAATTCATAAATTGGTTTAAAAAGGTTTTGTAAGGATTTTACTTTACTTATCAATTAAAATTTGTAAATGTGACATTGGACATTTTGATGTCATAACACGGCTTAAATATTGAATCATTTCAATACGACTGCTGAATGGCTCCCGATTAATTCAAGTCTAATCAATCAATGCGCAACACTGCCATGGAGCCAGACAGAAATGATCAAAAAGCGGAAGTAAAAAGTAACACTACATGCTGTGACGTTATTATGAGCGGAGATGAATATACACATGGTATGAGAAAAGTAATTAATTTTCCCGCCAAATATCGAAGTTTATTTTATGCCTACCAATGAAATATAGGGAAATATCAGTGAGATAAAAGTGATAATACACTGTTTTGAATCAGTTAATTACCATTTTGATAATACACTGTTTGTGCCGGAACTACTGCTTGATGAAACTTCAGGAATTTCCCCACCACAAGAGAATCCGCTGTATTTCAGACTGTGACAGCGAGTGAAATATATTTACCTTGTTAAATCCAATTATAATATTGAATTCCTGAGCCTAACTAGTTGTGAACAATGATGAAATTCGCCATAAATTATTTAAAATGTCTGATTTGTTTACATAACTCACATGGACAATATCCAATATGGCCGACTTTCAATTCAATTGATTGAATATTACTCGGTATTAATCCGCTTTTATAATTAAAGTATGTATGGCAAAAATTCAATAAATATTGATAAACTGTGTAGACAAAAATAAATGTTATTTGATGAAAGTGTATTCAGTTTATTTCAGCAGAAGTAAAGTTATCATATGTATTGGAGATTGTCTGCACTTTTTTTGTGCGGAGTAACCAAAGTACGCATTAACTGATTTGGGGCTAACCATGGGGAATTTATTGAAGGCCCTGATTAAAAATATCATAAAAAAAACCATTTTTGACGTGTTGGCATAAAATAAAAAGAAAATTTGTTTGTTTTTTAGTGGAAGATGGGAATTTATTTCATCTCGTGAACACCATATGTTGATATTTTCCCTCGTGGCTGCGCCACTCGTGAAAATATCACACATGGTGTTCACTCGATGAAATAAATTCTCATCTTCCACAAAAACAAACAAATATCCTCTATATATTTCCGGTCTCTGTATTAAAAAGTCTCTCTATCTGAAGCAATAAGAACTTATTATTTCTCAACCAAGACAATTAGAAATGTCCAAATTCACGTTGATCATAATTTCCAGGTCATTGTCAGCAAATAAAAAGGGACATATTTAATGTGAATTTTAACATAACTTTTAAAATGAGTTTTCAGATAGAAGTGTTAAACAGACGCACATTGCAATTAGTATAAATATTATTTTAATCTTTTTATTTTGCGTGGACATAATACAAATATAAAATTTCGAATGTTAATGATAATCCGTTTCAAGCGTCTGTGTTGCAGACGGTAATTCAAGTATTACGTTTCTGTTAGGTTGAAAAATCCTGACTATCCAAATATTTATTCATCATTTTACAACGAAAACTTTCCTAACGATGATAGAATTGCAAAACCAAAAAATGAAAAATAAAAGAATAAATAATAGTGTGACAGACTATTTTTAAACTCAGATATTGATTATTGTTACTTAAAAGATGTCATTGATGTCTTTCAATTGGTAACATTGCAAATTCTGTTAAATATTTAATCAAAAAGGAATCATTATCTATATTGATTGTGACGTATTGTCTGGCTTGTCATTTTCCACGTGTAGAATTGAAACAAACGTGCTACAATGATGATTAAAAACCCAGAAATGTTACAAATCTTAGTATCAATTATGGTAAATAAAATTGTTTGGGCTTCGGCAAACTAAATATGACATTAACAGTTTTAGCAAAGTAAACATATATCATATAATTAATTCAAACTTCTTGTAGATCGCAATAAGCAGTAAGTGTTTTTGTGCCCGATCCAACCTTCATCAGCCTACCCAATTTATTTTACAGTTTCCATTTAATAATAGCATTGTATTTGCACAGGTAAAAAGACATGGGATTCATATATCCACAAGATGACCCTTGATTTCCATTACGATATATTGACCGACATGTCACGTGGTCTATTGTAACACATCAGTTTGTGGTGAAAATGTCACTGTATTTCGTTGTCAAATTATGCAAATACGAGAGGGTTAGGGATCCATCAGTTATTGTAAGCTTTCTTATTAGCAAAGTGAACAACTGGACATCGCAATAAAGAATGTTAAACTGGAAAAAATGAAAGAATACAGTTAATTATTTACAAATATTAATTTCCATTGGGCACTAAAACGCATATCAACGCTAAACCTGGCCGTTATTATGGTCGAAATTATCATCTTTCATCAAAATTGGGCTTTGACTGTGTAGGTAAGAAAAAGCATTTTATTTCTTTATCGTTCCTTTTACACTTCTCATTTTTCAGCTTACCTGAGTATAACGTGCCCAAGGTGAGGGTAAGTAATACCCTGGTGTAACGTGCCCAAGGTGAGCGTAAGTAATACCCTGGTGTAACGTGCCCAAGGTGAGCGTAAGTAATACCCTGGTGTCCGGCGTCCATCGTCCGTCGTCGACATTTTTCTTTAAATGACCTCCTTCTTTACCATGAATCAAATTCAAATTTGAGAAAACCTTTCAAAATTGTTCATATCGATAGGGTCCAGTAAACTAGTACGTCACAGAAGCTTAAAATAGATTTAGAAAATGGAAACTTTATTAGCATTGTCTGATAATGAAAGTTTGTTGAAACTATTGGCTTCTTCCATCGGGCACGTGTTTTACATAAAGATATGTTGGAAAATCTTTAAAAACTTTTATTGTATGAAACCACAACACAAACGCTTCTGAAATTTCTCATGAAGCATTGTCTTGTAGACCTCTACCAAGTTTGTTCAAACTTTACTCTGTAACTGTAAAGTTTTTTGGCTCCACTTAGAAGTACACGTTTAACATAGAATTATATATTTATACACACCTTTTTAAAAGTCTTCTACTTTCTGAAAGCTTAAGCTTTAAGTTGTCTCTTCTGAAATTTGACATGTAGCACTGTCTTTTACGAGTTGACAAAGACTATTGACATTATTGAAATTGTGTTCCTACGGTCATTTCAGCCTAAATCTGGCGTCAAATATTGATCATGAAAATATATAGAAAAATACGAAGAAACAAGGATGCAGGTATAATCAGATGTTTTATTGGCTTTATTTTTCTTTTTTATTTCAAGTATTATCCCACCAATAATATGTCACATACGACATATGAAAAAATAGTAGAATGAAATGTATGAGTAAGTATAGGTTAGATCTCTTATAGAAAGTTTCTACGTGACGTGGGAGTGCTAACCGACTTTATTATTTGGGTCAGTGCTGGATTTTTTTTAAAATTAGTAGTCAACCGCAAACGAGGACTTTTCAGATGAGATATGAAGCGTTTTGGCGTTGATATTTCAGAGACGTTAATCATTTGCGTTGATCAATGTCATTTCTTTTGACTGAGAACTAGATCAACAATTCTTAAGAAAATTGCAAAATTGCACTCTGTGAAAATAAATGTAAAGGACACACACAAGAAACGACCAAATCACAGACTTGTCGGCGAAATATGTTAAGGTTAATGTTACACTTGTATAAAAAGCTGCACAGAGGGTAAAATGTTTGACACAAACTTTGAAGCCAGTAAACAGGATAGGAGTTAGAGTGATTTTGGGAAAAGCAACTGAAAACGCGGAGCAAGACATCTTGCACAACTATAAGTTTAACATGAGGCGAAAATTACTTAAGTCTAGCAGACAACTGAAGCTTCTAAAAAAAGATAATTATATAATAAATAAGCTTTATTTGCATGGTTATTTCTCATCTGTCAGCTGTATTGGCCTTTGACCCAAGCTAATACTGCTGACTTCCAACGAAAGTCTAAAAAAAGTTCAGTCCCTAAATTTATAAATTATAATAACCCTTTTTGCTCTCCGTGTGTACGCAAGTGATGTTCCCATATCGTTTATCTGAGTACTGTTGTCCTTACAGAAATTAGTATAGTCAAACATAATCTGTCTTACTGAAGTTAGATGTTTTATAGATTTGACAAACTAATTTCTCATTTTATGTGACTAAGTTTAGGTCTTGAGCTCTTACGACCAAGTTTCAATCTCGCCATAGAGGGTATCTAGAAAAGCATTACAACCAAGTTTTGTAATAGGTGGGTATATAACTTATTCTTTTTATCCCACATGAACTCAACAAGACGAATATTAGGACCAGGTTTCAAGAAGATAAGCTAAACATTTGACCTCCAGTGATCATAAAGTTTTCTACTGATCTGAGCTGGGGCCTTACAGATTGACACTGCTTCACACTGCTTAACCCCTGCCTGGAGATTATCAACACACACACACATTCTTATCAAATTTAATGAACATTGGCTACAAATTCGAATCTAGAACGTTTACCCTCACAACTTCTGATCTAGATTTTTACCTCATATGACCTTGCTTAATCCTTCACTTGGAAATAATCAAAACAGACATTAAAACTAAGTTTTTTGAAAATTGGACCAAACATCCGACCTCTTTAATGATCAAGGTTTTCCTAAGATCGGAGCTAGTAACTTAGCTTTCCTTTTACCCAATGCAACCAACTTTCAAACTTATCAAAGAATTTATCAGGACAAATATTATAAGCAATTTTCATGACTATTAAATAAAACATGGCCTCTTAGGTGTTCACTTATTTTTCCTTTGATCTGTGCAGCTTACTTAGATTTTTAATCCATTTGAATACATAAATTATCAAACTGTTACAAGAGGTCATGGAAGTTGTTCAGAAAGTCGTCCAGCCATCTGAGCTGATGATTGAAGTTTTGACACAGTGTAACCAAGTTTTATGTTTACCTGATAGGTAACCAGACAGCACTTTCAACTCTGTATCATGACAATTAAGTAACTAGTCTGGCCTCTAGGGCGTTTCAAGGGTTTTCTCTGAATTTGGCTGGGGATGTAGTTTTAATTATGTATGACCAGGTTTCAAGAGAGATCACGAGAACAAATATTTTTAGCAAATTTATGAAGAACACCAACATGACCAAGTTTCAAAATCCTCCAAAATAAGGGTGTTGTTTATGTTTATGGAATCCTGTCATTTACAATCTCTTTATAAAGATAAATTACAGATTTTTATATCAAGATTCTTTAGCGCTTCCGTGTTGAAAGTTGAAATTGTTTCATTCGTGATGAACTGGTATTTACCTGACCTTTTGAAATTAGTTTGAACCACGTGGAATCTTATGGTCTAACAATATTGAAAAAGATTTTTCCAATTTGAGCATTCAAGAATGGCTATGGATATAGCTTCAGTATTGCAAGTGATCACGACTTTATCTGTTAGAACCCTCAATATCTCTTTGTGGGAGAAATACTCGCGTCTGGTGTAAGTCACGCAGAACTAATTGTCAGATAATCCTAATTAACAGAATTAAGTCCCTGCATATAAATGAATTTGGAGTATTGTTAATGGTGAAAAGGCGACTACTGAAGATGGCAATCTATATAAGGCATGCATAATTGAATGATGTTTGATCTTCAAAGACACAGAGAGAACGAAAGAGCCTGAACTCGTTAAAGGCATCTTAGATGCATGAAATGTGATCTGAATCGATATAAGCTTTCCTGAGGGCCTTCTCAAGTTTCATAGCTGCACGATTTGTTTTGAATAATGACAATACAGATGGGAAAATGCAGCTACTAGTAGTTGTCAGTAACAGGTTACTGGCTTGTTATGTCAAAAGCTAGCTTCAGGTAACCACCTACTAGCGACAGCAAGCAGTAGCTGGTAATCAGTATAATAGACCAACCCAACTTCTTATACATTTTAATGATTCCCAACTTTTTTTCCGACCAGGATATAATAATGAATTTTTTTGAACACTGTTGGTATACACCTTAATGTAAATTACACAATTTTCCTCCCCGCGTCCCCCCCACACACAAAACAACAACAACAACAAAAAAACAGAAAAAAAAGAAAAAACATTTATCTTTCCTTACTTTATATATGTCAAATGTGGCATGAACAATAGGCCTACCCAAGTATATTAACTGAGCCTTTTGATTTTGAAGAATCAAAAGTACGTTATATTATTTGCAACAATACACGTATTTGGTCGTTTACCCTTCCTTGATACATACAGGTATGGTGTCCAAAGTGTCTCTAACAATGATATAACACACTTCTCTATCCAGTTATCTACACAAAACTACAAGTTGGAGCTCAATCAATATATCTTGGAAAGTATAGTACATACTGTTCTTGACACCATGACTGTTTGAAATGAAGAAAGTTTTTGGTTTAGAGCTACGGCCCCAAGCGTACGTATTGTTTTTAGATATTTTGCTTCCCTGGCGACAGTAAGTGTGACATAAAAAGTCAGTCTAACAGCAACATACCGAGTGCAATATGTTAGCAGTTTAGTGATTGGTTAACAGCTAACAGTTTCTCTTTTCGAGTCTATGATTGAATCGGGGTGTTTTATCAACAATAATAGATGACAACAAAAGGAAATTCAGTTATACACAGTACCATTTAGTCAAAAGGGACAGTTTCTCTTCTTTATATGCCTAAATTAATCATTTTAGTTATTATTAAAAAGAATAAGCAGGAGATGTGCAAGTTGTATCAAATAAACCCTTAACATAATGTAACCTGCGAAATGGGTGTCTGGGAACAAACTTCTATGCTGATATTGCGGCTGATTCCATTATTGTTCACGGGTATTGTTAAAAAAAGACAAAAAATAACTGAATAGAGAGATTAGAATTTACTTTATTTCCAATTATTCTATACTAGTATTTTTAAATGGCTGCAGACAAAGACTCGTACAGAATCGTTGTTTGCTTCGCTTTAAAACTGTTATGATAAATAATTAAGATATTAATGAAGTTTGAAGATTAGGTTTTACTTTCTGTTCATACGTCTTTACGCAACTTGATAAATAACACTATATAACCACCTGTCTGACCAAATTTAAGACTTTCGTCTACAAACTTCAAACAGGTAAGCATACTGGCCACGACCCAGTATGATAACTGGATCAATGACATTATCATACAAATGCTCTTGGCTCAAAAAGCAGAATTCCCAGTTATATGACCCTCAAAGTTAGTACACACATTGGGTATAAGTTTAAACATTTATTTTACATCGATGGGGAAGCAAGTTCTTACAAATGTTTTGCCACTGACCGTTCCAAAGCGGTAACCCCTCGGGTTTTCTGTTTCGTTAATTTTTTTGTGGTGTCTTTTATTTAATTGACCTGTAAATAAATGTATGCTATCGTTTCCTCTACCTTTTGACTATGTGTTTTGGACTGTTGTTTTTCCTGATATGCATTTTTCACTATTTGTTGCAAATAATATTCATCCTTTTCCAAGGTTCAAACCAGTACTCGCACCGAAAGTGAGGAATGCGGGGTCGCTGTAGACTCTCACCCCTGGTGGAATTCACATATAGTGAACTACATACGACACATTCGATTCAGTTAATGTCGCATGAATTTCCAGGTTGACAGTTCAAAACGAAATATTTGGTTAATTCAAGTATATGGTAGTATCCTTATAGAAAAAAAAACACTGTACAGCTTACCCCGTACTTGAAATCAGAAAATGCTTTGAAGACATTCCAGTATACGGTGATCTTTTGTTACACTGTCAAAAACAATACTAGAACATGTATTGCTTTCAGCGTATTAACCCTTAACCTGCTGGAACCGAAAGTGATTAGCCTTTGCCACCAGTATAGAGCCAGGCCAGCCGGCACATCCGTGCAGTCTGACCAGGCTCTATACTGTTGGTAGCTCCATTTTTGTATTTTGATATTGAAATCCCTTAAACTTGAATTGACTGTCCCAAATTCAAAGCTGGCCAAATCCATTACAAAATTTCAGCATGTTCAGGGTTAACTGTAAATGTGCTTGCGTACATTTTAATTGCAGTTTTGGCATCAAACAACTTTCCTGAATGTTACTGCTATAATATGGTCATCTAATCAGACAAAGATCCGAAAATCTATAGCTGAAAAGATGATTACAGGTAACCAAAAACTAGTTCGTTAAGTATTATAATGCCATATCCAGCCAAGCCTTTCCTTTTTAAAAGGAAACTTTATTGTCTATCATGATCGATTAATTTACCAGTATCTGCTTCATTAATGTCTGTAGCATATGATAGTTGCCTTCAAATTCAAAATAAGCCATCAATTTATTTAGCATACTTTCATGTAATAAACAGGCATTCTTCCGATAATCTTACCTATTGTAGTCGTTATTAATTTAGATAGAAAGAAGCACGTCACAAATGGTCACGTGACAAGATTTCGCGTTTTATCGGTCGACCGATGACAGAAAAATCGCTACTTTTGATTAAACGTTTCTAAATAAATATTTGGGACAATGCATTCTGTGTTCTTCATGAGTTTCACCTGCCCGAAGTCGGCACCATTCCACCACTTTGTTCTAACAAACAATGGTTCACCCTGCTCATAATCGTCATTTTCTTTCAGTTTCGTTTTCATAACTTCATCTGATTTTGACCACTGATATTGTTGTTTTTCATGAGTCCATTTTTTACAAGTATTAGCATTTCCAAAAATGCTTGAAATCGCCGTTCAGCCATGCATTTCGTCTTATCCATAGATGAATGTATTTCATGTTCTTCATTCATTAATTTGATAATCTTACAACATGCTTTGCACTGAAAAGCGAAGTTATATTTGATAATTTTCACACAGAAATTATAAAGTAGATTAAATATACATTGTAATTTTTATTTTAGCTGGACTATTTTTGAATGCAGACGATTTGGCTTCTTAATGAAAAACATATCGCCCTAACCCTAATGAAGCATATATAAAACACGGAAAAATCCTGATCAAACTCCTCGCACCGGTTAAGTCACGCTTTGCTACTTTTACTGTACTAATCAGGGGAAGTAACCCCTGCAGGGAGTTTGTATCCTGATTAGAACCGCCCGGAAGCAAGCATTTATTTTTTTCTTTAAGTGCAAGTTTTGGAAAAAACAAACAAACCATACTCTTATTTAGACTACATTCTCTAGTTAAAAATGACATGTAGCAAAAAATATTGCGATTATCCTGTGTTTATCCTACACCAGCCTGAAGACTGGTCCTGAGATCGTACATTCATGATGGTATTTTTCAGTTGTAAGAATAAGTAACCCGACAAACATGGCGGTTGGGCGAGTCCATTTACGCATCCCTTGCAGAATAATTTTGACGTCCATTTTGTTATCATGTGATATGAAATGCTTTGCTTTGATTGGCTAAAGGCAGGCGGTGTACAGGCAAAACTGTTCAAATCTTGTTAATTGTATATATCGCCGTCCAGGGACGGCGATAATGATTTTTTTATTGATACATAGTTACTACTCAACAAAGACACATACATTTATACTGTCAGTTACAGATTTGTTGAGTATCAAATCACCTTTCAGAAAAACTTTTTACTGGCAAAGTACAGTATGTTGCAATGTTTAGATCGACATTAAGACTAAATATTTAAAAAATGTATACGCCTTAGAGGATCCCATAGAAATCATAGTGGTGAAATATCTGCTGATTATAAAGACACGTTGTTGTTTGGTGTAGTAGCCAGAAAATAGGGAATATCGTGTCTCTTAGAAAAGTAAGTTACTACATGTTTAAAGGAACTCCTTTATGAAATTACTTTAATTTATTTAAGTAAGTTTGAGTATGACTGTGTAGTTACATAATGATTTACGACATTTTAGTTCAATTTATATCATACTTAAATTTTCTGTGTCTTTATATCATTTTAGCCAACACGACCATTTACACGACTTAAAGCTAAAGGTCTCTAACACGTGTGGTTCATCACAAGATAAAATGTTTTGGAAATGTACTGAGAATTAAAAAAAACACACATGAACATAGTTTGCGTACAAATTTTACATTTTCTGCCTTTTTCTTCTCTTGGGAAGTTAATGGTTATATGATTGTTTTGTATGGTTTGTCTGTTCTTCAGATCATTTTACTTTACATGCGTGTTTACATGTCTGGAGTGTTATCATTGTCCATCAAACATACATTTTTTTCTGAAAAAAAAAAGAGTCTGTATTGCATATGTGCAAAACAACTGCTTGGCTTATTTTCGGAGGAGAGGTCGTTCCACATTTACTGAACAAAACCTCATGCGACTAAATAAACCCATCAATGCAATTCTCATCAATGTCAAAAATCTTTTTAGATTATCGTGTTGTGTGTAAAGGAACCTGTTTGATAGATCTTTCATGCAGTAAAAATTAATGTTAAATATCTATCAATAAAATTTCATTTTTCTTTGCGATTTGCGTATATTTTCCTCAATAATTAAGAACGTAGGTTCTGTCATTTTTGTCCTTTGTTCTGTCATTTTGACTATCTCTCAGTCACATCAAATGCTAGGCTGTTTGACACAATAATTCCTTGTATTCCTGCACATAATGCTCTGACGAGTGTGCTGCAGTATGAACAGATAGATAGATAAGTATGATCCGTTATATCAATCAAGCATTACACGAACTTAGTCACGTTGATTTAGAATTATGTTCTGCTAAGCTCTCATAAAATAGCATTCGGTATGTCTGTGCTGGCATTCTATATAGCTGATTACAGGTTTGTATTCTTGCAAACTTTCCTTCATCAGAAAATGAAATGTTATGCAGATTTAAAGGCCGAAATAAATGTCCGTTTAAACACGAGATCCGATATGAAATAATGCAGATAGCTCGGTTTTTACCGCCTGCTCTCAATCTTTACTTTCTCTGTGGAAAGTTATTAATTATATCGTATTTTGCATGACATGGAACGACCGAGTTTATTGTAAGGGTCTACATAACAAATATCTAAGATATCGGTTGATAAGTAAAGGCTATATGACGAAAAGTTAGAATGTGTATTTTTAGCCTTTGTACACCCATGGCTAAGATTTGAACAAACTTGGTAGACGTCTAATAGGCCATGTTGCACATCTAATATCTTGTCACTGGACCTTATGGTTTCTGACAAGAAGATTCTTTTTAAAGTTTTTCTTCTTATGCAGGTCTTAAAAATATCAAATGACACCGGGGATGGGGCAATTTTAAACCCAGGAGTCTAACTTGGTAGAGGACATGTAAATGATGCTCCATGCAAAATATCTTACCGTTGCCCCTTTTGGTTTCATAGAAGACGTTTTCTATATATATATGTCTATACTTAATCAAGTGACCGTGGGACAGGACCATTAATGACCCCAGTGGCATAGTTTGAGAGGACCTCTTGGTGAACCTGTAAGCCAAATATCAAATCCTAATGCATAGTGGTTTCAGACAAGAAGATTTTTTGAAGTTTTCCTTATATCAGCCTATGTAAAATAACGTTGCAGCTACGGCGTGGCTAATTTTGACCTTGGGGCCATGATTTGAACAATCTTGGTAGAAGTCTATTAGACTATGCTACATGTCAAATATTTTAAGAAGATTTTTTTTATTATTTAAGTTTTAAAACCTATTTTTAGCTACTGAGGCTCAGATCTGCAACATACTTGAACAACCTTGATAGAGCTTCATGCAAAGAACATTTAAGGCAAGTTTTATCAAATAAACCTTTTTTGGTTTCAGAGGAAATGACCTTTGAAGTAATTATGGACGAAGGACGCCGACGGACTACGGACAACCATTGATCCTCAGGTGAGCTAAAAGGTCCTAGGAAAAAAATAAAGGCAAACATGCTGACTAATTTTCTAGATAGTTGGTTTGAAAATATGGCTTCTACAGTGTTAACAAAGTTTTACCATGATTTGACATGGTGACCTAGATTTTGACCCTACAAGACCCTTAAACAAAAGGATCCGCTATCAGCTATTTTTGACATTCCAAGCCCATAACTCAAAGACAAATGGCGCAATATGACAGGTTTCCGAAAGGAACCGATATTTCATAGATATACATGTACAAGTTGTATGCAAAGTTGGTTAAAATGAAATAAAAATGTGGTCTCTATCGTGTTCAAAGACATTGTGGACGGACGGACGAACGTGATCACCAAAGCTCATCTTATCACTACGTGGCAGTTGAGCTAAAACTTGATTGTTCTTATTTAGAGTGTTTTAACTGATAAGAAAATAACAGTACATGTATAGAGTAAAATTAAAATCGTTTTCTAATGACTAGTCATCGTCGGATATCCACATTATTACATGTAATCAAACCGCTGATAAATGTTAATGGATCGGCTGTGGGTATACGACGATGATGACTAGTATGGCAGTTTGAGAGAAAACGCCATGAAAGGTACATGAAAACTAATTGATCAAAAGCAAAACTATCTGTTATTGCATTTCCGCACGCAGTGCTGATTTCAAAACGCATTGCTCATAACAAAATTGACATTTATATCCCGTTCGAGGAAACAATGATCTATTCAGTCGTTCTCAATAAATTCCATTTCCTTAAAAGGCTTGTGTTCCGATACACTTTCGGAACAAAAACGAACCGTTTGTCTGATGATTTGATTCAGTTGCATGCTTTTCTCATTGTAACTTGAAGTAACTAGTCGTTGCTGGTCATATGACGTGTCAGTTTACTCAAGATGTTCTCTTGAAGTCAGTTATTACTTGAAGTAAATTTATTTTGTAGACAAGATCTTAATGTATCGCTGTTGTATTATTTTAACATAGTATAAAGTAACTTCATTAGAAAAAAAACCAAAGATTTTAGCAGACATTACAGCAATTCCATGGGGATAAGTGAAAAATTGAAAATACATTAATAAAACGGGTTCTCTCTCTTTATGCATTTCGTTCATCGTATAACTGCATTCAAACCGTATAGAATTCTGATTTCAAGAATTCCTTTAAGTTCACCTCTGTAACGAAAGAACCTGTGTTTCAACTATTCTTAGAAATTTATTTTATCATTCTTAAGAAAGTGCAATACGCTGAAATCATTTATTTAACTAATTTGTTTGTGTATAAGCATAATTTGTAAATCATGCCTAACTGTTAAAAAGATAAAATTCGTGTTTTTGCCTAATTCAGACAAACGTTTATGTTACAATGCTACTTCTAACGAACATTCCTACTATTCAAACAACCCCAAATCTGCCGGAAATGCCGACGGTTTCACTTGCATCATGATACATCAACTAAAATAAAATGAAGAATTAAATTATTTTCCCACGTGTGTTTTCTCACGAAAAAAAAACTGTGACGCCTGCAGAATAACGTTAACGCTTGTAAAAACCGTTATAAATAGAGTGTCTGTATCTTCCATTAGCAGCATAGCTTGGATGAATTCTGTGTTACTTAAAACTGGCCCAGATCGTCTTCTTATGAAGTATAGACTAGTCTTTTTTTATTTTTAAGTTGTTGCAGATTGCACAAAATACAGGAAAGATTAATTTCAGAAGCACCTAGCTCTTTACATGCTTGGTGTATAGCACCGATACCTCGGACCTCGACTAGAAGTACAAGAAGTAAGAAATAAATAAATAAGTATTGTTAGTGGTGAAGCAGCGGATCAAAATCGAAACCGTTGTATTACTGATCCATTATTGTCATGATAATCTGTACAAATGACATAAGTAGGTTTCTTTACATAGTTCAATAAAAGTTTGCAATTATCCAAGTAAACCATTAAATTTCCAGACTCGTCAGATTACTGTAATATTACTAAATAATGTTGACAAAAAAATCCACTGTATCCAATGTGAGCACTGGCTCGACTTGACGGGGGCTAAGCATATTATAAGAACACAGTAAATTTCAACAAAGACCAAATATAAATCAGACATTCAGAACAGCTTGATATTACTGTCTGCACTTACGTGGGTATAAATTTGTACATATTGGGCATTTGTCTGTAAAATAGAAAGACATTATTTGACATATCTGATCTTTATATTAATACATACATTTCTGACGGTTCTTAGTTTAATGTTTGATTCTAGTATCGACATTAACATTGATATTATAGGTTGCCAAAGGAATAATAATATAGTTCTAGCAACTGATTTATATGTATGGGAAAACTTTCCGTTTCATTTGTTATGGCTTTCAGAATATATCAGCTTGTTTTCTTACTGTAAATGAACTTCTTGATCAGTACTTTTCTCAAGATTTCTGTTTGTCATAAATAAAGCAATAAGACCACCCACACACCCAAAAAAAAAACAACAAAAAAAACAAACAAACAACAAACAAGACATAACAAAAAACAGATTATAAATATATATGCTTCTTTCTGCTTTGTATTTAAATTATTGTATTTCCGTCCAGGACAGAGATACCCAAGTGTCAGCTTTTGCCATTTTTATCAGCATATGTATCTGTGCTCGGAATACGCTTATACGGAACTTACCAGTATTTATTGTCTGCTACCTTTTATGATTTTTAAGTAAAATAGACTATCATTTCTGAAGAACTTCCATTACTTCACAGAAAATGTTTCGATCTGTATTTGCAGTTTTAGTTGAAAACTTCCTTAGCAATATCAATTTGAACATTTTTGAATTCCTCGATATGGAAGCACTGATCATGATTGTTGTAAATTAAATAGATGACATCCCCAGATAGTCAGTTAATTGAATGAGGACTACGCATCATAATGATTGCCAATTATTGTTATTGTGAACGGTCAATGGCAAAAGATGAAAATTCATGGAAAACATGCATAATTGAGTGATAGCAGATCCTTATGGGGGGAATTTAGGTCTTTCGGGATTAAAAGCACAGCGCGTTCATGATAATCTACTAAATACAAACACTTCCGATGAAGCCATGTCTGTCTGTTCAGCATGTACAGTCCTCGTACCGTTTGAAGTCTTTAGAAACAAATATTTGTTATTAAAGTAAATTAAAAATGCAAAGATAAATATTCATTTAGAAAAACAAAACCTTACAAAATCATGCAATTAGAAGAGTTAGTTTTATTGTCTGCATTTTCAACTTGCTATTCTCACTAGCATTTTATTATTAAATGCAAGTTTAAAGACATTGTATCTCCCCTATTGGTCTCAGAAACTGACAGGAATATCATTAAATGCTCATCATTTGTTGAAAAAAATGTCAATTTGTTGCTCAACAGTTGTCGTAAAACAGATATATGTTTCCAGTTCGTAATAAATCAAAAATTGTAGAAATACAGTGATGGAAATTAAATTGATTGTTTGATGCAGTAAACTTTTCTGAAATCGCTGTTCTCTTGGGTAGCGCGTCTGAGATAGCAGTTCGAACCCTGGACGGAATGGTAATAATATGGCTTCAGTTGTTGAAAAGGACATTTGACCTGGGTTAACTAACTCAATCATTCAATCATTGAAAGAGCCAGCTCCCATGTCTTATATGACTACTTTATCCTTGTACACATTTATTTAACCTTTTCGATTCCTTATCGAATAAGCCATACGCTGAGCGGGACAGGCAATTGGAAACCGGCTCATCATCTGGCCTCGTCAAAACAAGCCTTTGACGTGACTTGAGCCGTTCGGTCTAATTCAACGACTTACGGTCTCTGGAACAGCTGTTGCTATAAAATTAAGTTATCATCTTAACTGTGGCAGAAACAAATACATTGTGTATTGCTTTTATTTCATACTCAGCGGAATTTCTCGAAAAAAAATATGATCATTAATCAGTTTTTACAGTTAAATTTATAATAAAAAGAGCAATGCATTTCTCCAAATAAAATCTACTAATTCTCCGTCTTGTAAAAAGATGCAGTTTTGAATTAATCTGTGGTGAATGCATTCCTTTGGTTAAGATGAAGCTGAATTAATTCGGAATCATATGCCATTATATATAAATAATTATTGCAGCTGTATGTTGCTTTATTTGTCTGTTTTCCAAGGTCCCATTGATCAAACACGTAAGTTAATTTAACGACTATAAAATCCCTGTAGACGTTAATCGGAACAAAATAATAAGTAAATTACACAAGTCAAAATCATTTTGTCTCCTAGAAAGTAGCTTTTTTAAAAAACAAAAATGGATTGGCTGCAATAGAGGGCATATATCCATAAAAATACAAAGCTTATATATTAAAGAAATGCAGAACTGGAATGCAATAAGACCACTGAGTAGTGATATTGTCACAGCCTTTAATGTGCAAACAGGGAAGATTTTTTTTCCTTTGGAACCGGAAATGAATGTTATGACAAAATGGTTTCAGAACTGATTGTTAAGTCCAATTGCATTTTAATAGTTCTGTTTGTCTCAGATACTTTGATTTCAGCATATTTTAATTGGCTTTCAATGTGCAAAATTTTGGAGCCAGGGGACGGTCGAAATGGCTGCATTTTAATTTGTAGTCATTTACTTTAAATACTTGATGGGTGATGCCTGGAGTTAATCAAGTTTTATTAAGTTGTTAAATAAAAGATGTTCATATTTTATTTCACCGAGACATTTTTGTTAAGCTATGTGTATGTCATTTAGACTGTACCAACATTTTTGGTCAAACCAAAGTACCAATAAGTAATGAAGCGGATGTAATTTGAAGTAAGGTAATTTTTTTCACCGTGAATCATATCATTTGCAAAAGATATTTGTTGTATTTCTATAACATTTTCAACTTTTGGCCGTTGTCGGTTTTAATTTTTATTTACTTTATTTTATTTATTTATTCTATTTCATTTATTTTATTTTTTTTTGCCTAAAACATCAAAATTAAATGATCTCGTGATATTGAAAACTTTGTTAACATAATTAACTCTTTTACTCTGATAAGAGCATCACGTTTTCCTTCTATCTATGACGCGACAAGACAGCTTAGGTTAGCAGCATCTGTCAGTCCATGTTGACCTGATTTAAATTCACAACTTGCCTACAAACAGAACTGAAAGGCGATTGAGTGTTCACCTAAATTTTCCAACTACCTTTTGGTTTCATTTTTACATGTGACAGGTCACGTCGATTAATTCAGCAAACAAAGTAGTTAAATAAAAAATATTTTAACGTTACCAATGAAATAACACAACAGTTACTTTATTTTCATAACCCCACTCGTGTACTAGTAGAAAACGGATTTTCTTTGTATGAAGTCTCAGAATCTGTGGGGAAATAGATTGTTGTGAACAAGAATGTTTTAGCTGATGTGAAAATTATAGAAAAAAAATTGTCTGTTGTCTGACAGACTCTAAGATAAAGAAATGAAAGTTACATTAAAATAAATTGATTAAAAGGAAAGCTATGTGTTACTGTAAACATATGTTAGTTTCAAAACGCATTCGTTGTACCAAATTGACATTTATTACTCGTTTGAAGAAAGACGGATCTATTAAATCGTTCTTAATAAACCTAATTTCTTCAAAAGACAGTCGCATTATTTTCGGAATACCACTCGTATCCTAGTGGAATACGAGATTCCTCAATAAGTAGAAAAGGAAAATTGATTGTTGTAATCAGTCGTGTTTTCCCGATGTGAAAATTTTAGTACAGTATTAAAATCGTTCCATCGTGACAGCAGTGTGACAGCCTGTGAGATTAAGCCATAAACGTTGCATTACAACAAATTGATTAAAAGGTAAACTGTGTTACTGCATTTATGCACGCAAAACAAGTTGGTTTCAAGACTTATGGCTCATACCAAAATCGACATTAATTACCCGTTTGAGGAAATACTGATCTTATAATGTAATATGATATATGTTTTGCAACTACTTTCTAACTAAAACTTTTACTAGCTATTTAGCATTTTAGAAAAATGTTGACTGACTGTGTAATGAATAGACAATTTGATTATAAGGTCGTTTTTAGTCTGTGGTATATCAGGTCTCTTTACAAAGTATATCTTTTTCTGAAGGTTCTTTGAATGGCTTCTAGTATCGATATTGGCATTAATTGCATTTGAAGGAACACCGTGTTTATGTTGGTGTTCTGTAGGTTTCCAAAGGGATATTTATAAGATTTTAACAACTGATGAATGCGTATCCGTTCCATTTGTGATGATTTTCTGAATATATGGGATTTTTCTTCCCGTTAATTAACATTGTAATCAATACTTACTAGTCTGGTGAAGTTGCTTGTTTTGACTTATTTTATCACTATGAAATGAAATAATAAAATGTCATCTGTAGTTATTCTCCCTCTTGTTAAGAGATACTGCTTTGAATTTTATTGCGTTTCCTATGTTAACATGAAGTTATATTGACTGGCATATCATAAATATATATAATATTCCAGCTTCAGTTTGTTGTCCTTTTATGTAAAGACCGTTCTATGATTTGTTGCAAACATCGGCATTGATCAAACAACATTTGTTCATTTAACGGATTTAGGTTCCATGTGCAATTTACACATTACAAAAGCATGTTTATCTCCTAGAAAGTCGCTTATGATTGCTTAGCAACAACCAATGACATATACCTACTACGTGAACAATCATTATCTACAAGAATTTTATGACATGTAGTGAGATTATGGTCTAGAGTTATTTCCAGGGTCCGTTAACTTACAAAACATTTTCCTCCAAAGCTAGCACCACAAATGTACACAAATGTATGTTGTGGAAAACCGATTTAAGGACATATGCAATGTACATTGATATGATTTTAGGTTAAATTGCATTTTTGTTAGTACTTTTTTCTATTCCGAAAAGACTTTGATATCATAGCATTTAAATTGACAATAAACATGCATAGTTTAAAGCCATCTTATAAGTAGACTTTTACTAATATTTTGAACTCTAGATGTTTAAGTTGAAGAAATAGATGGTTTTTAGTTTAATAACTGAATAATAACAGCATATTTATTTGCTTCAAAGGGTCACTCTTTTATTTGTTCATGTCCGATCTTTGTTTAACCATACATAATGGCAAAAGTAGTAAAAAAGAAGAAAACAATGAAGTACTCACGTTAGTCATTAAATAGTTAAGCATATAAGGTAAAATTAGTCCTACCTCATGGCGAGGGATGAAACAGAACTGAAACTGTTAGCATATTACCTTCTCTTTTACAAAATTTTGCTACAAAAAACAGTGATCTGGAAACGTTAAGATGATCTAGCATTCTGTCTTGAATGTGTTGATGTAAATCTTGATTTTTTTCTGTAGAGATTTTTGCAATAAAGAACAGAAATACCAAATATTATGTAATAGAAAATGAAAGAAAAAAACAGTCTAATATAATTATATTATTAATATCATAGTCTAACTACAGTATAAGTTTTGCGTAAATGTGGTAAGTTCATCTCACATGGGCCGTGAAATTCAAATCAAAAGTCATCGAAACATTGATAAGAACAGGTCTGAATATTTCCCAGCAATCGGAAATTCTGACAGAGATACATTCAGACTGCATGAATACAATCAGAGACAACTTCCGCTTTAAAACAAATATCATTATTGAATAGAATCCTAGTTGATGAAAATATATTCACCGGTAAGCATTACGCAATTTCAGAGTTTTAACTGAAGGAATGTCAATAGCTTTTAATTCGGTAAATAACGTTGCTGTTAACAATATCAACGTTTGAAATAATCAGAATGCAAAATCAAACAATAATTTATTAAACTTGTAGCTCATACTGCATTTAATTTTTTGTCAGATTTTGAACAAAATAATTTAATTCTAGTGCAAAAAATACTTTTGGTGTATGAAATATAAAATTTAAGGATAACCCCTGAAATATTCCTGTGAAAGAAAGGGATGAAGTAGTATCGGAAAATAATAAGAAAGGCAATGCAAGAAAACAAAATTGAGGTTAGATGTTTTACCGTACATTTGATATGTCTCCAAATACATCTCTGTTCCAGTCATCAGAAAACCCTTTCAGGAGATTGTCAGTTATACTGATCAAGACAACAGATAGTTTCTTGAATAAGAAAAATGAGGTTGTCTGTGACAATGAGAGGCTGGTGTCTAGAACAACAAAACTTTACGTAGTATTTTGAAAATAGTATTGGGAGTTTTAAGTTTTATTTTGTAAAAGATGGTAGCATCTGTTTCGGAAGGATTAAATTTGACAAGCCATTGGACTGCCCATTTTGAGTATGTGTTCCATTCTTCATCATTGGTTCTTTTATTTATGTTGTTTTATAAGATGTAACTGCTAATGACCTGTCGTCTGCAAACAGACTAAACAAACTATTTAAAACTCCTGATTTCTGTTAAATGTTGCAATTCTAGGCCTTTGAACTTTAATTTGTATGATTTTTGTTGCATTTTTATGTAAAACGGAAAAAAGTGAAATGTTCAGTACAAAGAACTCCTTAATGTACTGCAATATGATTCGTAAAACGCCTAACAGTTTAAAATGTATCTTTAATTCCAGTCAGTGAAATAGTTTAGGCCGGTAGAAAAGCTCAGTTAAGTTTTCTTTAATCCATTATTCGTGTAAAGAGATTTTACTATGTGTATATCTGTCTTTCTGCTCATGAAATAATAATTTAGAATTTCCACGAAGAGAAAAATAGTACACTTTAATAATGCAGATGAAGGACTAATAAATAGACCTTTGTTGTCCGGTTATCAAGAATGGGCTCCTTTGTTAAAAATTAAAAATGCATAATGTCAACTCATCTACTTCCTTTGTAATTATGTTGGTTGACGTTTCGGCAAACGATGTTTCTACGAATATGTCATTCTTCAATCACAGAAGTTACTTAGTCTTTACTTCAAACCGTATGATAACAGTCCAATTTTTACCCATGGGTCATATTAGACAAATGGTGTACTATTTAAACTCGATCACTCTGTCCCATATTTAGCTCATAGAAATATACTGATGTTATTTTTGTCCATATAATATCTATCTATTGATTTTTCTTTCCCTTTTTTCACAATTCATGTACTTGTATATATCACAGCAGGGCCTTACTTGAGAGGGAATGGACACTAGAAAATAGCGAAAATATGGTGTCGCGCACATGCGCAGTCGGTTCTTTATAAATACCTCAATGACGGATAGTATATGCTTTTGCTTATACGACAGTATAAACAAATGCTGACAAAACAACTTACTGTAAGAAATTACACTACTAATTCTTGCTGAAGTAGTAAAATACATATTCCTATATTATTTTGATTAACTGGTTTGTTATTTTTCAACTCAACTTTTGCTCGAAAAACAATGAAAAAGATACTAAAATGGAATCGTTCTTTTCCAAAATGGCGGAAAGTATGAACACTCTATTTGGACGATATTGGGATCTGGATAAAAGGTTTCCGACCTTCTCTTATAAAGATATATTATTATACATGGCCGACACTCCAGAAATTTGTTAATTTGTTATCTAACAGTTCAAAAAAGGTTATAATAAATCTGTCCAAATTTTTATACCATGCTAATAAAGGTAGAAACTAGAATATTAAAAAATTCACTATATAATACTTAGTTTATAGAGATGTCTTCTCTTCGGTAAAGCTGTGCCTTGATAGAAATTGTAATTGTAGTATTGCTATAAGCATTTTGTATGTTTAATGCAATAAATTTGTTGTTGTTGTTGTTGTTGTTAATATTAACTTCAAAATGGACAGTTAAATATTGAGCTTTCATCAAATCGAGACAAATATTTACACAAAAAAGAAAAACGTATTAAGTTGTTGCCTTTTACTCGTCCGCTTGCAAAGAAAACTTCTGTTGTTGAAGTAAAAAAAACATTAGATATTATACAAGGTCAATGTTTCTTCTTTTTGCAATATTTTTATTTTAAAAATCAGCCTATTTTTGACAAAAAATAGCGATGCTTTTGTAAACTAGGTGCGAGCATTGCATGCAAACTTACCGCTAACCAACAATAGGTAATTACAATAAAAGAGAACAACGTATTGAGTTGTCGTCATTTACTCGTCGGCTTGCAAGAAAACCTTCCGTTATGGAAGTAAAAAAATAGAAATAAAAAAGTCAATGTTTTTTCTTTCTTGCAAATCTTAAATTTTGAAAATCGGCCCATTATTGAAAAAATACCGATGTTTTTGTAAACTAAGTGCGAGCATAACATGCCAACTTTCCGCTATGCGCGTTCGATATAGATAATTATCCATCGATTTTCCGTGATAGGATATACAGGTGAACGCGCGACAGCATATTTTGCCTATTCTCGCGATAGATAAGGAGTGTCTATTCCCTCTTAATTAAGGCCCTGATCACAGTTACCTTTCGATTCATTATTTCGTGCAATAGAAACAGGATGGAACTGTTTTTTTTTTTTAATTCAAACGGATTTCATGGTCTAAAACGCGACGATTTACTTTTTTTTTTTTTTTTGCTCTGTCTTGTAAACATTACAGACATAAAGAGCAATGCAGCTATTTATTGTCTCTGAAGATTATGTTGCTAAATAAATCAAAAGGTTCTTTCTTACTATCAGCTTAGAATAAGTTGCGTATAATATTGGACTGCACATGATTAATTGCACTCGAGTCTATTCAAGTCGGCCAATCATAATTAAGAAACTATTTCAAATGCAAAAGGTCACGTCGACAATAACAGTTCAGATAAAGATAATACAGACGATAAACAAGAAGTTGTAAGGTAACAATTTATCAAAAATTAATCGGCACCGAAGGGTTGCATTACGCTTGCAGCTTTTGAATAATTAATACGCAATGTTGTTTGCACTTGAAATGCAATCTCATGTATCATGTATTAGCCTGCGAGAAAAGCTCTTATTTATAAGAATTATGGTACTTGCCATACGTTATTATTCATAAATGAAAGAAACTATCTAAAGCATTTCTATGTTCCGTTGTTATCACATTCATACAGGAGACTGAAGGAGATTTGCAGAATGTTCGTTGTTTAAATCATTTAGGATCGCGTCATTTTCGCGAACACACGGTCATTTTCTAACGACCTCACTGTGTACAGCAAGTGAAACAGTATTAAAATCTATGACTAGGTATACATTACTTAATTCGAGTTTCGCAATTACCTCAGGAAACCATTAAATCCGCACACATCAGATTACGGTCATTTTACCTAATGATGATGAAAAAGAACCTCCACTGCATCCAGTGTGAGCGCTGGCTTGAAATGACGGGGGACTAAGCAAATTATGAGAACATAGTAAAAAAACACTAAGACCATATATAAATCAGACAGACATTGAGAGGAGTTTGATATTATTGTCTGCACATACACGGGGATAAACTTCTACATATTGGGTATTTGTCTGTAAGATTATAAGGAAACGTTTGACGTATCTGATCTTTATTAAATAATTTAGGTTCTTATTTATGTGTTTGATTTTAGTATCGACCGTAGCATTAATATTGTTGGTTGAAAAAGGGGTATTTATAAACTTCTAGCAACTGATTAATGTGTGTGGGAAAACTTTCCGTTTCATTTGTTATGGCTTCAGAAAAAATCAGATTGTTTCTTCTTCTTTTTAAATAACTTCTTGATCAATACTAATCTTAATAATCTGTTTGTATAAAGTTTAGACGTATTTTGACATACATAGGACATAAACAGCAACCCAGACAAACTAGGAAACAGATGATTGAATATAATTGCCTCTATTTCTTTGGTATTTAAGATACTGTAGTTCCATCCAAGACAGAGAGACCCAATGTCAGACTAAGCCATTTTTTCAGTATATCTGTGCTCTGAATACGCTTTCATAAAGAACTTACTAGTATTTATTATCTGTTTTCTTATCTGAAAGTTTTAAGTAAAAAAAGGAGTGATTTTTTATATTATTTAATTCAATTATTTTTACAGACTTTTTGTTAGTTCGAACGATCTATCATTTTTAGTGAGGGGCCAACTTTTTCGTCCCTTTTCATTCAAATTAATATTATTAGAGTGTTTTTTAAGGATTTAGTGTTTTTTTCCAATTGTTTGTCATTACTATTATTATTTTATTATCATGACTTAGTTAAGTATACAAACGATATTTTATTAGTAGGAGGTTAAGACTCTCTTTTCATTCAATTTAGAATATGATATGAGTGTCTAACTTTTTTTTCATTTTCGTGAAGAACTTCCATCACTTAAATGATGACGACCTAGGGAACATGTTAGCTTTAGTTACAAACTTTCTTCGCCAAACCAAACTGAATTCCTCGCATTGATCATGATGGTTGTAAAGTGTATAGATGACATCCCCGGATAGTGTCAGTTAATTGAATAAGGACTATGCATCATAATAATTGCAAATTATTGCAATTGTGAAAGGTCAATGGCTGAAGATGAGAATTCAGGGAAAACAAGCATAATTGAATGTATTATAGGTATTGTCTAATAAATGCAAGCACTCCCGATGAAGCAATGCTTGTCGGTTAAGCTTATACAGGCCTCGTATCGTTTGAAGTCTTTAGAAACAACTATTTGATATAGAAATGAATCAAAAGTGCAAACTTGAAGATAAATATTCATTTCGATCTAGAAAAAAACAAAATCTAACAAAATCATGCAATTAAAAGTTTAATTAAAGGTTTGTTTTATTTTCTGCACTTTCCACTTGTTAGTCCAAAGGGACTTTAATTATAAATTGCATGCTTTAAGACACTGTAGGTCCCCTGTTTTATTGGTCTCAGAAACTGACAGGAATACCATTAAATGCTAATCATTTGTTGAACAAACTGTCAATGTGTTGCTCAACAGTTGATGTAAAACAGTAATATGTGTCCAGTATGAATTAATCAAAATCGAAGAAATACAGTGATGAAAGTTAGAGTGCTTGTTTACTGAAGTCACCTTTACTGAAGAGCTAGTCTGTTCTCGGTGTTCTCACGGATAACGTGACTTCAGTTCAATCGCAGGGCGGGCCGGTACTGATATGGCTGTAGTTGTTCAAAAGGACATTTGACCTGAGTTAACCCAGTCAATCAATCATTGAAAGAGCTAGCCCCGATGTCTAATAAGACACCTTTATCCTTTTATACATTGTCTTTCCGATTCCTTTTCAAATATGCCTGGTGCTAAGCGGAACAGGTAATCGGAAATCCGGCTCATCAACTGGCCTCCTCAGAACAAGCCTCTATCGGGACTCGAGCCATTCAGTATAATTCAACGTATACGGAGATAGCGGAAAATTCTTGTTTTACAGTCTTTCTAGAACAGCTGGTGCTACGAAATTATATTATCATCTTAACTGTGACGGGAACAGATATATTGTGTATTGCTTTTAATTCATAGTCAGTAGGGAAACTTTTCTTGAAAAAAAAAATGACGATGGATCAGTTTTGGCATTTAAATAAGAAATAAAAATTTGCAATTAATCAAATTATAATCAGTAGTTATTTCTCGTTAAAAAGATACTGCTTTGAATTTGCTACTGAGTGCATTTCTTTTGTTAACACAAAGTTGAATTGAATGGAAATCATATGAAAATATATAAATAAATATTGCAGCTGTATTTTGCTTTATTTCCTTGTTTTCCTTTTAGCTTGAGTTTGTTCCAAGGTATCACTGATAAAACACATAAGTTAATTTTATGAGTATAAAATCCCTGTGGACTTCTTTAATCGGAACAAAGAAAAATGTAAATTGCACACGTCAAAAGCATTTTGTCTCCTAGAAAGAAGCTTTCGCATGGCATATATCCATTAAAATATACAGCCGGCTTAGTATAAAAGAAATTTAGAACTGGAATGCATTAGGTCTACTATTTTCAGAGCCTTTAATGTACAAAAAAGCGAGATTATTTTTGTCATAAGCTGGCTCCATTTTGGAAACCGGAAATGAATGATATGACAACATGGTTTCAAAACATATCTACTATGAACTTATTTTAGTCCAATTGCATTTTAGTAGTTTGTTTTCAAATACTTTGATTTTATCATATTTTAATTGGCTTTTAATTCGGACAATTTTTGGAGCAAGTGGATGTTCGGAGTGACTGCATTTCAATTTGTATTCATTTACTTTAAATATTTGATGTTGTGATGCTTTGAGTTTATCATGACTTATTCATGTTGTTAAATGAAATAATATTTGTACATTTTTGTGACTAATATTTGATTGAATTTCACTGAGATATTTCTGTCTGCCTACATATATGTCAGCAAAGTGCGATTATTGTATCAATTATTTTAGTTGAAATAGAAAGTAAGTAATATTCAATAAGTATTGAAGCGGATGTCAGGTGAAGTAAGATGATCTGATTACCTTTGCAAAATATGTTTTTTCTATCTCTTTTACATTTTCAAATGTTGTTTTTTTTCGTCGGACAAAAATATTGAATCCGGCGTCCATTTTTTAAAATCAAATTCAAATGATATCGTACTAAAGAAAACTTTGTCAACAGAGTTAATTCTTTTAATCTTTTAAGAGCATTGCGTTTTTCTTTATCTCCGACGTGACATGATGATCTAGGTATGCAACATATTTTGTAACTGTTGTCCTGATTTAAATTCCCAAGCTACCTACAACAGATCTAACAGACAATTGAGCGTTCACCTAAATTTTGCAACCACCTCTTGGTTTCATTTTTACATGCAACAGGTTGCATTGATTAATGCAGCAAACTAGTTGTATAAAAATATTTTGACGTTATTAACAAAATAACACAACAGTTGTTTTATTTTCACAACCCCGCTACACTACTAGTCAGGCAGAAAAACGGACTTTGCAATGAGTCTCAAAATCTGTAGAGAAATACATGGTTGTGAACACGTAGGCTTTAGCTGATGTGAAAATTTTAGCAAGACGTTGTCTGTTGTCTGACAGATTCTGAGATAAAATCATGAAAGGTACAGTAAAACAAATTGATTAAAAGGAAAGCTGTGTGTTACTGCACGCAAATGTTTGTTTCAAAACGCATTCCTGGTACCAAAATTGACATTTATCACCCGTTTGAAGAAAGACTGATCTATTCAATCGTTCTTAATAAACATAATTTCTTAGAAAGACAATAGCATTATTTTCGGAATACCACTCGTATCCTAGTAGAATACGAGATCCCCTAATATGTAGAAAAGGAAAATTGTTGTAATCAGTTGTGTTTAACTGATGTGAAAATTTTAGTACAGTATTAAAATCGTTCCATCGAGACAGCAGTGTGACAGCTTGTGAGATTAAGCCATAAAAGTTGCATTACAACAAATTGATTAAAAGGTAAACTATGTGCTTCTGCATTTATGCACGCAAAACAAGTTGGTTTTAAGACTTATTGCTAATATCAAAATCGACATTTATTACCCGTTTGAGGAAGCACTGAACTAGTAATATGATCTATGTTTTGCAACTATTTTCTAACTAAGACTTTTACTAGCTATTTAGCAATTTCGAAAAATGCTGACTGGCCGTGTGATGAATAAGCCATTTGTTTATTAAGGCGTTTATAGTCTTTAATATTGTAGGTCTTTGACATATCTTATCTTTACAAAAAAGATTCATTTTCTGAAGGTTCTTTCAATTGCTTCTAGTATCGATATTAATTGCATTTGAAGGAAAACTGTTTATACTGGTTTACTGTAGACTTTGAAAGGGATGTTCATAAACTATTAACAACTAATGAATGCGTATGCAAAGGTTTTCCGTTTCATTTGTGGTGCCTTTAATAAGACTATATGAGATTTTTGTTTCTTTGCGTCAATTAACATCTTAATCAGTACTTACTAGTCAGTTTAATTTGTTGTTATTAAGTATTTTATCACTCAAAAAAGATGAATATGCTTTCAAGAACAGCAGTATGTTTTCGGCGGTGTCCCAGTGACTTGCTCTGGATTTTGTGAATTCGGATCAGAGAGCCTAGCGTTATTTTTAATCTGCTTCTTGTAATGACATGATTTCAGTAAAACAAAAAGAAAGGAAATCACTATTTCCTGTTATTTATTTATTTTTTATGTTCTGTGGTTTTTTTTGTCTGTCATTTTGTGTGTGTGTGTTTTTTTGGGTTTTTTTTTGAATGGAGAGTCTAACATTCACCTCCTTCACTTAGATTTGTCTCTTTTTTTCTGAAAACTTCAATTCTTTTAGAAAAATGGTTGAGACCTTTTAGTGTTAGTAGCGTTTAAGTTGCAATTTTTTTGCAGTATCAGTTTAAACAATTTCTAATTCCTCATAGAAGCACTAATAATGACTACTGTTGCTTGAAGGACATTCCTAGATAATGATAGTAAATTGAATAAGGACTTTGCATCACAATGATAGCCAATTATTGTTACTGTTAAAGGCCAATTGCTGAAAATGGGAACTCATATAAAACATGCTTAGTTGAATGATAGCAGATCCAATCACAGTGCTGAACTGTTCTCGAATTGTATCCTTCCGTGTTTGCTTGTTTAATCAGAATCATGAACATTTTATTACAAATGCAATAATTGTGTATACGGTCAGCATTGCTTAGCAATAGTGTAAAATTGGCTGTGTTTGCTAAGATTTACGATTTTCAGAAACTATAGAAATGTTTAAATATACATAATACTTTTCGGTTGATTTGTATTAAGATTACAGAAATAAATTTTCTTAAGAATGAAAATCAACAGCTAGTGAGAAAAAAGTCTTTACGTATTGTAAATCATGTCTTCAGAATAATTCCTATGAAGTATTCAGAAAATTAGATTAAATCTAGTGGTAAAAGTTCTGAAGAGAAACTACGTCAGGACAACCGAACCGTTGTGTAGAAATGAGATACACATACAAAAAGAATAGATAGAAGAAAATGCCTTAACATTTATCTAAGGCTACTGCAGATAAAGATTTTCATCTGATTCTATAAAAGTCGATTCTCTTATTCTCTTTTGTTCTCATTCATTCAATAGGTCTAACGGTACAGCAAGTAAAGGCATCGTATTCTTTTTAATATCCAGTTTCATTTGCAAAGATTAAATATACTTAATAACAGGATTACAAATGTAACAGCTATTATTCTAACAAGGACCACAATCAACAACAGACACTGGACGTTCGTTATGTTTGTTTTACTTAAATCCAGTGATATTAGAGTATTAATGAAAAAACTTTCAATCTAGGTCTGTGTTTCGTTCATTTGAAGAAATAATCGATGTAAAATGTAAGAAGGAAAATAAATGTCTATTTAAACAAACAAAACCTACAAAGAGCAGACCTTGTTTCTATTGTCTCAAATTTCCATTTGAAAGGCTCCTGGGAAATCTTTAAATGCTAGTTCGCAAGACATTGTATTCTCCATTTTTATGGATCTCAAAAACTGATGTGAATATCATTTTATGTCCAGAGGTAGCTGATAAAATGCTATCTTTGTTGCGCCTGTAAATCATTCATATATGATAAAAGAGTTATTGCAAAACAACACATGCTTCCGAATAAAACATCAGAAGCGTTAAACTGCAGTGTTGTGAATAAAAGAAAAAGTTTGAATGAGAGTCGGTTTCCCGGGTTTTTGAGACACCTCTAGCTATGTACACATTAACCTCATAGTTTAACCAGCAGCGCACCAATCCAACCTCGTCAAAAAAAAAACTCACAAGACTCGAACCTTCGACCATCGGTTCTATAGATAAACGGCTACATCACGAGGACATAGATGCTTGAAAACATTTATTATCAATATTTATTATCTAAAATTGGTAAAAAAAGAAATTTATTTCTAAGCCTGCATAATAAAGGCATACTAGAATGGTTTCCATTTTTGAAGCTTGCTAGCGAAACACTGGTGATAACAGAGACATTACCTTTGTTTTACGGCCCGTCTGGAACAGTTGGATGTACGAAATTATGTTTTCAGCATAACTGCGTAAGAAACAAATTCAGTGAATATTGTTATTAATAATTATAATAAAACGATCATGGATCAGTTTAAGTATTTCAATGTATAAAGTTGTATTGACTGGCAATAACATAAACATATAATTAAACACTGAAGCTTCATAGCTTCATTTGTTTTCTTTTTTTGTTTGTTTGTTTGTTTTTTGTTTGTTTTCCTTTCAGCTAAAGCTGTTGCACGGCCTGCTGTAAACATCGGCATTGATCAAAGATGATTTGTTAATTTAACGGGTTTAAATTCCATGTAGACGTTTTTAATCACCTTCATACAAATCGGAACAAAACAAAATACAATTTACACATTACAATTGCAAGTTTATCTCCTAGAAAGATGTTTTTATAATCGGTTTTATAATTGCCTAGTTACACCCAATGGCATATACTAATTACGTCAACAACCATTTTCTACTTGAACTTATGACATGTAGAATAGATGTGATTTAGTCTTGTATTATTTTCCGAGCCTCTTATCTTACAAAACATGCTTGTTTACTTTTTATCCCAAGGTGATTCATTTTGGCTCCAGAAATGTTTGTGATGACAAAAATGTTTTCAAAACATAATATACCATGATCTAATTTAAAGTTTAATTGCATTTTATTAGTACATGCACTCATTTTTCTTATACGAGTCTTATAAAAAGTGTAAGAAATCAAGAACCAGACCTTTGTCACCGTAACTGCAACCTTGCACGTATAGCTCGACTAGAAAGGTCTAAGTTTATCACCATAGTTTTTTCCTTTCTGGTGGGGATGATAAAGACGATATCGTTTCTGGCTGGCAACTTCGTACTCGTACTTGTGTCTTGTATCCGTCATAGAACTGATAGAGGGATTTAATTCAATTAAGGCTATGCTTCTTAATGAATGTCAAATATAATCATTGTTCAAAGGGTAAGAGCGGAAGATCGAGTCCATACACTGCAATGCATAATTGAATGTTATTGGATCCTTTGGGAAGGAAGTTTAGTTGATCCTGGTAATACAGGTCTAGGTCATTGCAAGATAATTAGAACACGTTTTTGTTTGGTTCTTCGCTATTATTTTCATTGCATGCATTGAATAAATGAATTTGGAAACAGTACAGTAAATTTTAGCATATTGCCTACCATTTAAAATATGTTTGCTTGAAATAAACAAGGACTCAGAAACGTTGAAATGATATAGTGTTCTTTCTTACATGTGTATATGTAAAACATGATTTCTTTCTGTAGTAATTTAAGTAAAGAACAGAAAGACCATATTCTGTATGAAATTAAACGAATAAGTAGTTTAAAGATATTTAATTCATAAAATGGTCTAACAAAAGAATAAATTTTGCGTAATTTTGGTTAAATGTGATTCTTTCTACCTAACGTGGGCCGTGGAATTCCTATCAAAAGTCCAAAATTTCGATCTATAACTGGTCTGAATAACTCCCAGCAATCGGAAATTTTGATAAAGATACGTGCAGATTCCATGAATAAAATTGGAGACACCTTCCGCTTTAAAACAAATATCATTATTGCATAGAATCCTAGTTGATGAAAATATATTCACTGTATATTCACCTGTTTCCATTACACAGTTTGCGAGTTATAACTGAACACAAGTCTCAAAGTTTTAAGTTTTTAATTATCGTTGTTTGTAGCAATATTAACGCTTGAAATACTCTCAGAATGTTTTTAATTTCTCAACAAAGTCATGATATAATTTGTTTATCTGGTAGCATTTACTGCATTTAAATTCTGATAAAGTTCAACACAGAAACAGAAACGACACAATATGGGTGCAGAGAACTTCTTTTTGTGCATTAGATATACATTGTTAGAATAAAATCCTAAAATATTGCAGCCGGGTACAGGTTTATATGGTCTAACAAAAGAATAAATTATGGTTAAATATGATTCTTTCTATCTAACGTGGGCCGTGGAACCGTGGAATTCCCATCAAAAGTCTTCGGAATTTCGATTTATAACTGGTCTGAATAACTCCCAGCAATCGGAAATTTTGATAAAGATACGTGCAGATTCCATGAATAAAATTGGAGACAACTTCCGCTTTAAAACAAATATCATTATTGCATAGAATCCTAGTTTGTGAAAATACATTTACTGTATATTCACCTGTTTACATTACACAGTTTGCGAGTTATAATTGAACATAGCCGGGTACAGGTTTATATGTGATAAATCGATATGGCTGAAGCCTGTGACTTGGTAGTTCAGTTGGTAGAGTTTCTGCCCTGTAAGCGGAAGGCCCTGGGTTCGAGTCCCGGTCGAGCCACGACTTTTCTCCACCTGTTACATTTAGCGTCCAAAGTAAATAACCTACGTTATTATATGGCTACTGCTTCGGCCCCTCGAGAATGTTTCACACTATTTTCTGCGACTCTGCAGATTCTGGACGAATTCTAAATTTTGAGGTGGTATATGTAGCCAGGTACAGATTTATAGGTGATAAATCGATATGGCTGAAGCCTGCGGGTTCATACCTCAGTTTCCGCCCTGTAAGCGGAAGGCCGTGGGTTCGGGTCTCGGTCGAGCCACGATTATTCACCACCTGTTACTGTTTTGAAAGAAAGTGATGAAAAACAAAAGGACGCTGGTAAGAAAAGCATGTGTTGGGGGAATGTTTTGAGATTTCATGTTTTACTGTATATTTGATATGTCCCAAATGCAACACAGTTCCTATTACAAGAAAGATCTTTCAAGAATCTGTCAGTTAAAGTGATCAAAACGACAGGTAATTGCTGGAATAAGAAAAAAGAGGTTACTCGAGACAATGAGAATGTCGTATGTCGTGCTGGCACAACATTCAAATTTCAAGTGTTTCGAATGTCAAGCCATTTAAAATATGAATGACCGATGTCGAATGTCGTGCTAGCACAACATTCAAACTTTGGTTGTTTCAAATGTCGAATGACGTGCTAGCACAACGTTCAAAATTCATGAGCCAGTTATGAATGTCGTATGTCGAATGTCATACTGGCACAACATTCAAATATTGGTTGTTTTGAAAGTCGAATGTCGTGCTAGCACAACATTCAAACCAAGTCATTTAAAATTTGAATGACGTATATCGAATGTCGTGCTGACACAACATTCAAATTTCAAGTGTTTTTGAATGTCGAATGTCGTGCTAGCACAACATTCAAACCAATTCAACCTCTAGTCAGTGAGGTAGTTTAGGCTTGTAGAAAAGCTTAAAGAATACATAACGTCACCTCATCTAGATTCTTTGTAAACATAACGGATGAAGTTTAGATAAATGACGATAATACGAATGGTTTCATAAATTCTTCTTCAATCACAGAAGTTACTGAGTCTTTATCTTTGACCGTATAAAAAATTCTGTCATTATTTACCTATGAGATATATTACAGATATTTATTTTATGCCTACCAATGAAATATAGGGAAATATCAGTGAGATAAAAGTGATAATCCACTGTTTTGAATCAGTGAAATTACCATTTTGATAATCCACTGTTTGTGCCGGAACTAATTTCCCCACCACGTAAATACAAGAGAATCCGCTGTATTTCAGACAGTGACAGCGAGTGAAATTTATTTACCTTGTTAAATCCAGTTATAATATTGAATTCCTGAGCCTAACTAGTTGTGAACAATGAGGAAATTCGCCATCAATTATTTAAAATGTCTGATTTGTTTACATAACTCACATGGACAATATCCAATATGGCCGACTTTCAATTCAATTGATTGAATATTACTCGGTATTAATCCGCTTTTAAGTATGTATGGCTAAAATTCAATAAATATTGATAAACTGTGTAGAGAAAAATAAATGTTATTTAATGAAAGTGTATTCAGTTTATTTCAGCAGAACTAAAGTTATCATATGTATTGGAGATTGTCTGCACTTTTTATGTGCGGAGTAACGGTTTGACCAAAGTACGCATTAACTGATTTGGGGCTCACCATGGGGAATTTATTGAAGGCCCTGAGTAAAAATGTCATAAAATACCCATTTTTGACGTATTGGCATAAAATAAAAAGAAAATTTGTTTGTTTTTTAGTGGAAGATGGGAATTTATTTCATCTCGTGAACACCATATGTTTATATTTTCACTCGTGGCTGCGCCACTCGTGAAAATATCACATATGGTGTTCACTCGATGAAATAAATTCTCATCTTCCACAAAAACAAACAAATATCCTCTATGTTGTACTATTTAACCACAATTACTCCCCCTCGTATTTGGCTCATAAAAATACAGATATTGCTTTTGTTTCTTCCCTAAAATATCTATTTATTAATTTTGGTTTACTTTTTCACAATTTATATGTCTCTACAAAATAAATTAACATGTTTTTTTACCAATTTCTTAGATGCTTATCAAAATTCTTTTCTCAGAAAAAAATCAGGGAAAACTCAGTCGAAATAAAAAACGTGGAAGTTCGTTTCTTTATCATGAAAATTTTTAGATACATATAGTTTTCCTTTGTCAAAGTGATGTCAGTATGAGATCTTGGAGAGCTTTTAAGAGGAAACTGCAACAATGTTTTTAAATTCATGTCAGTCAATGTCGAACAAATTGGCTGAGTGAACGTAAGACCTCTTTACATTTTGAGCTGAAAATGTTTGATCAGCATAAGATTTGTAGTTTTTCGTCAGTTACTACTTTGATGGAGATTGTTTTATCCTAGCGAAAAGTAGCAGTAGCCTGTCATTGCGTGAAGGAAACTCTCACAGAAAAGCCTCAGTCATATAAATCAAGACGACTTATAATTACCGGACTACAAAAATGGTTTTTGCTCGTGACAACGAGGTGCCGGTGTCTGAGAACATATCAGACACGTTCTTCTGTCTGGGAAATTCAGGAAAAATGTCTAGAAATTGCGTTTCGTTTATGTTTCAATGACAAGAATTTCTAGAACAATACATTTAGTTGCCACTAAGTGTATAACATATGCTTCTTAAATAGTAGTATGCTTATGCTCGAACTACCCCAAAAAAATGAAAAATCATAAGTCTTCACATTTCTTCTTGAGTATATTACTGTTTCAATGGAAATAAGAATACGAATGTTATGAAAAGGTTCTTTAGTTGTTTTAAAATTAACAATTGACAAGATAAATCTCCGAATATATCAGTTAAAAACAGGTTTTTTCTTAAAGAAATGTGTGCCTTTCAAAAGAATCACTAAGCCTTGAAACGTGCAGCTGTCACGGAAATAATGTTTTCTGCCAGTCAGCATTAATTTAGAAATAGCAGCATAGAAAGCCGTTTGAAAGGACTGGAGCAAACTTGTAACAGTGAATTTGCAATACAACATACAGATGAAGTGTATGACTCTAAGCGTATGTTTCCTTTCATGTCATAATATAAAAAAGAACAGACATTCGACATAAGTCTCCATTAAATTCACTACAAACTGGGGCAGTTTTTGTCTGTATCATTCATCGTATCATGTCATTTTTCGAAACAATGAGAGATATGAAGAAAGCTATTGTGGATGCTGTTTCTGTCTTTGCCAGGGAGATTTCACTATGAACACTTCAGTTGTTCAAGCTATAGGAGAAAGTTACGTGTGTGATATAAATCACATGTAATTGATCATCAAATTAAGTATTGATAAATGAATATAAAATAGTGTGTTTAAGGGAGATAGATAGAGTACTACTGAATTGTAATTGATCCTTTTGTTGCGGAGTCAGACCTAATGTGTTTACAGACACTTTATGTATATGCATGATGATCCTAATCAATATAAGCGCCCCTGAAGGGCCTTTCTGATTTCCATAGCTGCTTGTTATATTTCGGAATAATGAACTATACATTCCAAATGCAGATTTCCACAAATACGATGTCGCTAGATTTAAAAGGATTCCAGTCTATTTTCATCACCTCTAGCGAATGGCTTCTTTCTTCAAATACACATTTTAAAGCTTAAAACGCCAAATCGTCGCGCTATATTTAGAAGCCTTCTCACAAGACACTAAGAATTACATCAAAAGCTTTTTATTTATCAAAAAAGGTTTCATTTTCGTAATTGTAATATTGCCTTTGTGACAAATATTTCAGTTTTGGGTTTGTTGTCGGCGACAGATGATGCTTAAAGAGTTTTATATAAGACTTTGTATAATATTCAGAATTGTTCATGTTTAGGAAAATAATCTAATAACATGTCCGATCAAGCATACTTTTTGAACTATTATTTTTTTCATACTCAATTTTGCAATAATCCATGTTCTACATATGCATAAGTGTGAATGAAAAAAACAACGATTTATATTTCTGAATCATGCATGTCCCCTTTTGTTAAAATATTGTTTTACACTGAAAAGGGTAATGAAAAAATAATATACATAAATTATTTTCGTTTTATCTCTCAGAAAAATCGAACCAAGTCCCTGTCTTGAATCCGTTCAGTTTTACCGGTGCATCGCTTCTCTACAATGTATTTATTAACTCGTCATTTGAATTTCTATTACAGTGACAACATTACATCGACTTAGAATGCAGACAGTCTAAGATATTAATTTCATTTCATTTGCCTTGTAGATTGATTTTGAAACAGTTAATGAAACAATCGTCTGCTGCATAAACGTTTCCGACCTGGTTAGAATGAAACAAGGGATGACTAGTGCTACGTTGCAAATACCATTCAACGTTGAGTTTTGCATATGTCCTATCCTCATGAATATCTGTCAAAAAATCAATACAAGCCTCTGTTTTGAATTCGGTTACCTTTTACGGCATACCGTTTTAAACATAATTTATTCATTGAATGGTCATTTGAATTTCTGATAACTAAAAGCTTATCGCTATAAATCCTTATTTATTTCGTCACTGATTTTGAATGTAATTGTGCTGGAAAGGGTGATAATGTCCCAGCAGCACCGACCTAGTACAAGATATATTTAACCTACTTGTATTCTAATGAATCAGTGAATTGACTTGTGGGGCTGATAAGAAAAATGAAGGGGTGATTTTTTAAATTTTTTCTTTCCTACCTGCCTCAGCTGCCACATACAAAAGTTTGAAATAATTCTTAGTTTGCGAGTCTTAGGTATTTTTAGTTGAAAAGATAATGTCGGCCATTTAGATGCTAGTTTGAACCTGGAAAGAGAGAAAAAGTACAACAAAAAATAACATGGATATATCGAAAAAGAATGGGTTTTTTTCAGCTTTGAAAATGTATTTAATTAAGAGAAATAGGGGCCTACAAGCGAAATTGCTTGTCCTATCTATATTAAACTACACGTGCTGCAGCACATGACGTGATACATTGCACTATAAAAACTCAATTTGTTCATGTTCGATAAAAATGCAAATCTAAATTATGCAAATAAACGTTCAAAGTACTAAGATTGCAAAATTAATAAGATATGTGGCTATATAATTTGTTTATTTGTTTCTAATTCTGTAGGAATTGTCTGTACTTCTGTCAATTAAATATCCAGTATGTGACATATTACGTTCGTTTTAATGAAAACTAAAGTGTTATCTTAAATCAAAACACAATCAGGCATTAGCTGGAAATAAAAACATTAATTTGAGAGGAAACATAGTTAATTTGAAATTTGACTCTAATCACAAAACTTCTTAGCACTAGGTTATTGAAGGATCTCACCACTTTTACTCTGTTTATATAAATGCAGTAACATCAAGTGAACCTTTGAATAGATTATGCGGTATGATATTTTCACTCTTATGAAATGCTAAACATGAAAAATGTGCGTACATGATATTAACTTCAACGTAACTGCACATCAAAGTAGGCAAAATGGTAATATTAAAAAAAGAACATACAGCTATTCATGTTCACAGTAATTACAAATGCAAATCTTTATTGTTCACTATAATTCATATATTAACAACATTGATTTCATATTTTTTGGTTTTATTTTTGTAAAATGCAAGCAGTTGTCCTCGAGCATAAGAAGGGTCTCTTGTTATCGACCTTCTTGTTTCTGAGAAATACCAGTGCGTTATGTGCTGTTTGTGATCGTGTATGTAACGTTCGTTCACATAAGGTTTGTCTACTACACATGAAATAGATAAAGAACACGTCCGATTTGGTCAATTAAACCTGTCACACAGACGTGGCGATTGTTTCATCATTGACAGCGCGTTGGAAAACTGTACACAGATAGACATGGAAGAGTGTTCATTAAGAAACCTGACAAAATGGTCAGTGAAATATGGAGTTAGGGACAAAGATAAAATTTAAAATTCAATTTATAGAGAAACTAATATCAGTTTATTTATTTATCTAAGAATTGTAGTGCCTTAGTCTACATTGAATCTGTGTAAGATGATAACCTTGGCAGAAAAAAGTATTTCGACTTAAGTGGATAAATTCATCAGATATATCCATCTCTGTTTAAGATTGTTCCGTTGGTTCCTGTACCAGTACGACGCTCGTATAAAAGTTTAGGATTTTAGATTGCGCGGGGTAGTGCAAGATACAGAAAGCAACTCATTCAAGAGACACTCCTTTTTCTTTTATATTCTCAGTGTATATAGGTCTAATACGAAAGACATCGTGCGGGACAGTGGTCCAGTGGTAACGCGCTGGACTGGTAACCTAGGTCACGAGATAGATCCCTCGCTCCTCCACTAACATATCTATTTGTCTTTCGAATTAGACATTGAATCGAGGTCCCATGTATCAGTGCTGTACCCTGAGCGTGTCTCTAGAATGGAAAGCTGTCTGTATCTAGCGCTATCCCCCACAACATAATATAACTAATCTCCTAATAGGGTGTCGGTCATATGGGAAACCGCTAACCGACGATAAATAAACTCAAATAGATAGACAGACATCTAGAAATGTTAGTAGGTAGACTCGGACTTGAGTTCTTGACCCCTCGCTTACGCCACATTCTATGTGCCGTGTCTGTACCTAAATTTTGTCGTATCTTTGTATGGCGTGCTACACCCATTGGCAACTGATCAGCCCTATGCTACAAATGTCAATCAAACAACATTTTCTTTCGTCTCTTCGTAAATTTTCTGTCGTCTACATCTTTCATCACGCACGTGCTCAAAACAATTGGTACAAAGTCATAGGTACAATGTCCCATGTAGTCCAGTATTACTGATAATATTTGACCGCACTTTATTAATTGCTCTCTTCTATTCAAGAAAGTTCATGAAGAAACTATTTCATATGCAAAAGATAACTTCAAAAAAAAACCGTTCAGATTAAGATAACACAGACAATAAACAAGATGTTATAAGGTAACAATTTATCAAAAATTAATCTGAACTGGAGGTGGTACCTAGAATATGTTAGTGAGAAATCGTACTTAACACTTGCAACTTTTGAATAATTAATACGAAAGTTTGTTGGCACTTGCAATGCAATCTCATGTATCATGTATTAGTCTGTGAGAAAAACTCTAAATTATTTATAAGCTTTTTGGTACTTGCCGTAAATTTGTTATGCATAAATGATAGAATATCTCTAAAGCATGTCCGTGTCCATGTCTCGTTTTTATCGGACAGTCGTAAAACAGAATTGAAAAAGATTTGAAGAATTTTCATTGTCTACATCAGTTACGATCACGGAGCCTGAAAGTCATATTTACAGTATCACAATTAGAGCACTAAAATGTTTAGATGTTGGAGAAATAATCATGTCTGTAGCAAACCTCATTATCTGCAGATATTGGCAGCTAATGGAATTATGATCAAGTATCGAAATTAAAGTCTAAGCATTGTTATTGTTCCAGCGTAACGGAGGAAGATTACATTGTTAAGTCAATTTACAGAATGCATATCTGAATCATAGAAGAACGTGTTGGGTTAATTCGCGAATTTCTGTTGGAAAGCACGCTAGATAAATATTATACATTATGAAGGGGCACGTCTTGGTTTTCAGTATTTCATTTTTTCTGAACTGGGAAAATATCAAATAATATATGTTGCTAAAATGACAATAACATTCACTTAACAACTCATTATCCGTTATAATGTATTACAGGGTACACTTAATCAAGTTTTTCTTGCGTCAGAATATAGTTTTTTTTTTTTTTTTTTTTTTTTTTTTTTTTTTTTTTTTTTTTTTTTTTTTTTGTAACTGAATGTAAAAGTATTCCTCCCTATATTAAAAGAATGGTTCTTGAAAAATAGAAAAATACTAATCAGAAATACATGTCAGGAAGAAAACGTAGATGTTGATTTGTATGGACTTGGAATTAAGTCTTTATCTACTGGCTCGTATATATTTTTTAACAAAGTAAGGTAAAGTTATATATAGACTGGACATCAATAAACTTTTCTTCCTCTGTTTTTAACATTTAGGCAAAACATAAAAGATGTTTGCTTTTTATATTTTGGAAGAAATAATAACAGAGCTAGTTGATAACTTATTTCCATTTAAAAAAAACAGTTTTATGACAATACGTTTAAACTTTTAAAAAAATCAAACAAATGAAGATCTCAGTAAAAAAACTCACTAACCTACATAAATTAATGGGACACATTACTCTTCAGGGTGGGAGTAATACAATATTTGTATATTCTACCTAAGATATACAGTTTATTGTTGTTGTTGTTTTTGTTTATAGATTTTGGTACAAGGTTTTACATACAAAAGATAAACTTGAAACAAAGACCTCTAATAGGCATGTTCTAGTCATTTTGGGACGGGTATGAATGGGTAAAAATTTGCCTGTTTTTAAAAAATATCCTGCTTTTTATTTAATTCAAAGTGTAGAAATATAAGAAGCAAACTGGTTCGTTTTGCTTGTGTGCACTTGCCTGCAAAATATCATATGGCAATATCAATTAAAGACTTCGGTACTCCCAGCTGTTGACGAGTTACATATCTTGTTGTTAATAACCAGATAATACCGTTCACTGAATTAGTTGTAAAGTTATTTAGAGTAATTGGTCGCCAGAATCTGTGAGAAATACTGGTCAGAGAAAAGCGGAAGGCCCTGACACATTTAATTTAATTCAATCATGAAAGTCATTGTGTCTTGACCAACTGCGTGAGAAATACAAGAATGTATCCATATAACCCTGATGACACATATCATTTTAAAGGAGGAAGGTCATTGCTAACATCATACAGTTAGTAACTGCTTTTTTTACTCGTTTTAAAATTAAGATCATCAAGTTATCGTACTTACGAGTCAAAAAGAAAAAAAAATCAAAAGATGTGATTATAGATAAAAGTCAAATTGAAAAGGTGTTAAGAACAGAACAGAACAGAACAGAAAATTTATTTTGACGTATACAAAGTACATAGTCAATTACATAATACATTCATTCATACATACATATATACAATCACAAAATCAATGGATAGTCTGCAAATTTCTTGAAGGTGAACAGTTTAATCTATTTTGTTTCCTTCAGTATAGGATTTGACATCATCAGTTTAACATATATTACATAGTTTAATATTGGGTAACTAAATATAACTAATCATCTATTAAATTAGAACTGTACGGTTGACCAGAAACATCCATATAACACTATTAGGCTTATAATAAATAACATCTTATTTACAACCTCAAACTATAAACATACATATATACAAACTAACTAACTAACACAGTCTGGTTGACCAAAGCAACCATATACACACTAACAGGCATATAATAAATAGCACGTTCAATATTTCAAGACAATTTTACACTAATCCGTAATATTAACAATCGAATTTCTTATAGACATTGCGTTTTTACAGTATAACCCTAATTTATAAAGAGCAGTCTTATTTTCTGTTTGTAACATTTCTAAAAACTTATATACACTTGGTTTGATATAATAATATTTTGCTATAAATTTTTTACGTAAATCTGAATAAGTTTGACGTGGTTGATACATAAATGCATTTTGTTCTAATACATTACCGTTCAAGGTATTTGAATATGAAAAAAAAAACAAAAAACAATTTAACATAATAATATATACATAACGTGCTGGGAAAGGTATTTGGTTCATACCGGATATCATTTCTTCCAACATTTTCTTTACGCTTGAAACATTCATTTTTCAAAGACGGTTTCACTTAATGATTCTTGACAATCAGTCTAGAATGAAAAGGAAGTTTTAATCAGTCTTACAGACTGTCTGGTTAACAATCAATTCTTGTGTTGTCATTGCAATAGATAAGGCATTGAACCGTTCACTGAATATATTGATGCCAAAGGATGTGTCTATAAATGTAATAGAATTGAAAGCAGGCATTTGGTTCATTTTCTAATGGATATTCGTAACTATTTGATATATAAATTCTTTTTCATATACACCATCATTACAAATCTTAAATTAATCATCGTCTGATAATATAACCTGAAATAAAAGAAATGAAAATACCACTGGTTTATGCCTACCTTGAGATACATAATATAGCCCAGTTCTTTTTCTTCAGCTTAAATTGTTATTCACGTTCCATAAAAGTTGTCGGTCAAATGCTGACAAGTACAACTCTACTTATACACAACAGTGAATATATCTCTACTGAATACGTCTTTGATTATATTATCAAAAAATACACATTACAGATGTAACAAACTCTTAGAAATTGTGTTAAGATTTGTTAAAATGTAGTTCCTTGTCTTTTTAGTTGTTATTACCCTTTCTTGTTGTTACCAGTTGCGCAATGAAACCCTGTTTAGTTGTACATTTTTTAGAATTTCAAGTTGAAGATATGCATTTTCTAAGATAAGTTTCGAAGCAGTTTCAGTCAAATACGTTAACACATGATTTTATTATTAAAGCCATTATATACATAGTTAGGAAAAAATGTTTCTGTCCTAAATACTTGTGAACACATTTTTCTTCTATTCTTAAATATGAAATATGCATTTTAGTTATAGGTTACCGAGCTGCTCTTTCTCTCTGAAATCTTATTTTAGTAGGTAAACAAGTCTAATTAAGACGGATGGTTTTTATTGACGGCTTTGTAATTGCTTAAGAATATATATATCATGCCGGTGTCATAAACGGATTTTTTTTCTTATAATTTATAACACATCTAATATATCAAATATCACCGAGTTAATATAGAAACAAATACATGGTATTTTTATAGATTATTTACAAAAATGGTTTTATTTTCCTAAAAGATGAACTTCATAGAAAGGTTGTTGGTATTTTTGTACAGCGGCTAGATACGATACTGATAGAAAATGTTGTTTTAATTTTTTTTCTTGAAGGTCGTTTTCTTCTTCTTACTTCGTAAACGGAATAAATAAAGCAGGGTGATATTTAGTGTGTCGTATACCCTATCAAGCTTAAACATGTCACACAGAAGTGGTTTCCTAATACTGTTCGATGAATAACACAAAGAGATCTAAGGCAAACTGTATTTATTAGGAAACCTACGCCAATAAAAAAAAATGTTCAGTGAATTATTGAGACCCCACCGCCAATAAAAAAAATAAAAAAAAAATAAAAAAAATAAATAAGAAAATAAGACAATGAATACAATTAATTTCAAAGTGAACAAAGTTTCATTACATCAAGAAGTTTAGTGACATGGATTGCACTGAAATCGAGTCACATCTTTTTATTGATAAAACATTCCGATTGAAGTTCACAAAGTTCACAAAGGGTAAAATGCTTCGGGTAGCAATCAACTAACTTTTTGTTTCAGCTGTTCGTAAAAGTTCTGTCCTGTTCATTATGTATAATATCACATGTTTAGTGGAAAATATAGAGGATATTTGTTTGTTTTTGTGGAAGATGAGAATTTATTTCATCGAGTGAACACCATATGTGATATTTTCACGAATGGCGCAGCCACGAGTGAAAATATAAACATATGGTGTTCACGAGATGAAATAAATTCCCATCTTCCACTAAAAAACAAACAAATTTTCTTTTTATTTTATGCCAACACGTCAAAAATGGGTATTTTATGACATTTTTACTCAGAGCCTTCAATAAATTCCCCATGGTGAGCCCCAAATTAGTTAATGCGTACTTTGGTTACTCCGCACAAAAAAAAGTGCAGACAATCTCCAATACATATGATAACTTTACTTCTGCTGAAATAAACTGAATACACTTTCATCAAATAACATTTATTTTTCTCTACACAGCTTATCAATATTTATTGAATTTTAGCCATACACACTTTAATTATAAATTAAAGCGGATTAATACCATGTAATATTAAATCAATTGAATTGAAAGTCGGCCATATTGGATATTGTAAATAATTTATGGCGAATTTCATCATTGTCCACAACTAGTTAGGCTCAGGAATTCAATATTATAACTGGATTTAACAAGGTAAATAAATTTCACTCGATGTCACTGTCTGAAATACAGCGGATTCTCTTGTATTTACGTGGTGGGGAAAAGTAGTTCCGGCACAAACAGTGGATTATCAAAATGGTAATTTCACTGATTCAAAACAGTGGATTATCACTTTTATCTAACTGATATTTCCCTATATTTCATTGGTAGGCATAAAATAAAATTGGACTCGTATTTATTCAAGTCAGTCTTATATAAAGAGTAATTATTCCAAAAATGCAACAGATGATGTCAAAAAACATAAACACATTTAAAAATAAAGTTCAAAAAATCATTTATAATATCAGAGTTTAACACGGTAATTTGAGATAGCATACTAAAGAATATATAAGAGAGAAATTGGCATTTTCTAAGTTCGCTCCAGTCTTAACTGTTCGGCAACTGCAACGGTTGTTTCTGATTAACAGAAGGAAGTATTCAATAGGCGAAAAATGGAGCCCGGCAACATGCAATACATGGGTAACTATGGTAACGAATATTTTGTATGTTTAACAAGAATACCCTTTGAAATTTCTGTAGCATATGCGTATTGCGTGACTGCAATAGTAAGCCACATTTTATAAAGAAATATCAAAAATGTAATGAAATACTATAAATATATATATATATTGAAATATATATAACGAGGCTGTAGGTGGAAGGACGTTCGTGTTCTGGTCAAGGTTAAAATTTTGGGACAAACAGACAGACAGTCCAAAAACAATATGCTCCCTCTGGAGGCATAAAAATAAGAGTTCACTCAATTATCTGTTTGCAATCCTTTATCGTTTAACTATATAATATTAGCTTTAAACTTTTATCTGTTATAACAAACTTTATTATTTGCAGGCAATTATGTAGCCAACACTTGAAGGGTATATATGCAATATCTGACAACGATTTTTCCCAATAATAGTATGATCGCTGCCACCACTATCCAACGTTAAAACCGAATATGTGAATATGAATATTTGTAAGAAAGCCCCCCCCCCCCCCCCCTCCCCCACTCCCCCATTTTTGTTTTGCCTTTGTAAAATGGTGTCAAGATAATGAAACTTAAAATGAAAATAAATTTAAGAATCTTTACATTTTGTGTATCATCACAGTGACATGTTTAGCGGCAGGGTTAATTGTACTGTAAAGGAAGTAACTGCTGCATCAAGGTTTGGTCCTTGTGCTTGTGTTATTATGTAGTTAAAGTTAGTAATGGTTAAAAAAGCTTACTAGAATAAAAACATATTCATGTACCTCCTTTCCTGCCATATGGGTACACAGATACCCTGCCAAATTCAGGAATGGTCACATTAACTTTTTCAGTTTCGCTAGCACGTCTAACTCTGTTGAAATAGGTAATCGCCTGCCTAGTATAGTCAGTATTGCAAACTTCATACTTCCAATAAAATGTTTTCAAAATATTCAGTAAAATTTTGTTGACTCGCATTAAAATTTGGGAGAGTTAATTTATCGCGGACATATCGAATAAAACAATTAATACTTACCTATGGATATACATGTACTGCTATGGATACCGCAAAGAGACCTGACTAAAGGCTGTTACCGAATAAAATTATCACGTTTGCATATGTTGACTTTTGGCATTAATGGTTTGTGTCAACTTCATCAATATTGATTCATCATTGAAAATGCAAATAATATTCAATATAGTTTAACACTAGCATGAAATACAAGAACAGGGAGCTGTAAAACATTTATATAGTGTACATTTTGAAGTGACATTACAATGTCACAAAAAAAATCCGGCTGGCAAAGCTAACAAGATAAACATTAAAAATTTAAGCCAGTGCATAATGTATGTGTTTTTAGACTTAGAGTAGGTTATTAAATTGCTAATTTATGTACTCGTTATGCATTTTTAACAACAGAATAGCAAATGTCAAACGTGCCAATGCACGTGTCAATGTTCTGTTTTGTTAGGACATTCATAATGTAGAAATAGAGTCTGCGGATATGTCATTTTTTAATCTGCTCTGGTGTCGGAGTGTGAAATGATCATGACAACATCAGAAAACGTGCTTCATAGCTTTCAGCTCTTGGAGAAATAATCATTTCTGTAGCTAATCTCGTAAAATCGAAATCCAGATAACTGCAGCTAATTGAATAATGGCCAAATATCGAAATGAATGTATTGTTATTGTTCAAAGATTAATGGCTGAGGAATTAGGGCGTTTGAACCACGCTTGTATCATGGCAGATCCTAAGGGATGCATTGGTGAGATATCTGGTGGAAGGCACAATGACATAAATGAATTAAATATTTCATCTGGGGCCCTTTATCATTTTCATTTTTATATAGAGTGTTCATGAGTTATTACAAAATGTGCAGAAGAATGTTCTGATAATCGCTTCATTGATCGTAAATACTTCACACACTCAAGATTGAAGATAACATCGGACATTCGCATAACCTGATCATATAATCATTGCATTGTAATGCACAATTACAGAACTGACCAAACATGGCCATCCAACAATGAACTGAAAGACGATCTCGAAATAACTATTTATGCTTACTTACAAACATCCCGAAGGCATCAGTCAACTAACCATTTTAAAAAAAGATACACACAAAAAGAACCGCACAGCACCTCTCAATTTTTATTAATCGAGGAGTAAATGCAAACATCTGCTATATGCTTCTTTATTTCATAGCGCTTAGAACATTTTTGCCATCGTTTCTCAGTTTTGTACTTAGACCTAAAACAGATATAATTAGGTAACCAGTATATACAAGGGAACGAAGCCAATAGTTTCAGCTTGACTTATATCAAACTTGATTTATCTTCCCCAAGTAGTCAAGGTAAAACTGAAATAAAACCTAAACTAAAACCGACACAATACAAAACAAAATCTTGACCAATATTGAATTTATTATACACAAAATTCAGAATGAAAAGTGCTCTAAAATCCCAGTTCCATGTTTTGTGAAAACTGTGATGTAACTGTAGTGCTAGTCTCTTCAGCTTCGGCTCAGGACTTCTGCCAGGTTAAAGAATTGTTTCTAAATATAGGCCGTGGCGGTAAGGCCAACTGAAAAAAAACACAAGAATTAAGACGAAGATAAGTACATTTAGTTTATTCATTTACACCGGCAAGCAACAGCTTCTATGAGTTCTTAAGAGAAAGTCTCCACAAGTTCAACCTTTTTTTTCATCATCTTTAGCAGTCAGTAGCTGTATCAGTAACACTCATCTTATGTTTAACTAACTAAACAAATCTCCCTGGTAACAAGTTCCAAACTGAACCTTGAGTAAGGACCTGTATATTGTCTGATTCAAGTCGAATGTTGTTATGGTTTTCATAACATAGAAATCTCAAAATCAGATCAAGTATTAAAACAACTGTCATACCTTATGCATTTTTCTAAGAATATACGCTACACTGTTACCACAACTGTCAAAAGTATTAGGGTTTTTTTTTCTCGTAGTGAACAAACATTAAGACAATAATGTTGTTTTCAAACTGCATGCGAGACTTAGAGTGAAGTTAGAGATGTAATAACACAACAAAAGTGCTTTCTATTGTCTCTAATCTATCATCTGTTTGCAGCCTTTCACAACTAGCAATGTGAGACAGATATCGGACTCTACACTCCAACCTGAGAAGTTGGCATTCTCCCCATTTTTTTGGTCAAATTCTCCAAACAGAACCTATATAACTTTAATATATATAATAATATTGTTGCAAATCTATAGTTCTGTTTACTACCTAGGCTGGGGGTAATTCTCTGAGTTTGCAGGATCACTGGGTTCAATTTGGGTCAGTAAAATAATACAATTCTAAACAATAAATAAATGACATTACAAATGAAACGTATCCTCTTTTATCCTATTAACATTAAATAAAGGAACTAGATCAATGGAAAGCATTTAAATCAGTGTTTTAGTCAACCATGTGCTAAAGATATTTTACTGTTTGAATGAAATAGGTTTGCAATACGTAAATATTCACTACCTGTCCTATAGACTGTTCCATAACTGATAAATTGACCGCCGCCATTATGAAGATCACGTGACCGCCCGCCATTAAAGGACTGCTAAATCCCGCTATGGTACTTATGTTGAGACGTTGGGTAGGCGCTCCCGCTCGAGCTTCTCAAGCATGATTTTCATGAATGAAATTTCTGTTTTTGAAGTAAACTGCCAACTCATCAGTTTAATTTCAGTGTGGTCCGTGAAAATTTCCTGAGAATCTATAGCTGCATGACCAGCATTTCTTACTCTTCCTAATGTTTTGTTTATGTGACTTCTTATATAAATGAGCTTTTAGAACGGTTACAAATGTGGCGTAGGAATCATCATCCTAATTTGTTTAAAAAAAATATTGAAAACATAAAGTGTTGCCCATTCACTGTGGGGTCGTTGAACAATATTAAGCTTTTTGGGGTGGGGGATCACGTAAATACTACCGTATTCAGAAATTCTTTGACATAATGTATATATTTTATCCTATTCAAAAATCACGCCACTATGTGTTTTTCATACAAACGGAAAATGTACTGTTCATATCAAGACGAATTTTTGATTTGTCAGTATTCAAAGACGTTCTGTTATTTATCTAAAATTCAAATTGTAGGAAACAGGATAAACATGTGGAAACAGGTTTGTATAAATTCCCATTCAAAACTGTAATAAAAGAAATTGGAAATCATATCTTACCCTAAAATCCTCGTTATCTGTGGTTTACGAGTTTATTAACCGCGTGGCAATGCTTTCATTGGAAACTTGATTCATGCATGACAATGAATTTAGTGTCGAGAAGTTCTTTGCACTGAATCCGACCAATAAACAATAGCAACAGATAGCATTGATTATTCCAGTAATGTAAACACTTTGGTGATTTATTCGCACGTCTTCTATATGAAATGTCACGAATATTTTGTGGATAGAAACAGACATTATAGACTGACTTAGGCACTGTATTCGTAGTGTGTGGATACATGATATATTCTGATGTGAGTATTTAGAACATTTTCCAGTCAGGATCCATCCTGAAGACTTTCGTCACAATTCAGTTTTCTCCTGCATGATAACAATTTATCTCGAAACAAAAACACACGCACAAACACACTTTACGTACAATTTTATTGACCATTCTTTGACCATTTTGCTCTTACCCAAACAGGGTATAGGAAAAAGTAATATCTGCAAAAAATTACTCTTGCTGTTGCTAGTTTGGCTAAGAGCAAACAGAAGTCATTATGAAATATGTTATTGCAATCATAGCCGTTAGAATGTAGATTCCTTTTTTTAATTTGCGGTATTCATTCAGTAGGCGCTCTGTGTTTGGATGGCATAATATGTCACTGTCGTACAATGAACGTCTTGGTGATAAAACGAAAAAGAAACAAAAAGAACACTGAGTTCCTTGTTTTATTTTTTTCCCTTTATTTTACAAAATACAAAAAGTCGAAGAAATGTTGAAGAAATATTCAGTTGATTATTTATATCCAGCATATAATGATGAAAGTAGTACTTTGCGTTTTAAATAAAATGTTAGAATTATTACCAGTAAGAAAGTAAGTAGATGATGCGAAAGCCGAGGCGAAACTGCCTGGGTCTATTTCCATTTGTGCTTATTTAAATTTATCGTCGGTACAGGTTGCCCATATGACCGACGCCCCCTGAAGAGATTAGTTATTTTATGTTGTGGGGGTAGTGCAAGATACAGAAAGCGTCCCATTCCAGAGACACCCCTGGTACTATTGCATGCTCAGTGTATAGCATGGGACCTCGGTTTAACGTCTCATCCGAAAGACTCCTAGAAATGTTAGTGGAGGAGCGGGGGATCGAACTCGGAACCCCTGGTTTACCAGTCCAGGGCGTAACCACTGGACCACATCCGCTGCCTGGGTCGCTCGTGTGGGTTTCTTAAATAGAGAAGCCACTTGAGCATCTATTTGCGTCATTTTTACCATAGCAATCCAAAATAACCGGGACCTAGTCTGAGCTGAACGGACTTTACCAGGCAGAGATTTTAATGAGCTAGTCAGACCAAAGTTGCCGCGTTGTATCTTTTCTAACTTCTTAAGAGGAATGACCCGGTCAGCACATTAAGAGGCAATGACTGTTTTGTTTTTATAGGAATGACGAAGTAGCATGGTCACTCCAGTTTGCAAAGCTTGCAGAAAAAAAATATACATGTAATACATGTATATACATGGCGACCTTGATAGTGTGACATTACGTCATTGTCTTAAACACATATCATTACACCACAAATAAGACAGGTGGTTGTTAGCAAATCGTTTACACATTACTTTAGCGCATTAAATTATTATGTAACACTTGGTTTTCAATATATTATTGTTACAAGATTAATTCATAAAAAAGATTAAAGTTATATAATGACCTCTTATAATTGTGTACTTAAAACATGTCTTCAGCCATATCGAATCATATATAAGACGGATTTAAAATGGCTTAATTTTGTCTCTTTACAGAAATGCTTTGTTCTTTTTTTCTGACATTCAAAGTGTATAATTTACGAAGGCCAGTCAGCAGATTATCGTGACAATACCTCAATACTGTCAGCTATTGACAATTATACATATCTGTTGTTAATCATGTAATGTCGTTCTCCAGATATACAGATGATTGAATTAGTTGTTGGTATTCAGAGTTTTAAGTCAGCCAGAGTAAAATCTCACATTTATTTCACCAAACAATGGCTGATATAAAAATTAAGATTTTAAATCTAAACAGACAAGTGAAAAAATATACATACTTATTTTTCTTACTTTTGAAATTAAAAAGAAATGCGTCGTAAAGTAACTAAATTGAAAACAGATATTTGCTTCTCTCTATGGTTATTTTAGAGTACGCAGCAGATTTCAAATCTTAATATATTAACTGCTGTTTCATAATGCTTGTTTCATCCGTCGCATGTGCGCTGTAAACACTACTGTTTCTATAACTTTGCCTTCATCCAAATATATAACACAGTGCTTCGCTTCAATTTGAGCATATCTCATAATGCATGTTCCATGACCGTTGAGCTGTCGAAACTTTCGGTCAGACTTATAATTGCATTTGTGGACACTGTGGCTCTACATATACAAAATATATAATTTTCTGTCAAATACATCTTAGATATAACGTGATCGAAACGTATGCATCAAAAAAAGTAATTAATTTTATTTAGATTGGTGAAATGCTGTCTTTGAATAGGAACATTCCCACGTTTTTTTCTCTTTTTTTTCTTTTCTTTTTTTTATGAATTGTTCATAATTTATTGGTGGAGTGTTGATGACGCAGATATTGTCTCTGTTCACAAGCTATTCTAACAAGAATGACAGTTAGGAATGTCAATGGGTGTGCATTAAATCGAACATGCGACCCGTTGATAAAAAGTTCTTTTCGTTTCCTCTAGTGGATATTGAACTGCTCTTGACTTTATCCTGTTTCAAAGGTTTGGTTGTTATGACATCCCGGTATGTAACAAAAAGAAAACACCGAATAATAATTTGACGTTCAAAGACATAAACGCTGCTTACAATATGTTGTCATGGATGAAGTCATAACATGTGTTTCAATGAAAATTTACTTACACGAGGACAAGTCTTGAAAACCATGAACAACAAAAAAAAAAAGAAAAACATAAAGAATGATTCTTCTTGGGGCATACATAAACTTAAATAAATTGGAGCAATTTGAGAAAAGATATAAAAGTGCGGTTTCAGGATCTTAAATAAAGACTGGGAGGAAATGAAAGTCATTTTTGAGATGTTGTTTTTGTTGTTTGCTGTTACTTTATTTAGACTTTGAATACGAACACTTTTTTTATATATTGTGGATGAAACAATCTAGCATTTACATGCAATATTTTCCATGAACTTATGTTTTAACTGGATTATTTCTTTAATATCTCCAGCTTATATTATGCATTTTTTTCTTTTCTACGTTCAAAGAATAACATTTATATGCCCGTTTGCGGAACACATATCTTAGAAAACACAGTATCAAGAATCTGAGATAACTATTTTCAGGGGTTAATGGTTTACAGGGGTATGGATTTTCTCTGAATGCTGATTGTATTCATGCAAACGAATCTAGTTACGATGGATTGTTTTCATTCGATGGCTTTACAAGTGCCTAAAGACCAGATAGCATGCATGGTTCTATTAATTATAATCTTTCTGGTGATTTATTTACACATATTATGCATGCTATTTCACAGAGCTTGTATAGAAAAAATAAAAGTACAAATAAAACATCAGACTAGAGAAATATAGGAAAATGTTCTTAAACATGTAATAATTTGTTTTAAAGAAAGGTCAAAAAACAATTTGAGCATTATCTAGATAAGACACAAATACAAATATCACCTCAATTTTTTTTACACATAATTGTGATTCTTGTGCACATAAAAGAAAGAAAATAATCTCTCTCTCATAGAAATCATGCTTAAGTATGATAAATCGACTTGAAAACAGATTGTTGATTAATCAAGCAAAGGCTTCATTAATCACGATTCGTCGATTAAATGATCAATTAGTATCGATACAACAAACTGAATGGTCTTGTTGGCAACTGTAATAATCATATTATGTTAAAGCGTTGAGCATTGTTCAAGTTATGTATTAAGAAAACATTCTAAGATTACGTTTATAACACAGTCGACTTTCTGAGGGATTTTATTTTTGAAATATTTCAATGGAATACAAATAATTACGCATTTATTTATCAATCAGAGCTAGAGAAATATTACCCCCTCCCCCCATTGATTTTATGTTAAGGTTAAACACTACTAAATCAAATCCTTACGTCATTGTAGTATCATGTCCTAATCTCATTTTGTCAGCTTCTGAAGATGCTACCTTTAGCCGAGTTCTGGAAAGAATCTATCATAAGAGACAATTTCATTTAGATTTTTTATACCATGACCATTTGATTTTCCCGTTATACCCTATCGAAGGAGATCATTCCAGTCGCTTCAGTATTTTCTTTTAATTTCCTTTTTATTACAAAATCGATAGAAATAGCTAAGAAATATCTAGCAAACTTTAACCTTATTTCAGTTTGATCTTCAATATATGTATTGTATTGAATGTACTTCATAACTCTATCTATTTGAGTTTATTTATCGTCGGTATAGGTTGCCCATATGACCGACACCCCCTGCAGAGATTAGTTATTTTAGTTGTAGGGGTAGTGCAAGACTAAGAAGGCATTCCGTTCCAGAGACACCCCTGGTTCTTTCACATGCTCAGTGTACAGCACTGATACATGGGACCTCGGTTTAACATCTCATCCGACAGACAATTGGTTATGTTAGTGGAGGAACGGGGGATCGTTCTCGGGACTTCTGGGTTACCAGTCCAGGGCGTTACCACTGGACCACTGCTCCGTTCCGTACTACATAAGGTAATTTAAGTAGTTTAAATATACCAACAAATATTACGCAGGACCTTGTATGGCAAAATTCGTAGTTAATTAACTGCGAACATAAAAAGACAATCAAAAATTCGACTATTTATGTTAGTAAATGTTTCGAAATAAGAAATGATAGAATATATATAAATATAGTTAACACCTTGTTTCTATTATTCATAACACGAAAATACTCGTATACACATATAGATTTAATTACTAAATAACTTTATATGAATTTAATATTTTACTTAATTTTTATGTTGTTAATAACTAGGTGAGTTAACCTTGGTTCACCTTATCTTTTTGTTACGTTAAATGTCAATCAAATACTGGGAGTTTAAAAGGAGACATCTATGTGTATCTTGGCTATCTAGTCAGCGTTGCTTTTCAGGTATGCTGATACCTTATCCAAAACTGTTTTATGTGTAAAATGTAATTATTTCTAGCTCCCTATATACAGTGTCGATCTGTCCATCACTATACTATGCCTTTATTGCTTTATGGGCTTTTCAGCCATATGGTTTGAAATAAGTTTGTCTTGTCTTTTATTTTTTTTATTATTTTCAAGTGAAAATGATGTTAAGAACAAACTTTCCATTTTTAACAAATCATGCAGCTTAGTTAAACGAAGCATTTAGCAGAAATATTCATTTTATATTATTTGTAATATCCATTAGGCGACACGACTGTGAGATTTGAACTTCGTTAAAAAGAAAGTCTCTTTATACCGCTAACTCATACATTTTTTATGAAATAAACATGATAGCTACAATTTGCTTTTTATCTTCTTAAACTATAATTTTTGTCATAAATTCTTTCGGCACTAGCCCAACGTTGCCTTTAATTAAAACCGATGTTTGAGATAACAAGAGACTCCCTCCTGATGTAGGGAGGCATGGGTATCTAGCCACTTTCGTAAGGTCACTGACACAAAAAATACCCAATTTTCGCGTTCCGTTTACAAGACCAGTCAATAAATTATCTTACTTAAGTGCGGACCTTTTTTTGTCCTATATTTTTGTCTTTGGTTTCTTAAAATTGCTGATTATCGTGTGATTTTGAAATAATTAGGGTGGTCTGAATGACTGAAAGTTTCTGTTACTGACATAAGGAAACCAGCAAAAAAATAGTCTATAGAGTTTTTCTCTATTTCTGGCTTTCGTGTTGTTTATCTTTTCAGAACGAGATGGTTCGAACCTCTCAGTATTTGGTGGGTGCACTGCCGTGTAGATCTGGGCCTGCGTTTAGCATAACAGGAGCTACGCCGATGGAGAGACACCAATTTCTCACCGGGATACACTCTTTATTGCTTTAATTCTTATCTGATTGAGTTAATGCTACAATGGTCATAAAACATTGGGTCAATATTTGAAATACACCGCGGTACACATTATCAGGTAAAATTGATCTGAACATGTATTAATATCGTTAACTGTAGGTAAATTGTGAAAACATGGAAACGAGCTACATACTGACTTTAAACATAAGGTAATGCCTACAAGAAACGAAAGTACGCCAAAGGGAACAGTTGAAAATTTGTGTCAACGTGGTTTAAAAAAAGGTGCACGCGCAGTATGTCCAAAAATAGAGAAAAAAACACAGGAAAGTAAAATGTGCTTAAAACGTGTAAATCAAAAATCGAAGGGAATATGTTCTACAGTCGTGAATTAATTTAATATTCTTTTCAATGGCCTAAGCCCTATTTAAGGTAAAATATTGATTTGCAAAATGTTTGTGTGTAAGGTATTAAGTTTCACGTATGGCGGTTACGGTTAGGTAGCGACATGAAGTGGATTATACATGTTTATATTTGTCGAGTGATACTAAAATGGGCAGAATGAGGAGAATGGGGCAAAAAATATACCGATTTCTACTCGTTCATCAAACGTTTATAGGTGGAATAATTGTAATAAGTTTTCTAACGGCATTTATTAATAAATATGTAGTTATATCCAATAGTGGTTTAAGTCAAATATCTGGTAATAGATTGAATTACTACAGACACAAAAATGTTGGAAGTAACATGTGGAGAACAGACTTGGGTGTGAACTTTACATGGAATACAGTGTTGGACACTCTAGAACATATCCCGGGTAGAGGTGACTTCCTGCCAAGTGATTCTGATACGCCGTCTGTTTTGTTCCCGTCCTACAAACCGTATGCATTAAGAAACGAGTCTCTGACAGTTTTTGTTCTGATTCATTCCCACAACGATCCTGGATACCGAAGGACGTTTAAAGAGTATTACGACGTCGTCACGAAACGGGTTTTAACGTTTGCTGTAGAAAGCCTGACAAAATATAAAGATATGACATTCATCTGGTCGGATACCTGTTTCCTTGAACGCTGGTGGAGAGAGCAGAATAACGAAACTAGAACCAATCTAAAACAACTTGTAAAGTCGGGCAGATTTGAAATTTCCCTCGGTGCTTGGGTATCCGCTGATGAATGTATCTCTCACTATTTTGCTTACATGGACCAACTCATCGATGGTTATAACTGGGTCCATCAACACTTCGGTGTCTTTCCAAACGTATCTTTCAACATGGACCAGTTCGGTTCGTCTGCGTCCGTGAATTACATGCGAAGCCTGGCTGGTGTGAGACACTCATTTGTTAATCATTTACACAAAGGTACGAAGAACCATTTTAGAAATCACAGATTAATGGAGTTTTACAGCCGACAAACTTGGGGAGAAAATATTAAAGACGACTACTTCATCCATGTAAGTATACTTTGATTGAGATACGACACAATACGTATAAATATGATCACTAAATTTAAACAAGTATACAATGTCACTGCATATTTATTTAACGTTTAAAGTATACCATTTTACTATGTAGTATAGCTTCAAGTGAAACTGATTGCCCAATCATAAAATATATATTTATACGCTATATTACTTAAAGAATGCATGAGCAAATACGTACTACATATATTCTAATAATGCACTCTTATGATGATTTTTGCTCTAGATGTCTCTGAATCAGCAACACTTTGCTTAAATTGTGCATATTTCATTAGGTAGTCATTCCTGTATTGAACGCTATTAGATTATTGGAATTCAAACTAACTACACACATTGTTCATTGATTAATCGGTCCGCCCAGAACGTCCTTAAAAATAACTTTGTATCGATCATTTTAATGACTTAAGAGTACTAAATCTCATACCTGTCTTTTTTTTTATATTTTTGTACCGGTATTCAGCTTCGTGTATAAAATGTTAAATAATCAAGGATAATCCGTTCATTCTGACCCCTGTCTCAACTTTGTTTCTAAAACCTATAATTGTAAGTACAGCCATGAATGGAGTCAGTCAGTCATTCGTAAATCAAGAAAGTACGGATCGGAAAATAGACTTAAATTGGGGTAGGAATCTTGAATCAACAGAACATTGTGCAAATCAAGAAAGATGGCAAAAAATATTTTAAAGATAATAAAAAAGACAATGATGCGGAGATAGACAGATTCGGGAGTGACGTGCTTATTTGCTTCAGTCCACTAAGAACACGAAATGTTTAAGTTAACATTAAAGTCAAACCTTAAGACCAGCTGCTTTAATTTATTTCTCTGTTAAATTATGACTGTGGTTGATATCATGTACATGTTGCACATGTAGCTGTGTTGACCATTTATTAAGTTAAAGTATATGCATGAAAATTGCGAACAACGCAGACAATTCAAAGACGTTAGAAATGAGCGTACAATACTATTTAAAGAAAAGTTACTAATAAGTTGCTCTAATTAAAGAGGTCAGTGTAACTTCTATTATAGTTTCAATATATTTGCTATGATCTCCCGAACTGCTAGCAGCAGATCAATATATTATTGAATCTGGTACAATGTGTAATCTTTTCTGACTTCTGCAATATCAAATCTCTCGAAGACATAGCGCGGAAATTAAACTTGGTTTTGTTAAAGAATTTTAACAAAGACATACAAAATGCAGTAAAAAATCCTTGTTTTCTACTATTTCAGATAGAACCGTATGACAACCTAGCTTTCAGAGGCAGTTGTGGTCCTTCAGCGGTTGTTTGTCTCGCTTTTGATGCCCGAAACTACCGGCTTCCAGACTCCAAGTCATTGTCCTTCAAACTGCCCAAGTTACTTAACGGGATGCCGTATCGGAGTGTGCATCAGTTTGCAGAAGCCGCCGTAGAACAGTTCAGAATTAAGAACGATGGTTATCTACACAATGTGGTACTCCTGCCTCTGGGGAATGATAATGTGTACTATACTGCCGGAGAATGGGATAACCAGTATAGAAACATGAAGATTCTGATGAATTATATAAACTCGCATAAGGAGTTCAACGTCCGTATGCAATTTGGAACATTGTCTCAATATTTTGAAGAAGTGGAGAAGCAAACGGCAAAATATCGAATAAAATACCCTGTGGTGTCAGGGGACTATTTTCCATATACAAGAGGACCAAAGTACTGGAGTGGTTATTTTACCACGCGGCAGTTTCTAAAGAGGCTTGGGCGAGAAGTTCAAGAATTAATACGCGCTACAGATATGTTAATGTCCTATTTCATCTACAGTGATTTGAATTTTGGCGTAACATCAGCTAATTTAAAATCGCCATTGTCGAGACTTCTATATGCAAGGCAACAAGTGCATATTTTTCAGCATCATGATGCAATAACAGGGACGTCAGAAGACCACGTTTTGAAAGATTACAAGCAAAGACTGTCGTCTGCTTTCGCATTTTCTCAAGAAGTTCTTTCGTTCGTAATTAAAAACATGTTAGGCAAGATTTGTGCTAATGGAGCCACTGCTGACAAATTCAACAACAAATATTCAAACATACAGATTTTGCCAACTTTGACACGAAACAGTTATGACGAATTAACGCAGCAAGTTTCCATTGACGTCACATTTAAATCTTCTAGGCTTATTTTATTTAACTCGTACACACAAAATCGAACGGAAATTGTTACATTATCAGTTAAATCTGCTTCTAATTTAATAATAACAAATCCAAAAGGACAGCCGATTGATTTTGATGTTGAAATGTCATCAGAATTGATGAAAGTCTCATTTTCAGTTGATCTCCCACCAGTTAGTCTGTCTGTGTTTACAATATCTGCAAAAAACGATAAGAAGCCAAAGTATGAAATCACCGAAAAGCATGCAAAAGTAAGGAAACGGTTTGTTTGTCAAAACAAGTTAATGAATGTAACATTTTCAATGTATGATGGTTCACCCATGCATGTGTGCATGAAGAGAGAGAATATGTGTTTTAGATTCGAAATGAGCCTTTTACATTATACAACAATAAGTGACGCTTGGACTTTCCCGGACAGCGGGAAATATGTCTTAATTCAGGAATATTCAAAATATCGGACGGTACTCAAAAATACTTACTGTTCGGTAGAGTTCTTTTATAAGTTCATTAAGGTCAAATTTGTTCTAGATAATGTGGACGGTGAAAATGCGGGACGGTTGCGCATGGATGTATTTGATAATCTATCTAAAGGATTAACAACAAATTTTGCTGGGGATATCGCTGTAAGATTACACACTAGTATTGAAAATGGTGATATATTTTACACAGATTCAAACAGTTTGCAACTAATGAAAAGAATCTATAGGGACAATTTGTCGTTTGGTGCTAATATTTACCCCATGACCTCTATGGCAGTGATACAGGATGGTGCGCGTAGATTAACAGTTCACTCTTCACAACCTCACGGCGTGATCAGTCGTGAGTCGGGCTCGTTAGATATAATGATAGATCGCGTAGTAACTGCTCAGAGTGACAAAACTGTCCGTGAGTTCCATGGAAACACAAAAGACAATTTACCAACACATACGCAACTGTTTCTCCAGTTTGAACAAGTATCATCTACAACGAAAGAAATGTCCGCAGAAAGACTCAAGCCGTCGCTTAACGCTGTGCTAACGAATGACCTCATACAACATCCAGTATTTACATTTTTTACTAAGTCAAGGTTTATGTGTGAACATACTCAAGAAACATTTCTTAAACGTCCATTTCCAAAAGAAATGGTTATAGCAAATATGAAATGTTTAATTGGAGATAATTTAGAGCTGCAGGGTCTCTCTTTGGCTTTGTTTCGTCGGGAAATTTTACAAAACAGGAATACAAATAGTAGTTTGACATTTGACCCATTAACGTTATTTTCGTACCCCTTTAAAAGTGTTCGTAACATGTTCAAAGACAGGCATATACAAAAACCCGCAGTTATTAGTTTTGAGCCTTTTGAACTGAAAACATACCTCCTAAACTAGAAACAAACGTTTTGCGCTCAAGAGATCGCCTAATGGCAGCATACGTGTATGAATAAATGAAAAATGCGGTTTGTCTGTCGTCATAAGAGAAATTGTATTTTATGCCCCCGAAGGGTGGCATATAAGAGTTGCACTGTCTATCAGTTAAAACGTCCATCCGTCCGCTCGTACGCCTAAACGTATGGGTACTTTGTTCAGCTTACAGACTGCAAAAAATGTTGGCACACATGATTACGGTAACATCAGTTATAAGCTACCATGACTGTGACCATTGCCATGTTTCGGGGGCAGTCGTGTCTGTGACTCATTCCTTGTTAAATTTAAAAAAAACTTTTACTGTTTGTACTTGTTATTTAAATGTATAGTCTTTGAACTGTTTCTCTATGTTTTAATAAATTTTTATAAGATATTTCTGGTACATGATATGACCTGTTCTATTCACTTTCTAACCCAAGCCATGTCGGTGTTAACACGACATTGAATTAAACATTCGGATGTCAGCACGACATTAATTTAATATCCGGTTTTAAACACGACATTTAAAAACCCGGCTAGTGGTAACAAACGTGCCATCTCTGTTAACTTTTGTGAGAACTACTTCTATAAGGCCTTAGAATACACTAAAATCCAAAATATGAAAATAGTTCCAACATGTCTCCAAATAACCGCTGAGATGATTTACAGAGATAATCTCAAAAGCTGGTTCGTGTGGTTGCAATCACACTTTTTTTTATTAAAATGTTTCTGAAGATCGAATGGTGTCTTCGGAAAAGGCCAACGATTTTCATTTCTACATCTTAAAATCTAAATTAAAACACCCTGAAATACTTCAAATGTTTACGTAATTTGGAAAAACATAGATGCAGAAATTTCCGAACCAAATAAAATATATCGAAATAGACGTCCGCGAACTTAACGTCATGTCCTCTGTACGTCCTGTCATTGCGACAATCGCCGGTTGTAAAATATGTTTCTTTTCAGAAAAATAATACAGTAGAATTATTTTAGGGTGTAAATCATGTTTAGACGTTAAAGTGCATACGCGCCCTTTTCATTTAAGTATCCACACAGCTGTCATTTAATACGACCTAATGCCTCAAATTCATTTTGATTATGGACGTATGTCAAAGGTCAAGGTCACTGAAACTTTTTTTCGAAAATACTTTCCAATCAGTTACAAAAGAACAAGTTAACCCAGGGCAAATAAGTTTTACAGAACGGTCGGTCATGGTTTTCCGATTTTGACTTTGTTACATTTTGTGCCTCCAGCAATACAGATGTTGTATTTAAATTCCGACCAGACTTAAGGTCCTTTGAAAGACACTTGATGCTTTACCTGCCCTAGTCCATTAAGTTGCAGATAGCTACTATAACAAGGAGAGTGGCTGCAACAAGAAACAAGAGCTAGCATAAGTGTAACATACACTTCTTCTCTAATCCATTCACGATGTTACATATGCATTACTGTATTTGTATTGTATACGACTTATGTGAAAAAATAAAGGTTAAACCAACCCCTGATATTTGCGATTGGTTCTTTCAAGAGTTATGTCTCGGGAATCTGTATTGTGCAAAATAATGCAAATTTAAGGAAGAGCGCACCTTATATAACTGAACTCTGCTGGGGCGTCGGTCATACGGACATTCGGTAACGGCGATAACTGAACTCTGCTGGGGCGTCGGTCATACGGAGATTCGGTAGCGACGATAACTGAACTCTGCTGGGGCGTCGGTCATACAGACATTCGGTAGCGACGTTAAGTGAACTCTGCTGGTGCGTCGGTCATACGGACATTCGGTTAAGACGATAAATAAACTATTTAACTATTCGTCATACTAATTTCGAAGTTTAAATTTTTAAGAAGCAAAGAAACAGTACTCTATGACAGTGTTGATAAATATTTATTCTGTTCAAACTTTATGGAAAGTTCACCAAAAAAAAAAAAAAACTAAAATAAGTCCTTGAAGAAAACCAGGGTGCACACATTCGTTTGCTGTCTAGCCGTGTACATATTCTTTCTGCTTAGTTTTAGAAGTGAAATGGTGGAAACACACAGAGTTTGTTAGCGAGGTTCATAAAATTTACCCCCACTCACCCCGGGCAACTTCCTCTTCCATGTTTTCTACCAAAACTTCTAAATGTCTTTCGTGAGACTTTAAACCAAGTAAGCATTTAAATGAAAAAGGTGGGTATCTGGAATTGAGTGCTTTCTGTTTCTCTCAGTGTTCCAAAGAAACTGAAGTAATTAAACTCTCCTGTTGACTTCGAACACATGGGAAACGGATATCGGCGATAAATCAGCTCAGAGAGAGTGACAGAGACGAAACTGGTCTACATCGTTATAGTTCATGGTATCTCAAGATCACACAACGTTGCGGGTCTTATGCGTCAGAGTAAACTAATTACTGCCGCAGAAACGGCGAAGTATCCTTGAAAAAGATCAATAATTTTTTTTTTTACTACATTCGGTAAACTTGACTCAATACAAGTCTGTTTCTACCATTTATTATTAAAATTGACTCTCGTTTTTATACATTAACTAAGTGACTTGTGTTTCTGTAGCTCACTTTAGACGTTTAGTAAAATACGGAGCAGGGAGTCAGTATTTTTGGACACTTAACTCTAAAATCATTATCTCTGTGATATTGTTTATCTAGCCTCACTATTTCACATCCGAAGGTGAACCGAAATTATAGGCTGATATTTTATAGTTGTTCACCTTCGACGTCTCACTTTAATTTGCGTCTGCTAACGCGGATTCGCCCGAATGTATGCGGTCGGGCACATATTTTCGCTCGTTTGTCCCATATTTTGCAGAGTTTACAATAAAAATGAATGCGTTAAGATAAAATAAGATAATTTAACCATACCAGTCCCTTTCATCTAAGAAAAACACACAGGCAATATAAGTATAAACTGAAACACTTGTTTTGTATCTGTTTATCCGCCATTTTATCTAAATTTTGGCAATCGGAATACGCCGGTCATTAAGGCAATGATGTGATTGTTGCATTCCTTCCGCGAGATTGCAGTTTAAAATTAGGCTTAAAGGTTAAAACTAAAAATATCAGGTTTATAAAAGCGGTTTAACGCATTAAGCATAATACATTAGGCCACTGTTTATCAAAAGTAATGGTGTTGTGAGCCGACAGACTGGCCAAAAGCCTAATAACAGCATATTTTAGGTCTTATGACTAGCGGTGTGTTGCATTAAATCAGGGCATTAATTGTGAAATTGAGAAGGAATGGACACTCCTTATATATCGAAAGAATAACTAAAATAATTACGCTGTCGCGCGTTCACCTTTATATCCTATAACGGAAAACGATCGATGATTTGATAATCTATCGTTTGATAGCGTAATTAAGTTGAAACGCACAGATTTTACAAAAACACGGGGTTTTTTTTGTCAATAATCTAAAATTTGTAAGTAAGAAAATACCTTTTTTATATCTTTTTTATCACTTCAACAACGGAAGTTTTTCTTGCAAGTCGACGAATAAAAGATGAGAACTCAATACGTTTTTCTCTCTTCTGATGTAATTAGATCTATCTACCGTTAGTAGCGGAAAGCAATGATCGCACCTACTTAAAAAAAAACATGGGCCTTTTTTTGTCAATTATGAGCTGATTTTCAAAATTTAAAATTTGTAAGAAAGAAGAAACATTCACATTTTAAAATATTTGATTTCTACTTCAACAACAGAAGCTTTATTTGCAAGCAGGGCTTTAATTTAATGTAAATTAAAGCCCTGTTGCAAGCGGACAAGTAAAAGATAACAACTCAATATGTTTTTCTCTTTTTTGTAAAAAAAATCTGTCTCTATTTGATGAAAGCACAATATTCAACCGTCTATTATGAAGTAAATATGAAGAGAAGGTTGGAAAACTTATACCCAGATCCCAAGATTGTCAAAGTAGAGTGAGATTCAATTAATTTTTAGAGTTTTTATCAAGTCTGTTTGCACTGATACCACCCGAAATTCGGTACGTTGATGATCACTGAAAGACTGTATTTTCGCCAAAAACTGCTATATGTTTACGGTGCTCTATTTCATAAACTAACACAGATAAAGGAATAATTTTGTAACTCCATTTTCGTCTGACACACCCCCAAGAGTATGTCAAAAAACTAGCCAGTTCTTGTATGTGGTTTATGTTATTTGAATTTAGTGGTCTTTATGATAGGCGATTGCAAAAATTTACAGATTGTAATTTTTACAGGAACGAATCTCGATCAATGGAAGGTTGCAAATGTATATGTTTCTTGAGATTCAATCGTCTGGCTGAGTCATTTATTGATTTGCGGGAAATAAGAAAATGACAACAGAAGAAAATTTCGAAAATTTAACATATTCCCAGGTGACAAGTCTTTATTTTCTGTTTGCGGATTGCTTGATAAGTCTTTATATTCTGTTTGAAGATAGTTTTTTTTAAAAATCCATAGCTCTTTTATGCTACAATCGTTCAATTGGGTCAGTCTTACGCTATAATCAGTTAGGCACAACCACCGATCGAAATATCATATGCCAATCGAGTTATAATATTTACTTTGACATAAAATAACTACTTCCTGTTTTCGTATATTTTGATCAAGATACTATATGTCGGTTTACATATCAAGGTGAGTATTTCAATTTATATATAATATTCAGATCTAGCTATTATATGTCAGTTGAGATATTTACTAGATGTATTTTTAAAATTGAATTATTTTTATTCCTTGCTAACTTTAACCGTCGTTTGACTGCCTCAGACATTATTGTCATAGATATGTATAATACAAGAAATAAAGTGAAATCACCAGTGGACACCATTGGCAGAAATGAAGCTGGACAAGTATCAAAAACCTGTGCATGCTTAAATCATGATTTATTTGCAGAAGGAGTGGAATTTTCACTCATCAAGATAAGTGCAAAGAAAATAAAACGGTCTGTATTGTCTTGTTTATATGACAAAGGATTGCTGCTGAATCGACGCCAGTACCTTTGCACAGCTTGTAGAGATTATGTAGAAAATAAATGGAGTCAGCAAATACCTGCATGCAAAAAACTTAAATTTGAAGATGCAAACCCCAATATTTCAGAAAATGCAGATCCCATATTCTCTGAGCCGAACACATTTGAAAGCACTTGTGAAACAGTATGTCAACAATCTGAAGACATAAACCCTCATATTACTGATAACTCAGATTCCATGTTCTCTATGCATAAGACATCTGAAAGCACATGTGAAGCAGTATGGCACCAGTCTGTTGATTCGTTTGTTGACCAGGTTGTAGCAGCAATAGAAGGAAAACACTTGTCAGACAAACAGTTATGTAGAATCTCTGCCGCCTTGGGAAAGTCTCAGAGTAGTAATATTTTTGCTGATGGATTGATCTTTTCCCAGGATTATAAAAACAGTTTGTTTAAAAAACAGTTCCTGCCCCAAAAATGGCTTGAGGAAAGGAATCAAGTATTATTGTCATTTTTCAATGGCATAAGTGAAGACAATTGTAGTTTGAAAAAGCAGACTGCTTTAATAAAAGCAGTTGAACAAGTTTATTATCTGAGAAATCTCAACATTATAAGTCCATTTTCATTTGGCCTAAATTTACTTTGCTATTTTGTATCAGGGAGTAAAACCGCTGTTACTTTGAGTGGTGCATCATCTCCCTCAGGTGGTTACACAAGTCTGCTTTCAGCTTTAAATGGACTTTCTGAGGAAAGTCTTAACTGCCCTGGTGGAGATGTTGATAATTTCTTTGATAATTGTCAGGTTGTAGGGAAAAACTACCATGTACATCTTCAAGCTACTGCTCCTGTCAGTGTAATTACCAGTTTAATTCATATTCAGCATCAAAATAGTCAAGTCCAGCAAAAAGTATATCTGTCACCTGAACACTGGAAATGGACTGAACCATTGCCATCTGATGAGCTTTGTGCATTTGAACAACAGTACACTGACTATTTTAGAGACTTAAGGAAACATTTTATACAGTGCAAGTTGGATGAAGTAAGCAAAGAGCAGAATGCCAAAGGGAATGGTGAATTTACAGATGGCATAGACAATGATGGGCAGCCAGTAGTTAAGAATGCCAGAACCTTCCTGGCAAGTATTGACAAAGGATCTGTCTTACTAGTGGAAAACAGAGAAACTAAGATGAATATGTTTTCTTTTGATGAAATAGAAAACAAGCATCCTGTTTCTGTGCCAGTTATTAAAATAGGGGAACCTTTATTAGTTAATCCAAATTCATTTCAAAGGATTGAAAAGGTTCTTGACCATATTTCTACCCTAGCAAATGTACCCCAAGAGCGGCAGTGGTTGTCTGTTGGTTGTGATGGTTTGCCTTACCTTCTGGCCTGTAAAGTGATAGAAAACACATTTATATGTCCTCAATGCAATGAAAATATTAAATCTGGCCCTGAAGATTTTATTAACCACCTAGAAATGCATGGTCTACCTTCTGGTTCTATTGGGCAATATAGAAAATTTAAGAATGTTTTACTAAGACCAGGCTTAGGGCATTTTGAAATTAATATGGTAAAGGGTGTTTTCAAACTTCTGTGGGTTGTAATTCTTTCATATATTTCTAGACTTCTTGGTTTCCGATCTGAAAGAGCACAGAAGTATTGTGAGGCAGCCTCTGACCATCATAAGTCCTGGGAAATCCTCCACATAGTTTTTCATGCACTAAGTAAAGAGTTGCTCCTTGTTTTTGTGAGATCCATGCTTCAGTCTGGTGAGGAGCCAACAGTAAACAAGTTTTTTAACTGGCTACACACAGTCAAAGATCCTAATTACAAGTTTATGCTAGAAGTTGTTTTTACCTATCTCTTAGCCCTCAATATTTTTAGGATAGGTATACGGCGTAATAATTCAAGAGGAATTCTTGCTGGTAGACAAAAGTTCTGTCCATTGTTTTATATTCTTGGAATGACAAAATACCAAGAAATTACTCATAGGGATCTCACTGAAAGGTCAAAATATCCAGATGAATTGACTCAGTATATTACTTGCACTGAATCTGTTAGTGTAAATGGAAGTGCTGAAAAGGGAGAAGGTGGTGACTTCATACTGGAAAGCAAAAACAAGCGAATGAAAATGTGGCTTCCTAGAGGTGTACCGACAGAAAAGCAATGGGTGCGGGTCAACAGGAATCTTGATAATTTGGATGAGGTTAGTAAGTACAAAAGGGACACTATGCAGTAACTTTATTAATTGTAAAAATATCTATATAGATAAATAAGTTAATAAAGATAATAACAGTAATGAAAAGATATGTCAATTAAAATAAATTAAACATTTTAGTTAAAATAATTTGATTAACAAGTTAATTTCAAACAAAATACATTTCATCTCATTTCATAAAACTTGAAACTTGCTTAAAACATTAGAAATAACAAACTGTCACTCATTTTGAATAACTGCATTATAATTACATATGTTCGGGGCATTTAAATGTATATTCTTTGGCTTCTTTTTCTGATCTGAATTTTAAACCTTTGCACTTAGCGTGACACCAATACTTGCAGCTGGAAACATCACAGCCTATCCATCTCCCCATGCCCTTGTCATTTTTAGATTTGTGGTTTACATTGCATATTCTACATGCTAATCCAGCGGCCTGTAACTTGCTTAGAGTTTTTGTATTTGGTTTTGACTGACTGACTTTGCATGGAGAGGGATAGGCGGTGACATCATAGGAGTGGTCCAGAATGCTTGAGGTTTCACCAGGGAATCCAGTTTCTACCTCAATAGTGTTAGCAATTGTGCCAGGTGTATCAGAAACTTGGATTCCCTGGTTCTGTTCCTCAACCATCTGGACTTCCATGTCAGCAAAGGTATTTGAACGCTGAACCTCCACCACACTGGGATCAGTTACTAAATTCTGATGTATTTTAAGTTTTTCTTGAGTTCCATATATGTACGTCTTGTTGTTCCTGGTAACTTCAACATAAACTTCACATTCTGTCCTTTTGGCAATATCATGTGCCTGAAAAGTGCAGGAAAATGAAATCATAAAATTTATCAACAAAAATCAACAGAAATTTTGTAGAAATTGCAGTCAAAACTGTTAGTGGCTGCCTTGATTAACCAAGAATCATTAACAATTAAAAAAAAATCTCATAACTGGCCATTTATTTTAACATTTATACATCATGAATCACCCACCAACTATTGGTGGTCACAATGTAATTATTTGCTTATTGTTGACTTTCTGAAAATTAAAATGTTGAAAATAAATCAACTTTACTTCTTTTTTCAGATAAAGGAAGCATTACAGTCCCAGTTAGGTTTCTCAGTCCCAAATGACTCTAAGAGAACCATATCATTAGACAAAGAAATTAGAGAAGTAAGGAAAGACATTAGAAGAAGAGAATATCTGCTTCACCCTCAAGAGGAAAGACCCCATGTGAATATTGAAGGGAAAGAGCTGGATCATGAATTAGTCAACTTCAGCAAATTAGCATATGAAAATAAACAGAAGTATGACCAAGAAGTCTCAAATGGAAAAGACTACAGATCTGTCAAACTAGACAAGGTTTATGTTACTGTAGAGGAACGAGAAAAATATAGCAAAATTGAAAGTAAAACAAAAAATGAAATAGAAATTATTATAACTGAACAGCTTCTAAATAGATTAGATGATATTGACCAGAGGCTTGCTGAGCAGTACCAAGAATATTTTTATACTACAATAAGGAAATCAAAGAAACAAGCTTATGTTGATTTTTATTATGAAGTGCAAGCTGCTACAGATGAAGCAATTGCTCAGCAAATTGCTGCACAAGATGATTATAATGATGATTAAAGCACTTCTATGACAAAATCCATAGAATTATGATAAGTATACAAATTAACTATGTACCTTTTTAATTAAAGTTGCTCTTCTTTGATAGAAAGACTGGGCCTGCTTTGCTTTGGATTCAATTAATGTTGAAGGAATAGGTCCAGTATGGTGGCCTTTCTTAAAATGTACTGTCTCTCCCTTTTTGTGTCTGCCAGGATTTGTTGCCCTTCTCTGCAAAGGTTGCAAACAGAGAATCTTTTCCGGCTCAGGTTGGTTTTCTAAAATTTAAAGTAACATTTCTTCTTTGAAGAAAAAATACACTTTTTTTTCTTATGAGAGACTGATTTAACCTTACTTTCAGTGTTTAGAACCTGGTTATTAGACTGTTGGTGGAGAAAAGAAAACAATTCATAGTTCTTTTAAATGTTTATTTTGTTGTATAACAATTTTTGGAATTTTAAGGCACAGTCCTCAGTTTGGATATGAAACCATTGTTTTGTTACAGTTTTTAAAGTACATTCTAACAATTCAACATGATGATACCCTTTTACTCCTTTCAACTATAGCAGGAAAATATAACTGATACAAAGAAAATAATTATACTGACAGATAGCATTAGGTTTTCATTCATTATTTTGCATCAAGTTCAGGTCAACATAGTTTTAGGGAATATGTTATACTGTTGAAATGGAAGCTAATAAAATTCGATGTTTTTGACTTAAATAAACTCATGATTGCATATTTATTTTATAATGGTAATATTTACAAATAAATGTCATTCTCATCAATGTATTCTCGAAGCAAGTTGCCAATTTGGTTTATATTTGCACCACGATTAAATTCAAGGAGGTAAATACATTTTAATTTGGGACCACCTGTGCCATGGATTATATCACCAGTAAAAAAACAGGTTGCCTTTTGAAGTGACACATTGAAACTGTTACTAATTATGTTGCAAATATTTCTAGGGACATGTCCCACTGTACGTCCTAGTATATCCCTAACTGTCTGGTTAGGTCTAGTTTCCATCGACAGAATGTTAGATGGCACAACAGATGGGGCTTTAACAATGACAGCATATCTGTCGTAAACATTTCCAGGCTCTGGGAAACAGTCCATCGGAAAGTGAATCCCTGTCAGAGGACGAATATGGTAGTGATGATACCTGAAAAAGAAATTTTTTTTTTTTAAAAATTGCTCAATAAGCCTTAAAATATATTTGCATTCAGTTGAAACAAGATCTTACAAGTATTATCATCACTTTCTTTGTTATTACTCACCCATTTATGAATGAAAAGAAACAAACTGGCACTGTGTTGCGTTGGTCCCATTCTGTTTCCCTTCTATAACTATGTATCATTCTAATGTGTTCTGAAATAAATGACATACTATTTACATGTTTATGGGATATATCCCTTGGATATATACTATCTACAACATACAGTTAATATCATATAAAAGCTGTGTAATTTGATAGAAAAATGTTTTTGCTAAAAATATATTACATAACAAGTCAGTGGAAAAAAAGAGATTTACAACCAGCAGTTGGTAGCTAGGTCTTAAAATAGGGATGCAGGTTGTACACACCTTTTTGCTACTGAGTTAATTATTCTATTGAGTTTAAATGATTTATGTTAAATAAACATAATTAGCTTTAAAAAAACATTAGAAGTTGGACCATCAATGAGTTAAAAAAACAAATTAACTTCGGTACAAATGGGCTTTGTTAAGGGGGTCTTAAGTACCACTATTAAGGGAGGTAACTCAGTCTCTCATAAACATAATGTACTTTCTGGGTTGCCTCCCTTGATCTTTTGACAACTTCCGGTAGCGTGTTGAACTTACAAAAACATTTAGAGAAATAAAATTACTGTAGGACAAAAAACACTTTTTTGGCGAACAAGGTTCAACTTAGGATGTGCTTATCAATATCAAACAATGGTAGACATACCCATGACTTTGGTTATTTTGGAGGTAGGTGAGTCTTTTTACAATTTCAAATGTTCGCGGGCTGCGACGATTTCGGAAAGAGTGCGCATGAGTGAAAAAGGCAGGAGCCTGCAGAAGATATCTAGATCGAAATATTTGCTATATTTCGATCTAGATACCGTATTTCATTTGATATATATTATAATTAGCTAGTATCTCGATTGGCATATGATATTTCGATCGGTGGTAGTTCCTGACTGATAATAACCTGGCTGATGACAAGAGTCAAGACGTCGGTTTCAGACACCCATGGATAAACTTGCAAACCCTCCAGACACTATGACCATGTCGCTAACGAGCTGGCCTAACAACGCTGTTGGAAGTGCCTTAACTATCCAGTGTCCTATACAACCCTACGACTATGATTAAGGTTACCCCAACTGTACCAGGTTTTATCAGTGGATTGAACTAGTCTCAATATTTCGACTGCAAGACCGACCGATTTACAAACTGATATTACATAGATGGCGACCATCGTCTATGTAATATAAGCCCTGGCGCACAATTTGTTGGGCTATCTAAGGAGAAAAATATAAGCTAAACCAAAAAAGAAACACAGGGTACATAAATGTGCAACCATGATTAAATGCTTTGGCTTAAAATAATGAAAATCGGTCATACAACTTTCAAGGTCACTGTGTACATAACGTGGTATCTAATTTTGCTCAGTCGCATGATATACCATGCTCCACTTAGAAAGACATTATGTAAACAAGTACAATCAAGTGCAGTTTATTGATAGCATGTTGCTCAACATATTTTGTGATACCACTCAATTCTCTTGAGACATATACATCACTTTCCACTATTAATTAAATCTAACCATTTGCTATGAAGGTACGGCTGACCCAAGTACAGAGGGGTCATGCTGTTGCATTGCTGTTTGAAAATCAACTGCAACAACAGGTTGCTAGGCAATTTGGTGGGAACATTTCCACCATAGAATGACTTATCAGGCGCCTGAGAAAAACTATAGCCATTGCCGACTGTCCTAGATCGGGACGTCCCCGTTTGACAACGCCATGTCAAGACAGGACTATATGTCTTGCCCACCTCGTAATCTTACAGCTTTCAAAATGGCTGTCAACATTGTAGGCAATCATTATCAACACATTCATGCACAAACTGTAAGAAACTGACTCTGCAATTATAATCTGCAATTTTGTTGTTTAAATGTTCGGTTTGCCCCTTACTCCTGCACGTCCTGCATGTCGTTAAGTTTGGTTGACGTCTCATGCTCCAAGATAGTTCCTAATGCATCAGTGGAGATGAGTTTTTTTCACAGATGAGTCTCGATTCACTCTGTCTCGTTCAGATGGGCGATGTCATGTATATCGACGTCATGATGATGAATTTGCCAACGCTTTTGTTCTTGAGAAAAATAGGTTTGGGGGTGGCTCAGTTATGCTCTGGGGAGGGATATTGCACGGGCTCAAGTCACGATTAATTATGATAGATGGGAATTTAACTGCCATTAGATATGGGGATGATATTCTTTGCCCTGTTGCAGTCCCAGATGTGCAATAGCACAACTTAATATTTCAGCATGACCATGCCTGGCCCCATGTAGCCAGAGTTTGTCAAGACTTTCTGACAAACCATAACATTAACCCACTCAACTGGCCACCGTACAGTCCAGATTTGCCCCTGATTGAACATCCTTTGGATGAACTGCTTGACACAGAGCTTTGTAATTTGATGTGTTTGAAATCTTCTTGGCAGTAACCACAAGGCCTAGTGTTAAGATATTTAATGTGTAACATGAATTAGTAGACCTCTACCAAGTTTGTTGAAATCTTGGCCCTGGGGTCAAAATTGGCCCTGCCCTTGGGGTCACCAAGGTTAAAAATGAAATTTTTGCCTTTTCAGAACCTGCCCATATCACTAAGGCTAAAAATAGACATAGAACCTCTGTTAACTGACTGACATCTTAGATATTTGGTATAAAGGCACCTTGCATTAACCTCTGCCATCCTCTGGGGTCAAGGTCATCAAGGCTAAAAAAAGATTTTTTGCACTTTTCCCTGTAGAGTCTTCATTTTATTGGCTGATATCTTAGATATCTGGTATATACATGTAGGTAACTTGCAAGGACCTCTACCCTTAGGTGGGGTTTGAGGTCACTTGGTCAAGATCACCTTTTCTCATTTTCTTAATTTGCTTCTTTTTTCTTTTGGATGGGTTGGTACGTGCAAGCTTGTTTTGGATAAATAAAACAGACCAGCGTTGGTGCTGTTCATCCTTGCTCTTGTTTAATTCCACATTTCATAAGTTACCGTTCACTTCAAAGACAAAAATAGATTTCACAGCGTAACCCTTTAAACTGTCCCAAACATCAATATCTTAAAAAAAATCACATCTTTTCTTTTGTCAGCTAGCATGTAACAGTCAGATATGTTTCTGGGTTTGAATCTTTTTCAGACATAGACATCATGTCTCTCTGCCAAATATCAGAGTATTGCAGGGAGATAATTGAATGTACACTGATATTATTGAACAAACATAGTTACTTCCCGTAGATTTTAAATAGGACAGTCAAATTTCAAACTCTTCATTCATGTACGTATTAAATAACTGATTTTCATTATATGAGACAATTATACATTAAAAATGAAAATGTATATAAGACGTTTTAGCAGTCTTGAGGTCAATAGACTGACAGATGTTCAAATACTTACACTAACATGTAGAATTTTTATCAGTCAGCCAAAAACCAATGAAGATGCTTTATTTTGCATTGCTGATTTGAAGCAGAAAACTGTGTCACATTATCACAAAGCTTTTTTTGTGACACACTCAGTATCCAGTAACACTTGCTATATATTTATCACTGGAAAACATTAATTGGTAGGGCACTACCATTGGTAGGACTGGTTAAGATACATTGAAATACCAGTAGATTTATATACTAGCAGTAGAGTTCACATCTATTGTTGTTTAAAATGTTTCAGAGACTGAAAGCTGCAGTCCATCATACAACACTGAGGATCTGTAAAGAAAGTGTCGAAGGGAAGGATGTAGAACTAAACAGAATGGTTATAGCAGCCATTTCTGAGGCAACCTGGAAAAGATTTGAAACATGGGCAACAGACCTGGAATTATTTGCTAAGTAATTCTAATTGTTCTGACTTCATAGAAACTGCTTAATGTTAACTTTGACCAAAACACTGAAGACTCGTGGCAAAAGTGTGTAAACTTTTAATAAAAGAAATTGACTACGAGTTTTGACCCACCTCATGTTAACGTTTGTTTACTTGTAGCCACTTACTGACTGTAGTTCATGGGTTCAAGTCTTGCTGCTAACTTTGATCATTTATGTGAGGAAGCTGGCAGTTTCTTGCAAAGGATGAGAGTCTAGTACTGGACATTTCCAGGACCGATGGTTAGGGAAAATGCTCGCCTGATATGACGTACCACTAGAGGGCATTAAACTCCAACTAAATCAAATCATATCAATAAATCTTAGAGATGGCACCAGAAGATATTTAGTGGTTATGTTTGGCTTAATATTTATTCTGAGTGGACTTCCTGTGTGTTTCACTTCTACTATTTACATTCTGATTAATAATTTTCAGCATCTTGAAATTTCTCCCTTATTAAGAACTTTATTTCAGACATGCTAAAAGAACAACCATAAATGCTGATGATGTGAAAATGTTAATCAGAAAGAGCCCAAAGTTGGTAGGTATTTTAGCTCACCTTAGCATAACTTGCTCATGTGAGCTTTTGTGATGGCATGATGTCTGTCAACATGCGTTTGTGCAGTCTTGTGTGAGTGCGTTAGTGCATCAACATTTTGATTCAAAAAGATCTCTGAAACCACTGGGCCAAAGTTAATAAAACTTGGCAGGAATGTTCCTTGCACTAGAGGTCATGCATGTATGTTAGATATTTTTCATGGAGCATCATCTGAAAGTCCTCTTAAGATTGTTCAAGCATTACCCTTGTCGTTAAGATTGACACCACTCCTGGGGTCAATTTAAATCTTCTTGTCAGTAATCATAAGGCCTAGTGTTAAGTTATTTGATGTGTAAAATGGCTTAGTAGACATCTACCAAGTTTGTTCAAATCTTGGCTCTGGGGTCAAAATTAGACTTTTCCCCGGGCACCAAGGCTTAAAAAGACTTGTAAAATTTTCATCATAGAGTCTTAAATAATTGACAGACATCTGTATTTGGTATAAGGCACCTTGCATGATTCTCTGCCATTCACTTGGATCAAGGTCATGGTCACCAAGGCTAAAAATAGATTTTTGTACTTTTCCCCTTAGAATCTTCATTTATATATAGATGTCAGAGATATTTGGTATATAAGTAGCATGCAGAAACTTCTACCCTTGGGCAGAGTTTGAGGTCACAAAGTCAAGGTCAAGGTCACTAAGGCTAAAAATATATTTTTTAAGGTCAAGGTCATAGTGACTTTCACCACAAAAGCTGGTCTACAGTCTTCAGAATGTGGAATATCATACTTATTTTGAGGTCAGTTGGTCAAAGGTCAAAGTCACATTTAGAAGTCCAGGTGACATGACTTACTTAGTGCCAGGGGCAGGGGATGTAAAAATGGAAATTTCTTGAAATTTCAGTGCTTACAAGAACAGGGATGTAGATGGCAGTAACCTTGTAAAACTTTTAAACTTGATAAGCACCATTTTTAGGGCAAAGTACCTACCAACTGGGTTTAAGGGGAAACTCAGTCATATTGGCAACAGATACTATGTCAGTTAGATCAGTAAATTTCATAAGTTAGTTTTTTGAACATTTCTTTCAGGAAGTAGAGCTGGTTTTTTTTAGAATGATGTTGTCATTGTTCAAGCAGGCAGGTGGCAGTGTCAGTCTAAATAGTTTTTTGCTGATTTTCTTTAGTTTCAATTTACCTTTGGTAACCAAACTTGAGCAATTACATTATACTGGTTTGAAGCAAACTGCTTTTAGAGTCAAAGGGGTTGCTTATTGCTTCAAAAAAAAACAAAAAAAAACAGATTTTTGGCATGCTCAGTAATTTATTTGGCAATTTGCCAATTGAATCAGTACTTTATTATTAAGTTGCATAATTCATGGATCCACAGCATGACTCTTAAATTTTGAAACAATAGGTTTTACCCACAAACATTACCATGTGTTCTTTTGTTATATACATGCTTGTGGTGAAAATTTAAGTTTACATGTACTTTGTTAAATTATGCAAATGTGAGAGGTCAGGGATCAATCAGTTATATTGTTACCTCACTGATGTCAAAGGTTACTGTTACCTTACATTATTGGTTTTTATTCAGTATGTTTGTCAGTACATTCTTTTACCATTTGATGGAAATATAGATATCAGTTAAGAATTAAGCAGATCATAAGTTTTTCATCAGTGCTGCAAACAAGACTTTAACCTCTACATTTGGATGCTTGAAACCAAGTCTGCATGTGGTGTAAATATAGTTTATTCCATTTCCTGCTGGAACCGAAAGTGATTAGCCTTTGCCTTTGCCACATCCATGCAGTCTGACCAGGCTCTATACTGTTGGTAGCTCAATTTTTTTATTTTGATATTGAAATCCCTTAAACTTGGAATGGACTGTTCCATATTCAAAGCTGGGCAAGTCCATTACAAAAATTCAGCAGGTTCAAGGTTAACACTAAATCAGTGAACTGATTAAATAATCTTAATCACTGAGCATCTTTTTCAAACACATGTAAAGGTTTATTCATGTTTTTTTTACAGAACATAAGTTAAAACTTTGTAAGTTGTCATAAAAAAAATTACATTATTGTGCTGTTAACTCATTCATTTGAAATGATAGGTGATTTTTGTCCAGCCGGCTTTTGCATAGCTTGACATTGTTGTTACATTTGTCATCGCAGTTCGGTGTATGAATGTAAGTGTGTGCATGCATCCATTCCGATTGCTTTGTCAAGGCCATAACTTCTCTGTGCATGGAAAGATTTTGAAATACCTTGGCACAATTGTTCATCTTGATAAGGTGGTGTGTTGCATGCAAGAGCCAGCATGTGGTATGCTCCCTGAAAGAGACATCATATAGACCCTGGGAGTCACTTGAATTCATATATATATATGATGAACCGTTAAAAGGCTTTTCATGTTTGCGCAGCAACAGACCCAATATTCAGGTGTGCAATCTAGGGCCATCATGACCCTCTTGTTATGTTTTTCTGTGTCTTCCACTTAAGTTGAATATCATTTTAAAGCACTTATTACCTAATTCATTGTTTTTTATTCCTAAGAATTCTGTTTCTAGCTCACCTGAGCACAACATGGTCAGGTGAGCTATGGTGATTGCATAATGTCAGTTGTCTATCCACGTGCTTAAGTGCTCAGCATTTTGATTCTAATGACATCTCTGAAACCACTTGGCCAAAGTAAATAAAATTTGCAGGGATTTTCCCTACATGAAGCTTTACCAAAGTTGTTCATAAAATTAAGTTCCATATAACTCAGGTTTCTATGGAACCATAAGAAAAATATTTTAAAAAAAATCTTTTTGTCTGAAACCACAAGATCTAGAGCTTAGATATTTTGCATGGTGTATCATCTTGTGGTCCTCTACCAAAATTGTTGAAATAGTGTCGCTCAGGTCAAAATAATGCAGAGGGGTCACATGTTCTACAAAGAAATTTATTTGGAAAAACTTTAAAATTCTTCTTCTCTGAAACCACAAGTCCTTAAGTTCTTAAATCTTGCACAAAGTATTGTCTAGTAGACCTCTACCAAATTGTTGATATTATGTCCCTGGGGTCAAAATTGACCCTGTCCAAGGAGTCACTTGTTTAAATAGAGGCATATTTAGGGAATACTTAAAAATATTCTTGCCTGAGACTACTTTGCTTTGGGTTTTGATATTTGACTTAAAGATTCACTTAGGGCTCCTCTACAAAGATAGTTCAAATCATGTCCCTGGGGTCATGAATTACTTCACTCCAGTTTTCACTTAATATTATAAAGGGTTATTTAGGGAATACTCTGAAAACCTTCTTCTGTAAAACCAGGAGGCCTAGTGCTTAAATATTTTTCATGGCGCATCATTTAGAAATCCTCTTCTCCTGTGGTCAAAACTGAACCCCCCTCCAACCTGGTCAAGTGGACATCTACCAAGCTTGTTCAGATCTTGGCTCTTGGGTCAAAATTTAGAATTTTCCTGGGTCACCAAGGCTTAATATAGATTTTCAATATTTTCCCCATATGGCCTTAATTTGTTGACAGATATCTTAGATATTTGGTATATAGTCACCTTGCATGATTCTCTGCAATTCACTTGGATCAATGTCAAGGTCACCAAGGCTAAAAATAGATTTTTATACTTTTGCCCTTAGAGATATCATTATATGGATATCTGAAATATTTGGTAAGCAGGTAACTTGCAAGAACCTCTAACCTTAGGTGGAGTTTGCGGTCACTGGGTTTAGGTCACCAAAGATAATAATAGATTTTTCTTCTTTCTGTCATAGAGCCTTTATTAACTGACTGATATTTTAGATATTTGGTTTGTAGGCACTTAAAAATTAGAAAATGTAAAACTGCTTTTGACATTTGCTTAGTACTCAGGTGAGCGATCAACAGCCATTATGGCCCTCTTGTTTAACATCTATGTTTGATTTCAGTTAGAACATATTAACATGCTTCAAGAACAGTTGAATGCTTCCAAAGGAGAAACGAAAAAGAAAACAAAGAAGTCAAAAAGTAAAGACACAACAACAACTAGCAACAATGTTACTGAAATGGATATAGATGAAGACAGCAGAGCTTGATCATGTTGTTTTTCTTTACAGACAATTAGTATGGAGTGTATATTCTGTTTGGTTCCTACACGGGTTGGTTGGTTGGGCAGTTGGTTGCCAAAAAAAATGTGATTCAAGGAAACTGTATTTAAACCGTTTTACATGGAATGTCAAGATTATTGTCCCAGCTTTCAGATACAACCAACTGTATTTCGAACATCTTACACAGATATACAAGACACCTATGCTTATCATGAAGTACACCACAGTGTATGAAGAAATGTTATTGAGTTGCTAGGCAGATTTATGTGGACTTGTGGGGATTTCAGTTGCTTTCAGTTGGAGTCGACTGAAAACGGATCTGTGCCAGCTATATTTATAGGTGACAACAGCCACGTCCTAAGCAAAAAAGAGTTCTTCATCCTGTCATCTATATATAAATAAAAAAATTGATAATATGTCATTCTTCTGTTGTTACATGTTGTTGACTGTGTGCTGTAGATAGAAACTTATATCCCGAGATCAGTGTGGTTCTGAATTTACAATATTAACTTGTCACAATTTGAATTCAAATTTTTAGTTCTTTATCTATGTGATACCAGTTTAAAGATTTCTTTGAAACAGCATGGATTTAAAAAACACTAATTATCCTTTAGAGTCATGACACCAATTAAATGTAATTATGTCTGCCTTACATACTAGTTGAGCATATGATTTTCATTTTCCAGTTCAGTGATTTTTTGTAAAGTTTTAGGCCAAATTTGAACACTAAACGTCACAGGAATGATTGTTAGAAAGTGTAGTTACAACTTTTATTGATCTGGTCTGCTAATTTTTAGTGGAGTTATGGCTCTTGATTTGTCCAAATTTGAATGAAGTTGGGCATATCTCCATAACTGCTGATTTAATTTTGAGGAAACTTCACAGGAATGATTATAAAATACTGTAGTTAAGCATAATTTTTACTTTTTCCAGTTGAATGATTCATAGCAAAGTTACAGCCATTAATTATACCCCCACCAAACAAAGTTTGAGGGGTATATAGGAGTGAGCTTGTCGGTTGGTCTGTCAGTCTGTCGTGGTTTCCAGACGATAACTCATGAAAGGCTAGACAGATTTAAACAATTTTTGGTACACAGCTGTAACATCTTAAGATACAGGTCAAGTTCGATATTGGGGCTAGTGGGGCCAAGGTCAAGGTCACCGTGACTAAAATTTTTAAAAATGGTTTCTGGACGATAACTCATGAAAGGCTAGACAGATTAAAAAAAATTTTGGTACATAGTTGTAACATCATAGGATACAGGTCACGTTCGATATTGGGGCTGGTTGGGCCAAGGTCAAGGTCACTGTTACTAAAAATAATAAAATGGTTGAAAAATGGTTTCCCGATAACTCATGAAATCTTGACAGATTTAAATAATATTTGGTACACAGGTGTAACATCACAGGATACAGGTCAAGTTTGATATTGGGGCTGGTGGGGTCAAGGTCACTGTTACTAAAAATAAAAGATAAATGGTTTCTGCTCAATAACTTGAGTTAGGAATGAGATATTTTCATGAAATTTGCTGTAAAGGTAGCTTCTATGAAGACGACGCTTGCGATTGAAAATTTTGCCAGTTGGGTCAAGGTCACTGTTGGCTTAAACTTAAGCTAGTTTTACTAAAAATACACAGTTCAATGGTCTACAGGTAATTTTTTTCTCTATATACAATAACATCAAATATAAAATATATACATATTTCCATGTTTTTTATGTCACTTTATGCCATTGATTCTAAGCTTTCCAGTTCCAGTATCAAGCACCCATGTGGGGGTATTCATCACCTTTAGTGATAGTTCTAGTTTGTCCAAATATGAATACAGTTGGGCCTATCTTCATAACTGCTGGTTAGATTTTAACAAAACTTCACAGCGATGATCACTAGCAAGTGTACTTACGCATATTATTGGCTTGTACCGGTTGGATGATTTTAACAGCCGCAGCCCATGATTTCTCCATATAACCATTTGTTGGATTTTGAGAAAACTTTGCAGCAATAATCATGACCAAGTATTATCAGTGTGTTCCTGTCCGATGATTTTTAATGGTGTTGCAGTGCTTGATTAGTCCAGAATTGAGTACATTAAAACATATTTCTATAAAGTATTGTTGGATTTAGTTGAAAAAAGACAAATGATTATTTCAGAAACATAGTTTTTGTATTTTACATGTCTGTCTGCCATCATCGTATGTCACAAAGTTTGTCTGTGTTTTACTCCATAAACGCTGGTGTGTTTTTAGCCAAGCTGAGCACTTTATTAGCAAGTTCCAGTTCAGTGATTTTCAGCGACTGCAAAGTTATGATCCTTGCTTTGTCCAGATTTGAACATACTCGGGCTTAACACCATAACCACTGCTTGGATTTGAGTGATAACGGGCCATCTTGACCCTCTTGTCATTGTTAATTTTACATTTAATTTAGTGTCTTCTATTCCTGGAATCCGCCCGTTTTTTTATAACTAGTATTCTTCATGGTAAATGATATATGGGGGAAGACATACATGTATGTTTCTCTCAATAACAATCTCTACTTTGATTTTTGATTCTTATAGAACAGAGACACCACTTAAACAGTTAAGAACAACATAACAGTAGTATTACAAGAAAAGTATTTGATGCATGAAAGAATAGAAATGTGTTGGTTTTAGGGATGTAAGTGAATGTTCAAAAGTTCATTATTATTAATTTCGTTTTCCATATTACAAGATGTACCAACATCAATAATGTTAAAAATAAGAAGGAAAGTAAACGTATTATTGTAAGATCAATATCTTACAAACGTGTGGCTTGCAGCTATTATTTTCTTTCTGCATACACTAACTCATATGTTGTACATAATAATACTTTGCAAAAACAGATTTCCAAAATGCAAGAAATAAACAATAGAAAAGGAGCCATACGACAATAGCTGCTAAATTTCATAAGGTCTTGAATATCTTGCTTAAAACGAAGAATATTCCTGATGAACACTTACTAAACTTCTAAAGTGACTGAAGGATAAAATTAACATATGTTAAAATTATCAACAGTCAGCCATTTTATAGCAAAATGAGCCATTAAAATAGATGTGCAGTATCATTTTCTCATTGTAGGGGATTGCTTGAATGGGTGTAAGAGTATTTGCCCCTATTTTTGTTTGTCTGAAGTTATAATACAGGGTTACTAGTCTTTTTAACTTTTGGTAGTGAAACATGTTATACATAAGTGAACCTATACTTTTACATTTTAATGTAAATGTATATATTTATACACATATAAATTACAAACACTAGTTGAATCTTGTGATTCATAGCAAAATGTTCTTGTTCCTGGTACTAAGTAAATAAACAAGAAAACTTCTTTACCGGTATTTGTTTCTTATGATAGCTAGTACTACTTATACCTATCTGTTTAACAAAAAAGAAAAGAAAAAAAGAAAGATTTTGAAGCTCTTATATCTTAATTTATACTACTTTAGCAATAATACTAGTATGCAATTGTAAACAATTCTTTTTGCAACAAACCGTGTTCAGTTACAAAAGTTTAAAACTACCTGTATTGATTAAACACGAAATTCGATTTGACCTTGGCAAATGTTCAAATAATTTTTCTAGGAAGTGATTATGCAATCATCAAATTTTCTGCAACTTGAATGACTCAATTTAAAATATTACTTTTGAAATTCACCTTTGGGACTGTAGAAATTTAATAAACATGACTGTAAAAGTTTACATCTGGGAGAAACAGAAGGATCAAGGCACAGTTGGACATGCTTCAATGTCCCTCAGTGATGGGACACACATAAGCTGGTGGCCAAAGGATGAAATATCGAAAGGCAAAACTGGGAAACAGCTGTCTTCTCCTGCAATCCAAGGTCAGACACTGGAGGCAGACATCAGTTTTGAGGAATGTGATCCAGTCGTTTATACACTTGACATGTGTTCTGCTGATGAGAAGAAGATTAAAACCTGGTGGACCAACTTCACTGCCAAAAATGACCAATACCATCTGTTAACGATGAATTGCTCTACTGTGGTTTACATGGCACTGAAAGAAGTGTACCCATCTCTGAAATTGTTAGGGGCAGTTACTCCGATCTGGACGCCTGGTGCAATAGAAATGGTGGTGAAGCTGCTTGGGGCTGGTGTTACCGATTTCAGTGATGGTAGAATTCAAGAGTTTAAATCTCAATTTAGTCAGTTAGCATCTCAGTATACGGAATTTCTGAATGCATAGAGTATAAGAGGGAGGAACAGCTAAACGGTCTTTTGGTTCATTTTTAAAATGTAGTGTGGAGTAAAATTGAGCACTTTAACTAACACCACAACAGACTTTATGCTGATGTAAAGTCTATGAACATGAGATTTTCTAGAGTGTGTAAAGTAATGAGATTTTCTAGAGTGTGTGAAGAAAACAAAGACAACCTGAATGATGAAACAGGATTGTTGCAGTATAGACTTGAAAGGATTCTGTCTGAGTGCATATACATTTGTATACATGAGGTGATCTCTTTAAGGCTAAGTGTGCTATGTATGTGCGTATTGTGAACACTGTCTGAAAATAGAAAACCCAAATCCCGGGACTTGTGTGGTGCTTGTAATTAAAGATAAACTTGTGCATCACATTTAGCGATTTGACTTTCTTTATTGAAATACACGTGGACTTAGTGCTGGAAATAGAAAATCGAAACCCTGAGACCTGTGTGGTACTTGCCTAACTATATAAACACAGACACATTAACTCTACTATAATAAGTTATTGGCTCAAGCCCTGCTTCTGATGGTTACCGTTTATGTGCAAAAGTTGGCAATTTCTTACATCCCAGAAATTACACACAGGAATTACACATACAGGAATGATGTTTAGGTAAACTGCTCACTTTATATGACTGTCAGAGGGTGCTAAATTCAGCCAACACCAAGCTAAACTGCTACAATTTTATAAATGGTTTATGATAGGACTACATTGTAGTAATATTGAAAGAGACAGCCATCTGGGCTTATGAGACATTGGCTTCTTTTAATTAGGAATCTTACCGTTATTTCTTCATTGGTAATGACTTTAATATTTCATAGCTCTCCTCCAATTTTAAACATATCTTTATTATAAGGGTTTCTTTTGAACTATCTGGTATGAAAACATGTATTGTATAACTTGTATATTGCTATAGCTGGTTGCATTATTTGATCCTTGCAAAAACGTTCTACCTAAGGATGACTTTCACTTCTGTACTGTATATCTGTGTACCCAAGAGCTCTGACATTAAACAAAGAATCAGATAAAATACTTTTCTATTAATTTTCAATTTGAACCATCACTTGTACAAAACTAGTGAGTTTAACTACAAAACTATGGTGGCTTATCCTGCCATTTCGTTCTGTCATGTTGGCGTGTTGTCTATGGGGTGTTTAAATGTGTTAAACCCTCAGATAAATTCCTGAAGAGAGAACACCCTTGAATGCTGACAGCAACATCTTGTCAAATGGTATAGATCTGTTGCACCATCAATAAAGTGACAAAAAGTGTCCTCCCCTGAATGCAAATTGTGTCATCATGTCGAAGGCAAATACTGTCTTATATAACGTTGTTGTTTTTTGGGGTTTAATGCCGATTTCAACAACATCTAATATAACTGTCAATTAGAAGTCTTATATACCGTCTCCTAATAAGAAGGAAGAGTTACTTCCCTTAAATGCAAATGACTTCATCGTGTCGAAGGGAAGTAACTATTTTGGACCACAAATAATGTAGAAAAGTGACCTCTCTTGAATCCCAATGGTGTTGTAGTGTCAACTGTGTTGTCCCATTTAAATGGGTAAGACTGACCTCCCTTGAATACAAATGACGTCATCGTGTAAAAGGGAAGTAACTAAGCTATACCGCAAAAGGTAACTAAGAATGGCCTCCCTTGAATGCAAATGGCGTTGCCGTGTCCACGGGAATTAACTGTATTTGGACCACAGTCAGTAGGAGTGACCTCCCCTGAATGCAAATGGCGTCATTGTATCTAAGGGAAGTAAATGTGTTGAACCATTATTTAAGTTCGTAAGAGTGACCTTTCTTGAATGCAAATGGCGTCGTCGAATCTAGAGGAAGTAACTGTGTTTGGACCACCAATGAGGTCGGCAGGAGTGACATCCCTTGAATGCAGATGGCGTCGTCGTGTAAAAGGGAAGTCAATGAGCTACACCGCAAGAGTGTAAGAGTGACCTCCCTTGAATGCAAATGGCGTCATCATATCAAAGGGAAGTAAATATGCTGTACCATCATTAAAGTAGGTAAGAGTGACCTTTCTTGAATGCAAATGGCGTCAACAAATATAGAGGAAGTAACTGTATTTGGAGCACCAACAAGGTCAGAAGGAGTGACCTCCCATTAATGCAGATGGTGTGGTCGTATCAAGGGGAAGTTAATGAGTTACACAACAAAAAGAAGGTTTGAGTAACTTCCCATGAATACAAATGGAGTCGTCGTGTAAAAGGGAAGTAACTGAGTTATGCAACAAAAGGTAAAAGTGGCCTCCCTTGAATGCAATTGGCGTCGTCGTATCAAGGGGAAGTAACTGAGTTATACCACAAAAAAGGTAACAGTAACTTCCCTTGAATACAAATGGAGTAGTCCAGTCAAAGGGAAGTAGTTGTATTTGGGCAAACAAATCAGTAGGAATGACCTCCCTTGAATGCACGTGGCGTCATCGAGTCAAAGGGTAGTAACTGTGTCAATTTTCTAACAATCAATTATTATCTACATGCTCAAAACTGAACTTTTCCCAAAACCAAGAATAGGATTTTTTAGGAAAAGTTTTGAATATCCTTAAAATCAGGAATTCACTGGCAGATGAAATGTGTCAGGCTGATTAAAAGTAAAAAAAACATTGCATACTAATATATGTCTTCTATCTAACTCGGATATATTCCTGAATACTTACCACAATCTTGCCAAGTTGTATCTTGGTTTACACTGTTCTATTCGATTCTTATTTAAATTATCTATGTAAATATTTTCTCCATAACTGCTGTAAATCATTCTGGTTATATTGTTGTAAACGTTGTGAATATGTGTAAGAGATCGACAAGGCAGACTGGACTAGACATAACTGTGTGTTGCCTCTCAAAATACTGTCATTTTAATTATTATCAACACTTTGTATCAGGGACCAATCAAATGATGAATGAAAAAAGAAAAAGTGAAAATAAATGCTGTTAGGAAAGGAGAAAAGATTATTCCATTTGAATTTCTGACAGGCTTGTTTGAATTCTTTAGGTGGCAAAACTTCTTGATAATTTTTCAAATAATAATGTTGCCATGGATAGAACTAGTTTATTTTGGTTTTATTTAGAACTATCTACCTATCCACCTTACTGCTAGCCAGAAGGACAAGTACTAAACAAATCTGTACAGATGGTTCCAGTCAAACATTACTTAAGCAAGTGTGATCCAAGATAATATTTCTGGAATGTTTATGTTATGTGTGACATTTCTTCAGCATGTTGACCAAAATATGTTATTGTAATTTCCCATTAGTGCACATATATGTGATTGATTTTTATTTGAAAAAAGTGTCTATAAATACTTCCAGGATAAATGATAAACAGGTCTGCCCAAACTGTATGATTAACAAGTCCATTTTAAAATTGTTTGCAAATTAGCAAGGTTACCCATTTACATGTGCAGTGAAACTGATATAACCCTGTGACTGTACATAACAGCCTTGGTCTATCAGAGTTTATTATTGGTACTTATGCTTGTGACCGACACCCCCAGACCCAACTTTGAAGAACTTAGTTATTTTCAGTTTTGAGGAATAGTGTAAAGATACAGAAAGCATCTGGTTTCAAAGACGCTTGGTTTTATTCACTTGCTCAAGGTATCTGTTATACAATACTGAAATGTACAAAATGACTGAGATAAAATATTTCTCATCAGAATTTAGTGTGTAAATTAAGGCAAAAGTACATTTGTATAACTATATGGCACAAAAAAGAGATCTCTGACAGCCATTATTGCTTATTCAAAAGAAAATGGAATGTTTAGAAGATTAATGATGTAAATGTAAGTGTTCCACAAAAATAAATATTTATTACAGACAGGTTTACCTGTATGTTATCAGTTTGATTAAATCATTGCAATTCTAACAGATAGTGACTGCTTTTTGATAGAAAAAGGGAAAAAGGCATTTCTTTATCCCCAAGTCCATTAACACCCCATTTTTATCATTAGCGCTACCTTCAGAATGATCATGTCCTTCAGTCAAGTTTGATTTTATCTAGATATTATTTACACTAGATAAGGCCAAGCTAAATCTCGTAAATCAAATGAATTTCAACGTCCTTAGTCTATGTAGTGTAGTTAAGACAGCTGTAAATCAAGAACTGTATGAGAAGAAAGTCAATGGTGAATAAAAATAACCTAGCACCTGAATATTCAGTAAAAACAGAATCCTCCAGTCATCTCAATGAACTATACACAAAAATATAAAGTAAATAATGGAACAGGAGATCCTAAACCACTCCCCTGAGTATAACTGCTTGAAAGGACAGTGAAATGTAATTCATCTATTGTCAAAACAAAATAAAGATCTATACAATACTGCACACCAAATTCTATTTGGTTTATGAAAAACAAAATTTTAAAGGCCCCCTTTAGATTTTTTATACTGTACTGTTAAACATGAGAGACCCACCCTAATCCCTGTTGGGGCTTAAAAAAGACTCAAGGAGAATGATTTGAACAATCTTTGCAAATGTCCACTAGAAACTGTTGCATGCTAAGAACATAAGTCTTTGTGTAAGGACATTTTTTAAAAAGTTTGTCTACATAATTATATCTATGTTAAACATGTGACCCAAAGGGAGCAGCCAAGTTTGAACACTCTAGGCCTTTTGGTTGCAGACCAGAAGAGTTTTAAAGCTTTTTCAATAGATTTGTATTTTAATCTTGACCCTGGCTTGGGCAAATAATAACCCCAGGATCATAATTAAAACAATCTTGGTAAACATTTACTGGACCACATTCCCAAACATAAGCCTTATTTTAGTAGTCTTAGCTTTATAGTTTAGGGCAAAAAGATTTCCGAAGAGTTTGTCTCTATAAGTCTATGTAAACCATGTGACACCCAGTGGGAGCCAATAATGACCTCAGTAACACCATCATGCATTGCTTTGTGAAAAATTTTAGAACTCTGGGCCTTGTAGTTTCAGACAAGAAGATTTTTAGTTTCCAAATTCTAAATCTTATACTAGTATTCAGCTCTTGTGACCACTTATTTACTGAACAGGAACAATTCGAACAAATTCAAAGGTGACCCATTCTAGTTGATTTTTATCAATAGAAGAGATTAACAGACAGTTGATGATATACAGCAGAAGCTGATCACTACATCTCACCTTGAGCACTTTTTGTTTGGCTGAAGTAAAAAAAAATAAACCAATAACAAGGTAAAGAAATATGCAAAATTTTCATACAGCAATGAAACATCTGAATAAAATCTTGAAAACTTTAAAGATAAGAAAAGATTTTACAAAAAAAGATAATACAAAAATATAAAAATATTTCAATATTTCCACTGCTATGCAGTATCACATGAACAACAGCATATAAATGTGTATCTCAAAGGAACAAGTCTTGGACTATTGTGAAATGTAAAATAAACAACAATTGCATATTACAGCTCAATGCAAGATGATTCATCTCCAGTATGCAAATGATTTTCTTGTCTCATCCTGCCCAACAACTACTCAATGGCTTATTACAAAAACATTCAAAAAACAACCTTTCAAAGTAGACTTTATAACTGAGTATAAGACGTCTAATTTGAGAGGTGAAAGCAACGATTTTCTATTTCAATTTCTTTTAACCCTTCCCATGCTAAATACCAAAAAAGGACTTGTCCATCTTTCAATTTGGACAGATCCATTTATAAAGGTGCTTACGGAAAATTTCCCAAAAGTATGGCCAATAGTGCACAGACCATGATCAGACTGCAAAGATGTGCCAGCTGATCTTAGTCTGTGACGGTCGCAAAGGAAGAGTCAACTGCCTCCATGATAAGGTTTAACCCTTAACCTGCTAGAACTGAAAGTGATTAGCCTTTGCTAACAGTATAGAGCCAGGCCAGCCTGCATATCCGTGCAGTCTGACCAGGCTCTATACTGTTGGTAGCTCAATTTTTGTATTTTGATATTGAAATCCCTTAAACTTTGAATGGACTGTTCCCAATTCAAAGCTGGGCAAATTCATTACAAAAATTCAGCAGGTTCAGGGTTAATAGGACTATTTGTGCACATATATGTTTCCTTTATGCAAACTGTGAATCACATTATTCTATCCGAAAACTGTGTGAACTTTTTCATGTAAACTGAAATGTGAACTACAATCTATAGTATCTATACACAAATTGAGCAGTATTATGCAACACTGTCAATGTTAAAACAGATGTTTCTCAGGTCTGTGCAAATTTCTTTCTCTTGGAAGTATCTTCACCCTCTACATATGGGCTATGTTCACGAGCCTTGTGGTATAATTTCAACAATTCGAGAGCCTCTGTGGATTGCTGTCGGTCATCCAGGTGTCTCTGACATGCTTCCTGTACGGACTTTGCATATGTTTCAGTCTCACCAAGTAATTGGGCTAGATTTGAAGTACTCATCTCTGCCATTTCCTATAAAGAGATTATTCTAGATTTAAAATAATGTATAGTTTAAGTGAAGTTAATATTCTATACTTCAGTTTCATTCATAACTGATGACAACCATTGAATATACTACCTTAAACCATTCACTGTTGTCATATCAACTAATTTCTCCAAACGAAACTAACTTTATGCTGTGCAACCCAACCCCACAACCATACTGAAACAAACAAAAAAATCTCCCCTTACTATCAGTCTACAAAGTCTTAAGAATGTAGCGTCACCACTTTATGTGTTATTGCAAGATCTATGAAGGCAGGCCTCTATGGGTACAGGGAAAAGTTTAAATTTTTGTACATAATCCTTTTAGTGCTAAAATACCACTACGTATAACCTAAAAAAAGGTTAAAAAATGTACCTTCAATACCTTTGAAGTTACTGAAGAAACAAGGTTTTTTTGGATGGACAAATAACTGATGAAGAGCTCATTCTGAACTTGTTATATTGGTACCAAACGTCTTCCTAAACAATCTACCTTCAATACTTCAAAAAAAACTTAAAACCAATGAGCATTATCTACATATTGGTATCCATCAATATACCATACATGTGAACTCTACCACTGGTAGATAAGGATCACTGGTATTTCCATGTATCTACTGGTCCTACCAATGGTAGTGCCAAATCATTACCATGAGCTAATAAATACTTGATAAAACCATGATTTTATCTGTTACTTTCATCTGCAGATTACACACTGCCCATAATTTTTTTCTGTCCAATTCAATTCAATTCAATTTTTGGAGTTATTTACCCTCGGTACCGGCCGAAGCCATATGACCGAGCAGTTTTCTGTCCTAAAATTTAACTGGGTGAAGTAATAATTTTTAACCAATGACAGCAGAGGATACAGAGCCTGTCAGTGTTTACACAATGTGACTTTTGTTAAAATTGACACATTTGGAGATAAACAAGGAGGTAAAGGGTAATTGACCTTAGTGCAACATTGGATTAATCAAGGAGATAAAGGGTAATTGACCTTAGTGCAACATTGGATTAAGTCTTTTGGAATTAGATTCCAAGTCTAGTATAATTATCAACTGACCAATTAATTACCCTTTTTGTTTGGTAAACTTGTTAAGCATGCAAACTGTAAGTAAGAGCAAAAGTAATTCATGCTTTGTAGATCTGATGATTATCTTGGACAATTACGATACGAAACTGATACAACATTGATCTTTGGTCTTTAATATTGAGTAATTTACTAAAGATTATTACTGTTATCACAAAGCTTATGAGAATGTAATTTACGACCGTTAAAAATTCAGAGAATGGTCTGAACTCTGATACTACTCACATTAAAGAATTTGTGATGTCATAAAAATTAAAATTTGTTGACATGTTTTATTTTTTTGTAACCTTTAACAGGGTCTTTCAAACTGAATGGTCTAGAAATGCACTATATGAATCCTTACTGCTGCGATTTATCATGTCACGCTATCGATTTTTTACCAATGAGTGATTATCATATTTGTGTAGATAACATGGTGCTACACATGCTGTATAAGATTTGTACTGCACATTTGAAGCTTTTCAAAACTATAAACAACAGCAAAAATTGAAATTCCAAAAACATGGTAGGCTTATGAAAATTAGACATTTCGAGGGCTCAACGCAAAACTAGTGTAAGTGCATTTTTGTTAAAAGTATTTTTCCAAGGCTGAAATTAGCCATGAAATCAATATGCTTTGCTTAAACTATGTATGTAAAAATACCGCCATTCAAAAAATGCTCAAATTCAGCTGTCAATATTTCTTACATAGTACACTGTAAAAAATAACAAAACACTTAATTACTTTAAAAAAAGCTTTAATTACGAAACGAGCACTGTTTTTTGCTAAAATAAATGTCAGGGTTAGATTTTTACCTTGACACCACAAATAGGAAAAACATGAAATTTATCGCAAATCAATCAGATAATAAATTTCATGCCTATATAATGTGAAAATATAGTATTTACTATTTTTTTTCAATAGTTATTCTAATTTTAAAATCATTATAATATTTTATGAAGTCATTTTGTATTGGAGTCACGTGATCAGCCAAAACAGCATAATTTCCGAAATTCGTTTATTTCCAGATCATTCTATTTGAAAGACCCTGCTTTTATGTACTGATATGTAAATGATTGTTAAAATGCAAATAATCTGCAATAAAGCTCAAAAGAAAAATTAATCAGTGCGTTTTAGCAACTGGTATTGTATCGTTGATATGGATAAACATAAAATCTACTGACGAAAAGTTAAATCTGCTATTTTCATCCAGACCTACTGGTGAAGGCTAAAGAAGTTGACATGTATGAACATATTAAGTTTGTTTTAATCAAGCTTCAGTACTTACAATGTAATACCAACGATTTATCTATTATAGTATATACTGGTATCTGTTGACATACCGAACCGAGTACCAACAAGCATTACCTATATACTGGTATCTATTGACATACCAAACTGGTTTTTACCTAGCTTCATTACTTTTAAAGTAATCATTCAGATTTTAGCTGATGGACAGATATATGGAAGATGGTGAGACAATTGTTATTATAGTTACCATGTTGTGTATAAATATGCAAAGAATGAAAGCTAACAAGATGGGTAGTAATGTGTTAATTTCTTTCTGAGTACACCAGACACATTTTTTTCTGAGTACAATTACATTTTCTTCTGTGAACTTTAGACACAAAAGAAAATGGGAAAATATGTAGCAAAGTCTTCTCAGCTCTGCTACAATTAAAAGATTACAGGAAATTCTTGTTTCAACCCAGTGTCAAAAGTAGAATACATGTAACATTTCTATTTCTGTCCTCTTTATGTACAACAATTTGAAAGAACTTTAAGAATAAATAATTACTATATCCTTAATCATATATCTCTGCAGTGCAAGTGTACTGAAATATGAATTTCACAGAAACTGAAAACTGTTAAATGCTGTAACAGTAACACTTTTAAACAACTTTTCATTTTTAGAAAATCATATACCTAGCAACATAATGACTTCTCAGACAGTATTTTAACGAATCAACTGAATATAAATAGCAGAATGCAATTTTTATGGACATGGATCACTATACCAGAGACGTGACATCACTGTCCAATCCCACCTGATACACCTGGTAACATTCACTTGATTTCATTTATTATATGTAAAATATCACACACTGAAACTGACAAGACACTGCACCTTTCCTAACTCCGAATCTTACGATGTAGCTGACACAATTACTGCTCTGAGCATTTTATCATGTAGCTTCCACAACTATATACCTGTAAATCTTCATTTGAAAAAGTGATCAGCCTAGTTATCTCCCTTTTCAGTCCAGATGCTAACTGTCGTACTCTGTCGGAGACTTCCTCACCGCTGGGCATCATAAAGTCTGGCTCATCCCGCCCTTCCACTACATTAATAGATAAACAGAGCAACATCGTTAGCAACCATGTTTAATTACCGGTATATACCTATAAATGTTTTTTTTATGGTCTGCTTTTATCTAAAGTGATCTTCAGACTGTAACTACTGTATTGTATGTAATGGCTAGTATTTAAATATGCCCATTTTGTAACAAGTGTCATCTATTGAAGTTTTAACTGAGGTTTATGAACACCCGTCTAAAAGAATACAGTCAAAATGTGATAGAATGAATTGTGATAGATCCAAATTACACTGATAACACACATATTACACAAAATTGATTACACAAATTACAAATTACACAAAAATGTTTTTCAGTCCTTTCTGTACTTTTTGCTAGAAACAAAAGACGCAAAACATGAAAATTGATATTCCACCTAAAAAAACAACTACATGGTCTTTCTGATTGCTGATTTTAGCAACTGCATTTTGACAATACTTGTACATAAATATACTCTCTTGACCGTATCCTCAAAATTTCTTTCTGCTATGAAGTAATACCAAAGAACAAGGCATCAAAGCAACTTTTAGTCATGGTCTTATAATCTTATAAGCAACTTAAATCCTTAACAAGTCTCAAAATACTACAAGCAAAACAGAAGCTCCCTTCTGGTGAAAGCCAATAAATAATATATATTATTTTGGTAATATATTACAATTAATGATTGTATTATCACAGTGGCCAGAAGTTAAAGGAGCATAGCCTGCAATTAACCAATGATATACTATAGTATATGTTATTTGGGTTTTTGAGTGATATATGTAGATATATTACCTGCCAAGATAAATATCACCTGAGCCTAACAGACTTTCTAGCTGGACTGTAAAATGGACCTGAGCATGTTTGAGACCAAAGCCATTCTTATATAGCTATCTAATATCTTGCTCAGTTATATGAACCTACCATCTGTTCTTTTTGAGACTTTGCATGTTCAACATTTTTTACCAGAATGTTTCCCAAGTTACTAAAGTGGAAGAGAAAAATATTAAGCTCTTCGTTCAAACAAGAATTAAAACTATAAAAACTGTCAAAACTCCCACTGACCCACAAAAATTTGACTTCATAAAGTGCAAAATATTAACAAGAAATGTTTGTAAAACATAAATGCCCCCCGGCAGCACCTAATTGCTTGTGGTTGGGCTTTTAGGGTTTTAAGGATCAAGGTCCCTGTGGCCTTGACCTTTGACCTCATGACCTCAAAATCAATAGGGGTCATTTACTGGTCATGACCAACCAGCACACCAAGTTTGGTGAACCTAGGTCAAAGCATTCTCTAGTTATTGATCGGAAACCGATTTTAAGATGAAAGTCTCTGTGATCTTGACCTTTGACCTAATGACCTCAAAGTCAATAGGGGTCATCTACTGGTGATGACCAACCAGTATACCAAGCTTGGTGAACCTAGGTCAAAGCGTTCTCTAGTTATTGATCGGAAACCGTTTTAAGGATGAAAGTCTCTGTGATCTTGACCTTTGACCTAATGACCTCAAAATCAATAGGGGTCATCTACTGGTGATGACCAACCAGTATACCAAGTTTGGTGAACCTAGGTCAAAGCGTTCTCTAGTTATTGATCGGAAACCGTTTTAAGGATGAAAGTCTCTGTGATCTTGACCTTTGACCTAATGACCTCAAAATCAATAGGGGTCATCTACTGGTGATGACCAACCAGTATACCAAGTTTGGTGAACCTAGGTCAAAGCGTCCTCTAGTTATTGATCGGAAACCGTTTTAAGGATGAAAGTCTCTGTGATCTTGACCTTTGACCTAATGACCTCAAAGTCAATAGGGGTCATCTACTGGTGATGACCAACCAGCATACCAAGTTTGGTGAACCTAGGTCAAAGCGTTCTCTAGTTATTGATTGGAAACCATTTTTAGGATGAAGGTCCCTGTGGGCTTGACCTTTGACCTAATGACCTCAAAATCAATAGGGGTCATCTACTGGTGATGACCAAAGCATACCAAGTTTGGTGAACCTAGGTCAAAGCGTTCTCTAGTTATTGGTCGGAAACCGTTTCTACCTACAAGGTCAATGTGACCTTGACCTTTGACCTCTTGACCCCAAAATCAATAGGGGTCATCTACTGGTGATGGACAATCATCCTACCAAGTTTGAAGTTCCTAGGCCTAAGCATTCTTTAGTTATTGGTCGGAAACCATTTGGTCTACGGACCGACCGACAGACAGACAAATGCAAAGCAATATACCCCCACTTCTTTGAAGAGGGGGCATAATTACTATTTGAATAGTTCACTACAAGCGTGCTCCAGTGACATGTGATGATGTCTGAATTCTTATTAAACTTATCTGTGTAAACAACTGCTGGGAGATTTGTTACCTGCAATGACTTGAATTTTTTTTTTTCTTCAACTAATAACGATTCAATTTAAATTTCTTCTTGTAATTATAAAACTACCTTAACTATATCACCTCAAGGAAGGCCTGATTAACAACAGCATAAGACTTAGGAAATACAATCTACCTTCACACTGATCCCTCCATTTCTCCCCGTCTCTCAACAACATGAGTGTTGTGTTGAATGGCAGGAATTGGAAATAATCATCTTCATCAACCTCTGTGCCATCGGCTTCAAACACAACTATGACATTCTCATCCGCCCCTACACTTAGCTTTTCTTTGGCTGTAGACAGAATAACTTTATCTAACTAAAACAATGAAAAGTAACTTTGAAACTATTGTGATTTTCAAGGTTGTAAGTCTGTCAATGCTCTAAGGAAATTTGTTTGATTCATCTTACATTTTAACAATATGAATGGCAAAAAAGGTTTGAAAAACAATATTTGCTGTCTATGAAGATTACAAGGAACATGGGTTTCATGAGTATGATTATCCTATCAAATTACTCTGCAATATTATTCATTTTTCACAGCTCATAGCCTCTCTGCATTCATGTTTTAAAGCTCATTACTTTCAACAATGCATTCTGATTCATGTTTTAAAATTAAAGAAAAAAACAACTTTAAATAAAATTTCTGAGCATTCATCATTTATCGTTCATAAGTTTCATAGCTAATAACCTATCAAATTAGTACATTCATGTTTCAAAGCTAATAACCTATCAAATAAGTGCATTCATGTTTTATAGCTAATAACCTGTTAAATTAATGCATTCATGTTTCATAGCTAATAACCTATCAAATTAGTCATAAATACATTGTAATAACCTATCAAATTAGAGCATTTGTGTTTTATAGCTAATAACCTATCAAATTAGTCATAGATAATAACCTTATAAGTGCATTCATGTTTCATAGTTAATAACCTATCAATTAAGTGCATTCATGTTTCATAGCTAATAACCTATCAAATGAGTGTATTCATGTTTCATAGTTAATAACCTATCAAATAAGTGTATTCATGTTTCATCACTAATAACCTCTCAAATGAGTGTATTCATGTTTCATAGCAAATTAGTCATAGCTAATAACATAACAAATAAGTGCCTTCATGTTATCATGTTAGCTTGTAACCTACAAGATTACAGTTTTCATATTTCATAGCTAAAAAAAACCCGATCAAATTACAATGCAGTAAGGTGTTTCATAGCTCATCACCTAACACATGTTAAGGAGATGGTTGAAACTGACTTATAATCTTACTGCAGTAAGATATAATTAAAGAGAAACGACTATAATGTAAGTATGCTATCTGCCTGAATTAACAAGACTGATTTCATCTGTTTCCAAGTCTAACTAATATAGCCTTCTGGAGTATACCAACAGCTATAACTCACCTTTCTTTATGAATTCAACCAGAGTTGATGCAGTGACAGATTTCTTACTTTTCCTATCTGAGCTCCAAACTTTGTAGGGTCGAGCAGTGGCTGCCATGTTCTATGTTGTTTACTTTTGCAACCGTAACTGTATTTTCAAAACAAAACCTGTCAAATTAGGTTTTTTATTAAATAGTTTAACAATAACTGAAGAGTTCATTCTAGAATATTTTCAGTTAGTCACTGCAAATGGAAACTTAGTAAGTTAAGTAATGGATTAACAATCCAATTATCCAATTTGCATATATTAAACAATAAGATTTTGCAGTTTCACACTGTATCAAATTCAGGCATGGTATATAAAGTTCCTATATTAATCTAATGAAAATTGAGCTAAATACAAAGTCAACCAAAAACATTACACAAGGAAATCATTATACAAGGAATAAAAAAGACATTAATATGTATTTCTTTAAAAAAAAAGAATTTGAACTGAACATTTTTTCGTTTATATCAGTTAAACACTCAAAACTAATCACATGGTTAATCTTTATTTTTTGATGCAAAATAAAATTTCAATAACTACAAAATTTTAAAATTAATACAGCATTTTGTTCATTGCATTAAGGTACAAATCAGGTTCAGTGTAACAAAAAATCACAGACTCTTTCATATTACTTGACGAAAAAGACTCAATATTTATTTCTTAAATTAAAATGTTTTAAATTGGTACATGTAAATTTCTGTTTTTCAAAACTGATTTCAGCAGATTTTGATTTTAAGGTTGATTTCTGTTTAAATTCTGCCATTTTAAAAACAATGGTTTCCATAAAGTTTTGTGTGCGCATGCACACAACATATTTTGGAATTTTAAAGTGGCTTTTCCCTTCAATTACAACCCCGTTAAAGGTAAGCTATTTTGATAGATATATACATGTAGACAGGTCTTTATGATTCTTTTCCAGACTAGAACTTAAGTAAGTAAGTGAACTTTATTTAAAGTCAGCAAGAGCACAAACAATACAACATAAGCTCATTTGAAGTTTTTTAACCGATTATTAGTCCAAATAATTGTACTAAAAAAGTGTAATATTGTGCTATTTTTTGAATGGCTGATATCCACCATCTGAGTACAAACCAAAAAGGATTATAAATGTGGTAGAAATTTTTCCTCCTTTGTGTATGTGATGACCAACAAAATCTGTTGGGCACTGATTTGCACAAAAACTATGAAACATACGAGCAAAAAATATACATGTGGTGAAAGAGTTTAATTTTTCTGCTTCAGATGATGTATGTTTCAAGTGTTTGTTGAAAAGTTTGTTTAACCTCTAAAATCCATTATTGCAAAAATGGCTGCAGAGGTAAACATTTTTAAAAACAACTGTATGTGAACCCTGTACTGTGAATTGAGATTACAGCATTAAATTTATCCTAACTTTTAAGCGAAAATGCTAATTACACGCACATAACTAGTTTATCATGTAAAGCTTGTGAACCATGTACGGTGAATTGAGATTATGGGTGTTAAACCTATCCAAATTTTTAAGCGACAAGGCCAGCTGCAAACACAGAACTAGTTTACCATGTAAAGCTTTCATAACGGTTAACTGAGAGTAAGTAGAGCACTGTTTTCATTGGCTATTGCATTCTCAGTGTGCACACACCCTCATCAGATAAGGCTGATGTAAACAAGTTACTGATGAAAGTTTCAAAGCATCTTTTTGCTTTTCAGAGGGATTAGCGGAACAGATTCAAACAGAATATAGTATTTCAATAATTATATGTTTCAAAATGTGCAAGTGTAAAATGGCCGTTAATCAGTTGGGAAATTGGGATTTCACAAAATCCATTTTCTGCCACTATTTTGGTGGTGTCTGGTTGAGACGTAAAGGCAGCATCCTGTCAAAAGTCGCAATATTGAGACTAAACCAACTATTAAACTGGTGTTCATTTTTATGTTAGAGTCAGATATCTCTCTGATCAAACTCCCTTGCATGACTTCCTTTCAGAAACAAATAGGTGCCAAAAGAAGAAATGAACTAGATGTTTTTTTGTGAAAAATGCATGTCTACCCACTGCACCTAATGGAAGGAAGGCCAAGAGATATCACGTTTCTGAAACAGAAGCCTCTGTCATTTATTATGGTATAAAGAACATATATATATATATTAACATATGTATGGTTATGATAGCTACACACCTTACTCTCGCCACAGTTGATGCCACCTGATATCACAGTGGAACTGTTTGTATCAACGGCAGTGTGGAAGACAGCATATGTTACATCATGGTAGCTGTAATGTACTAGAGTAACCCTAGCTTGAATGCAGTGCATGTTTTTAACATATATTTGTCGAGAAGTGTCCTTCCAGTAGTGACCTTGACCTACTGACCCCAAAATCAATGTGGTTCTTCTACTCAATAAGGACAATTACATTACGCGCCAAGACCAACTCTCGTTTTCCTAGAGGTCGTCGCGAACAACCCATTCACTGTCGCGGACATGGTCACCAAATATCGCGCCGGACATCCTCTAAATGGTTCCGCGAACTTTTTCACAGGTAAGAATTGACGTATCGAGGCTCACAAAGTTCCTGATTACACGCATTTCAGTGAATTTTACGCTTTAAAATATCGTTTAAATGTATTAAACTCTCATTCTGATGCATTTGTTTACAAATGCTCGTATTTGTTAATGGAAGGAATGACAATTCAATACCGAAAGTAATTGTTGCTTCTCGGAACAGCTGACCCTATTTTCAGAAAATAAATTGACTGGATTCCGAATTACATGTGGTAAAACTGCTTTCCTATATTTAAAGAAAACATACAACATGTAAACCATACTGTGACATCTGGATCGTCTAAGCGCTTGACAAAATTATTGATCGATTTTGCTATACAATAACGAGCGTTTTCAACGACGTAAGTAAACATAAACCTACGCAGCAAATGTATTAGAAATCTGGTTTTAATTTTACCAAATGTCACAGAATTGGCAGACGTAAAATGCAGTTTCATCACGGTCATTTCACTAAATGTTCAGCTTATCCAGGTGAGTTATGACCCTAATTATTTTCGCGCTGGTCGTTAAATATCGCTGAGATATTTCGCGATGTCGAGACATCGAGGAATTCCGTTTTTTTCCTTGATGTCGAGGCGGATATTTTTTTCCGCGTCTGCGAAATAAAGCATAAAATGTGAGTTCCTCCTGGCGCGTACTGTACCCTATGAAATTTGAAGGCTCTGTGTGAAATAGAACTCCAGTTATTGAGCGGAAACAGTTTATACTCTTCGGGCCCCTATGAGCTTGACCTTTGACCTACTGACCCCAAAATCTACAGAGTTAATATACTCAATAAGGGCAATCATCATATGAAGTTTGAAGGCTCTGGGTCAAATGGTAGTCCAGTTATTGAGGGAAAACGAAGTGTGACAGATGGACAGACAGACAGGGCAAAAACAATATGTCTCCCAAATACAAAAACGTCTACCATATAAAATACCATGGTATTTTGTCTGTCTAAATTCCAATTCATGTTGCCAACATTGTTAGTGTTAACCTGTTAACGTCTGAACGTCGTGAAAACCAAATACAAATGCAAGTACTTGCGAAATCTCTAACTTTGAACAGTTCTTTTTTTTCAGAAGAAAAAGTTGTCCTGACAATAAGATTTAAAGATTATACTTACAAATGTTACATAAGATATGATCGCAAAATATCTTTGATTTTAATATCTGGCAAAGAAAACAACAATTAAATTAATTGATTTTGTTACATTACATCTGATTGGTTAGTGAAGACTAGACACAGCCAATTAATTTTGTGTTTTTAAATAGACCGGACATGTCTTATGACGAAATATTTCATTGGATATTTTGTTACTTCACATCCAATCACTAGTGAAGTTACAGTTAACGGAAGGTGGATTATCGAAAATGGCTGATCAAGAAGGAAAGGTAAATAATTAGGACGCCTTTTTTATCAAAATTACATTTTCATACTGTTGTCAGTTCCAAATTTTTACTAAAATGTCTCTTTTATTATACATTTACTAGTGATAGTTGATTCAAAGCTATAAAATGACTTTATTGATAAGATTGTTACTTTTGGAGACCCTGTCTTTTACTTCTAAAACTGTTGTAAACCAAGGCAGAAAAATGCATCGAAATGGTTTGTGGGGTCACTACTCTATAGCACTGCCAGCTGAGGTATCCAGGGGCTTACTGTGGTTCTACCCAACTTAACCAGCACATATACTGGTACATACCGCCTGCCTAGTGTAGTCAGTATATTGACTTTTGGCAGTAATTAGTCTCACTATTTCGCCTCCGAAGGTGAACCCATTTTATAGGCTGATATTTTATTGTTGTTCACCTTCTACGTCTCATTTTGATCTGCATCTGGCTAAGCGGACTCGCCCATGAATCGTAGGCGATTGGGCACTTTTTATGGCTCGTTTGTCCAACAAATCACGGAGTTTAAAGTAAAAATGATAAAAATATGATAAAATGTGATAACTAAATCCATACCTGATCCAGTAATCAAAGAAACAACACTGATATATATAAGTATCGAACTGAAACACTTATTTCGTTCATAATTATCCACCATTTTATTCAAAAATTGGTGATCGGAATAATCGGAGTTGTAGGTAATAAGTTAACTAGGGTAGGGTAAAAAATCTGCCGAACACTATCCGCTTGGTTATATGCAGTTTAAAATTAGGCTTAAAGGTTGAACAACAAAAAAATATCAGATCAATAAATGGGTTCAACGCTTTAAGCTTGATTAATTAGGCTAGGCAGTAATAAGTTGAAGTTGATAAGAAAGTACATGACTGTGCTTTCATTCAAACCCCATTTCCAAGTCTGTTAATTAATTTGTTTCCATGAATATTCAGTAAAACCCGATGTATACTAGGCCATAATGTTTAATCTTTCAAAAGAACTTTGCTTTAAAGCCTGGATCATAACCATTGAGAAACAGCAAAATCCAAAATCTCTTGTCATAGTGTCTGTGTGAAAAGTTTTCAAATGGCAATTGATGGGTAAACTTGAAATTATCCATATGAATGGAGATAATAGGGAATATTGTATATATTCCAGACTGGTCAATTCAATCGACCAGTATTTGCCAGTATTTGCCGGTAAATACCGGTAAAAACCACCGGCATGGAAAATACTCATATTTGCCGGCATTTTGCCAACCCTGGTGAAAACATAGTTGTTTACCATCTTATGTATATAACATACAGTATATTATTAAATCATGATGTAGTGATTTTCATTCAGTAATACATTTAGCCAGGTGCTAGTCCTAGCTGGGTACTTGCTGTGTCTTTACCCAGCATCACCAGTACATGTACACTGGTGCAGTTTCTGAAAATACCGAGTTAATTGCAAAAGTTATGATGTATGGTTACTAGTTTTAACTTAATTGAAATACTCCTAAATACAGCTACAAATATTTCATCAGAATAGTCACACTGGTTTTGATTGTTCAGTACTGATTTAGTTTCAGTTGTTTCAGTGTACCAAGTCAATGTATCCCAATTAGAAAAATCATCCTGATGTTTCCATACAGAATGTATATCAAATAAATGTAACTGCATTGCATTAAACTGTAACAACTACCAGTGACTGAGCCAAGAGATTCTGAGGTAGGGGCTACAAATGATACGAGAAAAGTAAACAAAACATATATGTGTTTGAGATTGATTTTTTTTTCAGAAGTCACAATCATGTTTTTAACAAACCACAAAATATTATAAGGGTTTTCCTCTGTATGTTTGATTTTCATGTATATATATCTAAAACTGTTCTATTTTAGAATGAGATTTCCAAGGAGGTTTTAGCCCCTGCAGAGGGAGTAAGGGAGGATCTGGTAAGGGGCAGTACATTTTTTTCTGAGAAGAATATAATTATTGTTATTATTATGAACTTTAATGAAACCAAAGACTGGCTACTTGTGAATATCTGACAAAAACTTTAGTGGCAGGTAGATCACATCTGGCAAGTGTCATTATTCACTCAGATATCTAGGAAATATTTTAAGGCAGATCTGCATCTTGCAATAAAACATGAATATTTCTATAAAACAATACCTTACTTATCAAATCTAGAAATGAAAATGTTTTATCCACAGAAGTGTAGCTCGTGCATGGTAATGAATTTATATTTCTTGTCAGTACATCTTCGTCCTAAGTTAAAAAAATACCAAAATCTTATAGCAGCTTTAACACCTTGAAAATTTTCATAATGAAACTTTCCTCTTTATGCAAAATAATGAATTTATAACATGACAATAATTTCCATTGATGATTCAGGGTTTATAGTGGTTATTTATCATTTTGGGAAAAATATTGACTTGCAACTTGAGGAAAGTCAATTCGGTTGTCATATATAAAGAATTTTTGAACTTGTTTGTCTTAGGTTGGCTCTTCGACAAAATCTTTGTTGGTTTATGTGAAACCTTCATGTACTGTTACTAGTAGGGTTCAAAGCTGTCTACATTAAATGATTGTTAGTATACCTCTAAGGCATTTAGATACCTTGAGACAGATGAAAGCTTATATTTTAAAGAAACAGTAATTATGGTTACACTTATCATGAATGTGCATTTTATGATTAAGAGATGTTATATTACAGGTCGCAACAGCTGTTAAGTTTCTGCAGAATCCAAAGGTACAACAGAGTCCTCTAAGTCAGAAAAAAGCTTTCCTTCAGAGAAAAGGTATGTCACTGAAGCCCTGATCTGTGGCACTGTGTACAGCTATAACACCACTTCTGTCTAGAATAGCACTTGAGTTGTCAGATCAAATCTACAAGAGAGACTTTACTATATTCATGATTCTGTAACATGGAATGATTCTGTTAATGTTTTGTTCTTAAACTTTATACTCTCAAACTGTCCTTACAATTTGATAGACAGACAGACAGACAGACAAAGACAGACAGACAGACAGACAGATATAATTTTGATAATAGATATATGAAAGAAACATTCTTTCCCTCATTTTTCAAATGGTTCATTCCATGGTAAATTGACCTGTTCACCAGTGTAACCTGTCATTGACCATGGATCAAGGTACAGATAGATTTCTGCTTGGGTATAAGCCTTGAAGCCTGGATGTTAAATTGTTTTAATATTTAAACCTAATTATTTGACATCAATGCAGTAGCAATTAATTGCAACTTACATTAATCCCTCTTGATGACTGCTGCTTGGATTCAAGCCAGTACTTTCGCCTTAAGTATGGAAAATGGAAAGTCACTAGGTTGGGATTCAAACCAGTAATGTCTGAATGAAAGTTCTAACCTCTTGGCCACTGTTCCTAATTTGTTTTTTTTTTTAACTGCTAATGCTAGTTATGCTGTAGAGTAGAATACCTGCCTTACTGCCTGCTTAACAGAGATATTACTTTAAAGTTTATCTCGAAATAGGGTAGACAAGCAGCATAATGAAACTGACAACAGAACTCCTCCACAGAGTTGTTGACTTACCAGCTGGTAAACATACAACAACAACAATAAAAATATGTTACAAAAGATTAGGTGATTTGTTTTTGGCAGGTTTGACTACTGAAGAGATTGAGCTAGCTGTGGAGAGAGCTGGGGTCCAGCAGCAGAAAAATGTATCATCTCCTCAGAGTAACAGTGGGTACCAGGCTGGTATTGTTGGGCAACAAGGAGCAGCACCAACTGTTCCATTGAAAGGTACCTTCTTAATTTTTCAAACATTTAACCGCATTTGTAATTCTAAGACCTGTGTTTTTCCTGCAGTTAAGCACTATTCTTTAAATTTTCAGACACATGCAATACTTTTGCCACAGAAAGCATTTCTGTTACAGCATTCTGTTACTTTGTCCATACAATTTCATGTTAACAAAATAGGCACAATGGCAGATTGACAATGATAAACATTTACTGTTTATATTCTAGTGGAGGAAATTAGTCACTGGATAAAAGCAAGAAATATCCTGGCTGTGGTTACCATGGTTTCAGGGATTTCATATGCAGCATATAAACTATACAAGGTTAGTAATTTTGAAATAATTTGTCAAAATGTTTTTTGTTTTTTTTTATCTTTATCTAAGAAATCAGTCATCTCAAAATGATTTGCTTGAAAGATTGTATATAGCCTGCTGTAATGGTTCAGATGTATGCCTCTACTGAAGAATGGTTTGTTTCAGCCGCTCGTTGACACATGAAACTAACGTACATATACAATAAACCTAATCGCCAGCTGAATTTTGTTTTCAAAAAAGAAAAACCAAAAAAACAACAACAAAAAACACAGAATTCAATGTCTGCAGATGGACAATCCAATATCTTAACAGCCAGTAAAATTTTAAAACCAACACAATGCCAGTTTTTTTTAAACTTCACTGTTTGTTTAAATGTTAGGAATTTCTTGGGCCATGGTTATTTGGTTATCAGACCACAGACAAGAGACTAGAAAAACTTGAGAAGATCGTTGCTGAGTCGGTTGCTAACATCAACACGACCTTGACCTCTATAGAGGACAGCCTGGGAAAACAACAAGAAAAGTTACAGATGCTTTCACATGATGTTAACAGTAAAATGGTGAGAATTTATTTAGGTTGAAATCAAATGTTATTACTAGGGATGGCAACGAAAACCAAAATCAGTACTCGAGTACTCGGTCATTTTTCCGATCGAGTACTCGGTTACTCGGATGATTTTCAATGATCTTCAAAGTTTTATCACACAATATCAACACCGTCTGCAGGCGGCATTTTGACTCTATGGAAATTTTAATATCTTATTCTAAGCAAAAACTTTATCAAAATATAAAAAATTTAATGATATTTCTGGGTTTAAATGCGTAAAGAAGAAAAGGTAGTTACTCTCCTTTATTGAGTTAAGAAAAACAAACGTTTAATCGGGTCTAATTACTACCTTTAATCTAACATTCATAATAGCAATCCGGCCCTTTGCTTTTTCAAAACAGTTACCTTAAAACAAGTTTCGGCTACAAACTGTTACACAATTAAAGGTAATTAAATATCATAAGAGGCCGAAAGATGTAAGCGACACAGGTGCTCAATCCCATGCGTGTGTCAAACTGTTGATCGCCTGGTTAAATTTACGATATCATTTTCGCACCTCTGCAAGAATGTTTTGATTGCATTTTGAAGATACATGTACTTCTCCGAATTTCTGAACTAATTGGATACACCAATCTTTCTAAATCGCAAAAAAATATAAATTATATAATTTTGTTCCGAGTAATCGAATATCAATTTTGTTAACCGATATTCGGACGTTCGATCGAGTACTCGGTTAACCGGTTACTCGTTGCCATCCCTAGTTATTACTAACATCATAATGTGTAACAAGTACATTCGAAATACAAGACTTTATTTAGCAATGAATGTGCCTTTTTTGGTTGTTTTTTTCTTCTTGTTGTTTTGCATCTTTTTTCCCCCCATAGCAAACAATGCAGAGGGGGTGGGAAAATGTTTTCTCAGTAAACATTTTTATTTTTAATATATTGCTTTTCAACAGTATATATATGCCTTTCATGAACCGTGAAGATAGGAGTTTGTAGTTGAAATTAGAAATTTACAACATTTAACCAACTTCAGAAATAGATAGTTCTCAATGTGGTTTGTACATGTGCTACTTATAATTTGAAGAATTTGAAGAGGATTTCATTGAAAATTCATTGACTAAGTTGTGTACGATGAAGAACATGAAATGCTGTTTGTTTTCCTTCCTAATGTATAGTGCATACTTGTATCTCCTTGTGAATATAATATGCATAAAAAATTGAAATAGCATAGCCTAGAACTTGTTGTTGAGAATTTGATAGAAGGCAAAGGATTTTACACCACATAGGAGTTGAAGAGTAGACCAGTGGTATCAAGAAGGATTTCTACATCAGGGGTTTCAGTTCAATCCCCAGCTCCTCCACTAACACCACTGTCTTTTGGAGAAGTTTTTCAGTTACAGACACTTTTGTCAGTGCTGTTGGCAAAGCAAGTAAAAGATCCAGAAGTGTCTGTTTGGTCTTATGCTCTGGATGCTTCCGGTATCATGCACTGTCCTCCGCAGAATAGAATAACTAACTCTTCAGGGGGCTTTATTTTTATGGGCTCTTGATACTTATGGTATTTAAACTCAGAGAAATCACACCACATGTGTTTATATTTATTACAGATTGGAGATGGTGGCTCTAGAGGACAGGGCAATGCCAGCCTTAGTGAACTAAAGTCAGAACTTACCACAATAAAAGGACTGTTACTTAACAGGTAACTGAATATTCTTTTTGAATTTAGAATATTTGAAAATCTTGTTTGTTTTTTTGTTTTTTAAATTAAATTCATGTTCAAAATGACAAAGAGGCATGACCATCAAATGAAGTGAGAGTGAATATTCAGAAATCATGTAAATTTGAAATAATAAAGACTTCATTCACATTATATCTAATACAGTTAAATATGGCCTTGTGACCAACTCAAAAATGCAAGCAACTCAATATTCAGACAAAGTTACTTGGTTCTGATCAAATTATGTTAAGTTAATTCATTAATGCAAATTGTGACAAATGATTTTGTCCATTATGTTAATTTGTCACTCAGAAATACATATGAGCTAATGTAAACATGACAAATATTCACTAGTTTACATTCTCTCATTGAATCTGGATCACCTAGATGCTCACAGATCATCATTAACACTTTGATTTAAGCATCTAAATGATCTTGACTCAGCTCTCTGCAAAGATGCAGTCATTATTGTTAGGTCAATAAACAACTTTGACACAAATGGTTTTTTAACAATACTGATGATACATAATAGCGATCGACTGTCAATTAATATATTAATATGTATAATCCTGTTAATTGATATAAAATCCTGGTAATTGATATGACAGATCTTGAAACTGAGGCTAGGTATTAACCAGAAGAAATCATAATCCCAAGAAAATTTGATATACTGGCATATTCATCTGTCTCCAGATTAAATTATTTGTTTCTGATGAAACTGGTCTGCTTGTGATCAAAATAAAACAAATAATAAAACATGAACTTCATATGGATAACATACCAAATGAAAATGTCTGTAGAGACAAGACATTGGGAAGTTGAGAATGAGACCAACTCTTAATTAAACAAAAATAACCAGTCCCTAAGCTGGTCTTTATATTGTGTTTTCTCTGTACTTTAAAACTAAAACTGGACTGGTATTATTCCATTTCTTCTGGTACTTATTCATTTCTAACTGAAATGTACTATCCATCAAGTTGTACATTGAATTTTTGAAAGTAATGGGTGAATATGAAAAAGTTAGAAAAGCAGATAAAAGACTTTTACCACATTAAACTTCATTGGGAGACTTCTGTTCACAATGAATACTCGTATATTAAGATAAAAAAATGGTGATATCTGGATTTTATTAAAAAAATAAATTATTTGATTGAATAGAATAAATCATTGCTTTGTCAGTATCTTTTAGGCTCCAGAAATAATGTTGCTGAATTATATTTCTGTGTATATTTCAAGAAATATTATATATTGTATTTGACCTTGTTATATTGAGTAAGACTTGCCTGGCTGATTTTCTGTCCCTCTAAACTACTATTCTGAACATGTAAGATGGTTAGATTAGCCTAAAGGATTATGTGCTTTAGTCCTATCGGCCTTAAAAAGTATGTGAAATCTGCAACTTGCAGGAGGGCTGGAATAAACTGATATACATAGCAGTGGTGGTTGAGAAATAGCTGGTGGTAAAAAATATTTTTCATGAATAATTTCAGTTTGAAAAATTTATAAAAGCAAATGAATTAACACTAACTTGCCATTGTTTTTGGTTATCTGACTTTGCTGTTCTTTTTTGAGAGAGAAATATAATTATATTTTTGCAGAAGACAGTTTCCATCAATGCCTACTACCACTCCTGTTTTACCTGCTTGGCAACTTGCCAGCAATTCTGGTGATGTGGACTCTAATAACAAAGGTAAAAGTGATATAGAGGAATCAACATCAAAGATAACATTTTCTGCTAGTCCTACACAAGAAAGTTCAGATCCTCCAAACATAGAAAATGATTATACTGCCCAAGACCAAAATGAAAATAAATTTTCAATGTCAGTGGAGGATTCAGGGACAGCTGTTAACAATAGTAAAACAGAATCAACTGGACTTGAAAATGAGGCTGATATTCCTCAGACTGAGGCTGAAACTGAAAAAGGTCAAAGGTCAGAAGTGGATGTTACAGAAGGCAACTTAGACAGTGATTGAAATGATTTTCTGGATTGAATGTGATAATATTTGTTTAAATGGTGCCAAATGGGATGAATGCTAATAATTAAATTAATGTAAATGGTATAATTTTCGGTAACCTGTATTTTTTATTTCTACTTTTGCTATTTCATAATCATGACTCAATCATGAATCCTAAGAGCCAGTTATATCAGAGGACTGGACCACTTTAGTGGATAGATTAGGATAGCCCTGTAGGCATTGAATGCATACTGATAACATTGCATGTATATATCAGATATGGTTATTAATAATTGAATTGCACTTCTTTGGGTTTATATTATTTGTCAGGATAATGCATATTTTTGTATAGATTTCTAAATTTGGATACCTTATTTTGTGCTAGGTTGACTTAACTTTGTGTTTGTTTTGTTATAACTGTACTGTGAGACCTAGAAATTGTAAAATATTAAAGAAAATCAAAATAAAAGTTGAAAATTCGAGACATTTATTTGCTTAAACCATAGCTGAGCACATTGTGCTCATGCTGAGCCTTTGTAATTGAATCTTTTCTGGAATTATACATTAGCTATTTGTGTGAAATGTTATCTTCTACTAAATCATTGGCTAGAACTTACTGAAACTTGGCAGGGATGTTCAATGCTTGAAGGTCAACAAAACTTGTTCCATTCAATGTGGAACTCTTAAATACCACAATAAGAAGGAAAAAGTCTAAAAATCATCTTGTCTGAAACCATAAGAATAAGAACATTGGAATTTTATTTTGTGTTTAGTGAATCTAAGAAAGGAGGCATCAAATTATGCCCCTTTTGTCATTTTTACCCCCATTCAAGGGGTCACATGTTTTATATAGAATTATATCTAAAACTGTAAGGCCAAGATTTTTGAAATTTCATGAAGAATTGCCTAACAGACCACTACCAGGACTGTACAGAGTTTGCACCATGGGTTTATTATCTGCCCCTCCCTGAGGATAACAAATTTTATATATACTTATTGAGACATACTCTTCATGTCTGAAACCAAATCTTTTGGTAAATTAATTGTTTAGTTTATTTGGATTAAAAATCCATTACACTACACATGCATATATATTTGATATAATAATGTACATTTGAGTGATTCTGTTATCATTATGAAGAATCCTGTTGACTGGTTTCATCTATAAATATTTAGTCATCATATTTCTAAAGGAAGCCCCTTACAAATATATAATAGACGTTTTTGTAAATATGTGGTGGACAGTTTCCTTGCTTGAACATGAAGTCTTCAGTTTATTCATCCAATGTCTGACTTCTGCCCTAATGGATTTAAAACAGTTGCGACTGAATTCAGAAATGTTCCTCAACAATTTGTACACAGAGAAAGGAACCTTCCCATTATTACTGTGGTCACTGCATTGTTGAACAAGTTAAATGATTGTGTATAATAGTCTACTGACTAACTGACTTCATTATGAAGTAACGGTTCTTTTTTTTTTTGTTCTGAGGTTGAGACGAGATAAAATCTCTTGAGTATAACCATAAATCTTGCTCGTATTTCAGTTAGAAATGCGAGCCTACGGAGTAACGTCCCTTTGGTATTCGGAATAAAGTAAATGAAAATACAAACAGTACGTTTTTAACAGGTGTTTTACTCAAATAGGAAATTATGTGTGATAGTGGGTTGGTCTGGAGGAGGAAATGGAGCTGAAAAATTTGAAGGCTCGAGGTTGAGATTGGCGCAAAAAGGGTGTTATATAGAAAGTCATAGAAATCTTTAAACAAATGTCATGTCTTGAGCAAAAAGCAGGAATAAAATACAGACATTTTATTCTAAAAGCGATTCTTTACATTTAAAAGCAGACAGCTACGTTCTTTAATTTGTAATGCTTTGAGATCCATGACTACATGTCAGTTTCATAGGCTATTGATCAGTTTTATTTATTACCTTAAATGCAAATTTTGTGAAGAGGAGTTCATTTTAAATCTACAGTTAACTTATAACTTTTACTATTACAGCCTCGGCATGATTTCGGCAACCCTGCAAACATCGTGTTTGACACCCTTCAATGACATTTTGCACTGTCTTTGTGTAATTTGGGATTTAAGACTTCCGTTAACAACATTTCTGTTCTTTCTATAAGATTTGCGATATTTATCCCGTGAGGAGTCCCTGACTACGAAGCATTTGAACCACTCTTGTTGCCTAGAACCTGTTTCCATAGGGCGATTCTGTCTGTAAAGGTAAATTAAAGAATGTTTAGTGTTGTCAAAATAAATCGTCCTTCGTTATTACAAACAACTTCTTTTGACAAAAAAAATCGAAGTTTTTTAAGAAAATTGACTGATATAATCTATCTCAGTACAAAATGTATGATTATAACCTGCACTGTTTCTTTACTGGACACCTTAAACAAAGTGGACTCTTCATCGACTTAAATGGGGGACATCAGTGGATTATCTACCCTGAATACTCTCTAATATTAACTTGGTCCTTCCATTTGGATTCCTCTGCTTTCATCGCTGTTTTCCTTTATGGTATGGTGATAATTACACCTTATTATTTGCAACAATAATAGTTAGATTAAACATTTAGTTTAAAAATATGTTTTGTTAGCACATAAAGTTTTTTTTTTTTTTTATTCCTAACTTTTTATTTAATATGTAAGTGACAATTTTCACAACTGAAAGTCAAGACTATCACAAAGAGAAACAAGGATAAAGTCAGAGGATTCCAACTGAAAGGACCAAAGTGCAATTCGGATTACCTCTGATGTTATCTGAGTAAGGGAGATAATTTGTTATCAGCAATGTCTCTCATTATTGTCGCTATATAGAAAACGGTAGAGCATGCTGAACAGCATTTTTATTAATCCCTGCCTTTCACAGTGAAAAGGTCTCACCTATACCTAGATTTAAAATAGGCCTTATAACGACTGTATTTATGTTTCATTCGTTATAACTCGGCCTATTCCGTACCTTCACCTTACGATAGCCGGAGAGATACGGAATCACCCGAGGTTTCCCGAATGCTTCATGTTTGTTTTTTACATGCTGTCCAGGCACTCTTTGTAACAGAAGTATCTAGAAAGTGTTGTCATGTTTAAATTATTTCATCATTCTAATTATCCCTTCTCCCTCACCCAACTAGCACATGTAATTTTACCACAGATAAATCAACATTTCAATGTAAGATTCGCCTTACAAAAGTTTTGCAATCTGTTCCTCCAGCTCTGATCGGTATTTCTGTCAGGTTTGTTGTCTGGAGTGACAACCGGAAGAGCACGTGATGTAGCGCGTGAAATGATGTTTTGGTTGTTGAGCATTTGACGCCATAACATTATCCTGTCTGAAATTGTAAAAAATGGTTGAATAGAGGTGCTGGCATCTTGCTATGAATATATCATATCATATGTATTAGGATTAAAGGATTAGATTCAGTTAGAACTGAAGTAAGAGGAAATAAGAAGAACAGTCTAGCAAACAACAATGACTTGATGGCATAGTCTGTGAGCTTACCGCAGTACTTAACGATGATAGAAGGGAGATAATCATGTAAGACTAAAAAGCATCGTCAACTAATTGACCAACTCAGCTAGGCATGCACCTTAAGGTCTATTCAGTTATTCAATACGATGATTGTTTCACTGATATATTATGGTAAAAATATTTCTATTGGTTGATTTCCGACTAGAAGGAATAAACTTAAACACAAATTTATATTCCGTAGGTGGTCATGCAAGTTATACTATATAATAGCATTTCATTCTCAAATATACTAAAACAACATTTTTACTCAAGTCTTACATAAGTTCTGAAGTGCTTGTGTCCAGCTGTTTCCAGAATTTCCTTTAGCGCCAGTCCATCCTATGTTGACAAGAGAGAGAGGTGACTGGTTGTTTGTTGCACGTGATCTATGACTTTGGCTGCCAAGAAGTTGACCCCATATCGGCAGCCTGTCTGAAAAAAAAAACCAACAAGGACTTTAATGTTTGTTAACATGTAGTTTAACAGATCTGTGTTGGCGCATTTACTTTTGAAACTTAGCTCTGTTATTTTTTTTTGTCTGAAAAGAGTCATGACTTCTGCACGGAAACTCTTACGCCACCAGCGAAACTCTTCGCGAATATGATACTGATGTTGCATGCACAATCTATCACTACTGCCGTCTTCATCACTCCACCACCATCATCATCATCATCGTCATCATCATCTTAATCTATGGTATAATTATGTTGTAATGTTGTACTGCTTCGTCATAAGAATTTTTTATTATAATGCTTTAACGTCTTTGAAATAATATACTTAATTCTTGGTATAAATCTTTGCCTTAAAGAGATATTCGGGTGTTTTTCTACTTTTTTCTAAATCATTTTATTGATGGAAGAGGTACCTAGTTCGAAAGCCTTGACCTTCCAGTCTTGAGAAAAGGGACATTGAACCTGTGTAGGCAACTATTGCACTTTTTCTCAAAACCGATGAAATGTAAACATTATAACAGGTGTTCTGGTCATACATAAAACTTTTTAAAAAATCATAAATAAACTCAAGCATCTATTACCGGTTTTGTGTGGATCGTCCATTAGCCATTCTGTGTCGATAGCCCCGGTAAGAGTATACTGTGCACGTGTATTTGTGACGAAGTACACCATAACCAACGTCATCACAAGCGTTTGCTTCATCATAATTGCTGTAGGAAAGCATAAAAGAAATTGAGTTTTTGCTTTTCATCTGGAATCAGCAAGTTCTTGGGGTTAAAATTGTTAAAAAGGGTCACTTTTTTCAGAAAAAAATCTTTGTTTTTCATTTTTACTGTGTGTATGATTATAAATAAGGCTAAACATGGCTCCAGACTGCCGTGCGATGTAAACTACACACTTCATGTCCCTTACACAAAACTTTATAAATTCATATGAAAATAACTTGGATACCAAAGTTATTGAAAAATTTATCACATACAACAGAGAGATTCAGGCTGCTTCGGAGTGTGCCTATAGTTACAAAAGATATAATAAATTTGAAAACAAGAACGGTCACGGTAAGATGACAATGCCCCCGAAAGTGGTGCTTTGACCTTCGAGCTGAGAACCAATCATTCAGGGGTCAAGGTCAAATAAATATAGGTCAGTGGGAAGGTCTTATCCAAAGGGGGTTGTGTCCAAGTATGAAGTAATTCCACTTACTAATAAGGAAGTTATGGGCAATGTTTAAGTTTTTGGACAATTGGATCTTCAAGGTGAAGGTCATTCAGGGGTCAAGGTCAAAAATATATAGGTCAGTGGGAAGGCCTTGTCCAAAGGGGTGTTGTGTTTAAGTATGAATTATATCCACTTACTAATTTGGAAGTAATGGCCAAATATTAGTTTTTGGACAATTGGATATTCAGGGGTCAAGGTCAAATAATTAAGTCAGTGGGAAGGTCTTCTCCAAATGGGTGTTGCGTCCAAGTATGAAGTAATTCCACTTACTAATAAGGAAGTTATGGGCAATGTTAAAGTTTTTGGACATTTTGCTCTTAAAGGTGAAGGTCATTCAGGGGTCAAGGTCAAACAGATATAGGTCAGTGGGAAGGCCTTGTCCAAAGGGGTGTTGTGTCCAAGTATGAAGTAAAGCCACTTACTAATAAAGAAGTTATTGCCAATGTTAAAGTTTTTTGACAATTGGATATTCAATGCAAAGGTTAATCAGGGGTCAAGGTAAAAAAATATAGATCAGTGGAAAGGTCTTGTCCAAAGTGGTGTTGTGTCCAAGTATGAAGTAAATCAACTTTCTAATAAGACTGTTATTACCAATGTTAAAGTTTTCGGACGGACTGACGGACGGACAGTTCAAAACTATATGCCTCCCTTCGGGGGCATAAAAATATTCTGCAAAGGGCGACACATTGTCAACAATTAAATTTCAGATTGAGTTCAAATCTTCCAATATATACACCAATGTACAAATTTATTAAGTTGTCCGTATGATTTTTGTCAGAATGGCTTCTAATTTGAAAACCCACTGGAACAAGCAAGTTGAATGCCTGCTGTAGAACCAAATCTTTTTGCCATAGCCGAGTGAAAATAAATTCATTTTAGTCACTTTGCATTAGCTCTACATGATTGACGGACAGAAATAGATATGTAAATTCGTTATAATGTCACCCCTACTGAAATGACCCAGCCTCCCAGGCTTATGAAACACCTGTTATTGCAAATGTTTACTTCCGCGACTCCTTATCCTATGTGCCAGGCACCAGGTGGACAGGCAATTTAAACTAACTGGCGGTTCACCAACCTTCATAATTTAAATATGTGCACGTGGCAAATAAATACGACACTATCATTTAATAGTTTTATTGTTCTTCGTTTTAATACCTTAACTGAATTATCGTTAGTTGTCAAAATTATGAATCCGAATATAAGAAATGTGTTTGATGTACCTTATCTTTCAAATGTCAAAAGGTCAAATATAGATATATACAGTCAGTTATAAGGAAATGATAAATTATCACAATTACTATAAACTTACCAGCCAGAGTCGTTTATTTATTATACAAAGCCCAGAGATCCTCTAGTTTCATATTTGATGCTATGGTATGACAGTCGCTCATGATTTCATAGAATTTATGTCATAAATGCAGTCTATCTGATAAATAATGAAACAGCCAGAACATTGGATAAACTTTTTCAGGTCATGCATAACCTACGCAATCTTTAAAGCAAGAGAAAACGTGTTGTTTCATAAAAGATATTTTTACTATTCCTTTATATTTTTTCGTAACATCATGATGAACCAAAAGTGTTGTACCGATCAAAATATCATGTTTTGTTTTTCTTGTCATTTCACCTCAAAATCGTATGTCTTTGCAGGACATTTAAAGACACAATTTAATAGATGTATCATAATTAAACATATCATATTTGAATATAACAACGTTAAGAATTTAGATGGCGAAGACCGGTCAAAGTACGTGCACGATGTGGGTGTCGAAATATAGAGTCTAGGCTCGCCCAGTCACCCTTTCTCTATTTTCTCTCTATTTAAGTTTATTTATCGTCGGTACCGGTTGCCCATATGACCACGCCCCGTGCAGAGATTAATTATTTTAATTTGTGGGGGATAGTGCAAGATACAGAAAGCATCCCGTTACAGAGACACCCCTGGTTCTTTTGCATGTTCAGTGTAAAGCACTGATGCATGGGACCTAGGTTAATGCCTCATTCGAAAGACAGTTAGTAATGTTAGTGAAGGAGCGGGGTTACCAGTCCAGTGCGTTACCACTGGGCCAATGATCCACTCCTTCCCAGTCACTGGTTTCTTCCAGTCTTAAATATATGACAGGTTTGACCTTTAGCAAGGATATTCACGGACACTTGAGCCAAGAATAATTAAGTCGTGCATCAGTTACAACAAAAGCACAGGAAAACACATTCGCCGAGGCTTTAAACTACGCGGTGAACGCTAGACATAAGTTTGAAAACTTCCTAAAAAATACTTTCAAGTTAAGACAGACTGGTAACAAAGATCGCGTGAAAGCTATAGATAACTTGAGTTCTTTTCTTATCATAGTGTAACCACCAAAGAAAGGGTTTACTCTCTAAGCTTTTTTGATATTTCTTTTAACTGACTCATTTATTCCATGATTCCTTATCCTATATGCCAGGCAAACAGGCAAGCGGTTTTAAATTTTTAACTAGCAGGCAACTCGCAAATCGGACTCGTCAGAAATAGCCTCTTACAGGGCTCGAACCGTTGACCTCCCATTGCCTGACCCTCTAGGCTACAGAGACAAAGACTTATAATTAATGCAGCTTCATTGCCTAATTTGCTTTTCTTGTTTTACGTATAACTTGACGATGAAATTCAATGAAGGATTAAAGAAACGGTTGATCGAAACATTAACTAACGAACTTTTGCTTCAAAACGTAATGGCACGGCTTCATGCATTGTCTTCAGACGTTTCGTAAGCTAATATCACCGGTTTAGCTTTTCTGTACTACATTACTGGTACATTTTTAAATTCCTTTCCTAACGATATTTTATTTCAAAATTAGTTTATGACGTATATAACATCGATTAGTAAGCACGTCAAGTCTTGGACTTTTAAATCCTGCTCGATGAATGCTTTCTAAATTATTGCGCCAAAGTAGTGGAAAGAACGCAATGTAGAATCTTGGCCCTGGTAGCATTCGAACCAGCGATCTCCGGCTGTGAGTTCTACAACCACTTCTCATTATATTGCTGCGTTACCATTCATTTTGTATGGCGATTTAGGCTATATAAATTAAAGAGACACTAAATTATAAATTTATAAAAAATAAACATAAAATCTAAAAAAGTAAAATTAATCACTAACCTTTGATAGATCTACGTGTAATTCAACACAATCAGTTTCACAGAAAATTGCACATTTCACCTGATCCGTAGATAGAGCTACATTTGTCAACCTTTTCGGATTTTTTCTCAACTCTGACAATTTGTCACGCTCGCAGGACCTTATTGTTTTAATTGGCCAATGAAAAGGATTATATCTTGACGAGAGACAGTATGTGAATTTTATATCTGTAGCCTCGCAAAAAAAAAATCATTTGTAGTCCTTGTTTTTTCTTCGTCTTGATAATTGCCATAATGTAATAAATTTTACTAAAATGAACCTTTCACAAGTTTTCGATGGTATGCTTTTTTCCTATTCCTTTTTAAAACTCATTTTCCTAAATAAAAAGTAATTAGAAAGAACGACACAATAAAAAGGCATCAATGTTGTCGCTGAGTATGTTAAATGCATTGTAATCGTGATGGGTCCATAGTCAACAGTGTCAGTTTCAATAACAATAAACCATCTCAAAACAGGTTTTTTTTGCACAGTGAGTGACAAAATATCCGCTCTGTATGAATAAACAGGATGAAAAGAAAGATAGTTTTATTGTTCTTCCTTTTTCGCGACAGCTTACATAAAAAAAAACATCTCCATGGAAAGAAAGGAAGGTTTCTTTGAGAATGATATGACTGTTTCAGTTTTTATGTTAATTTTCCCTTTTTCATAGTTACAGACAACGTGACAGCCGGCTGCATGCACGAGCACCAACAGTTTTTCTAAAAGTAGATACTTGCTGTTTCGTTACACAATATTTAAAGTTTATGCATAAAAAACAATTTGAACATTTTGCTTTGCTGATATACTCAAAGACCTAGAATATGAGATATCTGGTAATTTAGGTTTGGTGAACTGATACAATTTAATGGAGTTTTTGTTTTATTTAATACTTTATATTGATACATTTTAGGTAACCAGAGGCAATGAAAGTGTTATTCAGGTATAGATAAAAATTTTATGAAACTTAGGAAATAAGTTCTTGCAGCTTATATTTATACCGTTTGGCGACTGCTGTCCGATTTTTTTTACCAGTACACGCGGCGGAAGTTTGAACTGAGGAAAATCACTTTTAAATCTCGACCATGGTGGGATTCGAATCAGCAACTTCCGGATCGGGAGTGCGGCGTTCTAATACACGACCATCGCCCCCAAAGCTTGACTTATTCATAAAGGTTTCAGTGAAGAAGTAGGATTTGATTAAACTTATTTTCATTATTACACTGACAGTAACTGTTCCTGGCAAACACGAATTCCAATAAACGATATAAATAAATTTTGTATTTTACTCACTTTAAAACTTTACGTCATTCTTATGTTTGATGAACTGTCAGATTTTGATGGCATTTTTAAGTTTAATAAAAGAGTCTTCATTGGTGGGAGTATACTCAGTATAGTTTTCAAATAGCTGTAGATTCCTTAATTTACTGCGTATATAATTTTGTTGTTGTAAAATCACACAGCTTGGCAGTGGACTTTGTTTCAAACTTAAGCAAATGGAATCATTTGATGATATATGGACGGTAGCTAGAGACGTCCTTTATCTGTCAGCGTATTGTCACGACATAATCCTTCAAAGCTCTGAAAGGCTTGTCTAAGCCATGTGGTTTCTCTATATCTTTGAAGGTATTAAATAAAAGTCACGTAGGACTATTATACAGATTTTTTTGCATAAACTATAGTCGTTTATAGACATTTTTTTTCCAATATTCATTTACTGCTTGACTGGCAAATTTGTATTTTCACACTTGCTCATTTATACAGTTAGTTGATTCTCCTTCTTTATGTCATTTGTTATCCAATATGATTATTAAACCCAATATTAGGATATACAGTGAGTATAAAACGTACTAAATGAGTGATGCACCTTCTGTATATGAAAAAATTACGAGTTCACCGTGTCAACTTCTGCTCTAATTTCTTAAAGATACACATGCTTTTTTTCTAGTTTTCATAATAGAGAGAAATGAACTGAGCAAGTCTAACTTGTGTAAGGAACCCGAAAAACAGACTGTTGTGTAGCTAGGAAACAACTAAGCAAAGAACATAACAAGGCAAGATCCATTTGGGACTCACCCTCCGATCTCTCGTAATGTTCATGGACACGGATGTCACAGCTTTTTTACAAGAGAAATAAGTAAACACGGGACAAGAAATATTATTCTTTACTAGGATGTTATGTAGTGTGTATCATACACAATACAAAATTCCGGATAGAAATAAGTTTTCTTGACAAGATATAACATTTAGTTGGCTGCGACCTGCACTTTAGATAACAAACTCGACCGTTGTATTGTGTACTTTACGAGAAGATTATGACTAGCAAGTTAATGTTGAAGTCAAGACATAGTTGTTAAGTAAAGATCTGTCGGTTTTATTTCCAGTCAGTAACTCGATTTTATTGAACATGTGTTGAAAGAATTGAATAACATCAAAATCAGGTGTACCATTCAATCACAGAGTTGATGTAACATTTTTCTCAGGTCTTGTTCACACTTTATGGAAGCCAGGTGCAACCTGTCTTTTCACTTTTTTTAAGTTAATAAGCAATGTGTTTTTTTTACTCAGTAGGGAAAATCTCGAAAATGGTACAACAAATTTATTTAGTTACTGCTGCGATTCTTGAAATGTGCACTATGCAGCCGTAACAGCGTTAAAGCCAACAGCAAAGGACCAAAGCACCTTGCAAAATAAAACTTAAAAAATCCATGACACTCCGTTTCACTGAAATTACAAGTATCAATTAATAGTACAAATAAAAGTATTTAATTAGTGTGCAAATAGAATTAATTTTTCTCATTCGCTTTTGATCACAACTGCATTTATCCTAGTAATCAAAATTCATCAGAAAACGCATCAAGTTCATATTTTCGCCTAAACCTCTCCAGCCTGCACCGCCAGGAATGCTTCCTTGAGGACTTCCGGTTCTTCCACGTGACCTCGTCATTGTACCCTGGTTGCTTAGTAACTGACTCCATACTGGCATCCGATCTGAAACAAGTACGAAAATGCGGATTTGAAAAGTTCGCAAAGATTGCATGCACAAGTGGTTTGAAAATCCATTGCACTCTAAAGATCAGTTCAAAGCACTTCTGCTTGTATATGGTTGTGTTTGAGTTTTCAGTCTTCATACGGAACTAAGATTTTATCTGCAACTTTACGTGTGAGGTGTTGGCATTCGTTTATAACAAAATGCTCGTACAACAAAGGAGAATCTTTAAGGTGAGGGAAGCCAAAGTGATGGTCCCTGTTCTTTGCACCAGGGACCGTAAAAATAGTAAGTGCCAGGTTGCACGTTTGTTCTTGCATATAAACTAATTATTACATCTTTCAACATTCTAACGAACGAGAAACTGTCACTGAAAAGGAAAGGTTAATAAGAACAAAATGCAATTTTGAAACACGCTTCTTACACAATGCTCGGCCTATGTGAATCGGTCAGTGAGGACCATTTACAATCTTCAACCTAGACTCCTGAGCAAAAAAAGCGTTACTGGCTGGCTTAAAAACAAGGCATACACATAAGTGAGAACACAAACTAACATTTGACGCAGGGAAATAAGGTTATTTAAAATCTTGAAGAGATGTCAAGACGAGACATATATGTACGTGTTACACTTAAATACTTGTATATTTATGAAACCTTACCGGCTTTGTGTGGATCATCCATCAACCATTCGCTTCCTCTGAATGTTGCAAGCTGTCCAAGATATCCCAACTGTGCAAGGTTAGCAAATGCAGATCCAAGTATACATGCTGCAATTAGGAGGGCGTATATTCCTCGAGACATTCTGTGAAGTTGTGTGGGTTCTGAAACAAAAACCAACGCTGTAATATTAATCAAACTTTGGCATGTAAGTCAAAATGCTGACCAGATCTGTTACAGCAACATAAATTAATTGGTTGTCATACAAAGATGCATGCAGGTCTAAATATGTGTTGAAAACATAGTGTACATTCCTAAATCATATAATTTATTTCGGTTCTATGATTGTCACACCTTTATAGTTTTACTCATTCTTCCTTGATGAATATATTTAGTCAGAAAGATTTGCATTGGCTTTTGATTTAAAAAGTCACATTTATTTTTGAAAAACTCGGGGTCATTTTGACCACTATTCAGTTGATTTTCTGTCTGCACGTTCTAACTTTAAACTGAAGCTCTTATTTATAAAGTTACTGTCATTTTAATTATACTTTTAATACTTTTTGCGGAATTAAAACACTAGCAAATAATCACCAAAACGTCATCAGAATTACCTTGTGTGTGAAAACTCGAATGATAAAAATCATATAGTTACCTTCGTATAAAAAAATCCTTAAAAGTGAAAACTAAAAGTGTTTTCAATAATTCATTTTATAAAGAATAAAGAAAAATACTAAGAAAATGAATCTCATCCGATTAATCTGATCGCGAATGCTAGCTATATTACGACAGTTTCGATTTCAAAACTAAAATATGATGAAGTTCTTGGAAATATTTTGGAAATATTTGCAGTTAATTTTAAGAACTAAAAATTGCTAATTATTTTTTCGCGAAATTAATCTGTATGAAAATGAACTATTACCTTTTAGTTGTTTGAGACCCTATGTGACCAGTACAATCCTAGCCCTCTCCGACAAGTAAAGAAGTACGCGGACATCTCATTAGTAATATAACGGTGTGTTTTCTCGTATCGGTATAAAAGTTGACGTTTGTCAAGCCACGCTTGTGCCTAAAGTTAGCACTAATTATATTAGTAAATCGCAATATATACATTGACGAGATAAATACTGACAACTACATTAGTATTTCTGTGTAAAACCCGTGTTAGGACACGTTGTTTTAGTTAAAACGTCAATCAAAGGCATCATTCACTAATATAGCCCTTAGTTTTTTTCTCTCTCTCTCTCTCATTAGTGCCTCACAGTGTTGGAAGAGAAAATGAACCAAATCACTGAAACCGAGGCTAAATTATAAATACTCTCTGTGTGGGAAGACAACAAAAGCAATCCAAATGATACTAATTGCTCATGATGGTAGAGGATAGTAATAATAATAAAAAAATAACAGAATGGGTGTAAGGAGAATTTATTGTTTATTTTTTGTATACAATTCCTTTCGAAAATTCTAAAGTGAACATGAATAATAGACAAAATCCAGTCAAGAATTGTCCAGAAAAGTATAAATGGTCTTTTCTATCGAAAATACCTACAAATATATATTAACAGCAAAATAATGGTAAGGTAGATTTTTTGAATGATTGTATAAAAATGGCAAGTGTACATGTGTAGGTACTACAGACCGTTCCATAATTGATAAATTGACTGCTGTCATTATGAAGGTCACGTGACCGTCCGCCATTAAGGGACTGCTAAACCTCGCTATGATGCTTAAGTTCCGTATAACTTTGTATAACTTTAGCATATTTCAAGGTGACATACTGCCTTACATCGCGTAAATTTTGAGACAGAATGAACATCATTTTATTGTTTTATTATTACTATTTTGTATGTTTTATTTCTGACTTGAACATATTATTACTTGAATTATTTAACATATGAAAGACTGTTAAAAAAGACCATGAACTGTTCAGAGTAAAACACATATAATATGTGTAAAACACAAATAAAATTGAAAGCACTTTTTTCCTTTTCGAAAGTTGAAAGCACTGTTTTCCTTTTCGAAAGTTGAAACTATGATTTCAATTATTTGAACAACTCTGAAAGCTTATAAAATGGACAAAATGACAAAATTAAACATCTCGCTCATCAACCGCATGTTCATTCTATTTTAACTAAAACTTGCTTTATTCTTTGATACCGTTTCAAAGAATACTTGACAATAAGTATGTATTATTTAGCGCTTCTTTAATTACCAAACTGTCTTTTGCGGTATCCTGTGGTGAATGAGTGTGGATACGTAATATGGGAGTGACATAAAAGGTAAAATGTTAAATGCTCTGAGATCTTTATACAGTTCAGTTAAGTCATGTATTAGACTAAATGGTGTAAACACTGACTGGTTTAGTGTTAAAACCGGTTTACACCAGGGTTGTAGTTTATCACCAATTTTGTATAATTTGTTTATTAACGACTTGGTTGGCGATGTCAAAGCATTAAATGTTGGTATAGATATTGGAGATTGTGAAAAATTGAGTATATTATTGTATGCCGATGACATTGTCCTGATAGCGGACAGTGAGACAGATTTGCAGTTGTTGCTCACAGGCTGCTGGCAGGGCTTTAGGTTTGCTCATTGCTAGATTTAATAAGCTACGAGGTATGCCATATGACGTTTTTAAAAAGTTGTACGACAGCATGGTATGGCCGGTTATTGCATATGGGGCTGCTATTTGGGGAGAAAGGTCATATTCCTGTATTGGCGCAGTTCAAAACAGGGCTATGAGGTTTTTCCTAGGTGTTGGTCGTTACACCCCAACCAGTGCAGTAGCTGGTGATATGGGTTGGATACCACCTATTGTAAGACAGTGGAAAAATATCAATAATTTCATTGTACATATTAGTAAAATGGATAATAATAGACTTAATAAAAGAATTTTTAAATATTTAGACAAAATTAGTAATAGTAGATGTAGAAATTGGAATTATAGAGTGAAATATTGGTTGAACAAGATGAATTGTACAGATTTGGTTAGTAGTTTTGATTCAGCTATCGATAAGAAAACTATCAATACTAGAGTTCAGGACTATCTTATGAATAATATCAAAAGTATATGGTCTCAAAATGTGAATAAGACTGATAGTATTAATGGCAGAGGTGGCAATAAGTTGAGAAAGTATAAACTACTGAAACAAGTGTATGGAGTAGAATTATACTGTAAGATTACTATGTCTAGGTCTCATAGGTCAACTTTTGCAAGGTTTAGAGCTAGTGTTGCTCCTTTAAGAATAGAGACAGGTCGATATGAAGGGTTACCTGTAAATTCAAGACTATGTCCATTTTGTACTTCTTTAGTGAAATATGAAATGCACACTATGCTTCACTGTCCGTTATATGATGATACACGTAATCAGTTGTTTGAAAAAGCTATACAGTTAAATGCAAATTTCAGTAATCTGACTGATGAACAGAAGTTTATATTTCTTTTCACTAATGATGATACAATAAGAAAATGTGCAAAAACCTGTTACCTAAAACTGCAAAGACGACAAATGTTTATGTGTAAATAAGACATTGGTTTGTGGTGGGAGAACTTATCGCCTTGTCTCTGTTCTTGGCATGGTCCTTTAATTGTCCGCTTTGGGTTGTGATGGATATCACCTATATGCTATGCAGTCTGGTTTCATATTTAATTTGACAAGCTACTTGAGTTTTACTAAATTTGATGTGTGTTTTATAAAATACTATAATTCATAGTTCTCATGGTATTAATAGCATATTTATTTGAAATCACTTTTTAATTTTACTTAAGAAGTTTTGGCTGTGCTAGTTGTTAATATTCGTAATACATAAATTGTGACAATTACCTATTAATTTCCATAGTGCGTCATTTCTTCTACCACATTGACACAGTGATACATATAGCTACAGTTGTAACAGTTTGGATTTCCAATCTGGTAGGAGGGAGGGTTTTGGTCCTTGCTGATCAAGAACATGGTATCTGTTCTCTCACAACTTTCCTTTTAAAGTCTACAACCAACCACTTTTTAAGATTTTATGACATAAATATTTTAATGTAAATAGTACAAGGAATAAGTATTACACAGTAATTTTGTACATGTAGGTTATTATTACTAATCAACTCAACTCCCATTTGATCTGGGTTGAAATATGATTTCTTCAGCCATTTTTATGAATGAACATTAGGGCTTCAATCTTTTAATTAATCCTTTTATGACAGATTTTTATACAGAATTAGTGATGGTAATCTATTTTTTAAAATGACATGAATGTTTAGTTATAGTCATAGTTCTTTTAAGTAAAGCTATGTGTCAGTAATGTTTTAAGTATGTATCTATCTATTTTAATTAAATGATGATTTATGAGATATTCTTATATAAAGTCTCTTGTAATTCTACTATAGAATGGTCATGTACTGTATGTGCCTCTTATATATTGTGTTGTAAACACTGTTTTTATATGTTGTACATGAACGAGACTCTAATAAACTACTGTGTTGGTTTTGATAAGTCACCGTTAATTGTCATTGTCGGTCTTGCTTGATCAATCACAGTAAAACACTTTAATAACGAAATTTGCTCTTGAGAAAATGCCTGAAGGCTATAAAACATGGTCTTTATATGTTCCTGATGGTTATGTGAGATTTAACATCTATTACCGTATAGACCTTTTTTCTACTCTTTACTTCTTGCATTTGGGAAATATGTTTTTGAAAAGTATTGATATGTACAACATGTGAGTTTGTGTATGCAAAAAGAAAATAATAACCACAAGGCACAAGTTTGTTAGACATTGATCTTACGATAATACGTTTGCTTTCCTTCTTCTTATCTTTAATATTATTGTTAATTGTTGATATTTCTTGTAATACGGCCGAAAACGAAATTATTATGACACTTTTATAACTGTTTTAGTAACATTTTTAAAGACAGATACATGTACTTTTTAAAAGCAGTTTCTCGCGAAATTTTGATAAAAAGAATTAAAGGGGCTGTGCTCCAGATGACAAAGGAAGGAAAGTTTTCTTGTATTATAAATTTCTTGTAATATTTATGACTAATGCTTGAAAAATAACTTACTGACAAAAAATAAGTCAAACAATTACATTATAAATTGATTTTTTTCCCTTTCAAAGTGCTATACCGTAACGCGACGGTATAACTGTATTGTATAAGATTTAAAGTAAATATCTGTAATATCACATGCGGCGATGGTGGTGACAGTAAAAGCGTTGGAAATATTTTGTTAACATGAGGGTCCAGAGTTCAAATCAGACTGGAGCGAAAATATATTTTTTTATTCTATTTTGACTTTTATAATCAGTTTTGCAGTAAAATATTATGTTGTTATAATCTAAGGGCATCTAAATATATAATTTATGAAAAAAAAAATTTCATGTCAAATCTGGAGTACAGCCTCTTTAATCTACCGGAGAATATCACACGACCTTGAACAGTTCAGCAGATTGATATGTCAGCAAAAAATCGTTTACCAGTACATTTTTCTCAGTTAAAAGACCATGGGATAGATCTTTGCTGATAATAAATGCTTCGTGTAGTTTATATGAATCAGTTTCTCTAACATACAAGGTCAGAATCACAAAAAAAATATGGGACTTTTTCTACGCCCCGCATTATAAAACTGCTTCAATCTGACACAAGGGAGGTAATCAGGGAGATATTAACTTATGGAACGGTCTACAGAGAAAAAAAGACTGACATGGTGAACTCACATTTATACTAGCTGTCTGAGTCTGAGAGCGTAAAATCTTATTTTAGTGTTAGATGGAACTTACATATATATTCAAAAGAGCAACAATTTTCAATTTCAAAGACGTTCTTACAGTGTGCGTACGGATAAGCCACTAGTAAAGCCTATGGTTGTAGTGACAACTACTGGATATTTTGTAACTGTTATGGGACCCTATTTGGCTGACTCAAGAAATAATGATGCCTCTATCTTTAATCACATTATGAATTCCAATGTGGAACAAATAAAAAACTGGGTTAAGCCTAATGACATTTTCGTAGTAGATAGGAGTTTTAGAGATTCAACATCGCTCCTGAAAGACCTTGGGATACAGTCTGAGATGCCAGCCTTTATGGTCCGCGGTGAAGGACAAATGACTCCAGAAAATGCTAACGCCAGCAGACTGGTTACAAAGGTAAGTGATTTGCTCTTTAAATAAACAGACAGTTTTGGCTTTATTGCTTTTTTCGGCGTTTCTAGTGAATAAAGACTCGATGTGAAACTTGCGGTTGTAAAGCTTAAGCTTCTGTTTTGCCTTGGATTAACCACTTTTCTGCAAACAAACTGTGGGTTTCATCATATAGCATTTGTGTGTGGTAAAAGGGATATTTATACTATGCCAGAAAAAAGTGCATTTAAACTCAACTTTATAGTAATCTTTTTTTTATAAAGTTACACAGCTGAACTGACGTTTTACATTCCAACTCTTAAAACCTTATTACAGTTAAAAATACAAGAAGCTAAACTCACAACAAATAACATATTTTCTAAGCTATCGGACGATTTGCGTTATACTGCATTACTTATTTCACACCCAGTCCTTTAACTGGTATACATGTACTTGTTACTTGCAGGTACGGTGGGTTGTAGAAGCAGCAAATTCAAGAATAAAACGATGGAAATATCTCGATCATATCTTGCCAACCAACCAAGTTCCATATATAGGCGATTATGTAAGAATTGTTTGTGCAATATCAAATAAATACTCTACGCCAATTAACCCTAGCAAAGACAGCGAAGAAGACCAAGCACTTGCCGCTAGGATGATGAATCTTGCAGCACAAACTAACACTTTACAGGTTTTTGTGGAAGAAAACAATTTAGAGAGACGATCTGTTAAGTGGATAGGTATTGATGACAATGTAATTAACTTCCCCAAATTAGATGAATCAAAACTTCGTTCTGTAACTCTTGGAACATACCAGTTAAAACTAAGTTCTAGCTATATTCAAGAGTATGTTGAGGGGGACTGTTGTATTCATTATCACCAGGAGACAAATAACCTTACACGTGTTAGACTTCAGAGTAGACATGTGTCCTCAAAGTCCTATTTTGTATGGATTACGTATGATGAAAATGATGTGCAAGGTTGGTACTGTAGATGCAGAGCTGGTGCTAGAACAGTTGGCGCCTGCTCCCATGTAGCTTCTGTACTCTGGTATTTAGGCATTTCTGTACATACTCAGCCAAGCGAAAACTATGGCGTGAAAGACTGGGGTAAATATCTGCAGGATGCCTCTTCTGTGCCAGACACAATTGACAGTTCCGACTCTGAAGATAGCTTATATATATAGTTGAGAAGTGATGCTTTTACTTTAAACCAAGTCTTTAAATGGCCGGTAACAGCAAGAGATTATTTTATCTCTGATAATACCTACAGTCATAAATAGAACCAGGACACAAGATAATAAATCTGAAACTGGAGACCAGTCTCAAATCTCAAGAATCTGATTGATTGAAATTGAAACCAGTCTCCAAATGGACCAAGCAAAATATTTAGTTTTGTGGCTGGCCTCAAACCTCAGTTTTATGATCTTTTCACAATGATTGCAGCTGTGAATAATTTTAGATTGTGATCAAGTTCATTAAAATGAAAAACACTGTTAAATCTAATACAAGAGTATTTTTTACATTGACTAAGCAGTGGATCAGAATGGATTATAATGGTTAATGTTTTAACCTTACAGAGTCTGGCACAAACACAATTTTTGTAACAGTTTGAATATAAACATGTACGGAAAGTATAAACAATTCCTAAAGAACGCTGTTAAAGTACTTTTTAAACAATTTCAAAACGCTTTTAAACAATTTTGTAAAAAAAGAGAGAAAAAAAAAAAAAAAACAGAAAAAAGCTATTTTTTATATATACACAAAAAGCAGATTTGGTTGCCATGGTAACGTAATTATTAACCGAATTACTAACCACTTATTTCAAACAAGTAAAAGCTATCGGACTGTAATACAAAAAAAGGCATATTTATTTTTTTATATATGTAACAATAATAATAAGGGGTGATTTTAAATGTGAAAAAAAAACATGTTGTCATGGCAACCCATTTTGCAACGTGAACTGAAGTTGAATGTTTTATGACAAAACATGTCGAGATTATGTATTTTGTTTGTTAAAATCATTGTATTTTCACTAGTTCATTATCTAAACCATATATATATTAAAATTAAGTATAAAATCTTGCTAAAATAGGTGTATGTTAATTTGTTACCATAGCAGCCATACTACTGAGTGCTGACGAAAAAAAATTGTTTCGAAATGGGCACATCATATGTTCTTTATGATAGTAATTTCATTAAATTTTGAAACAGGTCGAATTTTAGTTATTCGTAAACTTAGTCCTTTACATGTATTTGAAAAGAAAGAAAATCTAAAAAGACTGTTAATGTTCAATGCACACCGGTCTGTAATTAATACTACCTCTGACAAATGGTCCAAGATAACCCCTCCTCAACTTAGTAGTAGTAATAATAATGATAAAATCATGGTCTTAGGGAAACTTTCTCGGTTAGTTTTTCATACTGAAGACTAAGGAAATACCGATCACTGCTGAGCTTGATATAGTTTTTAGAATAAGATAGGCCGTACAAACGCCAACGGAAGTTTTACGCACTGGACCACCGGTGATAAATAACAATTCATTACAATATTAGTTACATATTAATACTTTTATACCAAGGCGTGATTCATGCCGCCACATAATGCAAATATTTTTCATAATTTGAATCTGAAGCCATTAGGATTGATATCAATTGTTTTTAGAATCAATCTATTCCGAAAAGATTTTAAGCCTTAACAAGGGCCATTTATTAACCGTTAACATTATATATAACGAGAAAAAAAAATTATCTAAACAGTTTTAAAAAGGAAAATACTCCGAACTTGTAGTATTTCTGGTACTCATAAGTAATGTAAATGAGATGAAACAGAGAATAGGGTTTTTAATTTGCAGTGGAGATAAGAAAGGCACGGACATGTCACATTATAACGTAAGAATGGTGCAAAAATTATGAAAAACAAAAACACACACACAAACAAAAAACCATATAAGGACATAAATGATATGCAAAGATGGCTACCGTCATGTAACAGAAGTATCTCTATGTCAGTACACTAATAAACTTTCACTTGTTTCCGTTCTATCAAAACGAAGATTCATCGGGTAATTCATGCCAGTATCCAGTATGCGATGGTATTAAGAGACAAAGAAAATGTTCATGTTTTTAGAGAATACTTTTAAATTGATAAGTTTAATCACAAACAATAGTTATGGAAATAATATGACCTTAATGTGCTTCACTTGACATTGAAAACCCTGTCACAAATCTTAATCGATTTTATCATGTATACATTTCTGTTTTTCATTCAAAGATTAATAAATGTAATGAAAAACAAAAATGATAAATACAAAGTTGATACATAAATTAGATTTTAGAGAGTACAATTTGAATATTAAATTGCCAAAACTATCAAACGAATCACCATAAAATACGGTGGGGAATCACGTGACTTTGTTTAGGTTCAATGAATAGATAATGGCGGCCAAAAGTCCTCGATAAGATCATGTTTTCAAGAATGTTTTTAGCATGCTGCATTCTACTTCTGGAGACATAGCCTATCATATGCGGACTAAAAATCCGCGTAAGTCTGTACCATTCATGCCCCACAGAATTGGATAGTTTTCGAGGTAACCCTTTGAATTGTTACCCGCGAAAAGGGCGGACCTCTGTAAAATTTTGTTGCTGATAACAATTCAAACGGCATCAAACCTAAACAAAGTCACGTGATTCCCCACCGTGATATAAGGTTTAGGGATTTTAAAATGTTAAAGAAATCGTTATGATCCACGTCAGCACTGGCGTAACACACTAATCATATTCCGATTCCACCATTATTTTATATTAAGGTGAGAAATTCATCTTCTGTCTTACACACACGTAATGGGCTTAAACTTGCCTCATTTTCATATACCAGTGTAAAAAATGTTGACCTCCAAAAGAATGTTAGAAATATTGAATTCAGTCGTTTTCACTGCGGTAGAAACAAAAATGGAAGCAAGCTCATCTCTGTGCCAAGACTCTGTCCTTCGCTGCCGCCACGACCAGTTTGTGAAGGTGTTTCAGCCTTTGGAGGGGCAAGACCTGATTCCAATGAGAAGCTAGTGCTATCATACCTCGGCATCAATGCTGAGTGGCTTATCAACTGATTCAATAGCATCAACCTGCCTGAAATGTTTTAAAGATCACTTAATATATACAGAATCTTTGCTGCAACTGTTCATTACGATCTCGTAAATTATCGTCTGGTATTTTGGGTCCGTGTTTCAATATTTCACCGACATAATCTGATGTTGTTTTTAATGACTTAGTTAATCAAATGTATTTGAGAAATTGTTATCTTTTTTAACAAAAAGGTTTACGTTACCCAAGTCAAAGAGAGCTTGCTGTTGTGTAGTTGATCCCTCCGGCGTCTCGGCAGGTGCTTCTGCTCCACTTTGCTCGCCAGCTTGCCCGGAGCCTCCTTCAGGCCCGAGCATTGCCAAAGAGAGAAGACCGTACGGTCCAAAGCCACCAGACACCCCCTGTTCCCCGGATGACCCAAGACCAGTAAATGGAAAAAAGCCAAATGGTCCAAACGGGAAGAAATTACTCGATGACCCTTGCTCTGAAGTTTGCGAAAAAGGATAAAGTCCCCCAAACATACCCTCCTGTGCCATGCAAAATCCTAGCATGAAGGCTAAAAGAATTGGTACACATGCATGTTTACCCATTTCTCACAAAATGCTGAAAGGAAACAATAAAAGTTAAATAAACAGAGTACAGTAAAACAATAGGAGTCACAACGTAGAAATACCTACAAAAAACGAAGAAGATGTCCAGACCCAGGCAGTAAGAGCAGGAATTCAACGAACTATTTTTCGCAAGAGATTGCACTTATTTTTCTGCGGAATGATTTTCAGAGAGAAGAAAAGAAAACAGAATTGCATAGTATTTCAGTCACAAATCCGTTTATAAACCTCGCCGATTGAGACTTTTAAAAGTTTGTTATCTTCATTTAAGAAGTATTGCAAAAATTTTCTGTCGTTTTAAAAGTGGATTTTTAAAAAAAAATCGAAGTAAAACTTTTGATATTGTTACGGGCTAGTGCGTACCTTCCTATAATTGTATAAGACAACCTCTGACAAATGCGTCAGGGAATCGATTCTTTGGCTCAGTGGTTAGAGTGTTGGTCATCGATGAGGTAAGATCGGAGCTCGAATCCCACTCTGGGTTGTATATTCTAAGATGCATTGCATCTTTCTGTTACCGACTTTCATGTTCGTAAGAATATACAGGCAAGATAAATGATTCTATCTAGATTTTTCAACGATTATTAAAATACATGTTGTTACATAAACGACAGTGCTAAGGTTACATAAATTATGCAATATAGCATATAATAATACTATTGAAAACACCATACATTTCATGTAACAGTCTGCAAATATTTCCAAAGCGACATGCTATAGACAAAACATTTTTTTACTCTTAAAGTAACAGTGCATTAATAAATTAGAAGCGAAATTATTTCGATGTGTGCTAAATTGATTTTGTCTACGTTTCTTCCTTTTAAGTCGTAATAATACTCGCACATTTAGGAAACGTTAATGCAGAAAACGAAAACGCAGAAAAGAATAATATATACTTTACCTTTTAGTTTTGATATCCACAGAAAAAAATAAGAAAAAAATATTTTGGAACCTTTCAGTGCATGTAGTAGAAATACACGACGATATTTAATAAAGGAATATTATTTCGCCTATTGTTGATCCAAAGAATTCTTTATTTTTTTAAGCACTGTTAACTGGTGTACGCGATATTTCTGCGTGAATGTAGAAGTTATTTAGAAATACATTTCAAGCTGACCAGTATATATCTTGAACGTTATTCGGCACGAAATAGATTATAATTATTTGTGTCTATAAGAGACAAGTGGTTGTCTGGTTGACAAATGGTAACGAGCAACACGACCCGGTGGAGAACTTGACACCCTAGTGAAAGCATAAATATTTTTAACAGCACCTGGTCAAATGCTAGGCATGCTCATTAAAATGGCAGAAATAGAACAGACTGATAAATAGTATACTTCTTATAAAAGTAGATTTACATCAAAATTAATGCAGTTTAATTGTATCGTTGTCCTAGATATTTTGTTTTAGATATATACATGTATTTTGCTTTAGACGTGTTTTGTTTCTTTTTTACTGAGCTTATTAAGTTAATACTTAAATCGGCCAAACACATCAAGTCTTGCCAGACATCAAAGTTCACCACTTGCTCGACAGATTAAAGCAGAATCCTTTGTATGTTTTACTGAATATCATACATATATCATATATCAAATATCATATGTATGAAGATGAGTTGAATATTCTAGTTTATAGACTTGGTTAATATGATATTTACTGAGGCTGTAGGCCGAGGGTGATATCACATTGATATCACACAAGTTCATAAACTAAGATATTCTCTGACATTTCATACAATTATCAATTGCCTTTTACTCAGTAAAGGATAAACATATCACGACATAAGAAACTCTGTATATGTTCTATTTCTTCTATTTCTATTTTTCCATTTCTCTTTCTTACTAAATTCTATAAGTTATCTAAACCCCGTGGTATATAACCCGTTGCTAATTATGCAATTATTATTAAACAACGCCGTGCAATATATTACAATCACTAACAAAAACAGTTGTATTTTCTCGTTGCCGTCTAGTGGACGAGTCTAGTTTCATTCCAACAAAATTAGTCGGCGCTCAGGAGATTTGATATTGTCAAATTCATAGCAAAAGTTGTGGACTAGTTGTTATTGACGATCAATTTCTTTTATCATTATATCGTTTCACTGAATGAAGATTATTGATATTTAAACAAGGTACTAATCTGAAAAAGTTATGAAATATGTCATTGCTATGAACTTGAAAATATCACGTTTGATGATTCTCACAATTTTCTTAACATTCGGTCCATTAGTATTTACAGTTAGTTCAACGTTTGCCCTACGCATAGGAGCGGATGTGGTCCAGTGGAAACGAGCTGGACTGGTAAACCACGGGTCCCGAGTTCGACCCCCGCTCCTCTACTAACATTACTTATAGTCTTTCGGATGAGACGTTAAACCGAGGTCCCATGCATCAGTGCTACACACTGAGCATGAAAAAGAACCAGTGGTGTCTCTGGAATAGGATGCTTTCTGTATCTTGCACTACCCCCACAACACAAAATAACTAATCTCTGCAGTGGGCGTCGGTCTTATGGGCAACCGGTGCCCACGATATATAAGCTCAAATGGATGGATAGATAGATAGATAGATAGCCCTACGCATTAATTGCATTAATGCGGGGTTTGAAAAGACCTATGGGGTGATGTAATAAGTAGAATGTATCCTAAAATCAGTGCAAATATTGTTCAGTTGTTACGAAAAGTTCTAGACACAGTCTATTTTTTATAAAAAAAAAAATGCAGTTGTCGTTCCTTAATTAAAGTTCGTCGCAGCGCGCCCTATTCAATTAATAAGCCGCCATCATTGACGAATGGTAAGAGTTATATTATAGCTATACATGTACATGCATATTTTGAAAAAAAAGTGGTTTGCTAGAAACATGCACATGGTATTTCTGAACAAACAAAGTAGTTTCGTGGATGAAACGATTATTCTTACATTAATGCTTGAACGCTTACGACCTGTCACAATTGTTTACATATCCTGGAGAGATGTGTTCTCGATATTTTAACATATTATGTCTTTGTTTTCAATAAATTAAAAAAAAATTCTCTTCTTTCTTGTTGATGATATTTTTTCCAGTAAATCTGTCGCAGGAAATGGTAGAATTTCAAATGTTTTTCGGGCTGTATCTATTTTGATCCAGTGACCTACTTTCGTTTTAAGCTTTCAGGAAAGCCTTACAACAATCGTAACAACTCGGCCTTTTCCGACAACTTCGAATAAAAGACCTCGTATGTAAGTGTATGAATACACCAAATGGTAATTACCCCCGGCTTTAATAAAAATATAAACAAACATGGCAGAACTCAAGCAGTGTCTTATGCATTAGAAAAAATGAAAATAAATGTTAATTTAAAGTATAAACATGTAGAGGCTTTAAGAAATGTTTTCAATTTAGCAGACACCACCTGTATTATAAAATAGTCCAATATGGCGCCTACCACATTATTTCCGAGGTGACTTATTGAAGTCGCCCGAGGTGTTCCGAATGGCCTTACAACTTTTTTAGAAACAGAAATTTCAAATGACGTTTTAATAATCATACGGAGACAAGTGTTCTCTATAGTTAAACAAATAATGCTTAAACAAATTACAAAAAAGAGGAAAATCTGTAAGATGTATGAATTTCTTTAGTTTTTAATACGCAATTGGTAATGGTTGCACAACAAAATGTGTAAACAAAAGACGGCCATATTGGATTATAACTGTAAAGCATTTGTTTGTCATATTTCATAATCATATACGGTATGTGCTTTTACTGAATAACATACAGAGAAATGACACTTAGTATCAGCTGTAAAATTAAGTGCCTATATATGGGCATTTTACTCCTTTTTTGGTTAAATGAGCTTTGCTAATGCTTAGCTTTTTTCCGCGAGCAATTTAGTGACACATTTATTTGTATACATTGACGTCAATAACAAGTCTCAAACCTGCTTATGCGTTTCACCTACAAAACAAAAAAAGGGTGGATTCTTAGAAATATTCATACATGTGTACACAGCTAGAAAGAGTGAAAACTAACAAGAGGGCCATGATGGCCCTAAATCGCTCACCTGAGTCTCATTGCTCATGTTACAAATATCGTTATTGGTTTTTATGGGTGCAAGTTTGATAAAGTTTGCAATAAGTTTGAAGACTCTGGGTGTTATGGTACTCAAATTTTTTAGCAGAAATAGTTTTACTCTACAGGTCCCAGTGACTTTGACCTTTGACCTACAGACCTCAAAAACAATAGGGTTCTTCTAATATAATTACCCTATAAAGTTTGAAGGTTCTGGGTGTAATGATACTCCAGTTACTGAGAAGAAATAGTTTTCACACTACAGATCCCCTAGACCTTGACTTTTGATCTACTGACCCCAAAAATGATTGGGTTCTTTTACTGAGTAAAGAAAATCATCCTATGAAGTTTGAAGGCTCTGAGTAAAATGGTACTCCAGTTACTAAGCTGAAACAGTTTTCACTCTACAGGTCCCTGTGAACTTAACCTTAGACCTATGGACCCTAAAGACAAAAGGGTTCTCCTAATACAATTATCCTATAAAGTTTGAAGGCTCTTGGTGTAATGGTACTACAGTTACTCTGCAGAAATAGTTTTCACTCTACAGGTCCTTGTGACACTGGCCTATGACATACTAGCCCAAAAAACAATATGATTCTTCTATTTAGTAAAAGCAATCATCCTATGAAGTTTGGAGGTTCTGGGTTAAATGGTAATCCTGTTATTGAGTGGAAACGGTTTTCACTCTAGAGGTCCCTCTGACCTTGACCTTTGACCTGCTGACCAAAAACACAAAAGGGATTTTTTGTACTCAATAAGGGCAATAACCCTGTGAATTTTGAAGGCTTTGGGTCAACTGGTACTCAAGTTATTGAAAGCAAACGAAGTGTGAAAGACAGACAGACAAACAGACACCCATGGACAAGGCAAAAATAATATGTCTCCATCAGAAGGGCGGGGATGGTGAGAGACATAACAACAAACAATTGACGGTATAGCCCTTGGTGTTTCAGAGCAGCAGATTTTTTAAGTTTTCCCTATATAAATCATTGTGTAAAATCAAATGACGCCCCCCCCGGGTGGGGCCAGTTTTGATCCCAGGGTCACGATTTGAACAAAATTGGTAGAGATCCAGTAGACAATGCTGTACACCAAATATCTAAACTCTAAGCCTTGTGGTTTCTGACAAGAAGATTTTTAAAATTTTCCTATATAACTCTTTGTAAAATATTTGACCCCTGGGGTGGGGCATTTTTTGACCAACGGGCTATGATTTAAACAAACTTGGTAAAGATATAATAGAGAATGCTGTACACCAACTATCTTAACTCTAGGCCTTGTGGTATCTGAAAAGAAGATTTTTATAGTTTTTCCTGTATAACTCTTTGTAAAACATGTGACCCCTGGGGCGGGGCCATTTTTGACCCAGGGATCATGATTTTAACAAACTTGGTAGAGGTTGTCTTGCCAATGCTACATACAAAATACCTAAGCTCTATGCCTTTTGGTTTCTGAAGACTTTTTAAACCTTTTCCTATATAAATCTATGTAAAACATGTGACCCCTGGGGCAGGGCCTTTTTTGACCCAGTGGCTATGATTTGAACAAACTTAGTAGAGGTCCACTGGACAATACTACACACCAAATATCTAAACTCTAGACCTTGAGGTTTCTGACAAGAAGAATTTTTAAAGTTTACCCTATATAACTCTATTTAAAACATGTGACCTCTGAGGCGGGGCCATTTTTGACCCAGGAGCCATGATTTGAACAAACTTAGTAGAGGTCCACTGGACAATGCTGCACACCAAATATCTAAACTTTAGGCCTTGCGGTTTCTGACAAGAAGATTTTTTTAAGTTTTCCCTATATAAATCTATGTAAAACTTGTGACCCCTGGGGTGGGGCCTTTTTTGACCCAGGAGCCATGATTTGAATAAACTTGGTGGAGGTCCACTGGACAATGCTGCACACCAAATATCTAAACTCTAGGGCTTGTGGTTTCTGACAAGAAGATTTTTAAGCTTTCCCTATGTAAAATCAACTGACTCCTTGGGTCAATAAATTAAACATTCAGAGTATCTTAAATTAGACTATAGGTACTTCTGTCATCTCATATTCCACTTATAAGCGATGTTTGTTTGATCGTTGCTTTTTCTTGAAACACTAAGTGTTTCAAATGCTTAGTAGTTTTTATGCCCCCAAAGGGAGGCATATAGTAATCGCACTGTATGTCCGTCCGTCCGTCTGTCCTGTAAAATCTTGTCCTCGCTTCATCTCCAAAACTTCTTGAGGAATTTCATTGAAACTTAACAGGAGTGTTTGTCACCAAGCTTAGTTGTGCATATCGTTAGGAGATTCCGCTCGGATTTGTTTTGGCAGAGTTATTGACACTTTGTCATTTTTTTTACTCTAACTTCTATATTAAAGTCCTGTCCACACTTCATCTCCAAAACCGCTTGGAGAATTTCATTGAAACTTCACAGGAATGTTTGTCACTAAGCGTAGTTGTCCATATTATCAGGAGATTCCGCTCGATTTATTTTTGGCACAGTTAATGGCACTTAGTCAATTTTTACTCTAAAATCTTGTCCTCGCTTCATCTCCAAACCGCTTGAGGGATTTCATTGAAACTTTACAGGAGTGTTTGTCGCCAAGCCTAAGCCTAGTTGTGCATATTGTCAGGAGATTCCGCTCGAATTATTTTTTGGCAGAGTTATTGGCACTTAGTCATTTTTTTACTCTATGTTAAAGTCTTGTCCACACTACGTCTCAAAAACCGCTTGGAGAATTTCATTCAAACTTCATAGGAATGTTTGTCACCAAGCATAGTTGTGCATATTGTCAGGAGTTTCTGCTCGGGTTATTTTTGGCAGAGTTATGGACCCTTAGTCATTTTATGCTATAACTTCTATATTAAATTTTGTCCACACTTCATCTCCAAAACCGCTTGGAGGATTACATTGAAACTTCCCAGGAATGTTTGTCACCAAGCCTTGTTGTGCATATTGTCAGGAGTTTCAGCTCGGATTATTTTTGGAAGAGTTATGGGCACTTAGTCATTTTTTACTCTAATGTCTATATTAAAATCTTGTCCACGCATCACCTCGAAAACCACTGGAGGATTTGATTGAAACTACACACAAATGTTTGTCATCAAACCTAGCTGTGCATATCGTTAGGAGTTTCTGGTCGGATTATTTTTGGCAGTGTTATGGACCCTTAGTCATTTTTAGTTCCACTTTTTGAAGAAAAAGGTGGAGCTATTGTCATGACCCCCTCGTTGGCGTCAGTTAACCTTTTTTAAGATCCATTTTTCAGAAACTATCAAAGCCATTTACTTCATATTAGGAATACATGTTCACTTTCAAAATGCGACACCATTTCTCAAGGACAGTTAACCCTCAAATTTATTTTTGCAAAGTTATGCCCCTTTTTTCAACTTAAAATTTCTTGTTTTTTTTAACCTTTTTGTTAATGTCCATTTCTCAAAAAGTGTCAAAGTTATTCCATTCAAACTTGGAATACTTGATCACCTGCAAGAACCCTGCAAAGATTGTTGGTACCCATGTCCCTGGGGGTCAAAATTAGCCCCACCACAGGGGTCACTTGATTTTGCTTTTACTTATATATGAGGAAAAAACTTCTTAAGCCTAGAAATAAACTTACACTTACAAAGAATGGGTAAGTACTTCCCCTCCCCCCTCCTCCAACCTCCACTCTGCTTGGGGACCCCCCAGCCCTGGTATTACCCCCCCCCCACCCCGAATATTTTTTTTTCAGTATGATTATCTTTTTTATAAAATATGTAGGTACTTGACTTTTAAATATGTAGGTATGAAGTGACTTGACTCCCCCCCCCCCGCCCCAGGGCATTACCCCCCTCCTAAAGATTTTTAAAAAAAAATTGAAGGTATGAAGTGCCTTGACTCGCCCCCCCCCCCCCGCCCCTATCAATTTTTTTTTAATTATGTAGGTATGAAGTTACTTTACCCCTCCCCCCCTCCACCACCCGGCAAAAAAAAATCTTTTTTCTCCTATTATATTGGAAAAGATCTTCTTAAGCTTTGAAATAAACTTTTTTTTATAAACCATTTTTTTTCCTTTATTTTTTTGAATACATAGGTACTTGACTCCCAAATGCATGTGGACACCCTCTCTTACCTCCCCACCACGTTACACCCCCCCCCCCCCCAATTTTTTTTTTCATCTTATATGACTAGGTACTTGCACACCCCTCATTCAATTATTTTTTTTTTCACTACGGCCTCTTGTTTGACTTGGCTTATAATTTATTATCGAGCAGAAAAGTGTAGCGTGCTGTCTGCGGACAGGTCTTGTTTACTATAACCTCTGTATTAAAATCTTGTCCAAGCTTCATCTCCAAAACTGCTCGGGGATTTTATTGAAACCAGAATGTTTGTCACCAAGCCTTGTTATATTTAAAACACCAGTAGGGGTTGGGAATAAAACAGTATTGTTCATATTCAAGACCAAACTCACAGCTTTCTATTTCATTGAATAATTATGTCTTCAACCTTCATATAAGAATCTGAAGCAGAAAAACATTACTTTACCATTTACCTTCAGTTCATGCTCTATTTTTTGTCTGATCTCTTTTCCACAGGCATATTCAATTGTATATTTACACCAGTTTCAATTCAAAGCTACATTTCGGGGGCATATGTCAATTTCCAGTGACAGCTCGTTTCTTGTTTTTAAAATATTTCTGTATGTGATATTTGTTCAAATATCTTTTTATTTTTGAATAAATACAATGCTTTTAGTTTGTGTTTCTTCTTCTATGAACACCTTGGTGATCTATCCGCAAATTACTAATGTCCAAACACTTGGTACTGTGATCATATTCCCTGCCCAATATAGACTCCGATTTCTTAGTGAATTCCCAATCAAAGTGGATCTAACATGTTGTTGTTCTGCTGTAGTGACTTTCCGTCTGTCGTTCTCAGTATTGCTATACTACTACCTAACAACGTTGGGAAGTCCAGGACTTCTAGAAGTGTGTATTCTTTTGAAGTTGCTTATTTGATAATGACATGAAGAGTAGTTGTAATACAATTTAGTAAACGTGTGTGTTTGTATAGAAAGGCTACTGGACGGTTTGCTACCTGTCAGTGCGCTATCTGTTGCTTATTTGATAATGACCTGAAGAGCAGTTGTAATACAATTTATTGCTTTTTTGGGGTTTAACGCCGATTTCAACATCTAGGTTATATCTCGGCAGTCAGTCCACCTAACAGGTTTTCCTGGATAACTAACCAGTAATTACCAATTTCTCTGCAAGTGACTGACTACTTTGGATCAGCGGTGAGAGACAAATGAACATTAGACATAATGGCTGAGATCCATTGTCACGGAGAAATTTTGCCCTGCCCAGGGGTCGAACCATCGACTCATGGATTACTAATCCAGTGCTCTACCTATTGAGATAAGCGGGCGGACACAAATACAATGTAGTAAACGTGTGTGTTTGTACAGAAAGGCTACTGGACGTTTCGCTACCGGTCAGTTCGCTATCTGTACATATTTACTACCTACATTCTTTCGTACCTAGTATAAAGAGTCTAGAAAAGGATCACCAGTTGCGATTAACACTCGTTGGGACTTGACGAAGAAATAGATAATTTTATTACGATTATGACAACGGTGTCATTAAATGGTTATGACTTTAACTAAAAGCTACGATCTCCAGTGTTCTGCTGGTTGATGCTAAATTGTTTTTTACTAAGTATAGTGATACAATTTTTTTCGTTATACAAATTTTTTCGTTAATATTATATTATATATATAAAGTATATATACTTTAAATCATTGGTGTTTTGCTCTCTAAGAAAACACCCACTTAATTTGATAGCATATTATTTGCAAATTGTAGTTTATCATTGCAAGTGAACAAAAAACTGAGTAATTTCATTCTGAAAAAAAACACATAAGACTATGATCACAAGCGAGTCTTTGTTCAACATTATATTTACATATTCCATGGTTAAATACTGTATACTGAATAGGATACTTTATAAATTGTTTGTCTTTAATAAGAAAAAAGAATTTTTGTTTGATGTAACATGCACTGAATACAAATTAATTTAATTTAATTAATTTAACAAATTAGTAGACCATTTGACTGAATATTTGAATTTTAAAAATATCATCTTTAGAATCAAAACTCTTCAAGTCAGACAGAACACATCAGAATTTTTTTTATATTTGTAACAAATGTGTCAAAAAGGATTACTTATCAAATTATTAGAGTAACAATATGTTTAGTCGGACTCAACAAAATGGTAACCCAAAATGTGCTGCTTGTATTTTTTTCCCAAGCACTCATTTAACAAATTGAAATTTATAATGTTCATCTTTTTTGTTGGTTTTTGTTTTGAAAAAGAATTCTTCTCTTTGTATCATTAAATGTATGTGAACTGAACTGAAAAGGATGTGTCTGTAAGAGCTACTTCTTTGTATGATAATCTGAACTCATCTGAAATCTTCTAAGTAGAAGTATCCTTTGTGGGGAAGAATTCTCTTACAGTTCTGTACAGGATCCGCCTCAAAATTTCGTACAGGCATATACAAGACTGTCTAATGTCAAAATATCTTAACATTTCTAGATATGTCATTAGGGCGTTTAATAAATGGGCCATTTTGTTTCACTACACTCTTATGTGAAAACAACAACAACAACAACAACTGACAGTGCATACTAAAATCTTTTTCACTCTTTTACCTGCAATGGTTTGCTTTAATTAGAACTGCTGAATGAGTTAGAATGTGTCAGTTAAGTATAACCCTATTTACTTTACATCAACAGGCTCTTGCAACTTCAAACCGCTTGATGATTGCTCCCTGCATTCAAACCGCTACTCATACTTAATGTGGAGTGCAGGGTGACTGGAAAGTTTCATCCATGGTAGATTCAATCATTCAAACCAGTGGAACATTGGATCAGGAGTCCCACGCTCCATTCCCTTGTTGAGAATGTGTCAAGTTTATTTTATAAGTACTACTGACCGAGTAGGTACATAGCGTATTCCTGAATGTTTCTATGGATGCATTTTTTTATCAGCAATTCATGTACGTGTACAATCTTTACACAAATTGCATTTAGAGACAACAGAGGGAAAACAAATACTAAGCGAAGTGCTTTATTCAAGGCAGCTAATCATTTTACAAAGCAGTGCAATGATACAAAAAGATGAAAACAAAAACAAAACAAAAAGAAAAATAAGGAAGAGTGAAAATACACAATTATTTTACAAGTTTCACGTGTGATGCAAACTAGTGAATTCCGGCTTAAATACCTAGTTTAACAAGAATTTGTAACAGAGTTACCAACGTCCCCCGCCTAAAGAAAAGTTTTACAGGAAGCACACAATTGTACTACAGTCAATGAACCATTTCCGGACCGGGACTAGATCCGGTCCGTTTCGTGTGTTTTTTTTTATGATAATTTTGGAAAGATTCTTGCAAAAGTCGGTAAGATTTTGGTATGATCATGAAGTATGATCTTTTTCCCGTAAAATAAATATTTTCCGATGCGATGTTAAACATTCAAAGTCACTCGACGCTTGAATATTTGCAACAAGCATTCATAAAAATAGAGCGCAGTAATAGCGGTCAAAATGCGTGTCGATTAAATCAGTCGAAACCATTGCTTAAAAATGTATGCATTTTAAATAAATTTGGTTTTGATATCCGTTAACATATGCATTTTAACGATAGATATTACTGTTTCATGTTGACAATTCTAAATAAGGTAGAAATCGGGTTTTGTGCGTGGTTATAGGCATTACCACTTCCGGTTCACCAACTTCAATTTTTTGGGGGTCGAATTTTTAACAGCAGACTTTCTTTTGATTATACATGTTGCATTGTACTTTTATTCAAGAAATAAAAAAACTCATTAGACTGTTTAAGTGTATATTTGTTTTATAGTTTTTTTTTCTTTTATCATCATTGGTTGGTTTGAATGAGAAATTAAACTCTAAGCGGTATTTAAATAGCCCAAACATGACAGACATGACTAAATTGCTGCAAACCAAGTTTTTGGCAGATTAATGGCATTTTGAGAGAATTATGGTCGTTTCGTCAAACCGTCGTTTCGTCAAACTTATTTTTTATAGCAAGCAAAAAGTCGTTTCGTCAAATTAATAATATATAGTATTTCACACCTATTGAAATCAAATTATAATTGATTGCTGAAGTGTGTTTGTGATTCATTAAAATGAACGTGCAATCAACCTAATTAGCGGGATAATAATCTAATTTGTATAATTACCGGTAAGACAAACAATTAATCAGCGGTACCTTTGCGCGACGTTTAATGTGAACAGCTTTAACGTTAATAGTCTGTTTGCATGTGATTGCATCTGTTTGACACTTCGGTAAAATCGGTAATATTATCTACTCTAAAAATTAAGTTTGACGAACAAACTACCTGTTTTGTACAGAAAAATAAGTTTGACGAAACCACGGTTTGACGACAAACACCCTTTTGAGACAACCCGCAATAACCAAGGTTAATCAAAGCACTGAAAGTACTGATGGGGGCGAAGAATGAATACAATGAAGAGTTTCAAAAGTAACAATTCCTTTGCAAAATGTTGGAAATTGTCTGATCGTGTTTCAGTCCTTTAACTTTAATAATACCGTCACTTTTTTTGAAACATCAGTATCGTGGAAACCTTGAAGATACAGAACTGAAACTTTGCAGACACAGTAGTTGGTAGGACGCACATGACTCTCTATCACATTTTCTAGTTATTGTCCGTTTTAGGAACTACGACTTAAATAACAGCATTTAAACGTTTCACCAGTGCAAGTGACATATTTTACCGGTACTAGGGAAACAAGATTTTTCATTTACAAAAATAGGTCTCTGAACTTAGGAACAGCATTTTGCTTTTTACATTCAGGACAATCACCAGTGCAAAGCAAAAAAAAACAAAACACAAAACTAATAATATTTTGAAAGTTACAGCCTTTAATACATGAGCTTGTTCATTTAAAAAAAATCTTAAGAAGCCTTGGTGATCATCTCTGAAACTTGTAGATGTACCATGTATTTTGAAGTGTAATGGACCCATTCTTACTACGGAGGTAAAAATATTTTTTTTCATGTTAAGAAACTTAACAACACACAATGTAATTTTGCCTACATAGTCATCAGCAGGAAGAGATTTGAAAACAGACAAGAACACGAGGTCAATATAACATTTACTCTAGAATATAAAATAAATGAGATCAGACTAGTATATACCAGTGGTTTTATGCATAGGAACAAATTAAAAAAAAGTAAGCAGAACTGTAAAAGACAACATAAGTTCCACTCACATACATTCTTCGAAGAAAGGACAAGACATTTATATCACTTTTTTAGGTACATGTAAACCTTTCTTAATGTCATTCAACAACTGTGCATAAAGGCTACTGAGAGACTGGGTATTCGAGGCATCGCAAAATTAAATGTTAACTAAGACTACAAATGTATTTGTTTTAGGTTAATTTATTTCTGGATGATTGCTATTTAAGGAATTCAGTTCTGCTCTGAAAATTTAAACTAGTCTAGTGCACAATAAAATGTAAATAAACCTTGTACTTAAATTTCCAAATCAAGACCTTATTCAAACAATAAACTGGCCACACTTTGCATCATATAATAGAAAAAAAAAGTTCACGACAACAAAATGAAATAAAAACAAAATTAACAGAAAAGATTTTTCTATAACTAAGTTACAGTTTTTCTAAATCTGAGCATCATTTTTTCTGTGATATACTTATTCTATCATGTTTATGCACCTTCATATACAAGAAGTTTTCATTAATTATTCATCTATTAATGCACTTGTCTTCCTATTGTATAATGTTCTTGTGATTTTGGATACTAGATTTCCAAGTTTCAACAATTTTAACTCCTAAAACTTCACTGCCTTGCTTTTCGATCTCCAAATGAACTGATCCATGTTCTGCAAACCACAGTGGCAGGGTCATCACCAAGAGCAAAGAAGAGAACATCTGCTGGCAATACCATGACAATGTATCTTGCAGTAATAACTCTGCCTTGCTGTCTTCCATACTGACCGCAACTACATGCAGTTCCTCAAATGCAAAGCCTGTTTCACAATTCTAAAAATTATGAAAAAAAACAACAACTGGTGAACAGGCATAATTACACAACGTTAAGTCAAAATATCAAAAGATGTATTCACTGAAACTTTAATTGGAAATACATGGGCAATCAGTGATCACATGTGTCACCTGATGATAGCCAATTAAGCAGTTGCATTGAGAGGTGATTGGACAGATTGTTGGCTAAAACGAGATTTTTATTCAAGGGCCATAACTCAGCCAAAAATCATTTAACCGAAAAACCTGTTAAACAAGCCCAAGTACTTGAGGTACCGATCAATCCTGTAACATTGCATTCAAATTGCTTCAGTAGTATAAGAGAAGAAGTCCAGACGAAGTTTAAAAGTAAAAATCATTAAAGGGCCATTACTCTAACAAAAAACATTGAATTGGAAAATGCCGATGATTTGCACAACTTAACTTGGTACTGATCATTCTAGTAAAGTTTGGATGAAATTGCACCAGTACTTTCTGAGGAGTAGTCTGGACAAGTTTGTGACAGATGGACGGATGGACAGACAGACAATGGAGAAGTGATCCATGCATGTAACGGCTACTTTGTAACATGTCGCAGCTACTGTGAAGCAGGCAACACAAAAATCATTAACGGGCCAAAACACCTTTTTATAATCAAGGGCCATAACTCAGCCAAAAAATTATTCCACTTAAAAACCCACTAGATACGCGCAAGTACTTGAGGTACTGACCAGTCCTGTAACATTTCATTCAAACTGCGTTAGTAGTATAAGAGAAGTTTTAAAAAATCATTAAAGGGCCATAGCTCTCACAAAAATCATTAAACTGGAAAATTCCGATGATATGCACAACTAGACTTGGTACTGATCATTCCTGTAAAGTTTGGATGAAATTGCACCTGTAGTTTCTGAGAAGTAATTTTTGTGACGGATGGACAGACTGACAACAGAGAAGTGATACCTATATGTCGTGGCTACTTTGCAGCAGGCGACACAAAAAAATATATAGATCACTGTAATGACACATTAAGAAGGCATTGTAGTAAAATACAAGATAATTGTGGAATTAATTTAGATAGGTAATAATTATAAGTAAAAAATTCTGCATAGAATCGTATTCAAACTTCACAGAAATATTGTTCAAATATATTTTTATTGTAGTTATTATTTTTAGGTTTGTTTTGAATTTAATGCCCATATCATATTCAATAATTTATCAGAGCAGGCAGTTTATCTAACCATCCTTCTTTTATGGCCAGTCTCCATAAGAAACTGCCAACATTAAGGGCCATAAAGTAATAAATGTAACATAATAAGGTATCATACAATGAAACAGACCATAACATTTTGATACCACATCTGAAATTTATCAAACATACCTTAATTGATGTTTGTACAGTCGTGGACAAAGTCTAATTTTCTCACATCACCTTTGTTACTTCCACAAAATCCCAAGTGGCATCACAACATGTTGCATCCCACTAGAGTGTGATCATTGCCTTCCGAGATCCATCTTAATGTGTAACTGTTTTATTGAAACATCTGTTCCTTTGACCTTAAACATTCTCTGGTTGTCTTCCTGCAGGATGAAATAATCAGTAAAAATATCTGAACTACTCACTGGTTCAAACTTGTTCAAACATAATGACCTATATTAGGCAACCTACATGTACTACACATAACTTCCACTAAGGAAGTCTAATTTCATTAATTTTGAGTTTTATGTACATATTAAATAAATTTTTAGCCTCATCTAGCACAGGCAGGTGGTTTATCTGTCTGACAATGATCATTTTATAAATGTGCCAGTACTCCACTCCTGATCTCTTTGAGAATCTGCAGCCTTTATTACATATAGCTGGGCTCAAACCAACTGCCCCCTTTTTATTAGTAAAAAGGTTTTCAAGTGAGTGACTCTAACCAACTGACCTGAAGTAAAACCAAGACAAAGGTTTAATGCAAAAGATAAAAAATATTACAATAAAACATCTCTAGCATTTTTTACAGAATGTTTGTTTTTTATTATGATATCTATCAATATAAGGTTGTATGATAACTACGGAATTAGAATAAAGACATGTTAAACATGAGAAATCTTATAAATTTGTTTTGTTTAATCTTACACAACTCACCTCTAGTGAGTATAATCATACCCTCCGTACACACAGACCCTTTGTTTAACCATAGGTCAGTGAACTCTAACATGCAGAGTAGGAGCAAGGGAGGGGTACTTCCGTAGAGACGTTATCACAGTTAACTCTGTGCTCCTCTGAGTTATCATATTATTTGTGATAAACATGTTTGTTGCTTGTGTTGCAACAAGGTAGGCTGGTTTGTCATCCCTCTTCAAAATTACCTCCCCCAAAACAACAGTTTCCTCCTTTAGGCTGGTGGTTTACCTGTCAGACCATGATTATTTAAAAAGTCACATAACTGCATAGGCCTCCATCACATGACCGTGCAGTCTATCACTTCCATTAGGGCCCTTGTAGTGAGTGGCTTGTGCAAGTGCCATAACTTGTACTGGCATCCCATATGGGCCACTTCCTTTGTTTACTATTTTTAGAATGATGCTCATCTGGAACAAGAGTAAAAATGATAAATAATAGTAATGTTCTATAATTTCAGAGTCAATTTGTTCTTTATTAATCTTTGGGGTTCAAAGGTTAGGAATATCAGGTTGTTTCAGCTGCACAGTAAGCGCATACTTACTGTTACCATAATAAGGGTAAACAAAAAAAAAGCCAAATAAAACATGGTAAAAGTGGAATGGAACTTGTGATTTGGTGACCACTAACCATCTCACATACCATCACAAGTGTTTACAGTGCTTTATCTTAAAAAGTCAGCCTTGTCAAATCATTTCTCTGTTTAGTTCCTCAATGTCTTTGACCCATTCTTGCAAAGAAAACAATAAGACATTTTGCCCAATTTCTCAATGTCACAAATTTTGAGATAACAATTGATCAACATAATTATACAAAAAACAGAAAACACGTGATAATTTCAAAGATGATTTCAATTTAAAAAGCAATAACTTATCCTATGCAGGATAAAATGCTTCTTTTATGGTATTCAAAATAATAGTAATGAAGAATAATTACAATTTCCTTTATCTTTAATGCCTATATTAAAATAAATGAGCAGACAGAAAGGAAATGTAAACAAAAAATACTTAGAATCTAGTTTAATGTATTTAAGCTATCATTTTCATATATTTCGAGCATTAAATCTTGATCTTGCAAGTTGCTTATTTTTATTATTTGTGTTTCTCAGCATTGACTGATACACATGAAACAAAAGAATGACAATCTTCCTTAAATTGGGTTAAGACACAATGTTTTGTATGTTAATTTGTTATTTGTTTGCAGATATGAAAACTAATTTTATGCAACTTCAGAGAAATAAGTAGTTAATAACTATGCTATCAGTCATATGGACAACTGGTACGATAAAAAACCCTAAATGCAGACAGAGTTCTTTGAAGTTTTTTTTGTTCAATGAACACATACTACTTTTGAGCACAGGGACATGGCTCACTGGCCAAATGGTAAAATGTTTGGTCAATGTGCTGTTGTGTCACTGTGCTTTTGAGGGAAGCAAAATTCAAAACTCACAAGGCGCAACTGACTGAGTTGCAGTTCTTTTCATTCTTTTTCTAAATTAAGAAAATAAAGTTGTTCCCTCTTCTGTTTTTTATTTCAGAATATGCAACTTAACCAACGTAATTGGGCCCACAGTCACTTGAAGATGGGAACTAGTTCCCATCTCTGTCTCCCGCTGTCATTATTTCTCGAAAGAATATGTGGCGACAAGTTAATTTTGAGTGTTCTTATTGAATTTTAAGCTTATTCTTTCAATTAGACAAATATTGATGTGTAGAATACACTTGTAATTATCACTTAATTGATAGGCACAACCAACATTTTACACACCTTTGTTATTATTGAGAAAACCAAGGAAAAACTATTGACAGTTCTGATACTTTCACTTTCACTTTAACTAGGCTACAATCGGGGATTCCATCATAATGCAGAACTTCACTTCAACTCAATGAACAGTCTAGCGGATAATTCAATGACTAGTTCAAACGTTTTTATGCAGAAAAGGCACAAACTCATGAAATTTCTCCTCCTTTTCTTACAACATAACTTCCGGAATTCCCTTTGTCTAAATTTCGGCGTTTCGATTGGCTGATCTATAAATACTTAATCATGTAAATGTTTTTTGCAAAAATGATGCAATATGTCAAAACAGTCATGTCGACAATATACATTCAGAACCATGTTTATGGCTCGATATCTCCGTATCTTAAATTTGCAACTGCCAAGATCTTGTTTTGTCTCTGTTATAAAATGTAATTCGCCGAACGATTAAGTTTGAAGCCTACAAAGAAGGTTGACCTACTTTCTAGTACCGATGCGTGACATTCAGAATAAGCGCTCAAAGACAAAATTGTTTTCATTTCCTTAAACATATCTGAAAATAATAATTTGCTTAAAATAAATTTAAAAAGACTACTTACAATGCTGTTTTATTTTATTAATTATATCCTCCATCACAATTCGGCTGCACGATCCAAAATGACCGTAAGCTAAGAAATATGATCCGACATTGCGAAATCAATGCGCGTAATCACTTTGTTTCAGTAAAAAGTGTTCGGTTTTTGGTCTCATTTGAAAATAAAAATAAACACATAATAAAGAACCTTTATCAAAGCTGAACAAAAAGTCCATCATTGATTAACAATTTTCAATTCATTTATGAAAAAATGATCGAACTATTTCGAAGCGTAGGATTACTACTTCTCTGAAATCTAATGTGAAATGTCTCGATTTTCCTGAAAATTTGGCAAGCATAGTTATACCTTTGGAGGGCGAAAGTATTCGCCCCCCAAAAACAATATCATTGGTGGCGCTGTGTTCTTAACTGGTTCAAAGACAATGGTCACGGAACTGGTCTGTTTGTGTACATTGAATTCTAGCGAAATGTACATTCTTCTTTAAATCATATTTAATTTGAACTGGTCCAAAATAAGAAGTAACAATTTGTCTTATAAAATATACTAAAACATTTTCCAGAAATTCAACTTTCAAGTTGCACGCGGATGAAATATCAAAAGCGGACCGGAACTGGTTCATTGACTGTATTTTAAACGTTTGAGGTATGGATCTGGACTTTCAGTGCAAAATTTTGATATTTGCTAGATCTGCACAGATAATAAACATGGGTGTTGTGCATGACACATCGTCTTATTATGGTGAACATTTGTGTAAACTTATTTCAAAATCCTTTGATGAATGGAAAAGTTGTGGACCGGACACGAAACCGACCCTATAACAGACCATGTTAAGCTTTGACCTCAAAGTGTTACCTTGACCTTGGAAGTAGGGGTCTGGGTGTTGTGCATGACACGTCGTCTTATTATGGTGAACATTGGTGCCAAATTATTTCAAAATCCCTTGATGGATGGCTGAGTTATGGACAGGACATGAAGTGTGACGGACGGACAGACGAACGTCCTAACATTTGGATACTAATGTGGCTACTCCATTGTTCTCCCCATTGTCCTTAACCACATAACAGATTTTAGCCACATAAAAAACCTTACTGAATAAATAGCATCAAAGAAAATTTACTGTTACCTATTGTTCCAATAGCACACTTAAGTATCGGATGGACAGACGGACAGAGCCCATTTCTATATCCCCTTTTCTTCTTCGAAAAGGTGGGGTAAAATAAAATGAAATAACTCATGTGTATGTGTCAATAGAAATACATTTGTGCAGTTTTTATCACTGAAAATAAGTACATTAAGGGAGATAACTTGAAAATTATTTAAGATGGAGTTATGGTTTTCTAATGGTTATGGTGCACTCCCTCTCACTGTTATCTATTTGTATTTTAAGTTTCACTGGAATCTCTCTAATACTTGCGGAGATATTCTCTGGACAAGAAAATACAGACCAAGGTAACATTTGACCTCAAAGTGTGACATTGACCTTGGTGGTAGGGGTCTGTGTGTTGCACATGACACATTGTCTTAATATGGTAAATATTTGTGCAAACTTATTTCAAAATCCTTTGATGAATAGAAAAGTTGTGGACCAGACAAAATAGACCCTATAACAGACTAAGGTTGACCTTGACCTTGGAGGTAAGGGTCTGGGTTGCGCATGACACATCATCTTATTGTGATGAACATTTGTGCTAAGTAATTTCAAAATCCCTTGATGAATGAAAAAGTTATGGACCGGACATGAAACACACCCTTCAACAGAAAATGTTGACCTTTGATCTCCAAGTGTGACCTTGACCTTGAAGGTAGAGGTCTGGGTGCTGTGCATGACACGTGGCCTCACTATGGTGAACTGTTGTGCCAAATTATTTCAAAATCCCTTGATGAATGGCTTAGTTATGGACCGGACACTAAGTGTGAAGGATGGACAAATGAACAGACAGACGGACAAAGCCCATTTCTTCGAAAAGAAGGAGGACAAAAATGCAATTAAACTAAAGAGTTGTCACTGTAAATAACAAATGACCCCGAAGGGCATTGTCTGCTAAAAGTTGGTATGGTTTGATGCAATGCTTTTTGTTTGAAATTACAATTCTCAAGCAAAAGCATGTGACAGACAGATGGACTATCAGTGTGTGACATACTGCATCATTTGGTAAGCATAGTGCCAAGTCATTTCCGTCATGTAATGTTCCAACGAATTACGGAACTAACACAAACATACAATTATGCAGTATTCTGTTTAATTTATAGGGAAAAAAGACAGAAAGACAGATTTACAGTTTAAACCATACATTGCCTCAATCTTGTGAACATTTGTGTTATGTTGTCTTTAAATCCTGTGATGTAATAATAACACTCAGAGCTGACATAAAAATACAAGAAATCAGTATTTTATATAATTTTGTGGTACAAAAAGACAAACAAAACAATATAATTATGGTAATAGGTTTTAATGATACTGACTCTATTTTAACATTTCCATGCATATTAGACTTGATCTGGTTCCCACACCGGGAAAATGAACGATACAAATATAGAAATAATAGGAATATTTTTATTATGGACATATATCTCTGAAGAATAACGGTCCATGCTACTTGTAAACTGCAATTCTGGCATAAAGAAAAAGGAAAAGAAATCAAAGAGGGATTCAAAATACATGTATGTACAAAATATTAAGCATCTAGGAAATACAATTCTTTAAATATGTTTCTCTGTGGAAGTTTGGTTCTAACTGTGATAGGAAAAATGATTTGGTTTCAATGGATTCTGAAATGTATTCATATTCTGTGTTAACAATGTTTTACCTTTTTTCTAAGTTAATATCTTTTGCTATTCTGTAGAAATAAGATATAATTAGTATCAATAATAAAATCAATGTAAAAAAAAAAATCTAGGCTTGACACATTATGGAAAATTAAAGTAAAAACCACTATTCAACAGGTTGTGAAATCATTTTAACTCATATTATATTTGGCATAAGACCAAAAGGATATTTAAACTAGTTTATAAGTCTGGGTTTTTAAAAATGCCGTTTTTTTTTTTTTCATCATATGTGTATTTGAAATATTCTGCTTAATTTCTTTTTTTGATACATACAGTGTGGACTTCCTTTACTATTTTTTTAACTATGCTTATATATTTTAATCGGCTACATTTTTCCCATGTACATAGTATGCTATATGTGCATAGACTGTGTCCATATTTTTTTCACAGACTGTGTCCATAATTCTTTTTTCATAGACTGTGTCCATAATCCTTTTTTTCATAGACTGTGTCCATAATTCTTAGACAACATTATTCTTCCTCAACATCTTCATCTGTGTATCCATCATAATAATCATAAGTTTCTGTAGTTTTTTTAGGGGTCACAGGATTAGTTGTAGTATCACCTATAAAATATCAATAGAGCTTGTTTGAAATACAAGAAATTTACAATTTTTTAGTTTAATCAACAATTACAGTAAAAATGCCATAAAAGTGTGGTGATTTTAGTCTTTTGAACATCAATGACACCCTTATGTCCCCTTTTACAAAGATTTAGATTAACAAGAAATAATCTTTGAGCTTTGTAACAATCTCAGGGGTATAATTACACTGACTTGTAATAGAAACAAAGAACATAATTTTATTTGTTTAGGCTTTATCTGCTTTTGAAAAAAAGTGTACAAAGAATTTACAAGTACTCTTCCTATATAATAATACATATGAAAAAAAGTAATGCATTATATTATATAATGCAATACAGTAGCCCTGACAGTCATTAACATTTTTTTTTCTGAAAAAGAATATTTTACCATGTGAGTCACAGTCAATTTCATCCGAGTTATCATCACAGTCTTGATTCATGTCACAAAGTTGGAAAGTTGTGATACATGCACTTTGGTCTTTGCATAAAAATGTGCTCTCAGGACACACCTCTGTAAGTTAAGTACATGTACAACTATTACATTAAGAACTTGTCGTCTCTACAAGAATGGTGTGAATGTGTTGTATCTTTTTATTTCATATGTAATTACAATAGTTATGACACCTCTATATGCTTTACATATATTATTTTATTCACTGATAAAATATAGAAACTAACTCATTTTTCTTATTGAGAAAATCTTTAAAATGTAAAATAGATTCATACCGGTATTAAAAATAATTATGTTTTCTTTATTTTACACAGGGTCTTTCAACTATGCTATTTGAAAGACCCTGTTTCACATTGAAATCACAGGGAAATTACTTCACTGTTTTCCAGACTGGAAAAACAAACAAGAAAAATAATTTTACATAACTGTAAGCAACACACCCCTCTAGTAAATTATCTCTGGATACTTGTGCATGTTCATTTTAAAATTTTTTCAATGTACTATTGAATCAAATAGCAAATGGGAAATGACACCTACAAATGAACTGACAGACAGAAAAAGGGTAGATAACTATACCTTTATCACTAAGCATAAAACACATATTCCTTGAGTTTAGATAATGTATACTATCAATAAACACACACTACAGTTTTACTCAACTAGACACTTTTCACCTCTACTTTTACTCTTTTCCATAATCTTAAGGTTTTAGAAACCCAAATCTTAAAAAGTCTTCTTGTGCAAAACAACATCTAGATCTTAGCATTCAAACAGAAACCACGTGGTCAGACCTGGCCCAAATGGGGTTTCTAGTTTTACACAGAGAATAGAATCCCTAAAAATATTGTTTTTCAAAACAATAAAATCAAGAGTTTTGATATAATGTTGATAATATTAACTAATACACTTAGAGTATGCTTGTTCAAATGGTGCCTTGAGGTCTTAACGGACCCTTACTAAAGTGGTAGTTGTTTCCTGTTAGGTACAATTACCACTTTTTTATTGTAGGGTGAAAAATTTGAACTTGAAACATATTTAAAAATTGTATTCATCTTACTTTTGTCATTATATGTACCTACTGACCTATTTTCTATAACAATGATGCTCTGTTAATGTAATTTGAACTTTTCCATAGCTTACAAGCATGTTTTAAATCTTCATCTCAGTTTTGATTTGACATATTGACCCACATTTTTGTTTCTGAAGCACAGGTGTTGTTACCTAGTTGTCTACGGTAACTTGGCCCCCTTGTTTCTATATATCAAAATTGTGAGTCTCAACTACATTTCTAGCGCATGTGATTTCCATGTTTCATTATTTCATATTCATTCTAACTCTAAAATGCCTTACTACTACAGTTTTTCTCATCCTCCTCTCCTTTGCAGTCAGGCACACCATCACATCTTCTGTTATCATTTATACACATCCCATTGTTACATGTAAACTCAATTTCAGCGCAGCCTGAAAACAATTTCAGTCATGAAAATAACAATATTGAATTTCAACTTCAGGCTGAGACTGGATTAAGGATCTCCGATATAACTAAATGTACTGAAAATATGTCATTTTGGTCATGCATCAATCTTGTTTATTATGCGTTAGAAAATTTAAGCTAAGTGCAGTCACAGATTACTTAATGATATGTCTGTTTAAATGAATGATCCCCTTTGAATTACAAATGCAATAGGTCATGTTAGATTAAACATGAGCCACTGCAACTGGGGGCAATGCTCAACTTTTTCTTATTTCCAAAGGCAAACACTTTGGAGGAAGCATATTATGGTGAAGGGTTTTCAAAGGCAACATCATTCAGAATTATTAAAATAATAAAAATAATTAAAGATGTCGATTTTGTCAATAGTGTTGTGGCATTTTTGTGCCTATTCAATTATTTGACCATGAAGGTCAAGGTCAAAAAAGCTCAAGAGCAAGTTCAATTTAAAATTCTTGAAGGTATTGTCTAAATGGTAGTTATGTCCAAGTATGAAGACAACACATCCATTACTAGCAAAGATATAGCCAATTTAAGTACTCAAGGTCATTCAAAGGTCAAGGTCACAAGTGAATTATGGTATTCAACATGTCAGTTTTTTTCTTAGTTTTGTTTGTCCAAGTAGGAATCATATATGTCCATTGATAACAAAGTTATCACAATTTAAGCAAAATTCAGGAACATGACCTTGATGGTTAAGGTCATTTTAAGATCAAGGTCATACTTTAACAATTCAACAGGTCAGTTTTGTTATAACTGTTGTGGCCAATTTCAAGTGTTCTGGTAAATTTTAGCAGTCAATAATTTGACCTTGAAGGTCAGGTTCAAATAATAGTCAAGGTCATACTTGAATAATTCAACATGTTGGTTTTGTCATAAGTATTGTTTTACCTACATATGAATCAAATCTGTATATAAACAAAAGAAGATTGTAAAACATATATATTATGCACCCTAGCTCCTTATCCCTTGAGGCAGCCATAAAAGTATAGGGAGGAAAAAGGACAGGGACTTGTGTCAGTACATTAAAGGGAGGATGAAAGGGGCTTCTGTTATCAAAAGCTATTGGCCATGGCAAGCAGATGAATGAGAGAATCTGCAGATTATGTAAATGACACTTGGTTATAAAATATATAAAGTTAAATTACTAGAGAACATGATAGAGTTTAGGAATGCCTCGGTAGGTAGGTAGAATCTGTTTTCCTCTTTATGGTGTATGGCCACCGTGACCTTGGCCTTTAACTTAGTGACCTCTGAGACAATAGGGGTGATCTCCTGAACAGACCAGCCTGTATAGCAAGTCTGTGAAGCCAATGCCTGAGGGTTCTCTAGTTATTGATTGGAAACCATTTTTCTGTTAATGGTCAATATGACCTTGACCAAGTTTTAGGAAGCCTGGACCCAAGCATTCTGCAGTAACTGTTATTGATTGGAAACTGTTTTGCTTTTAAATGTCACTGTCACCTTGGCCTTTGTCCTGGTGATCTGCAACGCTATAGGGGTCATGTACATTACGTTTTAATAACCTCAACCTAAAGCATTCTACAGATATGAATCAGAAACTGTTTTGCTTTTCAAAGTAACTGTGACCTTTGCCTTTGACCTGGTGACCTGAAAATCTATAGGGTCATCTACTGGTCATGAATAACCTAAATACCAAGTTAAGGGATTACGGGCCCTCGGGTTCTATAATTATTCATTGGAAACCGTTTTGCTTTTCAAGTCACTGTGACCCTTGATCTTTGACCCAATTACCTGAAAAACTAAAGGGTTAGTAATCTACTGTTAATGGCCAACCAACACACCGAGTTTGTGAACCTGAACCCAACAATTCCATAGTTATTAATCAGAAACATTTTTCCTGTTCAAGGTCACTGTGACCTTGACCTTTGACACAATGACCTGAAAAACTCTAGGGGTAGTAATCTACTGTTAATTGCATACCTACACTACAAGTTTGAGGAACCTGAAACCAAGCATTTTATAGTTATTAATCAGAAACATTTTTCCTTTTCAAGGTCACTTTGACCTTGACCTTTGACTTAATGACCTGAAAAACTATAGAGGTCATCTACTGGTCATGACCAACCACCACACTAAGTTTGAGGAACCTAAACCCAAGCATTCTAAGTTATTGATTGGAAACCATTTTCCTATTCAAGGTCACTGCGACCTTGACCTTTGACTTAATGACCTGAAAAACTGTAAGGGATCATTTACTGGTCATTACCAACCTGTCTGTGAAGTTTTGGGGAGCTGGTCCCAAGCGCTCTATAGTAATTGATCGAAAACCGTCTTGCTTTACAAGGTCACTGTGACCTTGTGAGCTGAAAACCCACAGGGTTCATCCACTGGTCATGGACAACATACAGATAAAGCTAAAAGAACATGGGTGCAAGCATCTATAGTTATTCATTCAGAAAAATTTCTGTTATTCAGGGTCACTGTTACCTAGGCCTTTAACCTGGTGACCTAAAAGTATTATAAAGGTCATCCACAGGTCACGATCAACCTATACACCAAGTTTAAGAAACCTTGGTCCAAGAGTTCTATACGGTAGATATAGATCGGAAACCGTTTTGCTTTTCAATGTAAATGTGACCTTTGCTTTTGACCTGGTGACCTGAAAAACTATAGAGGTCATACATTGGTCATGACCAACCTATAAACCAAGTTTGAGGAACTTAAGCTTAAGCATTCTCCAGTATATGATCAGAAACCATATTGCTTTTCAAGGTCACTGGACCTTGGCCTTTGACCTAATGATCTGAAAAACAAAACTGTAGGGATCATCTACTGCTCAAGACCAACCTACATACTAAGTTTTAGGAAGGTGGATCTGAGGGATATTGATGGGAAACGAAGTGTCTACCGACTGACCTTCCGACCAACTGATATTTGCAAAACAATATGCCTCCTCATCTTCAATGGGGGCCATAATGACAAAGTTTTTGACAAGTGTTGTTTTGTCCAAGTATGAATCAAATCTGTAAATAAATGACAAATTTATGACAATTTACGCAAATTTCCATAATTTGACCTTGATGGTCAATCATTTTAGGGTCAAGGTTATTCTTGAATTATTCAGCATGCAGGTTTTGTTATAAGTGTTGTTTTGTCTGAGTATGAATCAAATCCAACTATAAATAACAAAGATATGGCCAATTTTAGCAAAATCCAATAATTTGACACTGAAGCTGAAGGTCATTTATGAGTCAAGGTCAAGTCAGTCTGGTATACTTGGAGGTCTTCTCCAAAAGGTTGTTGAGTCCAATCCATTAAGAAATAAAAAAATATGGTCAATGTTAATGTTTTCGGACAGGAATGGCAGGTAAGCAGAATAAGGACTTATATATTGATTGCACCACACTGTAGTTGAGACTGCATTTAATAGGTTTAAATGAGTGTAATGCCCTCTAACAGTCAAAGTGATATCATTCAAGTAGTTAACCTTACCATCGTTCCTAGGAAGGACCAGTACCAGACTCCCATTCTCTGTAAGAAACCGCTAAATTCCGCATATAAATGATAATGGTTCGGTAGTTGGGCAAGAAACCCTGACCATCAATCAGTAAATGGCTATGCAATTTCAGATCTCAGGTATGCTGTCATATGTTACCTGACAGCATACGGTTTTTCAAGTGATGATTTTAGTCAGATTGGAGGTTAAGTGATCTGAAATCAGCAACTTTAACCACTTGACTACAAAGTAGTACTTGATGCAGCCAGGCCAGCTGGTTAGTAAGTTTCTAGATAAAGTATCTCATATCTGTCTGTAACATAACATAGTTACTGGTGACTTTCAGGTAACCTGAACAGAAGTGACTCTTGGTCATGTCTTTTAAGAGGAAGAAACACTATGTTAACAAGTTGTTTCACTTAAGTACCATTTTCCTTCTCTAATAGAACTGACAATTCAACTGTATGGTCAGCAACAAGTAAAAGCCTTTGTAAAATAAGTATTCATACCACATTCATCCGATCCATCATTACAGTCAGCACTACCATCACATCGCCATTCCAATGGTATACACTTGCCATTGCTCGTACATGTGAACTCAATTTCTGGGTTGCATGCTGAAAATACCATAATCACTATTCAGTTTGACCAAAAACAGCATATAATTCAGATGGACAATCCTTGATTGAGGTATATTATACAAATAGTTTTCTGTACTAGCCTTCAGTCCAATAATATGGGAGATGTGAGGGATTTCCACTCAAATCAGGTTTTTTTGAATACCAAGAAAAGTGTAGTTTGTATAGAGCCTGAAAAACATGTGTAATCTTTATTTTGTAGATGGATCCATTAAAAATGAAATTCCACTGATGCATTACCTAACAAGAGGACCCTGATGGCCCTACATCTCTAACCTGAAAGCCCCTGTTCTTACTGGAAACAAATAATGATCAAAATATAATATGTCATAAAGAGATAAGAATTTTAGTCGGACTATCTGGTTTTTGTTCCATGTAACTCAGTTAAAATCTTAAACTCAAATGACCAAGTTTTAATCTCTATAAACAGAACATGTAGAATACAAAGTCCAGCAAAAACTAGAAACAGTAATTTAGTGTTTAGTTACGTAGATTATGTAGGAAAAATATGTATAAACAAATGCTGTATGTACATTGTAATCAGAATATTTTTTTGGTTAACTTGTTTAAGGGATACATTGTCAAGTACTGTGACTGAGTTTCATCAAGGCTAAGTAATAAATGTAATCTCTAGCATGTTCACAATGATTTCTACTGACTAAAACTGGTGAAAAAGTTCTTAACTAAACAAATCTAGAGTTGCAATTTCTTCAAGGAGACCCTCAAAGCAAACTTTCTATACAAATTATAAATCAAGAGCACAGTGCACTATACTTTTCTCAGCTTATTAGTTTAAAGCTGCTTGTGAAACATATAGGTAACAGTGTGATAAAAAACAATGTCTGAGCACTGTTACCATGACCAGAACTTTGACCCCAAAGCAATAGGAATCATCACGTGGGGCAAGTCCATGTGTAAGTTTCAAGAAGGAAGGTGATATGGAAGGCAAGTTATGATCTGGAAACTGATTTCTTATGTCTATCCACTGTGACCGTGATTATTGACAGTTTAACCCCCCCCCCCCCAAATCAAAAGGGATCATCCTTGATGAGGTTGAAATCTGGAGTCAGTTTTCATGCAGGTAGGATATAAGTAGGGATGGCAACGAGTAACCGGTTAACCGAGTACTCGATCGAACGTCCGAATATCGGTTAACAAAATTGATATTCGATTACTCGGCAAAAATATATAATTTCTATTTTTTTTGCGATTTAGAAAGGTTGGTGTATCCAATCAGTTCAGAAATTTGAAGATGTACATGTATCTTCACAAATACCTCTTAAATGCAATCAAAACATCCTTGCAGAGGTGCGAAAATGATACGAGGCGATCAACAGTTTGACACGCGCATGGGATTGAACACCTGTGTCGCTTACGTCATTCGGCCTCTTATAATATTTAATTACCTTTAATTGTGTAAGAGTTTGTAGCCGAAACTTGTTTTAAGGTATAAGTTTTGAAAACAGCAAATGGCCGGATTGCTATTATGAATGTTAGATTGAAGGTAGTAATTAGACCCGATTAAGCGTTTGTTTTTCTTTACTTAATAAAGGAGAGTAACTCCAATTTCTTCTTAACGCATATAAATCCAGAAATATCATTAACTTTTTATATATTGATAAAGTTTTTGTTTAGAATAAGATATTAAAATTTCAAGAGTCAAAGTGCCGCCTGCAAAATCAAATGCTTGGAAATATTTCAAACGCTGTGCTGATAGCAAGACTATTAAATGTACATTATGTAGCTGTGAAATAACGTATACTGGTGGAACTACAAACATGTTAAATCATTTACGCTTCAAGCATCCTCAGAAAACAGACCAGTCTATATAATTTCAAGAAGAAAAAAAGATATATGAACTGTTATACATGTTTTAAACTTGATATTGCATTAATTAAAACGTTATAAAATATAATGTTGATTTAATTTGTTTGATGGTTATTCTAAGTTACCTCCCTTGCAGTCCTATTTATAGTTACACATCTGTGACGAAAGTAGCATGCAGACGGTGTTAATATATTGTGATAAAATTTTGAAGATCATTGGAAATCATCCGAGTAACCGAGTACTCGATCGGAAAAATGACCGAGTACTCGAGTATTGATTTTGGTATTCGTTGCCATCCCTAGATATAAGGAAAGCAAGTTATTTTCCCCAAACTGTTTTGTTATTTCTAGGCATTGTGACCTGGTCCTTTGATGGTTTGAACCCAAAATCAATAGGGATCATCCTTGACTGAGTTGAAGTACATTTGAAAGTTTTCATGCAGTTAGATGATAATGAGAGCAATTTATGGTCCAGAAATAATTGTGTCTCTGATGAATGGACAGACAGACAGAAAGACAAGCTAATTTAGTATACCTGAGCAACTTTGTTGCAGAGGGTATACTTATCATGGCTGATTTTAAACTATATGCACAACAGTAGGTTGCAAACAAAATCTGATCAAAATATCCAAGTCAAGAAATTGTCATAATTTGCATTAAATTTGGTCAAGAGTTATCTAGCTTGTTCTTTTAATGCCCTGAAGGCCTAAGTGAAGTATTTAAATAATAATCATAGTTGCTTATGAAAATATATACATCATAGTAAATTTTATGCAAAACTGTATTTTTTTTGCATATAAGACCTTTACAAAAATTTCTACGATTAAAAGGGACCACAATTTACAACAAATTCTACAAAGAGTTGTCTAATTTGAAACAGCTTTGTTAAATTTCAAGTCAATCCCATTACAGATTGCTGAGAAATTTGCATGGAAGTATGTTGCAAAACATTCAGCAAAATTTGTAATTAAAAAAGGGCCCTAATTTGCCTTAAATTTAGTCAAGAGTTATTTAACGGTGTGACTTCTAAGCTGCTAGAAAACGCTGAAACAACAGGTATAAATTAGTTTAGTTTTCTTTTTTAAAATGAAAAATTGAAAATCTGCTTATTTTTTCAAAATATGAATTTAAAGAGCTTCCAAATGATATAAGAATCTTAAAATTTGGCTCACAAAGATAACAAACAATTAAAAAATTCTGCTGCTATCAAATGTATATAAATATTGCTGCTTTTTGCAAAACCATAGATCAGCTGTGTTCTGGTAACAGGTGCTTGTGATGTCATCAATGTACGTGCCTACAGTCAGGCTAAAAATAAAGCAAACAAGACGGCCAATGGCCCTAAAGCGCTCACCTGGGTTCAAAGATGAAAGAAATTTTTATGAATGTAATGATGCATATCACAGAAATGGACCTATGCAATTTCATTGCCATAGCTCCAAAAACAAAAAGTAGGTCAGTAGGTCAAAATATAGGTCATTAGACGACATTTTTGAAATCGGAACGAAAAGCTGTACACACAGTCCAAATTTCATTGCTGTAGCTTTAAAACGAAAAAGTAGGTCAGGAGGTCAAAAATATAGGTCATTGAAATTGGAACAAAAAACTGTACACATGTAATGATGCATATCACAGAAATGGACCTATGCAATTTCATTGCCATAGTTCCAAAAACAAAAAGAAGGTCAGTAGGTCAAAAGTATAGGTCCTGCGATGACATTTTTGAAATTGAAACGAAAAGCTGTGCACATGGTCCAAATTTCATTGCTGTAGCTAAAAAGCAAAAACGTAGATCAGTAGATCAAAAATATAGGTCAAGGAATAATGTTTTTGAAATCATCTTGAAAAACTGTACAAATGGTCCAAATTTTATTGCCATAGCAAAAATCTTTAAAAAACGAGAAAAAACATTTTTTTTTTTTTTGGGGGGGGGGGGGGGGGTTGAGTGACCCACAGGGGAGGGGGGATGACCCCACTGTGGTCACACTGCATACCGGGTACCAAATATCTAAGCTCCAGGCCTTGCAGTTTGTGACAAGAAGATTTTTAAAGTTTTTTGATACATAACTCTATGTAAAAGATGTGACCTCTTGGGTGGGGCCAGTTTTGACCCAGGGGCCATGATTTGAACAATCTTGGTAGAGGTCTACTAGACAATGCTCAGCACCAAATATCTAAGCTCAATGCCTTGTAGTTTCTTACAAGAAGAAAAGTAAAGTAAAGTTGTAAAGTTTTCCCTATATAACTCTATGTAAATCAAGTAAGCCCTGGGCGGGGTCAGTTCTGACTCCAGGGTCATAATTTGGACAATCTTTGAAGAGGTCCACTAGATGATGCCTCATACCAAATATCTAAGCTCTAGGCCTTGCAGTTTCTGACAAGAAGATTTTTAAAGAATTTACTATATAACTCTATGTAAAACATATGACCCCTTGGGCGGAGCCAATTTTGACCCAGGGGCCATGATTTGAACAATCTTGATAGAAGTCTACTAGACAATGCTCAACACCAAATATCTTAGCTATATGCCTTGCGGTTTCTGACAAGAAGATTTTTAAAGTTTCCCCTATATGACTCTATGTAAATCAAGTGACCCCCAGGGCGGGGCCATTTCTTACCCCAGGGTCATAATTTGAACAATCTTGGTAGAGGTCCACTACAAAAACTCACTTGCTGGACAGCCCTCTTCATCTGCCCCGTTCCGACATTCCAGTACACCATTGCAGACAGCTGATTGGTTTACACACTGGCCATCACCACATACAAATGAATCGGTGAAACAGGCTAAAAAACAGAGAACAGATGTATCTTCACTATCAAATGATAAATGTGTGCTATAATTATCACAGGTTTTAAAGTGTCAAGGACTTGTCAGTTTTAATAAACAAGGGCTGTATGCCTGTAACCCCGCCCCCCCTCCCCCCACTCCAACTTCAAAAAAAAAATGGTGGGGGCATAAAAAAGATTAGTTGAATACGTTTGTAACTGAAAATAATATTCTGATCACAATGTACATATAACATTGTTTTTAACATCGATACTACAATCCCAATTCTAGAGATATATTAATGTATGATAAAAGATATGTAACGAATTTACAAAGACAACTTCTTAGCTAAGTTAAGTTGTTTCTTTTTTAATATAGCAGAAACAAAAATTAGGAAGTGATGGGAGTTGGAGGGAGAATTCAAAGCTGCCGGGAGGATTGTAGCACTTGTTTGTTCAATCAACTTATTATAACAGTTAACACTCAAAAACTATGATGCATGTTTGAGTCGGAAGAACATCCTGAGGAGACAAAATCTCTTCTAAAAATACCACAGGACTAATACGGATGAAAATATTTTTTCCTTAAATGTGTAAACTTATTTCATAAAATTGCATAAGAAATTGTTTTTTGTTTGTTTGTTGTTTTTTTTTGCATACGACAATTCTTTTTCTTTTACGTAAAATATAACGGAGTATATTGTATTTAGATTTTATACTATATTAATCAGGCATTAGAGTATGCGTGACTACTTGCAAAATGGTTTTAGAGACAACTCATTTAAATAACAGCCAATGTTATTCACCGTTACTTGTTGACAATGTGACTTTATGCACACCCATAGGTCCTTTGAACAAAACAAAATCTTATATTAACAAATTTATCATCATGCATTCATAACACTTTGCTAATAGACAGATTACAGAACAGATAGCTCTGCATGAACAACAAATAAGTGACTTATAAAATATTTTGGTAAGGGCATGCATTCATAACACTTTGCTAATATAAAGATTACAGATGAGACAGCTCTGCAAGAACAAGGGACATAAAATAATATCACCATGACCCTTTGAAGGTCAAAACAATTTCAACTCAATTTCCCCTGTCTCTTGTCCAGTTTTACTGTATCATACAAACAATGTATAATTCATTTTTTATTTAGATCTAAACTTACTGCAGTTCACTTCATCATCACCAAGCGGACAATCCAAGACACGGTCACAGATGTACGTACTGTTCAAACAACTACCATCTTCACATTGGATCTGGTAGGCCTCGCAGATTTCACCTGTCATTTTTAAACAATAAATTATTGTCATTTTCTAATTGTTTTTCCCCTTGAAACTACCTACACTTTAATTCACTTAAACTTTAATACTGCGTAACTTCCACTGTACATTGTACTGAACTTTGACGAAATGGTACTCACAGTGTATGGCACTTTGTTTAAAGTCTAAATTAATTTCATTTCCCTATATAATCATGATATATAATGCAGAGAAGCAGATGATAGGTTTTGGATCAAAGGTTTGGATGAACCAAATATTCTGACTCTAGTTTCATGAAAGTACTTCAAACTGCTCGTACACAGCTGAACGGTAGAATTTAAAAAAGTTATTTTCTCCTCTCCCTAGATACACCTACTTGGGGATTACCCGCTAAATATAGAATAATGTATCCCTGAAGCAGGTGCTTAAATTGCTCTACCACAAGAAAAGTTCCACAACATGGCACCTTCAACAATCCCAGCACAGGCATTTGTTTCATGGATAAATGTTCAGAACCACTTTATAACCAACATAAAGTATGAAAGTTCACAAGAAATAATCTGAGGGTCACTTTACTTCAAACAGATTTTCCGTAATTTAAGCTGACAGATGTACCGGGTAACTCTAATTGTCTGTGATAGCTGAATCCTTTTTTCCTAAAAATAGCATTCAAAAACTTCACTCAAAGTAAAAAACATTTTTTCCACCGCACCTCTTACATGAATTTCATCGCCTGTTTACGAAACTTTTTTGACACTACTTCTGGTCTTTTACACAATAAATAGAAATTAAAAATTAGTTTAACAACCTCAATCTAAACATCTCAATCAAGTGTCAGATTTATTGTAAAAATAAACTGAAGTCTTTAGTGGACTTAATATGTTTTTGTAACTGATCCTGTAGATAAACTCAAATCAGCTGATATACTTTCACTTTCAATATTATGGCGACACTTCGATAGCACTCTTTGGAGAAACAATTTAAATCATGTTTGAGGTAAAGTAAAATGACCCTAAGATTCATTCCTGTGACCTTTGGTACCTTGTTTTGGTTATATAGTGGCTTGGGGCATTTACCCATGAAACAAATGCCAGTGGTTCAAATACGGATATAATGTGGGTGCAGTCATCAGTCATGTGACAACAAAAAATAGAAATTCTTAATATAGGCTTTATACTATTTGTAACAATATATCTATAATGGAGAAACTACCCGTATTTTACAATCACGAAATGCTGCATTGGGTGACAATGCGTCTGTAGATGGGTATTGATAGACGTAATACACACAGATAGTTAAACTCAAATTCTTACTCAATGACCAACTGTGAGTGAGCTCCTTTAATATGCACTCTGTTATTCACTCAAATAATACTGATACTTTTTCAATTGAATTCGTTCAAGAACATTCAAATTTTGAGAATGTCAGAATCAAAATCAGGTGATAAATGCATTCTTTTAAACATAGTGTTGAAGCTCGAACCTTTAGCCAATTAAACATAGTGTTGAAGCTCGAACCTTTAGCCAACACTTTAATAACTTAAATATCCTTGTTTGCAAACAAAATTAAAGTGATTTTATGTAATTTATGTACACACTATTGTATTTTCTTTCAAATAAAAGAAATTCACTTGATACAGATTCAAACCATTGCTACTTAAGCAGACACAACTGATATGCAATCTTATTACAGTATAAACTGTTCATTCTTCAGTCTATTTGTCTTACAATGTATCCTGTCTAAACTGAAGGATGGACAAGTCCATTCTAGGAATTTAACAATGTCAGGGTTAGGTGAAATACTTACAGCCTTGTTCATCTGAGCTATCTGTACACTGTGCAATACCATCGCAGATTTCTGTGTCTTTTATACACACTCCTAGTCCACAATGAAACTCATCTATGGCACAGTATGCTGGAAAGATTATACAAGAAACAGATGAACTTAATGTGCAATAAATGTGCAGAAACCAATGACACAGCCATCTCATTACATTTCTAACATGACTTGCTCATTTAATCCTATGTGTATATGAACAGAAATTAAATGCCAAAAAACAGTATCAACAAATAACATTTACATTTCTAATTGAGACAAGAGCGATCAGTGATCACATGTGTCGCCTGATGATAGCCAGTTAAGCAGCTGTATTGAGGGGTGATTGGACAGTTTGTAGGAAACGTAAATTGAGGTACCAATCAATCCTATAACATTTCATTCAAATTGCATTAGTAGTATAAGAGAAGTAGTCAGCACATACTTTAAAAAAATCATTAAAGGGCCATAACTCTGACAAAAATCATTGAACTGGGAAATGCCGATGATATCCAAAACTAGAATTGGTACTGATCATTCCTGTAAAGTTTGAATGAAATTGCACAAGTAGTTTTTGAGGAATAGTCCTGACAAGTTTGGTGACGGATGGACGGACGAAGGACAGATAGACAGACAAAGGAGAAGTGACCCATATATGCTTTGGCTACTTTGTAACAGGCAGCAAAAATGTGGTTCTTCTTTCTTCAGTTCTTATTATTGGACATGTTTCCCTGTTAAAGAAAAAAAGATATCTATTTAGCCTGTAATTCACTACTGAAGAAAAATGCCAGATTTTGTCATGTCTGAAAATTTGCTGTCTGAAAACTGGTAAATTATTCCTTATTTATACTTTTTTCATCAATAATGTGAATTCTAATCATCTTTTATATACTTTTCCTTCTGACAGCATTGTGTGTTGGCCTTTGTTGATACTTAATTCCTTGTTGGCTGCTATCCGTACAACTGACTGTACGGTGATTTATCGAGCTAATCTCAACTACCTGTACATTTTTTTCTCTCCAGATGCAAAGTTTACTTGCCTATGGTGATTTGGAGAGTGACTATTGTTATCCTAATTGGATATAATTCCATCTCAAACAAACTGACTTACTACAATTTTCTTCATCTTCGCCTGTAGCACACTCCTTGATGCCATTGCACTCGGCATCGGTCTCCAGACATGTACCGTCCCAACATTCGTACTGGCCCACACAACCTTAAATATCCATGGAAATTATTTAATTTTCATCAGATAATAATTCTGAAATTGACTTTCTACAGAAAGGTTATTGGTAACATAAGTGGGTAGTCTAGATTACCTATGTGATCATTCAAATTTATGAAGGAAGTTTGTAGGAAAATATGATGCATGTTATCTGTCCTTTTATATTCCACAGAACCTGATGGACATTTACACACTACTGTTGACAATCTAACTCTCATGTTACTTTTATGTATATTTTCTTTTTTACTGTTTTTAGGCTGGCGGTGAAAGAGGACAATCTATAGAACTTCAAATTAAAACCAGAGATCGAGGGACAGGTCCATTTAACATTGATATATTAATGAGCCCATATACTAGCATTACCATAATATTCTGACAATGTACAGGGATATGATCTCATAATTCATAAACAGTCATAAATACTCTGGAAGTAGATGCATAAAATATGTTTGTTTTGCATCATCATCATTGTCTTTTTGTCAGGTCTACACTATAATTATTTCCAAGAGGGCCATACAGTACGTGCCAGGAGGAACTCTCGTTTTCCTCGAGGTCGTCGCGGACTACCCATTCCTTAAAACGCAACCAAATCCTGTTTACGAAACTTTTTGTGACACTTCTTCTGGTCTTTTACACAATAAATAGAAATTAGAAATTAGTTTAACAACCTCAATCTAAACATCTCAATCAAGTGTCAGATTTATTGTGAAAATAAACTGAAGTCTTTAGTGGACTTCATATGTTTTTGTAACTGATCCTGTAGATAAACTCAAATCAGCTGATATACTTTCACTTTCAATATTATGGCAACACTTTGATAGCGCTCTTTGGAGAAACAATTTAAATCACGTTTGAGGTAAAGTAAAATGACCCTAAGATTCATTCCTGTAACCTTTGGTACCTTGTTTTGGTAGTGGCTTGGGGCATTTACCCATGAAACAAATGCAGGGTTCCCACAAAGAAGAGAAATCAAATTTCCCTGACATTTCCCTGACTTTTCCCTAACCAAAATAAAATAACAGCGTGAAGTTTGCACAATCTTTGAGCATTAATGTATTTTTCTGTACGGAAAATTGCCAGTATTATATTCCTATATGTACAATTGGAGCGGGGTTAGTGTTATCCAATATTATGTAATTCTATGTTTTGATTGGCTGTTAGAAGATCCGATTATTGCCGAAGCATTACGTATATTTACGATGTGCTACCTGTTGAATCAATTTGCGAAGTTATGTTATTCCGGAAATCCTCGGAGAGAATCACGTGACTGTCTGGTGATATTGTGTAGGAACATTGGATGTTATTGTTTTGAAATCTATTAATAGTAACAAGTAACTGATAAGAGATACAGGTAACTTTTTGAAGGTTGGCAAAAATATGGCGGTTGATAACAATGCAAAACATAGTAATTTTGTAATTACCGTTTGAAAGTCATTTTTCATCAAACAGTTAAGTATTTTATATCATTTTAAAGGTCTGTAAACTCATATTTTACATATTAAAAAGATAATTGTCAAAACTGTTTTCTTTTTTGTTTGTAAATGGTTAAACTTAGTGCATCTAAGCTGCTAGAAAAATGCTGAAACGACAGGTATAAATTAGTTTAGTTTTCTTTTTTAAAAGCAAAAATTCCAAATCTACTTATATTTTCAAAATATGAATTTAAAGAGCCTTCAAATCATGTAAAATGATAAATGTTTATGTTTAATGTTTTCAACTAATTGAATTCAACTCACGAAGAAAAAAGTTATCTAAGATTAAAAATTATGTCTGGTTCCCGGTCGTACTTTGCTACGACAGTGACTGTGTCTCACATGGTCTATATGTTGAATTATGTCAAAGTAATCAAAGCATGGTCATAGCTTATTATCATCATTGATATTACAAGTATATTTGTTATTCTGTTCAAGCATGTTTGTTATTCTGTTCAAGCATGTTTGTTATTCTGTTCAAGCATGTTTGTTATTCTGTTCAAGCATGTTATTCCATGAAATTCATGTTATTTTGTTACTGTTATTTTGTTACTTAACAAAACAAACAAAGTTTCAGTATCATAATTATCACCATTAATATCAAGAGATATATGGAAATAAAAGGTTGAATAAATATGTTGTTGTTGTTCTTCAGAAAATGTGCATTATCTTAGTTATAATATGTGTGAACTTAAAGATATATATTAAATTTCTTTTATTGGCATCTGCAAACAAAATAGAGTGCTGCAGATTAAGGTTCCTTAAAAATACAGTAAAAACCGTACACTCAAATGGACTCAAGTCCATTTGAATTTTTCTTGTTTATATGTTGGCCTCCTCCTCCCCATATTAGCCAACCTCTTTCCTACCAATCTTTATTCTAAATTATTTCAGATACAGAATACATGAATATGAGCAAGCAATTGTCATTAACTACTTGTGTTGTTTACTTTCAATTATCACGAGTACATTTATACAAAATGAAAAGTATTTGATAACACATGTCATGCTCAAAGAATTTGTTTCATTCTTAAACATACAAAGCAGTGTAATCAATGGAGAACTGACTAAAATAGGGGACGCTTAAACCCCTTTCAGCTTCTTTCTTAATAAGTTAGTTATTGTAAATGACAAAAAATATCCAAAATCTTAAGACATAAGCATATTTTTTAGAGTAAGATGTATACAAGAATAAAAAAGATGCTCTTTATCATAAATAACATTAAAGATACCCAAAATAATGGAAGAAACTGCCTTAGCCTTTACTGATTTTGCTTCCTACTGTTTGACAAACATTCTTCTCTTACAAAATTCCCTGACTTTTCCCCGACTTTTGCTTATTTTTCAAATTTCCCTGACCAATTTCAAATTTCAAATTAATATAGATATAATATGGGCGCAGCATGAAAAGTGTATGAGATCAGTCATGTGACAACAAAAGAAAATAGAAATTCTTGATATAGGCTTTATACCATTTGTAACGGTATACCTATAATGGAGAAACTACCCGTATTTTACAATCACGAAATGCTGCATTGGGTGACAATGCGCCTGTAGATGGGTATTGATAGACGTAATACACACAGATAGTTAAAATCAAATTCTTACTCAATGACCAACTGTGAGTGAGCTCCTTTAATATGCACTCTGTTATTTACTCAAATGATACTGATACTTTTTTCATTGAATTTGTTCAAGAATATTCAAATTTGAGCATGTCAGAATCAAAATCAGGTGATAAATGCATTCTTTTAAACATAGTGTTGAAGCTCGAACCTTTAGCCAATTAAACATAGTGTTGAAGCTCGAACCTTTAGCCAACACTTTAATAACTTATATATCCTTGTTTGCAAACAAAATTAACATGATTTTATGTAATTTATGTACACACTATTGTATTTTCTTTCAAATAAAAGAAATTCACTTGATACAGATTCAAACCATTGCTACTTAAGCTGACACAACTGATATGCAATCTTATTACAGTATAAACTGTTCATTCTTCAGTCTATTTGTCTTACAATGTATCTTGTCTAAACTGAAGGATAGACAAGTCCATTCTAGGAATTTAACAATGTCAGGGTTAGGTGAAATACTTACAGCCTTGTTCATCTGAGCTATCTGTACACTGTGCAATACCATCGCAGATTTCTGTGTCTTTTATACACACTCCTAGTCCACAATGAAACTCATCTATGGCACAGTATGCTGGAAAGATTATACAAGAAACAAATGAACTTAATGTGCAATAAATGTGCAGAATCCAATGATACAGCCATCTCATTACATTTCTAACATGACTTGCTCATTTAATCCTATGCGTATAAAAAAAGCCAGACTATGAACAGAAATTAAATGCCAAAAAACAGTATCAACAAATAACATTTACATTTTTAATTGAGACAAGAGTGATCAGTGATCACGTGTCGTCTGATGATAGCCAGTTAAGCAGCTGTATTGAGGGGTGATTGGACAGTTTGTAGGAAACGTAAATTGAGGTACCAATCAATCCTATAACATTTCATTCAAATTGCATTAGTAGTATAAGAGAAGTAGTCAGCACAAACTTTAAAAAATAATTAAAGGGCCATAACTCTGACAAAAATCACTGAACTGGAAAATACCGACAATATCCAAAACTAGACTTGGTACTGATCATTTCTGTAAAGTTTGAATGAAATTGCACGAGTAGTTTTTGAGGAGGAGTCCTGACATGTTTTGTGACGGATGGACAGATGAAGGACAGATAGACAGACAAAGGAGTAGTGATCCCTATATGCCATGGCTTCTTTGAAACAGGCAACAAAAATGTGGTTCTTTTTTCTTCAGTTCTTATTATTGGACATGTTTCCCTGTCAGGGAAAAAAAGTTATCTATTTAGCTTGTAATTCACTACTGAACAAAAATGCCAGATTTTGTCAAGTCTGAAAATTTGCTGTCTTAAAACTGGTAAATTATTCCATATTTATACTTTTTTTCATCAATAATGTGAATTCTAATCATCTTTTATATACTTTTCCTTCTGACAGCATTGTGTGTTGGCCTTTGTTGATACTTAATTCCTTGTTGGCTGCTATCCGTACAACTGACTGTATGGTGATTTATCGAGCTAATCTCAACTACATTTTTTTCTCTCCAGATGCAAAGTTTACTTGCCTATGGTGATTTGGAGAGTGACTATTGTTATCCTAGATAGGATATAATTCCATCTCAAACAAACTGACTTACTACAATTTTCTTCATCTTCGCCTGTAGCACAGTCCTTGATGCCATTGCACTCGGCATCGGTCTCCAGACATGTACCGTCCCAACATTCGTACTGGCCCACACAACCTTAAATATCCATGGCAATTATTATATTTTCACCAAAAAATAAATCTGAAATGGTTATTGGTAACATAAGTGGGTAGTCTAGATTACCTATGTACAGCATGATCATTCACATTTATGAAGGAGGTGTGTGAGAAAATATGATGTATGTTATCTATGTATGTTTATATTCCACAGAACCTGATGGACATTTACACACCACTGTTGACAATCTAACTCTCATGTTACTTTTATGTATATTTTCTTTTTAACTGTTTTTAGGCTGGCGGTGAAAGAGGACAATCTATAGAACTTCAAGTTAAAACCAGGGATCGAGGGACAGGTCCATTTAACATTGATATATTAATGAGCCCATATACTAGCATTACTATAATATTCTGACAATGTACAGGGATATGATCTCATAATTCATAAACAGTCATAAATACTCTGAAAGTAGATGCATAAAATGTGTTTGTTTTGCATCATCATCATTGTTTTTTTGTCAGGTCTACACTATAATTATTTCCAAGAGGGCCATTATGGTCGCAGTTGCTCACCTAGCTGTATGTTAGCTGTTGAGAAACATCAGAAGCAAAATAACAGGTTCTGAATTGAAGATTTTTGAAGACCTTATATTTCATACAAATAATAACCTGAGACAGGGCCAATTTTGACTCTAGGGACAAGCTTATAGTATGTATCCACCATACAATGCTTTTTCTTCAATAACTATTAAATATTCTAGCACAAGGTCAAAAATCATTGCTATATGTCCCATTTTTAAGAGCCTCAAATGACTGTTGCCAATTTCAAAGGAATCAGAATTTTTTTTAGGGGATCAGTGGGTTTGAGCCCTACCAGGGTCACAACCATGTTTCCTCATATGACACGAGTACTGGTTGGTTACAGGAAGTGTACTGAAGAGTGATTTGAATAAGCGGCAAGCTAAAATGAATCATTCTTTAACTTAATCAGAAGTTTTATCAGTCTTAACTTGTATGGGTTAATTGTCAATCTTCATTAGCAAATAGGAAAAAAAAATTCTATACTCATAATGAGGTAAACTATCCTGTGTATGCTTCTACTGGCTTGGATCCAGATAACCTTTGTTTAAGTATAAAATCATTTCAAATCAACACTTGAAAAAACACACTTCTGTGTCATTTAATTATATCAAAAGATTATAATGGTGTTTAACTTACATTTATTAACCTTGTGTACATGAATAATTTGTACTCTTACTGATTTGAGTTTATTCCTAGTTGGTAACAGTTACTCTGACACACCCCCGTAGAATTTAGTTATTTTAGGTTGTTGAAGATAGTGCAAGATACAAAAAGCATCCAATGCCAGAGAAGCCCTTGTTTTCCATGCTCAACATATAGCTTCTATACAAGGGAAATTGGTTTAATGGCTCATCCAAAAGACAATAAGTAATGATATCGCAGGAGCAGGAGATCAAACTTGTAATCCCTGCCTAGTGGTGTCTTGCGTTGGAATTAAATATTTCTTTCACTTTAGCATCCATCTTGACAGACATTGCTGTTTTAGGCCGATGGGCATGGGATGCATCTTCAGTAGAAATTAACCCACATTTGAATTTATGGAACCAATGAATAACTGATAAAAAAACCATTTCATTTTGAGCATATACAGAACAGATTTCATCAAAAATGTTTTTAAACTCTATGCAAAGGAGGCAATGGTTCTTATTATAAGACCGTATTTCATTGGCATACTCTGATATTCTACCAACCATTTTTGTATTAGAGTATACGAGTAGGCAATGTATAGCAAGCTATAAACACAGCTAAAGTGAACGAATTTTAATGAATGAGGTACCAATGTAAAGCTAACATGTACATCTACCTTCATTTCATTGTGTTTGTCGCATTATTGAACAATATAACATTCTATTTACATTCATATTTGAAGACTTCTGGTAACCCTTTAGATAGTAAGAAATAGTTCCAGCATTTTCAAAATCACCAATCAGTGTAAAATAAACTGAAGATTGTTTGTTTTCCATGAATATAGAATATATTCCATCTCAAAATGACGTGATTTTAATTATTATACCTCAATATATCATTTAATGTAAAACTTCCATAGACCTATAATGTGTTCTGATCGAATATCACCCTCAAAGAGAATGTTCTACTGGAGCTATTTCTTATATCACCCTGTGGCACATAACTCCAATATACTTCCGTACTCAATATTGTACTAGTTAAATCCACAAGCCTGATTATTCTGTCTTTAGTAACTATTAAGCATTTATTGATTAGGATCATTACCAAAAGACAGTTAACCCTGATATTGTGACAGGAAACGGAAATGATGATGTGTATTAGTTTTATTTCTTTTGACTGAGTAAGTAACTTATATTGTAGTTATAAGACTTTTCAGTATAATAAAACAAATAGCACATGCAGGGTGAAAGTGGATACTGCCAACCCTTGAACTGGCAAATTACTCCTCGGCTGAGCCTCAGGGTAAGATTATATCAGTTTTTGGGTTGACAATAAACACTATCACCCTGACAGTCATGTGTTATTTATGCTATCATTCAGTTGGACACTTCTCAACAACATGTATTCCATTTCCATCGAAAAAAAACAACAACATACAAATACATCTTCTATCTCTTCTCCAATAACTGTAAACAGTTTTCCTGTAAATTCACAGGATCATTGAATTCTTTTACAGGGATAGAAATTTTGGTTTTCATTTTACTGCAGCTTATAAATCGTGAAGCTCAAATCTAAGGTAAACAGGACTGCTTAACTCTTTCCCACATAGATACGACTTTCTACGCCTTTAGTTATTTAAAATTCTTTGGGCAAATTTCAGTTTTAGATCACTTTTAGTTATCTTCTAAGAATAATGTTCTATTAATATTCTCCATACTGTAGTTTTCTTGTCATTTCCAAAAAAAACCACATAAAACAGCAAGACCTGATCATGCTCATTTCAGTTATAACATTGCTTATAGATTTCACTACATGTCAGTCTTCCTCTACAGAAGAAGTACATTTTCAAAAATATTCTCTTCCATTGTGAACAGCAATATTGTTCTCGTCATCAATTAGACTGCACAAAACATTCACTAACTTCCCATCTACTTACAATCAATTTCATCAGTCCCTTGGGAGCAGTCAACAATGCCGTCGCAGATTTTTTCTGATTTGATACATTCAGAGTTTCCACAATGGTATTCATCATCAGCACAATATACTGGAATTCAGATGAACTGTTTTTCAAAAAAGTCTGGATATTTGATTTTTATACTGGTACTTACAAAACATTCTTTTCTGTTAGTTTTGGAAGAATACAATGTCAAGTATGTTGATCTGATGGTGTGAATTGCTGTCAAGCTGGTGTTTACTTTTCACACTTTTCACACACTGGTCAAACTAAGATTCATATGAAACTCTTTTTTGGATACAGATTAATACTGTGAAATCATTAATATTCGTGGGGATTAATTTTCGTGGATTTCGTGGTTCGGGTAACCCACGAAATCATATCCCGACGAACAAATTGTTTGGTCAGGTGGAAACACGTTAACTTGCACGCGTCAACAATTTCATAGCACAACTGCCAGATATTGTTTATAAGGTTTCCTTTCACCTAATGTTGAAATCAACTAATTTTTGGCCCCTTATTTTTTTTACCTGGCAATTGAATTCCACGAATTTACGATCCCACAAAATTGCCTTCTGCCGGCAAACAACACAAAATTTTATGCCCTCCAATTTAAATGATTTCACAGTAATCTATAAATAAAAATGGCGGACACAAAAAATAACTTCATATTTAAGAAATGCCAGCTTAATGTGTCAATAAAGGAGGATTACACATACTACATCCAATTTCATCTTCTTCATTTGGGCAGTCTGGCACTAGGTCACATATTAAATCTTCTGGTACGCAGGTTCCATTTGAACACATAAATCCATCACCACATCCTTTGACATAAGACAAGAGAAACAGCTGGCAAAAATGACAGAGAAAATATTGCAGACTCAGGATATTTTCAAGATAGTTTGTTTTTCTTTAATGTCCGTAAGTTTTTGGAAATTAGAAAAAAAGTTATGTTTAAAACTGATCACATAATACATAATTTATAACTACAAACATTAAATCTTGTAAACTGAACTACATATTTAGTAATTTCTGTGATTTCCACCTCATGAAAACAGTACAAATTACAATATAATGAACAAGGTTTTCCTCCTATCAGGTTTCCAATGAAAAGCAGTGACTTAAGACTAGATTAGCAGCAGCCAGAAATAATCTAAAATACCCCAACTTTTGAAAGTCATTCAAAAAGATCACAAGACAATGTACATATTTGAACCAAGTTTAAATTAAACAAGACTTTCATCTTGTTCAGAGATGTTTGAGAAACATGACGTGTATGCTCTCACTCCTCCTCTGCTCTATGGGCTTTACCTTTCACCAAGTGGGTGTAAAACATTTCATCAATTAATCTTGACAAAAAATAATCATAACTGTAACTGCTAGCTGTCCTAATTGTGCCAAAATTTGTGGCGGTGGCCAGAAATGAAGTATAATTCTGCTTTAAGTTATAATGAAAGCACTGCATTCAATAAACTCCATCATTATTCATGTCAACCAATCAATGTTATATCTGACTGAAGTACAGGACCTAACTACAGTTAATAGCAAAGTGTTATTAAGGAGCTGATTTCAATCAGATTTAACAAATGTGGAAATAAAACTCCTGCGAAAACAAAGCTGATATTGCATCATTTTTGAGAAAACATGATTAAATCTTTGAATTACCAACAGAGTGATTTTTTTTTTCAATCGCAATTTTCTTTTTATTACATCTTATTCCTGGTCAACAGTACTGAATGAAGCAAAACATGTCTTTAAAGTATACCATAATTTTGATCTACTGTGACTGACTTGGCAACATTCTGCCTGTACTTAAACTACTCTTTTTTTAATTGTACAGTGGAACTTCCGTAAACCGGCCTTTCTAAAAACCAGAAACTTCTGACAACTGAACGATTTTCTCGGTCCCGAAATTCTCCTTCTGTTTTCTATGTAAATCATTCTGAAATCCAGACAATTTTTCCGTAAAGTTTAGTTGATATTAATGCAACTTTACTTCCAAATACCAAAAAAAATAAAAAAGTGCAAAAGACAGACCTAAGATTGTGAACCCTGCTGCAAAAATTTCACATCTGTATCTATTGTTTACCAATTAGTGGTGACTGTTTATTTTGACACGCGTTAGAATAACAAGTTGTCATTTTATGATTGAATTGCAGCCAAATATATTGATAATTAGATAGAGGTAAATAATTAAAACGATGATTAGTTGATTAATAACAGGTGTTTGCTACAAGCAACATTGAGGGTTAAATTGTAATTGGGGTGTCTTGTAATTGGAAAGTTTTTTTAGCTCACCTGAGCCTTTGGCTCATGGTGAGCTATTGTGACCGGACTTTGTCAGTTGTCCGTCAACAATTTCATTCAAACAACATCTCCTCTGAAACCTCTGGGCCAAATTAGATGAAACTTGCCTTGGATGTTCCTTGCATGAAGCTCTACCAAAGTTGTTCAAAGAATTCAATTCCATCAAGAACTCTGGTTGCTATGGCAACTTAAAGGAAAAACTGAAAATCTTCTTGTCTGAAACCACAAGGCCCTGAGCCTTACGATTTGGTATGTAGCAATGTCGTGTGGACCTCTACCAAGTTTGTTCAAATTAAGCCCCTGGGGTCAAATTTGGCCCCTACCTGGGGGTCAATGGATTTTACATAGGCTTATATAGTAAAACTTTAAAAATCTTCTTGTCTGAAACCACAAGGCCCTGAGATCTTAGATTTGGTATGTAGCATTGTCTTGTGGACCTCTACCAAGTTTGTTCAAATTATGCCCCTGGGGTCAAATTTGGCCCTGTTCCGGGAATCAACTTATTTTACATAGGGAAAACTTTGAAAATCTTCTGGTTTGTATAAAATATGAGATCTTTGAATATCTTCAGTTAGAAAATGTAATGTTGCGTCTGATGTTGGCTTAACAGTAGAACCTCAGGCAAAGTACTCAGGTGAGCGATCCAGGGCCATCATGGCCCTCTTGTTTCAATCTTTTAAAACTTCAAAGGTAGTTGGTGAAAACAGCAAAATTGAGCAAATAAAAATTTAAAGTCTTTAAATTATAGTTTTATGAAATTTGCATAGTCAAAATGTCCGAGACACCATCTAAACATCATAGAACAGAACTGTCCTTAGAGGACAATATTGAGCTAATACATGAATCTGAAAGGATTTCAAAACCAACTTTTAAGGTTTGTAATTCATTTTTTGCTGAGGTGCTTTTGAGTGAAATTATCAGCATGGAATTTGTGCACATAATTCTTTATAATTTTGTTCGATTAGAAATGAACTGAGTAGGGTCTTCCTGTTTTTACTGACATTTTTTCTTGGAGCAATCAAAGCATAACTTTTTAAATTTGTGCAATTTATGTTTTCAGATTTAGCATGTTTTCACTAATTTTAATTTTGCATTATGTTTCCCATGTTAAAGATGCTGTTACGCTAAACAATACTGACTGCATTCACTTTCATAAAGAACCACTGGTGTTGAGCACCTGTACTTGTCCAGATTATTTGGACTTCTGAATTCAGGAAACTTCCAAAATATGAACTTTTTGCCCGGTCCCGTGGGTGTTCATTTTTCAGAAGTTCCACTGTATATAATACAATGTGAGTTTCTTTCATGACACCAGTTTTGACTTCTTGAAATGATTTATAGGAAACTTACGTTCATTTACAATCAGTTCAGCAAATGCCTCATCAGTGGTCATTCCATCTGATCCCGTACAAATATATATGCCAGCGTCACTGATTTCTACGTCCTGAATTTGAAGCATGCCATTAGAAGCAAATGCCCTCTTGGAAAGTTCACCATTCTCTCTGCTCCATGTCAGTTTGTATGGTTTCTACAAGAAATGCTGATCACATTACGAAAAATAGTCTAGGTTATCATCAAATAAAGCACAATTATAAGAAAATCCTAACACTAAAAGAAGCTTGTTCACAGAGGGTCATTATATCAGAATTTGATTTTAACTGTGTGTGTATTGTGTCTATCAATACCCATCTACAGATGCATCATCACCTAATAAAACAGTTAGTGATTGTAAAAAAAATGGGTAGTTTCTCTGTCATAGGCTATAGCACTGTGAACAGTATAAAACCTATATAATTTCTATTCTCGTGTGCTGTCACATGACTGATCACAGTCTTCATGCATGCGCTCACATTATATCCATCCATGTTTTTAAATATTGGACCAAAAACCACAGGCATTCAGTTCATTGATAAATGCCCCGAACCACTATATAACCAACATAAGGTATGAAAGTTCACAAGAATGAATGTGAGGGTCACTTTTCTTTATCAAACATCATTTATTAATAATAAATTGTCCCTCCAAACATCTGTATCAAAATGTTGCCATAATATTGAAAATGAAAGTATATCAGCTGATTCGAGTTATCTACAGGATCTGTTACAAAAATAAACTAGAAGGGGTTTTTGTCACAAAAACATATATCTCCCATCTATGTACTCTAAGGGTGGTACAGTAACATGTTGTTTGGTATGCAGGGTGGAAGTCAAAACATAAGTAGCAGTTGATTTAAACAGATTTAATAGATGAAGGTGAAGCTGAAATGTGATGTGGAAATGAGGAAATACTTCATATTTTTACCATCAGAAAGTAAAGATATTGGTTACCTAGTGACATGAAATAAATAAAGTCCACTAAGACCTCAGTACAATATCCTTATACCATAAGTCTAACTTGAATGAGATGTTTAAACTGAGTGTTCAACAATTTATTATCTAATTTTTATTCAATGCATAAAAGACCAGAAGTTGTGTCACAAAAAAGTTTTGTAAACAAGCGAGAAATGGTGTCACAAAAAGTTTTGTAAACAAGCGAAAGAAATCAAAAGGTATGGTGGAATTTTTTTTTTCCACTTTAAATTGAGTTATTGTTTGCTATACATGTATTTAGAAACAAGAGGGCCATGACGGACCTGTATCACTCACCTGAGTACTCTTCTGCTGGTTGAGCAGCCTTACGAAAATGAAGAAAAAAACAACTGAGTTGGCTAAATTCCCTATGCTATCAGAGAAGTAAGTAACTATATGACGTTCAGACTGTAGTGTATATTTACCAAAATAAGTAATTTTTTAGAGAAATAGCTATATGAATCCTGTAATAGAACATTAGAACATCTCCCTTCTTGCAATTAAAATCAATATCATTTTATGAAAAAAAAATGACTGTAAATATATAATGCACTTAAATTATAAGTTCTTGTTATGTTTATTTACTCATGAATTTATTATAACCTAAAGTCAGTTTATTCTTGAATGAAATTCCACAATTCTTTCAAAACCTAGTTCTTATATGACTGGAATACCTATAATAAAAAAAATCTACATGTTGCAGGTACAGAAATTACATTAAAGGTGAGAGTAATGGGACCGTTAACAAGTAAGAAATAAATCTAGCACCAACTAACAAATTGTCCTAAAAGCATAATCAACAGTTCATTATTTCACAGTGACTCTTATATCAATGTCATACAGATTCAGTTATATTTTCCTTTTAACCTGTCTTTTATATCTTGTTATATGTGGCTCTGGTGTAGGTCTTTTTTCCCGAGGTTGTTTGGGTTTAACAGGACTACAGTTTGAATTCACTGTTCCGGCTGTTCAGTTTTCTTTTGGTGACCTAGTTTTTTATCCCAAACAACCCAGTTTCAAACTTGACCCAGACTTAATAAACAAGAGCCGGTCAAACTGGGTGATGCTCCCCTAATAGGTTTTGGACACAGAATAGTGTGTCCATAAAGTCTATGCAAAACTAGAAATGGTTTTTGATTGAACAAAAACATATGTCTCCCCCCAGCCAGTTGCTGCAGGCAGTATTGAATCTGACGATTGTAAAATTTGACATTTAACCTCCAAGTGTGACCTTGACCTTGAGACACCACAACCTCAAAGTGGGTTCTGCATGTCACCTTGATCAGGTGAACATCTGACCCAAGTTTCATAAAAATCCTTCAAAGGCTTTGGAAGATACAGAGCGGACACGATTTTGTGGCATTTGACATTTAACCTCCAAGTGTGACCTTGACCTTGAGACACCACACCCGCAAAGTGGGTTCTGCATGTCGCCTTGATGAAGTGAACATCTGACCCAAGTTTCATAAAAATCCTTCAAGGGCTTTGGTAGATACAGAGCGGACACGATTTTGTGACAGACAGACGGACGGACAGACAGACAACCGGGGAAAAACAATATGTCTCCCCCGATGAGGTGAACATTTGACCCAAGTTTCATAAAAATCCTTCAAGGGCTTTTGAAGATACAGAGCGGACACAGTTTTGGGGCATTTGACATTAAACCTCCAAGTGTGACCTTGACCTTGAGACACCACACCCGCAAAGTGGGTTCTGCACGTCACCTTGATAAGGTGAACATCTGACCCAAGTTTCATAAAAATCCTTCAAAGGCTTTTGAGGATACAGAGCGGACACAATTTTGTGGCATTTGACATTTAACCTCCAAGTGTGACCTTGACCTTGAGACACCACACCCGCAAAGTGGGTTCTGCATGTCGCCTTGATGAAGTGAACATCTGACCCAAGTTTCATAAAAATCCTTCAAGGGCTTTGGTAGATACAGAGCTGACACGATTTTGTGACGGACAGACGGACGGACGGACAGACAACCGGGGAAAAACAATATGTCTCCCCCGATGAGGTGAACATCTGACCCAAGTTTCATAAAAATCCTTCAAGGGCTTTTGAAGATACAGAGCGGACACAGTTTTGGGGCATTTGACATTAAACCTCCAAGTGTGACCTTGACCTTGAGACACCACACCCGCAAAGTGGGTTCTGCACGTCACCTTGATAAGGTGAACATCTGACCCAAGTTTCATAAAAATCCTTCAAAGGCTTTTGAAGATACAGAGCGGACACAATTTTGTGGCATTTGACATTTAACCTCCAAGTGTGACCTTGACCTTGAGACACCACACCCGCAAAGTGGGTTCTGCACGTCGTCTTGATGAAGTGAACATCTGACCCAAGTTTCATAAAAATCTTTCAAGGGCTTTGGAAGATACAGAGCGGACACGATTTTGTGACAGACAGACGGACAGACGGACGGACAACCAGGGGAAAAACAATATGTCTCCCCCATTTTTGGGGGGAGACATAATTCAGCATAAAGATATTATGTTATTGGTAGTTGCTGAAAAAGGTTAAAACTGTTTAAATATGCAATTATGCAATGGAGAATGTAAGACAGTTACTATTTAATTCTTTATTTTTCTATCAACTCAGACAGTGGCAGTCCTATCCAGACAGTGTCATGGTCACTGAAGTAGGTTGGTGACAGGTAAACCAGAGGTTTTTGATAGTTACCTCTTGTAGTTTCAGAGTTATGTCCTGGACAAAGTTCAAAGTGTAAAAATGAACAAAGGGCAATAACTAAAAGATTCATTCTCGTCCTTTGTGTTGGTTATATAGTGGTTCAGAACATTTATCCATGAAACAAATGCCTGTGGTGAGACTGGTGAAGATGCCATGTTGCAAAACATTTCACATGGTACAACAAGCATCTGCTTTGGGGATACCATATTCTATATTTAACTGGAATCACAGCAAGAAAGCGTGTATGAAAAATGTGTTTTTGTGTGAGTTTTTTGTCAGAAAAAAAACAAACTTAAAAAACCTTTTTTTTTTAATTCCACCATTCGACAAGAATGAGCTGCTTTAATTATGAAGAGAAAGAATAAACCTGTTTTTGAACAAGTCTCCTAGTATTTCAGGCTATACAGAAGTCCCTTTCTGTTGACAGACCCATTAGTTATAATCCTGTGAAGTGATGAGTGCAAAATAATCTAGCCATTATAAATGTCAAATTAATGAACATTGATAATTAAGAATTTATGAAAGGATCCAAACAATCACAATGTATTTTACACTCTGTTTCCATTAAAACAGGAAATTAGCCCAAAGAAAAGTGCAACCTTTTAGGCATAATGAGAGAAAGATGGATGAATAAACATACAAAGAACATATTTTTTATTTATATGCAATCCATATAACTTATACATACCCCTTTAAAGCTTTGTACAGCTGTACATGTGTACCTTAAAGAGTCGCCTTCATCAACCTCCTGACTGGCATGGTCTATTTCAACCTTCAAAGGACCTAAAAGGTTTGAAAATGTATTTCTTCAGATATGTATTCCCAGCACTATTTTAGTATAACATTCACAACACCAATTTCAAACTCACTGGAAATAAAAGGATAATGATGGCGCTAAAGAGCTCACCTGTCTATAACTGCTAAGAAAGACAAATCCAATGTAAAGGATTTATCATCAAATTACAAAAGAAAAAAATTTAGAAGGGGTGTTTTTTATAAACTTGCACAGTAGTTTTATAATGATTTTATGAATTATTTTATTTCAGTGATTCATGAAGTCATATATATAATAAAATTAATAACACATACATTTAAGTTCTTCAGACCTATCCGGACAGTCACTTTTTCCATCACAGACTAGATCATTGGAGATGCAGACCAATGCACCACAGTGAAACTCATCCTCTTTACAATATGCTGAAAAAAATGCTTAAAAATAATTTGAATGAACTTAACATAATACTACCACTGTTCTTGCAATTTATACTGCACTGACAATGTACTCGCAAGAAATCTGTCAAAATATGTTTGCAGACACTATCCTATCATATTTCTTTTACAAGTAGTATTCGTCTTCCCTTCCTTATAAGTAATATTTATTGACAAGACCAAAGTATGTTTAGTACAGGGTAAGTTTGATCTATTATGATTCAAGATCAGCTGCATTTCGACTGTAGATAATAAAATACACTTAAGAAGGACTGCAAACTATCTCAAAAATAGTCTGAAATGGTTACTAGTTTCATTAGCTATTCCATGGACATTACTGCAATTAACTTAATCCTCTCCAACTAAATACAGTACTTAATACAATAACTGAATCCTCTCCGACTAGATACAGTACTAACTACAATTAACTGAATCCTCTCCAACTAAATACAGTACTTAATACAATTAACTGAATCCTGTCCAACAAGATACAGTACTTACTACAATAACTGAATCCTCTCCAACTAGATACAATATTTACCACAATTTACTTTATCCTCTCCAACTAGATACAGTACTTACCACAATAAATGAATCCTCTCCAACTAGATACAGTACTAACTACAATTAACTGAATCCTCTCAAACTAGATACAGTACTACCACAATAACTGGATCCTCTCTAACTAGATACAGTACTTACTACAATAACTGAATCCTCTCCAACTCCAACAAGATACAGTACTTACTGCAATTAACTGAATCCTGTCCAACAAGATACAGTACTTACTACAATAACTGAATCCTCTCCAACTAGATACAGTACTTATTACAATTAACTGAATCCTCTCCAACTAGATATAGTACTTACCACAATTAACTGCATCCTCTTCAATTAGATACAGTACTTACCACAATAACTGAATCCTTTCCAACTTGATACAATATTTACCACAATTTACTTTATCCTCTCCAACTAGATACAGTACTTACCACAATAACTGAATCCTCTCCAACTAGATACAGTACTTACCACGATTAACTGTATCCTCTCCAACTAGATACAATACTTACCACAATTTACTTTATCCTCTCAAACTAGATACAGTACTACCACAATAACTGGATCCTCTCCAACTAGATACAGTACTTACTACAATAACTGAATCCTCTCCAACTCCAACTAGATACAGTACTTACTACAATAACTGAATCCTCTCCAACTAGATACAATATTTACCACAATTTACTTTATCCTCTCCAACTAGATACAGTACTTACCACAATAACTGAATCCTCTCAAACTAGATACAGTACTTACCACGATTAACTGTATCCTCTTCAACTAGATACAATTAATTGAATCCTCTCCAATTAGATACAGTTCTTAATGCAATTAACTGCACTCTCTCCAACTAAATACAGTACTTACTGCAATTAACTGAATCCTTTCCAATTAGGTACAGTACTTACTGCAATTAATTGAATCCTCTCCAACTAGATACAGTACTTACTGCAATTAACTGAATCCTCTCCAACAAGATACAGTTCTTACTGCAATTTTACTGCAACTCTCCAACTAGATACATTACTTACTGCAATTTTACTGAATCCTCTCCAACTAGATACATTACTTACTGCAATTTTACTGCATCCTCTCCAACTAGATACAGTTCTTACTGCAATTTTACTGAATCCTCTCCAACTAGATACAGTTCTTACTGCAATTTTACTGCATCCTCTCCAACTAGATACAGTTCTTACTGCAATTTTACTGCATCCTCTCCAACTAGATACAGTTCTTACTGCAATTTTACTGCATCCTCTCCAACTAGATACAGTTCTTACTGCAATTTTACTGCATCCTCTCCAACTAGATACAGTTCTTACTGCAATTTTACTGCATCCTCTCCAACTAGATACATTACTTACTGCAATTTTACTGCATCCTCTCCAACTAGATACAGTACTTACTTAAATTAACTGCATCCTCTCCAATTAGTTACAGTTCTTACTGCAATTTTACTGCATCCTCTCCAACTAGATACAGTACTTACTTAAATTAACTGCATCCTCTCCAATTAGTTACAGTTCTTACTGCAATTTTACTGCATCCTCTCCAACTAGATAGTGATACAGTACTTACTGCAATTTTACTGAATCCTCTCCAACTAGATACATTACTTACTGCAATTTTACTGAATCCTCTCCAACTAGATACATTACTTACTGCAATTTTACTGAATCCTCTCCAACTAGATACAGTTCTTACTGCAATTTTACTGCATCCTCTCCAACTAGATACAGTTCTTACTGCAATTTTACTGAATCCTCTCCAACTAGATACAGTTCTTACTGCAATTTTACTGCATCCTCTCCAACTAGATACAGTTCTTACTGCAATTTTACTGCATCCTCTCCAACTAGATACAGTTCTTACTGCAATTTTACTGCATCCTCTCCAACTAGATACATTACTTACTGCAATTTTACTGCATCCTCTCCAACTAGATACATTACTTACTGCAATTTTACTGCATCCTCTCCAACTAGATACATTACTTACTGCAATTTTACTGCATCCTCTCCAACTAGATACAGTACTTACTTAAATTAACTGCATCCTCTCCAATTAGTTACAGTTCTTACTGCAATTTTACTGCATCCTCTCCAACTAGATACAGTTCTTACTGCAATTTTACTGCATCCTCTCCAACTAGATACATTACTTACTGCAATTTTACTGCATCCTCTCCAACTAGATACATTACTTACTGCAATTTTACTGCATCCTCTCCAACTAGATACAGTACTTACTTAAATTAACTGCATCCTCTCCAATTAGTTACAGTTCTTACTGCAATTTTACTGCATCCTCTCCAACTAGATACAGTACTTACTTAAATTAACTGCATCCTCTCCAATTAGTTACAGTTCTTACTGCAATTTTACTGCATCCCCTCCAACTAGATAGTGATACAGTACTTACTGCAATTAATTGAATCCTATCCAACTAGATACAGTACTTACCACAACTAACTGCATCCTCTCCAACTAGATACAGTACTTACCACAATTAACTGAATCCTATCCAACTAGATACAGTTCTTACTGCAACTATCTACATCCTCTCCAACTAGATACAGTACTTACTGCAATTAGCTTCATCCTCTCCAATTAGACAGTCATATATGGTATCACAAACTTTTTCCCTGGCAAGACACATTCCATAAGAACAAGTGAAGTCTGGTCCACAACCTGAATATAATGCATATCTCATTTTTATCAGTATACAGAGTCATTTGAGAAAAGGTAATTCATAAAAATACTTGCAAAAAAGCTGTTGAAATAGCAACAGATGAAGATTAGGAGACTAGGATATCCCAGGTTCAACCCTGCTAAGGTACTCTGAATATCACTTCCACATTCCATCTTCCAGTGCATTGTGCTTAATAGAATTTCCAGAAAGCATTTGAGAATGACATACATGAAATGTAAGCGTTCACAGAATTGTACTCATTTCTGAGATATTTATTGGCACAGAAGTGACTTAAGTATGAATTTTGAACAAATGTATTGTAAGGCAAACAGTGAAGGCACATTTGTATCAAAAGATTCATATATTTATTTAAACAAAAACAACAGAGACAGTAAATGTCACACATATTTGTCATTTCAACAGAATCATAAAAGTTTCATTTTAACAGCTGCTTATTTATCAATGTTATATTGTGAGGAATTTTAACCAGGTATTCAATCCAAATTACCAGTAAACCAGAAGGCCATGATGGCCCAATATCGCTCACCTTACCCTAACTGCTAAGGAGCCATTATTCTGGAACCCATGATGGGATAAGGCTGCTTCAGTGAGAAAAAGGAGATCTGTTGTTTAAAAATGTTTTTATGAATGTCAGATTGAAATTGCATCCAATGCAATTCTATGAGGTAAAGTATGTTAATCTATTTTTAGCCTAGGTGACCTTAACCCCATTTTAATCAAAGAGGTTCATGCAAGTTGACTATATAACAAATATTTCATATATCAACCAATAAATAAAGGTTTCTTTTAGCCTTAGTGATTTTGACCTTGACCCACTGACCTCAAACACCACCTAAGGGTAGGGGTCCTTGCAAGTAAACTATATACCTAATATCTCAGATACAGATCAATAAATAGTCTCAATGGGGAAAGTATAAAAATCTATTTTTAGCCTTGGTGGCCTTGACCTTGCCCAAAGAGAATGGCAGAGATTCATGCAAGAAGCCTATATACCAAATATCTAATTTTTCTGTCAATAAATTAAGGTTCTATGACAAAAATCTGAAAAGTCTATTTTTAGCCTTAGTGACCCAAGGCAGCAGTGCCAATTTTGACCCCAGGGCCAAGTTTTGAACAACCTTGGTAAAGGTCTGCTAGGCCATGTAACATATCAAAATTAATATCTTAACACTAGGCCTTGTGGCTGTTGAGAAGGAGACTTTTAAACAAGAAACGCTGCCATGCAATGAAACCAGGTTTTCAATGTTTCACCAATTAATTCTACAAAAGAAAAAAGTTTTATAAAGACAACTGTGAACCTGATCTTAACGCAAGAACTCATGACTGAGGACTTCTGAAAATCCATAACTATACCATAAAAACTAGAGACTATATGATTATTAAACATTTGAGCAAATGCAACATACAATGTATATGTATAATCTGCAAGAAGCCATAAAAATGACTTTGAGTGTGTGCGAAATGCATGCAGGTGTCAGGATGTTACAAGGATGCTATAAATTATACAAAGTATCATCAAGATCCGTCCATTAAACCCAAGTTATTTGATGGTACTTAATTTGAAGTAAAGAGCTTTGATAGTTTCTGAGAAATGGACCTTAAAAAAAAGGTCAATCAAAGCAAACGCCAACGAGAAGGTCATAACAATATCTCTACATTTTTTCTTCGAAAAGTGCTAACAAGCTAGGTTTTCATACAAGTGTGCTTTACACCAAGTTTAGTCAAAATTTCTCATTTCAATCCCAAGTTATTGACGGGAATCCAATTTTCTATTTTAATAACAGTGACCTTGACCAGACTGGTCCAAAATATAATCCCAACCTAGGTAATCATGCAAGTGTATTATATACCAAGTTTGGTCAAGATTGACCAATAAAAACCGGAAACCAATTTTCTATTTAAAGTAGCAGTTACCTTGACCTTGATCTGACAGACCCTAAATATAACACCAAGCCAGGTTTTCATGCAAGGATGCTATATACCAAGTTTCATTAAGACGTGTCAATCCAAACTAAAGTTATTGAATTTGATGGAAACCATAAGTTTGAAGCCCATCTGCCTGCCAGCCATACCCCAATCTAAAAACCAGATTTTTCATTGAAAACCTGTCAAACTAGGTTTCAACTTCACTGAAAAGCTGGTTAAAAATCTATCCAAGTCTTTACAAAAATCAAGTGACCCCTGGTTGGGGTCAGTTTTGACTAAAAGAACATCATTGAAAAATCTTGGTAGAGAACTTCTAGATGATGCTCCATGCAAAATATCTAAGCACTAGGGTTTCTGGTTTCATAGGTGAAGAAGTTTTCCGTGTATCAGCCTTTATTAAATCAAGAGACCACTGGGGCAGGGCCATTTATTTCAATCATTGTAGAAGACCTCTAGGTGAACCTGTATGCAAAATACCAAATCCCAAGGCATTGTAGTTTCAGACAAAAAGATTTTTGAAGTTCTCCCTATATATATGCCTATATAAACAAGAAATCCCTGGGCCTGGGTAAATTGTTACACCAGGGACAGATTTTTGAATTAGCAGAGTTCCACTAGACAAAGCTTTGAGCAAAACTTTAGAACTTTGGGCCTCAGGGTTTAAAAGAAGAAGATGCCTAAAATATTTCCTATGCTTTTCTTTGTAAAACGTGACTGCTAAGCCATGGCGAACTTTGACCTCAGGGACATAATCTGCACAACTTTGGTAGAGGACCTCTAGGTGATACACCATGCCAAAAATCTAGAGCTTTAGGTCTTGGGGTTTCAGAGAAGGTTTAAAAAGATTTCTTCTCTTGGTTGCCATAGCAACCAGAATTCAGTATGAAACTGAATTCTTTGAATAGTTTTAGTAGAGCTTCATGCAAGGACCAAGTTTCATAAACTTTGGTTTCAGAGGAGATTGTTTGAACCAAAATGTTGACGCATGAACACACTAATGCACTATGACGGACACCATGCAATCGCAATAGCTCAAATGAGCATGCTGTATTAGGTGAGCTAAAAATGACAAATTTACAGTTTCATCATTAGCCAGGGGTGAGAGTTTCCAGTGACATTCTACATTCCTGGCATTCAGTGCGAGTTTGAATCCAGGAAGCAGTCATCAAGACGGATTAATATTAATTGCAAAAACTTGCTTCCCATTCAATATAAAATAATTAAGTTTAAACTAAAAATGCCAGTCTTCATTGATTTATTATAATTATCAGTAATCTGAGCATAAATGTTGAGAAATCAGCACTAGACACAACCTACTGGAAATGAAAAAGAAATTGGTAAAACAAAATAATGCTCCCTAAAGTAGTTTTTGTTCAGAATGGCAGAAAAGTAAACAAGAGGGCCATGATGGCCCTGTATGGCTCACCTGAGTACTTTGGCTGTAGGTTTGCTGTTAAGCTGTATTTCATTTTTTAATTGAAAATAAGTAAGTGCCTACAAACCAAATATGTAAAATATCAGTCAATAAATAAAGGCTCTATGACAGAAAGTAGAAATATCTATTACATATAAGCTATGGTGACCGTGACCCAGTGACCTCAAACCCTACCCATGGGTAGAGGTCTATGCAAGGAACCTCTATACTAAATATCAAAGATATTGGTCTATAAATGAAGGCTCTATGAGGTACAGTAGATAAATCTACTTTAAGTTTTTCCTATATAACTCTCTGTAAAACATGTGACCCCTGGGGCGGGGCCATTTTTTAACCAGAGGCCATGATATGAACAATATTGGTAGAAGTCTACTAGACAATGCTACACACCAAATATCTAAACTCTATAACTTACAGTTTCTGACAAAAAGATTTTTTAAGTTTTTCCTATATAACTCTCTGTAAAACATGTGACCCCTGATACGGGGCCATTTTTGACCTAGGGTCCATGACTTGAACAAACTTTGTAGAGGTCCTCTAGACAATGCTTCATACAAAATATCTTAACTCTAAGCCTTATGGTTTCTTCTGTGAAGATTTTTAAAACCTTTTCCTATATAACTCTATGTAAACAAGTGACCCCAAAGGCTAAGCCTATTTAGACCCAGTGGCTATGATTTGAACAAACTTGGTAGCGGTACACTAGGCAATGCTTCAAACCAAATATCTAAGCTCTATGCCTTATGGTTTCTGACAAGAAGATTTTTCAAAGTTTTCCCTATATAACTCTATGTAAAACAAGTGACCCCTTGGGCGGGGCCATTTTTGACCAAGAGGCCATGATTTTAACAAACTTGGTAGAGGTCCACTAGACAAATGCTTAACACCAAATATCTAAGCTCTATGCCTTACAGTTTCTGACAAGAAGATTTTTTAAGATTTTCCAATGTAACTCTATGTAAAACAAGTGACCCCTGGGGCGCGGCCATTTTTGACCCAGAGGCCATGCTTTTAACAAACTTGGTAGAGGTCCACTAGACAATGCTACAAACCAAATATCTAAGCTCTATGCCTTACGGTTTCTGACAAGAAGATTTTTTAAGATTTTCCTATGTAACTCTATGTAAAACAAGTGACCCCTGGGGTGGGGCCATTTTTTAACCAGAGGCCATGATATGAACAATATTGGTAGAAGTCTACTAGACAATGCTACACACCAAATATCTTAACTCTATAACTTACGGTTTCTGACAAAAATATTTTTTTTCCTCTATAACTCTATGTAAAACAAGTGACCCCCGGGGCAGAGCCATTTTTGACCCAGAGTCTATGATTTGAACAAACTTGGTAGAGGTCCACCAGACAAGGCTACATACCAAATATCTTAACTCAAGGCCTTCTTGTTTCTGACAAGTATATTTTCAAGTTTTCCCTATATAACTCTATGTAAAATCAACTGACCCCTGGGGTGGGGTCAGATTTGACCCCAGGGACATAATATGAAAAAACTTGGTAGAGGTCCACTAGATGATGCTTCATAGTTCATACCATATATCAATGCTCCAAGCCTTGTGGTTTCGGAGAAGAAGATTTTTAAAGATCCAACTTATAAAATCTATTTTTAGCTCCAGTGAACCAGAAATGCAATGGACCAAAACCATTTGAACAATCTTGGTAGAGCTTCATGCAAGAAACATCCCAGGCAAGTTTCATTAAATTTGCCCGATTGGTTTCAAAGGAGATGTTGTTTGAATGAAAAGTTGACAATGGACGGACGATGGACAGAGACCGATCAGAAAAGCGTGAGGTGAGCTAAAAATGTACTATCCATGATATTTCAATGACAAGTGAAATTAAATACTTTTTAAATTATAGTAAGGATAATCATGATGAAAGGTATTTGAGGATTTATAGTATAACAAGAGGGCCATGATGGCCCTAGATCGCTCACCTGAGTATTTTGGCTGTAGGTTTGCAGCTAAGCAGTATTTCATGTTTTAATTGAAAATATGTAAGTAAGGTCCATGCAAGGATCCTATATACCTAATATCAAAGATATTGGTCTTTAAATGAAGGCTCAATGAGGTACAGTATATAAACCTATTTTTAACCTCCGTGACCTTTAACCTAATCTAATAATTTGACAAAGCTTGATAAAGCTTGTTTCATACCAAATCATAGATCTCAGGGCTTTGTGGTTTCAAGAAGATTTTTAAAGTTTTACTATATAAGCCTTTGTAAAATCAAATGACCCCTAGGTAGGGGCCAAATTTGACCCCAGAGGCATAATTTGAACAAACTTGGTAGAGGTCCACATGACAATGCTACATACCAAATCTTAAGGCTCAGGGCATTGTGGTTTCAGACAAGAAGATTTTTTAAAGTTTCACTATATAAGCCTATGTAAAATCCATTGACCCCCAGGACAGAGACAAATTTGACCCCAGGTGTATAATTTGAACAAACTTGGTAGATACCAAATCTTAAAGTTCAGGTCCTTGTGGTTTCAGACAAGAAGATTTTCAAAGTTTTCCCTATGTAAAATAAGTTGACCCCAAGGGCGGGGCCAAAATTTAACCCCAGGGGCATAATTTGAACAAACTTGTTAGAGGTTCACATGACAATGCTACATACCAAATCTTAGATCTTGGGGTCTTGTGGTTTCAGACAAGAAGATTTTTAAAGTTTTACTTTATAAGCCTATGTAAAGTCCACTGACCCCCCGGTTGGGGCCAAAATTTGACCCCAGGGGCATAATTTGAACAAACTTGATAGAGGTCTACTAGACAATGCTACATACCAAATCTTAAGGCTCAGGGCCTTGTGGTTTAAGACAAGGAGATTTTCAAAGTTTTTCCTTTATGTTGCCATAGCAACCAGAGTTCTTGATGGAATTAAATTCTTTGAACAACTTTGGTAGAGCTTCATGCAAGGAACATCACAGGCAAAAGTTCATCAAATTTGGCCCAGAGGTTTCAGAGAAGATGTCGTTTGAATGAAATTGTTGATGGACGACGGACAAAGACCGGTCACAATAGCCCACCATGAGCCAAAGGCTCGGGTGAGCTAAAAAGTAGACCGGTTTTTCATATTATCAGTGCTGTTCTCCAGATTTCCAGCTGATAAGTCACTGATTTATCTATAGATCAGGGCTGCAATATTAAGTTTTATAAAGGGAGATAATTAAACAAGAGGGCCATGATGGCCCTAGATCGCTCACCTGAGTATTTTGGCTGTAGGTTTGCTGTTAAGCAGTATTTCATGTTTCATCTACTGCTGATGACCAACCAGCATACTATGTTTGGTGAACCTAGGTCAAAGCTTTCTTTAGTTATTGATGGGAAACCGTTTTTAGGATGAAGGTCCCTGTGAGCTTGACCTTTGACCTAATGACCTCAAAATCAAAAGGGGTTATCTACTGATGAAGACCAACAAGCATAACAAGTTTGGTGAACCTAGGTCAAAGCGTTCTCTAGTTATTGATCAGAAACCGTTTTTAGGATGAAGGTCCCTGTCAGCTTGACCTTTGACCTAATGACCTCAAAATCAATAGGGGTCATCTACTGGTGATGCCCAACCAACGTACCAAGTTTGGTGAACCTAGGTCAAAGCGTTCTCTAGTTATTGATCGGAAACCGTTTCAAGAATGAAGGTCCCTGTGAGCTTGACCTTTGACCTACTGACCTGAACCTAGGTCAAAGTGTTCTCTAGTTATTGATCGGAAACGAAGTGTCTACCGACGGACCGACCGACCGACCAACCTACCAACTAACCGACCGACATTTGCAAAACTATATGCCTCCTCATCTTCAATGGGGGGCATAAAAAGTAGGTCAGTAGGTCAAAAATATAGGTCATGCGATGACATTTTTGAAATCGGAACAAAAAGCTGTACACATGGTCCAAATTTCATTGCCATAGCTCGAAAAACAAAAAGGAGGTCAGTAAGTCAAAAGTAAAGGTCATGCGATAACAATTTTGAAATCAAAACGAAAAACTGTACACATGATCCAAATTTCATTGCCATAGCTCCAAAAACAAAAAGTAGGTAAGTAGCTCAAATATATATGTCATGCAATGTCATTTTTAAAATCGAAACGAAAAACTGTGCACACGGTTCAAATTTCATTGCTGTAGCTAAAAAACAAAAAAGTAGGTCAGTAGTTCAAAAATATAGGTCATGGTATGAAGTTTTTGAAATCGGAACAAAAAACTGTATACATGGTCCAAATTTCGTTGCCATAGCTCCAAAAACAAAAAGTACGTCAGTAGGTCAAAAGTAAAGGTCATGCGATGACATTTTTAAAATCAAAACAAAAAACTGTGCACACGGTCCAAATTTCACTGCTGTAGCTAAAAAGCAAAAAAGTAGGTCAGTAGGTCAAAAATATAGGTCAAGAAATAATGTTTCTGAAATCATCTTGAAAAAAGTACAAATGGTCCAAATTTTATTGCCATAGCGAAAAACTTAAAAAAATGAAATAAAAATTTTTGGGCCGGGGGGCAGGGGCAGTGACCCCCAAGGGAGGGGGGATGACCCCACTGTGGTCACGGTGCATACTACCAAATATCTAAGCTCCAGGCCTTGCAGTTTGTGACAAGAAGATTTAAAAGTTTTTTTGTTATATAACTCTATGTAAACCAAGGGACCCCTGGAGCCGAGCCAGTTTTGACCCAGGGGCCATGATTTGAACAATCTTGGTAGAGGTCTACTAGACAATGCTCAACACCAAATATCTAAGCTCCACACCTTAGAGTTTCTTACAAGAAGATTTTTAAAGTTTTCCCTTTATGTATATACATGTACCTATGTAAATCTAATAAGCCCTGGGCGGGCTCAGTTCTGACCCCAGGATCACAATTTGAACAATTTTTGGAGAGGTCCACTAGATGATGCCTCATACCAAATATCTAAGCTCTAGACCTTGCAGTTTCTGACAAGAAGATTTTTAAAGAATTTACTTTATAACTCTATGTACAAATGTAAAACATGTGACCCCGTGGGCGGAGCCAATTTTGACCCAGGGGCCATGATTTGAACAATCTTGGTAAAGGTCTACTAGACAATGCTACATACCAAATATCTAAGCTCCTTGCCTTGCGGTTTCTGACAAGAAAATTTTTAAAGTTTTCCCTATATAACTCTATATGTAAATCAAGTGACCCCCAGGGCGGGGCCAGTTCTGACCCCAGGGTCATTATTTGAACAATCTTTGTAGAGGTCCACTAGATGATGCCTCATACTAATTTTATTTAAATATCTAAGCTCCAGGCCTTGTGGTTTCAGACAAGAAGATTTTTAAAGTTTTCCTGAAATAACTCTATGTAAATCAAGTGACCCCCAGGGCGGGGCCAGTTCTGACCCAGGAGCCATGATTTGAACAATCTTGGTAGAGGTCCACTAGATGATGCTCAACACCAAATATATAAGTTCTATGCCTTGCGGTTTCTGACAAGAAGATTTTTAAAGTTTTCCCTATATAACTCTATGTAAATCAAGTAACCCCCAGGGCGGGGCTATTTTCGACCCAGGAGCCATGATTTGAACAAACTTGGTAGAGGTCTACTGGACAATGTTGCACACCAAATATCTAAACTCTAGGCTTTGTGGTTTCAGACAAGAAGATTTTTAAAGTTTCACTATATATTAAGCCTATGTAAAATCAAGTGACCCCCAGGGCGGGGCCAAATTTGACCACAGGGGCATAATTTGAACAAACTTGATAGAGGTCCACTAGACAATGCTACATACCAATTCTTAAGGCTCAGGGCCTTGTGGTTTCAGACAAGAAGATTTTCAAAGTTTTTCCTTTAAGTTGCCATAGCAACCAGAGTTCTTGATGGAACTGAATTTTTTGAACAACTTTGGTAGAGCTTCATGCAAGGAATATCCCAGGCATGTTTCATCAATGTTGGCTCAGCGGTTTAGGAGGAGATGTTGTTTAAGTCAAATTGCTGACGACGCACGACGCACGCTGACGGACATTCAACGATACCAAAAGCTCACCCTGAGCAGGCTCAGGTGAGCTAAAAACTAACTGATGTAAAGTGATGGTTCTTTAACACTGCACTTCCTCTTATTTGCCTTTATAACTGTGAGAAGTTTTATTCAAATTCCTTCAAAAGTTTTCAAGTTTTTTCTTAAAAAGCATTATTAGGTACTACATGTATAAAGGGAGATATTTAAAAAACTAACTAATGTAAAGTTATGGTTTTTTAACATTGCACTTTTTCTCACTAGTCTCTACAACTGTGTGAAGATATAATGAGATACCATTGATACTTTAGAAGTTATACTCCAGACACTGTCACGCATTTTTTAACTTTTGTAATTATCATTAAGGGAGATAATTAAAAAATTAAGCAGGGTAGAACTAAAGTTCATAAAGACTGCATTTCCTCTCACTGTTCTCTATCACTGTGTGAGGTTTTAATAAAATCCCTTAAAAAGTTTTGAAGTTATTCTCCGGACAAGCACAATTAAGTACCATAAAGGGAGATAATTTATAAACTAAGTTATGTAGGGTTATGGTTCTTTGACACTACAGTCCCTCTCACTAGTCTCTATAACTTTGGAGTTTCAAGTTGTACTCTGGACAAGAATTATGAAACATTTTAAGTATCAATTAGGGAGATAATTCAAAATTAAGCAAGGTAGACAAAGGTTATTGAACAGTGCACTTTCACTCACTAGTATCTATGACTGTGTGAAGTTTAAATCAAATTCCTGCAATACTTTTCAAATTAATATCGGGACAAGCATTATTATTATAAAGGGAGATAATTAAAAAAACTAAGTTAATTAGAGTTATGGCTCTTTGATACTACACTTCCTCTGACTAGTCTCTTTAACTGTGTAAAGTTTCAATGGGATATCATGGACAGTTGAGGATTTATATTCTGCACAAGCATTATTAACTTAAGAGAGATAATTAAAAAGTTATGCAAGGTAGAATTCTGGTTCTTGGACAATGCACTTTTTCTCACTGGTCTCTATCAATGTTTTAAGTTTCAATCAAATTCCTTCAATCCTTTTCAAGTTATTCTCTGGAAAATAGCGTGACAGACGGACAAAGTGGTGACTATAAAAAAAGCAGAAGTAAAGTGCTTGTTTATTATAGTGTCACCCCTACTGAAAGTGCCAGCCTCCTGGGCTTATGAGACACCTCTATTAGTGTACACATTTACTCCCCATTCCCTTATCCTATGTGCCAAGCACCAGGCAGACAGGCAACTGGTAACAATTCTTTAGTGTAGCTGGTGGCTCACCAACTGGCCACATCAGAACAAGCCCCTAACGGGACTTGAACCTTCGACCTCCTGCCCTGTAAGCGGATGCCTTAACCAATAAGCCACAGAGATGGTATATATGCAGTGACTATATGCTCTCCTTTCTGGGAGCATAAAAATCAAGTTCTGAAATGTTACCACATTCATATTCATCACTTCCATCAACACAGTCCCTGTACCCATCACATTTCTGCTGTTCTGGTATACACTGCCCATCATTACAATGAAACTGCGTCTTCCCACAAGTTTCTATAAAAAAAAAGAAAGAAAAAAAGAATTCATACACAGATTTGGTACGATAAGATAAAAAGTATGTATGAGAATATTAAACTCTGATTTTGCAGTGATGTCTGCTAAGGGTATGTTACCTTGTGTGAAAAATGTGAAAAACTTCTTATATCTTGTATTTCTAAACCATGATCAAAGAACCACAACTGTAGGGAGATTATTTTTCTATTGTGACCTAATTGTAATGCAAACACAAAGCTTTATGCTGTCATTAAGGACTGTTGCATTAACAACAAGTTAGAAAATTACATAGCAATAAAAGTCCCCTACCAGAAAGGGCATTGTCACACTAAATAGAACCAAAATTCAAATATTGAAAATAAGCTAGCTAAAATCAATAGTTTGTTGTTAATTATAGATACAGGTATGTTGTACACAACAGATAATTAAAAGATCACATGCCTATTAAGTGGGTGTAATGTTATAGATAAAATATTCACATGTAATACAAATAAATATCTCAATTTTTCAGTATAAAGAACAGACTTATAAAGGCACCTTGCTGTGTGATCTGTAAGACTTGACTAAAGTTGTATAGGTTCTGTGTAAGTTCAGAAGTAATTGGAAGAAAAACATTCAAGAGAATATACAATTTGCTATATTTTCTAAGTAAAAAGGGGCACAATTTTGTCAGTATTAGGGAAAGAGTTATGAAACATTCGTGTAAACTAATAATAACACCAATAAAATTTGTATAAAGTCCCAATCAACTGCATCAATAGCTTCAATTTAAAATGGATATCTATAGGACTTCAAAAGTATATCACCATTTTTGCAATATTTCAAGTCTATTTGTTGCCATAGCAACCAAATTTCTCAATACTAGAACAAAATAAAATGACTTGCATAATCTCCATATTGCCATCTATCCATGTTTCAAGTATCATAAAAACATTCGAAGCACTTTTTGAATTATCAAAGGATCCCGTTTTTGGAGACTAAGATGAATAGACAGAAGATGGATGGACAGATGGACGGAGGGCAAACCTACAGTGACTCCCCTCCGGTGAACAGGTAGCGGACAAAAAATTTTTTACAGTGACAAAGTCTTGACGCAAAATCACAATAAATGTTGTTATCAGTAATTTCAAATGGACAGTATTACTAAATGCTTAGCTTTACTTTAGGAGAGAATTTGTTTTCTTTAAAATAGTCGGCAAGTAAAATAACATCTGCACAATTTCTGTTTTTGTGAGACAAACTTGTTCAAAGTGCATAAAATAGAAATAAGTTTACTGAAGTTTGTTAATGACAATTTTCAATAACTGTCAAATTTACATTAACAAGAGATGTCAGAATGACATGTACATGTATGCCTCCAACCTGAAAATTTAAAGTTTGCAGGATGTGGGTAAAATGTTACTCAAGTTATTTATTAATTAAATTCAAGGAGATGTTGACCTCTGACCTTTACAACAATAGGAGTTTTCTACTCTACTCAATAAGAGCAACCACTCTATGAAGGTTGAAGGCTCTGGGTCAATTAATACTCAAGTTATAAAGTGGAAAGCATTTTTCAAATTCAAAGTGAATGTGACCTCGACCTTCGACCTACTGATACCAAAAATGTAGGGACCTTCTGCTCAATCAGAGCAACCATTCCATAAAGCCTGAAGGGTGTAGGTAAAATGGTACTCAAGTTATTGCGTTGACATCATATTCAAATACAAGGTTGAATGTGACTTTGACCTTTGACCTACTGACATAAAGAACAATAGGGATCATCCACTGTATGAAATTTTAAGGCAGTGGGTAAAATGGTACTCGATCAGTGACTACCCAACAACAAATTGTCAGTACAAACATTTGACAATCCAATGCAATGCATGTTTGAATTTTACTTTACAATTAACTGATCAAAGAGTTTTAGAATGTATATGTATATGTAAATAAACCAATAAAATTAACAAAAAGTCACAGTGGAACGACTGTTTGTAGATGTTTTATTGCTGTCTTAAATTGTTAAAGTAAACGCACAGTTCAATAGTGTTTACAAAATAGTGAGAGAACACCTGTGTATTAATAATTTTTGCAGTCACATGATCATTTCAACCAATGAAAATCTGTTTCAAGATTTTTTGGTCCCAGTTTTGTCCGTCCATCTTTCCATCCCAAAAACTTTAACGTTGGCCATAAAATGGAAGTGCTTTCAGTTAAAACCATGAAACATCACATGCGGATACATCATGGCAAGCTCTACCTGCAACACTCATTTTGGGGTCAAAGGTCAAGGTCTTTCTGACCTCTAATGAATGGTAATAAAACCAAAAGTGCTTTCACCTACAACCATGAAACTTCACATGGGGATACATATATGTGAGCTCTACCTGCAACACCTATTTTGGGATCAAAAGGTGAAGGCCACTGTGACATCTAATAGGAAAATTTTGAAATGGTCATAAACCAAAGTGCTTTCACCTACAACCATGAAATTTTATACGCAGTTACATCTTGGTGAGCTCTACATGGCACATTCATTTTGGGTCAAAAGGTCAAAGATCAAGGTCACTGTGACCTCTAATAGGAAAACTTTAAAATGGTCATAAAACCAAAGTGCTTTCAACCATGAAACTTTATATGGCATTGCAGTTGCAGTGAAATGTATGTAAACAATAATCTATGTTTTCACAGGTAACAAAAGCAGAACAAATAAGGTGACAGATATGTTTGTTTTGTTTATATATTAGTGAAACAAGTTACAATTGTTAAATGTGTAAATATTCTCACTAGTTCTTGGTTGAAAGAGAGGTGGATCTGGGATCTGTTTTACCATATTTGGATACAATGTTATTGCTGGCAGCAATAGTAGATGTATTAATTGCTTTTTGTTGTCAGGAACAGTTATTGAGCTGTATCTGTTTCATCAGGAGGAATAACATATCAGACATTGAGCTCAGGAGGAATACCATATTGCTATATACACGTGTACACGAATATGTATCACTTTTTTATGACTAATGTGCAGTTGTTGCCTAATTTTAGTGAGAAGTGTTAATATAGATAATGACATTTACTGTGGTATCATTTCATTTAGCTGGGATGAAATTTCCCACAAACATAAAAATATACAGTTTCACATATATGTAAATTCATGCATTTCGTCCACGCATGTAGAATTTTACACTCCGGACACGGGTTTTGACCTTTGAGCAGCCGACCTGAGTTTTGGGTGTGACACACCACCCCATCATGGTGAACATTTGTATCAAACTATTTTGTAATCCTTCAAAGAATGAGCAAGATACAGACCAGACAAATCTAGATGGACGCACGGACTGATGGACGCACATACATCAAACCGCCAAAAGTGAAAAGTAGCGACTAAGTCGACCTCACCACAAGACGGGCTCAACAATTTCAAAATCCTCTGACCACTAAGCATAATACTTCAAAGCATATGCAAGATACAGCGCCAACAAACAAATTTTAATATTTTTATTTGACCTTTGACCTCTTGTGACCTTGACCTTCATTTTGCACGAGACAACTCAACTCAACATGGAGAACATTTGTGCTAAGTTATATTAAAATCCATCCATGTATATAGAAGTTATACTGGCAAATGAATGTTTTATTTTGTTATTTAACCTTTGACCCCTAAGTGTGACCTTGACCTTTGCCACAGACACCTGATTTTTCGCGCAACACTCCGCCTCACTATGGAGAATATTTGTCCTGAGTTATATTAATATCCCTGCATGTAGAAGTTACGCTCCGGACACAAGTTTTGCGCTGACCCCCAAGTGTGACCTTTACCTTTGAGCGGCAGACCTGGGTTTTAAGTGCTACATACCACCCCATCATGGTGAACATTTGTACCAAATTATTTTGTAATCCTTCAAAGAATGAGCAAGATATAGACCGTACAAAGCCGGACCGACACACATACATCAAACTATACACCAAAAGTGGCGACTAAGTTGAGCTCACCGCAAATGGGCTCAACAATAATTATGTTATGCCTTTGGGTGATGACTTGGCATGGGATCTACCGAAGTTGAAAACTCCTGCAAAAGGGTCAAACTGTGTCAAAATCTTTTGCAGACTTCATTAACTTTACTTTTAGACAGCCATGTGAAACTGATTCTATTCTTTCCAAGTATAAAGTGACTTCAAACTGTGAATTGGCCACCCCAGCCCTGGTTAATTAACAGATTTGAAAACTATAATATTGGACAAATCAGCACACAAAAATGACAAGGTTATCGTGAACATACAAAATTTAATTTCTATAGGCTTTGAACCAACAATTTAACTTGCTGAACTGATGAAAGTATTCTGTCTTCAAAAGCTAAGGTTTTATTGTCTGAATCTTATGACTATTTTAGGTAAGACACTGATTATAATAATTATGTCAGTCGGGCATCTTTAACTGATCCGCCAGTGAAAAAGAAGTACCCAAGTCTGTGTATCATTTCTCTACCAATTTCCAGCAATCATTTTGGTGACAAAATTGACATAGAGATAAGTTTTGGAAAACAAGAGGGCCAAGATGGCCCTATATCGCTCACCTGAGAATCATTGCATAGAAACATAAATAAATCAGGATGTAAGTAAGTAGGTCAAGGCCAATATCATCCATGGTCAAAGATTTAATCTGCATGCAAAATTATCTAATGTTTCATTGTTGTAGCTGAACAGAAGGTCTTCTAAGAATAGGCCCTGTGACCTATTTTTTTACCCTGGATGACCCATATACAATCCCATCCTAGATTTTATCAAGACAAACATTCTGACCAAATATTAGGAAAATCGGATGTAAATACAGCTTCTATCGCATACATGTACACAAGCTTTTTTCTAAGATTTGACCCTGTGACCTAGTTTTGACCCCAGATGACCCATATTCAATCCTGACCTAGATCTCATCCAGACAAACATTCTGAAAAAATATTAGGAAAATCCAATGGAAAATACAGCTTCTATTGCATACACAAGGTTTTTCCAAGATTTGACCCCATGACCTAGTTTTTGAACCCAGATGACCCATATACAATCCCAACCTAGATACCATAGAGACAAACATTCTGACCAAATATTAGGAAATTCAGATGAAAAATACAGCTACTATCGCATACACAAGCTTTTTCTAAGATTTGACCCCATGACCTAGTTTTTGACCCCAGATGACCCATATACAATCCCAACCTAGACCTCATCAAGACAAACATTCTGACAAAATATTAGGAAAATTGAATGAAAAATATAGCTTCTATCGCATACACAAGGTTTTTCTTAGATTGGACCCCGTGACCTAGTTTTTGACCCCAGATGACCCATATACGGTCCCAACCTAGATTTCATCAAGACAAACATTCTGACCAAGATTCATAAAGATCCAATCACAAATACAGCCCCTATCGCATTCACAAGGCAAATGTGAACAGACAGACGACGGACAGACGACAGGCGACGAACATCCAGCGATCACAATAGCTCACCCTGAGCATTCGCTCAGGTGAGCTAAAAATATGTGAGTACAGGAATATTTGATACCAGGCATTGTTCTTTTACTGTAATTGTTCTGATATAAAAGGTCTTATCAGACTTTTATTGCCTATCCATTTTTTTATGAATAATTTGTCTCAATTAACACAAATTAACAGTAGAACCAGTTTGTTTGTCAGTTTGTTTATTTGAAGTGGACGGCTCAAACTGATGAGTATACATGTGATGGCATATGATCATGTGCAACACACAATTGTCGCTCATTTTTTATTTAAAAAAATTACAGTTTGCGTGAAATTTCTTCCTAGAGAATTTAAATGATTTTATGGCACACGAGATCTTCCAACCTCAGTTTATTCCATATGTGAATGCTAATGCCTATATGGTTTAATGGATAATTACACCACTGCACACCTAGATAAACAAGGTGTACAAGGAATGGTCTGACCAGTTAAATCTCACAATTCAGAACAAACCTGTTTGGGATATACTCGAGAATCATGTTTTGGCCCATCAACGATTGCTGCCAAACCTCTTGTTTTTTTTAATTTGTCATTTTGGTAATTCTGAAGGTTTTTTAAACTGGTACCTTACATGTACATAACTATCACATATAAAACACTGTCAAAAACTGTTACACTGTTATGCAGGATTTATCACTCATGGATTGTTAAAATGAATTAATTTTGTAATTTTCATCCAAATTTCTATCAAAAATAAAAATTTCATGTTAAAATGAACATAATTTTTCCTCCAAAATACTTTTGTTTTGCTAGTCTCCCATTAAAACCTGGCCCTTTATTTAATTTGCAGAATGAATGAAGGCCTGTCATTAGTACTGTTTTATAAACTTCAAAAATTGTTTACCACATTGTTCTTCATCAGTGCCATCTTTACAGTCAAAGTTGCCATCACATAGCTGTGACTTACTGATACATTTACTGGTATCACACACATAACCAGAGTCCTTACATCCTGAAAATACATATTTCATTAAAAAAACCATTAAAAAGACAACTCTGATTATTTAAATCGGGTGAATTTGAAAGAACCCAGCTCTAAAATGTAGAACAAATGCAATTAATCCACTTTTAGACTGGTCTTATCAGCAGGCTTTTACTGCACATAAAGCAGGCAGGTAGAACTAAAACCAGTCTACAGAATAAACTAAAAGGTAGCAGGCAGGTAGAACTAAAACCAGTCTCCAGAATAAACTAAAAGGTAGCACGCAGGTAGAACTAAAACCAGTCTACAGAATATACTAAAAGGTAGCACGCAGGCAGAACTAAAACCAGTCTACAGAATATACAAAAATTAAGGTAGCAGGCAGGTAGAACTAAAACCACTCTACAGAATATACAACAAGAGGGCCAATGGCCCTAAAGCACTCACCTGGGTTCAAAGATGAAAGAAATTTTTATGAATATAATGATGCATATCAAAGATATGGACCAATGCAATTTCACTGCCATAGCTCCAAAAACAAAAAGTAGGTCAGTAGGTCAAAATATAGGTCATGAGACGACATTTTTGAAATCGGAACAAAAAGCTGTACACACAGTCCAAATTTCATTGCCATAGATTTAAATCAAAAGAGTAGGTCAGTAGGTCAAAAATATAGGTCATGCTATGACGTTTTTGAAATCAGAGCAAAAAACTGTACACATGGTCCAAATTTCATTGCCATAGCTCCAAAAACAACAAGAGGGCCATGATGGCCCTGGATCGCTCACGTGAGTACTTTGGCTGTAGGTTTGCTGTTAAGCAGTATTTCATTTTTTAACTGAAAATAAGTAAGTGCCTACAAACCAAATATGTAAAATATCAGTCAATAAATAAAGGCTCTATGACAGAATGTAGAAATATTTATCATTAGCTATGGTGACCTTGACCTTGACACAGTGACCTCAAACCCTATCCATGGGTAGACGTCCATGCAAGGAACCTATATACTAAATATCAAAGATATTGGTCTATAAATGAAGGCTTTATGAGGTACAGTAGATGAATCTATTTTTAGCCTCCGTGACTTTTAACCTAATCTAATAATTTCAAAAAGCTTGATAAAGCTTGCTTTATGCCAAATTTTAAAATTCTAGGCCTTGTGGTTTCAGACAAGAAGATTTTTAAAGATTTTCTTCTATACTGCTATTTAAAACTTGTGACCCCTCGGGCAGGGCCAATAGTGACCCCTGGGACATTTTTCAAACAAACTAGATAGAGGTTTACTAGACAATGCTGCATACCAAATATCTAAGCTGTAGGCATTGAGGTTTCCAGTAAGAAGATTTTTAAAGATTGCCTTTTTTACATATGAAGGGCCCCCGGGGCGGGGCCAATTTTGACCCCAGGGCCAACATATAAACAATACTGGTAAAAGTTCACAACACAATACTCAACACCAAATATCTAAGGTCTAGTCCTATTAGTTTGGAAGAAAAATGATTTTTCATGTTTTTCCTATGTAACTATATGTAAACCAAGACAACCCTGGGGCGTGGGTTATTTTGACCCAGGGGACATAATTTGAACAAACTTGGTAGACATCCACTAGACAATGCTGCATACCAAATATCTAAGCTGTAAGCATTGAGGTTTCCAGTAAGAAGATTTTTAAAGATTGCCTTTTTTACATATAAAGGGCGCCAGGGGTGGGCCAATTTTGACCCCGGGGCCAACATATAAACAATGCTGGTAAAGGTTCTCCTCAACACAATACTCCGCACCAAATATCTAAGGTCTAGTCCTATTAGTTTGGATGAAAAATGATTTTTTAATGTTTTTCCTATATAAGTATATGTAAATCAAGAGAACCCTGGGGCGTGGCCAATTTTGACCCAGGGGACATAATTTGAACAAACTTGATAGAGGTCTACTAGACAATGCTACATACCAACGATCTAAGCTGTAGGCATTGTGGTTTCTGAGAAGAAGACTTTTAAAGATTTCCTATATAAGCCTATGTAAAATCAATTGACCCCCGGGGTGGGGCCTATTTTGACCCAGTGGCTATGATTTAAAGAAACTTAGTAGAGGTCCACTGGAAAATGCTGCACACCAAATATCTAAACTTTAGGCCTTGCGGTTTCTAACAAGAAGATTTTTTAAAAGTTTTTCCTATATAACTCTATATAAAACATTTGACCCCTGAGGCGGGGCCATTTTTGACCCAGGAGCCATGATTTGAACAAACTTGGTAGAGGTCCACTGGACAATGCTGCACACCAAAATTCTAAACTCTAGGCCTTGCAGTTTCTGACAAGAAGATTTTTTAAAGTTTTTCCTATATAACTCTATGTAAAACATGCGATCCCCGGGGCGGGGCCATTTTTGACCCAGGAGCCATGATTTGAACAAACTTGGTAAAGGTCCACTGGACAATGCTGCACACCAAATATCTAAACTCTAGGCCTTGTGGTTTCTGACAAGAAGATTTTTTAAGTTTTTCCTATATAAATCTATGTAAAATCAACTGACCCCTGTGATGGGGTCAGGTTTGACCCCATGGTCATAATTTGAACAAACTTGGTAGAGGTCCACTAGATGATGCTTCATACCAAATATCTAAGCTCCAGGCCTTGTGGTTTCGGAGAAGAAGATTTTTAAAGTTCCAACTTTGAAAATCTATTTTTAGCTCCTGTGGCCTAGAAATGCAATGGACCTGAACCATTTGAACAATTTTGGTAAAGCTTCATGCAAGTAACATTCCTGCCAAGTTTCAGCAAGATTGGCCCAGCAGTTCAGGAGAAGAAGTTGTTTGAAGAAAAAGTTGACGACGCACGCACGCACGGACGGACGCCGGACATCAGGCGATCACAAAAGCTCACCTTGAGCACTTTGTGCTCAGGTGAGCTAAAAAGTAGATCAGTAGGTCAAATATATAGGTCATGCTATGATATTTTTGAAATCAAAATGAATAACTGAGCACATGGTCCAAATTTCATTGCTGTAGCTAAAAAACAAAAAAGTAGGTCAGTAGGTCAAAAATATAGGTCATGCCATGACATTTTTGAAATTGAAACAAAAAACTGTGCACATGGTCCAAATTTCATTGCTGTAGCTAAAAAACAAATAGTAGGACAGTAGGTCAAAAATATAGGACAAGGAATAATGTTTTTGAAATCATCTTGAAAAACTGTACAAATGGTCAAAATTTTATTGCCATAGCGAAAAACTTAAAAAATGAGAAAAAAAAAATTGGGGGGTGGGGGGGGAGTGACCCCAAGGGGAGGGGGGATGACCCCATGGTGGTTACAGTGCATACTACCAAATATCTTAGCTCCAGGCCTTGTAGTTTCTGACAAAAATACTTTTGAAGTTTTTTGCTATATAACTCTATGTAAACTAGAACTGTGTCCATAGGACACGGATGCCCCCACTATGCATAAGTGCTCATAAACAAGAGCATGTATATCCTGTATGTAAGATTTTTTCTGTACATATACCTAAAATGATCTACAGGTAACCTTATGTACATGTTAAATTAAATTACAAATGTAAAATTTATATGTTCAATTATTTATATGGTATATAGTGAAAAAATCAACAAAGGGCCATAATTCTGTTAAATATGGTCACAGCAAAAATTCATTCCATTACTACCATCTACACATTAAAGCTGTTCATCCCTGGAAGTTTAAGCAAAATCTGCCATCCGGTTTAAGAGGAGTTGCATTCACAAAATTTCTATATGGTATATAGTGAAAAAATTAACAAAGGGCCATAATTCTGTTAAATTTGGTTGCAGCAAAAATTCCTTCCATTACTACCATCTACACATTAAGGTTGTTCATCCCTGGAAGTTTAAGCAAAATCTGCCATCCGGTTTAAGAGGAGTTGCGTTCACAAAATTTCTATATGGTATATAGTGAAAAAATTAACAAAGGCCCATAATTCTGTGAAATTTGGTCGCAGCAAAAATTCCTTCCTTTACTATCATCTACACATTAAGGTTGTTCATCCCTGGAAGTTTAAGCAAAATCTGCCTTCCGGTTTAAGAGGAGTTGCGTTCACAAAATTTCTAGTGAAAAAATCAACAAAGGCCCATAATTCTGTGAAATTTGGTCGCAGCGAAAATTCCTTCCTTTACTACCATCTACACATTAAGGTTGTTCATCCCTGGAAGTTTAAGCAAAATCTGCCATCCGGTTTAAGAGGAGTTGCGTTCACAAGATTTTGGGACGTACGGACGTACAGACGGATGGACGGACAAGTGCAACGCTATATGCACCCCACTTTGTGGGGGCATAAACATGTGACCCTTTTGGCAGGGCAAGTTTTGACCCAGGGGCCATGATTTGAACAATCTAAGTAGAGGTCTACTAGACAACGCTCAACACCAAATATCTAAGCTCCATGCCTTGAAGTTTCTTACAAGAAGATTTTAAAAGTTTTCCCTATATAACTCTATGTAAATCAAGTTAGCCCTGGTCGGGGTCAGTTCTGACACCAGGGTCATAATTTAAACAATCTTGGTAGAGGTCCACTAGATGATGCCTCATACCAAATTTCTAAGCTCCAGGCCTTGTGGTTTCAGACAAGAAGATTTTCAAAGTTTTTCCTATAAGTTGCCATAGTTACCAGAGTTCTGCATGGAATTGAATTCTTTGAACAACTTTGGAAGGGCTTCATGCAAGGAACATCCCATGCAAGTTTCATTGAATTTGGCCCAGTGGTTTCAGAGGAGATGTCGTTTGAATGAAATTGTTGACGCCTCACGATGCATGACACACACAGCAAGACGCACGACGGACATTGGGGTATGACAAAAGCTCACTCTGGCACTTTTGCCAGGTGAGCTAAAAATGCAAACCATATGCAAAACAATGATCCTTCAACCCAATGATACTTTCAAACTTTTCCTATTTTTCTTTCAAATAAATCAAACAGCTGCTGATAATTAATGTAGATAAATTTATGTTACTGTGAATAAACAAGAGGGCCATGATGGCCCTGGATCAGGGCCATGATGGCCCTGGATCACTCTTCTGGCTGTAGGTTTGCTGTTAAGCAGTATTTCATTTTTTAATTGAAAATATATAAGTGCCTACAAACCAAATATGTAAAATATCAGTCGATAAATAAAAGCTCTATGACAGAAACAAGGAATATCTATTATAAGCTATTGTGACCTTGACCTTGACCCAGTGACCTCAAACCCTACCCATGGGTAGACGTCCATGCAAGGAACCTATATACTGAATATCAAAGATATTGGTTTATAAATGAAGGCTCTACGAGGTACAGTAGATAAATCTATTTTAAGCCTCCGTGACCTTTAACCTAATCTAATAATTTCAAAAAGCTTGATAAAGCTTGCTTCATGCCAAATTTTAAAATTCTAGGCCTTGTGGTTTCAGACAAGAAGATTTTTAAAGATTTTCTTCTATACTGCTATTTAACAAGAGGACCATGATGGCCCTATATCGCTCACCTGAATATGACTGCTTTTAACAAAGTTGCTATGGACCTGGTTAATTGACCCCAGATGACCCATATTCAAACTTGGCCTAGAAATTATTGAAACAATCTTTCTGACAAATTTCAAGGTTATTTGAACTGAAAGCGTAGCCTCTAGAGTGTTAACAAGGTTTTTCCATATTTGGGCTCTGTGACCTAGTTTTTGACCCCAGATGATCCATATCCAAACCTGAGCTAGAAACCATCAAAACAACCTTTCTGACAAATTTCCAGGACATTTGGACTGAAAATGTAGCCTCTAGAGTGTTTACAAAGTTTTTCGATATTTAGGCTCTGTGACCTAGTTTTTTAATCCAGATGACCCATATTCAAAGTTGAGCTGGAAATCATAGAAGCAACTTTTCTGACAAATTTTCAGGTTATTTGGAATTAAAATCTTAACTCTAGATTGTTAACAAGGTTTTTCCATATTTGGTCTCTGTGACGTAGTTTTTGACCAAAGATGACCCATATTAGTACTTGAGCTAGAAATCATCAAAACAACCTGTCTGACAAATTTCCAGGATATTTGGACTGAAAATGTAACCTCTGGAGTGTTAAAATGGTTTTTACATTTTAGGGCTCTGTGACCTTGTTTTTGATCCCAGATGACCCATATCCTAATCTGGGCTAGAAAACATTGAAACAACCTTTCTGACAAATTTCAAGGACATTTGGACTGAAAATGTAACCTCTAGAGCATTAACAAGGATTTTCTACTTTTTGGCCCTGTGTCCTAGTTTTTGACCCCACATAACCCATATTCAAAACTGAGCTAGAAATCATTAAAACAATCTTTCTGACAAATTTCAAGGTTATTTGAACTGAAAATGTTAACTCAATGCGTGTTAACACCCTTTTTCCATATTTGGGGTCTGTGACTTAGTTTTTGACCCCAGATGACCTTTGTTCGAATCTGAGCTAGAAATCATTAAAACATTTTTTCTAACAAATTTCGAGAATATTTGGACTGAAAAGTAGCTTCTAGAGTGTTAACAAGTTTTTTTTCTATTTTTGGGCTCTGTGACCTAGTTTTTGATTTCAGATGACACATATTCAAATTTAACCTAGAAATCATTGAAACAACCTTTCTGACAAATTTCCAGGATATTTGGACTGAAAATGTTACCTCTAGAGTGTTAACAAGGTTTTTCCATATTTGGGCTCTGTGACATAGTTTTTGACCCTAGATGACCCAATTTTGAACTTGAGCTAAAAATCATCAAAACAACCTTTTTGACTAATTTCCAGGATATTTGGACTGAAAATGTAACCTCTAGAGTGTTAACAAGGTTTTTCTATTTTTGGGCTCTGTGACCTAGTTTTTGAACCCAGATGACACATATTCGAACTTGAGCTAGAAATCATAGAAACAACCTGTCTGACAAATTTCCAGATTATTTGGACTGAAAATGTTACTTCTCCTTCTACAAGAAGATTTTCAAAGTTTTCACTATATAAGCCTATGTAAAACCAATGACCCCGGGTTGGGGCCAAATTTGACCCCAGGGGTATAATTGGAACAAACTTGGTAGAGGTCCACTAGACAATGCTACATACCAAATCTTAAGGCTCAGGGCCTTGTGGTTTCAGACAAGAAGATTTTTTAAGATTTTCCTATATAAGCCTATGTAAAACCAATGACCCCAGGGTGGGGCAAAATTTGACCCCAGAGGTATAATTTGAACAAACTTGGTAGAAGTCCACTAGACAATGCTACATACCAAATATCTAAGCTCTATTCCTTACGGTTTCTGACAAGAAGATTTTTAAAGTTTTTCCTATATAACTCTATGTAAAACAAGTTACCCCTGGGGCGGGGCCATTTTTGACCCAGAGGCCATGATTTGAACAAACTTGGTAGAGGTCCACTAGATGATGCTTTATACCAAATATCTTAGCTCTATGCCTTACGGTTTCTGACAAGAAGATTTTTAAATTTTTTCCTATATAACTCTATGTAAAACAAGTTACCCCTGGGGCGGGGCCATTTTTGACCAGAGGCCAAGATTTGAACAAACTTGGTAGAGGTCCATTAGATGATGCTTTATACCAAATATCTAAGCTCTATGCCTTACAGTTTCTGACAAGAAGATTTTTAAAGTTTTTCCTATATAACTCTATGTAAAACAAGTTACCCCTGGGGCGGGGCCATTTTTGACCCAGAGGCCATGATTTGAACAAACTTGGTAGAGGTCCATTAGATGATATTTTATACCAAATATCTAAGCTCTATGCCTTACAGTTTCTGACAAGAAGATTTTTAAAGTTTTTCCTATATAACTCTATGTAAAACAAGTTATCCCTGGGGCGGGGCCATTTTTGACCCAGAGGCCATGATTTGAACAAACTTGGTAGAGGTCAACTAGATGATGCTTTATACCAAATATCTTAGCTCTATGCCTTACGGTTTCTGACAAGAAGATTTTTAAAGTTTTTCCTATATAACTCTATGTAAAACAAGTTACCCCTGGGGCGGGGCCATTTTTGACCCCAGGATCATAATTTGAACAAACTTGGTAGAGATCCACTAGATGATGCTTTATACCAAATATCAAAGCTCCAGGCATTGTGGTTTCTGACAAGAAGATTTTTAAAGATCCAACTTGTAAAATCTGTTTTTAGCTCCTGGGACCCAGAAATGCAATGAACCGGAACCATTTGAACAAACTTGGTAGAGCTTCATGCAAGGAACATTCTAGGCAAGTTTCATTAAATTTTGCCCAGTGGTTTCAGAGGAGATGTCGTTTGAATGAATTGTGGACGACGGACGGACGGACGGACGGACGGACGCCGGACAATCAAGGATCCTAAAAGCTCACATGAGCATGCTCAGGTGAGCTAAAAACTTGTGACCCCTTGGGCGGGGCCAATAGTGACCCCAGGAATATTTTTCAAACAAACTAGGTAGAGGTCCACTAGACAATGCTGCATACCAAATATCTAAGCTGTAGGCATTGAGTTTTCCAGTAAGAAGATTTTTAAAGATTACCTTTTTTACATATTAAGGGCCCCCGGGGCAGGGCCAATTTTGACCCCGGGGCCAACATATATACAATACTTGTAAAGGTTCTCTACACAATACTCCACACCAAATATCTAAGGTCTAGTCCTATTAGTTTGGATGAAAAATGATGTTTCATGTTTTTCCTATATAACTACATGTTTATTTAAACCAAGAGAACCCTGCAGTGTGGCCAATTTTGACCCAGGGGAAATAATTTGAACAAACTTGGTAGACATCCACTAGACAATGCTACATACCAAATATCTAAGCTGTAGGCATTGTGGTTTCTGAGAAGAAGATTTTTAAAGATTTCATATGTAAGCCAATGTAAAATCAATTGACCCCCGGGGTGGGGCCAAATTTGACCCCAGGGGCATAATTTGAACAAACTTGATAGAGGTCCACTAGACAATGCTACATACCAAATCTTAAGGCTCAAGGCCTTATGATTTCAGACAAGAAGATTTTCAAAGTTTTCCCTATGTAAAAAAAGTTGACCCCGAGGCGGGGCCAAATTTGAACCCAGGGGCATAATTGAACAAACTTGGTAGAGGTCCACAAGACAATGCCACATGCCAAATCTTAGATCTTGGGGCCTTGTGGTTTCAGACAAGAAGATTTCTAAAGTTTTACTATATAAGCCTATGTAAAATCAAATGACCCCTGGGTAGGGGCCAAATTTGACCACAGGGGCATAATTTAAACAAACTTGGTAGAGGTTCACACGACAATGCTACATACCAAATCTTAAGGCTCAGGGCCTTGTGGTTTTAGACAAGAAAATTTTTAAAGTTTCGCTATGTTAAATAAGTTGACCCCTGGGGCAGGGCCAAATTTGATCCCAGGGGCATAATTTCAACAAACTTGTTAGAGGTTCACAAGACAATGCTACATACCAAATCTTAAGGCTCAGGGCCTACATTTTGTAGTGGTTTCAGGCAAGAAAATTTTTTGAGTTTTACTATATAAGCCCATGAGCCAAAGGCTAAGGTGAGCTAAAAATATGAAAGGGCCATACTTAAAATCATCAAAGTGGGATGTGACAATGATATGCACAACTAGGCTTGGTACTTATGATTCTTGCAAAGTCTTATTAAAATCTGAGAAACAGTCAGGACAAATTTTGTATACGGACAGCCAGACCAACACACATGAATCCAGTTCAGCCCCAAGATATTCTATGTGGGTGAAATAAAATTCTACCAGTCTAAAGAATAAACTATGTAATCATTAAGTCAGGTAGTTACTAGTCTTACAATTGTAAGTGCTATAATATTTCAAATTTGCATGAAGCTTAGCTGGTATTAGAACTTACTGAAAAAAATCTTATAATGGATACCTTTTCAATAAAATAAAAGGATATGATATAAATGAGTCAGCAGTCAGCAAATTACAAAGGAAAGAAGCATCTATGTAAGTACTGTTAGGCCTCTGTATTCTGCATTATAAGAACTCCCTCCTAAATGCCAGTTTTTTTTATAACAATTCTTGCCAAGTATTTGGCTGCACCAATTTTCTACTTCTTTCTACAGTTCTACCAAAACTACTCCCTAAGTATAAGTAAGACCAATTTTCTTACTCTTTTTACAACAAGAGGGCAATGATGGCCCTATATCGCTCACCTGAGTCTCACTGCTTTTAACAAAGTTGTTATGGACCTGGTTTATTGAACCCAGATGACCCAAATTCAAACTAGACCTTAGGAAATAATAGAAAAAAACTTTCTGACAAATTTACAGGTTATTTGGACTGAAAATTTTACCTCTAGAATGTTAACAAGGTTTTTCCATAATTGGGCTCTGTGATCTAATTTTTGAACCTACATGTACATGACCCATATTTGAACCTGAGCTAGAAATTATTGAAACAACTTTTCTGACAAATTTTCAGGATATTTAAACAGAAAATGTACCCTCTATAATGTTCAGAAGGTTTTTCCATTTTTGGGCTGTGTGACCTAGATTTTGACCCAAGATGACCCATATTCGAACTTGGGCAAGAATTCATCAAAGTAACCTTTCTGACAAATTTCAAGGTCATTTGGACTGATAATGTAGCCTCTAGAGTGTTTACAAGGTTTTTCCATATTTGGGCTCTGTGACCTAGATTTTGACCCGAGATGACCCATATTCAAACTTGACAAGAACTCATCAAAGCAACTTTTCTGACAAATTTCAAGGTCATTTGGACTGATAAAGTAGCGTCTAGAGTGTTTACAAGGTTTTTCCATATTTGGGCTCTGTGACTTAGATTTTGAGGCGGGATGACCCATATTCAAACCTGAGCAAGAAATCATCAAAGCAACCTTTCTGACAAATTTCCAGGATATTTGGACTGATAATGTAACCTCTGTAGTTAAGAAGATTTTTCAATATTTGGGCTCTGTGACTTAGTTTCTGACCCCAGATGACCCATATTTGAACTTGAGCTAGAAATTATTGAAACAACCTTTCTGACAAATTTCCAGGATATTTGGACTGAAAATGTAGCCTCTTGATTGTTAACAAGGTTTTTCTATATTTGGGCCTTAATTTGTGACCTAGTTTTTTATCCAAGATAACCCATGTTCGAACTCGTCCAAGTAATTACTGTGATAAACATTCTGACTAAGTTTCAACTGAGGCAAAAATGGGACCACTAGTTTTAATTAGTGTTAACAAACTAAGTAAGGACATCTGACGGTTGTCATAATTGTATGAAGTTAACAGACAACAGACATTGATCGATCTTAATAGCTCACGATGAGCCTACAGCTCAGGTGAGCTAAAAAAAAACTTACGCCTAAGTATCTAGCTTGCATATAAAAGCTAGAATTCTGGGAGTTGGACGTGTCACCTGATGGTAGCATCCCATTTATTTATTTTTTTTCTGTGGAATGGGGAATTTATAGGCCCTGTACAAGAATGAATTATCAAAACTTACGAAGGATAATAACTCAAAAATTATGCAAAAGAGAGTTATGGTTCTTGGGTACTGCACCTCTCCACAGTGAGATCTATTCACCTATGAAGTTTCAAGTTAATATCTTCAATAACTTTTGAGTTATGTCCCGTACAAAATTACAAAGTGCAATATGTAAAAAAATATGAGAAAGAGAGTTATGGTTCTTTTGCAATGCACACTCCATCATGAGATCTATTCACCTATGAAGTTTAAGTTGATACCTCCAGTTCTTTTAGAGTTATGCCCCGGACAAGCAAAATGGGACTCTGACGCAGAGACTGCAAGTATCACCTATGTGTCCCCTGACTACAGTCAGGTGAAGCAACAATAAATAGAGCTATCACTAAATGTGATTAATACCCCTACAAGACTGCTTCTGAACTGAGGAAGTTAGTAGTAAGAGAATACTTTGTAAAAGAATTGAAATAAAGTTATGGTTGTGGGCAATTAAAGATAGTTGTGGTTCTTGTACATTTCATTTCCTGTCATTGTGCTTGAACATTGTATGAAGTTGCACTGAATTCCAACCAGTAGTTTTCAAGTTATGCTCCGGACAAGGAAACCCAACAAAGGGCAATAACTGTGCAAATACTGAAGATAGAGATATAGCTCTTGTACACTGCACATCCACTCATTGTGCTTGACCATTGTATGAAGTTGCATTGAATTCCAACTAGTAGTTTTCAAGTTATTCTCCTGACAAGGAAATCCAACAAAGGGCAATAACTCTTCAAATGGTGAAGAAGAAGTTATAGCTCTTGTACATTGCACTTCCTGTTATTGTGCTTTATCACTGTATAAAGTTGCATTGAATTCCAACTATTAGTTTTCAAGTTACACTCTGTGCAAGGAAATCCAACAAAAGGGCAATGACTCTGCAAATACAGAAGATGGAGTAATGATTCTTGAACATTGCACTTCCTCTCATTGTGCTTTACCATTGTATGAAGTTGCACTGAATTCCAACCAGTAGTTTTCAAGTTATGCTCCAGACAAGGAGAAAGAGACAAAGGGCAATAACTGTACAAATTGTGAAGATGGAGGTATGGCTCTTGTACACTGCACTTCCTGTCATTGAGCTTGACCATTGTATGAAATTGATTTGAATTCCAATCAGTAGTTTTCAAGTTATGCTCCTGACAAGGGGAATAACTCTGCAAATAATAAAAAAAGATGGAGTTATAGCTCTTGCACATTGCATTTCCTGTTTTTGTGCTTGATCACTGTATGAAGCTACAATGAATTCCAACCAGTAGTTTTCAAGGTATTCTCTGGACAAGGAAAACCAACAAAGGACAATAACTCTGCAAATAGTGAGGATGGAGTTATGATTCTTGAACAATGCAATTCCTCTCACTGTTATTGACCATTGCTTGAAGTTGCACTAAATTCCAACCAGTAGTTTTCAAGTTATGCTCTGGCGAAGAAATCCAACAAAGAGCAATAACTCTGCAAAAAGTGAAAATGGAGGTACAGCTCTTATATAAAGCATTTTCTCTCATTGTGCTTGATCACTTTATGAAGTTGCATTGAATTCCAACCAGTAGTTTTCAAGTTATGCTCAGGACAAGGAAAACCAACAAAGGGCAATAACTCTAAAAATAGTGAAGATGGAGTTATGATTCTTGAACAATGCACTTTCTCTCATTGTGCTTTACCATTATTTAAAGTTGTACTGAATTCCAACCAGTGGTTTTCAAGTTATGCTCCGGACAAGGAAAACCAATAAAGGGCAATAACTCTACTAATAGTGAAGATGTAGTTATGATTCTGGAACACTTCACTACCTCTCATTGAGCTTGACCATTGTATGAAGTTCACTGAATTCCAACCGTTAGTTTTCAAGTTATGCTCCGGACAAGGTACAGCCCTACCGACCGCCCGACGACTGCGTGACTCCTATATATCCCCCAAACTTCGTTTCGGAGGTATAAAAACTACTCCCTATGAAACTGACGTTATCAATTTTTAGGAAGCCCTGCTGGTGAGTAAAAGCCTTTTTACTTACCATAAACAAGTTCAAATGATTTCTCTATCCATCCCTTATTCTGTATCCAGCCCTTGCAGGTGTAGATGGCACTGTCATTGTACAACAGGTTCGTTATTGTCAATATACTAACCCTCCTGAACGTTGTTCTCACCTGATACACCCTAAAATTAATTGATTTCATTAGTTAACGAACAAGAATAAGGTCTTAACACATTATCCCTCATTATAACTGCATATCAATGAGACTTTCAAAGAACAGAAGATGTGACTGACAACAATCAATAGGTGATGACTAAAGCTCATTTAATAAGGTAAGCTAAAAATGATCACATTAGCAGTTGTTTTATTCTTATCTTTTAGTCTGTGAAAATTGAAAAATGTGAAAAAGAAGATCTTCTAAGGTTTTCCCTTGTGTAAGTTGCTGTATATCAAGTGACCCCTTGGGTACAGTTTATTTCGACCCAAGGGGCTCAACCTGAACAAATTTGGTAGAGGACCTCTAGCTGATGCTCCATGCAAAATATCTAAGTTCTAGGCCTTGTATTTTCAGGCAAAAAGATAAGGTTTTTTAGAAGGTTTTCCTTATATAAGCCTAAGCAAAATAAATTGACCCCAGGGGGAGGGCCAATTTTGACCCAGTGGCCTATTTTGAACAAAACTGGTAGAGTACCTCTAGCTTGTACTCAAAGCAAAATATTCAAGCTCTAGGCCTAGTGGATTCAGACAAGACATTTTTTTTAAAGTCTTCCCTACATAAGCCTATGTAATATCAATTGACCCCTTGGGGCTGTGTTATTTAAGATCCAAGGGGCATTATTTGAACAATCTAAGTTAAGGACCTCCAGATACTGCTTCATACAAAGAAATCTTAGGTATAAAATTTACGTGTTTTTACAAGAAGATTTTTAAATATTAAATATACTGCACAAATAGTACTCAAGAGGTTGAGCCAAATTAGACCAGAGGAGCATAATTTGAACAAATTTGGTAGAGGAACTGTAGCTGATGCTCTATGCAAAATATCTAATTTCAAGGCCTTGTGGTTTCAGACAATTTTTTTTAAATATTCCCTTTACAAGCCTATGTAAAATTAAGTGACCCCAGCACTGGGCCATTAAGACCCTAGGGTCTTAATTCAAACAATCTTGGTAGAAGACTTCTAGCTGATGCTCCATGCAAAAAAAAAATCTTAGCCCTTGGCTGTGTGGTTTCAGTCAAGAAGTTTTTTTGAGGTTTTCTTTAGTCTAAGTTAAATCAGGTGACTGCCCAGGTCGAGCTTATTTTGAAAAAAAAGGGCATAATTTGAACAAACCTTGTAGTGAACCTCTAGTGAATGTTCCACTCAAACTCTAATTCCTAGGTCATGTGGTTTCGGACAAAAAGATTTTTCAAGTCCTCTCTATATAAGCCTATGTAAAATCAAGAGACCCTAAATGTCAAAAAGGGGCATAATTTGAACAATCTTTGAAAAGGACCTCCAGATGATGTTCCTTGCAAACAATCTTAGGTCTAAAATAAACAGTTTGTCACAAGAAGACTGTTAAAGATTAAATATTTTGTACAAACAGGATCCCCAGGGTGGGGCCAATTCTGTCCCAAGGGACACAATTTGAAGAAACTTGGTTAAGGACCTCTTGCTGATGCTCTATCCAAAATGTCTAAGTTCTAGATCTTGTGGATTCAGACAAGAAGATTTTTTTAAGTCTTCCCTTTATAAGTCTATGTAAAATCAAGTGTCTTTGGGGCCAGGCCATTAATGACCCCAGTGGCATAATTTGAACAACCTTAGCAGAGATGTTTGTCTGATGCTCCATGTAAAAAATCTTTGGCTTTTTTGTTTCAGACATGAAGATTTTATAAGGTTTTCTCAATATACTGGTAAGTCTATTAAAATCAAGTGACCCCTGGGAAAGGGCTAATTTTGACCCAAGGAGCATAAGTTGAATAAAATTGGTAAAGGACCTCTAGCTGATGCTCCATTAAAAATATCTAAGTTCTAGGCTTTGTGGTTTTAGATAAAAAGATTTTTAAGGTTTCCACTATACAAGCCTTTGTAAAATCAATTGAACCCCTGGGCAAGGCAAATTTTGACCTGAGGGGTATAGTTTGAACAAACTTGGCAGAGGTCCAGTAGACAATGCAACAAAGCAAATTTTAAGGCTCAGGGCCTTGTGGTTTCAGACAAGAAGATTTTCAAAGTTTTTCCTTTCTGTTGCCATAGCAACCAGAGATCTCGATGGAATTTAATTCTTTGAACAACTTTTGTAGAGTTTCATGCAAGGAATATCCCAGACATGTTTTGTCAAAGTTGGCTTAGCAGAAAAGAAAGAAGTCCTTCAAGTTAATTGTTCACGACGCACACTACACAACACACTATGCATGCTGACACATGCCAGACAATCAATGATCACAAAAGCTTTCCTGAGCACTTTATGCTCAGGTTAGCGAAAAATGTAGTCTCTATTATGTTCATAGGAAATTGTGAACAGACAGACAGAGGGAGGGATAGACAAGTATCATCACAAAAGCTCACCTTAACAGTATATATGTGACAGATGTGACAGGTGAGCTAATAAGACCTGTCCGCAGAAAGCACACTCCACTTTTCTCAGTGCTGGATAATAAATTATAAGCCAAGTCAAACAAGAGATCCAAGGGAAAAAAATCTGAATGTGGGAGGGCAAGCACCTAGTCATATAAGGTGAAAATACAAGAAAACTTTTTTTTTTCTTGGTGGTGGGGGTTGGGGGTGGGGGGGGTGGAAAGAGGGTGTTGAGGGTGGATGGGGAATCAAGTACCTATGTTTTTTAAAGAAGAACTGTTGCTGTAAGATGACAATGCCCCCAAAGTGGTGCTTTGACTTTGGGCTAAGGACCAGTCATTCAATGGTCAAGGTCAAATAAATAAAGGTCAGTGGGAAGGTCTTGTCCAAAGGGGTGTTGTGTCCAAGTATGAAGTAATTTGACTTTCTAATAAGAAGGTTATGGTCAATGTTAAAGTTTTTGGACAATCTGCTCTTCAAGTTAAAGGTCACTCAAGGGTCAAGGTGAAATAAATATAGGTCAGTGGGACAGTCTTGTCCAAAGGGGTGTTGTTTCCAAGTATGAAGTAAATCCACTTACTAATAAAGAAGTTATGGTCAATGTTAAAGATTTTTACGATTGGATCTTCAAGGTGAAGGTCATTCAGGGGTCAAGGATAATTGGATCTTCAAGTTAAAGGTCATTCAGGGGTCAAGGTCAAATAAATTTAGGTCAGTGGGAAGGTCTTGTCCAAAGGGATGTTGTGTCCAAGTATGAAGTAAATCCACTTACTAAAAAGGAAGTTATGGCCAATGTTAAAATTTTCAGAAGGACTGACGGATGGACAGTTCAAAATCTATATGCCTCCCTTCGGGGGCATAAAAAAAGTTAGGGGGTGGGGAAAAGCATCCCATGCAGGGGGTGGGGCAAGTACCTACCCATCCCATGTAAATAAATAGTTTTTAAAGTTCTAGGCTAGGGAGTGGGTGTGGGTTACTCATGTGAGGAAAAAGAAATTTGGGGAGGGGGAGGGGGGGATGAGGGTCTGATTGTGTGGGTGGCGGGGATGGGTCAAATACCTACATATTTAAAAAAAAGTAATAAAAAAAAATTGGTGAGGGGGGAGGGACAAGTGGTGGGGAGGTAAGAGGAAGTACTGACCCATCTCGTGTAAGTGAAGAGTTTATTTCAAAGCTTAAGAAGTTCTTTTCCAATTTAGGAAAAAAAAGATTTTTTTTTTTTTGGTGGGGGGAGGACATGTGGGGGGTCCCAAACAGGGGTGGGGGGGGGGGAGTCAAGTACCTGCAAATTTTTTAGAAAATAATAAATTATGAAAACAAAAAATTAACGGGGGTGTTAGGGGTGGGGTCCCCATGCACTGGGGAGAGGGGGAAGAAGGGAAAGGAGAGAGAGTACTTACCCATCTCATGTTAGTTAATAGTTTATTTCTAAGCTTAGGAAGTTTTTTTCCTATATATAAGTATGAGCAAAATCAAGTGACCCCCTGGGGTGGGGCTAACTTTGAACCCCCAGGGACATGGCTACCAACAATCTTTGCAGGGGTCTTGCTGGTGATCAAGTATTCCAAGTTTAAATGGAATATCTTTGAAGCTTTCTGAGAAATGGACATTAACAAAAAGGTTAACCAAAAAAAAAACAGGCATAACTTTGCAAATATAAATTTGAGGGTTATCTGCCCCTGCAAAATGGTGTCACATTTTGATAGTGAACATGTATTCTTAATTTAAAGTAAATAGCTTTGACCATGTTGACAGTTTCTGAGAAATGGACCTTAACAAAAACTTTAACCAACGCCAACGCTGACGTGGGGAGTCATGACACATAAAAATGAATGAAGCCATGAAATTCTTTGTCTGTTTGCCCTTAGAAAACTTTTAACATAACAAAAGCCTTTTCATTCTTGAGATCTTTACATTTTATTGATAATAAACCAAAGAAACATCACTCTAAATTATTTTCACCCATGATAACACTTCTGTTTTGAACAGCCTTTAAGATTTGAAGTAAATAAATGGACAGTTTTAAGAAACATGAAAAGCAATTTGATAACTAGATTGTATTTTTGTTTTGATCAGGGTTAACCAGGATTTCCAGCCTCTTTCTTATTGACAGACCTTCTGGTGCTATGATTTATATTTACCTTCCTGAAAATGCCCTGATTGGACGTTTTACATCTTTTTTATACCATTTCAGAGCTGGCGGTGACCCGGTGCCTGAACACAGTGCTTTACAGTATATCTGGTTAAGTTCTCCACCGATACCCAAGACATGCTCTCCATTCTCTAGAATATTGCCGTCCTTCTGAAGGGTAAGGTCACAGTCTTCAGCACGGACATTGCCTGAAATATTTATAAATTAGCTGTAGTATTTTACCGGCTTTCCCAACAAACTGAATTGGTCAGAAGATCAGATTCATAATAAACTGAATATAATTATGCATTTGAAATCTTCAAAAGATTTTTGAATCTGTCTACAGTTTGGCCTCAAAGCAATATACTTCACTTACAAATATTGTGCTTTACTGCTGACACAATACTTTTATAAAAACCTTGCATATCACAAAATATTCACAGTGACAGCGTGTCAGTGTATTAACCTGTAGCTTATTTTTGTTGGAAAAGTTAGTGAGCTTTTTAATTGAACAGATTTTGATGAGAGCGCTAATTTTTGTTTTGTAATGTAACGGGAAGTTTGGTTGTGTAGGAAGCTTTTTTAGTTTATAGACACACTCTCGAATCCGTTCCTGGAACTAACCAGCACTAAGCAATGAGTGTAAAGTTTCTTGCTCAAGGAAACAACGGCTTGCCCCTGACTGGGTTTGAACCTGTGCGGCTCGCAATCCTTTGACTACTAGTCCGACGCATTAACCACTCAGCCACGCCGCCACTTCAGACAGTTTTTCTTCTGACATATTTGTGTGTCAGGTTATCGAGTGACTCAAGGTTGAATATGGTTTTATGGACAACTCCTTTAGATATATATCCATCCATCAAATAAAGGCTTATAATAAGTAAAATAATGATTAGTCATGACACTGAAGAGTAACAGTCTTGTTGGTGTAGTGTTAAACCCTCTAACCTGTTGAGGATCACAGTAAATAAAAGTTACTGCTAATTTTTACAGCGAATGACTCACAGATTTGCTGATGATGCATAAAAGAGAAAAATTTTATACATATAAAAATTCTAGTTGTAACTGAGAAGAACATAACCAAAGTAAGTTACTGTTACAGAAACACATCATAATATAAAGTTTTACACACTTCAATCAGTAAAAGATTTACCCCATTAGTCACAGGGTTGATACTAAAATATATTGTTTATTTATGACAGATAGTAGTAACAAGGCGATGTGGCTTAGTAGCTTATATTTCACATCTTCCACAAGTTTCTCTTTGCAAACTGGCCATGTTTTGTTAAGAAACAGATAAAATATACTATGTAAGTATAGCCAGATAAATCAATAATTAGAACAGTCGCTGGGTTGTTCTACATTCAAAATATTAAATTAATAACATTTATTACCTAACAGCACTTTTCTTCCAATCAAAATGAATTGTTTTATAACGGCCAGATCATGACTGGAACACCCGAATGAGTATAAGTCTAGCAGACGATGAATTGGGGTTTAAGCCAGTTTTAACAGCTAAGTTCATATCCCAGCGGTCAGTCCACCTAACCAGTCTTCCTGGGTGTCCAACCAGTTTACAAACCAATTTCTCCGATAGTGACTGACTACTTCCTCACTTGCTTCAGAGGTAAGGGACAAATGACCTACAGACACTGTCTGAGATCAAAATCACGGATAAATTTTGCCGGCCATGATGAGAACTGAATCAGGATCGTCAAGATTGACAATCCAATGCTCTACCGATTGAGCTAGCCTTGCCCAGTTTGATACAGATTCAAAGATAATCAATCCACCAGTTTTATACATGTACTTAGATTAAAAAAAGAAAAAATCAAGGCGATCGGTAAAACCGACATATGCTCCCCAAAGCAGGAGCCATGTGCAAGGGACATGTGCAAGGCAAGAACATACAGGCAAAGTCATTAAGTGGGCACATTTTATTTTTCATAAACAAATAAAGATGTAAAGTGAATGTTTACCGAATATATCTTTTTCAGTCCACAAGGGAGATAATTCAAAATCGGGGGGAAATTTAGATATGCTTTATGTGCCCTGCACTCATTCTCACTGCCATCTACCACTATGTTAAGTTAAAACTAATTATCAGCTATAGTGTCTAAGTAAAGCTCCAGACAACATTTTGTAAAAGGCAGGTTATTCAAAAACCTGGCAAAACAAGATTACAGTTCCTCAGCACTGCACTACTGCTCAATGCCATGTACCAGTGTGTGAAGTTTAAAGTAATTATCTCATATAGTTTTCTAGTTATGCTCCGTACAAGTTTTTCTAAAATGGGGGATACTTCAAGAATGGGCCAAAATAGAGTAATGGTTCTTTGGCACTGCACTCCGCCTCAATGCCCTCTACCACTGTGTGCAGTTTAAACAAATAATCTCCAAGGTTTTCAGGTTATGCTACGGATAAGATTTTTCTAAAAGGAGAGTTAATTCAAAAACGGGGCAAAACAGTGTTATGGTTCTTTGGCACTGCAGTCCGCCTCAATGCCCTCTACCACTGTGTTCAATTTGAACAGATTATGTCCAAGGGTTTTCAGGTTATGCTCTGGACAAGATTTTTCTAAAAGGGGAGATAATTCAAAAACAGGACAAAATAGAGTTATGGTCCGCCTCAATGACATCTACCACTGTGTGCAGTTTAAACAAATAATCTCCAAGGGTTTTCAGGTTATGCTCCTGACAAGATTTTTCTAAAAGGGGAAATAATTCAAAAACGGGGTAAAATAGAGTTATGGTTCTTTGGCACTGCACTCCGTGTCAATGCCCTCTACCACTGTGTGCAGTTTAAACAAATTATCTCCAAGGGTTTTCGGGTAATGCTCCGAACAAGATTTTTCTAAAAGGGGAGATAATTAAAAAACGGGGCAAAATAGAGTTATGGTTCTTTGACACTGCACTGCGTAAATGCCCTCTACCACTGTGTGCAGTTTAAACAAATTATTTCCATGGGTTTTCAGGTTATACTCCAGACAAGATTTTTCTAAAATGGGAGATAATTCAAAAATAGGGCAAAATAGAGTTATGGTTCTTTGGCACTGCACTCTGCGTCAATGCCCTCTACCACTGTGTGCAGTTTAAACAAATTATATCCAGGGGTTTTCAAGTTATGCTCCGGACAAAACAGATGGACAGACAAGGCGGCGACTGTATGCTCTCCCTTTGGGGAGCATAAAAACTAAGATACTTATTAGATGATTTTACCAAATAACAGAAACTCCTTTATAAGCCAACTGAATAGAACGTTTAAGCACAACTAAACATTTTTTCAAAATACTAAATAACCAACAATATACCTAACTAAAAATCATTATCATATGATATAAAAAAAAAAATCCTTTTTTCAGGAGGAAAAGATTTAGACTCACTTTGAAGATTTTGGAAGTTTTGTAGATTCAAATACTGATGACAAGCTGGTCAGGATGCAGATAAAATTATAATGACATATTTCATACATTTTTTTCTCTGCATAAAACTTTTTAATTTCTGGTCCAATTTTTATGAGTAGAAAAATGCATGATCTGTATGACATGATACTCTTTGTTTTCTCCAGTTTTAAATGGTAATGGTAATTATTCAGGGAAAATGCAAAAAAACCCTTAAATTTGCGAGACCTTACTCATCTGCCACAAGATTTGGTAAGATTTTTATCAACTTAAGCCAGCCTTTGGTATTTTAGGTTTTTGAGACAATGATATCTACAAGTCTAACATTATGATTACTTCGAAAAATCGTAAAAAGCAAGAGTATTCAAATGTGCTGTTATTTTCTTAGTAAAGTGGTAGTATTTAACTTACTCATTTTTTAGTAAAGCAGCAGCTAGAATTCAAAAGTACTGTCCTTTTTAAGTAAAGCAGCAGCTAGAATTCAAAAGTACTGTCCTTTTTAAGTAAAGCAGCAGCTTGAATTCAAAAGTACTGTTATTTTTAAGAAAGGCAGCAGAATTTAGAAGTACTGTTATTTTTAAGTAAAGCAGCAGAATTCAAAAGTACTGTTATTTTTAAGTAAAGCAGCAGAATTCAGAAGTACTGTTATTTTTAAGTAAAGCATCAGAATTCAAAAGTGACTGTTATTTTTAAGTAAAGTGGCAGTATTTTACTATAAAGCTGTAATATTCATGTATGCTGCAAGAAAATGATTAAATCTCACAGATTCAGTTAATAAAGAACTTTATAATAAAATTAATTTTTCTGTAGCAGTGAAACTTAGAATGAATTTCTCTGTAATGTAATGATTATTTAACTTAGAGTGTTCAACTATTTTTTTTTTTAGATATTTTAGGTTTGATATGAATTGGTACGATCTGCAATTTTGTGTTAAACTGTGTAAATAAACTTACTGATTCCATTAATTCCAACAAAAATGGAAAATGTGATAAAAATCCACATTGCTGTTTGATGCATCTTTCAAATTATGTCCTAAACTCTTGTAAACGGCTTCAATTTATAGCCAAATCTAAATCTACTCTGAATTGAATTAACTTTAATAGTCTAATTTAGCTCAGATTTGTAAATGTTAGAACAAGAAACACTGGTGAAGTGCCTCGATAATTAAGCCCTCTTGTGTGCATGTGTTTTTTCATTTTTTTTAATGGCGTAAACAGGATACAAAGCAAGCTGGACATGAAGAGTGTTGGAGCTGCAACATGAGAACCAGGATGTCCTAAGTAGAAATTTTAACAGCTTATACCATATTTAATTCAAGAAAAGGAGCCCCTCACATCTTTTATATACATCCGATTCCATCTGGTTGTCTAGATTTTTTGAGGTTTTGCGCCATGTTTAATGTCCTTCTGTACAGAATTACTCAGTCCCAGAGAGGTAATTCTCAGTCCCAAAGATGAAATTCTCTGCCTGAGAGAGAGGTAAAAACGTACCTATGTTTACCCTTGTTAACACTTTTGTTTACCCTTGCCACAATAAAAAAAAACAAAAACAAACAAAAAACAACAACTAAAAACATCCTTCAGAGACATTTAGCAGTGATTCTTTTATCAATAGAAAAAATAATAAATTACATATACTTTTTAAACATTCAGCTTTATTTAATATAGTAAGAGTGTTTTGAGTATATTTTGTTAAGTAATATGATATACTGGAACAAGTCTGCAGGGTAATCAAATAAATGAGAAAAATTAATGTAAATATTTCAAACCATTAAGAGCTGATATGCAAGCAAAATCAATACATTTGTACATGTCTTGTAAAAGACTATGCACAGTCAAAACTATAAAAAAGTAGTCTATTGAACAATTTTGTCCAACTAAAGATGAAGTCTATCTGTACGCAGCTATGATGCTACCAAAAGTGTGGTAAATTATAAACTACCACATCTGTATCTGCTAAAAATTATTGTTAATTTACATGATTTATCCTACAGCAAAAAGTTTCTTATCAGATTGTATACGGCCTCCAAAATTCTATGAACTTTGGTATCCAGTAAACGGCACAAAATCCATTTTCTGAGAAAAAACATACAGAGTTACTAGACGGCTCTATTTTTAGAAACTGGGTCTAGTTCTCAGAAAAGACTTAATTGCTAAATTTTGGTTGGTGGAAACAATGACCGATTGCTGCCCTCCTTTTAATCATTTATTGTCTGATGCAGCAGATTAGGGGAGTATGGAAGATCGAGAACAGGCTATAAAGTTTAAAAACTGCATGATTACAGTTTGTATATAACTCATAAATGCTAACTTGTGATGACAATGAAAATAATTATACATAATTTTGAAAACTTTCATACATTTTTTATTTTTTTAATGTTAAAAATAGGGCAAGTGAATTAAGCTTAAAAAATATCAGTCTTAAAGGTTAACATTCTATTTCATGAAATTTCATGATATAAAAGCCACAGACTTTATAAAAGCATTAATTAAGAGGTTAACCTTAAATAAATTCAGTGTAAGCCTACAAGTAAATGAGATGAAATGTAAACTTAATTTTTATTTTTCTGTTCAAAGGGGTAGGTGTTCAATAGTAATTTTTAAAACAAATTTGGCAAACAATCTAAAAACATAAATCTTATTTTGGGCCCATGGTACTGAACAAAAATAATTCACATGTTGTGTGAAACTTTGTTTTGCAATCTCTAGATTTTTATTTTAAATTACCAGTAACAAATCATAAATACAAACTACCGGTAATTCTCTGTTAGAGATTATCCCTGAATGAAATTCCAATTAATTAAAATTATTGTCAGCATTAAATTTTTTTTTTGGAAATTGTCAGTCTCTTGTATAAAAGAACTAACAATGGTCGAAAGTGGAATGAACCTGAAAGATGAAGGCCTGGCTTTTTTAAGTTTATCATTTCTTTTTCTTTAATGATTTTCTTGCTAGGGGAAAAAATAGAAAAAGTGTCCTCAAGCCTTCAAAGTTTTTCAGTATACAATGTCTGAACTAGGTGTGCGATTGGCAACAGAGAAAACAAAAGGCACAAGAAAGTTTTGGTGTTTCTTGAGTTGGAATTTGATTCAAATCAAATAGTATAGTTTGAATCTCTCTAGAAAAAAAATTCCAAATTTTTTTTTTAATCACTTTAAAGAAATTTTATTCCCTTCAAAAAGTTTAGTCTTTGATCAGTTAATTAAAATTTATTGTAGGGCTTTGGATTCAAGTTTTTGTTTGTTCTTTTTAATTATTATAAAGAAATATAATCCTCTTAAAAATATTCTGTATGATCAACTCGGCGTTACACCTTATTGCAGATCGAGCTATAATAGTTAGTTGTCTTTTTTACGGCTTATCACGGCCATAAAATTAGAATGGTGTTTTTCAGTTTTCATGATTGGTGTTGGGTTCAAAACAATGGCATACTTCATTTTGGGTTTTGCTGTCTGGGATCAAGGTCAGTGGTGCCAGGCAGTGGCTCTCTGACATTTGGCAAACAAATGGACATAAAACATTTGGACCTATTGCCCATAGTAGTTGCAGTTGTGATTTCAGGAACAGCTTTAGTGAACAACAAGACCTGTCGTTATGAATGGACATATGCCCCTGAAGCAATACTTAGGATAAAAACATGTTTTTCACTGGAAATGACGGCCAGATAGTATAGGAAAGTGTGAAAGAAGTGTGAAAGGAGAAAGGAACACATGTCAAAAGGTTGGTGTCATCATGTCTAAGATATTTATACCAAGTCATTTTAAAATCCATCCAGGGATGTCTGAATCTTTGACTGGACATGACCATCAATACACTTTAAAAAAAATTTATGAAATATTCATATCATGACTTTAGATGTACAAGTGTGACCTTCATCTCTGAGCTGAACACCTGATTCTTGTGTGCAACACGTCATCATGTTCAACACATATATGCCAAGTCATTTTAATCCAGGAATGACAGAATTGTCGAACAGACACAACCATCAATGCACTTCTATGAAAATTTCCTTTCAAGTCCAAGTGTGACTTTGACCTTAGACCTACATCATCTCAATGTGCCATTCATTTATGCAAAGTTATTTCGAAATCCATCCACGACTGACAAAGTTATGGACCAGACAAAAAGCGGACAGACGGAGTGACAGACAATTCAAAAACTATATGCCTCCCTTTGGGGCCATAAAAACAAAAATTAAATTCTGTTTAAACAATAACTATATGGCAGTATAGTTAGTTTACTCAACTAATGGTCAACAAAATTAGAATTAGTAATAATGTGTCTTCTTCATTTTTATATGTTCCATTGTATAAAATTGAATATGATACAGTGATCCATTTCTCAAGCTGTATTAACCCAATAGTGTTAACAGATTCAGAGAAGTCCTCCGAAAACAATCTGTCTTGTGGCAAAGGCTTCACTATTTTTTATAAGCTTTATAATTTCTATAACATATACAATGTTTTCATGGTAAGTGAACTGTTAGAAGGCTGTTTTTAAGTGGTTACTTTGAGTGTTATCTCGTTTCTGTTACAACGACATTAAGGTCAAGTGATTTCGTGCATTGTTTACAGTTGTTAAGTTTGGCATATTCTAGATTTTTTACAAAACAGTTAAGTGCTTACAACACTTGAGAATTTGTTCAAGTACGCCCTCAATTAGTAAGCTCATATAGCAGTTTTGAAAGCTAGTTCCACAACTACATTTGTTTATTCATTATTTTGAATGAAGATATTTAGCACTAATTAGCACTAATTTTAATCCAAACGAAAGTAAGTCAATAAATGACAGGAGAATCAAACATGGGACACCTTAATTACAAGTCTGTGTTTTATCACAGACTACACAGCTATTCCTACTCGGCAAGATGTAAAAAATACCGTGGCAAATAATGGGATCATCCAAACTGAAAGATGGACTGGTCCCTTTTAGAATGTTTGAAACCTGTATCATGCGCCTTTAAAAGTAGGGACAACACGAATCACGAATTTCCGTAGAACTGATGGATGCTCCCCATGGGGGAAATGGGAAGTCAAGTACCTATGTATTAAAAATAAAAGAATAAAAATTGGGGGGGGGGATAGGGGAGGGGGCGGGTCCCCATGCAGAGGGGACAGTGGGGGGGGAAGTACTTACCCATCTCATGTCAGTTAATATTTTATTTCTTTTTAGGCTTAAGAAGTTTTTTTCCTTTATATAAGTATAAGCAAAATCAAGTGATCCCTGAGGGTGGGGCTAACTGTGACCCCAGGGACATGGGTACCAACAATCTTTACAGGGGTTTTGCTGGTGATCAAGTATTCCAATTTTTGAATGGAATGGAATATCTCTGACACTTTTTGAGACATGGACATAAAGAAAAAGGAGACAAGAAATTTTAACTTGAAAAAGGGGCATCACATTGAAAAAATAAATTTGAGGGTTATCTGCCCTTGAGAAATCGTGTTGTCTTTAGTGATACAATTGTAAATATTACAATCAGAGTTTGATGAAGAAATATTAAGAAATGGCATAGTTATAGCCAATGTTAAGTTTTCATGACAAAATCCAAGTACAAAAAGGGGCATAACTCTGTCAAATGTGACCTTGACCTAAAGATTTAGGCATCATCCCAACCCTGTTTTCATAAGCAATACAATTTGAAAGTTTGATAAGATAATGTTTAGAAATGGCAAAGTTATAGCCAATGTAAGTTTTCGTGACGGACCGCCGGACAAAGCGATCCCTATGTATCGCTGTTTCTTCGAAAGGGCTACAAAAAAATACTGCTATAAAAATATAACTAAAGCTATCATTGAATGTGATAAATACCCCCACAATACCTTGTCAGAGATAAAAGAGGAAAATACCAAAAAAGAACTAAATAAGCAAGGTAGAGTTATAGGTCTTGTGAATCAAACTTCCTCACAAAATTTTCAAATAAAATGACTAAGCTCGACACATCAATATCATGTAGGCATCACTTGTGCCAAATTATTTCAAAATCTCTTGTTAAATTTACAGATTGGATACAAAATTTGGATGACCTCTAAGACTGACCTTAACCTTTGTGTTATGCAGCTGGGAGTTGTATGTGATACATGGTCTCAATTTATTGAACATTTGTGTCAACTTATTTAAAAATCCCGTCATGCATGACAAAGTTACAGCCAGAACAATATGTGGACCAACGGACCGACCAACCCACATATAGTGATTCCTTTATACCCACTAAACTTTGTTTGTATCTGGTCACACTTCATAGACACAGCTTCAATTACAGTAAGTAGGGCTGAAGTACAAAGTCAATGTGAGCTAAGGTCAAAGTTGCAAAATTAGAAGCAAGCTTAGTTTATGTTTCCATACTGTACGTAACAAGTGTCGGGGGGGGGGGGGGGGGGGGGGGGGGGGGCGGGGGCGGGGGGGTTGGGTTGGGGCACAAAGAAAAATTAAAAGAGAAAACAGATTGGGGGGCGGGGACAGGTACCTATGTATATTAAAGCAAACAAACAAAAATGTGAAAAAAAGGCAGGGGGTTGGGGAATTTTGGGTAGGGGAGGGGTGAAATGTATGTTTGAAAGTTGGGGAAAACAGGGAACAATGATGATTGGAGCCAGAAACGTATGAAAAAAAAATTAGGGTGGGGTGGGGTTGATGGTTGATGTACCTATGCATAAAAAAAAAAAGAAAAAAGTAAAAAAAGATTTTTTTTTTTTTTAGGGGGGTGCAGATAACAGGGGGAGTGGGGGTCCCATGCAAGTGTTAAGTTCTAGGCTTTGTGCTTTCCCATTAATAGATTTTTTGCTATATGTCTATGCATAACCAAGTGTCACCTGGTGTGCAGATAATTCACACAAGGGACATAATATGAACAATCTTGGTATAGGGCTACTAGCTAGAGGATGCCTCTCATCAAATTACAATGCTCTGTTGCAAGTGGTTTTAGAGAAGAAGATTAAGCAAGCCCCAGTGAAGGTCCAATATTGACCCAGGGGTCATGATTTGAAGCAGCACGGTAGAGGTCCTTTAGAAAATGCTACACACCAAATAACAAAACCATTTAGCCTTATGATTTATGAATAATCAGCTAAATTAATGCTTTTGCACGACACTGCCCATGCTGCCCATGATGACAACCACTGAATCAGCAACCATAATTGTTCGACTTTCCTTTGAAAACAGACAAGCTAAAAATGGGGGCAGCTAATGTTATCGTTCTTGAACACTGCACTTCCTGCCATTCCCCTCTATCTATGTGCTGAATATTAACTAAATGCCTTCAATAAGTTTAGAGTTGTGCCCCAGACAAGTAAAATGTACTAAGGGGAGAAAATGAGAAAAATAGTCAAGGTGAGTTACGATTCTTGGGCATGACAATTACCGTCAATGTCCTTTATCATCTTATGAAGTTATAAGTAACTCCCTTCATTGCTTTTTGAACTGTACTCCAGACAAAATTCAACAAGCATTAAAAATGTAATAAAGGGAGATAACTGAAAAACGGGGGAAGGCAGAGTTGCAATTATTCACTTCATGTATGCACTCTCTATCAATATCTTAACCCTTTCCTCCATATATACACCTTAATGGCTTGGGCGAACAGTGCAGATCCAGAACAGCCGGCACTGATCAGGACCTACACTGTTTGCTTTTTGATACATTAGGCTATTTCTGACCACAAAGTGACCAGTGCAGATCCTGATCAGACGGCATGGATGTGCCGGCTGATCTGGATCTACACTGGTCGCACATGTGTAAAAATGCGTATATATGGAGTAAAGGGTTAAATATCATCTAAATCCCATTAATAAGTTTAGAGTTATGCTCTGGACAAGCATTAAAACATTATAATAAAAATTTTAAAGAAAAATAACTCGAAAATGGGGGCAGCTAGTTATGGTTCTTGGACACAGCACCTTCTGCCACTCCCTTCTATGTGCCAAATATCAATTAAATGCCTTCCATGGTTTAAGAGATTTGCTCAGGACAAGCAAAATGTACTAAGGGGAGATAATGAGTAAACTAGATGAGTTATGGTTCTTAAGCACAGCACTTACTCTCAATGTCCTCTATCATCGTATGAAGGTTAAAGTAAATTCTTTCATTGGTGTTTGATTATATTCTTGACAAAACCAGACACACAGACAAGTTGCCAACTGTATGCTTTCCCTTTGGGGAGCATAAAAACCAAGTAGTACAAAAACTTTTTTTGTTTGATAGGCTATACAAAGATATAAGTTTGTGTTGTTAGCAATCCTATGCTTTATACTAAAAATGTAAGGTCTAGGGCCTACGGTTTCTGACAATAAGATTATCAAAAACCTTAAATTTTACACAGGGTCAATTTTGAACTTTCTGGCATAATCTGAATAATCATGGTAAGGACCTTCAGATGATGGTCCATACATTATATCTAAGGCTTGAGAGAAGATTTTTAAAGATTTTCCTATTTAAGCCTATGTTAAATCAAGTGATTCTCAGGGAAGGGTCATTATATAAACAAGTGATATTTGTAAAACATATATGCCCCCCTAGTGCCTTATCCCTAGAGGCAGCCATGAAGTTTTGAGGAGCTGGGACCAAGCATACTATAGTTATTGATCGGAAACCATTTTGCTATTCAAGGACACTTTGACCATGGCCTTTGACCTGGTGACCTGAAAAACTTAAGGGCTCATCTACAAGTCATGAACATCATATACAAAGTTTGAGGAACATGGGCCCAAGCATTCTACACTTATTCATCGTAATGTCTCCATTGGCATAGTTTGAATCATCTTTGAAGATACAAAATAAACAATGTTACATACCAAATATTGTAGGTCTAGGGCCTATGGCTTCTGAGAAGACTTTTGAAGATTTCATATTGGGAGGGGGTCAATTTTGATCCCAGGGGCATAATTTAGACATTTTTGTATGTGACCTCTAGATGATGCAACATGCAAAAGGGCTAAGTGATAGGCCTAAGGGTTTCAAAGATTTGCAAATTCATAGTTCATACAGAATCTGAAGCAAGAAATTCCAGGACTTTTGAAGGACATTAAAAGCCAGTGTAACATTTTTAGAGTCCATAATACTTATGTATAATACTCCGTATTGACAGATTTTATCACGTGACCCGAAACAGGTAAATAGAGAGTTTCCCAGCCAGTATGTATATAACACTTGTATACATCTAGATTAACAATATGATCTTAGATTAACATTGTCTAGAAATAATAGAGATTTACTGATGTTTTCCTAATTGTAAAGCTTCAGGCTTGATTAAAATGTGTTTATGCACAAAATTCCCAGTGACAGAAGACAAGAAATAAATATGTGATTTTTTTTAAATGCAGCTCCCCATTCTTTATTTCAAGGCAGAAGTCTGTATTTCTTGCTGCTTCTGTAGGTGTAGTATTTCTATATTTATATGGACACTTAATTTCCAACAGTCCAAAGTGGTCATATGATGACCTGTCTAAAATTTGCCGTCTGGGGAAGCTCCAAAATATGGACAGTCTGGATTTACTGAAAGCCCTGTACGAACTATTAACACATCATGATGACAGTTGTTCATCTTTTTAGTGTACAATTTTCGTGCAGTATCCTCCTTGTCTCTTCCATGTGAAATTGATGCAACATTTGTTAAGTTTTTGGATTTTAATATTTTTTTAGAAATGCTTCTTTTCATTGACCTTTTCTATTTATAACATCACCAAACTTTGCTTACTGTATAATTTAACGCATCAGTTTATCTAGAGATTGGTTAATCGTTGATTGTTCAATCTCCTCAGCCTAAGATTTACTTAAATCCAGTGACTGCAACAATTTTTTGCGTTTTTCATTAAGGTGAGTTATGTCAATGTTTAGATTTGACTGTGTTATTGGTATATCAGGGAAACGTAAGTTGTCTTGCAAAACAAATTTGCTAGGAATATAATCTGAAAACTCCAGTTTTGAGCAGTGATAATCTTGTAATTGATTGCTGAGTGGGGAACTAGAAGATGCATCTCCAAATAAGGTGTCATTTGACTTTGTTGAGTGGTCTTCCATAGACTATGGGAATGTTGCTATTTCCTGTATAGAAGCTGTCTCCTCTTTTGATGGTGTAGACGTCAATTTACTTTTTTTGGCAAATCCGTCATATAAGTAGCATTTCACAGGTTCTTGTTTACGTAACTGTTTGTCCGTGGTAGCCTTGGCATACATGTAGGTGAGTTTCGTCACTGGTTCTGGCTCAATTTTGTACCCAGGCGGCTTGTGCCAGGCTTGTCCCACTTCTGTGCAAGACATATCTGCAGGAATCTCTGTCATTTTCTTTGCTAACCTAGTGATTTACAGTGTACAGCAGTGCTATATGGTTGCAGACTCCTTCAGTTCTAAAAAGTATAAATAAAAAAATCAACTGACTATTGTCTCATTTATTATCATTCTGCATGACGTATTACATGTAATATATTTATATACCTGCTTATTTCTTTTAAATAAAGATTAAAAGATGTAAATACTACATATACAAAAATGTACATTATGCTTTTAAATTAATCACTTCTAGATGGAAACCCAGAAATTTACTTACCCTGTAATACTACTGCATCGTCCATCAAGCGCTTTCGATTCCTTTACACAAATCTCTGCAGACAATATATGTGGCGATTCTGTTTTCCTTTGACTTCGCCAACATTTTGGTTTGAGGTAGGACTTTTTATCAGTTTGACAGACAAATGCACCATGTATTTAACTTTCTATAAAAAATGTATCTCTTTTCAAAAGCCCTGCTATAACCAGCAATTACTTTGTAAACAGAAAACTTAGGAATTCCACTTATTTTTTTAACTCCAATTCATAGAACTACTAGTGGCCACTTTAGATTATTTGATGGGAAAGATATTCAAAATGCAATTATAGTCTGGGATTGTACATTCTTGGTGCTAATGAGAGTATAATTGTTTATTTATCAGCCATGATAAGCAGTTGATTAACTGTGCTTATTATCTCAGACATGGTTATAAACAGCATTCTCTATAGTGTTTACCAATTTCATGTCAAGTGATAGGTCTGTCCATATGGAGTATACCTTCACAGAGTCTAGTGATGGTGTTCTGATTTTACATGTGATTTTAATGCTGATTTATCCATTTTCCCTAAATTTGTGTCTTTTTGACAATGAACACATCTTGCTTTATATTTGTAAATGACATTGATGTAAGGGGCTGCAATCTGACTGGCTGTATTAAATGCAGAACCCGTTGTCTCCCTTTGTATCAAAGGAAACAATCGCTGCCATTAACAACAAACATTACTTCAGATATCTCCACTGTCCGAAAAAATGACTGTGTTGAGTTTCTGTGTTCTTCTGTTAAAGGATCTATTTATATATTTATATTTTAGGCATCAGCTGGGAGAATTGTATAATTTAAGGGCCCCCGATCACTATGCATGCTATTTTCAAGAACTATTTAGGGACTTTTTAAGGCTAAGTTTGACTTAGGGTCTTTTTACGGCCAATGCCTTAATTAAGAGACTCTTCCAGGCCTGTACGAACCATTGAAATTGCCTATTAGGCCAAAATTTGAAAAATCTTTGCAGAGGTAAGCTAAACAATGCTACAATCCAAGTATTTGAGGCCTAGGAATAATAGTTTTTGATAAGAAGATTCATAGATTTTGTATTTTACACAAACAGGTATCTGGGGCAAGGTCAATAATGACCCTAGGGGCATAATTTGAACTATCTTAGATGATGCTCCATGCAAATATCTAAGCCCTAGGCAATGTAGATTCAGAGAAAATTTCTGAAGTCTTTCCCTAATACTTGCTTGACCAGTTTTGTGTACACTAAAGGATTGAAATCTATACATTTACATGGGAAACTTGTAGGTGTTTAATTTTTTGAAGGACAAAGTGGGGGTATTTTGGTGTGTTTAATTTTCACCATTTCATTAGTGTGGCCAATTAGGCCAATTATTGACCACGACGAAAAATTCCCGATTTACAGTATGCAAAATATCTAAGCTCTAGGCCTTGTGCTTTCAGACAAGAAAATTTTCCTTTCTGTTGCCACAGCATGGAATTCAATCCTTTGAAGGACTTCGGTAGAGCTTCATGCAAAGAACATCCCTGCAAAGTTTCACTCTTGTCGGATGGTTTCTTTGAAATCAAATCGAAACATGTATGCACCAAAGACGAACATTATACCATCATAAAAACCTCAGCACGAGCACTTCACGATTAGGTAAGCTAGAAATACAAGGTGTGTCCAGAAAGACGCACACCTTATTTAGAAAAACAAAGAGAGATTATGTTTTTGCACTATTTTTAACTGTAAGATGTTAGTCTGTAGTGTATTTAATAATTCATTTAAATACAATATAACCTGTTCTCCAAAGAAACCCTAAAGACACACAAAAAGCAGCATCTACCATGATCAAGATTTTTCTGGTATCTTCTCATGTTTGAAATGTATGGCCATTACAGTCTACAGTCTGCTTTGCATGTTCTTACAATGGAATTTACATGTCTGGTAAGTTCTCTGCTATGATGAAAACCACATAGTTTCCCTCTTCAACCATGATGATACTAGCGGGTCATTCACAGTGCTTTTGTCATAATATTTGGTTGCATTTTTTCCCCCATCTGAAAATCTTCTTTACCACTAATATACCAGTGACCTACATAAGTGGTTTTTCTTCTCAGCATTTTCTGCAGCATTTTCATATTTTGAGATGGCGTCTTTATTATTGAATCCTCTTCACAGGTCTGACATCAATAAAATTTGCAAGTTCTAGCACTGATATCAAAATTGCAGTCTTCACGCCAGTGATTGCCAAGACATTTGAGTAAACAAGAGCTCTGCTGAGGGTGGGGGCAATATACGACCAAAGAAAGGTACCGACAGCAGAAGACCTTTTTCACAACTGATTAACACTTATCAACAGGAAACATTATCTTTTTTATTTATAATACTATCAGAATGTCTGCAAATAAGCTCAAAATGTTTTATTGTTTTAACTGATTAATTCTTTTGTCATGTTTTACCTTATTAATAGCCTAATTATGTTAAGTGTAGTATGCTTACAAAATTCCAGTTAATTAAACAAGCAGTTCAAGATAAGTGTGTCAAGTGGCTTGTAAGTATCCTTGACCATGACCCATGTCTGTCATCATCTCATTATAGTATAACATCTATGTATTTAAATTACTGGTACCTTTATGAAGTTTTCAAACATTTCTGCCAAACACTACAAAAGCGCTAATGAATAGACAACTCCACAACAGATAGACAACCAGGGGCTTAACATAATGTGTTTAAACTTTTCTGACAGATTAAATTTTCTTCAATCAGTTCAAGAGATACAGAGCAGTCACCTAACTTTACAAATTATACAAAAATATGACTGACCCTGACCTTGAGGCAAACCAGCCGAAACCTTTGCTCTCTGCTCAATGTCTCGGTATGGTTAACATTTCTACCAATTATTTTCAATATTCTTAAATTGGTTCAAGAGATACAGAGCGAACACAAAATATCACATATTAGATCATACAGACTGTGACCTTGACCTTAATCCCAGTAAGATAGAACCTGTACTCTGTTTATCATCTCATAATGGTTTCAATGTCCTTCAATCAGTTCAAGAGAACCTCAGACTTACTACAATAACAGCAAAGGTTACTCTTTTATGTGTATAAAACACCACAAGCTTTCAAGTTACAAGAAATTTCAACTCATACTTCACTTGTTAGCTTGCCAGAATTCAATTGACAGCTAGCTGATAACATGGTTTCAGTCATCATTAGAGGAATTATACAGGTAAAACTGAGTGAAACCTGTTATCAACTACTTCATTTGAAGATACAATTTACATCTCCCAAGTGTGATTTCATATATGATGACCAAACACCATTTCACTAAATTTTAATATATGCTGTAATTAATTGAGCACCACCTACCTTTAATTTTTTTTTCAACATAATTATGTCATCTGACAATAATCAGGCTATCAACCAGACTTTCACAAAAATATAGGACAAATATTGGACTTTTTCAAATGGAAATATAGAGAGCAAATGTAGGATTTTTATATATTTTTCACCAAAAAATATATAACAAAATCATCAAATTATAGGACATTTAGATCCCAAACTCTGTAATTCATGCCATTCTTATGGTCCAAGAAGTGCAAACATATCATCATACCTTAGTAGATCAAGTCTGCCAACCATCATTATCCACATCACAACACATCAAGGAACACCTTTGTAGCTGTAAATTCTTTCAAAATGACCACTCCAGCAAACCTGTAGACTTACAATATGTCAGTAATATCAATGAAGCTTCTTTTGAAAATTTACCATAAATTGTGAAAAATATAGGACTTGGGTCCTAAATACAGGATTACATAGGAAATATTGGATACTTTCTGAAATACAGGATTTGGGTCCTGAAATACAGGATTATATAGGAATACAGGATATGGTTGAGGACCTGAATAATTCAAGAGCCGGTTGATCCATGATTTTGAGGAAATCAATGTATACCAGCCAGCAGTGTGCAAATTCCAAAGATTTGACCATTCATCAAAATGTTAATACTTTAAATGTTTTTAATTGAAATTAAATGCACTAATACATATAGTGGTATAACACATATTCTACAGGTATGTCACAGATGTCTATCATGTACTACACAGACCCTGTCACATAGTCACTTCAAAGAACATCTGTCAAAAACAATAAAGTAACTAAAGGAATATCTATCAGCTACAATTTAATCATATGAAGGGCTCAGTGCAAAACAATTTAACTTCTTATAAAAATAAGGAGATACAATAATTTTGCATTGATCCCTATCCACAATAATTTTGCATTGATCCCTTGAAATATCTGCCACTCACCATTTATTCAATACACAGATATCTGTCAGCCACAACATTTTCCCCCTAAACAGATATCTGGCACTAACCACAGTCTAAACACAGATATCTGTCAGCCACATTTTTCCTGATCAGTTACCTTACACTCACCACTCAAACTATCTGTAAGATTTTCCAAGGAAAGATATCAGATATTCACCACACAGACGTATGTCAGACACACCACTTTCCCAACACAGATATCTGACACTAACCACACAGACATCTGTCAGTCACAAAATTTTCTCTAGACAGGTATATGACACTTAACACATATCCACTACTCAGATATCTGTTGGCTATATTTTCCCTATATAGATATCTGGCACTCACTACACATTCATTATTCAGATATCTGTTAGCAATATTTTACCTGCATACATAGATGTCTGACACTCACTACACAGAATTTTCTTTACAGAGGTATCTGACAACACATATTCACTACTCAGATATCTGTCAGCTATATTTCCCCTATACAGATATCTGGCACTCACCACACAGTCATTATTCAGATATCTGTCAGTCACATTTTCCCTACATAGATATCATATCTGGCATCACCACACAGTCACTACAAAGCTAAGTCATTTGATACAATAAAATCCCTCTTATATTTCTCCTTTATTTTATCGCATAAATTTCATGAACAAATCTTTTTTTAAGTTATTATATCACAGACACTTATACTTTATGGTTATTTCTATTTACATAAGAACTTTGCCCTAGGTCACAGAGCTACAGACATCAGTCTGCTGCCATACAGTTCATAAACAGCTGCCTGAGTGTGGTGGAAGATCCTCTTCAATGTTAGCAACCAATCAGAGTTCTGTAAGTCATTTATTCTTCTGGAAAAATAATGAAAGATAACTAATTCTTAAACACTTTTATGTCTATATACTTGAAATTTCTCTCATTTAGAGCTAAAATTGTTTAAAAAAAAAAACGTAATTGCAATGAGGGACATTCCTGATAACAAATTATCTCCCTTACTCAGATAACATCAAAGGTAGACCAAATAGCATATTGGTCCTTTCAGTTGGAATCCTCTGACTTTATCCTTGTTTCTAAATGTGATGGTCTTGACTTTTAGTTGTGAAAATTGTCACTTATATATTAAATAAAAAGTTAGGATTATCAAAGAACAAAGATAATGGTGTTATCAAAACATTGCTCAATTTATTGTGTAATCTGACTGCCACTGTTGCAAATAATTAGGTTTAATTATCACCATATCAAAAGAGAAAATAGCAATAAAAGCTGAGGAATCCAAATGGGAGGACCAAAGTAATATCAGAGAGTATTCAGGGTAGATAATCAACGAATGTCTCCCATTTTATGCAAAATAATTCAAAATCCAACTTTTATACATAATTATAGTGACATTAAAATATCTGAAAACAAGAGGGCCAATGACCCTAAAGCGCTCACCTGAGTTCAAAGATGAAAGAAATTTTTATGAATGTGATGATGCATATCACAGAAATGGACCAATGCAATTTCATTGCCATAGCTCCAAAAACAAAAAGTAGGTCAGTAGGTCAAAAATATAGGTCATGCTATGACATTTTTGAAATCGGAACAAAAAACTGTAAACATGGTCCAAATTTCATTGCCATAGCTCCAAAAACAAAAAGTAGGTCAGTAAGTCAAAAATGGGTGATGACATTTTTGAAATCAAAACGAAAAACTGTGCACAAGGTCCAAATTTCATTGCCATAGCTCCAAAACAAAAAGTAGGTCAGTAGGTCAAAAATATAGGTCATGCGATGACATTTTTGAAATAAAAACAAAAACTTTCCTCATGGTCCAAATTTCACTGCTGTAGCTAAAAAACAAAAAAGTAGGTCAGTAGGTCAAAAATATAGGTCATTAGTGAACATTTTTGAAATCAGAACGAAAAGCTGTACACACAGTCCAAATTTCATTGCCGTAGCTTTAAAACAAAAAAGTAGGTCAGTAGGTCAAAAGTATAGGTCATGCTATGACATTTTTGAAATGGGAACAAAAAACTGTACACATGGTCCAAATTTCATTGCCATAGCTCCAGAAACAAAAAATAGGTCTGTAAGTCAAAAATATAGGTCATGCGATGACATTTTTGAAATGGAAACGAATAACTGTGCACATAGTCCAAATTTCATTGCTGTGGCTAAAAAACAAAAAAGAAGGTCAAAAAATATAGGTCAAGGAATAATGTTTCTGAAATCATCTTGAAAAACTGTACAAATGATCCAAATTTTATTGCCATAGCGAAAAACTTTAAAAAATGAGAAATTTTTTTTTTTTTTTTTTTTTTTGGGGGGGGGGGGGCAGTGACCCCACAGGGGAGAGGGGATGACCCCAATGTGGTCACAGTGCATACTACCAAATATCTAAGCTCCAGGCCTTGCAGTTTGTGACAAGAAGATTTTTAAAGAATTTACTATATAACTCTATGTAAAACATGTGACCCCTGGGGAGGAGCCAATTTTGACCCAGGGGCCATGATTTGAACAATCTTGGTAGAGGTCTACTAGACAATGCTCAACACCAAATATCTAAGCTCCATGCATTGCGTTTTCTGACAAAAAGATTTTTAAAATTTTCCCTATATAACTCTATGTAAATCAAGTGAACTCCAGGGTGGGGCCAGTTCTGACCCCAGGGTCATAATTTGACCAATCTTGGTAGAGGTCCACTAGATGATGCCTCATACCAAATATCTAAGCTCCAGGCCTTGCAGTTTGTGACAAGAAGGTTTTTAAAGCTTTTTGCTATATAACTCTTTGTAAAACATGTGACCCCTTGAGCGGGCCAGTTTTAACCCAGGGGCCATGATTTGAACAATCTTGGTAGAGGTCTACTAGACAATGCTCAACACCAAATATCTAAGCTCCATGCCTTGCGGTTTCTGACAAAAAGATTTTTAAAGTTTTCCCTATATAACTCTATGTAAATCAAGTGACCCCCTGGGCGGGGCCAGTTCTGACCACAGGGTCATAATTTGAACAATCTTGGTAGAGGTCCACTAGATGATGCCTCATACCAAATTTCTAAGCTCCAGGCCTTGTGGTTTCAGACAAGAAGATTTTCAAAGTTTTTCCTTTAAGTTGCCATAGCAACCAGAGTTCTGCATGGAATTGAATTCTTTGAACAACTTTGGAAGAGCTTCATGCAAGGAACAACCCATGCAAGTTTGATTGAATTTGGCCCAGTGGTTTCAGAGGAGATGTCGTTTGAATGAAATTGTTGACGCCTCACGACGCACACCGGACATTGGGGTATGACAAAAGCTCACTCTGGCACTTTGTGCCAGGTGACCTAAAAACCAGTAGCAATTATGTTTTCCAAAACACTTACTTTTATCACATCCTCCACAAACATGTCTTAGATGGAAATACAAGACATTATAAAATTAATGTGACATGAGGTTCTGTGTACCCAAATTATGCTGAAATTTTGTACCCTCAAGCCTTAAGACATTTTTTTTTATTATCTTACCTGTACATGTATTTAAGCAGAAGATCAACCTGTTCCAGGTTTCTGTCAGCAACAAGATCTGCAAGGTACCGCTGTAACACTTCTTCATCCTCCAGCTGAGGAGCTGAAAACAACCAAACATACACTCATGCACAGTTTTGTGCTGTAAACCTTTTAAGCAGTGTTTTAGTTACATAGACAAGCATTTTAAACCACAAAGTTACCAGAGAAAGTCCAGCTTTATTTTGGTTAAGTTTGGGTTAAATGAAGTTCAGCATTATGAGACAGTCATATCAGACCTATCTACTGAAAAATTGTTTCTAATGTATTAATTCTTATCAGCATCCCCATCCCCTCTCTAGATTTGTTCTTCATGAAGGTTTTACGACAGAAACATCCAGTATATGCATTGTAAAGTACATTTAAAGACAAATAAATAATTGTAGCAGCTCATAAAACTAGTTTTAATTAGGAATTTTTGGAACTGAAAATGCCACCAGGGGTGCTTATTAGAAATACATAGGCAATACAGTTAAATTTCATCCAATGTTATATGCATTATTTACTGTTAGTATTTCCTGTAATTGGAATTCACTTCTGCAAGGATGACTGGTGTAATTTTACCTGGTGTTGAAGTGATCCATTCTTTTAATAGTTGCCTTACATCTTGTATGGTCACAGCCCCACACAGGTTTACAGAATTGTCCGTTTCTACTCCATTGCCATGGCAACTATTTCCAGATTCAGCAATAACTGCAGAATAAGACTGGTTTACAGATGTTAAGTTATCCACTGTGTAGTCTGTCACCACAGGTGCAGAACCAGACTGCATTTGCATTGTGGGTAATGTTGTTTCTTCCCTTTCACTTTCAAGTATCTCAACACCTTGTCTGCTGTTGCCATGGTGACTGTAGTTGTTTGCATTACTTGACAAGAGCTGGAAAATTTTCATAGTTAAAAGCAACAACAGATATAAAAAGAGCTTTCACTGAAGGTGATGAATATCCCCAGATACCACTTTGACACAGTAATTTCTAAATTGGTAGAAAAACTAAAGCCTCAAACATTTGAAACGTCCACAAATGTTCTGTTTTTTGTGTGTTTGTATCTGTCTTTACCCACTGTCCATCTATTTACAGCATGATTGTGTACATGTTACTTTTAACCTGTTTCCTATCAAAGTCTTTTGAATTTAATACAAAACATTGTCTGGTTTTAATATGCCCATGTAGGAAGGAGGTACGAGTTAAGCCTACACCAAAACTTGCGGATTTAAAACCATGTAAGTCATGGGAATATATAGTGTACTTTAGCCAAACATGAAAAGCCGTTTTATTTCCAGTAAACGGACCATTGGTAGAATATATGTTGGGTAGCGGTCTACATTCCAGACTTGAATCTGTCATGGAAATGCTTTTTAATGACTTGAATCACATTTCATGAGCATTGCTGCTTTGTATGGGATACCAGCTCCGGACATGTCAAATTCCAGCTAAGTCGAAGTAATTTACTCCCTCCACCAGAATTCAAGATATTTAGAGTGGACTCTGTTAATTTTGCTTTAATTGAGAAACAAGTTCTTGCAATTTATATTCATTAATCATACAACTTGATGACTGCTTAGTGGATTAAAATGAATGCTCATGCCTAAAGTTCAGATCACACAGCCACTGGAGACTTTCGCCCCTGTAGGGTTTTGAAGCAGCTACCTCTGAATCTGCAAGATTGTCAGCACTCTAAACTGGTTGTTTTATAGGCTTTGGGTACATTACACTTCCTTCGGTACAAGAACCCATGCTGGACAAAATATTTTCTGTGACAGACACATAACATTAATTTTCAAGCAGCTTACCTTTGTTTGGTCCTTAAATAGGGTTTTCTTTGAACTACCCTTTGGACGGCCCCTTTTTCCTGGTCTTCCCCTTGGAACCTTGAAATTAGGGCTTCCCTTTGAAGGTGATCTAAAATAAACAATTCTGCATTTATATAATCGTCAACTATTAACAAACTTGTACAGTAAAGATTCAACAGTAAGAATCAACCACAACATACATGTTACTGAAACAACCACTTGAAGATCAACCATTTTACTTCTAACGTACAAATCTGAAACAATTTCTAAAGAATGATGCAATTTATCAAATGCCAACTGGTACCTTTTGTTTGGAGACTTGCTTGGTGACTTTGCCTGCTTCAGCTGAAGTGTATTACCTCCCTTTGCAGAGGCTGCTAAACTGGTATTTTGTCTGGCATAGGCTTGTCTAAGTTCTGCTTGTAAGGCTGCAGGTAAGGCTTCTAGACAACTGGGGTCAATCTGTCAACAGAAAGATTATACCTTATAATGCTTACCTTATCTTGTTCTGTAAAGATCAGATGAACGGATCACCTTGTTAATTTCTAACTTAAAGGTGAAAAAACCTGTGAATTAAAATATCAATGAAAGAAAAGATTGTTTTAGAGAAAATCAATGCTTTCAAACGTATACTGACCTATTACTGTGATGTAGTGCATAAGACTGAATCATTCATCCTGTGGAAAAAGAACTTTGCCTGGACTTTAACTTAATTCTTTAACACTTCACCTGCTGAATTTTTGTAATGGATTTGCCCAGCTTTGAATTAGGAACAGTCTTTCCAAAGTTTAAGGGATTTTAATATCAAAATACAAAAACTGAGCTACCAACAGTATAGTGCCTGGTCAGACTGCATGGATCTGCAGGCTGGCCTGGCTCTATACTGGTGGCAAAGGCTAATCACCTTCAGGTCTAGCAGGTTAAGGGTTAAAGCATAGCAGAAACACAATTCTTGTGCACCTTACCATTTTTTTCATAGAAATGTATTTTTCGATGCATTAAATCATTCCCCCTAAGCAAGAAGTACTGCAGGGGCAAAAGAATGTTTTCTAAGACGACTGTTATTTTGTTCAAATATGATTCATTAAAAGGCATTTGAATTGTACTGAACTGTAGACCACTTCAATTATTTCAAAATCCTGTGAAAATATTTTGACTGATATATAAAGTTTTCTGTTTAATAATATATGTTAATTAATAAATGATTTGATATTGGCACGGTTATCTGTCCAAGGGCAGTCATATTGGACAAATAACAGTGTCAATATCAAATCACTTCTTTATTGACAATTTTATTAAATATCTACATGTAATGAAACTTGCTAGAAGCTCAAGTGTTTCCTCCCCGCTCGACATTTTCCCAGATGACTAATCCATGTTAAGTAAACGCTTGTTATTTTGTGAAATCGTCAGGATGTAAATTTAGCAAACATGGTTAAACACTACTAATAGAATATTGATTTAAATTTAAAGAACCGGTCCCGAGTTCAATCACTAATTAATATGCAAGCTGTCAACACTTAAAACAAAATGGCTGCTGTTTCCCCGATCTTCCTGCAGCGATTCTGTATCAGATTTTGGCCCTGTGTAATCAGCCAATGAAATCTCTCAAAACGCAGGCTTTATATCTATATCACTTTCTGGCCCAGGGCCGCTGACTGATATAGATATTGGCCCTGTTATAGAGGAGGCCGTAGTATGCCGGGGCCCTTTAAAGGTTAAGAATATTAAGTTATTTAACAAATCTTAGTTCTGTCCCATTTTGCTTATATTAGTTTTGCAGGCAGGCAGAGAACAGAATTGTTACATTTTAGTATTTCCTGTGCTACACCCCTGTAAGAAGTATCAGCCCAAAGCATCTTAAGATCTCCAGAGACTATTCTATATTTAGAACAATGGTTAAAGTTGCTGGTCAATTTTGAACCCTATGTGTATGCAGCGATTTGCCAAGCCCTAAATAGTTGAGCCTTTTAGCTAAGAAATCTCCATGCCTAAAACTGCAAATTTCTGGTATCACTTTGTCGAAACAGATTTTTGATATTAGTCGGAGGTAGCTCATTTGCTTTGCGACAACCTTTGCTATCATTTATTATCATACTGTTTTTACAAGTCTGCACAATTTCTTCATGGGGTCATAAAAATTCAAACAAAGAAAATATCTCTTCATCTGTGAATTACCTGTGAAGGTGAAGGCAATGCTACAATTGCATCATTGGAGTGTGGGTCAGCGTCTTTTTGGATCTCTTCAATGACAGATGTACTACCTCCAGTCTCTGGTTGCCAATAGGAACAGCTAGGGGCAGATAACTCTTTTGATGATGTACTCCTTTTTTTTCTTCTCTGTTTCAACTCTGACTCAATCTGTTCTCTTATATCTGCAGGCAGTTCCTTTAGCACACAAGGGTCGACCTGGTTTCGAACAAATGGTAATGGGATTTTAACAGGAAGATAATCATTCAATTTGATAAAATATCATCATTAAACAAAAGTTTAAGGCAAAAGGCAAAAGTTTGCAAACTCAAGTAATTCATACATATCCTAGGTTTCAAGTAACTAATGTTATCATTTCATTTTCAGGGCGTGGCACTGCTTAAGTCCTCTGTAAAGATTTTCCCACCTTTCCTACAAGACTCATTACACGTTGCCCCTACTTCACCTGGCCTGTGGATTCATCTTTTTTCTTTTTTGAAGTAGGGGCTGTATCTTTCAAATACTTGTATGAGATTCAGTCTGTTCCTGTATTCAGCATTTTTCTTTTCAGCTCTTTTCAAACTTACCTCCCTTATCATGAATGAAACAATCTCCGTCACAACCAAAAAATTATTTTGAATAACAGAGCCAGGAAAATGGCAAGCTAATATTTCACTAACAAAGAGGCCCTTAATTGAAAGTTAATTTTCAGACAGAAAGAATTACAGGCTCATACAATACAAAGTTTCAACTGTAGTTAAAGTGACACTGAAAATTAAAAAAGGAAAAAATCAATTTCGACTCCTAAATATGTAACCTGAAAAAATTCACTTCCCTGAGCTGGATTTGAACTCAGGTACCCTCATACACAAAATGGACACTCTATGACATCATCAAACAAGAGGGCCATGATGGCCCTGTATCGCTCACCTGAGTATGACTGCTTTTAACAAAGTTGCTATGGACCTGGTTAATTGACCCCAGATAACCCATATTCAAACTTGGCCTAGAAATTATTGAAACAATCTCTCTGACAAATTTCCAGGATATTTGTTATTTGGAATTAAAATCTTACCTCTAGAGTGTTAACAAGGTTTTTCCTATTTGGGCTCTGTGACCTAGTTTTTGAACCCAGATGACCCATATTCGAACTTGAGCTAGAAACCATCAAAACAACCTGTCTGACAAATTTTCAGGATATTTGGACTGAAAATGTAACCTCTGGGGTGTTAAAAAGGTTTTTACATATTTGGACTCTGTGACCTAGATTTTGATCCCAGATGACCCATATCCAAATTTGAGCTAGAAATTATCGAAACAACCTTTCTGAAAAATTTCAAGGACATTTGGACTGAAAAAGTAGCCTCTAGAGTGTTAACAAGGTTTTTCTATATTTGGGCTCTGTGACCTAGTTTTTCAACCCAGATAAACCATGTTCGAACTCGTCCGAGAAATTAATGAGACAAACATACTGACCAAGTTTCATGACAACTGAGGCAAACATGTGACCACTAGAGTGTTTACAAACTAACTGTGGACAGACGGACGACGGATGGATGATGGACAAAAGGCGATCACAAAAGCTCACTCTGTCACTTTGTGACAGGTGAGCTAAAAAGCTGACTGGCAATGGAGTAGAAGGTCCACATTATTATACCTCTTCCAATCTTATTATACTGTATTCCATGTGGACAGCTTTATTGATATAACCTTTGTTCAACTGGTGCAGTCAAAAATTTCTACACTTGAGGGTATATTTTCATTTATATATCCACCACTTTATAACTTCTGCCTCACAGTATTTACCAGGACTGTCAGGCATCATGGCCATTCGAAACACAATTACAACTCTAACAATTTAATCGTTTTTCTAACTTAATTATGAGTAATAACTATATCTTACCTGTGAAGGAGATGGAAAATAATCTATCTCAGGGGGTTCTTCTGCCAGTATATCTACACTGGTGCCCACATCTGACCCTCTACCAGATTTCCTTGTACTCTCTGGGGTCTTGACATTGGGAAGGGAAGGCAAAGGTGGGAGGGAGGAACCAGCTCTCTGTCTCCTGCATATATACAACATATTATTCATATTCACATGACTGCAGACCTGTAAAAAGCCTGCCCCAATATGGATTCAAACTCTGAACCCTTACCTCTAAAAGCAAATACTATGGTTACCACTATAGTAGGTAAAGGAGGTATTGTACCATTCTATAACTGCAATATAACATTCACCTATATCTTCAACATGAACTTCTTTTACATTTAGTGCAAGAAAGAAATGAGTAGTTGCTATGATACATCCAAACTAAGATAACAGAATGACATGTGTTTTTCTAGTATTTCTGTAGACTCTTTCTGCAGTATTTTTTTTTTTTATATATTAACTTTCACATTACATCATAGTGTTACAATCGAACAGTTACCTTCAAGGAGTATGGTATAGCAACTTTTAGTCACACTGTCTGTTCTTTTTTTTTTTTGCTTTTTCTCTAATAAAAATTCTTGAGATCTTTCATATTGTATGTGTTTTGAAACAACAAACATTTACTTCTAACTTTTGCATCACTGGCATAACAGATGGGTTTTCAATTCATTTTGACCATATCAATCTCTATACATAATAGTGAACTTTCTTTTGAACTCTTTGCCATTATCATAGCCTGAGTACACAATAATCTAATTTTTAACCAAAATGGTAAAACGAATGTGTCTCGATGCCTGAATTAGCTTTGCGATACTAAAGACAGTCAGCGCATCGCTGGCAGTCTAAAAATAGATCAATAAGCCAAGTTTTTGTTCTTTATTTGATAAGCAGTTACACTAACCTTCCTAATTCTTCCAAGAAATCCCCACTTTCTTCGTCTAACCTCAACTGGCCCTCAACAATATCACTGTGTTCTCCAACATCAAGGACACTTATTTCAGGTTCTACAATTGCTGTGCTCTCACAATTTTTTCTTTCACTGTCATGACAAAAAGTATTCTTAGTCTTTACCTTGTCTTCAACTGTTATTTCACTGTTCTCTGCTCCACTCTCTAACAAACCATGTATACTGGTGTCTGCTTTCTTTGTGAACTCCACTTTGATAGTACTGGCACTGCTGTCACTGTCTCTTTCTGACAGCTTTCCTGACACATTTTTTTCCTTCTCGAACCTTCCTAGACAGCCTGTCCTTACTGTGCCTGCCTCTGACTGTCCTAAACTACCTGTCCTATGTCTTTCTGCAAACTGTCCCAAATCACTTATCCTGAGTCTTTCTGCCTCTGACAGCCCTAAGCCACCTGTCATAGATCTTTCTGCTGCCAGTTGTCCTAGAGAACCTGTCCTATCTTTTTCAACCCCTAACTGTTCTACACCACAAGTCATAGCTCTGCCCCCGGCACTTTTGTTAACAGTGTAGTTAAGAATGCTGGGTACCTTCTTTGAGTTACCATGGATACCAATTTCTGCCATTTCTAGTTTCTGTACTTGTATCCCAATCTGAGATGGTAAAGGAATAAAGCAGATTGGCTTAAAGAATTTTTTAAGTTTCTTTCAAACACAAAACACACTGGCCATACTGGAGAATTCATTTTCAATCATTACAATGATTTTCAATGATCACACAATTATTTCTACAAAGATTACTTAATTGTAGAAAAAATGATGGCTATTTCACCATTTGTTTTTCTTTCTATTTATTTCATATAAAGTTTTATTTTTCATCATGCTGAATTCACATGCAATGTTTACTTTGAAAAGTAAAAATGATATTTCTCTTCATCTGTTTATTATAAAATGTCTTAAAGGTTTTCCTCCACTAACAGAATTCTTGTCAGTAATAAAAACTGTGAACAAACTCAAGCAAGTCCAAAATTTCCATTTAACCCTTATTCACACAATAACTCCTGAAACCCTGCACTGATAATTTTGTAAATTTTCTTGATGGACAGATGGAGGGATAATGAGAAGAACAGAAAATTCGTACATTACATGCACAATCTTCTAACTGCCAGCTAATATCATACTAAGATTTACAAACCTTGCTTCTTAACTTCTTATAGCAATTCCATGGTAACACTTTTCCATTTGACATAATGACAGTGGCCAGAAGGAACCAAAAATTGATTTATAAATCTCTCTAAATATATATATATATATAAACTATACACTGTAAATAATCTTCATTACAGACAATGTCCTTAAATCAGCATTCATATTTTTACGCTATCAAAGGATAAATGTTATACAGATGGGCATACTGAGGTACTGTAAACCTGCAGTCCTCTTAAATAGTATAAATTAGGCGGCATATTTTTGCTTGCAATTTTAATAGCCATTTTCAAAATGTACAATGCACTTAGAACAATATTATCTGTCTTACCCCTCTCAAATCTGACGCATCCACTTTATGTGACCTCAGAAGACCAATGGTTTCCTTGGCAACAATCCTAGGGTCATCTGTTGCCATGGGAAGACTGGCTGACTTTGAATAATTGGTGCAGATACCATGACCTACAAGTATTTGCTTTCCCTTATCATATGTTGATGTAATAAATGCATGTTGTATGGTTTTTTTTGCTAACTCAAAGAAAGTGATAAAGAAAAATGCCTACATTCTTATTCTTGTTCAGACACCCTCACAATTTATTTAGAGATATTATCAGAAAGAAACTGCAGCTCTCTATGTGTTTTTTTTTAAAAAAAGGTCAAGTAGGTTAGCAATTCATACTTTGGTTTTACATTACTATCAAACAAGAACTGTCACTGAGACAATGCCCCCGAAATAGTGCATTGGCCTTTGTTAAAGTTGTTGGACATTTGGATCTTCAAGGTGAAGGTCATTCAGGGGTCAAGGTCAAATAAATATAGGTCAAAAGGAAGGTCTTGTCCAAAAGAGGTGTTGTGTCCAAGTATGAAGTAAATCCACTTACTAATAAGGAACTTGTGGTCAATATTTAAGTTGTTGGAAGGAATGACAGATGGACAGTTCAAAAAACTATATGCCTCCCTTCAGGGTGCATAAAAACTTAAAAGATTTACCCATGAATTTTGCTGTCTGCTTTGGAGCATCCTGTCTGCGAACCATAAGTTTTAACGTAATAGTTTTGCCTTTCATTTTGATGTTTTTCAATCTATTACACACTTCTTCTGATAACTCTTCCATAAAATTCACAGCTTCTGCATCCTGTAACATGTATAGGTTCAGATATCCTATAGACATTTGCTACAGTAAAGGTATATGTAAAATATACATGTACACCTTTACATAGTTGGCAACAATAAAATAGTAACACAGTTTTACTGCAGGCAGGAGTCTAAAGCTATAGTACAATTTCATTCAGTGTGCAGGTAGATATTATATCTGTAAGTTTCAATACAGTCTGGACAAATATAACTATACATAGTGTCTGTATATCCTCAACTAAAATATCAATCAAGCAATTGTGTAGCCCACAAGCAAATGTCCTCAGTATACTTTTTCAAAATACTTTAGTCGCCCTTTACAACATAATTATCCATCTGTCTCTAATTGAGTTTACTTATTGTTGCTGTGAGTGACGCCCTCTGATGAGTTAAGTTATGTGAGTCTGTGGGGGGGGGTGCAAGACACAGGAATCATACCATTCCTGAGTCACTCCTGGTTCTTTTACATGCTCAGTGTAAATGTTAATGTAGTCATACATGTATGTGACATAAAGAGTAGATATACTTAGGTAATGGGTGACACTAAAAAGAATATTCTCTAGTCATGTGTGACATAAGAAGTAAATCTCTTATTGTCATATCTTATTGTCAATATGGATTCAATATCCTCAAGTCATGTGTGACATAAGGAGTAAATATCCCTTAGTCATGTTTGACAAAAGGAGGGAAAATCCTATTGTCATGTGTAACAGAAGGAATAAATATCCTAAAGTCAAGTGTGACATAAGGAGAAAATATCCTACTGTCAAGTGTGACATAAGGAGAAAATATCCTACTGTCAGGTGTGACATAAGTAAATATCTATAGTTATGTGTGATGTAATGAGTAAATATCCTAGTCATGTGTGACATAAAGGGTAAAAAATATCTCATAATCATGTGTGACATTAAAACTGAATATCCACATCAAGTGTGACATTTAGTGTAAACATCCTTAATTCATGTGTAACATTAAAAGTAAATCTCATATAGCAAATTGAGATGCAAAGAGATAACATAATACAGTCAGGTGTTACTCAAAGAGTAAATATAACTTAGTCATATCAGATGCTAACAGTAAATAGACTGTAGTCAGTTTCTTGAAGATCTTGAAACAGACCATAACTGAAATGTATAAATACTTACTGTGGTAAATCTTATCCCATAATTCACTTCTGCAGAGACTGACTTCCTCTGTTGTTCCATTTTGATTGGTCTGTCATCTTGACCTCTGCAGTATCTGTATAATAACTGACCTGTCTTGGGACCAAACTCTTTCTGAAGAGTGGCAAGACTGACTCTCTGTAAGTCACCACAAGTCACAACTTTCATTACCTCAAACCTTTTGGTAGTGGACCAGCCAACACCTAGGGTAAAGACATGACAGTGGTTTTTTATAAATCACAATCTCTTTAATAATTAATAGGTGATAGCCTTTGGGAGAAATACTTGACTTCATTTAAGATACTTTTATTCATTTTTTTTTTCCTGACAAAATCTTCATCCTTGCAGTAGACCTTATATTTTGCTTTAATTAACGGATTAATGATCAGCACATTGTTTTGAAGTCATATCACTTAAGTTCAAGGGTGCTCTTGTGTCTCATGAAATGAGACATGATCAATTAAATTTACATTGCGATACACTGTTGCGTCTCAGATTAAGCCTTGATTATTGTTGCCGCAGGTCATACACAGTGTGTGGGTCATAAAAATGCCAAAAAAGTACAATAAACAGCTAACCATTTGCAGAATTTTCTTCACTCGCTTTTTTTGAATCAGGGTCTGGTGAAACAGGTTTTATGTTCGAAACCCGGAGCCTCCCAGCCAAACCAGGAGGGTTGGTAAGCATGCGACATCTCATTTCTAGAGAAATATTTCAAATTTTGTCACATACTTTTGTGGCAGAATTTTTACAGTTTTCTATAATAACCAAGAAAGGAGTAAAAGCAATGTTGACTCATGAACTCTTGAAGGATACCACTTAATTACAGACAAATTACTTAAAATTATTATCAACTTTACTTCCAAACTCACCTGGTAGATCTTTGACAGGCTGTATTTTTATGTAGTCAGCAACCAGATCTTCTGTCAGGTAGAACTGACCATTTGGTTTTGCCTTCCTTGTAGCCATTCTTGCTAAAAGTATACTTGAGCCTGGAAACAATCAAGTAACTATAAATACTGGTGATGCAGAAAATCTTCTCATGTTAAACATGTTTTACAGCTGAAGATACAAACTGCATTGGTTCTGGGGTGCAGACCAAATAAGGCTTTTGTTACCATCAAACTTCAAAAGGGATGATAACTGAAAGATTAAACAGCCTAGGTGAATGCTAAAAACTTTCCTTTTAGAAATTTTGCCGGGTTACATACAAGTATATTCATTAAAAACTGACATAATTATCCATCTTAAGACGATAACTTTAATTACCTAAACCAGCTGAGGCTGGACACTCTGTCTTCTCATAGATTTCAGTCCGTAAAAGTGATGCAAACTCTGTAGGTGTGGCCCCTGTGTCAGCCAGGAGGTCTGTGCAGTCGACCAGCATCTCATCACAACTCACTGCCTCTATATCATGTGTGTAACTGGAAAGAAACAAACCATTTTATTCGATGCATTCTATTTCAAATGTTCTAAAGAGGCTTTACAGAATTCCATAACTTGCAAAATCATAAAATGTGAATAAAATTAACAAGTTATTACCCAAAGTCAAGTTATCAGTCAAAAAATCACCACACGTAAGCAGAATGCATTTACTTTAATCTCATATACAGAGCTGTTGTTGTACAAATTTTAGGTGGATAGAGATTTATTACAACTGAACACTCTCTTGGTGTCTATATGGCTGAAGGTAATTTTTCCAAACACATGCTCTTCCTTACGTAATCTTTTTTTCTCTAATGAGACAATAAAATATATATGCAGTACATCATTGCTCAGGTTTAGAATCAAAATTTAATTCACTCTTAACCCTTACCCTGCTGAAGGCAAAAGACTCTGTCTTTGAGACCCTAGCAGACTAAGATCAGCCTGCATATCTGTGCAGTCTGATCATGGTGTCCATTAATCACTATTAAGTCAGTAAATTTTCAGTAAACACCCCATAAACAATTAATGGATCTGTCTTCAATGAAAGATGGACAAGTCAATTTTAGATATTTAGCCTGGTAAGGGTTACCATTGGTAACAGGCACAAGAAGGCTCTTATACACCAAACAACTGAAAACATTAAAATTTTACTGAAGACTTAATGTTTATTATACCATTATGCTCAAAATAATGACATAACCTGATAACAGTGTTCTATGTGCAGAGTAAATTACAACCAGATGACTAACAAAAACAACATGGCCACCTACCTAGCTACAGTATCATACAGTATTTTTGAGACAGTTTTATACCCCTCAAAGTCATAAGGTATTGTCACAAGGTCTGGACAAATAGCCTTGGCCTTTCCCATAAACATTCCATTTCTAACACCAGCCTGCAAAAACATATAAAAAATTAAACATTAAATGAAAAAGTAGCATTTACTTTTAAGTCTAGCAACTTACCATACCAGCTAAGTATATATGCAGTGTGAAGTGTAACTGTCCGAGTGTTCAAACTTAAAACTAATACATATATGCTCATTACCATGGCTGGTTAACCAAGTTCTGCTGACTTATCTTGATCCTGCTTGATAAATTGTTCCTTGATTTAAATCAGAAATGCTCCAGTGTGTTGGAATGCAGAAATTCTATAGAGTCTCTCACCCTTAGCAGGATCTGAACTAACAACTGCAAGATTGGGATTATGACATACTAAACCTCCACTGCAGTCCTTTGAGAAAGTATGACCAATACAATTACAACCAGACCTTTTTCTAAGTGTTCTTATGTAAAAATACTAATAATATATCAATATTGATTATAAGAAACATTTAGAACTTTGTAACCAAACAACATATGTAATGAAATTGCTCTGCTTAAAACTTTCAATTTGTCAAAAATTTACAACAGCTATTAGAACTAGAAATGGTTTTTGATTGAACAAAATCATATGTCTCCCCCCAGCCAGTTGCTGCAGGCAGTATTGAATCAGACGATTGTAAAATTTGACATTTAACCTCCAAGTGTGACCTTGACCTTGAGACACAACACCCGCAAAGTGGGTTCTGCATGTCGCCTTGATGAGGTGAACATCTGACCCAAGTTTCATAAAAATCCTTCAAGGGCTTTTGAAGATACAGAGCAGACACAATTTTGTGGCATTTGACATTTAACCTCCAAGTGTGACCTTGACCTTGAGACACCACACCCGCAAAGTGGGTTCTGCACGTCGCCTTGATGAGGTGAACATCTGACCCAAGTTTCATAAAAATCCTTCAAGGGCTTTGGTAGATACAGAGCGGACACGATTTTGTGACGGACAGACAGATAGACGGACAGACATACAGACAACCGGGGAAAATCAATATATCTCCCTGATGAGGTGAACATCTGACCCAAGTTTCATAAAAATCCTTCAAGGGCTTTTGAAGATTCAGAGCGGACACAATTTTGTGGCATTTGACATTTAACCTCCAAGTGTGACCTTGACCTTGAGACACAGCACCCGCAAAGTGGGTTCTGCACGTCGCCTAGATGAGGTGAACATCTGACCCAAGTTTCATAAAAATCCTTCAAGGGCTTTTGAAGATACAGAGCGGACATGATTTTGTGGCATTTGACATTTAACCTCCAAGTGTGACCTTGACCTTGAGACACCATACCCGCAAAGTGGGTTCTGCATGTCGCCTTGATGAAGTGAACATCTGACCCAAGTTTCATAAAAATCCTTCAAGGGCTTTGGAAGATACAGAGCGGACACGATTTTGTGACGGACAGACGGACGGACAACCAGGGGAAAAACAATATGTCTCCCCCATTTTTGGGGGGAGACATAACTATTGATCAACTTTATTTTTTGCTCTCAGACTTTGAGTCCACTTAAACTTTCAGAATACTTTTAATGCATAAAGATAATAAGATATTTTGACAAGAATTAGGTGGTTTTTTTTTAAATCAAATTTCATGCTAACTGTTAAGTAAAGAATGGTACATGTACAAACACAAATGTTACCACTGTTGAGCAGGAGCAGTGGTCTAGGGGTTAGAATCGGAGATTGCTGGTTTGAATCACACAAGGGGTGAGAGTCTCCAGTGACATTCCACAATCCTAAATTTTGGTGGGAGTACTGATTTGAACCCAGGAAGCAGTCAGACAGGAAATTATTACAAGCTGCAAGAACTTGACTCCCAATCAATGCAAAATAAATAAGTTAATTTAACTATACAAAGGAGGCCAACAAAGTGGCTTAAAGGGTAGAACACTTGTGCTTCATTGAGCATCATAAGTCTTAGTTAAGTTTGACTTAAAGAAAAATTTTGCAAATCAGTTTACAACTTTACTGCTTATGGCACAGATGTGAAACTGCCAATGTACATAATACAGTCAAGAATAAGACATGAAAATAAACCTTTAATTTCTGTATTGATTACCTAACTGAGATACTTATGTTAAAATTGGAAATTAAGAGAAAGACTTAAGTTTTTACTAAAAAGCCTTATTGACCCTGGACTACTGATCTGGGAGTAGCTAGTTCAAACCCTATGGTGTGAGAGTTTCCACTAACTTTCTAAATTCCAAGTTAGAAGATTTTTAAAGTTTTCCCTATATAACTCTATGTAAATCAAGTGACCCCTTGGGCGGGGCCATTTTTTACCAAGAGGCCATGATTTGAACAAACTTGGTAGAGGTCCACTAGACAATGCTACACACCAAATATCTAAGCTCTATGCCTTACGGTTTCTGACAAGAAGATTTTTAAAGTTTTTCCTATATAACTCTATGTAAAACAAGTGACCCCTAGGGCGGGGCCATTTTTAACCCAGAGGCCATGATTTGAACAAACTTGGTAGAGGTCCACTAGACAATGCTGCATACCAAATATCTTAACTCTAGGCCTTCTTGTTTCTGAAAAGAAGATTTTCAAGTTTTCCCTATATAACTCTATGTAAAATAAACTGACCCCTGGGGTGGGGTCAGTTTTGACCCCAGGGACATAATTTGAACAAACGTGGTAGAGGTGCACTAGATGATGCTTCATACCAAATATCAAAGCTCCAGGCCTTGTGGTTTCGGAGAAGAAGATTTTTAAAGATCCAACTTATAAAATCTTTTTTTAGCTCCAGTGAACCAGAAATGCAATGGACCAGAACCATATGAACAATCTTGGTAGAGCTTCATGCAAGGAACATCCCAGGCAAGTTTGATTGAATTTGCCTCTTTGGTTTCAGAGATGTCGTTTGAATGAAATGTTGACGACGGAGGGACGGACAGACGACGGACAAATACCGATCAGAAAAGCTCACCCTGAGCACTTTGTGCTCAGATGAGCTAATAAAAAAATAGAACACATTTTACCTGCCTAGCTTCATAACTACATGAAGCTATTTCTGCCATTGAATGAAACGGTTCTGCTGCTGTCTTGGAAACAGCATTGACATCATCAATGACATCATCACTATCACTGCCCGAGTCAGACTGGTCAGGAAAACTGGAGTCATCTGGAAAGCACACACCAGCTATCAAAGCAATTACCTTTTTATGAGCACCTTACAACTTCTAAATGTATATAAGTGTAAATAGTACTACTAAAAGCTACAAGATATGGTCCAACTGGTCTCAAAAAAAGAAGACAGTGAATGGAATAAGACCATGACTTCCAAAATCCCTTCGACAGGAGTGACGGTCTGAGCTCAAGAAAGAAGGTACAGATAACAGAACATATGTCAAAAGAACTTATATCCAACATATATGATAGGTAAACCAAAAGACAGTGAATAATTTTCAGTATTATGATGGCTTTTATCTGGTGAAATATTACCCTCTGCTATTATTGTGTTTCCATGCTGGGCTCCTTTCTTCCCCTTCCTGCCCCCCTGCAGCTTCTTTAGCTCCCACTGGTGCCTCTCAAAGTTAAGGTCTGATTCGGGGTCAGGTACCGAGCCTTTTCCTCTAGAATGAGTCACAGCTACTGGTTTACCTGCAATTAATGCAAACAAGCTGCTATTCTGCTCATAACCCATTAAAATACTGTCAACTTTTTACAGCTTGCTCTACAAAATTTTCTAAAATCAGACTGTACAATCTCCCTTGTTTCAAATAAATGTATTATTTATCCTTTACGCTTTAATAGGAATTAAATTGCCCTTCTCATTCTTAGATAATCATTAGCTGTATATATGCTACAAAAATTACCCACCCTTCAATGTTTTACCCGACCCTGGGTTGGGTTGGGATAGCAGTGGCAATTTAGTGGACTTCAGCCTGCATATGATTTCTGACAGACGGGAATTCTATAGGCCCTGTTAGACCATTAAAGAAACAGACTAGACAAGATTATATTTCCAAGCAGATTTTCAGTTTATCACAATCCCTCCTCCCTCCCACACTGACAGAGGCTTAACCCTTAACCTGCTGGAACCAAAAGTGATTAGCCTTTGCCACCAGTATAGAGCCAGGCCAGCCTGCACATTCGTGCAGTCTGACCAGGCTCTATACTGTTGGTAGCTCCATTTTTGTATTTTGATATTGAAATCCCTTAAACTTGAATGGACTGTTCCAAATTCAAAGCTGGGCAAATCCATTACAAAATTTCAGCATGTTCAGGGTGAAGAAGACTGAAGTACCTAAAGACCACTTTCAAAGGATATTCTACAGCACTATTCACACACTCTTACCTCTTAAATCTGGTCTTTTTCTCAGCCCAACAGAAACAAAAAAGCAATCCATATCAATATGCATAATACATCTCTTGGGCTTTCCTTTTCTTCTAACAAACATTATGTCTTCATCAGGAGTTACAGGCCTTTCTTGAACAATCCTGTGAAGCTTTTCTCTCCCAGTGAAATTATCTCCCTTGGACTGTAACTCATTCACATAATTCTTCCACTCTGCTTTCCATGTGGATAGAAAATGCAACCTGGAGTTGCTGTAAAACTCATTCAAGAACTTTGGATCCCTGGCATCCCCAGTCTTTCCTGGAGATAAAACTTCTTTTCTGATACTTGCATTTCCTTTACCAGGACTTATTTCTTTAAAGCTAGCATCAGCAGTATGAAAATTGTTCTTCCCTTTGTTTACTACAGATGTCGTATCACCCATACTGTCTGAATCTCCACCAACAGAAGAGCTCCTACTGGAGTCATTGTTCATTCTATTTTTAGAACTCTGACTGCAATCACTTGAGACTGCAGTGTCACTGTTGATGCTATTAATAGACTGAACACTGCTTTCAGACTGCTCGCTGTTTTGCCTTGATGTTGCATATGTCTGTAAACCCTTCTGTAATCCAGACTGGGCTGTGTACAGCAAGTACTTAGTGTATGAAAGCAGCTTTCCAGCAGCAATGCTGTAATAAAAAAGCAATCTATCTGCAATGTAAAATCACTCTAGTTTTGACACTGAGGAAGATACAGACTACCATACTGATCACAAATGTAATTATTGCTTAAATTTATCATCCCAAAATATATAAAAGGATGCAGGATTTACTGCAAAATGTCTTTTCTACAGGTCACTCTCTGAACCTCAAAGAACCAATCACATTTCTCACCAGTAATTTTGATACTGTGTGGTTCAGTATGCCTCCAGCACTTTTCAGAAGCCGTGAACATATTCTAACCACTCAAGCCGAGTATGTGCAGCAGACATCTGGTAAATTCAAAAAGTCGCAACAGTTCTTCCAACAAAGTTTAAGCAATAGTCTTCCTGTCAAATCGACTGAACAAAGCATATTAACATTTACCCTTATAAAGCTTCACATATAGACATGTTAAGACTAAAAAGAAAAACCTGTCAGTTATCCATTCTGGTCTTACAACTTTTAATCCCTTTAGTTCCTTCACCTTACTGTTTGGAAGGTTGGTTGCGATGACATGTGTTACACGAGTCCTGTACAAGTAGTGTTCATAGGCCCCGCCATGGAGCATCATAAGTCTCTTCAGTTCATCTGAGGATGGTTCTACATAGTAAAGGTCAGATTTATATGTCAACTGGTGAAAACAAAGGAGGTTTTAAGAGTTATGGAATTGAGACAAACAGAACCTTCTCACATCCACCTTTCACTATGTACCTGTACAGCGAAATAGCTTGACCATATTATATAGCTTTATTGATAGGTTTTCCATATAAATTTTTGTTGGATAATTTTATCCTGTTTTTAACATTTATAAACAAAAATACTTTTTGAAGTCCAATTTATGTTTGCAAGTCTTGCTATTCTGTTCTTTACGTAAAACCTGCAGTCTTCCAGTTTCTAGTTTACAGGCAAAAGTACAGTTATTCTTGCACATCCATGATTACTACCCTTACCCAGCTTTTCCAAATGCAGGAAATCACTATTGCTATCCTATTTTATACAAACATAAATGTTCTACTGTTATTCTGTTTTTCACATAAAAATAAATTTCAGCCAAAATAAAACAAACTTGAAGTTTTTTTTGAGACATAACATATGTCTTCTCCCAGCTAAAATAAATCTAAGGTCATTCCCGTAAATAATCATGGACATATATTAAGAGCACTGTTTAAAGAACTTTGTCTCAGTGCTGTAACTTAAAAAAAAAGACCCAATTTTTTATCCTTTGACCTCCAAGTTTGACCTTGAGCTTGGAAGTACAGACCTGGACGTCATCTCATGGTGGTTAATATTTCTGCCACATAATTTCAAAATCAATCAAGGAATGAAAAAGTAATGGAGTGGACATGAAAATAAACCCCTTTTTGACACTTGGCCTCTTGACCTTGGAGGTACAGACTTGTTTCTTGTGCCTGATACATTGTCTTATAGTGGTTAACATTTCTGCCAAGTTATTTCAAAATCAATCAAAAATGACAAAGTTATGAAGTGAACACAAATTGTGACATCCAGCCATCAAAACAGAAAGCACAACATCAAAATGTCTCCCCTACCACTACGTGGGGGGAAACAAAATCATTCTAAGCAGGGAGATAAACTACATCACAGAAACTGGACTCAGCAAACAGTAAAAAAGAACTCACTGGTGTAACCATTGACATGTATACTAATGCCAGAAAATATCTTAGATCCACTGCCTTCCTTTTTCAACTGGCTGGGAGTGTCTTCAGAAAACTGCTCCTGAAGTTTCTGCTTCTTGGCGTTCATGTATCCTCCCTAAATAATGTAAAGTAATGTTTATGTTCCAGCCCTTAAAAAGTATAAAGACTTTTATGCCCCCGACCTAAAATAAACAAAAAGCAACTTTCATGTCACTTGCGTAATAATGTAAGGTAATATACCCAGCATGATAATGCATAGTAACTTTCATATACCCTGCATAATAATGCATAGTAACTTTCATATACCCTGCATAATAATGTATAGTAACTTTCATATAACCTGCATAATAATGTATAGTAACTTTCATATACCCTGCATAATAATGTATAGTAACTTTCATATACCCTGCATAATAATGTATAGTAACTTTTATATACCCTGCATAATAATGCATAGTAACTTTCATATACCCTGCATAATAATGCATAGTAACTTTCATATACCCTGCATAATAATGCATAGTAACTTACCCTGCATAATAATGTATAGTAACTTTCATACACCCTGCATAATAATGCATAGTAACTTTCATATACCCTGCATAATAATGCATAGTAACTTTAATATACCCTGCATAATAATGCATAGTAACTTTCATACATCCTGCATAATAATGTATAGTAACTTTCATATAACCTGCATAATAATGCACTTTCATATAACCTGCATAATAATGCATAGTAACTTTCATATACCCTGAATAATAATGCATAGTAACTTTCATATAACCTGCATAATAATGCATAGTAACTTTCATATAACCTGCATAATAATGCAAAGTAACTTTCATATAACCTGCATAATAATGCATAGTAACTTTCATATAACCTGCATTATAATGTATAGTAACTTTCATATACCCTGCATAATAATGTATAGTAACTTTCATATAACCTGCATAATAATGCATAGTAACTTTCATATAACCTGCATAATAATGTATAGTAACTTTCATATAACCTGCATAATAATGCATAGTAACTTTCATATACCCTGCATAATAATGTATAGTAACTTACCCTGCATAATAATGTATAGTAACTTTCATATAACCTGCATAATAATGCATAGTAACTTTCATATACCCTGCATAATAATGCATAGTAACTTACCCTGCATAATAATGTATAGTAACTTTCATATAAAAAGCATAATAATGCATAGTAAATTTCATATACCCTGCATAATAATGCATAGTAACTTACCCTGCATAATAATGTATAGTAACTTTCATATAACCTGCATAATAATGTATAGTAACTTTCATATAACCTGCATAATAATGTATAGTAACTTTCATATAACCTGCATAATAATGGATAGTAACTTACCCTGCATAATAATGTATAGTAACTTTCATATAACCTGCATAATAATGTATAGTAACTTACCCTGCATAATAATGTACAGTAACTTTCATATAACCTGCATAATAATGCATAGTAACTTTCATATAACCTGCATAATAATGTATAGTAACTTTCATATAACCTGCATAATAATGCATAGTAACTTTCATATACCCTGCATAATAATGTATAGTAACTTACCCTGCATAATAATGTATAGTAACTTTCATATAACCTGCATAATAATGCATAGTAACTTTCATATAACCTGCATAATAATGTATAGTAACTTTCATATAACCTGCATAATAATGCATAGTAACTTTCATATAACCTGCATAATAATGTATAGTAACTTACCCTGCATAATAATGTATAGTAACTTTCATATAACCTGCATAATAATGCATAGTAACTTTCATATACCCTGCATAATAATGCACAGTAACTTACCCTGCATAATAATGTATAGTAACTTTCATATAACCTGCATAATAATGCATAGTAACTTTCATATACCCTGCATAATAATGCATAGTAACTTTCATATACCCTGCATAATAATGCATAGTAACTTTCATATAACCTGCATAATAATGTATAGTAACTTTCATATAACCTGCATAATAATGTATAGTAACTTTCATATACCCTGCATAATAATGCATAGTAACTTACCCTGCATAATAATGTATAGTAACTTTCATATAACCTGCATAATAATGCATAGTAACTTTCATATACCCTGCATAATAATGCATAGTAACTTTCATATAACCTGCATAATAATGCATAGTAACTTTCATATAACCTGCATAATAATGCATAGTAACTTTCATATACCCTGCATAATAATGCATAGTAACTTTCATATAACCTGCATAATAATGCATAGTAACTTTCATATACCCTGCATAATAATGCATAGTAACTTTCATATAACCTGCATAATAATGCATAGTAACTTTCATATAACCTGCATAATAATGCATAGTAACTTTCATATAACCTGCATAATAATGTATAGTAACTTTCATATACCCTGCATAATAATGTATAGTAACTTTCATATACCCTGCATAATAATGTATAGTAACTTTCATATACCCTGCATAATAATGTATAGTAACTTTCATATACCCTGCATAATAATGTATAGTAACTTTCATATAACCTGCATAATAATGCATAGTAACTTTCATATACCCTGCATAATAATGTATAGTAACTTTCATATACCCTGCATAATAATGTATAGTAACGTTCATATAACCTGCATAATAATGTATAGTAACTTTCATATAACCTGCATAATAATGCATAGTAACTTTCATATACCCTGCATAATAATGCATAGTAACTTACCCTGCATAATAATGTATAGTAACTTTCATATAACCTGCATAATAATGTATAGTAACTTTCATATACCCTGCATAATAATGCATAGTAACTTTCATATACCCTGCATAATAATGCATAGTAACTTTCATATACCCTGCATAATAATGCATAGTAACTTACCCTGCATAATAATGTATAGTAACTTTCATATAACCTGCATAATAATGCATAGTAACTTTCATATACCCTGCATAATAATGCATAGTAACTTTCATATAACCTGCATAATAATGCATAGTAACTTTCATATAACCTGCATAATAATGCATAGTAACTTACCCTGCATAATAATGCATAGTAACTTTCATATAACCTGCATAATAATGCATAGTAACTTTCATATAACCTGCATAACAATGCATAGTAACTTTCATATAACCTGCATAATAATGCATAGTAACTTTCATATAACCTGCATAATAATGTATAGTAACTTTCATATAACCTGCATAATAATGTATAGTAACTTTCATATAACCTGCATAATAATGTATAGTAACTTTCATATACCCTGCATAATAATGTATAGTAACTTTTATATACCCTGCATAATAATGTATAGTAACTTTCATATAACCTGCATAATAATGTGTAGTAACTTTCATATACCCTGCATAATAATGTATAGTAACTTTCATATACCCTGCATAATAATGTGTAGTAACTTTCATATAACCTGCATAATAATGCATAGTAACTTTCATATACCCTGCATAATAATGTATAGTAACTTTCATATAACCTGCATAATAATGGATAGTAACTTTCATATACCCTGCATAATAATGCATAGTAACTTTCATATACCCTGCATAATAATGCATAGTAACTTTCATATACCCTGCATAATAATGTATAGTAACTTTCATATAACCTGCATTATAATGTAAAGTAACTTTCATATAACCTGCATTATAATGTATAGTAACTTTCATATAACCTGCATAATAATGCATAGTAACTTTCATATACCCTGCATAATAATGCATAGTAACTTTCATATAACCTGCATAATAATGTATAGTAACTTACCCTGCATGATAATGAATAGTAACTTCCATATAACCTGCACAATAATGCATAGTAACTTTCATATACCCTGCATAATAATGCATAGTAACTTACCCTGCATAATAATGTATAGTAACTTTCATATACCCTGCATAATAATGCATAGTAACTTTCATATACCCTGCATAATAATGTATAGTAACTTTCATATAACCTGCATTATAATGTAAAGTAACTTTCATATAACCTGCATTATAATGTATAGTAACTTTCATATAACCTGCATAATAATGCATAGTAACTTTCATATACCCTGCATAATAATGCATAGTAACTTTCATATAACCTGCATAATAATGTATAGTAACTTACCCTGCATGATAATGAATAGTAACTTCCATATAACCTGCACAATAATGCATAGTAACTTTCATATACCCTGCATAATAATGCATAGTAACTTTCATATACCCTGCATAATAATGTATAGTAACTTTCATATAACCTGCATTATAATGTAAAGTAACTTTCATATAACCTGCATTATAATGTATAGTAACTTTCATATAACCTGCATAATAATGCATAGTAACTTTCATATACCCTGCATAATAATGCCTAGTAACTTTCATATAACCTGCATAATAATGTATAGTAACTTACCCTGCATGATAATGAATAGTAACTTCCATATAACCTGCACAATAATGCATAGTAACTTTCATATACCCTGCATAATAATGCATAGTAACTTACCCTGCATAATAATGTATAGTAACTTTCATATAACCTGCATAATAATGCATAGTAACTTTCATATAACCTGCATAATAATGTATAGTAACTTACCCTGCATAATAATGTATAGTAACTTTCATATACCCTGCATAATAATGCATAGTAACTTTCATATAACCTGCATAATAATGTATAGTAACTTACCCTGCATAATAATGTATAGTAACTTTCATATAACCTGCATAATAATGCATAGTAACTTTCATATACCCTGCATAATAATGCATAGTAACTTACCCTGCATAATAATGCATAGTAACTTTCATATACCCTGCATAATAATGCATAGTAACTTTCATATACCCTGCATAATAATGCATAGTAACTTTCATATACCCTGCATAATAATGCATAGTAACTTACCTTGCATAATAATGTATAGTAACTTTCATATAACCTGCATAACAATGCATAGTAACTTTCATATACCCTGCATAATAATGCATAGTAACTTTCATATACCCTGCATAATAATGCATAGTAACTTTCATATAACCTGCATAATAATGCATAGTAACTTACCCTGCATAATAATGCATAGTAACTTTCATATACCCTGCATAATAATGCATAGTAACTTTCATATACCCTGCATAATAATGCATAGTAACTTACCTTGCATAATAATGTATAGTAACTTTCATATAACCTGCATAACAATGCATAGTAACTTTCATATACCCTGCATAATAATGCATAGTAACTTTCATATACCCTGCATAATAATGCATAGTAACTTTCATATAACCTGCATAATAATGCATAGTAACTTACCCTGCATAATAATGCATAGTAACTTTCATATACCCTGCATAATAATGCATAGTAACTTTCATATAACCTGTATAATAATGCATAGTAACTTTCATATACCCTGCATAATAATGTATAGTAACTTTCATATAACCTGCATAATAATGTATAGTAACTTTCATATAACCTGCATAATAACTTTCATATACCCTGCATAATAATGTATAGTAACTTTCATATAACCTGCATAATAATCTAATAACTTCCATATACCCTGCATAATAATGTACAATGTATAGTTTCATATACACCCTGCATAATAATGTAACGTAAATTCCATATACCCTGCATGATAATGAATAGTAACTTCCATATACCCTGCATAATAATGCATAGTAACTTCCATATACCCTGCATAATAAAGCAAAGTAACTTCCATAACTTCCTGCATAATAATGTATGGTTTCATATATACCCTGCATAATAATGTATAATAACTTTCATATACCCTGCTTAATAATGCATAGTAACTTCCATATCGTAACCCTGCATAATAATGTATAGTAACTTTCATAACCCCTGCATAATAATGTACAATGTATAGTTTCATATATACCCTGCATAATAATGTATAATAACTTTCATATACCCTGCATAATAACTTTCATATACACTGCCTAATAATATACAGTATTCATGTACAATATATACATCCACGTACACACTGTCATCAACAGTTTATGAGTTACATGTATGTACACTTCATAAAGAACTAGAAAAGTCATTTAAGATGACAAATACCTCCGCAACTGCACACTTACTCAACAGCAGAAGCAAATCTTAACTCTCACAAAGCTATGATGCCAGTATACAAAGAAAACTGAAAGACTAGCTTGCCCCACAAGCTACAAGTTGACTTAAATCTGGATGTAAAAATGATACAAGCTCAATGGGATGTCTTGATGGATATGAATCAAATATTATGTCTTGCACATCTACACTGTGTACTGACTATACCTGTCAAGTTTTCAATCTGTTGAAAACTGATGGAGGAGTTTGTGCCACAACGTATATGTCAAATGTGGAAAAAAATCTAAGTTCATGGGCAATTATTGTGCCTGGCAAGGTACATTTATGCATCAGAAATATGTCTTTCACATTTTCATTGCCTAATTACTACCTCTGCCAAGTGTCATTTCCATCAGTTGAAAAATGAAGGAGTGGTTTGTGCCACATGGTATATATTAGTCAAAAATGGAGAAGAGTATAAGTTCAAAGGGCAATAACTCTGCATTGCCTGCATGGATTTGCATTAACAAAATGTCATGCACATCTATATTGTTGGGTGACCATTTCTGTCAGAGTTTCATTTCAAATGATTGAAAACTGAAGGAGTTTACGACACAAGGTATATAATTTACAAACAGGGGAAAATGTATAGGTTTAAGGGGCAATAACTCTGCAATGCCTGTATGGATATGGATCAAGGATATGTCTTGCACATCTACATTGCCTAGTGACCATTTCTGAAAAGTTTCATTTCAATCAAACTAAGGAGTTCGCAACACAAGGTTAAGATGTCAAAATTTACAAACAGGGGAAACAGTATTAGTTCAAGGAGCAATAACTCTGCAATGACTGTATGAATATGCATCAAAAATATGTCTTGCACATAAACATTGCCTAGTTTCATTTCAATCAGTTGAAAACTGAAGGAGGACTTTGCGACGCAAGGTTAAGATGTCAAATGTGACAGACCGACCAACCAACAGGGTGATTCCAGTATACACCAATATACACTTCATTTGCAGGGGTAAAACTATAACATACATGATAGAATTATGTACTCTTACAAACATAAATTACACTTTATACAGAACAAAAGTACATTGTATGTACTAATGAACAGGTACCAGCTAATAAGAAACTGCTAAACCCATTACAATTTGGATTTGCTTGAAACTTCATTCATACTACAAGTAACATCATCACAACAAATTAAGAACTCATTTAAAAGAGCAGATTTCAAACATTCCTGTACCTTGCATTCGTGAGATTCAATTAAAAAAACTTACCCAGACATCCCAACCATCACCTCTTGCTCTACTTCTAGTGTGGCGCCCTCTACTGCTCATTTTCTCATGCAGGTCAAATGTTACATTTCTTACAAAAAACTTCTCTGAAAGCAGGTCTAAAGACAAGTCTGGCCAATTCTAATATTCTCTTACAGAAGGTTTGTAAGACATCTGCAAGATAAATAATTTAAAATCATGTATTTGTGAGAACCAATATTTTGCAATACAAACCCAACTAACTATATTCTATATTACTGAAAATTGATTATATAACATTACAGGTAAAAAAACAAAACAAAAGTAAACAAATATATTAACAGCACTTAGCTGAGTTACCAGTAGTTTAATGAACATAAATGCTGGAAATTCAGGGGTCACTAGTCATATGGGCAACAAGTACCAATGATAAGATAAACTCAGTACTGATATATTCTGTTCATAAAATTTACCTTAGAATATCAAAGTACAAGTCTAACTTCATATCTGTTGTGTATGTTTTAACCATTGCACTGCTGGAGGCAGTTGACTCTGCCTTTGCGACAAGTGCAGACCAAGATCAGCCTCCACATCCACGCAGTCTGATCATGGGCTGCACTTCTCACAATTCAGTCAAAACATTTCAATAAGCAACCCATAAGCAATTTATGGATCTGTCTGAATTGCTAGAATGACAAGTACATTTTAGATATTTAGCATAGTAAGGGTTAAAACATATCAAATAAGGTGAGAAAAGAATGCTTCCTCCTCACTATTCATCGGTAAATGTGTTACTGTAGTATTTGAGATAACTACAATTTGATTTCTTTTAATCTGCTTTTACAGATCTGTTTACAATGATTATTAATTGAAATATTCTAAAAATCATATATTTTGGATAGTTTTTGAGTCAGGCAAAATTCTGTAACCAATGAAAATCACTTGGACCAAAAACAGTGGAGGTAATCACACAATACACATGGACACAGCATGTACACTGTCTGTTCTTTAACAACAGAATTCTGCTCATTAGTGATCACAGCAGACAGTTATGTTCAGGGTAATATCACCATTATCAATTTCTTGATAAGTAATCTAAATCAAATGACTTAATCGATCAAAGAAATAAGAAAATTACTATTTATTACGTCATTCAAAATTCGAATCTACCAAGCCAGCCCTAGCTCTGCTGATTAACATCATTTGTTTGTCTGTAAAAATGGCAGATCGCAGCAAAAATCTGGCCTACTAAAATAATACATTTAGGTTTACATGTCTGGTGTTGCTTGTTGTAGTGCAGTAATAAAACTGTCTTATTTTTTGCAACATTTTTTTTTCCGTTTTAATTGGATTCTTTTGTGCTTTTATAAACTAACGGTTTGTGGTTCGATTTGTGAATCGTATTTCATGAATCGGGGATTGGACTGCCACTTGCCCAACTATCCACAGCCCTATTAGAGAAACAATTTTTGTAAAAAATATCATTTTTCAATGAACAACTTCAGATATTCAAATTTTACCTAAATTTCAATCGCAACACTAACTGACAATAGTCGGCCATTTCTGAATAGCTGAAATAAGGTAAACGATGCATAGGTAAACATTAGCCACAATGTAACACGAGTACCTAGATATCTTGTTTTGTTGGGCTTCTTTAATTAACTCTAAATTAAATACATCAATAGCCATGAACTCCCTAGATTTTTTATTAAAATAAGCAATAAATAATACACAAATATTTACAAATCAAAATTGTTCAGTGAACTCCATCCTAACACAGTGATTTTTCTACCAGTTTTCACTGTAAGATTTTTTAACTGTTATGTCTTCAGACATTTCGCTGTTAAAAAGGTTCCATAATTCACACAAAATGCTTGACACAGTTATCTATACTCTTGTGAGCACACTAAGCTTTTGATAGTTAACAAGTATTTAGAGTTCAAGGGCTATATCTGCAAGGGAAAGGTGACTAGTGCTACCTTGTCGAAAACTTAAACCAAATTTGTAAGTCGAAAAGGGGCCACAATTCACACAAAATGCTTGACACAGTTAACCTAATTTCTAAGTCCAAAAGGGGCCATAATTCACACAAAATGCTGGACATAGTTACCTCCTCAAGTGATTAGACTAAGATCTTGAGAGTAAACTAGTATTGTATGTTTCAGGTCTATATCTGCAAGGGAATGGTGACTAGTACTACCCTGCCAAAAAACTTTAACCAAAATTCTAAGTCGAAAAGGGGCCATAACATGGTTCATACAAAATTTTCAAACTCAAATTCAAGGACTTTTCAAGGATTTTTCAAGGGAAAAAAGTCGTTTTCAAGGTATTTTCAAACTGTTATATCTAGAGCTGTTATCATGCATTCTCAATAAAGCGGTGCACTTTGCATATTTCCTTGTCGCTATGCACTATAAGACATAAAAAGGTGCGCAACATCAAACCATCAACATTTTTTCTTAATAAGTTCGACGATGATGCAAAGTTGGAGTATAACATTTTCATCCCATATTTTTTTTTCAAATATGACACGCTAAATGTTCGTTTTTGTAAGGTTTGTTACTGTCACCGGACGAATCTGCGGCATTGGCAGCATACGCAGACGCTGCATTTTGCTTCTGGAGTCGTATGTGTGGCAACTCATCTCTATTAGTATCTGCACATCAGATAAATATTTCTTTTTTACGTCTTGTTGTACTTGGATTTAGAGTAACGAGAATTTGAACGCATGTCGCTGAAGATAATACAACGTATAGTAGCAGTATTTCGACAGGTTGTAGGTCGGTTTTGAAATACTATAACATAATAAGACAATCGAATTATCATGCCAGTGATCGCCTTGTTGTCGTTTTGGATTAGAATGACTAACAAAACTGTGTTGTTTTAAAAGAAATCCGAATTAAAATTCATTTTTGGGTGCGTCGGTTTAAGGTTGAAAGGTTTGTTATCCAATTTTCTACAGATCTATGTTTGATATTGAACGGGGAACTCAGTCTATAACGGAACAATCATAATAAAGGCCGATTCGATGACAAAAAATGAAATTTATGCTTCTTAAGTTGATATATTCAGTATCCAACTCGCTTGTGTAAGGTTCGTTTTGTAAGGTTCGTTATGACAAAATCTTAATATCAATTAATGACTTAATCAATTTGTCACGTGAACTGATGACATCATTATTTTGTAGCAAATGACGTCATTTACAGGTTTACATATGTTTATCCGCCATTACAGAAAAGATTTTTGAGTGCTCTGATGGAATAAATCGGAAATTTTGGAACTTGACGAGGTAAGAAATAATTTTACTTTTCGAAAGTTGCAACGAGATACTACATTTGAAGTCATTGTAAAATAAATGTAACCAGTTGGAATAAATTGCTTTTAACTTTGTTTGATGCGGGTTATATATTGACTGAGGTATCAAAGTACGTGTAAGGTTCGTGAATTTTATAACGAACCTTACCGAGTATTTTTTCATCATGTTGCCATGGTTATTATGTGTTGAAAAGCATACGCACGCTATGCATTACAGGCTGATGTCTGTTTGTTAAGTTAACAATTACGTTGTATGTTGTTAAATGTGCATTCACTATTATTTTCAATGTTCACAACTTTGACCAAAGGAATTGTGAAAGCCATTATAGTTTCATCTGTTGCTCAGTGTTTAAGAATCTTGCGTACCCAATATATATTTGTTTTTATCACAGAAACAATTATTTCTCATCTAAACATTTTTTTATACATAACCAACTATGTTGCGGCTTTCATTTGTTAAAGATAGTTGGGTAAGGTTCGTTATCCAGTTGTAACGAACCTTACATGAACTTTAAATGAAAATAAGTTTTGATTAATTTAAGACATGACCTATATGTGATGATGATCCAGTTCAGTTGTAATTTATACATTTAGTAATTTCTACTTTTTAATTTGTTTGAGGTTAAAATGCTAAAACGGTATGCTTCAGATCACACTATTGTTGTTTCAGCCAGCGTACCTACACGTAGTGCATAATTTATAATAAGTCAATACAGACATTGTGGTAAAAAATATTTGAAATCATCACAATATGCAAAATGTCTACTATAGCAACAGTATTCAACATACGAAGACGAAGGTGCGTATATTTTAGGTGAAGAACGACGTTTAAACAGAAGGTAACGAACCTTACTAAAACAAAGAGGTAATAACTGATAGTGTTTTCCTTGAATATATCCGAATGTTGTCATAATATACGTTGGGTCTTCTTTCAGATTGAAGTCATGGCGACGTCTGCAGCAGAAAAGATGCGAGAATATCGTAAACGATTGAAACAAGATCCAGAAAAGTATCAAGACTATCTTACGAAGGCTAAACAGAGAAAGAGGAAATTACAGAGAAAATTACACGCCTGTATCTCAGCTTACTAGGACAGAAAAGCAGAAAAGACGCGAGAAAGGCAATATGTTGAGATCCATCGCAAGAAGAAAAAACTTGAAACTGAGGAGAGTGTACAGAATGAATCTGTGGTATCAGAAACAGGTTGCTATGAAACAAGCACACCCAAATCACTGGGGCCACTAATCGTTGATCCTTCTTTTTTTAATCGAAGAAATGGTCCCAAAAAACGTGTAAGTCTCGCACTTGCAAGGAAACGTAGAGAATGTAATGACTTACAGCTGAAATTTGATGACTTACAGAAAAGATATAAGCGAAATATGAGATCTTTACAACGGTACAAAAAGCGTGACAGAGAAAGAAACAGGCATGAAACACACATAGAAGGTAACAAGAATGACTCGTCTGAAACTGAATTGTCCTTGAACAATGAGCTGAGCCAAAGAACACCTAACGCTGAAAAACAGGTAGATATAGAACCAAACGAGCCAATGACACCAAACAGCAAGACCAAACAAATGTTATCAGATGCGGGCTTGAATAAGACACAGTCTGCGAAAATCAGAAAACAGCTGCTACTTGCAAATGTTATGCAAACTCAAGTCGAAAAATGTCGCCGCGGAATGAAACGATCAGAATTAGGTGCTCTTCGTGGACTGATAGGTGGAAACGTTCTAAGTGAATACAAATTGGCAAACTTGGTCAGCAAATCAACCGGTCTTGGGCGGAACAGAATCGCAAAAGGAGAGCCTGGGGTAAGCATCAATATGAAAAAAATTCGAAGAGAAAGAGAGGTCGAAAGATACAAGACTCGTGTATTGGAATTTCTAATGCGTGATGATAATTCGCGATGTAACCCTGGAAAGCAGGATAAACTAAAGGTAAACAGAGAGACGCATCAGACTAGAGTTCTAACCGACTATCTGAAGAACTTACATCTTAAGTTCAAAGGCGAAAATCCCGGCGTAAAGTTGTCTTTGGCTTCTTTCTGCCGCATTCGTCCAGCAAATATTAAATTGACAAGGTTTATTTCAAGAAGCTGTTGCCTCTGCACAAGACACCAGAATTTTGCTTTGTGTACAAAGTCACTCAGAAAATGTGGTTTAAATGTACCACTGAATCCAGAGAAATTCATTCAAGATGAAGCTAATATTGAAAAATTGAAAACTGAAGCACCAGCCGAGATATCATTTGGACAATGGAAGAGAGTATCAGTACAGGACAAAGGGAAAACAAAGATGATAATGAAGGTCGTTACATGTACAATGACTAACAGTGAATTCTTGAAGCACATGGAGAAACAGATCGACAATTTCAAGGCGCATGTAAGCAGAGTTCATCACCAGTACCAAGAATCGATAAAATTAAAGCAGGAACTGCCTAAAGACGAGATCATTGTTAACATGGATTTCGCTGAAAACTATGGCTGTAAAAGTGTAGAGGAGATACAATCTGCGTACTGGAATCAAACTGCAGTTACACTGCATCCAGTTGTCTTGTATTTCAAACAAGAAACTGACGAGTTAAAACACCAAAGTATAGTCATAGTATCGGACGAAATGGGCCATAATTCAAGTACAGTCTTGACAATATTGGACAAAATCATGCCTAAAATAAAAGAATGTGTACCAAATGTTCGCAAAGTGCATTATTTTACAGACAGTCCAACGTCGCAATATAGAAATAAGACAATATTTAATGTAATCGCCAATCATGAAGAGATATACAGTTGCAAAGGCGTCTGGAATTACTTTGAAGCGGGGCACGGAAAAGGCCCTTGCGATGGTTTGGGAGGGACAACCAAAAGAATGGCAGATGATGCAGTGAAATCAGGAAAGGTGACAATTCAAGACGCGGAAGAATTTTTCCAATGGACACAATCCGAAAACTGCACAATGAAAACTGTACAGTTTATGTATGTGTCATCAGCTGATTGCCAACAGAAGTTGAGAACAATAAATACTTATGATATCAAACCAATCAAGGGCACTATGAAAATACACGCCGTAGTTGGCAAAGGAAATAATTTAATATTAACATCAAACGTCAGCTGTTACTGCGCAGACTGCATTAGTGGGGGAACATGTAAGTCAAATCAGTGGACTCGAAACAAAATAAATGCGACTAAAACTAAAGCTGTAACTGATGAAAGGCAGCAAGAATCGAAAACCAATATTACAGAAAAACAACCTGATCCTATGGTGGAAATCTCTGTCGAAAATGAGGGTGTATCACCAAGTCCAGATGTTACTATAGGGAACTTTGTTGCAGCAAGGTATGACAGAAAAGTGTACATTGGAAAGTTGACAGATTGTGATGATGATTATGGCGAGGTTGAGGTAACATTTATGCAGTATGTCCGAAAACTCCTGCAGTGGCCAAAGTATGAGGACAAGATATGGATAAATAGAAAAGACGTTATCTGTAATGTTTCAGAGCCAATCCCAACTGGGAAATCCAGACGGATGTACAAGCTAAAAGAGGCCGATTTGAAATACATTGAAACCAGTAATTAGTTCACTATAAACTAGGGATGGCAACGAATACCAAAATCAATACTCGAGTACTCGGTCATTTTACCGATCGAGTACTCGGTTACTCGGATGATTTCCAATGATCTTCAAAGTTTTATCACACAATATCAACACCGTCTGCATGCTACTTTCGTTTTCTATTTAAATTCATAGAATTCGTAACTATAAATAGGACTTCAATGGTAACTTAGAATAACCAATAAACAAATTAAATCAACAACATAATATTTTATAACGTTTTAATTAATGCAATATAAAGTTTAAAACATGTAAAACAGTTTTTTTCTTCTTGAAATAATATAGACTGATCGGCGGCAATGGATATAGCTAGCAAATACATTATAAATATAAACATAAGAGATCGTCAATGACAGCATATATATATGTTTTATAATTATAAATAAAGGTTTAACAGTTCAAGAACAATATTCTCGTATTTTTCTCTAAGTACAGTGTCTTTATTCGAAGAAAATTAAATACTTTTCTATGAGTTCATCTTAACATCTTTTAAACAGCTGATAACTTAGCGTTCATGCAAGCATACGGCTACAGCACTACGCTGTACCTTACTGTTTTCAAAACAGTTACCTTAAAACAAGTTACGGCTACAAACTGTTACACAATTAAAGGTAATTAAATATCATAAGAGGCCGAAAGACGTAAGCGACACAGGTGTTCAATCCCATGCGTGTGTCAAACTGTTTATCGCCTCGTTAAATTTACGATATCAATTTCGCACCTCTGCAAGGATGTTTTGATTGCATTTAACAGGTTTTTATGAAGATACATGTACATCTCTGAATTTCTGAAGTAATTGCATACACCAATCTTTCTAAATCGCAAAAAAAAATAGAAATTATGTTTTTCGAGTAATCGAATATCAATTTTGTTAACCGATATTCGGACGTTCGATCGAGTACTCGGTTAACCGGTTACTCGTGGCCATCCCTACTATAAACAGAAAATGATTCAGGGAACGAACCTTACAATACTATATCTAACTCAAGTCAAGTTCCCAAGCATTAACGAGCAGCATAGAAGACAATAAAATGTTTGTGAATGAAATACGCCGTGAAAAGAATTAAATATAGTTTTTTGGGTTTACGTTGTGTTTTCTTAAACGGCAATTTGAGAGTGTTAAAGTTCTAATAAATTATCTGCAATATATTCAGAATCCTTGTTTGTCAGGTATATTCCCCGAATAATTGTTTGCTTATAATAATTGTTGCATCACTCAGATTCACATCTATTATATTCTATGGATTGTAAACGCTATGGTACGGTATCAAACGGTATAAAAACAGGTGTGACCTTTTTTCACTAACGAACCTTACATTATTATCACAAATGTCCTTTTCATAAAAAAATCAATACCAATTAAAAAAGTCGAAAGTGGTTAACTTTTAACAATTCAAATTGAGTTTTGCAATGCTCAAGTGGATTCGAAACGTGTTTATATTAATACAGCAATACTAAACGTGTTTACAAGTCACGTTTCTATACGGTGTTACCTGTTATTTTCTTTCTTGTTAAATAGTCCCTCACATGTGCGTCATTTGTAAAAATGACAAAATAGGTGTTTGAAAATACCAGTTCAAGTATATAATGACATTAGTAAATATGATTTATATATGGACACTTGGTTGGTGTTGATATCCTTCCCATGCGATTAAAGCTGTAAGGTTCGTTATTTTGGAGTCATAATACCCAGTAAGCCTACACCTTGCATACGTTTGGACTGTACTAAAATACATTCCTTTGTTCTGTAAGAACATTGATGTACAAAAGGTATATAAATATCATGAAGGAAAGAAGATTGTATTTTGAAAATATTAAAAGCTGTCGGGCAAATATTAAACTGAATAATTTTTCCTTTATGCACAAAAAAGCCTATTTATTTCACAGAAATTATTAAGATCAACAATGTGCAACTGTCTTGGATATTCCTTTTGATTAAGATAAAACAGTGGTTTATAGAAATATTAACATTTTACAACATAAATAAGATGCTGATAGTTTGTCAATCTGACTAAAGTACATATCCTTATTGCCGCTACGCTAACATAGGATCTGAACGGGACCGATAGAGGGTCACCTTCTGTGACCTTTGAATCATCCAATCGGCGCCAAGATTTCATTTTTTTGAAGTCAATCGAGTTCTATTTTTAAACCGCTGGGAAACCAAAATTGTTAACATGATTTTCATAAGATAGAAATATTACGGGTGAACAAGTATGGCCGCGTTTATCGAGCAAGGTTAAATTTCAACTGTTTTCGTCGTCAACAACGCTACATTAAACTAAAATTCCATTGAAAATGGCAGATTCAGTCACACCACGAAAGGAACATTTGAAAGACCAATGTATTATTTGTTCATTGCTTTTTTCCACAGTAGAATTAACGCCATCAGGGAGAAAAATTAAAGTGGACATAAATGTCAATAAAAAATTGAAATGTACGTCACAGATCATTCATGAACTTCAAAGTGTTATTGGGTCCCATGTTGCAGTCAGTGCTAATGATGGTATTTGCGTTAAATGCAGTCGGCAATTAAAAAGCATTTTAAAAAAAGAAGAAGAACTAAACATTTATAAAGAATCAGTTAAAACATCAGTCATGAAATCTGTATCGAGTAAACAATCTACAGTAAAGCGGCTTCTTAAATCACCGGAATCACAACCCATGAAGAAAGTTTTCAGCCCAAAAGTACAGATGTGGCTCAAAACTAAATTGAAAAGTTCATCAGAGTTAAAGGTAAGCCTCAATGTTATATTTTAAGAATATTAGTCCTATTAAGTTGCTAAGAGATGTTTATCTACTGGGGCAAAGCAATGTTTGTGCTTTCCCAATATAAAATTAAACGGGCACAAATGTCTTTTATTTTACTAAGCCTTTCACTTTTAATTTAGACAAAATATACTAGAAAATAAAAAAATGACATGTTCAAGATACTGATAATTCTTGTCCAATACTAGAATGATTAAGTCAGTGTTATTAAATATGAGTGTTACTTATTGTGACGATGACTGATTTTCAAGCTTGGATTTATATTTCAGTCTGGAAACACATTGTCTCCATTAACTGGATCAGTTCAATCTCAGGGAACTAGCCTTACACTGCCATTGCCAAGAATCCGTGAATGTAATGGTAAGTAAATTTCTGTCCATGAACTATTCATTATTCAGTAAATGTAAATATAATACATGTGTTTTAGTAACATATTTTCTTGCTTTCCGTGTTGAAGTTGTATTCAGTATTAAGTATTTAATGCATTTATTATAATTAATCAATTAATTACATATTACTTGTGAAAGTAACACTTACACTAGGCTTATTATTATTCTGTTACAGTAAATGTAACATCAACAACAGGGAAACAACTATTTGTGCAGCCAATCTTACCATCCATTCCAGAACCACAGAACATCCCAACTATTTGTGCAGGTAAGTTTTGATATTAGAGATGAAGTTCGAATGCCGATGATTTGTTGTTTTTTTTGTGTTTATACACAAATTCTAAACTGAAAATAATGATTCTGAGAAATTTACATGGGTTGAAATAGAACCATGTTCAGGAAGGCAACAATAAAGTAAATGACCCTGTGTTATGTCACTTCATCTGACAATTTTTTTCACTATTGATTCTGCCATTATGCAGTTTATTTGATATGTAAATTTGTCTAGTGTGATCTATAAACATAACACAAACTTGTTTGTTTCTTATCTAATTCTTGTGTTAGTGACACATTTCAATTTTATAAATAAGCTGAGTCTTGTAATATTCACATGGTCAGTAATAAGTAAATGTTTAGACCAAATATACCAAGCTTTACATGTATTCCTGTAATTTAAATATTTACAATGTATCTTTTAGGTGTATAATGCTTTAATCATGTAGTTGCATGTATTTCAACTTCAAAAATAACTTTGCTATACATAAAATAAAATGCAGAAGTGGTGCAACCTGATCTGATGGTAAATGTGCAGACTGGAAAAGCCCGAAAGTCCCTTTTCTCGGCTGAGAAGACACCAGACCCTGAATCTTCTCATAAACAAACAAAAGTGGAGGTTAAATGCTAGTGTTGAAGTTACCAGTTCAAGTTATCTGTTGAAATTGCATGATGAAATTGCATGTTGAATATACCTATTCTGATGTTCAAGCTTTAAAGCTGTAACCTCCAGATATGTGAAAAAAAAATCAGAAATATATCAGTCTTTACAATGCAATTGACACTTCATGTTTTATGGAGACTTTGACAAAAGATGTACTATGTATATGTACTCCAATACTAACAGAGAAATGACTGTAATTGTGTAATTTGACTGGTCACGTCTTATGCTATGTTAAAGCTCTTATTTTACACAAAAAGAAATTTGAGCTGTTTTGAAATTTTTTGAACATTAACATAAATCTGGAGGGTACTTGTTTTAAAAGTTATTTGTTATTAGTTTATTGTTTTTGTTTATTCCTTCCCTACAGAGTTACAGCATTTGTGTTCTCAGCTACAAACATAGGAGTACATGAATAAAATTTTGGTAAGTTGGGAACAGAGATGACTTTACTATATCATATGCAGCATTAACTAAGCTTATTGAAATTTTTACATTTATCATTCATTATTTTCAGCATTATCATAAGCTAAAGTTACATCTGTTAACTGTTAACAAAGAAAGGGTATGACTGAAAATATTTTCTGTAAATATTTCGGTCCTTTATGTTACAGTCAATAAAACATTTTCTACTGTCACAACTACAGTAAATGTCAATAACATTATATATGATGTGGGGCCTATAAATTTATGCATTTCAAATTTTTGTAGAAGCATACTTTAACTAAACTTTCTTTCACACAGGCCTTATTTATTTTTTTTATAAACATCTAAGATACATTGTAAGTTTAATGATATTTTTAACATATGCACAATCATAATGATAGTGTCATCTAATATTTTCCATCATTATTTTTTTTTTACAGATGGTTATTCATTATGCTAGTGGTACAAAGAAAGCTGTAATTGAAAAGGATGAGCATATTAAAATGTGTAAAGTGATTTTCTATAAAAAGAATGTTGAGAAAGGACTGTTAGAAATTTTGCAGTACACTGATAAAGAGCAAGTTGCTGCATGTGCTGCAAACATTGTTCAAACTGAATGTCTGAACATTTGTAGACGACAGGCTGAATTTGCTTTAAATGATAGAACCTATGAAGGAATCATGGAATTTAGCTGGGACAGTCTACACCAGAATCTGTTGATAGGTGCACCCAACACATTGCGCATTATTTCAGCCATGGTAACAAACACTATCCCATTATGTGTTCCAAGCAAGGAGTTTCATCATGTCCTTTTTGCTATAGGTAAGCATAATGTTCTGACAGTTAAGAGATTTTTTTTATTATGTTCATGATTGAACAACGTTGTCTAAACAGCTCTGACAAAACTTAATAAGGGAAAATACTGTGTTGGTTGCAGCATTTATAAAAAAGGAGAGAAAATGCATATTAGGAACAGCCACAGTCAAAAGACACATCCCCCTTACACAGTCAAAAGTTGTGAGAGAATTTTTTTAATTTTAAACTCTTCTGTTATAAAAAGGACACAACAATCAATAAACGAAAATGAGGACCTGAAGGGGTTTTGCCTTAGATTGGACAGTGGGGGTGCACCTGCCTCAAATTTGCCCTCATCAGGTTCTTGCAAGAACAAACAATAACAAATTATCTTGGTGAAGTGAATGCCTGTCTTGCATTAAGATTTTATAGGATAGATCTTGTTGTTTAAATAAAAATAAATGCTTTATGCTTTTTTCTACAGGCATAATACTACATGGAAGAAACAGGGAAACTACAACACTTCAGTACTTGAATAGCATGGTACTCCTTCATGGTGGATGCACACATCGTGTATGTAATATGAACAGTTTGTGCTGCTTTAAGATTTCATCAAAATGTTTGCTCACACTGTTCTGATAATCTGTTTAACTGAGTGGTATGATATTTACAAATTGTATTTATATTTTAGGTTCTGCAATATTTTAAGCAAAAAAAAAAAGATTAGAAGTATCAAAAAACAGTTGCATTATTCATTATATCTTCTTTTCAGGATATCCAGCGTCTTTCGAAAATTGGAGTCTGTGTTCTTCCAGAAACAGCTAGAAAGAAACTACAGTCTTGGCAAAACAACCTGGATGAAAACTTGCAAGAAATTAAAAAGAAGTGGATTCAGGGTGGCAGTCAGACATTTCAGCTGATAGGTGACAACTGGGATAAAAACATTGTACCCTCATACAGGACTTCCCAACAGGCGACCCAGTCAATACATTTATTCAATGTCATTGGTATGATAACAATTATTCTAACAGTTCAGACGTGATTTGCATGTTTAAACATATACTCATAATTGAAATTCATTTTATACTTATTTTTATTGGTAACATCTTTCACGAAATCCATGAAACCAAATGTTTCATTTAAACAAATAAACCTAATGTGTAAACCTAATGTTTTATCTTTGAACATTTATTTTTTTCAGGTGTCATTGATCGTGTGGTAGTAGAAAAAAATATGGGTAACACTGTTAAGTCAGTGGACAGTATGTCACCTGCAGACTTCATACCATCTGTTGCTGACATTGGTCAATTAAGAGAAGAACTAACATTTATTGTTGCCAGATCTATCATAGAAAACAACCAACAAATGAATGCACTCCTGGGAGCTTATTATCCAGACCATTTAGAACATCAATACAGTCATGAAGCTGGAAAGAAAACATCACAGGTTATAATTTGCACATCTTTGGCAAGCAGCATATATATTGATTGTTTTAAATTTAATTTAAGTACCCATAGTCCAAATTCTTTATTTACTAGATTAGTAGTTCACCAGATTTGTTTCAATTTAAATTACTCTTCCACCAGAATGGGAGTGCCACTTGCAGTCCCCTTGCTTGCAAGTCAGATCTTACAATGAATAAATTTCATATTAAATACTGATCTGATTTTAACCAATTTGCTTTTAAACCAGTTTGTGTTTTATTTGTTATTAATACAATAGGATAATGATCTTGCAGCATACAAATGAAACACCTATTTTTTCTTTTATCAGTATTCATTGGGGTTGTTTGATTGTGATGAGAAAAAAACAACTGATGTCATTAAGCTGCTGAAGCAGTTGTCGCAGGAATATGTTCCACAGGAAGATGGAGAAATCATTGAAGAAGTGTTCTTTGGAGGTACAGTTATTTCTGCTAATGTCCTGGTAGCCAGCCATGTTTGGCTATGAGATAATTTCTTTGACCATAAATTGTTTCATTTACAGGTTCAGGCACTAGAATCTTATTTCCACCACTATTTAGAACTAATTTGTGATTTCAGTTGCTGTTTTAACACTGTGCTATCATTTTAAATTTGTATCATGACAAACTTCGCTACCAGGGGCAATTGTGTTTTCTGAACACAGCTTCTTGTGTGACTTAGAATTACAGAGTTTTTGGTGTCAGTAGGTCAAAGGCCAGTGCAATAACAACTTTCAGTCATTGGGCTGCTGCCTCTAGAACATTTACCAATCACCTTGTTTTTAATTTAATTTATGATATAAATAACAGAAGAAATTAAAAATATTGATACTAAACAGCAGTGATTTTGTAGCAAGTTTGTAAAATTTACTTTAATTACTATAGGAGACCGGCTGACAGATGAGAGGATTCAGGTCGCACAGCAAGCTATGAGTAATGCAGACAATAGCTTTGAGAGACTAGAAGGCTTTATATCCAAAATTGAAGACTTTCATCGTTTAATGAATTTCTTGGAGGTACAGTAAAATATTTGTTAAGTTTAAATTTTGACTGAATTCTGTAAGTCTTTGGGTCCTTCAGATGTTGATATTCATCATACGGCGGAGTAACATTCATCATTTGTTGGTAATTTTTCAAGAGAGCTCACTGACTATCCTAGAATTATGTTGTGCATAAAGCATTATCATGATTTTAAGGTACATTTAATTTGTTGACAATAAATTTTCTGCCGGCCAGGGGCAAATGTTTATGCCTTAATGACAAATGCACACTTAGACCAGTTTTATTCGATTTACTAGTTAATCTCTAAACGAAGACCTCCCGCTTCTTGAGACCATGGTAGACTGTACACAGGTTTGACCGTCTTGTAAGCTCACAGTGTTATTGTTTATTTCAGGCAATACACAGACTGACCTTCAACACTGGGTCTTCAAGAGACCGAGGGACTATGTATTATTACAGAAATATGTTAAATGCAAGAAATGTGAAGGGCAATGTGAAAAATGCTTATAGAGCATACAAACATCTTTATCATACAGTGTTTGATGCCATATGTATTGTACTGTTCCTCAAGCTATTCAATATTGAAAATCTAGACTCTAATATTCCTGTACCCCTAGAATTTAATGATTGGACCAAAGATCAGAAAATTGGCTGGATTAACAAACATTGTAAGAACATTGTTACAGAAATGTTCAGTGATGATTTATTTGAAGAATTAAGAAATGTTCTTTCAAACCCAGACCATGAAGAAAATTACTGGGTCAGTTCAAGGCAAAATGATAAATTCAGGTGTCATTTCTGTCAGAACATGTACTCATATGTAGCATCCTTAAAAATGCATGAAAAAACAAAACATGGTGTAGAACCAAAAAAAACAGTTTCCAATCTTCCAGAAAGTGAACAGGCTGATGAAGTATATAATTATATTGTAGCATTATTCCGCCTGACAGCACTTCATAAAAATTTGGATAGTAGCGTTGATATGGGTGATGGACCTAGAGCTGTAAGGAGTGCAAAATTTGAAACACCCATTTATCACAAAACAAACAAAACTAAATATTTGATTGGAAGTGTCCACCTTACAGCTCTAGTGTCTGGTACTCTTCCAGCTCATCAGACAGAACGTCTGATTGCCAACAGGTTTATAAATATATCAGGTGGCCAAAATAATAACATTTCCCTTGATGAATATGTTGAAATTCTAAACAGGGATACTAAAAACACCACATCTGGATTTCAATCAAAGGAAAGCATAATTCAGCACTCTAAAGAGTTTCCCCACCTGATCAATTTAGTGAAACATGTAGATGGTATTTTTAATGTGCAAGCAAGGAAGGGGTTCCACAAACTACCATCTTATACAGATGACGTCCAGAAAGTTGTAGCTGATTTGATTTGTATAGATGGGCTGAATGAGCATCAAGGTCGTAAACTCTATTGTCGAAAACTTGTACAGAAAAGTAGCAACCCTTTTAGTGACTGTTATAAGGGTTTATCTGAAATGATAACAAGGCACAGGCCTGAGCTGCCCTTTAGGAGGTTAAGAAACAAGCATATCTAATCAGTATGGGAGAAAATAAGACATGTCTGGGTTAGCAAGGCTACAAAAAAGCTTGCTTCCTTGTAATTGCATGTAATGGCAAAAATGTCTTTTCTTTTTTACGCTTCCAGGAATAGATGAACTCTATTATTTGGGTGTAAAAGTTCAAGGTCATTATGAGTGTCAATGTGAAAGTCATTCTAACTCTATAACTTTGACACACACTGCTCTCAAACTTCAGTATTGTGGCTTATAATATTGATGATATGGCTCTAGGTCAAGTTCAAGTTCACAATGACTGAAACTAAAACTACCTTTTCAGCATGAATTAATATGGGGCTTCCTCATTTGTTACATTTTACTGTCTAACGTTAATATCATTTATGTGATACAGCAGTACATATGAATCATCTTTGTCATTATCAAATTTGTGATATTATCACTTAATTTGGAAATTAATGATGTGTTTTTTCACTACTTTTGTACTTTTGTATATAAAGTCCAGGTAAGCATATTACAAAGTGACCTTGAAAAAGCAGACTTATTTCTTCCTTGAAACTCAAAGTTAAATGTGTTTCATTGTAACATGAAATGAAAATAAGCATGAAGGTGGATGTTTTCTACACCAGCCTGGCCATGTTTCATAACCCATGGCTGGTATTTCTTTTTTACAGAATAATGATCCTGTGCTTATTTGGTTTTCCATTCAATATCAAAGTATGATTAATGACCTTGGAAACTGCAGAATAATTATGCTATAGGACCCCTTCATAATTGACCAATGAGTCCTTAGAGTCTATATAGGCAATTTACCAATGTGCCCTTAGAGCTAATATCAGGTTTGGGGCTGACTAGTTGTGTTTGTAACTGATCCAACTGTTTCTTCAAAAAAAGTCAAGCTAATAAAAAGTTTTCTTGGATTGTGTCCCAGTAGAGTTTTGTCTTGGAAAAACCTCACCAAAATGGATAAAGTAAACATAATTTATCTGTACCATGCAAACTATAGTTTCATGGAATGTGAAGTAGGCATATGTTATTTAGGTGTGAACACATTCTGAACACTGCAATGAACTTTATATTCATTTGTGTAAAATTTGAGCTCATTTACATTTATTATTGCATACTCATTTATCAGTTTCTCTCATAGCATTGCTAACAGTTTCTGTTGTAATTATGTTGGAGAATGATTCCAGTGAATACACATCAATAATTCCCATTTTTACAGCATTTTTTCTTGATTGTTTAAAATAGCAACAGAAATTTGCAGCTTCAACTACAATTATTAGTCATGTTACATGTACATGTTTGTATTTAAATCAGTTTAAATTCTATTATCCAACATACTTTTATCACAAAGCAAACTACAAACTGTGGACCAAAAACACTACTAAACTACCGTATATACTCAGCCAAAAGTCGACTCAACCATTAGTCGAGAAGAGGTTTTTGAGGTTAAAATTGATGATTTTTACTTAGACCCTTTCATACGTCGAGCTGGATTTTTAAGATTTTATGCAATCGTACAAACTGCGTATCTACAGTAAAGGGAAGCAACTACGTCGACAGAGTGGTGTGCGGTAGTTTCATTATACCGAAGACGTACGGGCAGTATGTTTTAAGACATTTTGGAAGGGATCATTTGAAAGTGACACAGTTGTTTGCTGTCAATATTATTCGTTTAATTAATAATTTATTTAACTTGCAGGTCGTTCAAAATGCACACAAAAAACAAACACAGAAATGTAATACCGAAGCACATGAATAATTTCAAACAGGAATTATCACACTGAAATTATACGAGTTATTATGAAAAAAATTAATGCCAGTAATTGTTCACACCTTTGATTTCTGAATAAAGCATAATGCTGTTATGTTTTCATAGCAATAAGGACCTGTATGATATACGATTATACAACCGGAAAAGCCCTGACACTGGACAGACTTTATCAATAAACAAGGGAAGTCACTCTACAACTACCGCGCCATGGTCGTTTGTTTATTACATGTCAAACAGATGTGTGAAAATATCTTTGTCATACTGCCAAGCAGACTAATAAAACAAAAGAAAGGTTGACACTTATATAAGTTCATTATTGATTAGAGAAGCCTGCTGAATAATAATGATGTAATTACGCTACGGGGTTACCTCCGTGTAGTGTAAAAAATATGACTGTCATACGGGCAAGTACGTTTGATTTTTTTTTTTCATTTTATTTGCCTGACTCGCCCATACGTCGAGCAATGACTTTAAGGCCATTTTCTGGGGATTAAAAACTCGACTTTTGGCCGAGTATATACGGTAACTTCAGGGAAGACATCTTTATTTCTACAAGGTATTATGATTTTGAGCTTATTTTGTACTGAACACCAACACTGTATGACTATCATTTACTTTAAGCATAATCTTTGTTGGTTAACTATCAAATGAATGAATCTAAAAATCATTACTTTGCTTATTGCTGGTTTCCATTAGATGAATATTTCAATATCAAACAATTTAGAAGTAAAATATACAAGTCAACCGAATTTTTTCCTGGAAATCTTGATTGATTTTTATGTATTTTTGTTTTAAAATGAAACTCAAAGTTTGACAAATAAGTAAAAAGTGGCATTCTTTGGTCAAAAGGATATTAGTCGGTACAAAGAGAGGAGTTGTTCTGAATATTTTGGACTGTTAGATATTAATGTTACTACATTGTTACTATAACTTATCTTAGAGTATAACCATTTCAGAGGAAAAGGGCATTATAACATTCAGACATATGCTAGAGTTATTGCAAATACACTTAATATGACCTACATGTATAACTTGTACTGAAATACTGCATTTAACACATCTCTGGTTGTTGATATAATTATACAGGATGGCACAATATGTAAAAAAAAAATAGAAATACACATGTACTGCAAATTTATGTAAAATTTATTGACTGTGGTACATGAAGAAAAAGATAACTAGAACAATTTCAGATGAGTAATAAGATTATTCTAATATTTATTGTGTTAATCTGCAGTGTAATAAAATGTACAATCTGATTTGCTGTATACATTTTTTCCCATTTCTCCCCAGTTTTACACTTTTTCTGGATCTGATTCATACTCATATGAAATAGTATCACTGTCACTACTGACACTGTCCTCTCCAATCTCTTTAACAGAAATATTTCTTGTTAAATTCTCAAGGGGAAGGTTAACACATGAGCCACAAGCACATTTTGTGGCACACAAATCACAACAGAAATGTGGTGTTTTCATCAAATGCTCTTCAGTGGTAAAGTTTTTCATTATATGCTTCCTTCTGCAGTCAGTGCATCTGATGATGTCTTTTACTTCCTCACTTACATGGCTTAACTGATACCTGTTGCAAAAAATAACTGCAACTGACATAGTCCCATCCCGTCCACATCTACCAGTTTCTTGTAAAAGATCAACAACATCTGCTGGGGGTCCATATAAGATGATTCCATTACAATCTTGAACATCAATGCCCATGCCTAGGGCACTGGTTGCAATTATCACCTTTAAGTCCGACTTCATTCTTAACTGTTCCACAATATAATTTTTCTTTTCCAAAGGAGTTTCAGAATGATACATTTCAACAAAATCATTGTGGTTTAGTTCTGTTGTCAAATAATGATAAATCTTACCAGCATCTTGTATCGAATTACAATAAATTAATGTCCTAGGAAAGTTGTTTTTTAATTCTGATAGTCCTTCCACAAGCCAAAAGAACGCTTGTTCAATTTCTGTTGGAATCCTTGTTACAATATATTTAATATTGTCTCTATTTGGTGACACTTCAATTATAGTTGCAGTGTTCAAATTCAAGGAATCACTTATCTGCTTTTTCATTCTCAATGTACATGTCGCACTAAGTGCCAACACAGTTGCCTCTGAAAACAATGATCGCAACACCCCAATGTACCGAAAACACTTTCTAAAAGCTTTTTGTTCATCTTCACCAAGTCCTCCCCTGAAATAAATACAAGAATTCCAAAGTTATTTTTCTTTCCATAGAAAACCACATTAAAATCAATTAATAAACCAGCTCAAGCACATTCAACTGGAGTAGAGAGTATTCCACTTATTGTTCCATCAATTGTGCAAAGAAAAATGAGAGGCAATTGCATGGCCATAATTATTTTAAATAAATCTTGGGAGCCATAGCAGGCTAATATTATAGTTCTTACATAAAAACCAAGCTAAATGTATCCACCCTTTATTGGCATGTACAGTCATCTGATTCAAGTGTTTCTACAATATTTTTTTTTACTAATGATTATGAAATATACACTGGTTACCATCTGACAACACATTATCTATGTTACAACTGATGTTATTTTAACTGATGTTTAAATGTTATTTTAAATTACACACCATGTTGCGACTGTATGGCATTCATCAACTACTATCAACGATACATTCTGGATATTTCTGACCCAATCCTCAACCAATGATTCTGGGGATGCAAAAACTACGTCATAATATCCATCTTCAATAAGAGAGTCTGTCTCTGGGTCTTTACCTGAAAAGTGATATATTTAACAATAAACTGATAAATTATATTGATATGAACCTCAGATAATGGAGTGATCTTCATATCATGATATTGTTATGGCATAAATTTGTATATATGCAGAAAAAGAGGGTGTAAAGATATGTCTTCATAGTCATGGGCTGTGCTGTGTCTACAGTAACAAAATATGATTACACGTTAATGTTGTACTTGAGGGCAAACTATATAAAATGTAAGGGTGAATCCTGTATTTGTTTTAACTACTGAAATCAGTTAAATAAATCATTTGATTTTTACGAACTACCCAAAAACATAAAATGAAACAAACCTCTTAATGCAGCTCTGACATCTTCAAACTTTGACATCCTTGAAACTTGATCTTCCATAAGTGATACTAACGGACAGCACACTATCACCCTTTCCTGCTTTGCTCCCAAAGCTTTCTTTATTGGTATAAAGATCTGGTGTGGCAAAGACTTGCCATAAGCAGTTGGAAGAATTGCTAAACAATCCTGTCTGTTCATTAAGCATTTCAAAATCTCTGTCTGTTTCGATTTAAGCTTGTTTATTTTACATTTTTTCAAAACCGATTCAATCGCACATTGCATTTCCGCCATTTTGAAAGAACAGCCGACAAGCATATATTACACGCGCTCCGATTGGCTGGGATATATATAACAATATTGGAAATCCCGTTTATCAAGGAGACACAATTGAATGGGCCGTCTTCAGATCTAACCGTAGGGAGATCGTGAACTTCAGTCAGATTGATAGTTTGTTACCTTTTAAACTATGACAGTAGCAAAGTAACAAACCTTACAATGGCCAAAAATAGGTTTTTGTTGACTTTATTCAAGCCCTTATATTGGGAAATTCGTTTTCGTCATGTTAAAAATACTTTGCCATGGCTCACAGGACAGTATTTGCCAAACGGTAACGTACCTTTCAGGCTGCAAATACAGAGTTTGCATTTTGGGATTTCATAAGACGGAGTGCACCACTTTATTGAGAATGCATGTATACTATTTTATAGACCCAGCAATAGGTTGACTGTCTGAAGAATTGGTTGTAGGAGGTGGTGGGACTGATATTTCATCCATTTCTGATGTGAGTGGGGGAATGTCTACTGCTTTGTCATTATTATTGACATCAACACTGGTGACAGTGGATTCTTTTTTCACATTTATTTGTCCCTCTTGCCGTACAAAGGCTAAACCACATGTAGTTAATGATGATTTAACTTGTTGGTTCTTAATATGTTTCGCCCCCTTTAAATGAGACACCAAAGCACTCTCTCCCATTTGAGCTATATCAATGTTTTTCAGGCAAGCTGTGCATTACGCTTTTTGTGGATTCTGAGTGTGCTTCACCCGAACATATTTCTGAAGCCACTAAAGTTGAAAAGAACATTTATTTTGGTGTTTTCCCATCGTTTTTACAACACCAAGCTCCGATGTTTTCGCTGACTAGGGCGCTGCCATTTTTTTGTACACATTCCGATGACGTAGTACGCACGTTGTAGTATAAAACCCATACCTAACCGTACATACTCACGTCTACACCATTTAGTACGCACCGATTTTTTTATATTACCGAGAAAACGAAGTTTTTTCTGTTGTTTTTTACCGAAAATGTGTTTTTCGACCGATTCATAATAATGCTGATGTATTTTCAAGGATTTTTACCGAAATACAAGGAATTTCAGCGAAATTCAAGGGCATTTTTGCATACATATTTTTCAAGGTAACACTAAATTCAAGTACTTTTCAAGGCCGAGATCAAATTCAAGCACTTTTCAAGGCCTGTGCGAACCCTGCATAATTTACACAAAATGCTTGACACAGTTTTTTCCTCTTGTGAGCAGACTAAGCTCTTGATGGTTAACAAGAATTGTAAGTTTCAGGGCTATATCTGCAAGGGGAAGGTGACTAGTGCTACCTTGCCGAAAAACTTAAACAAAATTTCTAAGTCGAAAAGGGGCCACAATTCACACAAAATGCTTGACACAGTTACCTCCTCTTGTTAGCAGAGTAAGATCTTGATGGTTAACAAGTACTGGAAGTTTCAGGGCTATATCTGCAAGGGTTAGGTGAATGATGTTACCTTGCTGTTAAACTTAAACCTGAACCTACACCGACGCTGGGGCGAGAACTATAGCCCTGCCTTATTCCGAATAGTCGAGCTAAAAATAAAAAAAATGTCTATAAAAATGGGTCAAACCGTCAATGCCAGATTTATTAGGCTACTCATCACTTTATCTTGACGATGTTTCTGATTTCAGGTTTTGACTTCTCTCACCTTTTAGTGACAGTCCGATGCACAGTCCTGCCTAAGAGAGGTTGGCGGTTTACATAGACTGTTAAACTGCTGAATCAGCAATTTCATTGCACTTTTATCTTTGTAAAAGGAAGTTCTGTTTGTTCTTTATTTTCTTTAGAATGTAAGACTGTTTATCATTAAATATAAAAAATACTGACTGTTATCAAGCATGCAGCCACAAAAGTTAGTACAAAATTCAAAAACTGTCCAACACTCGCAACAGTTCAAGTATTTTGAGGCCTCACTAAAGACAGTTTTTAATGAAGCATCGTCCAAATATAATATATAGACAAGTTTGGATGGAACGGAAAATATATGATAAGACATTACTTACATTTCAAAAAATAGCACGGTGCCGAGCTTGACTAGAAGTTAATGAAAATTTTCAACTTTCGCTTACGATTTCGCGCCGTACTCCAAATATTAAAGAGTTAGCTTTACATTATAAAATCCGTACGTACCGTTAGGTCGCCCTGTACCAACCCCAATGAAGAGTTACTTCCGCTGTTTGGCCGGCAAATTCGGGCTACGAGAGATTCTAAGCTCATGTTAGTAAAAAGTAATATGAAATGATGGAATAAGAATATATATGACGAAAGGTTGTCAGTGAGGTTAAACGGCGGGTTATTTCATAGTCTGGTTCCCTGCCTACTATACTACGTAACGTAGTGTCAGGTGCAGGTAATCCAGACTAGTTATTTCAGAGTCTGGTCTCTGATATTAAATTGGTCCTTCCATTTGGATTCCTCTGCTTTTATCGCTTTTTTCTCTTTTGGTATGGTGATAATTAAGCCTAATTATTTGCAGCAGTGGTAGTCAGATTACACATTAAGTTGAGCAACATGTTTTGTTAACACAGTTATCTTTGTTTTTTGATAATCCTAACTTTTTATTTAATATATAAATGACAATTTTCACAACTAAAAGTCAAGAACATCACAATTAGAAACAAGGATAAAGTCAGAGAAATCCAACTGAAAGGACCAATGTGCCATTTGGTCTACCTTTGATGTTATCTGACTGAGGGAGATAATTTGTTATCAGGAATGTCCCTCATTGGAAAATGTGGTTGAGATGTCTGGACGGCATATGGCGATAATGGTCCACCTTAACAAGTTTGTTGAATATTTCCTTACATTTTAAGTGAAGCGTAATTTCTTCACTGTTCAAAATCTCCCTGCTGATTATTTCAAGTTATTTTGCATTTTTTGTCGAACTTAATTCTGTTTGGTGTTATGGTGTTAATTATATGGAATTGTAACCATTTTCGTGTGATATTCTTATTGTCTCACTTTTTTCAGTGCTGACTTCCATGTACCGGTTCTTTTTTCATATATATTTCCACTTGTTGTAAACTACTACTTCAAAAAAAAAAAAAAAAAAAAACCTGACCTGTTTTACTGACATCCTTGATAAAATCTACAAGGAATCCTTAATTGTAGTCAGTAGGAAAAATATTCCTCTCTTTCTCTCTGATAGAGCAGGTATTTGCTGACAAAGATAATCATGCGATCTTTTCTATAGTCTGCAGTCGTGTAGCTCAGAAGCAGTATGAAGATGGCGTATTTCAGGATTGTCACAAAACCACTACGAATTATTTGTAATACATTTCAGGAGAGACTGTTTAATTTTGAGTTTCGAGGTGGATTTATTACCACTGCCCTTATTTGGACCCTACTTTTTTTTCCCCAGAAACAACGCTTTGTGGCATTTGGTGTCTGGTTGAAACGTTGTCTCGATCTTTACAAAGAGTCTTTCAAAGACAGCATTTCATGAAAACAAATTATTCAGCTTGTAGATGCTAAATCTGCAATTAATGTTGCTTTTATTTTTGAAAAGTTTCGTTACAATACAAGACCACACTGCATCACGAGACTGTACGTAAAAGCGTGCCTTTCGTTTGTAGGGATGTAACTATTTGAAACAAAAGTTGTGAGGAATGGTTACTTGAAGCCCTCGTCTTTTCAGACACATCAAAGCGATAAAGAGATCTTTTGACTTGGTACACTGTTTGTCTGAAAATAGAGCTTTGTAGCTCTTTTTGTGCACCACTGATATGAACCTTAAATATATGACTTCAACATTTTCCTATTTTAAATTTGAGAAGTCTGTTTATATGCCACTTGCAGTTTTCCCTTAATTTTGAATGATTGAACACATTCCTTACAGTTTCCGGAGAGAAACCTGATGGTTTGTGTATAAAGAACTCCTTTATACCGCTAAAGCAAGAGACCAGATTGGAAAGTCATTTATTTGGTGCTTGTCTTTTTCTTGTCCTACAAAATCAGTTTGTTTAAAAGACTGTCAGTATAGCTTAATAATTCTAAATGTTTAGAATTTTTTCTTACAGGTTGCAAATAAAAACATGAATCTATTTATGTGTATAAAGTACTCCTTTTAACCGCTGAAGTCAGGGACAAAATAGGAAACTTTACACATCCTTCAAGATTATTTCGTTTGCCATTGTTCCTTAAAAATTGATTATACGTGTACAGTCAAGGGTCCTCTTTAAATAACTGCCAGCTTTGTCCAGTTTGATGTACTTTCGGAAGCAATGCTCAGATCATGTATGGATCAGAGAGATGAGACATTGGTAGATAAGCCTTTGACTTTTATCATCTGATCAATAGATAGGAGTGAAACATGTAAAGGTAACAAAGACTACAACACAAAATTTCATATTTCATAACAATCCTTTTTATTGTCAACAGCTTAGTTCTGGAATACGTGTAGTTAAATGAACAATAGTTACATTAATGGTTGAAAAACATACAAAACGTATTGTGTGCGGTTGCGGGATGTGTTGAGCTTCTTGGTGTAATACTAGCAGTTTAAAAAAAAAGAAAAAAAAAGAAAAAAAAACACTTGATATACTGTGTCATATTGTAGATTTTTTTCTGTAACTTAAAGATTACTTGATCTATTCCTGTAACTGCAATGGAAATAAAAACTTGCTTTTTGGACATTTTGTTATCATTGATATTGGAAGCATGTCATGACTGTTTAGTGAATTACTGATATTCTTATTACTTTAACTATCTTTTATTCTTGCTCTGCATATACGAGTACTTACAATCGATCCATCTATTGATAATTAAAATTTAAAAATTACTAAAGGAAAAAAAACATGGGACATTAACAATCACAGGTATATCATAAAAACATTTGAAAAAAACAGCAAAAAATTATGAGGAATAATACTATAAATAAAAGAATAGAAAATTGATGTTAATATCAATCATATACATGTATAGTAAAATATCACTGCCCTAAAAAAATTTGCACAATGTGCATTACAGAAATAAAATGTCTGTAATGATTAAAATGATTACATTTTCTTTCTGTTTCTGAAGTGCAACATAGAAGAGAATCACAAAATGTGGTTTTATAGAAAATTTGAATGTTGGTAGAAAAACTGCGATTCTCCACACTGTGAAGTTGATCACTTCATGGTGATATAGGAAAAAGTGAAAATTCGAAATTCTGCAGGTGAATTAAAGTTTACTGTTCTGTTTTTTTGTTTTGTTTGACTAAACAGAATTGTGCTGTTTTTCTTTGTAGCAAACATCGATGTAGTTTAACTTTTCCTCATCTAACCAGGAGTTTATCTAAATACCCCTAGATGTAGGTTGTTATCCTCTAAATTGTCCTTCCGTCTTTGCTGTGACATTTCTGACATTCCTTTTTGAGTGGTAATCTTTTGGCGGTGGGTATTTACATTTATTTAAGACAATCTTCAAATTTTCTTGTATGTGTAGTGTTTTTTTTTTTTGGCATGCAATTTCACAATAAATTCATCTGACACTAATAAAAGACGCTTAAAACATAAAATTTCTGACTGACTTCCTTCCTCTTCCTTGTTTTAAAAGGAAACATGTCTTGACTGCTTTAATTTTTTTTTAAATCAATTTGCACGAATCGCCTAATTGTACACATTTCTCTGAATAAAAAGCACACGATTCAGAAGTTATCAATTTATGTCAGACATTGCCTCAAGCCCAATGAACTTCCCCTTCTTCCTTTATGTCAAAACAGCAATATCAAGGTAACAAAAATGGCGCTCACATCATTTGAATATTTCGTCTGCATAAGCTATATCCGACTCGGTCTCTGATTTGTCTGTGAGTGTTTCTGTCAATCTCTGAAGATAGAGAGAAGAGAAAATAGAAATGCACGTGTGCGTATGCAAGGCAAACATGCAAGTATAATGTATCTACGTAAATCTGGAGTTTTTAAAACAGACGACAGAATCGAATATGCTTAAATTGCAGACATTTTTTCATCTTAACTTCTGGAAATTGGCCTTTTCTCTTTACTAATGCTTGGAATTACGAACGGAGAAAAGACAACAAACAAGCGATGAAAGAACTTCAAAATTGTATTAAACACAACAGAGCAACTGGTTGATGGTCGAGGTAGTAATAATTTGTACAGTTACAAGGACTGTCCCAGAATACACCACACTCTTAATTATACTTGAAAACAATCAGCATTTTACAGTTATATGGTTTAGAAGTCTCGTTCGTTTCCAGTAATCATCTTGTAAAAGTCTTCACTATAGACAGAGATCTGATACACTGTTTTGCAACAGTTAAGGCTATATATAGCTACAAAGATAATTAATCTTACAAAACAAATTAGTACTGTCGTGCCATAGCAACAACGGTGTACATGACTGAATTGGACTAGTATGACTTCCGTTCATACGAAGAATTGTATTCTGGGATATCCGTTGTAGGTTTTGTAGAAGGATATTGCAAGAAATATGTAAACAGCCATCGTGTACAATAAAGTTTTGTTCCACTACATGGAAATTCTCTGACACTTGCTAGCATGTGACGTCACAAAGCCTATTCGACTCGCTGCAAATGGATGGCGAATTTATGTGTACTTGCTGTATAGTCTCAATAACTCGCCTTCAAAAGCGGACCCATTTATTAATCTGATATTTTGCGTTGTCCGCCTTTAGCTACTCTGAAGGGGATATTGACCTAACATAAAATAGCGCAGTATACACCTTTTAGAGTACAATTATTTGGACTACCTGCTGTAAAGCTCAAGTGTCCCATATTTGACAAAAAACGGATAACAACAATGATTAAAAATTGCACTTGCTATGAATTTCCATGTAATGAAATAAAACTGGAATGGGTTTCAAGAGCACAAGTTCAATTTACAGTATCTGTTTTAATGAAGTAGTTAGGGAAATGCAATGTATTGTGATCAAATAAACACAGAGAAAAACTATATACTGTGTGGCAGAAAAAAATGTAGAAAATTTTTAAAGCTGCGGACAGTGAAATCAGACAACAAAGAAATGCTATAAGTCAGTATCCGATTCAAAGGCAGTTTTCAGTCATAAAGTCTATTCAAAACAATTGAACGAAATACCTAAAATAAAGTTAGTTGCAATATTGAACAAGACGAAGTATTCATTTGAGTTATGATAAGAAACATATCTACAAGAAAAACTACTTGCTCTCCGAATTTATTTGAAGAACAGTTTATGAGAAAATAGACATGACTTTGTCAAAAGATGGTCTTAGAAAAACAAAATTCTCAAAATGTTAATGTTGAGGATGACGATGCTGACGATGATGATGACGATGCTGCTACTGATGATAATAAATTAAACGAAGAAGAAGATTTTAAAAAAAACTAAAAGAAAATAATTTCAGTACAAGTTTGGGAGTTGAAACTCATTACACATATGTAAAAAAATATAATGTAAATAATAATTACAATGGTAAAGGAATGTCGACATTGTGGGAAAATATGAGCAACTCAGCAAACCGACATTGCAAGTGGAGAAAACAACGAACTAGCATAACTGTCTAACAGAACTCGTTTCTGATTGGTTAATACGGATCTTTGATCTGAACACACATCCAATCAGAATCAAGCAATTCGACTAGCTTATAACGAAATTGACAACACAGATAATTATTGAGACCATTCAGCAAATGTCCGATAAGACTGATTTTAAGAAACATTAATATGAGCACAACATCGAATATAGATAGCTGTTGTCTGTATTACAATTTTGTTTCAAAATTTTAAAGTTAATATGCAGTTCTGATTTCGTTTACAAAAGAAATTGATTTAGATTTATTTATACTACGCACACTTCTCTGTAGACCACACACACGCTACTTTTGTCTTCCATTGAAAACGAAAAAATATCAATATGTGAAATTGTCAAAATTGATCTCCCCTGAAAAATCGATCAACTTTAACTATGGAACGCCTCGACTGTCTTATGTCAAAAACCAATGCATTATGATGTTTACTGTCTTCATGGTCAGCTCACGTTATTTTCTATTTGAAACATTTTTATTCTGTTATTCATTTATGATGTTCAGTTGAACGCGCGTGAAAAGCTCTTAAAAGATGATTATGATCAGTGTTGTTTTAAGTAGATATGTTGGGTTAAAAGAACATGTTGTTAGGTTATCTGAAACCTATGTTCTGCTCATCACTTTTGATGCTGAGCTATAAAACCTTTATCTATTTAGGAGGAGCAGTGGTCGAGGGGTTAGAGCGACGGACTCCCGATCCGGAAGTTGCTGGTTTGAATCCCATCAGGTGTGAGAGTCTCCAGTAACATTCCACGTTCCTGACTTCCGGCGCGAGTAATGATTTGAACCCAAGAAGCAATCGAGAGTGATTTATATAAGTTGCATGAACTTACTTCCCAGTCGATGTAAAATAAATAATTTTAAACTAAAACCCTTATGATTAGTGATCATGCACGTGCTTTCTGTTGACTGAACTATTATGCTGTCCAAGAAATGTATACTAGGTATACCCTCAGTGAATTCTAGTGCATGAAATATTTTTTTAGTGCTTTTCAGTTTAAATCATAAGTACCTGTCATGATGTTCAGTGTATCGAATTTATCAACTGGTTCATGATCATTCTGTAACTTTGAAATTCCTTTTTGCGGACATTGCGATATTACATTTTGTTACCATATTCTGTCAGTAAACTGTCGTGCTTGGTTATAAATAACACATTGGTTTTTAACTTAAGACATTCCAGGCGTTCCGTACCTAAGCATAATTTGAGTTAACAGCTTACAAATAGGTCTACAGACAGAAGCAATGGTTTTGTCGCAAGATGATTCGCGGCAAAACATTTCTTAGTATAACAATCGAACGTTTCAGTCAATTTCTTGTCTATATTATTTGTACACAATTTATAAGCAAGGCTCACATTATTTCATTTGACGCTCCTTCCGGAAATTTTGGTATTTTTCCATGCAAGTATAATGTACAAAAAACAAGAACACTTTATCACACACTTGAAGAAAAAAAAACGTAAAGAGAACACTACAATCATATAATGACCTCATCTTCTTCTATTCCATTTTCAAAGTCTGTAACTTCTCGCAAAATCACTTCGTCCGCGTCTTTATCAAGGCACAGAAGAATGGCAGAAAAGGCTAGCAACCCCGTAGAACCCCAACCGAGTCCGTACGCCCAGCCGAACGACCACGAATCGTCCCCGGCTCGCATTCCGACCAGTTCGGAATATTTCAGAGGGTAGATTACTAACGCTGTTGTATTAAACATAACTGAAAAAATAAAAGAATAGTTCGAAAGAACGTTTATCGCATTAGCTAAAATGTCAAAAAAATGAAACAAATGTTTATGGAAAAATCACGTACTAGAAACGGTTTAAAATCATATCCAAACAACAGTTTTGCTAGATCCTGTACTCTGGTACAGGAAAGGGGAATTATGTAGCTAATAATATTTCGGCGAACTAATGTATTAGAATTTCTTTTCAAGTTTTATGCTTCTAGAATGTTTTTGAAGAAAGTACCCAAAACAATAAATTTAGAAAACACTGCATTAATTTCCTTTCTAATACGTAGATATTTCTAATTAGTGGTAAAAATCCTTAAGCACGCTTCCTTTTAATCAAATGAAGCAATATTCATGCATAATAGAATATGCTTCATTCGGAAGTAAATCGACGCAGTCATGGCGACTAATTCAAAATTCTAAGTAGAGAATCTGAACACAAGCAAACGTTTTAAAAGCGTGTGTTTAACATTTCCCAAACCCACTTACTGCTCCTATTCTCTCAAATGATTCAAATTTTATTGTTGTGTACTTGAGAGACACTTAAGGTAAATCACATAAAACATTATGACATATGTTTGTCAGATTCAGGCATGCTCTTACATTAAAAGAACAGGTAATTTGCTTCTACAGACTTTAAACTGACATTTTACAAAGAGACTCATGACTTGAAATACAAACTTCATTGAGACGGATAGGAATCAACGAATATACTATATGAGGCTGATTTTATGGGTATAAGCGGTAGGTTATGTTAACTATGAGAATATGCGATAAGATTTATTTACTATGAGAATTTGCCGTAGGTTATAATTCCTCTTTGATTTAGTGTTAAGTTAAGATAACTTTGAGAATTAGCGGTTGGTTATTTTAACTACGAGAATTAGTGATGGGTTAAATTAACTATGAGAAGTAGTGTTAGGTTATATTAACTATGAAAAAAGCGGTAGGTTATATTAACTATGAGAAAAAGCGGTAGGTTATATAAACCATGAGCAGTAGGTTATATTAACTATGAGAAAAAGCGGTAGGTCATATTAACTATGAAGATAAGTGAGAATAAGCGGCAGCTTATATGAACTATGAGATTAAGCGGTGGGTTATATGAACTATGAGATAAGCGGTAGGTTGTACGAACTATAAGAATAAGCGGCAGGTTATTTGAACTATTAGATTAAGCGGTGGGTTATATGAACTATGAGAATAAGCGACAGGTTATATGAACTATGAGAATGAGCGGTAGGTCATATTAACTATGAGAATAAGCGGTAGGCCATATTAACTATGAGAATAAGCGGAAGGTCATATAAACTATGAGAATAAGCGATAGGTCACATTAACTATGAGAATAAGTGGTTGGTCATATGAACTATGAGAAAAAGCGGTAGTTCATATGAACTATGAGAAAAGCGGTAGGTTATATCAACTAAAAGAATAAGCAGTAGGTTATATTTGTTATGAGAAAAAGCGGTAGGTCATATTAACTATGAGAATAAGCGGTAGGTCATATAAACTATGAGAATAAGCGGTAGGTCATATGAACTATGAGAATAAGCGGTAGGTCATTTGAACTATGAGAATAAGCGGTAGGTCATATGAACTATGAGAATAAGCGGTAGATCGTTTGAATTATGAGAATAAGTGGTAGGTCGTATGAACTATGAGAATAAGCGGTAGGTCATATGAACTATGAGAATAAGCGGTAGGTCATATGAACTATGGGAAAAAGCAGTAGGTCATATGAACTATGAGAAAAAGCGGTAGTTCATATGAACTAAGAGAAAAAGCGGTAGGTCATATCAACTAAGAGAATAAGCAGTAGGTTATATTAACTATGAGAATGAGCAGTAGGTTATATTAACTATGGGTACTGGTCATAGGTTATGTTCACTATGGTTACATTAACTATAAGAATTTGCCATATGTATGATAACTTTAAATATAAGTGGAAGGTTATATTAACTAAGAAAGTTAATGGAAGGTTATATTAACTATGAGAATTAGCGATGAGAAATATTAACAATGATAATTAGCGGTAGTTTATATTAAGGTATTAGATTCCTTATACCCTAACTCCACTCTTAGGAGTATTTAATTCCATTAAGTCGTGTGGTATTGAGATATCTTCACTGAAGGGCATGGGTTCAAACCCAACTGAAGCCATTTTTTTCTCTATTTTTTGGCAGTTTTTTTTGTTGTTTTACAACATAATTTTTATAGAATTTGAATTTAATTTCTTTCGTTTAAATATATTTCAATAGTAACAAAGCTTTTCAATATGGTAAATCGATGAAAATTGGGTATCTGTGATTTCAGTTATTAATTTCTCAAAAACTAGACGGTAACAGTATTTGATATTTTACCAGTTTGTTAAGAAACGTACATGAATAAGTATACCTAATTTGTAGCCACGAGGATTTATGTTGAGGTTTACGTTGACAACATTCCCTCATAATGAAGTGGGTGGGGTAAATTCGTGCTATGTTTATATTCATATTTCGTTTCTTTTTTACTTTCGGCTTTTCATTTTGTTTGTTTTTTTGTCAGCAGTCACTAGGACTTCTTTATGTGAATGATTACATTCTAAGAAACAGTTGTTTTTATATGGTCAGTCTACGAAAATTAAAAAAGATTGTGTTTCTCTAAACATTATAAACCCTCTAAGTCGGGTGAGGTTTGAAGTAAATATTAGCTATTTGTTGAAACCCCCACGGTAAAAGTGTCTTATATGGTCTATATTTTGTCCTAGGATAGCATATTTCTTAAGAAAGCTCAATATAATGAGGGCTGACCAAATGTTTATTTTAATACCTTAACTATTAGAATTAGCAGTAGGTAATATACACTATGAGTCCTAGCGACAGGTTATATTAACTATGAGAATATTTAGTAGGTTATATTAACTATGAGAACTGGCGAAAGGTTATATTAACTATGAGAACTTGCAATAATTAATTCATTAACTGTTAGAATTGGCGGTATGTTATATTAACTAAGAGAAATGGCGACAGGTTGTATTTACTATGAGAACTGGTGATAGGTTATATTTACTGTGAGAATTTGCGAGCGGTTATATTAACTTTGAAAACTAGCGACTGGTTATATTAGCTATGAGAATTCGGTATAGGTTATATCAACTATGAAAACTGGCAATACGTTATATTAACTATGAGAAATTGCGACAGATTAAATAACAATGAGAATTGGCGGTAGGTTATATTAACCATGAAAATTGACGATAGGTTATATTTACTATAAGAATTTTATGAACTATGAGAATTTGCGGAAGGTTGTATTTACAATGAGAACTTGCGATATTTTATATTAACTATGAGAAAAGGCGGTAGGTTATATTTTCTATGAGAACTGGCCGTCGGTTATACCTATTAAGAGAATTGTCGGCACGTTATTATGCCCCCGAAGGGAGGCATGTAGTTTTTGAACTGACCGTCCGTCAGTCCGTCCGAAAACTTTAACATTGGCCATAACTTCCTTATTAGTTAGTGGATTTACTTCATACTTGGAAAAAACATCCCTTTGGACAAGACCTTCCCACTGACCTTTATTTATTTGACATTGACCCTGAATGACCTTTACCTTGAAGATCCAATTGTCCAAAAACTTTAACATAAGCCATAACCTCCTTATTAGAATGTCGATTAACTTCTTACTTGGATACAACACCCCTGTGGACAAGACCTTCCAACTGACCTATATTTATTTGACCTTGACCCTGAATGACCTTTACCTTGAAGTTCCAATTGTCCAAAAACTTTAACATTAGCCATAACCTGCTTATTAGAAAGTCGATTAACGTCTTACTTGGACATAACACCCCTGTGGACAAGACCTTGCAACTGACCTATATTTATTTGACCTTGACCCTTGAATGACTGGTCCTCGGCCCAAAGTCAAAGCACCAATTCGGGGGCATCTTACAGTGACAGTTCTTGTTTTATCTCTGAGAATTGATGGAAGATTATATTTACCATGGTTATTATTGTTGAGTTATGTTTACCCTTAGAATAAGCGGTAGATTATCTCAACGTTAGATTTCTATCATAGTTCGATTTTTTTTTCAACAACATAAGGTAGAAACAAGTTCCCAAGACGAAGGAAATTCATACAATAAATAGCAAACCGTAATGTAGCTTTGCAGTAAAGTACACATTAATTCAAGCTGGTCTAATAACCCTTTAAAACACGTTTTGGCCAAAAAACAAAACATGTATGCCGTTTAGCTAATATTGAATATATCACATACAGGTATTGTTAAAGAAGAAAAAACAACAACATTCATTGCAAAAGTATATTGCAGTCTCACAACGTAAGCAACATTATAATATTTATACCTGTTTAACCTTTACTTATATTTGCAATTTGTATCAACACATTATCAGCAGTATTGTTTTTAAGAGAATGCACCGTGCCAAACTTTAAAGTGTTGTTCTAACTAATTAACGATGATTCCATAGTTCTGACCTTTTACCATTTCCAACGGTAAGAATAAGCAGTAGTTTTTCTTGTATTTGAAACAAAATCTCCAAAGGAACTGTCGATCGGTGTCACTATAGAAGCTTGTAAAACAAAAAACAAACACCAAGGGGACCAGGCTAAATCTCATGCCTTGATTTCCCCTTTTTCCCCCGGTGAGTAAAGAGATAGATGGAACTATACAAACATTATACATTTGTATTGCCTTCTTGATAATGCTTCAGAGCATATTTGTTTCAACCTATGGCATTCTTTGCCCTGTAGGTACTTTAATTAAAAGAGTGAAGGGGTATATAAGACAGAAATGAGACAGAACGCTTAATCACCCGGTTTTCAGAATAATTTGAACTTCATAAGCACGTCAAATATACGAATCACATATTGTAAAATGGAGTTTTGTAGTTACCTGTCTTTGTTGTACAGTAAATGAATACAATGAGTGAAGTGGACTCGATTCATACCCAGCAATTAATGCCATTCCTTAGTAATGTTAAGCTAAATGACTGTTAAGTCCCTTTCTCACTACCGATTTATATTTTCTTGGCTGGAATTGTATATGATTGCCAGCAGAGGAAAACATGTTGCTAGTAGAGAGCTAAAAACATTTGATATATCAAAGAAATAACAAAAGAAAGAAAGGGATCATTATTATAGCCTGCTTCCAGGCTACGAATGAAGCTAAATATGAGATACTGTGATCATCACTGTTAATAGAACAGTCGGCATGGCAATAAACTAAAAAAAAAAACTTTTTGAAGATTGCTTATTCTTGTCTTTTACATCATCAATAAATCTTTCAGTGCAGTAAGTGATTTGTTCTCAGATAAACAGATTACAGCAGTCGAAATATATACAATGTGTAACTTTACATCCAGCGATGCGTCAGGGAAGGCAGGTTCGTGTATACAGTGAACCTGTATCTTACAACCGTGTGAAGACAGGCTTTGATATATGCTTATTGACAATAAACGATGCTGGCGTAGAATCAAACAACGAAACAAATCTCACGTTAGCATATTCATGCAGTAAACTAGACAAGATCTCATAAAATCGTGGCAAGTGCGTTTCTGATTATATAAATGATAAATCCACTTGCTTTTGATTATACGAAGTTGCTAAACTATCTACTAATTATCCATCTTCGTTCAATTAGTTTCAGACTTTGTATATCAGATAGTTATAGCTAGTCCTTTATCCATTTATCTTACTGTTCCCTCTGTCAATAATTAATCAACATTATTTAGGAAAAAAATATTATCATCACTTGCTTTACCTAATACTGAACATCTGAAGTTATAATTTTAGGTTTACATTTTATATCCACGCAGAAAGTTTTTATGTTTGCTATGGATTTTCTCTAAATAACAAAGCATAATATTTAAATACACAGAGGTCTGTGGGGGGGAAATCTCTGAAGAGAATAAAAAGCTCCAAGCGTCTTTGCCGAAAAGTCTGATTCATTCTGATGTTTCATTCATTCATTCGTACTTATATACTTTCGTACTTTTCATTTATCAAACTTGGTGGGTTTTTTTGTATGACATTTCACATTTCCAACAAGCCTTGATTGCATAGCATAAATATTTAGAGAGATTAAAGCTACATTAACGTTGTTCTTAAAATTATAGTTATAACAATGTTTTGGTATTACTTGTTGCATTAATTATAACATGATTAGTGACATTATCATAAAGTAATAATTTAATTAGTGTAATATACTAACCTCCTAAGAAATAAATGAGCATGGCGACGAAATAGCACCGGTATCTCGTTCTAAATTTCCCAGCATTTAATCCTATACAAACAATAACGCTTGCACTAAAACACATAATTAAACCTAATAGACAAAGTCCCCGACAAGCCAACATCCAATCTGAAAAAAAGGAAAAATATAATTTATAACTATATACTATATTTACAGTATGAAAATAACTTTTATAAAGTATACAAAGGAAATGTGTTTATCCCAAAACTGGTGTGAAAACGTACGTTGACGAAGCAGTGTTGCAATCGCCATGTGGCGAATTTCTAGTTTGGTGGTTAAATTGAAATGTTGCTTTAAAATACAATATAAGTAACAAAGCTGTAGAAGTCTAATACGGCATTTACTTTTTATCTCCTACATGTAATTTCATCTTGTGTATATTTGTTCACTGTATTGTTCTAGGAGTGGCTAACATCTGAACATATGAGTCGTTCCTTTCCGATGAGCACTGTTCATTAAAAAGAAAGCGTTGAGACTGGTATCGACATTTCAAGAAAAGAACAATATCCTATTTTTTGCTAACGATCAAAAGAACCTGTCAGGTGCTGCAGCCTTTCATAGGTTCTACGTAAACGGAGTCCGTAACACTCGCTTTAACATATCTTACGCCATTAAGACTGATTGTAAATCAGCCAATAGGCAGTCAACCTTCAATGTTCTAACAGTATATTTTATGCAAACTGGCCGTAAAAGTTTTATGTACAGATAAGCATGACTAATTTACCTGGTGGGTCTTCCGGTTCGCAGTCCACCCTTCCTGGGGATACTATAATACATTCTTCCCATAGCCCTAGTCTTGTGTCTTCTAAATGTACCCAGGTTGAAGCCCCGATAAACATTACCATGATTATAAGATTTATGAAACCAAACAGGAGAGCTACGACCTGAAAAAAAATAGTAGAATATGACATTTTGATAACGTTTTTTCTTGCCAGGGGACTGATTCTGTGATCCTGGCAAGAATAGTGGGGGTTTCTTTAGAATCCAGTTAGTTTAAAATCACGTTGATAAATACAGCATTTGCACACTCACGTGTCGGTAGAATTTACCGATCTGGAAACAGCTGAACAAACAAACATAACTGATGTCAACAAAGCGCGAAACATGAATCATTAATATCCGAGTACAATTTACCTATACTTCTTTCAGAAGTCTGTTTTCAGTTCGTTAAGATCTCCCCTTTTTTCATTTGTTTCTGTAGTAAATGTGTTCATTTTAATTGTTTTCCCACTACTGAATTATCTAAATTACTCACATGCAACTGAAAATAATATATTATCTGACATGAAACATTTTATTCTACGTTTTCAGGAAATGTTATTATGCGAGCCTCTACCTGTACGAGAAATAAATAATTTAAGATTTGACTGGTTGTGTGTGGTATAGATTTAAATTAATGTATCTGTTTTCCTTTTCAAAGAAATTTATTTCTTTAATTTTGTCGTTTGTTTTTTTCATTCTACTATAAATGCATCATATGAAAACATCCTCATATCCGTTATTTACCCTCTCTCCCCCTCTTTTAAAAAAATAACAACAAAAAAGCCTGGCGATTTGGCCAGCCAAGCCATGTGATTACAGACTAACAGGTTTACCGCTGACAACAAGATAATGTGCGTAGATCTGTAAATAACGAAAAACACAACATATTCGCCAACCCACTGTGATAGTTTATAATTAGAAGTGGTATGTGTGCTAACTAATGGGGGAACAGACAGCCGACAATCAAACTGACTACCTTTTTTACGTAAATTAATGAATTAAAAATACTAGACCGTTCGACCCACTGTGACTAGCAATTTAATGAAGAAGGAGTTCACAGTTCCATGAGAGATTAATCTTGATTATAAAAATTATGGTGTTTTTATCAGCTGGGCATTTCTTGTATGTGTGTTTGAGTATATACTATAGCAAAAACTTCTTAACACTGGTAGCTTATTTTACTAAAACAAAATTATTCAATGAACAGTTGCTATTTTAAGGGATTTTTTCTTTCAAAATTTTGTCATTTTTCTTTCAATTCATAAAGTCTAAAACATGACACATTAAAAAATGGATTGTATGTAACAAAAGATTAGTTTATCATCCCGGCAAAACAGCAATATCTATAATCATTTATGCTCAGTCCTCCCCCCACTTCCCCCAACTCCCACTGCCCCCCCCCCCCCCCACCACCACTCCGCAACCCGACACACACTTTTACGATTTTAAAGTTCGGAGTACAAGTGTTTTTGTGAAGTGTAATTTTCACACCAATCAGATCTAACACAGTGTTTTAGTAATATCTTACCAGTGCTATTATTTTATAGGTTTACCTTTGTTTCTGTACATATGTTTTTTACACCGATGCTATCTTACATATTTTCACAGGCTACACAGCACTAAAACTCTAATGTTACTGATGGCAATCTATCCTAAATGTCCGTGAAATCATTATCATTAAATAAACATAATTACTCCATGAGTATATCTAGATCATTTAAACTTATCTTTGATGTGTGTTTTGTTAAAGGTTATCTCTATAATGTTAATGCCCACTTCAAAATGAGTTGATTTGACTAGTTATTATTTAGCTCATAAAAGATTCTAGATCAAGTACTAAAGCTAGAAATCAACACATACATATAGAGAGGGACATTCCAAACAAACCCAAAGTAATCCACGATTCTTTTTATTTACTTACAGCATTTCATGCGAAACACTGACCGACTGACTGACTGACCGACCGACCGACCGACCGACCGATTGATTGACTGATTGATTGATTGATTGATTGACTGATTGATTGCTTGATTGATTGATTGAAGCAATCTTAAAGACATAATGAGACACGACACTTTTAAAGATGGAAATACTGAAATATGCACTTCTTGAGAAATGTTTCCATATAACAGTTTCTTTTCTCCTATTACATGAGCGTGACTTGGCATGTTTATTTCTTGTCACATTCATTCTTTTACTCTAGCTACAAAATATGCCTTGTTGCTATACAAGAATACTTTAAGGTATATTAGATATATTAGCACGTGCTAGCTTCTTGTACCTGTTGCACAATGTGACTTTACATATATTCTGTTGCACATTTAGATGCAGGATTGAGACTTAAAAGTATATTTTGTTGCACATTTGACTTTATACAATGCTGCACAAAAACGTCAAGATATGTGCTTTTACTTAAATTCTGTTGCTCATCATGATTTCATGTAGATCCTGTTGCAGGATGTGGCTATAAATAGATCCTGTTGCAGGATGTGGCTATAAATAGATCCTGTTGCAGGATGTGGCTATAAATAGATCCTTTCGAACAACTGGCATTAATGAAATACTGCACATTTGTGGGCGAAAACATGGCGTCAGTTTGACATTAAGCATTTAAAATGGCAACGTGAATTCACATATGTATTGCAGTACATTTTTGGAAACCTCGGGACGTGACGTCAATCTCACAGTATATTTCTTGTTATGGACCTAATGCCAGGTTTACTGCATGTTTTAACTGATGCAGTGAAAGTTACCACTAAAGTTTGGTTATATCTAGCTCTCCAAAGACTATTGCTATAGCGGACAGAACAATGACTGTTCGTTAATTCAGCTATGTACAGGCAAACATTCCTATGCCTTATGATTTATGTACTGATTTTGCTACATGCCTGTTTGACGACTACAAATATATAACAAATATATAACATATGTGAAAGGTATGTACCATGTTTGTCAGTTATACGCTCAACAAATCACTGAAACAAAATACTCTACCTGTTTTCTGTGTTTACTCGATGAACAGACATTTGTATCTAGATCTTAACAAAAAGAAATTTCACTAATTAGCAATTAACAACATTTTTGGCAGTAAATGAAGCAGTTTTTGTCTGCTCATGTATAATAGATTAGTGCCATTGACTTGATGTATGCGCGGTTACATTTTATGAAGATTTTGGCAGACGTTTTAACGGTTCTATGTCCACACAGACAATACTATACAGTGTACAGCTAATTAATCGGTGAGTGAATAAACGATCATTGTACACAAATCATATGTGGTTATTATAAGAAACAGTGTTCTGTAGCAGCTAGAGGTATTATATTTACTATTGATACTGGAATGAAACGAATGTTTGAAAATATGTTATTGATCGCGTCGACAGCTGTCTATATTAACCCCAGGACAAATAAAGAGATGTAACACCTGATGTTTAATGTTCCACGATTTTCCTCATAGAACCAACATGTGTATATTTCAACTTTATAAGCACACATATCTATTTGCATACATGTATAAGTCTACGACAATAAATGATGCGTGACCGGTCTCTTACCATCGGGTTGTATAATAAAAAAAAGTACTTTACAGTATTTAAAGTTATTCTTAGAGACATAAACATGTAAAGTCAGTTACTTGCTTAAAAACCTTTCGCTTGAACTACAAAATTGAACATTTTCTATTGCATGATAAACGTTGTCACAATTGGACCAAAATGACACCATTCTGTGATGACGTCATTTCAATATTTCTATCCGGTTCGCGCTAATTTCTTAAAATACAGCCGAATAACAAATATATATTATAACGTGTTCCATGCTTCTGAAGGTACAGGTAAGATTGTTTTAGAACAGTCAATCTAGTAGCCGAATTTCTTCGTGTAAGACTTGCACGTACATTTATTTATAAAGAATGGGTATTATTTTTTTACTTACCTTATAAGGTCTGACCACCATCACAGTTTCTATAGAAGCAGTGGGGGCCATTTTCTCTGTTTCACTCATTCTTTCCTTCTCTGTGTTATATATACCGATCTACAATGTTCTTCTACACTTATATCCCAAGTTTACTATAAGAAACTTATCTATCAAAGCTTTGTTTACCTTTGGCAGTTCGATTTTTTCAACTAGTTACGTGTCAATCAATAGTAAGATTTATTAACTTCACTCACATGGTTTAATTTTCTTCAAGCTTTATTTTCAAGTGTTAATTTGTAAAATCCATATTTCTTGTTAATATCAGAGTCCAATCTAAGCGAAGAGTCGATAACAACTGTAGAGAATAGACCTCTTACCTCTAGAAAATCTATACATTATACCACAGTACACACAAATCTCAGCACACACATATATACTCGTATATCTGCTACCTGGCTAATCATAGGAAAACCAAGTGGCTTTAATTATCAGCTGGCATATTTATACATAACTCATAGCATGCGACCGCCTGCTCTAATTATATACGGTATAATATGATGTAAGGAATTGTGTTTTTCTCGATAAATATTATGCTGTATATGTATTTACACGATAATCCCCAATAGACTTAGCCAACAATTCATGAAAGCTTGTTTTTAATCTAAAAGAATGTTGCATAATGTGTGCAAGAAGGTACCTAGTAACACCTAAGGTATTTAAAGAAGCATATTAAAGTCCATCGTACCTTTCTGAATAGTTTTCTCAGATGCATAAGTAGGGCTGCATCTAACAATGACCAAACATATGCGGTCATGTTTTTTTTACATGAATAAAATATCTTTTGACATACTTATAACAAATATGTAAACAATATTAAAACCCAAAAAGATGTTTGTTGTTATTTGTTGCTGCTGTTGTTGATTGTCTGATAATTCTAGATTACCCAGTTAAGTATTCTAGTAATAAGTGTACATCAGTTTAACCTTTGTAAAAGTACGTTGTGATTTTCTTTTTCATGTAAATTTTACCAGAAAAGATCAGCTTTTATTCCGTTAAGCATAGTTGCGAAACTTAAGGTTGAAGTAACACAAAAATAATAATCATTTGTAGCAGACTGTTCCACGGGAAAAGAGATGAGATAGCGGAAACCCATAACGAAGGGTGTAACTATATCCATGCCAGAAGAATGCCATTTATAAAGCAAGAAAACCTGGAATTTGCCAGTTGATATTGGATGCCGATGATCTGCCAGGCAGTATCTCTGAAGGGCGGTCCAAGTTCTTCAAGCTCTGAATGGTAATTGCCTAAGGAAGATCAGTTCCCTTCGCAATCGTGTCAACTCTTCCATCTTCGGAAATTTCCCTGACGGTAAGTTCATATGTAATACCCAATTCAGTCAATTAAAAGACTGAATGTGGAAATTAGTTCCAGCATATCTTCGTATTACAACAGAGACTAATCTTCAAAATTAATTTTGAAGGGCGTGGTGCAAAGCGCTAAAATGTCCGAAAGATGAACAGTCCACCAGACGATCGGAGTGGTAGCAATAAATCGTCAATTATTCAAAGATGAACATACCACAAGATGATGGAAGTGCGAGCAATATATCATCAGTTAACCAGATATGAACAGACCACCAGATGATGGGAGGTGTAGCAATCTATCGTCAGTTATCCAGATAGGAGCAGGCCACCAGATGATGGGAGGGGTAGCAATCTATCATCAGTTAACCAGATAGGAACATGCCACCAGATGATGGGAGGGGTAGCAATCTATCATCAGTTAACCAGATAGGAACAGGCCACCAGATGATGGGAGGGGTAGCAATCTATCGTCAGTTAACCAGATATGAACAGTCAACCAGACGATGGGAATGGAAGCAATCTATCGTCAATGTATTCATCAAATACGAACAGACCACCAGATGATGCGAGTGGTAGCAATCTATTGTCAGTTAACCAGATATGAACAGACCACCAGATGATGGAAATAAAATAAAATAAATGCAAAAATAAAAACATACACGCTTCAGTAAAGAAAACAGTATGACAGAATTGTGCTTGCAATTTTTCTACTACATCTGAATATTAAGTATTATTAGAGATATCTTTATTTGGAAAAAAAGCTTATAATTGTAGAAGTCACAACATAAATAATGCAATGTAGGATGAAAAGGAGGCGGAACGTTATCTTCGCTCTATAGTTGTATATTTTATGCGCTTGTAGGTTTTATCATAAATAGGAGCTATATCAAATGTAAATAATATCAATATGTTTATTACAGAAGGAGACTTCAGTGAAGAAGCTTTCTGGAAGGGGTATGTTAAAAAATGGTTGTCGTTGCCGTCTGGAATAGTGTGGTAACTCATAAAATCATTCGTTAATGAGGGACGAAATATTTTTTCTGTCGCTGCGGACGTGGATCGTGAATTTGTACAGCAAAGAAACTAATTACGTTTGTCATATTTATAAGTATGCGATCTATACTAGATATCACAAAGTACGAAGGTTTTATAAGGTGTAGCAAGAAAAAAGTAGCAACAAAAATTAAGCCAGACAAGAAGAAAACTACTAGTAATTGAATTCCAGACACTAAGCGTATTTGCAATTCTCCTGCTAGACTGCATACAATTTTAATTCAATCGTGCATACTGCCAATATCAAAGAACAATATCATATTCTTTGTTTTCTAGTTACCTCTGTGAGAGTGTTATTTCTGATTTCCTGATTGTTTTTCTAAATATAGAAACACGACTGAAGTATGGTGATTAATTATTCACGCAGTGACAAAGAACGAAAATGCACTGTTAATACGAATTTTCAAGAATTATATATGTTGAAGTTAAATTAAGTTCAAGTAAACTTAAAAACAACTATTGTAAAAAATGTCTTTTTCTGTTGATTAAATGACTGATTGATCGATGGATGAAACGATTGATTTTTTAGTTTATTTCATTTATTTTCTGTTGTTGACATTTTCATTTTTTTTTGCTACAAGAAGGGAGTTAATCATGGTCATCTTTTTCAACTATGAGTGCTCTCGATATACTTTTTCACGATATTGTTCATTTTAGATGCTGGCATTTTAATGTTCATTTATAAAATTAATGCTTAAAGATTTTGCGAAATCTTGACAAATAGTCATCGCCTGGAAAAAAAAGGTGATATCGTAAGATAAAGTTTCTAAAATTCCTGCTTATTTAACGTTTTTGATTTACTGAAAATTTGTTTACGAAGACAATTTTATTCTAGCTGTTACAGAGGCTGTACTCCAGATTTGACATAAATTTTTTTTTTTTATAAATTATATATTTAGATGCCGTGAGATTATAACAACATAATATTTTACTTCAAAAGTGATTATAAAAGTCAAAATAAAATAAAAAAAAAATATTTTCGCTCCAGCCTGATTTGAACTCTGGACCCTCATGTTAATAAAATATTTCCAACGCTTTTACTGTCACCACCATCGACGTATGCGATGTTACAGATATTTACTTTAAATCTTATACGATATAGTTATACCGTCGCGTTACGGTATAGCACTTTGAAAGGGAAAAAAATCAATTTATAATGTAATTATTTGACTTATTTTTTGTCAGTAAGTTATTTTTTAAGCATTAGTCATACATATTACAAGAAATTTATAATACAAGAAAACTTTCTCTTTTTGTCATCTGGAGCACAGCCCCTTTAACAAATTGTCTGAGTTTTAATGCACATTGTTTCAATGTTTCTGTTCCGTTGCAGGAGATCTTTTTTGTATTTTGTTCACATAATCTCGACTGGCATTATGTCGAAACGTTTGTGATGTTCCTGTCTGCGTATTGTTTCATTTCTTAAAGAAAGCAACCACTCTTTGGGAAACAACTGCTTTTTTCAAACACGATAATAATTGCGCTATTAATTAATTATTAATTATCCTGTCATTAGCATTTTTACAAAAGACCCTGGTCTTTTTTGTCTTGTAGCTTTTGATTCAAGATTCAAGATTCAAGATTTATTTACATAACTTCCAGTATGCATTTTCGTACATAAACATGGAATAACATATATACAAAACATATATACAAAATACTATGACCATGGAGGACAACTGGCAGTCTATAATGTCATTGATTTATGGTATAGCAACCTTTTCAGTAATTATAAAAATAAGTTGCGATTCCAGTTTTCATATTTTTATTCATATTTTCATCTTAATTTAGTTTGAAAGGTCTTGGATTCTTTACTACAATATTTATCCAATAGTACACTCTATCTAATAGAAATTTCCTCAACACTGAGCATAATGTCCGATTACCAGAGAGGAACTAGTGAGTGCAATCCTGTGCAATTACAGATTTACACCATCGTGATATTATAAACTGCCAACTTGTTCTCTAATACAATTATAAAAGATTATTAATTCATTTTAATCATAAGCATTTCTAGTTTTTAGTGCCATATTATCTTTATTACAAACGCATAAACTATTATAATTTTAAAATTGAAAATGCTCAAATCTTTTAAATGAAATCGTGCATGACCTTACGGTTTCATTAATTATCCAACGATATTCATTGCAATGCGTAGATTTTTGAAATAGGGCATATTTATTTTTCTGACATTTGATTGACAGGTGTATCTTTCCGCTTGAGCAATGTGAGTTATTCTTTTCAAAGCAGGCACACATTTCAGTTGGTTGCCATCGGATACAATAGATTTAACTTCTCGGATTTAGACAATTTAAACAGAAGCTTTTGTAATACCAGTTAAACGTCCACATTGTTCAAAAAGAGATTTTGTTTCACCAGTCGTAAATACCCGTCGTTTTCTGTTACAGGTAGGAAAGGCAGAGAGATCGTGCTGTGATCTTTTTATCTTTTTTACCAAACGAAAAATGCCGACCGAGTCTTTTTATGCACAAAAGTCCGATAACTTTGCTTGAAATAAGAACTAAACCGTTCAGTCTGGTCACTGGTAGTTAAAATCTTAAGCGTGTTTCCAAGTTTGCAGTCTGCCAAAGCAATATTTCCCTTAAATGGAATTGCCTTTACTAATTTGCCCTGGGGTAACCAGATATATTCACTGTTGCATTGTCTCAACTCGAATTTTCAGGTCAAGGATAACAATGTAACGCTTAGTACAATTAATAATCACAATATTCTAATGAAATCAACATGATTGCCGACCATTCTCCTGCTTTAGCGACGGTCACTCCAGATAATAAGGTCAACAAATTCACCAAACTCTTAGTACAAGCGATTCGCCCAGAAAGAGAATAGACTGAGAGTGGTTCCAACACATCTCGAGGAAGTTTTTACAGAGAATTGTTAATGACACCAGAGGATGGATCTTTGGAGGAAGTTTTGCGAAGCGCCAAAAATGTCTGAGAAAGGAACATTCTATCCGTTGACTGAAGCGGTAGCAATACTTCGGCACTTTAATTGAGACTTTATGACGTCAATTGTTACAGTAATACAAACATATTTTCATATATAGACTGAGATATCAGCGACTATCATATTTTTGTGAAGACATTTCCTTTGGCTATAGCAGTATTTATTTTAATCACTTAGATTCTGCGGGAGATGACATAAATAAAGAGATTCGAGATATAAGGCTGTTAGGGTTCGGTAACTGATCATTCTTACAGAGTGACAGAATATTGCTTCCGTCGTTAAAGGCGTGGGTTGAAAATTAATTTAGAAAATAATCATATTCCATTTTGAACCATAAGTACGGAATTCATGCTGGATATCACAGAGTGCGGGTGCTTAATAAGGCGTATTTATTTTTAGCAACAAAAGCTCGCTACGGAGCTAAGCTTTAATTAAAGTCAAATCAGATGAATGATTTACACACTGAATTGTTACCACTAGGCGTGTATGCAGCTCTCCTCTTTGACTGCACATAATTTTAATGCAGTCGTGCATACTGCCAGTATCAAAGAACAATATTATATTCTTTGTTTTTCTAGTAACAACTGTGGGAGTGTCATACCTGATTGTGTTTCTGAATACAGAAATCTGATTAAACTATCTTGATTACTATTTCACGCTGTGACAAAAGAACGAACATGCACTGGGTGATACAAATTGTACACGATAATATTCAAGTGAAATAAGATTTAAAACAGCTATTTTAAAGAGATTTTTTTCTGATGATTGGTTGACTGACTGACTGACTGTCTGACAGACTGTCTAACTGACCGACTGAGTGTCTGACAGACTGTTAAACTGATTGATTGATAGATCGATCGTTTGATTGATTGACCTCGAAAGCTGGATTTTTTTTCTGAAAAAAAAGGAGTTAAGATGGTTATCTTTTACCAACTATTAGTGTTCTTATTTATGTCATTATTCCCTATAAAATACATATATTCTGTGGTGCACTTATAAATGCTGAAAGTGTTGCAAACCCTTGAAAAACATTAACAAAATAGTGATATTAAAAAGCAAAGTATAAAAGAAACCCCTCACTTTTTCTTTACATCATTGAACAAGTAGTTTTTGTCTTAATCCTTAAGAAGTCTTTCGAGTTTCGATGCATATAGTTTGAATGTTTCGTTACCTTTAGTTAATTTAGAAATCGCTTAAACAAACTGAGATATATTCTCTGTATCCAAATGTCCAAAATTACAAGTGCTATATGAAAGCGTTTTTCTAACAGTTATCACGCCTGTAATCGAACCTTATGAATTCAACATGTTTGCATATTCAAATGTGTGTATGTTGAATTTTTTAATTCAGCGATATGTTTTAGATTCTTTTATAAATAATGTTATAATTTTAACATTTTATTTTCACAAATAGTTTGCCGTGATTGTATTTTTGTATCTTGCTGATATATATATTATCTTTTTACTTGCTGAAAAATTAAGAAAGTCTTAAAGTTCACTAGCAAGGTAATGTGTTGTTATTTCTTTCTTTTTTCACTTTAACAGCTTTTGAAATCTGCGGAAAATTCTTAACGGTCATTTCTGATGTAATCAATAACCTAAGCTAGAAACGTAATTTGCGAATTCTCATTAAAGCAGTATTTTATGTCCGCATCAGTAATTTGCTCTCTTCATTTGCTTTCATTTTGATCCAAATTAGATTGACTTTGACTTATACACAACTCTAATTTTAATGGCCTTAAAAGGGAAAAAATCTAGTGTATTCCCTGTGTAGCATATCATAGTAAAACTCATATTTTTGAAAATTTGGTTCTGCTTGAAAATTACCACATGCAGAATAGGTATTCGTGATATCTCTCCATTTCTTGGAAAAGAGACGCAAACAAAGCCCCTTTAAGAAGACTGTTTGAAGACCGAATTTAATGGCAATGTAATTATAAGCCGTGAATCACCTGTATTCTGCTGAATAAATGGTAAAGGAATTATGAAAAAGGACATTAAATCTATTTGAAATTCTAAAAATATATTTTCCACAGGGGTCTTGTTACTGAAAAGCCGGAAGTGTTTTCTGAATCGTGACTTGGCGTTAACTAAAGATTACAGTGAAACTAACCAATCGATCACTGTAACGGATCGCTATAAATGACTTAATTGATATAATAATAAAAATAATAACAATAATGATAATTAAAGTAAAATACGGGAAGTCATGTAGGCACTCCTTTCTGTCTGAATTTTTTGTATAGTACTAGTCGTTAGTTACCTATATGACCGAAGCTCCCTTTAAGGTTTAGTTACTTAAGCATATAGGGGCTGGGGTGGCGTGGGCGAGTGTAGGGGCATACCGTAATATACAGAAAGAGATAGTTCTTTTACATTTTTAGTGTATAGCACGGATACATTGGGTCTCGGTCTGACGTCTCATCTAAGCGATAATCGGTAGAAAATGGAGGAACGAGATGTCGAACTCTCGACCCCTTGACTACAAGTCCTGTGCATTACCGGCTAAGTCCCCATATTTTGTCTCCTATCGTAGTTCCATATTCCACGCAAATTTTACTATGGCGAGAAACACAACTGTAGAAATCAAACGCTATCTTTTCAAAAAAATAATTACTTCATTAATTGCAACTACAGAGCGATACATCCCAAAGGAAACAAAGTAATTTAGAACATAATTATGTTTTAATGTGTGAAGCTTTATAGAATATCCTCTTGAATCGAGTTCACACAAAGCCTCCAATTATATTGTCTGAGTTTTCAGCATGGGCAGTATTATGTTTATAGTATGTTCTAGCTTTTACCAAAGGTAGCTCGGGGGAATATTTATCGCTTGGATTCTGATAAAATTCATTGTTTAGAAACAAATTCATTTAAAACAAAATTAACTTGCTATATTATCTTGTGTTTGGTCTGGCAGAAATGACATTATGATTTCTAGATTATACCTCTGTATTCACACAGTATCGTGCACAATGCATCAAACGTTATTTATCTTGTCTGTTTCATTTGCTCATATGATCGACGGTTCCCAGAAGAGTTTAGCTATTCTAGACTTAAGGGATAGAAAGCATGCCAGTCCAGAGACACCCAGAATGAAAGGCCAGTTTTGTAGAGTCTACGTTTTGCAGTGTACCTTTTGTGCAGTGTACGTTTTGCAGTATACGTTTTGTGCAGTATACGTTTTGCAGTATACGTTTTGTGCAGTATACGTTTTGTGCAGTATACGTTTTGTGTAGTGTACGTTTTGTGCAGTAAACGTTTTGTGTAGTATACGTTTTGTGTAGTGTACTTCTTCTTCATGAGACTTATCCATATATGTTATTTTACCGTATACGTGTCAAGTCTGTATCTTCAAAGGACTTGGTAATAGGTTCAAGACAAGAAAGCGTGACGGACAAAAAGACAGACCAACTGACGTACAAAAAAATCCGCCGTGGAGCAATACAAACTTCAGTATTCGTTTGTTACACGACAATAAATCTTATACCCTTTCTATATTCTTAAAATTCTACTTTTGATTACTTACATAGTGCTGTTTGTTACTTTACAGTCGACATACCAAACTCACCAAGACCTTTGTTTCCAAAGGCACTCACTACTAGGTTAAAATATCGAGGAGAAAAATAACACAAACACACTTTAAATTGCTAACTTTTATCAGTATTATTGCATTTATTTCCAAACTTTACAGGTGTAAGCTTGACATTTAAACATGTAACCAGTAGGTTTACATAATCTTATGTCGTTACGTTTGGACAATGCATTTTATGATGTTTAATGTAATTATAATGTAATTAGATAATGCACTAAGAACCGGTTTACGATTCTTAAACACAGTATCTTTTTTAAAAAATGAAATTAATAAAAACGTAAGTATTTAAAAACACCTGGGCAATAGAGAAACTTAAGGAGAATGTGACAGTGACGTAGCAGAAAAATCCGTCGCGGTAAGTCTGTTACTTCAAGAAAAGGGAGGTCAAATTACGCATGTACTTATGTAACGATTTGCAAATAAAGTATTTTCGTTTTCTGGATGTATTCATGCAAATTATTTTGTGGGTTTACTGACGTAAGAATTTATCAATTGACATTATGTTTTTCATGTACCAAAAATATTAACATCACTATCACATTACTCTGCATTCACTATAAATAAAACGCTTCATGGTTTAGAAACAAAACATTTACTAAACTCAACGGTTTAAGCCCATTGTATGTTTACTATATGAAAATGAATAAGTCTTGAAGTCCAATCAATTGCCTTACCTGATATATGTAAAACAGAACAAAAGTAATTAATTTCATCCTGTGACGGAAATTGAAATGCTTACAGTCTATACGTCGTGAATATACATAGATATGCATTATATTTTGTCAACCGGATTCCCGTTGAATGGAAGCGGCATTTTATCCTCATCCATTCAATCCAGACTCCTTAAGTCTACATGATGGCAAAACTACCGGATAACGAATGCATTTTTTTAAGAAGTTATACTAACTGATGGATTTACATCAACATTTGCTTTATCTTAATAAAATGGACTCTTTTTCTCCGAATATTACACTTGCACTCTGTACTTCCGTCACAGAATATAAAACGTAATAAAATGATGTCTTATATTTATCAACTTCAGAAAACTATATTTATCAATTAACTTCAGAAAACTATATTTATAAATAAACTTCAGAAAACTATATTTATCAATTAACTTCAGAAAACTATATTTATCAATTAACTTCAGAAAACTTTAAAACAATCATTGCAAAATAAATGAAAAGAATGCACCCACATGTCAAATTTGACATGTCATAATGGACATATTTCAGATATAGCTAGCAGGTAAATACAGCACATTATAGCACGCTGGGTTCTGTCTGACCTTTAACATCTACTGCTTTACCCTATAGTATAGAATATCTACAGCAGTCATTTTTCACAAAGGTCTGCGATTAGACTGCACACTCGGTATACCGATCCTTGGGTGAGTATTAATTGCAAACATCTGAAGAAATCATGCTGTAATTATAACATATCCAAATGTGAAATATTACTGTAAATGAATTTATTTAATAATTGAAAAAAAAATAATACTCAAAACAAAATTGTATTATTTTTTTCAATAAGGTTTTACACAAATTGACATAAAGCAAAACGCATAATGCGGTGAAACAAATAATCAAAGATCAATATGTAAATGAATTTACATATTTTTGTTAAACAATGAGAAAATGTATTTATTTGTAACAACATGCTGAATAACAATGTACCACGACCTTGCCACTGATCGAACTTAAATTTTCTGGCAAGTACAGACTTTAGACCATACTGGAGTTCAGACAGTCAATGTCACATTTATCATGGACACAGAAATAAGGCATGTTTTTACATTTACATTTCACAAGATATTCAATTTAATTTAAATTCACTCACTAGCTAAAATTCTAACCATCCATATATTCATTCCTGCAATTTCATCTGGTCAAAGATGTCAACGTTATGTGACATCTGCATGACAGTAACTATATACCTACATACTAATTTCAGGCGTACTACCCACATACAATTGTCACATGATATACATATTTTACATCAGTTCCTCTAAGTACGCTCTCCGTGTATCATTCTGTATTTAACATACTGTTCATGACACATTATATATGATATGACGAGATACCAAATACAAAACGACTTTACACTATTCATTTATCTTTGTTGAATATACCAAGATACAAAAATACACTGACTACAATTGTTTGAATTAGCACAATCCTTGTGGTACAGTGTACCAAACACTGTATCAAAGATGATCCGTATTACGCACAACGAACAATCTTATTTGGTGCACCCAGGTGTAGTATTTTGTACTCTGAAACCCTGTTTACTAACATGAGAGAGAGAGAGAGAGGGTACATGGTAATACCGTCATTGCATGAGTCATTGCATGGTAATGTGACAGAGAGCGTACTCTGACGAATGACCGCAAAAATAACTTGCTTTAGCTACAAATTGCATAATCATAAACTCAAAAATCATTATATACAAATAAAATAAGAAAAGAGACATTTGTCAATCAATCATATAGTCAGTATATGATTATATGACATTAGAAATAATATTAAATACTTTAACAGAAGAGGTGTTTAACAAAGAACAACACCCTCTGTTAGCAAACAATTCTACTTTCTACATTATCATTTTCTACAAATATAATGTTTCATTATCTTCAAAAGTAGACATGAATTCTTGAACTGTAATGAAGAACTTATATCTATGAAATAACATGTATTTATATTGCATATAAAGTCAACATTACCAACAAAATTTAAGACAATTATGATATGAAACATACAAAGTCTTAAGATATTTATACGTGCACAAATGATACATACAAATAAAGCAATTTTGCATAGTTCTAATCACTAATAGGAGACCTTTCATTCTTACTGCATATATTTTCGTGTCACCATCCGGTGCACTAACTTACATGAAGACACTTTCTTAGAAACTGATATTCATCCTGCAAAAACATGAAACAACATCATTGCTTATCTGAAAAGTTGGTTTATGAACACCAAACATCTGTTTTGTATAATTCCTTTGGAATATTCAAAATAATGTTAAAATCTGACAGTACAATAATACTTGCACTAAAATACATAAAGATGTTTCCACATCTAAGTTTCACGGATGTGTTCTATTTTATGTATTTAATGCATGTAAACATGGAGTCTTTTTACAATGATGTATGTACATATGTAATATTTGAATCTTTATCTTGAAAAACACACATATAATACACATATAAATGTAACATATACATATTAATAATCACAATGAAAAAGTACAAGTCATTTTACTTGGTATATGAAAAGTACTAATGACAAATCAGTTAACACTTTATGAATCATAGATATAACTGAGAATATACAACAATGCAAAGTATTGTATAACTGAGAATATACAACAATGCAAAGTATTGTAAAGATTTCAAGAAAAGATACATGAAATCACCCTAAGCATGCAAAACCGTGCCAAATGTATGAAACTTTATCAACTAGGTTTACAGTTAACACGGAGCCTAATTTCCTTTAAAAACCTCTCGGTTATTTACAGATGGAGAGATTACAATTAGGCACTCTGAAAGGAACCAATTGAAGACGTATTTCCTCATTCAGAAGCAGTCAACTTTCTCATAAACAGAAATATAGTTCAGAAAGCAATGCTCGAACCAAGGACCATCTAGTATTTACAATTTAAAGTGATTTGAAATTAGCCATACAAACCACTAAATCACGGACATGGTTACAAAACAATCCATCACTGTATAGATAAAATCTTTGAAAATAAAACATCAAAAAAGCTATCTATATCAAACTTACCATGTTCACAAAATGAACAACAAAACAAAAACAGGAAAAACGAATGCAATACTATCTATACATTCGAATTAATGTCAGGTTAATATTAAAGAAAAAGACTTCAATGCAGAATAAATGTGCATATTTCCTACAAAAGCGAGGGAATTTGCACAAATGATATATATAATGAGATTATTTTCTGTGGTTCTGAATAGTAATTAGAGACTTTACATCCTTATTCATATATGTTTTTATATCTATCCACCGGTTGCACTTAGTCCTGATAGTCTCTCAGAAACTGTTATTCATTCTGCAAAAACTTGATAAAAACACGTCATTCAAATTCTGCGGCTGCAAAAATTGATTTTTTACATGTAAGTAATTCAGACATGAAAAATGAGTTTTGTATAATTCTTCGAAATAGGCAAACGTGATTGTCAAAAACATCGTTTTTTCTCACAAACAAGGGCAAATCAATATGCTCCCCCCTCCCCTCAAAGTGGTAGAAGCACAAAAAGTACTTGAACTGATATAGTGAAACATAGTTTCCCACACATATTCTACTCTATGTATCTGATGCATATCGAAATAGGAACAGTTTATATGTATTGCATGAGAATTCTACAATGACGTATGTATGAATATAATACAGGAATACTAGTCAAAACTCATTTTTAAAAAAGATAATATATAAAGGCAGATATCAATATAACAGTATATATACAGTATATCAGCAACAAAGGAACAATAATCAGCAAAACCAATTCAAGGTACACTGTTTGAAGGTGTAATCAAATATATACAAACTATTATAAAGATTTCAAGAATGGATACATAAAAATACAATTACCACGAAAAGCCTGAAAAAAAAACGTATCGAATTGATTAACAATTTCAATTTTCAGTCCGCTTTAACAGTTTTCTTTTACAGATAAACAAATTCCTGAACTGTTCTGTACGCATCTAACCTCGGTCAGAAACTGCCAACCTTCTGACAAAATGAAATACGCACGTTTGTAGATCACTGAATGCCACTGACTGCTTATACTGATCTGAAATCAGTAACTCTAACCACTTATTATGGAAATGATTAATAACTTCACACAGTAAAACATTTAAATATTTGAAAAAAAATCTGCAACAAAAAATATTATGTTCTAAAAAAATAATAATAAAAAACCCAAATACAATTATTTTTAAAACTACAAAATATATCGCAGGTTATTAAGAGAAAAACCTTCAATGCAGGATAAATGTGAACACTATATGACATAAAAATACACAAAAGCTTTCGTACAAGACATAAGTATCTGCACAGCAATCAAATATTGTCAGGTATACAATCTGCAATAAAGTAATGTGTCAGTCTATCTTATTCTGCACCCCTGGTATAAAAGCGAATGGTTTCAAATAACTGTGAAATATATGCCTTTTCAACTTTCTCAGGTAGTAAAATAAAGTATTTTTTATCCTTAACAATATAAACCACACACATATTTACAAAACAAATATATATGACAATATAAACCATACACATATTTACAAAACAAATATATATGACAATTGGAATAAATTTACATTATAATAATTGTGGGTAATAATATTCACATGTACATTCTAAAAAGATTACAATAGACACCAACAAGCATAGTTAGTATAAATCAGGTAAACAAATAACCACAATTAACCAGTTAGTACTATCGATTGCAGGTGTTTCTGTTCGGACATAAATCATAAGTAGAACAACTCCCTATCAGGCCTTGTCCTTTTCAATATTAACAAAGATAATGCATTTTTCTCTTAACAACTCAGTTATTTGTAACTGTCACGCATTGCTACCATAGCGACATCACTTTACTTAAATATTATTATAGTAAAACTTATTATACACATGCAATCTCTATCTATATAATTTAAAAAAAGAAATAGAAATGTCAACGAAAGTACTTACGAAACAGTTGCTCATAACGGCATGTACACAGAAAATGAAATGAATTATGCTTAAGTACGCTATATTCATAAATGTAGCTATTTTTTACATTTATTTTGCTTGTGAGGCGTAGTATGTGTACAGCAAATACAAACACATACTTTTAATTATTTTGTTTACTTTGCCTAAAAGCTATGAGTTGTCCAACTTTTGAATGGTCAACTTCACAAAGTCGCTTTCTTAACGTCACAGGCACTTTCAAACGTATGTGACATTTCAAAAATGTATTTGCACATATTTAGTGAGCTTGCAATTCAAAGCATACATTTTCTGCAACTTCTTCTGGAAACTTGATAATTTTTCACATGTTAAAACATTAACCCTGAACAAAAACAAATAAATAAATTTGAAAAAATATAAATATAAATGCCAATTATCTACCATTACTTTGTACATAAACAATATTTTAACGTACACAGTAATCTATAAGCAAAAAGAGAATATTTATAATAACGACACTATATAACGAAAAAGCTTATCATATTTACATGCCTCTAGATTCTGTTTTTACATATGAACAGTAATCTATACTGTGCCTCAAACTATGCATAATTTTATAAATGGATATCTTCATATTTACACCTAATAACAACGTGTCAAAACTATCTTAATGATAAAAACTACTACCTTGAGAAAGTCATGAATTATAACAAAATACTCAATAGAAAATTGTCAGGACCATAATTTTTGGGTACACTGAAGTTAGATTCTATTATTTACTTGATGGGTTACTACCATGAAACTTAAAAATGTAATTACATTAAAAGATACAACTTAACAAAGCAACGCAGCTTCTTTACCTTTCCAATCTAAAACAATTGATAAATTTCAGCTACAGCACGGAATTTACGTATATTCAGAACATAACCGACTCCCTCAAAATGACTTTGTTAATGGTTTATCAAAGTATCATCATTTTTATTCTTGTTTTTATTGCTGCTATTGACTTTCATCACGGTGAAGGATTTCTCATATCAAAGTCTATTCTTCCCTATATCATTAGTTCTCATCCTTGTTTAACATGACTGCTACATAGTTCCAGAATTTTTTGCGCAATTTCAATCACTGATTCAGCTGTACGTTTGTTGAACGATTCTGCAGGTATCCTACAAAATTCACGACTGGGATATAACATATTGTCGTGACTTCCGGTTAGACTTGTCAGACGTTGAGCAAGAGCCTGCGCTTCTAAGCTTACACCTGCAGTATATGTATTAACCAGTTATTGTATTAAAGTTACTACATAAATACTATACAGAAGAATAAAGAAAGCAGTTGTAATGTACCATAGCATTTTATTACTAATCATATTCAATATAAATTAAACTTAAAACAACAGGAACTTATTATAATAGGAAAATAGGATGTAATACTGTAAATCGACTGCCTGTTAAGATGTCAACAGTGTTACAATTAAGGGGGATGTAGCGGTGGAGATTAACAATAAATTGCAGGATTCACACTTAGCATAAATCGCTGCTTTGTTTAATGGCTCAAATAGCTACGTCAATCACTGAATTTGAATGGTACTCTTAAAATAAATATAATGTGAATACGCATTCTGAAAACTGCAATCAAACTGTATGGACTGACAGGCTAATCATGGTCTTAACTGTTCGCAATGTTAAAACAATTGCCATAATAAAGTTAAAAACAAAAGAAGGTTGACATACCTGAGGCTATATATTCCAAATTGTGGCTTGACAAAATGGAGCTGTCAACCTTATTTGCATCTTTGGCATACCACACCGCCTTAAATGCCTTTTCAGCAGCCTTTGTGTTAAGTGAAAAAATGGAAAAACATAAATAAGTAAGAAACCCGAGTATCTTTATTTTTACATTAAAATATTTCTTTGGTGGCTTTCAAGGAAACCAAGAATAAGTTTACTTACTTTTCAAATCAAACTTTTTTTCAATAAATTGTTAACGAACTTAATCTTTAATCTGTCTTACAGCGTTTCGCTGGATTATTAGGGATATCTTACCTGATGAGCACTGAAACACACCCAGTTAAACTGCGGAGTCGAAAGAAATGAGGCTCTGGCATTTCGAATATCAAATTCCGCCTGTGTGAAGCATAACCTTGCTCTGCTGTACCAATGGTAAGGCTCATAATCGGATTGTGACCTGTTATGTCGTGAGCTCCAAGCATCGTTGAAATTATAGCCGGACCAGTAGTTTTTATACCTCCGTTTATTGTATTACTGACCCCTCTTGTATCTGCTCCAGTACCTGTTGTACCAAGAGTGCGAACTGTTCGCTCCTGATGAAAAAAAAGAACTTTCACTTTCTTCATTATCTTCATCGTCATCCGGCAGATCTAACCCTTTCTCAAGGCGGTATAAACATTGCTGGATATAATGGAAAACCTTAGAAGCAAATTGAACATTGTCTGGATTTTTATCTGGATGCCACTTAAGCAGCAAACGTTTAATGATTCTACGTTTCTCTTGTTCATCCTTTTTCCAAGCTTCACGCAGATATTTCCTTATTTCACATCGTACCTCTTTCATAGATTGTTCTTGTCGTTGGTAATTTTGGGATCCGTTTTCTTGTCCATTGTTTCTTTCATAAAGCACAAGCTGATTCTGATCGACATTACTGGATTTTGATTTTCTTATGAATTTATAAAGTTGAGATGCTTTAACTATGACAGTACTTTCAGACCCACAATCAATTTCATACTCTTGAAAAAGCGGCAGTTCATGTTCAGGTCCAATTTTTTTTATTATGTGAACAAATATAAAAGTTTGCTCCATATGTTTCCCTATTTCGTCGTCATTTTCCCCATCATCATCATCCGTATCGTTGTCAGTAATATTGTCGTCATTGTCTGCATCAATATTCAGCGCAGGGTCATCAAGTTCAAGAGCAACAAATTTGAAGTCATGTTCAAAGATTACAAACTCATTATCTAAGAATTTGTGGTATTTCTTTGGAACAATCTCGCCGGGTACGGGATAAGACGGTCGATCGTCAAGCAGAGTTGTATGAAATGTGTATTCTTCGATACCGGCTCTACTCAGGTGAAGGTTAACATGTTCTGATTTTTCGTACATACTTAAGATTTCCATGAGTGTAACAAAGTGCTCGCCTTTTAGACTTTGGTCTGCAATATTATTGAGGTGAACTGCCAGATGCTTTATTACATTTCGCCGCCATTCCTGTTCTGCACTATCAAAAAATATACATACACTCTTTTCTGTTTCTTCGATATGGCTGAATTTTCTGCTGTTTGTATTTTCAACAAGCAGTTCACATCCTAGCTTTCCGTTTTCAATGTTTCTTAACGCTAGCTTTGTTTCAATTCCTGAGCAATGTACGAATTCTATTTTTTGCAATGAATTCGATATGGTAGCTTCATCGTTCTCTTCTTTCCAATCTCTATTTTCAGATTTCCAAACATGCTTTACCAGTCTTAAAAATCCCAATCTGAAATCGTTGCACCTAAGGTAATTCTCAAAAGCACTTGATAAAGTTTTATCTTTATGTTTAATATTTTTAAGAATTACCTTCTCTTTAACAACCTCAGTCAACAAAAAGGGTCTGCAGTTCTCCGGTAGGTACTTCAAGCTCTCGATACAATCTTCACTTTTCAATCTAAATTCCCTGAGCTTATCGAGCCCGAAATGATAAACGTACGGCACAGTTTCACTTCTATCTAGCTGTTTTTGAAAAAATGCATTATTACGAACAACAAGACTTCTGGCATGCACAAGCGTTGATTTGCAAGACAGCAGAAAAAGGTGTCCGTCTTCGATCTCTGCAGTTCCTTTTTCTTCGACAAGGTATTTATAGAAATGTCCAGTTGCCTTGACTGCAACAGCTTGTTCCTGAGGATTAAGCTCTTCATCCTCTGTTTCCTTTTTCAACATATGCAGTACTCGAGCATACGAATTACTTGAAGGTTGCTCAACTGCTCCTAAGCAAAGAAATAATTTTCTGTACTGCAGATATGATTCTGGACATGGTAATAAGTAGGGTGGTATTGCCTCACCTTCTTTACACGTAATTGTTACCTGTTTTGCAGGTGTGATAATCTTTGTATCAGGAAAATATACAATTGGAACATTTTCTAACGTCTTTAAACTGTCACACCCACCTTGCTCAGAGCTAAGGTTTGCACATAAAGCAGCATATAGCTCATGCATGACCTTTTCAAGTTCTTCGTGACTTATATTATTCTGCCTTTTTAACATACTCTCCAAGTTGCTCCCAATATTCTCGCAGTGATGTATTAATTTCGTAAAACTTGGTTTTTCAGAAATTTTTAGCTTATCCATTTTCAGTTGTGAAATACCGTTAATTGAAGGATCTGCATATTCTGGAAGTATATTTGAAACAGTCCAAGATATTCTTCGCGAACTGATGACAACTGCGTCCGCAAAGCACATAAGGTTACGGGAGTTCGACTGCTCCTTGATTGCAGATAGTTTCTCATCTACAATGTATGGCTTCACAAAATTAACACGAGCAATACATTCTAAATTTTCTGCTCCAAAAAACTCTTCTGACATACATAAAAGATGTATAGTTAGTAACACTGAATCTTCTTGAACTTTTTGAGACAGGGATTCCTTTTTCCATCTTGACTCAATATCTTTGGCAAAACGCTCGAACAACTGAATTGTCATTTCTGACCTCAACCCTATTTTTCTAAATAGTTTTAAGATGTTTGGTTTTCTCAGACAATCTGGAACGAGTTCCGTCTCGTTGCACAATCTTTTGAAAACCTCATGTATAGGATCAAAGAAAGCAGATACGCAAAGTTTCAATCCATTTCTTGCTTCAACAAATTGAGTATTTTTTAATAATGCTAGTAATGCCTTATACCCCTGTGCCTCAAATAATTCATACCGACTTAGAATATCTAAATGGCAGTAAAACCACGTTCTACTGAGGAGATGCTGTTGTGGTATAATGTATTGAGTGTAAACCTGAGCCAGTGACGCCTCACCTAAATCTAGGAGCTTAATCAATTTCTTATGCCCAGTGTTTCGTAGGAAGAGCAATCTTTCCCTTTCAGCTAATATTTCAAGACCATCTTTAGGCAAGATCACAGGCACCACCCGAATAGTTCTATACCGGTTCAGCATCACGCGTTTTCCAAAGTGAGAAAGGAAAAGAGGTATATCTTTTAATTTTGCGATATCTTCGGCTGACACACTTTCTGGAAGACAGTCGTTAAGGTACCAAAGGACTTCATGCACACATTCATCTTGCAATTTTATTAGCTCTAATTCACTTGAATTCAAATGAAGACATTGCAAAATTTTCAAGGGAGTTTTAAAATTTGGAACTTCTTCTATCAAGCTTTTAAAACATGCTGACATAAACTCAGCACTGAAGAAAGAATGAGCAATTTCGGGAAGGTTTAATTCTTTGAGTGCTGTATGCAAATCACGTTTTGTTGAAAAACTGCTTCGGTCTATGACACTTTCTCTTTGAGATGGCGGCAATATCATGACTTCATCTGAGAGGGGCTTTATGACAGGAATCACAGGGAGGTGCTGAACAACCTCGAGCAGTTGTGACATTTTGTGTTTTCCGTTTGAAAACTGGTAATAGAAAAAGTCCCAGAACAGCCCAATCCAATTTTCTGGTGGTATTTTTTTATCCCAAACTTTTCCAGAGACGTTGTTGTGTTCGATCTGATTTGTGTCCTTCACCAACTCAACAAAATGGAGTAGATTAAACACTTTTAATTTGTTTGGTAAAACACTGCTTTCAATGAGTGATAGTGTTATTGTTTTAGCGACATCGCTGTGAACAAAATGTTGCAACTTTGATGGAAAAAAATTGGTAAAACGACTTTGCTTTTCGACAAAAAAGAATCCATTAGATGGTACCCTTCTTACGATGCTGTCCTGAGTGACCATCAATGGTATTTTTTCAAAGTTTGTCTCGAAACATGTCAAATCTCTAAGACAATAGCCTAGAATACGATTTATATCATCTACAGTTTGCAGAGCAGTCTTAACAACATGTTTTTCTGTTTCTATTTTACAATCCTTCTGCTCGGATGTTTCCTGTTCGTATGTACTACAAATAAACTGGATAACATGTTGTGGTTCTAGCAAAGATATACCAACTTCTGCGAAGTCGAGAGCTTCTTTTATCTCATTTGGAACATGTACTATTCGCATTCCTATACGGCGCAGAATGTTGTTAAAATGGGAAGCGCTATTGCCCGTTGTTTTGCTTTCTTTGTTTATGTATGCTGGAAAATGTGACTCTGTTACATTTAAAGATGTCCATGTTAAGCGGACTGCTTTCTGACGATCAAATGCATTTGTCAAAGTGCTTTGGACAGGAAGAAAATCAATAGACTCTGCCACCAAACGTCGGTAAATGGAACGCAAAAGATGTTTCCAGTAGTAATCTTCCATGTTCTCTTTTAATGGAAATAGTGTTTGATAGTTACGCAGTAACCTTGAAACCACTGCTTCTGAAGTTATTTCATCTGTTATCCCCTGGAACTGTTTGCTTTTGGTATATTCTAGAAGAAACACATACGATATTGATATTACTTGTTCTATTAACACCCGATTCCACAAGCACCTGTAGCATTTTTCAAAATTTTCCGACATCCATAGACTCCGTCTAGTTTCATGATCTAAAGCAAAATATCCATGTACGTGTACAGGCAACCCCGTCTTAATAGGAAGTGGTAAGAAACAAAATGCTTTACAATTTTGTTCAGCTTCCCATAACACATTTTCCGAAAGGGGTTCCTGACTCTTACGTAAAGCAATACCACCATGGGGCAAAAGTCCAATTTTTCCATTTGTCAAAGCGTCTTTAACAGTTTCTGAGACGGGTTTGTCTTTTTCGAAACCCAATGTCTGGACTATAATGAAATCAAACCTTGCTTTTTCTTTGCTGCTTGTTTGCACATTCATTGACAGTTCATATAAGGACGTGTATTGCTCAAATTTGAAAATGTTATGTTTTTGTCTTTTAAATTCCTCAGTCATCTGCTTTTGTTTCTTGACAAAATTTTCTCTTATTTCAGCTTGGACTGAATCCATTGTCACATAAATACAAACGTCTTCTATAAAATTATTATCTTTGTATGTTGAGATTTTTACAGATTTCAAATGCTTCAGAAATAACAAGATATCACCTATCTCGTCTGCAAAATCTTTAAGCAGTATGGATAACTTCTCGATGTCAGTTACTTCCCGCTTGATTTCCGAAGTTTCAGCCATATGTTCTGTTCTCAAAGGAAACCTAAATATCGTTCCTTTTTCGTTTCTTATGAGAAAATTCTCATGGTAACCGCTCATCATATCGCTGTGGAATGATCTGATCCCCTTAAGATTTTTATATCGTTTTCCAGGTTTTTTTCTCGTGACGTTTGGTACATACTTTGCTAATGGATCAAAAACACATAATGTTTCTCCATTTTGAATGTCTCCACCCCTTGTATAGAAAGACGGAGCATCCGTCAGGTTATAAACAGCATTAAATCCTACTCCATATCGTCCAGTTTGAGAAGGATCATCTGCTTTACTTCCCCTACCAAGTCGCTGTATCCCTGCTAAGTCATCGTTTGAAAATGCAGTATCATTGTACACAACTAAAGCAGGTCCCTGGAGAGCTTCAAAGCGTGAATCTATAACGTTTTTACATGGATGTGTTGTGTAATCTTTGATGAAATGTATTTCGCTGGCCCGTGCATCGTCTGCATTTTGCATAAGTTCTTTGAATATACCTGAATCACAGGGATACCCCTCGACAAGTCTGTTAAGACGTACTACCAGCGGCTCATCCTGGTAAAAATCTTCGAAATCTTCTGAGCTCTCTTCAAGATTGTGAATAATCTTTGGCTTTACACCAAAGAATTTAGCTAAATTTGGCGGGAAACTTTCATGAGCGTAAATCATGGACTCGCTTTTTTCTATTCCATCAAAGTCGTTGAAGCACATTGCTGTGCAATCTCTCAAAATCCCGGTTTCGTCAGGTCCGTAGATTGCAATTAGCTCATCAGTCACAATACTCTGCACATCATCAGTTTTAATGTGCGACCTTTCAATACATTTCTTTAAGTAAGACAGGATATTTATAATAGTGTGTATCTCTGACTGTCTTAAAGGAGCATCACCCATATCTTGCTGTTTCTTTTGGAGGACCATGGCAACTTGATATGGTGGAAAATGGTCCCTTATATCTAAACATTTGCATAATGTTGCAAATTCTTTAAGTGGCGACTCTCCTAGGTTATATAGATATGGCTTACAACCAGCGTAGCAATGTTTAGAAACAGTTATAGGTGGCACAAAACCATCTGTTACAAGTACAACAGATTTGTCTCGTGTTTCTTGTGCAACAAAATCATATACCTCTTCTGATTTACAAGCTCTATCAAGGTACCTGTATATATCAAGTATGATATATTGTACTTCAGAATATGCAATCCTTTTAGAAACGGTTGCAAAGGAACGGGAAATGATTTCAAGTTGCTCAAGTACAAAACGTACATTCACATCTTCTTTTGTTGTGCCATTCATACCCAGGGTGTTCAGCATGTTCTTTAGGTCAATGCTTGTGTTCATTGCACTGTAGGTACAATATGTGTTTTCATAAAAAACAAATGCCATACAGCCAATAATATTCTTGCAGTGGCTAAAATAAACATTCGACGGCCGGTCGAAATATGTTGGCCGATTTTCTGCAGGAGTTTTTCTGTGTGTCTTACATTTTTTGCTAACTTTGGAGGTTGAAAATATGTCTGCATGCCATTCGAACGGCCAGTCCTTTGGTTTTGTCTGCACTGGTATGAACCTCGTACTCTGGATCTCTGACAACACTAAATTGTGTTTTGATATGTTGTAAGTCAGATATCCAAGCATGTTTCCCGATCGTTCTAGCGCGCAAAAAGAACATCGTTTGCACAATTTTTCAACTGAAGTAGCTCTATCTACAACCAAACTATCTTTCAAAACTCTGTCCATTAGCCCTAGCAGTTTTAATTTATCTAGAATTTTTCTATCTGTAAAAGGAACGTCTGGAAAAAAGCCATCTGATGGAATAAATAGTGCAGCCAAACATGAGTTGGTGTCAACAAGTTCATCTGGCTTTTTTAGAACTCCATTTGGCTGTGATGGTATGCACTTGTTGTCCATGAGCCAAAGATTCACTGATCTATTCTGCAAATCAATAGCACGATAAAGCAGTTGTTTCCACTTATCTGACATACAACTGTCCGAAGAAATCTCCTCGAGATGCGGTAAAAAATAGTCTAAGAAGAAAGACTCTTCAGAGACTGTCTTTGTGTCCATCAAAGACTGATCTGCTTGATAGAGCAAATCATATACTTCTTCAGAGACATCAACGACCAATTCTGTTAGCAGTGATAACATTTCAAATACAGTGTCACCAAGTACAGAAGAACGTAACTTCTTTTCAATAAAAACACATTTAGAAATGTCAAACCATTGTCCATCTTTTTCAAAAACACTGTGTAATTCAGGCTTTGTAACTTCGCGGTAAAAAGCTGATGGCAAACATTCCAAGGTTTCTGCTGCTTCATGTTTCGGCCACAGTGAATCAAATTTGTATTCTGTTAGAGAACCTAGATAGTGTAAGTTTGTCAGAAGATAAAGCAATGCCTTTGGTATGGAATCATCTAAAAGACATTTGTTCCAATTTTTCAGCTTGACATTTATGTCATCTTCACTCGAGGATCTTAGTTGTCTCCTGTCTGTCGTTACCGTGAACTGTCCATTGATGTGAAATGGAAAACAATGTTGTATTGGTAATGGAAGAAAGAAAAACAGATGACCTTTTTGATAAAACTGTTCTGAAACACATCGAAATGGTACAACTTTCAGTTCATTTACACCATTATTCGTTCTTGTATGAATTGGTATTGCAACAGCGCCTAATGGTAATGCTCCTTTTTCTTCGAAGGTTAGTTTGAGGGAAGTCTCATCAGTCCCTGTTGCCCAGCTTACAAGCCAAGTCATTCTCCTATCAATTCTGTCTGTCAAAACTTGAAACTTCAGGCCAACATAATTTACGATTTCAACAGTCACCTGGTCGATAACTTGTACAGGGTTGTCACGCAATGTCTCTGTCTGTTTCCTTCTAGATGCCTCGACAAGCACTGATGAGACAGCAGTGATACTGTCGGCTGCTGGAAGCAATCTTATCGTTTCCTTGTTAACTTTAAATAATAATCTAGCATTTGAAGGACTTTGTTCGGATTTTGGCAGATGAAACAATTTGACTTCACTCACATTCTGATTGAATAAGAGCATATTAGCTGCCATAGACATAATCTTTCCGAACAGACATTTCACTTCTGAAGAAGAGTAAACTATATCGCTGATGTCACTTGCTTTATTTCTCAAGGGGAGTCGAAATAAGGTCCCATTGAAGAAAGGAGATGAGCTCTCTATAATTTTGCAGTCAAATAGATTTTCAAATGGCAAAAACTGATTTTTTAATCCCTTCATCATTTTTAAATTTTTCATTATCCTGAAGTTAATCCGTAATCCTGGACTCCTACCAGGTAACACTTTGCCGAGATGGGACATGTCAGGGTCAAAGATAATGAAATTTTCGCCAGATATAAAACTAGGAACGTCTGTTATGTTATAGACAGCACAAAAACCCAGTCCAAACTTCCCAATTTTTGTTGAGTCATCTTCCTTCGTTGCACCACTTAATTTAGTTATATTCTTGAAATCAGCTTCAGTAAATCTTTCATCGTTGAAAACCCATACTGCTGGTCCTTGACATTCTGCCATGCCTTCGCTTATTAACTGCGATCTAGCATTATTGTTCTCTCTTTCATCAAACAAAATCCACAATTTATTTGCCCCTGCATCGTCTGCATTTTGAAATAATTCTTTTGCAAAGGAAACCCCATCAACATATCCTTCTTTTAGCAGATTTCGCAATCGTCTTGTCAACGGCTCCTCCTGGCCCCACTCTTCAAATGCCTCTGTGTCCGACATCATTTGTTGTCGTAAGGATGGAACACCTAAAGCTTCTGCTGTTGCCAGAGGGAGCTCCGGGTGCACATAATGGATATCTTCATCTAACTGAAAATCCATATTCTGAAGCCACTGTTCATCACAATACGTGCAGAATTCCGCTGGCATCATCCGAACACCACCAGTTTCCTTAACGGTTGGAAAATAAAGTTGCCTTTTCTTGTCATTTAATTCGTGTAGGAAACTTTTCTTAATTTTATTCAATATTGAAATCGCCATTTCTGTATATGACTCTGCAATATTTTCATCGTTATCAGTGAGATGTTCGGAGTCCTTTATTTGCTCCAGAGTTCTAACGTACATATCGAATTCAATCCTTTTTCGGCATCCCAAATTTATAAAAAAATCCGCCAAATGTTGAATTTCATCCGGAAGTGGGAACAAAAACGGTCGAATATCAACATCCCCTTTGACACTTTCAGCGTACATATTGCAAAGAGGCTGAAATGAATTTCCGTCCCACACAAAAGCATCACGAGGTGCAATAAACTGTTTTTGAATTGCTTCTTTGACTTCTTCTTCGCTGCAAGCCGTATTATCAGAAAGGAATTTGTATATCGATTCTATTACAAGAAGACCTTTGGATTTATATTCAGGTTTGTAATTCTGAATTATGTTGAAGAGATGCTCTACAACGTACTGAACTTCTGGTGCGGTATCCCAGTCGAAAATTCTTGACAACGTTTGTAAGTTTTTGCAGTCAATCATATACATAACTGACCCGACTAGATGCACGTGCTTTAACGACTTTATTTCACTTGGTCTGAGCAACAATCCAGAAGAGGAGATGTCTCTATTCTTTAAGGGTATTAACTCAGAATTCTCTTCTCTTAGCGTATCGGTTATCAGGATGCACCTTTTGTTGTACAGTTTGCTTTTCTCGACCAAATGCTCATTTTCGTTCAGAATGTTCAGTAAGGCAAGGCAGGCTGATTTGTCTAGCGTTTCGTTCCCCAATGCCATTTCATGAACTTTAGAAGACACAACTTCAACGTCAGAAATACGTAACTCTTTAAGAGTTTTGAGTCCCAGCGCCCTAAGGCCGCTTAGATATAGTTGTTCAGTTTCAGCATCAATATTTGGGAAAACAGGCATGTTTCCAAACAAATCGCATAGTTCTCTACAAGAAGGATCAAAAAGTTCTCCAACTTTGTGAAAAACTCCATCCCTTGCTTCAAGAAAATCAATCTCTCTCAGACTTTCTTGGATATCATTATAACTAAAATGGTTCCCACTAGTTATGATCCAATACACGAGTTTTCGTTTCTCGATATTATCATATTCTGCAATATTTCTAAGCGTAAATCTGATTAACTCAAATTCGGAAACAACATTTGCTTCAAGCTGCATGGAAAATCTTTTTTCAGTTTCAGAGGTCAACAGAATCATTTGCTTTGGAAATTTGACTGGAAAATCTGCTTTTTCATATATGTCATTGATCTGTGTTAACGATACAAGCTTACTCTCCGACACTGTGCTATAGCCTCTGAATATCCTCAAGTGTCTCAAGTTTTCATGAGCACTTTTTGCAATCTTTGTGTGTATACGCTCGGATAAATACTTTAGAAAAGTCTTACTACTTTCATCTGAAGATTCTTCGTTATAGTGATCAATTTGTGTCTTGTCTATGCGGTCAAGAAGTTCAACAATACTTTCACTCGTTTCTTCGTACAAAAAGGGCCTCACAACTTCAATATCAAAATTCTCTGGTATGCGCTCGATTATAACCACAGACAAAAGTCGGAATGATCGCTCCACAATTTCCTTATCTTCAAATTCACTGAAAGATGGTAAGTAGAGCAGTGGTGATGTAAGCTTCAACAGGGAAAACTCATTCACATTTTCCCACTTACTGTCAGACACTAAGGGAAACAGTGGCACATCAGTGAATAGGTGGATTGATTTCCTAAATCTGTTTTGAATCAAATTCCAAGTATCTCTTATCCACGTTCTCCACTTCTCTATATCAACTTTGCATAGGCAAGTTTCTTTCACAGCACAGAAATTTTCATTCAAGATGCATTTTATCATTTCAGCGGCAGTTATATCTGTGAGTTGTCTTAGACAAAGAGTTTCTGCAAGACAAAATAAATGTTATATCACAAAAAGACTAATTTTGATATTTTTCTCTTTAAAGACAATAATGCAAACGTGAAAAATTTTTCGTCATAATTTAGAAATCAAAAGACTGTCTAAAGTTATTTCTATTAACCAGACCTGTAAATTAAATATGGTAACTTAAAACTTTAGACAACCTAAAGATATTCTCACTGAATATTACTGAATTTACGACTGAAAGTTATCAAAAGCTTTTCAATGACTTCCTTTGCTTGAAATGTTATTTATTTGTTTATTTATTATAAACATGTTAAAAAATATAATGAAAGTCAAGGAATTTTTTTTACTTAATTATAAAAAGAGAAAAAAAAACAGTTAACTATGTGTCTACCCATTTTTATAAAATGGGTAGACACCATTTTCCCGGTAACTTTCAATTTGGTTTTGTACAAGACTTTAGAAATCATATCAGTTACAATTCACAAGCTACCGATAGCATGATAATATAGTGTTATTTGAACGACCTGTCAATATAGAACTCCAAGAGTACATGTAATTTAATGGAATATTGTATTCAAATACTCTTACCTTCTTCCAAAAGTTCTGTCAGTATTTCCCGTGTCCTTGGTCTAAGACTGCTACAAACAAAGTTTGCTTCTTTGCCTGGAAATAAGTCGATCACTTCTTGACTTTCGAAGATAATATGTTTTCCTGGATCGAATGAGTTGAATGTGCCATCCTCAAGAGGCAAAATCTCTAAATTTTCAAGACCTGTCCTAGAACAGTCTAGAAAAACAAATTCCAAGATGTCCTGTTTCTGGTCTTTGTTTAATGCCCTGTAATCTCCGTGAACTGCAAGGTGTGACTTCACAAATGCTGGTGTAGTATATTTCAATGAAGGACATTCTCCTTCCAATACATCCATGACATGCTGAGGAACGGTGACCAGGTTCAGTTTATCTGCAAAAAGGAGATCATAAACTGTTTTCTGGAACGTGCTGTACCCGTAATAATTATGAAAGGTGGTAAATACTGCTTCTTCTGCCTTGATCCATTTACCGCCGTCCTGTTCCGTATAAAGAATCTTACGATCTTTACACAGCCTAACTACTTGGCTTGCTAGGTCTAACCAATGCTCATCTACAGCCGTCAAATCAGGAATGGTATTAAACGTCGCTTCTAAAAGATACTTCTGATTTTGCTCTATCTGGCACAAATCAGCAACCTCCAATATCAGTTTTTCGTAAGCTTCCGGCAAGATTTCTGACCTCAGAGCAATATTCCATTCAATTTTCTTATCCCCATCACCGGAAGTTGGATCTCCTTGGTCTGGCCATCTGACCTGTCTCCTGTTTTGACTCAGGGCGAAAAATCCATTTATATGCACTGGTAGTCCTGTCATGTGAACATTCTCTTGGGGGAGAGGTTGGTAACAAAAGACATGCCCAGCTGTGCTGCTATATTCCCCTTCTTTACTGAGAGGTGCAGCTAATCCGACAACATGTGGATATCCAAGATCTTTGTCCTTCATAAGTGTCCTTGTCCTTTCAGAAAGTTCGCCACCTTTTAAATAATTCACGATAAGCCATCTTGATTTTGCAACTTTTACGTCTTCAGACACAGACTTTGACACGCTTTCTATGGTAATGTGAAACACCCAATGCCTCGACTGATCGGGTACCTCGTTTCCTGTTTCTTTTAGTTCTTGAAGAAAAGCTTTTCTCACCTTGGGTAAATCTTCCGACACATTACTGACTGCGACCGAGAAGCACTCTATTTCTTTCCCCAGACTCATGTGCCTTAGATCCAACGAAGATTCGTCGCTGCTGCTTGAAGAATTCTGTTCTAAGTCTATAAAAAGTTTGATGCTACAAAGCGTTTTCAAGAAAAGAAGGCTTCTGCTGGATTCGTTTAAGAACGCTTGCAGAAGATGGCTAACCTTTTCGTCTGTATAGATATTGTCTGAAAGTGGTGATGCCACCTGTCGTAGGGGAAACCAGAACAATGTCCCTTCAAATATCCCTGTGGCAAGTGTGTGCTCAGAAAATCCGAGCGTACCATTCAAACTGTCTAGTAAATCCTCGTAGTTTAAACGATGCCACTCTTTAAGACGGTTTAGTTTAACAGTCGTGCAAATTTTTCCAAATTCCCTTGCATGTGGGTTGATAAACATTGCATTGTTTCCACTTATAATACATGGGTAGTCTAAAAAGAAACAGTTCATAAATAAGGAAATAACAATAAATGACCAATGCAAGGCTCATACTTACCTGAACTTTGAAATGATATTAACATACAAAAATTACATATTGTGCATAAGTAATTATGCCTTTATTTAATATGTCACCATATAGCTAGTAAGACATGATGAAAATAATCTTAACACTGAAAATTCTTATGGGAAACTTTAATCATTTTTGAAATCGTCATTTTAAAATAAAGATAAAATTCTATGCCTGGAAAATTTGGAACAAACATTTTAATCAAACTTAAACCAAAAAACATCTAAATCCATTTTTATCTACAGCAAGAGCATCGCAGTACGGATGCAATACACACTCGCCAGCCTAGGCTGCGAACTGATGATGCCATTTCACATTGCGCTACAGAAAATAATCGCAAATCATCAAATTCAACAAGAATATTCTTACAAACTCTGTGTTGAAACCACATTGAAAGACTTTTATCAATATTAATGTACCTTAAAATATCAATACACAACAAGGGTGCCATTGTCACAAAATACGCCCGTCTATTTGTGACCCTTACCTTGGCCACATGGACCCGAATTTCTCGTGCGACACTTCGCCCTACAATGGTCAATATTTGTGCCAAATTATATATTAAAATCTCTCAATACATGTAGAAGTTTCTCTCCGGACAAGCGTTTTCCACTAACCTATAGATGTGCCCTTGACCTTTGACCTAGAGACCTAGTTTATGCGCGCAACACTACATTTAATGATGGTGAACTTTAGTATATAGTGATACTTAAATTCCTCCATGCATGTAGAAGAAATGATCCGGACAAAATCTGGACATTTCGTCATCTCTAGTAACCTTGACGTTGCATATAATTATATGGACCAGGATTATGCGTGTAATGCACAATCTCATGATGGCGAACATTTGTGATAGAATCCCTCAAATCATGATGACTAAATGGTCCATATACACTTTTTCATATTACTATCAGACTTTTGACCTCTGTGTGTGACCTTGACCTTGGCCACAGGGACCTGAATTTTGCACGCGACACTCCGCTTTACAATATTGAACATTTATGCCAAGTTATATTAAAATCCCTCAATGCATGCAGAAGTTTTGCTCCGGACAAGCGTTTTTCTCTGACTTCTAAATAGCACCTTGAACTTTGACTTAGATACCAGTTTCGTGCGCGTGACACTACCCCCAATGATGGTGAATATTGGTACTAAGTTTCATTAAAAGTATCCAAGCACGTTGAAGATATGGTCCGGACAAAACTGGACGCCGCCCGCCATGGGCGTTCCCATAATACGTCCCGTTTTTCAAATGGGCGTACAAAAAGGGGAGACAATTCAAAAATTGAATCAGATAGATTTATGTTTCTTGCACACTGCACTTCTACTTCTTACCATGTATTTCCATTTTCAGTTTCAAGACAATCCCTTTCACAATGTTCAAGTAATGTTCCAGACAAAAATTAATTCTAAAATTCGAAAATAGGAGTTAAATAAAAAACAAAATAAGGAAGAGTTATGTTTCTCCTTGTCACCATCTGTCTATATTTTAAATTTCATTTTAATTTACTTTATAGTTTTAAAGTTGTGTTCCGAACAAAAAAATAAGAACGGAAATAATTAAAAGATGGGACCTGATAAAGTTATGGATTTTAGACACTGCACTTCTACTCAATGCAAGAAAGCTGTATATTCAACGGGCATATAACAAATCAAACAAAGTTAAATCTACTGGTAAGAAACATCAAAATCCGACTTGACACAGCATTCAAATCGTACTCAAACCTGGAAATGTTTATATCTGAGTTCAAATCAGAAACCCAAATTGTTAAACAGTTTTGTGATACGCAGACTAGCTATATGTACCTACTTTATATTTGATATCTGTATTATTATCCATATTTTTCTGTCTTAGATTTTATTGTTCTTTTCTAAACAAGTATCGTCTTTTTTGATAGCACATGTTCACTTGTGTTATGAAGTTCATTTTAGCAGTCCTTCACAGACCACGACGTGAAAGCATTTTTTTCCATTTTTTTCAAGTATTGCATAAAATACAGAAGAATCCTCCTGGTAAAACCCGTGTCAGTTTTCAGTGACAGTGGCTGGTTCATTTACAATCAAGCATAGTCTAAATATTGCTTTTTATTATATACTTATAACTGAAATATTGAGAAATATTGATGAAATAAATTGCATATTTTCAATTTCCGTATTTTCACTGTAAAAATTTATTTTTCACTGCAGTGAAACATATTTTCCGTATTTTCACTGGTGTCTTGCCGGACTACTTTCGTCTACATTCAGCCAATACACAAAATTAAATGGGAATTCATTCGAATCTTAAGGTCAAAAAAGAGTAAAGTATATAATAAACAGAAAATTCAAGTTTTTTCATTAAATACGGGATTTATTTTCATCTCGTGGTATGAAAATTATCCAGATTTTATGGATGGACATTTACATGGAAGAAACATGAACAAGGAGCAATTATTGAACAAATGAGCATATTCATGTATATTGCATACATCTATTGTCTAACACAGACTTTTCTATCCTATTTTGGAATAGCTATTTTATTTGGCCAGAGCCAATTTTTGTAGTTTAGATTCCTTTTTCTCGCTACAATTAGTTCATATCCAGGTTAACTGTTTGTTCAACAAGTAAAGGTCGCAGGGCAAATAGTATAAACATATAAAATGTCTTATTTTGCATGTTTTGATTTCTGTCTTTGTGTTTTGTTGTATAATATTCCGATATGCTATATGATGTCTTTAAGTAAAATATCTTTGTTAACTTGTCATTTATTGAGTATTTCTATATTAACTGCCCTACAGATTTACTCAGCAATCATTCCATAGCCTTTTATTTACCTTTCATTCCATTTTCATTCATACTCATATATTTCTAACATTTAATCATGCACTGTAATATTTGACTGACGGACCTCACAGTATTGTACAATACCTTCCCCCACATTCATTGTTTGCTTGTGCGCTTGCATGTTTGAAAGCGAGGAGATATGATGCTGTGTTATTTTATTATTTTTGGGTTATGCCCCTTAGGGCAACACCCAGTATACTGGCGTTTCAAAATGCGACAGAGCGTCTATTGAAAAAGAAAATGGAGCAGAGCGTCTAGATCCGGAGATTTTCTGACATCCTTATTCTGCGGTCCTGCGACCCTATTGGCGGTCCTAATTGCGACCCTAGTTTTAACAATGTGCAATCATATGATTAAGGAAGCTGCATTCAATGTATTGAATCTGACTGTATCAATGTGAGTGGCAAATATATGTTTGTGTTTTTAGGTAAATGATGTGTTTAAATTCAACAGAGAAATTGATTGTAATTTACATATAATTTTGCATAATGTTTAAAAACGACAGGAATAAAATTAAAATCTATTTACTGCACAAAGAAAACAGACTTACAATTTTTGCAACTGTTTTGCCGTAGAAACATGTTTCACACTAAAATCATTTGATATTTTTAAATGAAGCCTCATTTAAATGAATGTTTAGAACATCAACAATTTGAACAATTTCGAAGAATTCAGAAAATGCATATACTGTCAGCAGGTGATGTAAGCGTTGCTAAATTAACTGTATATTCTTTTATCTATTTGAGTTTATTTCTCGTCGGTACGTGTTGGCCATTTGAACGACGTCCCATTGAGAGGTTAGCTTTTTTAGGACGTTGGGTATAGTGCAAAACAAGAAAGCATCTCATTTCAATGACGCCTCTGGTTCTTTTGCATGCTCAGTGTATAGCACTAATATATAGGACCCCTGGAATATCAGTTCAGTGCGTTACCACTGCTCTAGCAGGATACCGGATTGTTGAAATGTGACAACAAAAATGCAAAATACAGTGGTTTCATTTCAAATGTGTAAGTAAATATATAATGCACGCTGGAAATGTTAGTCTTGTAAAATATAAAATTGTTATGCTGTTCCCTTTTTAATTTTCCCTTTTTAGCTCTATTTACGATACTTTAATTATTTCTAAAATATATGATCGTAGTTGTCTTGAGTTCTCAAAGATTTTATTTTTATATTTTTATAGTGTATTCATTATGTCCTGTGCTCGTAAACACTGAGTATACTTTATATTCTAAAAAAATTACTTGCTTTGTTCACACACTGACAAATTTACTAACATAGACTGAAATATTAAAGGAAGAGGACAAAGTTCAATATCGCAAGGAATGTTGCATAAAGATTTGTTAATATGTAAAAGTTAATTATTTGGCATAACCCATTGTATGCTTTTTTAAGCAGCCAACTTGTCTTTAAAGTGTGCCTTTGCAAGCCTAGAGACCCTAAAATTACAGCCACTAAATAAATGAACCCTCTACGATATATATTATATGTATTCCGTATCTTTATTATCACAAGTGGTGTGAATCTAGAAAAGGGTCAAGGCTGACTTTAAGGTCAGTTTATTTCATATTTAAGTAAACTATATAATTAGATTTAATTACAAACCTGTCAGGTGAAAGACTGATTTGAAACCCAGGCCAAATCTGCCGATTTTCAGTGGGTCGTCTCTTTTAACGCTTGTGTATATCGAACGAATTCCTCGCCAGTCGTCGTCTGTAAACTTTGCGTCGTTGAAGAAAACCAATGCCGGGGCCTGTTGGAAAATTAAGGATTAATTTCAGTTAAAAGAACACTTCATACACGAGCGACACAGGTTTTATGTGTACAAGAAAGGGGCTGTTCAAATCGTTTCTTTCGTTGGAAAAATAAGGTTATTCTTTGACAACAGTCTTAATCAAATTAAACCTGGTCTGAACCGTAGTTAGAGTTCTGTTGATTAATCATTTCCATCTTCTGTAACTATTGGTAAAACTTTATTCCTTCCCGACAGTTTGATTTACGAGATAGCACTTCGCCTGCCTTGACTGAAATATGAAAAATCTTCGAAAAAATGCTTAACTCGATATACAAATACAATTGCATAATACTATTTCAACAGCACTGATGTTAACTTACTCTGAGAAACTTCCGGTATTCTGCTTCATTTTCCTGCTCTTCATTAATCGATCTTCCTTCATACAAAATCTTCATCGAGGACGCTTCCGCATCATCGGCATTTTGGATCAGTTCCTAAAATATTAAATTCAAACATTAGGCCAGTTTCAATAGGGTACACATTATATGTTATTTAGGTTTTTGAGTGATATATCTGGATATATTACCTGCAAAGATTTTATATCACCCGAGCCGTTTGAGTGAATATGTGGATATATTACCTGCAAAGATTTTATATCACCCGAAGGCTCATACCTAACAAATGTAAACAAGAGAAAAGGAGTAGTCTGTTGAAGACACTTTTTTGTAATTAATATCAAGGTTTGACGAGGTCATATTTGTTTCAAATACTGATGAGATTATTTATCATCACTCTATTTTGGTAAATATTTTTATTTGACAGTTTAAAAGTGCTTGTTTATCGGAATTTACACTGTACAACATCGAACCGTACGCGCATCGTCACAGCGCATGTTGTTTACAACGTGGGGTACCCAGAGGGGAAATTTAATTCTGGCTCGGTTATATCAATTTCTTTCGGCGGATCAATATCCAATCAAAAAGGAGAAAAAATCTGAAAGGGTAATAAATCTAATTAGCTTCGAGGAAAGTCAACGCTCATAACAATGGGTTTCTCTCAGTTATCTGAAAAATGGTACAAAAGTAAAAGATAGACCAAGTGAAAGGTAAAGAATGAAAGAAAGAAGGAAAGAAGAATTAAATGAATAGAAGAAGAAAATGAATGAATGAATGAATGAATGAATGCCTGGAAAAACGAACGAATGAATGAACTAGAAGGGGTTTTTGTCACAAAAACATATGTCTCCCATCTATGTACTCTAAGGATGGACCAGCGACATGCTTTTTGGTATGTAGGGTGAAAGTCAAAACATGAGTTGCAGTTGGTTTTAACAGATTTAATAGATGTAGGTGAAGCTGAAAAGTGATGTGGAAATGGGGAAATACTTTATGTTTTTACAATCAGAAAGTAAAGAAACTGGTTTCCTAGTGACAACTGGTGTTGAAAGTCAGAATTAGTTTAAGCTATCAAACACAGAATTTGATCTATCAGTTGTTTATAGAGGCTCAGTGTTGTAGTTAATACGAATGTTTGCATATATAATTACATGATAGCTGTAATAAGTTGGCACAGTTCCAGACTGTACAACTGCAAGGTTTCTCACATATATGTGATCGATCAGCGTTTGTCGAAATGCAGTGGGAGTTGTTATAAGCTGATTGAAGTTAGTCATGGTTTGTTCGTGCTCATTAGCTGACACTGGTGCATTAAAGTCACCAAGAACAATTGTTTGTGAAGTTGGTAAATTGTTAAGAATCAAACTGAGCTGTTCACAGAAATAATGGAGGTGAAGTTGTGGAGGTTTATAAACATTCAATACTGATATTAGATGCAGATGTTATATGATCACAAACACATTCAATATCTATCATAGAAGTATCAATACACATAAAGTCAAAGTCTTGGTTGACAAAGATGCCAACACCTCCTCTTGGAGGCTGTTTGTTTTAGTGTGTTGGCGTATGAGTGAACACAGTTTGGTATCGTGTATTGGGGGTTGAACTATGCCATTAGCACTAGTCCACGCTTCCTGAGGAGCTATAATATCAGCCTGGTGGAAAAATAATTGTTTTTAATGTCATGAAAATGGGGAAAAAAGTGAAAGCCGGATAAGGTTTGTCTATTTTTACCTCTGGTGGACCTTTTGTGCAGCGAACCGGAACGTGCCGGCGACATGCACAACAAGGGTTGGTACTGATCACTCATGTGAAGTTTCGTCGAAATCCCGCCAACATTCTGACCTGTGAAAGTCAGACGTTTTTCTATATTTAGCTCTGGCGGCCATTTTGTGCAGCGAAGCGGAACGTACCAGCGACATGCACAACAAGGGTTGGTACTGATCACTCCTGTGAAGTTTCGTCGAAATCCCGCCAGCAGTTTGACCTGTGAATGCCAGACGTTTTTCTATTTTTAGCTCTGGCGGCCACTTTGTGCAGCGAAGCGGAACGTGCCGGCGATATGCACAAGTATGGTTGGTGCTGATCACTCCTGTGAAGTTTTGTCAAAATCCCGCCAGCAGTTTGGCCTGTGAAAGCCGGACAAGGTTTTTCTATTTTTACCTCTGGTGGCCAATTTGTGCAGTCAAGCAGAACGCGCAGATGACATGCACAACAAGTGTTGGTACTGATCACTCCTGTGAAGTTTCGTCAAATCCCGCCAGCAGTTTGACCTGTGAATGCCAAACCTTTTTCTATTTTTAGCTCTGGTGGACATTTTCTGCAGCGAAGCGGAACGTGCCGGCGATATGCACAAGTATGGTTGGTGCTGATCACTCCTGTGAAGTATTGTCAAAATCCCGCCAGCAGTTTGACCTGTGGAAGTCGGACAAGGTTTTTCTATTTTTAGCTCTGGCGGCCATTTTGTGCAGCCAAGTGGAACGTGCTAGTGATATGTACAACTGCAATTGGAACTGATCACTCCTGATAAGTTTCGTCTAAATCCCGCCTGCAGTTTGACCTGTGGATGCCGGAGAAGCTGAATGCGGACGGACGGACAGACGGACGGACGGCGAAGGCAAAAACAATATGTCTCCCAAAAATTTTGGGAGACATAATGAATGAATGTTTTGATGTTGCTGTTATGAGTATATAACAGTGTAATTATTTACGATAATCCACAGAGCTTGGTGCAAACACAAAATACTTGTTGCGAGTATTATGATTTTATTAGAACTAAGATAAGCCGATGGCGGGAAATAAGTACATATATTCTACGAGCATGCGCATTGCTATAAATAATTATGTATACACATGAATTTAATAAGCATATGTACTGAAACGAATTAATTTGCTTTAAAATTCTTTAAAAAAACGCATTTTTATTTCTTAATCTTACCTTTATAATTTGAACATCGTTTCGGTATTCGTCAAGGATCCTCTTGATCTGATCCAGCAAAGGTGGCTGTTCTATGCCAGAGAATTCTTCTATATCTTCTTGAGTTTTAGAACCTAGAAAAGCAGGTAGGAAATTGTCTTAAAAAACGGATCTGAGAAATGGCTCAGACTTTTTTTCGTAATTTTATGGATTTGTTCTCTTGAGTTAGAATATTTGTCTTGCATTAAAAAGACCATTCTCTTCTTTTTCAAACAAAGAACTTAATATAGAAGGATATTTGCACAAAAAAGGGCCGTTAAATAGGTTTTGCTGTATTTTATAGACCCCCCCCCCCCGAAATTTGTTAAATAAAATAACAACAAAAACCATTAGGCGGTTTTACAGTTTGGACATCATACTTAACCCGTCAGTTTTGCGTTTTTTTTTATATCATTCACCTTAGACCCGCGAAACAATCAGTATTTCTGATCGATCAACGTTTATCTTCGATTTAACTGACTAATCACAAAGTAATTTAAAATGAATTCGTAACATCGCTGCGCATGTGTGATGATCATTGACGAGCCTACGAAATGAGTGTAGCCTGGTTTCCGGCGTTTAATCGTTTAGCAGTTAGGGGCAGGTAATCCAGACTACACTCGAGTGGTGAGGCAGATCTATCCACATTACAGTCGAAACTCTATACCTTTATATGAAATATCATTATTTAGAATTAGGGGCTATGTAAACAGTGTTCGACTCTTTATTGACTGAGAGCCCTTGATCTATCTGATCACAAACTTCATACATTTTCAATAATACGACCAATATATTGTAGAAAGATTAGCCAAAATAGATTAGCTATGATTACCGAAAATCGCCCACCTTAGTATAACTATTCAATATGTCAAGTGCAATTTAATGGATTTATAATCAAAATGAAAAAAAAACACCAGAAAATACAGCATGTCAAATTTGAAAGTCTTAGGCTGTTTGGTTATAAAAAGGACATACTTAAATGTTTCCTATATATTTTCATATAAACTCAATGTCTCTCGCCGCACTGCGTGGACCTACGAATGATCCAACTTGAAAAATTCGAGCAATCTTTGTAAAGGTCCACTTGGCATTCTTTAATGCAAAATTTCAGAACTAATAGCCTTGAATTTTAGATTTTCTTGTCAATCTTTAGGTAAAACATGTGACCGTCGGTATCAATTATCCAAGGGGAATAATTTGAAAATTTCTGTATCAGTTTACAAGACATTGCTACATACAAAATGTCCGACAGGCATGAAAGAATCTTGTTTATTAAAATCTACGTTCAACATGTGACACCAGTGACTGAGCCAATAATGACCCCACGGGCGGGGGAAAAAAGAAAAAAAACCACCTCTGAGCCTTCTTGTTTCGGACAAGTGTATATTGCAACCGCGTCATCATGCGATATGCAATATGGCGGTGGAACATATTTTATAAGCTGTTCATTCTTTATCTTTAATTGCTCAATTATATATGCTACATCTGTCTCGTTAGCTATCTAACATTGTGTATTTTCAGAAAACAATTCAACAAGAGATTTACATTTATCTATAAGTGTTAGCTATTAGTCTATCAAATTTCTGAAAATATGTCGTGCTAGATCAACGATATGTTTTACGTCATATTAATTGATTTTCGATTGTGAAAAATTGTTTGTTTGGAGTACCAAGGACACTTGTAAAAATGTAAAACTTCTGATAACAAAGAAGTATGCAGAAAAAGTTAGCCCAATGTTCTTTAAACGTCAATTTTGAATTAATGCATTGTAATATTAACAATAGCATTGCCTTACCTTATTCATCTAAATAATGCGTGAATGGAAATTGAGGTCACTTTACGCTTGTGAAAAAAGTCTGATTTTCAGAAAACCTTATGAAAATCAATTACTTTTATTAAGAAGAGGTTTAAACAGACAATACAAGAAGAAAATGTATTAAATTAAATATGTACTTTACGCCTCACTGATATCTTACCTTTTCAAAATCTTTTAACTAATAATAGCGTAGTTGAACTGAAGAGTCGCAAACTTCGCATGTTACATAATGTTGATACTCAGTACAGATGTGAAAATCTTACTAAAGCTAAAAGCAATTATTGTGGAGCATTAAAGCTTAATAATAGTGTCTCTACTCACTCATTGTCCTTTGTTTCTACTGCCTTTTCGTATTCTTCATCCTTGCATCCTGAAAATACAGAACCGTCATCAATATAACAATATCAAACTTCTTTTATAAAACTTCTATCTATATATAGTTTTACAGCTATCAGATTGCTCGACTATGTCGACCTTGTATCTTTTTTGCAGTTACGTAAGAGTTTTCAGGCTTTTAATGAATTTAGGAAGGATTCAAGTCCATAAGAAAAGCATACACACGTGACTGCAATACAATGTAGATACAAATGACATTACTATAAACTTGATGATGAGTATAATGTTACATTCCCCTGCATCGGATGAATTTTACCTGTTTGTCTCCGGACCTGAAGAAATTTAAGATGTTTGTCTCCCGAATAGATGAGAGGAGTTTGACTCTTTGTCTATTCAACGAAAGGGATTTGGGTCTACGTCTCCTGAGTGTAAGGTATTTGACTAATTGTTTTCAGAATTGAAGGAAATCTGGCTCAAACATCCTAAAATACAGAGAACTTGACTCTTTGTCTCCTAATCTAAAGGGATTTTGGATCATCTTCGCTTCTTGAATTGAAGGAAACTTAGATTTTTTTCCTGAACAGGAGGGAACTGGCTTTTGACTGTTAAATTAAGGGATGTAAACTCATTTTTTGTTCTTGAATAGTACAAATTTAACTCTTTTTCTCACGAACTGAAGGATTTTGGCTATTCGCCTAATGAACTGTAGGGAAATTAGCTCTTTGTTTCTTAAACAGAAGGGAGGTTGTGTCTTTCCTTCTTAAATGAAGGAATTTCAACTCATTTTCCCTCGCACTATTGGAATTTCAGATTTTTGTCTTCTGAATTGAAGGGATTTTGGCTAATTGTTTCATAAAATGAAGGATTTTTATTCCTTGTCTCTTGAACTGAATTGGAGGGATTTGGCTAGAAGCCTCAAGGTTGTTACCTTCTTTGTTATTGATTTTAAAAGATTTGGCTCTTTGTTTCCTCTGTGGAACAGAATTATCTCGTTTTCTGTAGAAAATTAGAAATTGTCTGATTAACCCAACTATTTTGAAATACGTGATCATATAAGTCCTTTTTAGATATCTATTACCAGACTGCTCACCAATGTTTTGTTATTGTTGCTGCTGCTGTTTTAAATCGGAGCTTCTCGTGATAACAACTCCCCCCTCCCCCCACCCCCACAACCACCAACCCCTTGCAACAACAAAAAAGTAATAATAACGATTAATAAAAACAAAAACAACAATAAATAACATGAATAAAAGCGGTTTACAGCATAATGAATCAGGCAAAAAGTAAAGTATTCTTCAGTACTTACGATTGTTGTAAATACTGAATTTAACAACTCTCCACAAAAAAAATAAGTCTCTATTCTTGCTTACACTGCACATTAAACTCGTTTTCTTTCCTAAACCGAAATGAGTGTGGTAAGCGTTTTCCGAAAATGAACACAACGATTTAACTCTTGGATACAGGCCAAGTCAGTACGGTGACACAGACAACTCTTTTTTTAAATTGCACTTAAACTGCACGAGATAAAAAAGGGGAGTGCAAGTCTTAAAAAAGGTATTGCGTTTGAAAAAAGAGTAGCGCGATAAAAAAAGAGAATCGTGTTATAAAAAAGAACAGTCCATTTTAACGACTTACTAGCTTGTAGGAACGAGTCAGCTATGCATATGCAATACTTTTTTTCAGATTTGCACTTCTCTTTATCTCGTTCCCAAGACTAAGCAACTCGTTATGACATACTAAGTCATTCCCTCGAGTTAGTATCTGGTGGGAACGAGATAAAAAAAAAAAGAGAAGTGCAATTTAAAAAGAAGTTGTACATGTCACCTCCATGCCACTGTAAGTCAGGACAGACATTTTGAACTTTATTGAGTATACTCTTTTACTACATTTATATTTCTAGATCAGCTTTAGCTGCAAAACACAACACGAAACTGAGAATTAAAGGGTTTGCTATAATACGCGAATATCTTTCATTTATCCAACAGCAAGAAATCAACCTGTGAATTTATGTCTGACATCAGGTAAAGAGTGTAGAGGCGTTAACGAATTTTACCAAAATAAAAACTAATAAAAAATCCGGAAGTTTATAGACAACTTTGCGTGAATATTGCAAAACTGCAAAAAAGTTTACGTAGTTTAACTCTTTTGATGTTTATTTGAATAAAACGTGTTTCAAAAATTCCCTTTGTGCATACAATCAGCTTTCAAGAATATCAACAAATTCTGCTAACTTTTGAAAATCAGTTACGTAAACGGTCATGTACATTTCAAGTAATGTAGTCAGATGACAGGACTATCTCAATGATCTTCAGCAGCTCAAGGTCTATACAGTTTTATTATACCTCACGTAAACTTTTTACTATATAACCTAATGTGACGTCACATGGTGTTATTTCGATCTATCATCCTGGAAATGAATATCACCCGGTGAATAATTTTTTGCAATATTCCCCAGGGGCGAGTGACCTTTATAGACTTAAGAAAACGTAATGTTCTAGTTCTCTCCCCTGACCGCTCTGCTCTGCGTACCTCAGACGCTTGCAATGTGCACTACAGTGTATAAAGCGTCTCGGCTCCGCCTCGGGTGTTATTTCAGTTCTCGGGTTGCTAATATGCACTATTGCCCTGAGAGACATGTGTTATTTTTATAAGATTTATTGACAATGACTGTTTTACCTGTTGAGGACGAAGGCAAACTTAAATACGAGTTCACACATTCCAAATGATTTTTACATAACAATATTCTGTTTAGCCTATCATAATGTTCTTCACAGGTCGTTCAGAACATTAGTAATAAATGGTTTAATGGCATGTTATGTTATAAGAATTTTTAATGTATAACAAGCTTTATTGAAAAAAAAATGAAATGACTGCATGGTACATCTTGATAATTTCAAAACAGATCAAGGAAGTTAAAGTAAATATATGTATACCAGATCTTAAAAAGAATAAAAAATCTGTGTTTCACTCGGTTACGTACGCGCGCGCGCGCGCACACACACACACGAACGCGCGCACGGCCAAGCATTCTGTTCAGGACAAAATCGTATCGAATGTCCGGCCTTTCTATTCTTAGCTGACGGTAGATACCTACTTACTAGTTGAGACAAAAAAATGCTTCTCATTTTCAAAAAATAAAGATCTCGGTCAATTACCATGTATGATTTAATAAGGTGAATCTCGGGTTGGGGAAGGAGTAAAAACAAACAAACATTAAAAACCCGCACCAGACGCCTTCTATTTTCAGATTGTGCCCTTAAAAGAAACAATTGTGACATTGACATTTAACTTATATAATAATTCAACAACAAATGCGCTTAACACATATAGCCCGCCCGCTTAGCTCAATAGGTAGAGACCTGGGCAGGGCAAAATTTCTCCGTGACAATTGTTCTCAGACATTGTATCTTATGTTCATTTGTCTGGTTCAGAATAGATCATGTGGGAACAGTAGTCAGTCACTTGCGGAGAAACTGGCAATTACTGGTTAGTCATCCAGAAAAACCGGTTAGGAGGACTGAGCGCCGAGATATAACTTCTGTTGAAATCGGCGTTAAACCCCAAAACAAACAAAACGCTTAACACGCGTTTATCCGCGTGAACCATCTCCAGTGAATGATCCCGAAATCAGTAAGAGATATCAAGGTCAAACTGTCGATTTGAAGGTCAATAAGAAAATAATAATAGTCCAGTTTTTATAGTCATATCGGACTGTATAAGAAAAGGGCACATGAACGTTTATGGTATAAATGGTAATTATCAAATTCATCAAAAAATAAAAGCATATATTTTCGTACAAAATATTAAAGAAAAAAATCATTTCGGTGGATATATAAAATCTAACTTACATTTATTAACATCAAATGTTCAAAACATATCTTGTCCCACACTCCGAGCTGTATCTACCTGTGTGCATAAACGACAATGAATTGTTTATCCGAAGTCATTGTGATAAATATTTGCAGACATATGACACCATACATAATTGGTTTTTGCCCTTACTTTAAAGCTATCAGTTTCTGGAAAAATTGACTTTCATTTTTCGAAAATGTGGATTTCTAAAGGTCAGACAGTTGTAAATCAGAACAGGAAGCTAATAATAAATAATGCGATATGTTTCTGTGTTTTGGGGTTTTTGTTGGACTGTTTCAGTATCAAAAGGATGTTTTCTGGCATTTGTAGTATGTTAGCAACAATCTGGTTCATTTTTTTTTAGATTTGAAGATACCTTGTATTAGTTAAGTGCTTGTTGAAAGGGACGGCAGTGGTACAGCGAATAACATGAGTAACAATTGTCGATTTTCACAGAGCAACTATTTGAGGGGAGATTACTCTCTTAGAACATACATGACTTGTTGCTTTCTTTTTATGGCCCCGAAGGGAAGCATATAGTTTTTGAACTGTCCGTCCGTCAGTCCGTAGAAAACTTTAACATTGGCCATAACTTCCTTATTAGTGAGTGGATTTACTTCATACTTGGACGCAACACCCCTTTGGGCAACACCTTCCCACTGACCTATATCTGTTTGACCTTGACCCCTGAATGACCTTCATCTTGAAGATCCAATTGTCCAAAAACTTTAACATTTGGCCATAACTTCCACATTAGTAAGTTGATATACTTCATTCTTGGACACAACACCCCTTTGGACAAGACCTTCCCATTGAACTATATTAATTTGACCTTGACCCCTGAATGACTGGTTCTCAGCTCGAAGTATCACTTCGGGGGCAAAGTCATCTTACAGTGACATTTTCTTGTTAAATCTGAATAGGAGAGGCAGTAAACTTTAAGTTTAATGCAAAATCAACTGGTACCAGCTATGTTTGCCGGTCTATGTAATGTCATTGATTTAACATTGTGGTCTACGGGAGAACCATTTACATTTTCCAACCTTGACGTTAACACTTCTCTGGATAATACCCAGTAACGGGTATCCGGTATGTAATTTGTTTGGTCAGTGGCTGGGGAGGCGGGGAGGGTGTGTCACCATCAAGCTTCGTGCCCGAGTTTTAGCAGATAAAAAAAACATTTTGTTCAAAAAGATGGGTCTCGAGAACAAATTCAGTAAAGGTTGTCACAACAACAACAACAAACTGTCTGAAATAGCAGTATCAGAGGTACTTTGTAAATTTGCAGCGATTAACAATCAACACTAACCGACATCAAATACTGAGTTGGTACAAACAGGTGTCAAATTGACTTTCCCAAGTTATAAGTTGCTTCCCGTTAAACTGGTACAGTAATATTGAATCGTACTTTCAGACCCTAGAAAGAATTAAAACTTCTGTATTGAAGACATCCCCTCTCTCACTCACGCACGCACTAAAAGATTTCAGGTCGTTTCGCTACATCGACACGTTCGCACTAGTCTTTTTGCTACCTATTAGAAGTCGATTCGCTACCCTCGAATTTCGCTACCTACAATTAACAAATGGTTATCGCGATAACAATGATTATGCTTATTAATGCAAATATTTTTATTCATTAAATGTGAAAAACGGAATTTAAAATATAATCATTAAGTCATGTGTTTGTTCTTCATTTGAAAAAATAAATGTATGTGTAACGACAGGGATTATTTTTAAATTTAATAAATGTAGTATAGTTTTTCAATATTCATAATTCTTTGTATTGTTAATATATACCCTTCATGCAAAAACGTGCTTGAAATTTGTGTCATATTGTGTGTGCTATTTGTGGTCCATCCAAAATAAAATAATGTCCTTTTTTGTTGATAATAAACGAATATAGAGCTTAATAACTTAAATTAAATTAAATTTGTTAAATACTATGTATTCGTTTATCAGCATTAAAACAATAAAGCTAATAACTGTTCTATCCCGTCTTTCATTATATATACCCATCTCTTTCGGTATAAATAAAGTATTAAATAATACAATATTAAAAGCCGAATTAATAAGTGTGAAAAAGATTGCATATTTCAGTGAGCAAATAAATATGTTTGTTCACTTTAATAACATATTTACATGGAGACCGGCTGTGTGATAAACATAGTAAATGAACGGGGTAGCGAAACGACTAGGTGCGAAAATGTAAAGGTAGCGAATGTGTACTGGTAGCGAAACGACCAGCACCCCACTATCTATCTATTTAAGCTTATTTAACGTCGATACCGGTAGCCCATATGACCGACGCCCCCTAAAGAGATTAGTTATTTTATGTTGTGGGGGTAGTGCAAGATACAGAAAGCATCCCATTCCAGAGACACCCCTGGTTCTTTTTCATGCTTAGTGTATAGCACTGATACATTGGACCTCGGTTTAAAGTCTCATCCGAAAGACTATTAGTAATGTTAGTGGAGGAGCGGAGGATCGAACTCGGGACCCCTGCTTTACCAGTCCAGCGGGTTACCACTGGACCACATCCGCTCCTATTTTCAGGCTGTGCTCTGTAAAACCACCTGTGACATCACGTCATGAACAGCTAGTGGCGTTGTATTGACCTAATACCCTATTGTACATTACGTGCATGATTTTCCTAAGTTATAAGTTGCTTCCGCTTTAACTGGTACAGTAATACTGAATCATACTTTCAGACCCTAGAAAGAATTTCTAAAAATGAATGGAAATATTCGGACTAGACGACTTCTAGCTTTCAGGCTGTGCTCTTTAAAACCACCTGTGACATCATCATTTAACATATATAATATTAGAAAAAAACAAATACGCTGAATACGTGTTTATCCGTATGAAACGCATCCTCCAATCAATGATTCCTAATTCAGTGGAAGATTCCAAGGTCAAACTGTCGATTTGAAGGTCAACAGGAAAATACGAATAACTTCGACAAATAAGATAGTTTTCGTAGGAATAAAAGAATGTCATAAAAGGCCACATGAAGATTAATGGTATAAGGAAACAATTTCTTATTTTACAGCGGTTTATTTTTGAATGAATGCAATCTCTCATGTAATGCCAGAAATTACGAAGGTCAAGACCATATTCTGTTTTCAAATGTAAAAGCATTTAAAAGAAACTTAGCCGTAAAGAATATCACCTGAATCTTTTTAAGAATGAATAAAATGACAGCCTTAAAAAAACATCTTACTGTAGAAAAGAAATTAAATTTGCTAATTACGAAAAGTTATCAGACATTTGAAAATACTTTGACGAAGCGCATTTGTAGACACCTTTGTGGTCAAGGAGATATTGTTTCTATAAAATATTACGGAAATGTGCTCAAATTGCGCTAGACTGTATGCTGGACAGTATGTAGAACTTCTTTTCTGATCACGTAGTGAACCGTTGTAGTGACCTTACACCCTGTTGTTCATTATTTGCATGATTATGATCTCGTGTAAATCGTGGTTTATCTTCCAAATTTTAACTGTATCTAAAGACCTACTGTAAGTTACTGAAGCAACGTGCATGACTTGAACATTTAACCAAACTCTACCCAAGGCTAAATTTTGCGACTGACGGCTATAAATTGTTGTCTTTGTGATTCTACTGACAAAACGTTTTTCTTTCGGTTCAATTCGAGCACGTCGATATATAAAAAAGTTCTGTTGCACGTAAAGTCAAAACGTGATTTAAATATTTAATTTTGACTGAGATAACAAGGTAAAAATTAAAAAGAAAACTTTTTGGTACAACGTATATAAGATCGCAATGTACATAGTAATAAGATATCGACACTGGACATCTGTTCAAGATTTTAGGAGCCGTTTCATGATTTCTTGCACTTCCTTTGTACTTCTCTCCGTCTGGATTCTTTCAGCGTCCATTATGACGTCATTCGCATATATCTTTCCTGAGGTCTTCGTGTCGAGTCTGAAAATATGATGGACACAACATTTAATAAAGGCATCTTTGTATTAATAAATCGCATGAATCAAATTGGAGGAACAGTATATGAAAGTTGTACATTGAAAAAATAGATTAAAGAAGTAGCTTACATTAAATTCTTCAATTTATGCACCTCTCAATTTGAAAAATTGACTTTTCTATTATTTAATATGGATAAACCAAAAAAAATCATTTATAGGAGTATTGCGTGTAGGCCTAAACTAACAGAGTAAGGCGTGCTCATTCTGCATGAATGTGCTAGCTGGGGTCAAACTGTTAAGAACTTGTCAGAGGGAGACATACTTCAGATAAAAATGTGTTTTTGTGCCCTTCTGAGCAACACTCGATCTCGCTGCCTGCTACTGTGATGTGGCTTCCCTAGAACTTAATGGTCTGTGATTGTTTTTTACATTTCTTTCGATCGACAGGTGCCAGTAATGAAAAAAATGAGATTTTGAAATGGCAATCGCGAAAGATTTCTCGTGCTCACATCTTATTAATGATACTCAGACACCAGCTTTTGACAGACCCAACAACTTTAATTACAGTTACCATTTTACATCCAGTTAATTCTAAACTTGAGTAACAGTATGGAATGGGTTTCTTTGACCACAAATAATCCTTACGCTTTTGTTGTGATTTGAAATTTGCTTCTTCTGAGACAGAAAAACATGTCCACATGTACATTTGAACTTTGATAAAAATAAATTCTTACCTAAATGTCTTGATTCTGTCATTTTCGCCACAAACAGCTAGGAGTTTGTCTTTTGGTCTGAAGCAGATGACGTCAGGAGTAAACCCCACGTGTGTCCATGACAACAGACTCTTTACTTTTTCTCCTCTTAAAGTCAACTGATGAAGAACGTCAATAGCCCCCTTTTCGTTGCCTTAAATATTGAAAATAAGTTATACATTTTAATTCACAACATACGTTTTTAGTCTGTTACTTAGTACTAAACTTTACATTATGTTTTATGATATATTTACAGTCATATTCAAAGCGAAGGAACAAACCTTTTCCCATGTCTGATGAAAATACATGCAATCGTATATTTTAACGCAAAAATCTCGATGTCCGATTATTATTTACAAAGATTAGCGGGATTTGATTTTTTCCAGTTAATGTAAATAGGTTTGTCTAGGTGAAAACTCGGACAGAAAAAACAAAACAACAACAAACAACAATGTCTGTTTCTTTTGTAAGAGTATTCGACCTGCTTTAAATTGAAAGGCACAATCTTTAATATTATTTTTTTTGGGTCACAGTCGTTACTGATTTAATGACTATAATTAAGTTTGCAAGTTCTGTGTACTGTCTCCTTAAAAGCCACCTGTCTTATGAAATTCCCCAATTATGATTTGAAGTATACAACTTAAGGTCATTGCTTCCGTTAGTAAGGCAAAAAGCTTACAGTACGGCCTTGGAATACTTTATTCGCAAAAATAAGGACAAAATCTAATTACAAAATCAAAAATGAGGAGGCACCGTGGTCCAGGGGTAGAGAGCAGGGCTCCTGATCCGGAGGTCGCGGGTTTGAATCCCGTCAGAGGCGAGATTCTCTCACAATCTTCATTCCTCCACACTGCGCGTATACTGGTGTGGAATCTTGGAAAGAGTCATCGAGCGTGATTAATCTAAGTTCTAAGAACTTGTATGGTAATCGATGTAAAATAAATGAGAAAATGGTTGAATTTGGGTCTCCAAAAAGTATGTATTTGCACATTTTGTGGATATTTACTTCACTCTGAGAGTAAACTAATAAGCTAACCACATATGTAGATATTTTCTTCTTTGTCTGTCATAGTTCCATGAGGTACGCCAAGCTCATCATATCTAGAATGTAAAACATTTATATGTCATAGTCTGGTACCCAGCGTACTTTCCGCAGCCAATGACGTAAGGAATCAGGTGCAGATAACACCAGACTATGCGTAAGAATACTTTGACACTATTGTTCGAAGTATGTAACGTACACCAAAAACGCATTGAGCGGCTGTAGAAACTGATAGAATAAAACTAGTTTCCTTCAAAAACTGACCATTTCTATGTATGAGGGACTGTTCCTAATGCTTTGTTACATAAGAAACTGCATAGATAGACTAAGACATTAATTGGTTATGGTGCCATATCTGTAAGTGTCCGCACTTTACCTGAATATCTCCTCGCCGTCCGGAGTTATACACATAACACATCCTTTAAGCGAATCCGACACTAACACATTGTTTGCTTCGGTGACCGACAGATGAAAAGGGGAACCGAATTGCGAGGAACCATCCGGAGCGAACTGTAACGTTTTAAGCACCTTTCCTTCTGTATCTATAAATTGTATTTTAGACCCAACGCCAACCACTAGTCCGTGTTTATACGGAGCTATACCGTAGCACCAGCCGTCCGTCCGGATTTTCTGTCCCGGTATGATAAGTCTATCTTCCACGAAGAATTCCATAATGGTGCGGACACTTGGAATTGTAACGTACACGTCCGACCCATCCCGATTAGAAGAGTGAACACACAGGGTGTGTGGCTGACCTATTGGAATAATAAAGAAGGGTTAGACAGGCATGATATGCGACGTCTTACTAACTTTCGTTAGTTAGATACGGAATCTAAGCCTTTTCCTTTCCTCTGTTTGTCAAATTCATCGATGACTTAAGGTACGTGCTCGTGCATAGTAGACTAAGAACTCAAGACTCTTCTCAGCAAGTAATTAACAATTTGTCATCTCTTATTCGATTCTAGGAAGGAAACTTCTGGCTGTCGCATAATATCTGAATAAAATTAACGTCTTCTGTAGATATCTTTTCTCTTTACTTTCGAATAATCATTGCTTAAAAAGAGAAATCAAAACAACAGAAAAGAACAAATGTCACATGATGACATCGTGACCTACCTGGAAGTACGAAATGAGCCAAATACTGGAAAGTGCCGCTCCATAACTTCAGCGTCTGGTTAGGTTGGTCACACACCACTAGATTACCGTTTGGTAAAAACTGCGCACCTCTGATGCGACAATCGTTGTGATCTGCATAATGAACTCTCATGTTATAGATACCAGTATACGTAGCTTGTTTAAATATCACTCTCGACACGGTTTTCACAGGCAGTTCACTCTGTAAATAAAGTGGGAAGAGAGACAAGTACAGCTAGTTAACGTTACAAAAGAAAGGTTATTCATATTTGCTCTCCTATCATGCCTACTGAGGGCTGAATGTGACTCAGTGTTATCTATTTCTTTATTTTTACAGCACTTTAAACTCTTTCGCATCCACCCTTCAACATTTATTTTACGGTATGAAAGATCGAATAAGCCTTCGTTTAAATGTTTTAGTAAAAAAATGGGAGTCCATTCGCGGTTCCAGAGGGGGTGCACCATAGGTGTTATTGTAGATCTATTTTGAATATGTCTTTAAATAATGTATAATTTATTGTTCAACATTGAATTGAATAATCAGAGGCCCATGAGATAGTGTCAATTCAGTATACTTTAGAATAACCACAACCGTTGAAATGAGGTAGAAAACGGACACAAATTTGGCCGAACATTTTGCGCACCAACCTGAAATCCTGAACCTGCCCCTAGAGTCAGCATTCATTTAAACATCCATGTAGTTACATAAATCATTGTTACAAATGTAATATTTTATATTTTGATTACTCAGTGTAACAATAAATAAAACATTTTCAAGCACTCTATTTTACCACTTGCTCTATATATTCCGACTTGTAGTTCTTTGATGGAGCAGAGAACTGGTCACTCTCGCTGTAAAACATGGCCGGTTCTGTCGGAGCTGCCCTTCTCTTCAATGCCATTTCTTTGGATTCCATCGGAATGTCGGGTTTCCGGGATCTCCGCTTCTTTCTCTTTTTCCGTCGGGTCGTCCGCGCCGGAGTTGATGACGAACAGCCCATATTTTGTCACAAGAAATCCTAAACTTAAGGAAAGAAACAGTTAAAGTTTGGAATTCTTACTTGAAATAGAAAATAATGTTTATTGTTTCACGTGTATGTCCGTAACTTAACATTTTAGCCAAACCGGTAACTACGTTAAGCCGTCAAAATTCTTTCATTTTTCATTGATTTTTCTTTACCATTATTTTCCTTTCACCTACATATTTTTGTTTGTTTGCACTACCTTTCGCATTATTTTATTTGATTGTTAGGTTACACGGTTTTCATGCACTATGGTTTAAAAATCTTTTGTTTCAGAGGAGCTTTAGGTTTTGCAGATCAAATGATCCGTTAAAGGCGAACAGTCGTATGGTTTTGAATTTCAGATAAAAAAGGAAACACGCGTTCTTTAAACCTATTATCAGTCCTTAATAAAGAACAGACTGATATACTATATCCAGTCGTGAGTTGATCGTGTCCGATCTTGTTACTTAATTAAGTATAAAAAAAATAGTTCGCTGCAACATGTAGTGAGGAAAGAGGGTAAAAATTAAAGACAAAAATATTTGTTAAAAAAGTCATTGTACATGTGTCTTAAAATATTTTTTCCGTAAACCAAATTTGCGCTCATAAAATACCAGTCCGTTTCCTCACTAGAGTTGGTCTTCAGAGCAGAACTACTTTTTTTTAGAAGTCATGTAGATTTCGAAATAATAACGATAATAATAATGGCGACAACGCAATAATAAAGAGAAGAAAAATAAAAAGAAGAACAAACCAGCGTTTGTTTAAATACGAGACAAAGAAGATTAATGTTGATAAACCACATGTATTTGAAATTCAAGAATATAAAGAAAGAAAATAGTCTGTTTTCGTGACCAAAGACTACCTTTTGTATCTTAAACGAAACTGTTTTTGAGATTTTCTGGCAATCTCGCGAACAGATATGTACACATCTTAATGCATAACCAGCATACTTGCATACACTATTGTGGACGGACAATAAAGTTATTAAGATACAAGATGAAAATTCTTTGTGATAAATGTAACTTGATTATTGAAGCAATGCCAATATTACCGATAGGCGGAGTCTGTCACAGGAAGAATACTTTACATTTAAAGACTAACACGAAACAGATGGTACAGTGTTACCTAAAACTGACTGAACTTTAAGTAATTAACTAAACGTATCAAAAGATAAATTAATTACACACAAAATGATATCTTACAATTGAATTATGATAAAGGAAAAAAGGTCAGTGATATTTTTGCGAAGTGAAAGGCTATTATATCCGTAGAATCTTGCACATACAACGCAAACGAACTCCGAGTTCAGTGTCGTCTGGTTGTGGATGGTGACGTAGTGAGGAAAAATGCCAGGATCATGGGGTTACATTGTTGTTGACGTAAAAACTAGGAAAATCTTAGCGATCTGTACAGCTGTTACTGTTCTGTTATTTATAATAGGGATTGTTATTGGATATTTCTCTGGTCACAGAGATGTCAGAAAAAGGAGCGTTGCTGACGCCATTCGTGCGTCTTGTCCAAGCGTCGTTAACACAGGACGCCCATTAGTTCAGAATTACTTTAATCGCTATATAGAAAGACACAGCTTAAAGAACACTTGTGCTGATAAATCTGCAGAATGCTGGGATCTAGGACTTCCGAGAAAATACATTGCTTATCATTTGAATGGCAAAGAGATTAATATTGATGGAAAATTGACAGAAGACGCTTGGAGAATGGTAAGACAAAAACTATACATTTTGATTAAAAATTCAGACATACATTGTGTATGTATTGAAACACTGTAATTGTCAGTCATGGGTTTGATGTAAGATCCGGTGAAAAGATAACTGCATTTTCGCCAGAGCGAGGCTCTGGAACGTGGCTCTGCCGAGTTCCCGCCAAAAGAAGTTGCCCGGGGGTTTGATCGCCTGATCTGAGCTTCAAATACACGAAAGATACTTTTTCTCGCATACAATATTTGTTCATGAATATCGTTTTATATCTTTTTTAGCATACTCTTAAAAGTTTGCACTCATTTTTAATAATAATGCATAGACCTTCCGAGAAAGCCGTTGATGACGTCAGAGGGACGGGAGGGACTATAAAATTGTAAGTCAATGAGAGTACGGTCATACAAACTCCAAGACTGAATTCTAGCAATAGTAAATCTGTAGCCGTATAACAATAAACATGTGCTATGCATAACCAATAGAACTATTCGCAGATGCTGAATCGTATTTCACTATCTTTCCAGGTTCCATGGAGTGAAACATTTGTTGATATACGTAGTAAGATCTACCCCAAGCCGTACTACGACACAAAATTCAAGATACGCTGGGACGACCAGAAGCTGTATCTGGGAGCATACATCCAAGAAAAAAATCTTTGGGCCACACATCAAACACATGACTCGCCGGTCTACAAAGAAAATGGTTTCGAGGTTTTGTTAGATGTAGACGGGTCTTTGTTCAACTACAAACAGGCACAGATCAATGTTCTCGGTACAATGTTCGACCTGATTCTAGCAAAGTCCCCATGGGATGCCGCCTTTGCTGACGTTGCAAATGTCTCATGGCAAGCTAACGCGGAAAAGGCCGTCCTTTATGTAGGAACCGTCAACACGCCTGGGGACACTGATAAGTATTGGACAGTCGAAATAGCACTTCCTTTCCAAAGCCTCGCAGTCCAGACAAAACGTGCCCAACCAGCTCCTACCGACAACGAGGCTTGGTTCATTCAGTTTGGAAGGTCCGAACGTACGCTTATGGTAAAAAACGGGCAGTACGAAATAGCACCTAATTCTTCAACTGACTGGTGGTCATGGCAACCATGTGGTGCCATTAATCTACACTTGCAGGACCGATGGGGATTAGTGCAGTTCAAACGAAACATTCAGGACAAGAAGTTCAAATTTGATAAATGGCACATTTACAAATCATTGTTCGACATGATGAATGGAATGAAAAGGTACAAAGCAATCAATGGTCGTTATACTGCTGCTATCGAAGAACTAGATATTCCGCCATATTTGATGTCAGGAGTATGCGTAGATGTGCCGGAAATCAGACTGAACGGAACAGGCTTCAATGTGACTGTGAAGTCAAAACTTGTGTCCGACTTACAAGCTCACATTAATTCCGAGAGATATGTTACGTTCAAGTGATAGAAATTGTATTATCAAATAATTTGGGAGTCTTGGGCATATCAGGACCTATGTTTAATTTATATACGCAAATTTAACCATACCCTCTCCACTCAATTATTTCATGGATGATACTGAAATATAGCCATTACTGACATTTACCCCAAAAGAACCTGATTGTGTTCCACATAAGAAATAGCCTTCAAAAAAAGATATTTAAAGTTTTCGTGAAATGCTACAACTTCTTCTGTCCATGCAAAGAATATGCATTAGTATCTACACAATATTTTGTAATGAATAAACTACTGTATATGACAATTGTTTGTTTATTATACGTACTGGTGTTATAGTACGCACCGCCTATCTCAGGGAAGTATTACGCACGGGAAAATACGTCATGAAGTTGAGAGTAATTCACGTTTATACGGCGGAATTCTACGTTGTAAAGCAATAAAAACTTTAAAAAGTGAAGATCATCTCATAATGACTCATATATAAGTTAAAGCTATTCCTCATGTGCCAAAATAATACAAGGGGGCCATTAGCCCCAAAGCGCTCACCTGAGGACAGACTGTTATTTGTGTGGAAGCTCATTATTTCTTGTAAATCTAAGCTCTAGCCTTTGAAGCTTCAAAGGATAATTTCTTATAAGTTTTTACTATATGCAAATAATGAATATCTATGACCCTCGGGCAGGCCCAATTTTTACTCCGGATATAATTTGTACAAACTTTGAACAGGTTCACTAGACAATATTTCATGCAAAATAATTAAGCTTAAGGCTTTGTCATTTCAGAGGAGAATATTTTTTAAGTTTTTACTATATACATATATGGAAAACCTATGACCCCCTGGGACGGGGCCAATTTTGGCACTAGGGGCATAATTTGAACAACTTTCGTAGAGGACCTATAGATGATGTCATATACCAAATATCAAAGCCCTAGCCTTTGTCATTTCAGAGGAGAAGATTTTTTAAGTTTTTACTATATACATATAAGGAAAACCTATGACCCCCTGGGGCGGGGCCAATTTTGAGACTAGGGGAATAATTGAACAACTCTGGTAGAGGACCTATAGATGGCATTATATACCAAATATCAAATCTCTAGCCTTTGTCATTTCAGAAGAGAAGGTTTTTGAAGTTTTTACTATATACATATAAGGAAAACCTAACCCCCGGGGACAGGGCCAATTTTGGCACTAGGGGCATAATTTGAACAACTTTCGTAGAGGACCTATAGATGATGTCATATACCAAATATCAAAGCTCTTGCCCTTGTACTTTCTGACAAGAAGATTTTTTTAATTTGCATTTTTGAAACTTCTTTTTTGGCCCTGTGACCTACTTATGCAACAGACCAGAACCATTTGAACAACTTTGAAAAGGGACCACCCAAGCATCATTCCTGTGTAGTTTGGTTAATGTGCAGTCATTGGTTTGAGAGGAGATGTTGTTTTTATGAAATTGTTGACGACGGACGAGGCACGTCGCACGACGACGGACACAGGGGGATCACAAAAGCTCACCATGAGCACGTTGTTCTCAGGTGAGCTAAAAACAATATATTAGGCAGCCACTACAACAACAACAAAACCTTTCTGTATACCCAGCATAATTCTTCTTTGAAAAAAATTTACTTTACAAGTGAATGACAATCACTTATTTTTTGGACATTTTGGTGAACATAGAGAAGTTATGTCTATTTACTTCTTTCTTTCGATAATGTTAGAATTTATTCCTCTAGCATGAAATGTATTAAGCATAACACTGGTTCTTGCACTGGATGAGTTATCCTTGTCAAGTGCAAAATTATAAATTCTTTTCCCTCCAAATAGCACAAAATCACAGTTCTGCTACCTGGAATTTTGGCCTTCTAAAGATTAAATTTTTTCTGCGCTGTTCGATTTTTCCCTATCAACAACTGGCTTTGTTCCGACACAACTTTAATGGATTGTAATTAGTACTAATTACCCCTACCAAAAACTTGATAGTACTGTCTATCTGTATTTTACATTTAGTGTTGATAATGAGGGCCTTGAACCTTGGACCACTAGCTTGATAATCGAGAGTTAATTTACAACAAATAACCTACTGATGACAATTTCCATCTTTATTACAAGCTCTTCTTAAAACAGAAATACACATTCAGTTCTCAACAGATATCAAGCAGTATACATTATCTTATACTGTTACTCCATATGTAATATTCTTTGTTCTCATTCCCACCTTAAAATGTACTTCTTCAGTAATAAACTTTATAAAGGTCAAAGCTATATGAAATAAGTAATAACTCATAATATTCAATATGTTCATATATAAGGATCTGCCCTCTCAATGCCACATTATTTTGATAAGAGAAACGTAACTTTCAACCTCCCTTACAATTTTAAAAATGTTTACAGTTTTCTCAGTGAAATGGTCTTTTACAGAGTCCTCTTAACTTCTGCAGCCCACTACCATGACTACACCTGCTATGTATACAAAACACAAGGATCCCCCCCCCCATCCCAATTTGGCCAAAAGTGACACCAAATACAATGCAACAAAATATCTGCTGAGTTGTTTTCCTTGTTTCGCAGTGTAATTACCCTCTATGCCATTATATCGTAAGTTACCAGGTATGTTTGAAAGGATAAAATCAATACACTGGTGCCATCAAAAAAATCTATGATGAATAACCATCTCATAAATGAGAACAAATTGTGACTCTGAATGAGTTAAATGTATTCTTTGTAAGTATTGACTATTCTGACACAAAGTTTTTTCCCGTTCCCTTTGTCTTTCCAGTCAAATTAACATAGTCTACCAACCCATACAGAGGTAAACAGTCCTTTTCAGGCAGTAAATTAACTCATTTTTCAGCATATAGTAATATCACAAAATCAAGTGTTGTGTCTATTCTCTAGACCTCCTATCATGATTTTGATGCTCTATTCACTTCTTCTATGACCCCTCGTGACTCAGTTCCATAAATACTGCCTAGCTTTGTTGACTGTAACCCTGTCTCCAGAGATCGCTGTTTAACGTACTCTACCAATGTCTGCAATGAAAATATCTTCAAGTATTGAAAAATGTCACTGATGACTTATTTCACTATTGGAGTAAATACTATTGCCAAATATAAATTAAGGTGATTTTCGACAACCATTAAGTTTCTTTTGTATTTTTATCAGTTTTTCACTCAGAGTATTCAGTATGTACTTCTTCAATTTACCAAAATTTCATCTTGAAAAGTCAAAAGTCAATGTGAAAAATGATCATTCATTTGGCACACACTTATAAAATATCTGCCATATACTGTAAAGCAGAGGATCCAAAGACACAGTGGTCAAAGGATCCCAAGACATGGTGATCAGAGGATCCCAAGACACAGTGGTCAGAGGATCCCAAGACACAGTGGTCAGAGGATCCCAAGACACAATGGTCAGAGGATCCCAAGACATGGTGATCAGAGGATCCCAAGACACAGTGATCAGAGGATCCAAAGACACAGTGGTCAAAGGATCCCAAGACATGGTGATCAGAGGATCCCAAGACACAGTGGTCAGAGGATCCCAAGACACAGTGGTCAGAGGATCCCAAGACACAATGGTCAGAGGATCCCAAGACACAGTGGTCAGAGGATTATAAGACACAGTGGTCAGAGGATTGCAAGACACAGTGGCCAGAGGATTGCAAGACACAGTGGTCAGAGGATCCCAAGACACGGTGATCAGAGGACCCCAAGACACAATGGTCAGAGGATCCCAAGACACAGTGCTCACAGGATCCCAAGACACAGTGGTCAAAGGATCCAAAGATACAGTGATCAGAGGATCGCAAGACACAGTGGTCAGAGGATCCCAAGACACAGTGATCAGAGGATTCCAAGACACAGTGATCAGAGGATTCCAAGATACAGTGGTCAGAGGATCCAAGACAGGGTGGTCAGAGCATCTCAAGACACAGTGGTCTGAGCTTGAAGTTATACAAACTGAAGTAGGTGAGCACTTCAACCACTACACAATTTCATGCACTTATCTGACATAAAAAAATTGCACACTACTTACATGATCAGTGTTTATTCTATGTGAGTCTGTTGATATGAAAGTTTCTTGACTGGTTAAAATAATGAAGGTTTCAATATCTTTTCACAAAATTAATACCATACTCCTCACGTTTACCTTGACTGCGAGTGCCAATACCCTTCCCTTCTCCCCATCCATACTCCCAATCAAAAGATACATGAAGTTCAAATAGGAGTCAAAAGGATTCAAGACTTACGTCTTTTTAATTAATAAAATAACTTTATAAATAAATTTTCAATAACTAGAGCTTACCAGGAAAGTTCTTGGTTCATATATTGACAAGTTGGCTAGGGTCTCTCTGTTTAAGTTTATATCAGACTGAAATGGTAAAAGAAAATGAATGAAAAAAATCCTGGATCAAATGACATATTTAAATGGGCATACCCTAAAATCTAGTGTATTCTATTTTCTTTAAAATCATGTAAATTTCAGTTAATTTGAAAAAAACAGTAAACTGAATACATTTATTTTTAGTCTTTATATAGAGAGTTGTTGTTGTTGTTGTTGTTGTACTATTTTTGAGTGGATAGCCATATATTCCAGCTGAACACTTTCTATGTTTTTAAACGGAAAGAAACTTTTAAGAACATATTCATAATTATCTTCTTTAAATTTCCAGTTTTTATTTTATACTGAATGAGTCACTAAAACAGATAAGCCGAATATCAGCATTACTTGTAGGTTATGTCCCTTTAAAGGCACACCTGTAAGGTTAAGTAAAAAGATATTGTAGATCTGATGCTAAGAATTCTGAATTTCACCTAGTAATTTTATATCTAGTTGACTATGGCCATTACAACGACTCTGATTAGTTCTGGACTATTTTCACAATGAGACTTATTAGATTAAAGCTTCATGCATGCTTTATACACTAGGCAACCAATTTTGTACTTTACACAAATAATATATTCACTCATTCTTCTTAATGTAATAAAATGTTGATCACCTAAAGTTGTACATTACTACGCAGAAAGAACTTGAGCAAGTACCTCAGTACAAGGCAAATGACCTATAACTGTGCAACAACACCAGAATCTACTTTGAGCAAAAACTTCTAAACTAACTCTGTTTGTCTCAAGTTTAATTCTAATCAAGGCTATTCAAATGTGACAGCAACAATCTCGGTGGAATTTTCATCACTTCCACTGGTCAGAAATACAAATAGTGAAAGGTCTTTAAATATATGACTGGTGTTTATAGGTACTTTTGTCTTGTAGGCCTAAGGCTGTGATTGTTTTCATCCTTAAGACCTGTGCACACCAGAGTCAGAACAAATGTCTGAAAAGTTTAACTATGGTGTGCATTGTTTGCTATCCCATCAGTGAATTTTCAGAAAGTACCCATATAAACGATATGATGTACTGTCCGAACTGAAAGGTCTAGTCCATTTTAGTAATTAAGCAAGGTGAGGGTGTTAACATGGTGGAATGTCTCATTACCTCTGCTAATGATGTGAGAAAGTACTTCTTGTCCATTCCATGTTCTAAACAAGCAGCAGCTATCCTTGTCTCGTACAACTGAAGACAGAAATATGGAGAAAAGAATACACCACCATACATTCAACATACCATGTATCAGTGCTGTACACTGAGCATGCAAAAGAACCAGGGGTGTATCTGGAAGGATGCTTTCTGTATCTTGCACTATCCCCCAAAACTTAATATAACTAAATTCTGCAGAGTGCGTCAGTCATACTGGCAACCTGTTTCAACGACAAAATAAGGCAACCTGTTTCAATGACAAAATAAGGCAACCTGTTTCAACGACAAAGTAAGGCAACCTGTTTCAATGACAAAATAAGGCAACCTGTTTCAATGACAAAATAAGGCAACCTGTTTCAATGACAAAATAAGGCAACCTGTTTCAACGACAAAATAAGGCAACCTGTTTCAACGACAAAATAAGGCAACCTGTTTCAACGACAAAATAAGGCAACCTGTTTCAATGACAAAATAAGGCAACCTGTTTCAATGACAAAATAAGTAAGACAGACTGACGAAAGATGACTAATGTAGCTTACAGTTTGCCTTGAGATAATCATAAGTTTTACCTTAATTATAGATAACGAAATTAACTCTAGGTTGGTATCTTGGGTGGTAAATTTTAAAACTGTCATAAACCTATTTTCACACAAAATGTCTTACATATATACATATATACAAATGTATGTTGTAGAAAAAAACATGCATATACTTTATTTTAAACCTAATAATTCTTTCTAACACCTCAAAATAATCTGTTCTGTTTAATATATATTTTGTAAAATGTGCTTTCAGCATTTGTAATTTTTTTCAAGTGTCTTTAATACTTATATATGTATTTGTAAAGTAATGGCATCAGTTGTATGTCAACTGTAAACAATGTAAGCTCTGGTGAATATACATACCCTATCAAGGTTTTCAGCCTTCAGTTCAAAGTTCCTTGTAGAATGTTGCCAAGCCTTCATCTGTTTCAGTACTCCTATAACGAACACATTCCTATGTCTTCCATCATATTTCTGTATGAAAAAAAAGTTTAGAAGTTCCCATCATAAACAAACAGATATATATAACCACGGAAACCAAGAGGACCATGATGGCCCTATATTGCTCACCTGAATACTTTGCCTTTGGGTCAGCTGTTGAGCAAACATCAAAAGCTTTTTTAAGATTCTCCCTATATAAATCTATATGATTTAAGTGACCCCCAGGGTACAGCCAATTTTCACTCAAAGTTTGGACAAACTTTGTACAAATGAAGATGACCTCTAGCTGATGCTCCATTAAAAATATCTATCTTCTAAGCTTTGTGGCTTCAGACAAAAAGTTTTTTAAAGTTTTGCCTATATAAGCCTATGTAAAATCAACTGACCCCTGAGGCCGAGCCAAATTTGACCCCAGGGGTATAATTTGAACAAACTCCACTAGACATTGCTACATACCAAATCTTAAGGCTCGGGGCCTTGTGGTTTCAGACAAGAAGATTTTTAAAGCTTTCCCTATAAGCCTAATTAAAATCAACTCACCCCCTGGGTGGGGCAAAATTTTACCCCAGAGGTATAATTTGAACAAATTTGGTAGAGGTCCACTAGACAATGCTACATACCAAATCTTAATGTTCAGGGCCTTGTCATTTCAGACAAGAAGATTTTCAAAGTTTTTCCTTTCTGTTGCCATAGCAACCAGAGTTCTTGATTGAATTAAATTCTTTGAACAACTTTGGTAAAGCTTCATGCAAGGAATATCCCATGTATGTTTCGTCAAAGTTGAATTAGCAGTTTAGGAGGAGAAGTGGTTCAAGTCAAATTGTTGACGACGCACGGCGGACGTCGGACAATCAATGATCCATATAAAAATAACTGCATATTACACAAAATCATATTTTCCCAATTTCTACTTTTTACACTTTATATTTGCTTTTGAACAAAATGTCTTATGTTAAATAGCTTCACCAGGCAGCCTTCCTGTAAAATTAGCAAGAAAACTTTTATTAGTTTTAAGAAGAAAAGACTGCAAACACCCTATACAATAACAGATGCATTTCTTTGTTCATAAAACTGAGCATAGCATTACAGGTAAGTCTTGCAAAAATTAAATAGCGAAACAAATATTTAGAAAAAAATGATATACCGGTACCTGATGATTATGATCTATCTAAAAAATGACCTATATAAAATAAACAATCTGCTAAGTTTCATAAATGTGACCTCTATAGTGTGCACAAGTTTTTTCTGTTGATTCTGGCTTGGGATTTAGTCTTTTAACCCAAATGACCCATTTCAGAAATGGTGTATGAACATATCAGGAGTCTGACAGACATTCAAAGGTGAGGTAAAAAAAAACTTGGGGTAAATATGACCTGGTCAGTACTGGTTTTAAATGGTCAATATTGGTCATTAGTGGTCAATTAAAATCTGTGTGATCTGAATTCATATAAACAGGCTTATATTGACCTTAGGTCCTTGAATGTTGCTTGAAGCTACAGGTTAATTTATTCATGTTTCAGTTTGGGATAATGTTTTAAGGTTTCTTTGTGAGTAATTATCAGCTCATTTGTAGTGTCTGTTTTGATAGTACATGTATATATATGTTTTACAGTGTTAAAGTATTACAAAACATGAGTCTTTTCTCTTTTAATAGCATTTAAGGGCTAGACAAATTGACTAAGTGTGACATAAGTTTTTTGGGGTTCATTTGTTTATCACTAAAGTGTGAAAGAATTATTTCACAAAAGATTGTTTATTAAGGGTTGACTGCCTTTAGTCTGACACAAATACAATAGCAGATTCCTTTGAAATTTGGATAGATTTACTCCATTGTCCTGAGTTAGCCACACATAGAGACAAAGTGAGGGCTGATGTAAAAATGAAATGAGTGCAAAGACTATTAAGATTATTATGTTTTATCTAGAGGTCCTCGGCCTCAATGCATGTGCTAAATCAATGATATAACCTGTCTGAACATTATGTATATAAGATTTAGCAAATAAAATACTGGTAGGTAAAAACAAAAAAAGATTGTAATAAAACAGGAATATAAACAGTTCTTTTTTTTTTTACTGTAATGACCATTCAATTATTCCATTAGATTATAAAAACCACTTTCATATTCAATCAAGCAGTACTGACCACATCAGGATTATTGACCAGGACAGTTTTGACTGGTCAAGGGGGTAAACCATCCAGCATTGAAACATTCTGTTCAAGTGGAGTGGATCAGTGGTCCAGTAGTAACAGGCTGGACTGGTAACCCAGGCATCAGGAGATCTATCTCCCACTCCTCCACTAACATTACTGTCTAAAGTGTCTTTCAGATGAGATGTTAAACTGAGGTCCCATGTATCAGTGCTGTACACTGAGCATGCAAAAGAACCAGGGGTGATTCTGAAATGCGATGCTTTCTGTATCTTGCACTTTCCCCCACAACATAAAATAACTAATCTCTGCTTGGGGAATTGGTCATAAGGGCAACTGGTACTAATGTTAAAAACTGAGATAGAAAGTTCTGTTAAAGTTTTATTAGGCCTGGGTAAAAAAAAAAAAAAAAATGTGGCCTCTTGAAAGTTCAATAGCTAATTTAAACTGTTAATGACATATGACAATCACTGATCACAATAATTATTCTCTCCCTATGCTTGTTAATGGGTTTGAAAAACTCAATTGTCTGCCTATTGGTCAAATTGAACTTAGTTATCATAAAATTATGGAGGTTTCATCACACTACCCTTTTGTCACACTTACAGTGACAGAAAAGAGGTTTCATCACAATAATATTATAGGGTAATTCACACTTATTGTATATTGTATGATAAAATAAAGAATCATAAAATATTGATTATTAAAGCAGTTAGCAAACATTAATTGCATGGCTGTGATTGAATTATGATGAAACAAACAATCAGCGGCATATTTAACCTAACTAGTGTAAATTAATGTGACCAGTCTTCCTGTTAATTAAAGGTTTGGCTGAATGCAATCATTAAATATAGATTATCAAAGCAAGATTAAATGGCATTAATAATATTCATTTCTAAATAGTTCCATTAGTTGGCATTAATTTTTCAATTAACACAGTTAGATCATACTAAATAATTGCTTGTTATTAACATCTTGACGAAACCTCCGCCACCCATAATCATATACCATTACGACAGTAATGAAAAAAAAATGGATCCATGAAAATGTATTAGAGCACTGTTTCTAAGTATAATCAAGATTAGCCAAACCTGCTTCTAGCAATCCTAGGTGATTATGAGCATATCTTGTGTATGTCAATATCTCCAATCATGTCAAACATTCAAAGGCCAGAACAGAGGATTGTTTTTAAGATTAACAGGCAAATATTAAAATTAATACTTTACAAAACTTACCACGAACTCATTTTAGAAGTTCAACTAAATTAGCATCAACTTATAATAACAGTATTTTGACACATCTTTAGTTTAAATGTGTATATCATGAAAAAACTCTTATCGTTAATAAATCGAAAACATTTCGTTGTCGCGAAAACTTGTGTCATTACATGATTGTGACGCTTCATCTGGTTTCTTCTCGCTAGTCTTGACGGTGATTTTAATTCTATCATTTGTTTCGGAATCTTCCTAAAGTGCTCCTTTAAGGTGTTCAGCGCCGAAGTCAAAAATACCATTTTGAGAAACTTTTTCTTTTATTTGTCAGATTTTGAAGTCATTGGCTGTCTTGTTTTTACTTTGTCGGCTAACGCTTTGTACAACGTGAAATCGGTCTAGTGAAAACAGTTAAAATTGGGAGGGGCATGTCAGTATGCATGAGCAATAAAAGAAATAAATGAAAGCAAACAATATTATGGGGCTACTTTGCGGTGGAAATGAAAATACCGGGACCCGGAACGCCGGGATCTAATTAAACAATGAAACAAATGAAATGCATACGAGCTATATGTGCAGCTTTGAATGCTATATTTGGGTTGGTATAAACAGCGAAATGAAGATTGCATGGCGAAATGGGCGAAAAGGGCGAAATGAAGATCAAAAAATTAAAATAATACTGTTATTATCCTTTTATTAAAGATAAAAGATCTAAAATTGGTCAAAGGTTAATTGTTTTAAATATTTCATATGTTTTCAGACTAGATATAAATGAAAACAATGTACGGTAAATTTCACTATGACCATTTGCTTTCAAGTTCTTGCTGTGGCGAAATGAAAAAGAGCGACGGCGAAATGGAGAAAAATGTAGAACACACTTCAATTTTTTAATTACAATTAATCACTTATCGTTTTGTTAAACTGTCAAAACACATATGACTAGAAGTTGAATTAGTGAATTTATCTTTTGTTATGTATTTGAAAGATGTACTAACATGGGCGAAATGGATCTAACTCGGCGAAATGAAGATATAATCCTGATTACTCAGTTAGTATTTATTTCGGCGAAAAGAAGATCGACGGCAAAATGGAGAAAAGTAAAATAAAATGTCTAATAAAATTTTGAAATCCCACCAGAACTTTATCTTTAAATTTCTTCAAAAGAGTGGTATCAAAAATGATAATTGAAATACCACTGGTCCTTTTTTACCGTATTTATTTATTTTTATTCAAAAGTGTAAATCAAGATAAACAGATATTGGTTTAGATAGGGTCTTTCAAATAGCAATTTGAAAAACCCTGGTTTAAATTGCAATTTATTTAAACATACGACAAAAAGTGAAAACTTTTTAACTGTTTGTAAGGAAATGTATTTGTTCGATACTTTAATATTTTTAACAAAGTTGCGGCATGTATAAGTTAAAACTTCTGAAAGTATATCCACTGTGAGTTCCAAGAAAGTAAAATAGATTTCTCAAGCTCTCTATTCGCCGTCGCTCTTTTTCATTTCACGATGACAAGATTGCATTCTTAGTGAGGTACGTTTTTCTTGCAATTAGTATATACAATTACATAGCATCAATTTGTGATCGGTGTATATGAATGCAAAAAATAATAAATGCAAATACAGTTGTCTCTCTTTAGCAACTTAGACGCGATCTTTTGATTCTGATATAATATATAATTAGTTTTCATATAATGGTTTTAGTTAGGAAATAATACAAGATACAAAATTTAAAAATGCACTTAAGAAATTTAGAAAATGGCCATATAATTTTAATTTCAAAAAGTTAATGAACGTTAAAAATAAACCTATATTTTTCATACTGTATAACCAAGAAAAGGCAAGAAAAGAAATCTATGAAATAATTTTGATGATATTAACAAATTAAGACAGGCAAATAACTTAATGCCGCGCAATAAATCAACTATTTAAACATCCGATTGTTTATTGGTATAATTGCTCTGCTCTTTTATCTAGCGCGTGTCAGTTAACATTTACGACATACCTGTGAACGGATTACACGTGGCTTTATGTTAATTCGCTAATTACTTGTTTATTTGACGAGTATCAGTGGACTAAACTGATTGAAAATAATACCTCTATCATCAGTTAAATTGGAAAGTCTGAAGAACAGTCAACAATCAATGCAGCAATTTGGTATTTCAATGAAATAAATAATGAAGAAAAAAGATGGTTTTTTTTTTCATTACAATTATCACATTACAACGAAAAACCAACATTTATTTAAACGAAATAACAATAATAAATATTTACTTTTAACACAAAGATAGCCTCGATTTCATTAAGTAAAATCTCCATTTCGCTGAGACAAAACATGTGTAAAAGTAACTATTTTTTATAAACGCCGAATCTCTGTTAATAATATTTAAGTATAACGTTTCCATTTAAACCAATATGCGTTTGTATCTTGATTTATACTTTTGAATAAAAACAAATAAATACGGTAAAAAAGAAAAAACGAAAAAAAACAGTGGTATTTTAATTATCATTTATGATATCACTCTTTTGAATAAATTGAAAAAAAAATCTGGTGGAATTTCAAAATTTTATTCGACAGTTTATTGTACTTTTCTCCATTTTGCCGTCGATCTTCTTCATTTCGCGTTATCAGGATTATATCTTCATTTCGCCGAGTTAGATTCATTTCGCCCACGTTTAGTACATCTTTCAAATATATAACAAAAGATAAATTCACTAATTCAACTTCTAGTCATATGTGTTTTGACAGTTCAACAAAACTAATTGTAATTAAAAATTGAAGTGTGTTCTACATTTTTCTCCATTTCGCCGTCGCTCTTTTTCATTTCGCCATAGCAAGAACTTGAAAGCAAATGGTCAAAGTGAAATGTAATGTACATTTTTTTTTTCATTTATGTCTATTCTGAGAACATATGAAATATTTACAACAATTTACCTTTGAACAATTTTAGATATTTTATCTCTAATAAATGATAATATCAGTATTTTGATTTTTTGATCTTCATTTCGCCCATTTCGCCATGTAATCTTCATTTCGCTGTTTATACCAACCGGCTATATTTATATGAATAAAGACCCCCGGGGGGGGGGGGTACTTGAAAAAATTTTGGCGGGGGGGTTCGGATAGAGGTCTTGAACCCCGACCCCATTGTAGACTACTTTTTCCTGAATACGCAACCCCATTGTAGACTTTTTAGGCATCTTAGAAACCCCATTGTAGACCAACATGCAAAATCATACACCCCTTTTTCAGGTGTTTATACATTTTTATCATAAAATTTTAAGACAGTATGAAGCACAATTTTATTTAAACAAGATAAATTAAGAGGTAAACTCAATGACAGTCCTTGCTCTCATTGACCGCCTTTCACCACTTTCTTGTCTGGGTGGTGCAACAACAGTGGCTTGCACAGGTTGGTTATTAACCTGAATACTAAATTCCATTTTAGCAACAAAAAATATCATTTAAATTTCAGAGCAAATCGAGGTAAACTGATTAATATTATTCCATGCACGTGTATAAATACCCTTGTCCATTTCATGTCAAGTAATTGGATATAAGACAATATGCATGCTTGTAGTTTGTTCCAGATGTTATTTTTTGCTGTGCAATACTTAAAGATTGTGATAAGGGATGTAATTTATATAATAATTATGAGATAAGCTCTAAAATGACAGGGTACTGTTATACTCCAATAAAGATGCTGATCTGCTATGATTAAGATTCAATTACAACCCCATGGTAGAATTATCTTTGCTAATTATAACCCCATTAGAGACTAGATTTTACAGACCCCTTCAGAGACACAGTAAAAATGACATACCCCATTGTAGACAAAAATATGAAAAAAATACCCCCGTTTGTCAGAACCTCCCCACCACCCAATATATAGTGAGTGCCCCCCCCCCCGGGATAAAGACTACTTCTATTTTTATTTTACAGCTAAGTTTTAGCATCTTATGTCAAGTGTGTTTCCTAACTTGATAAAAAATCAACTTAGAATGGTTTATGAAATTAAAATATTCATTAATCACACATAAGAAATAGTCGTATTACATCATCAAGCCTTTAGAGGGCGGATTCATGGGATTGGTGCTCCATGGAATTGTAGGATTCATGGGATTGGTGCTCCATGGGATTATGGGATTTATGGGATTGGTGCTTCATGGGATTGTGAGATTCATAGGATTGGTGCTCCATGGGATTGTGGGATTCATGGGATTGGTGCTCCAGTGTTAACGCGCTGACTTATGAACAAAGGGTCGCGAAAACGAAAAAGCTCATCCACTAATATTACCCATGTCTTTCGGATTAATCCGAGGCCATATGTCTCAGTGTTGAACAGAAAGCATGGGGCCCTTGGAATATAATTTAAATGCTTTGTGTATATTGCAATATCCCTCCACAACCTAATTTAATTACATTCTGCGTGGGACGTACGTCGGCCATATCGCCGACAAATAAATTCAAATAGATAGCGGTTAAAACAAAAACCCAAACTTAAAAGTTTTAATTGAAAGGCTTGTCCACGACCATAGAAATAGCTTTAATCGATATTAATTAGCCAAAATTAACTTCTTCTGTTAAGCTAATATGAGAGAATTCTTAATTAAACACGAGTTTTGTGCGAATACAAATGTATTATTAAAACTTATTAATTTTTGGTTTCATTTGGTATAAATTAGATAAATTGGGCAGTTTCAAATTGCATTTTCATTCACGCAACCGTATTTTATCAATATATTTTACTATTTCACTACATTCCTTCTATATAAGAGAAGTAAACAGATAGAAGCTATGTTATGGGTTCTTCGCAGGCATTTAATTCGTTTTGAAAATCTCCTTTGTTCATCAGCAGGGTCTTTCAATTAGCTACTTGAAAGACCCTGTTCATCAGGTAATGATTCAATGTCTTGTGAACCCAAGATCAAGGCGTTGAGTTGCTGTGTGCGTGCAGAGGATTTTAGAATTGATTATATAACCGCCGCCATTTCCAATTGACGGAAACGTATGAAATACACTCAGTTGCAATATTGGACAATGCCAAGTATGCATTACTTTAAAGCTTTTACAAACAAACAAACAAACAAACAAAAACTGTTGAAGATGTCGACGACGACGATGATAATGATGATGACGACAGCGATAGTAATTTTAAGAACATTTCAGATGACCAGAAGAATATAGTTTCAGTTCAAATTTGGAAGTAGAAACTTTCTTTACGTATCTAAATAACAATAATTCTGGTGGTCAATGAATGTCCATATGGTGCAAATGTATGAGCAACTCAACAAACCGACATTGCTGTGCAAGAGGAGGAAAGCAATAAACTGTTTATAACTAAAATAACTTTCTGACAGAAGCCATTTCGGATAGGCTATAAAGGATATTATATCTCAACAACGTTCAACAAGAATAAAAAATGTAGTAAACTTATTACTGTTAGCTTATGATAAAATTGGCAACATATAATCAAGACCTTACGTAAAAGTATATATAATTTATATCCCGCAAATTCTGTACCACGTGTTTTTCAGAACTCAAAAACACGGACATCTCCTGCACCATCACGCTGAAGTGCAGCCGAGCAAGAGTTTACACGTAGCGTCAACATTTATCTGGTACTAACGGCAAGAAAATAGGCCGAGGAGTTACCGAGATATACCCGTTCCCAAGGGGTGCTCTCATCAGAGCAAATTTCCGATTTCGTGTTACTAACGATATATCCGATAAATTCGATACTCCCTGTTTCTAAGAAATCAAAAACACGGAGCTCAAAAGCACCGTCCTGCAAACGTTAAGACCTGAATAAAAAGTGAGTACAGTTACAAAAATAAACAAGCAAAAACAAGAAGCCCATATAACACCATTTCGTCCATAAAGAAACTTAGGAGTTTTTGAAAACGAATCTAATTTGTATAAAGAAGAATGAAAAACCAAAATTTATAAAATAAACTTCGTCTATCTAAATGGTTCGGACAAGATTCTTTGTTCTATTTATCTGTTCGACATCTTTAGGGGATGAAGAATATACAGGAAAGTTTCTGTAGAGAATTCTCCAAAAATAAACTTACAATGGAAAGTTCGCGCGTGATTGCCTGTAGCGCCAACTTTGTAACGGAAGCAGCTGCATCAAAATCAGTCCAGGCATTCTCGTGAAATAAGCTGCAGAAGTGAGTGCTCCCAAACAGAGAAAATCGCCCATCTAACACCGGTTCGTTTGTAAAGTAACATTCGTGTTTTTTGAGAACTGAAAAACACGAGGACCACAGCGCTCGATCTGCTAGATGTACAATCGTGCTAAAGGTCTCAAACCATTGCTAGTAGGGTCATCGTTCATGTGACACCTTTCGCTTTGAAATCGGTTCAGGCATCCCCGACAGAGAGCCAGCAGAAATGAGTGTTCTAAAATACGCCAAATCGCTAGAATAACATTACCAACGCTAAGGTCCAGACTTTGAGTCCACACACTGCCCGAACAGCAGGTTTAATCATTCTGTACTGTTTCAAGTCGATATATTAACAAGTGGTTGGCTTTTCTATATATAGCGGTGTGCTTGTATAAGGTCTGTAGCGCCAACTTTGCAACAGTAGCACCTGCAGCAAAATCGGCCGAAGTGTTCTCGAGAAATAAGCTGCAGAAGTGAGTGCTCTCAACACCGGTTCGTCTGCGAAGTGGCCTTCGTTTTTTTTGAGATCTGAAAAGCACGAGGACCAAAGCGCTCGATCTCTTAAACATACAATCGTGCAAAAGGTCTCAAACAATTGCTGGTAGGGTCAGCTTTCATGTGACACATTCCGCATTGAAATTTGTTCAGGCATCCCCGACAGAGAGCTAGCAGACGTGAGTGTTCTAAAATAATCCAAATCGCTAGTATAACATTACCGCATGTTTCGGACATGATTCTTTGCCCTTGTTTTCTGTTCAACATTTTTAGCATCGTCGGTGACCCCCGGTTCACAACAACATTATGTAAAGTGAATGGAAATGGATCGAACGTAGGTTTCCGACGATACATTTTTAGGGAATGTAGAATATTCAGGCACATTTCTGTAGAGAATTCTCCAAAAATAAACTTACAATGGAAAGTTCGCGTGCGAACTGGCTGTTCAGTCTGGCCCACTAATACGGAGAACAGACGAAAAACCAATATTTCTAAGATCTCAACCTGTCCAGATTTCCTGCTTTTAAAACTTAAAAAAAATGGCAAAGAAATTTCCGGAACACTTGTACTTAATTGCACCAGCAGATGGCCTAACAATTGGTTCTAGGATCTCGTCCCGATATCTCAGGGCCGTCAGACTACCTCCTGGGATCAAATAAAGGTCTGTGCGCCCGTCAATGGATATCCCTGCCCACACCATAACTGACACACCGCCAAACATGTCATATGGAATAATGCTGCATTCCGCATACCTCTCTCCTCGGCGACGCCACACCCTCACACGCCTGCCACAGGTCGAAACATGGTAGCGGCTCTCGTCTGTGAAGAGCACAGATCGCCAGTGGCGCAGCTGCCAAGTGACGTATTCCTGGGCTAGTCTGGAGTTCCTTCCCCTGCCACTACGTTATCGGTATTACGTAGGATAGTACGCTGGGAACCGGACTAATTCCTGGGCAAACTCTAAGCGAGCTCTCCGGTGAGCTACGGCCAGAATTGGTCCTCTAGCAGGTCTTCGGGATATCGGGACGAGATCCTAGAACCAATTGTTAGGCCATATGCTGGTGCAATAGGTGAAACTTTTCGTTTAGTGCAAGATAATGCTCGAGCACACACTGCAAGAATCGTCCGGAACGTCGTTGATGATGAAGGTATTGAGGTCATCGACTGGCCAGCGAGGTCTCCTGATCTTAACCCTATAGAAAATGTCTGGGACATGGTTTCGCGTAGACTTTCTTCGCGTCCGAACCCTGTGCAGAACGTCCGTGAGCTTGCTCGTGCTCTTGTAGCAGAATGGGATGCCATACCACAGGACATGATCAGATATGTGTCATCAGGAGAATGCCCAGACGATGCGGAGAGTGCCTAAACGCCGAGCCGAGGGGGATACACTCATTACTGACACTAACTATAAAACGTTTCCAGGCCTGAATCTGCTTTTAGAGACATTGGTTGTTCTCCTGTAAGACCACCATTTCAAAGTTAATTGGATAGTGTTCATATCATGGACACTGTCTCTGTTCAGGAATGTACCTGTTGGCAATAAAAATGCCGATTTGATTTTGTAAAAAGAACGATTTTGTTATTTCTGTAAAAGATATTTATAAATCTACCCAACGCGTAAGTTTATAGATTATATGGGCGCTCCTTTAATTAATCTGAGCAGTGTAGTTGAGGAAAGTATCAGTTATGCTCTGTTATCCGACATGCCTTCTTGAACGCACAAAGAACCATGTTCATGATTTTAAAATAAAAAGAAGTTGAATTGGGTTCTGACGAAACATAATTTATACATATCTTCATCTGCAGCTATTCCTGGTGTGACAAATGTAAACTTTATCCAATATGTAATTTTCGGAATGCATTACGCGTCTCCAAATTACATGTGATTCTGTAGAAAATAAATAAAACTTCTAATACTCGCTTTCGTTCGTTTCATTAATTTTTAACTCAGACGTAAAAACACTAACTGTACATAAAATGCTAACATTACAGAGTATATCACCACGGATAAAACTTCCACTCACACCCCTGTGTTTGTAGTGAAATAATCTCTTTAATCAATTAGATTTTAAGATCTCTTTAAGTCTACTGTCTGACTGGACGTTGTTGAATTTTATTTTATTTATCTATTCATTTATTTATTTATATTTTTTCAAATCAGAATAACTGAAACAACCACTTGTCTCGTGTATTCATGACACTCACGCTCTGAAAAAATTCACGTTACACAGCTCGGCCCTAAAACGTACACGGCCCCCGAGTCAGCTCGGCACTATTCCAACTCGGCACGGGTCAACTCGGCCCACTTTTCAATTTACTAATATGTTGGTTTGTTTTTTCACTCTTTATTGTTGGAACCACACAATTAATATATGGACTTATTCACAAACGTGGAAAGATGTTTTCTTAAATAATTATTACAATCAATTACCACGTGTATGTCAAAGGTACCGATTAATATAGTGATAATTATGATTGACGCAATCATTCAAATTTGACCACCTGCAACTAATTAGAAGCTTATGATAATAAGTAAACACGTTTATATTACATATTTTAATTTTTAACGAATCTTCAAGAATAAACGTAACGAATTTCTTCTAAATACAGTCAGGGCTTTAATTTAAATTAAAGCCCTGATACAGTATACTTTAATTCTGCTGAAGTACAATGAACAGTTATATAATAATATACCAGATATCTCTTATTTTTCATTTAAAACAGCTTGCCTTGATAACATGCAAGTAATCAGAAAAAGTTAGTACGTTTAATATGTTTTTTTTTTTTTAAGGTGTGCCGAGTTGACCCGTGCCGAGTTGGTATAGGGCCGAGTTGACTCTTTACCGGTTCGCACGGTGCGACAGTAAAAAATATTATTGTGAAAATTCGGCTTGTACATTCATTTACTGTTGGAGCAGAAACCGGATAAAGTCAAGTATTAAGTCGCTGAGTTAAACTGACCTGAAAATGACAGAACCAAAGTAAGAAATATATTTTACATATTTCAAGTGTAAGCCATACTGCTTGAGCAATATTTCAAGGTGTTCTGAAAAGTGTTCTAGAAAACATGCGATATCATTCGGGATATCTAAATTTTTGGAATTTTCCTATAAAATTTAGCTGACATGACGTGGTCATTAAATTAGCTCAAACATATGATAGAGGTTCAAGAAATACAAAGAAGTTTATGTTTTGCAATGTCACTACTAGTGTAAAAAAATTGAAAGACCACTATAAAGTCAAAGATAACTATTAAGATTCTTGTTGCTGCATTAATTATTCAAGCAGTGGATATTTACATGGACAACTAATACATGTACTTAGTAGCTTTATTTTAACGAAATACAGAATTGAAAGAGAAATTATTTATCTACCAAAAGATGTGAAGATCTGAGTGACGTATTCAAAATTGAGTATTTAGGTGATACAAACCATGTTAGGTTGTAGAAATTCCAGCCTAGTATAGTCAATATTGACTTTTGGCAGTAATAAGTTGAAGTTGAAATACACATGCTCACTTAACATGTTGATACAGGGGATATGGGTCCAAACGGTCCGATTTACAAACGACCCATGGCAATTATGTCCGATTAAAAATGGCTGACATATTAATAAAAACTAATAAACAATGAACAAGTTTAAGGCCATAAATGCTGTTCCAGGTTGTATGTTTGACTGTTGTGTGTGTTTATTTTTTACTGTTTCTAGGGATACGGATCCGTACATCTAGACCGGCAGTCTAGGTATACGCATTCGTATCCCTAGACATTACTTGCAGGATTGTCTAAGGATACGGACATTCTTTTACAATATAATTAAGCATTTATTTACTTAAAAAAAATTACTTCAGAATGTCAATTACTTTCAAGTTATATTCAATTTCTTTTTTTGACAATACTATTCAATAATCTGAAATCAGATTTTCTGCTTACAAAATTAGAAACATACTGCTGTCATGTCATGTAGATTTTTGTGTAGCCACAACATATAGCGATCTCTTCTCCGTCTGCAATTTCATCCAAATTTCACAGGAATGATCAGTACCAAGTTTAGTTATGCATATCATCGGCATTTTACAATTCAATGATTTTTGTCAGAGTTATGACCCTTTAAAGATTTTATTTTTAAAGTTTGTCCAGACTACTTCTCTTATACTACTAACACAACTTGGATGAAATGCTACTAGATTGATCAGTACCTCAAGTACTTGCGCATATTTAATGTTTTTTTCGGTGACGTGCTACAAACTTACAAAGTAGCCGTGATATATAGGGATCACTTCTCTGTCATCTGTCTGTCTGTCGATCCATCACAAAACTTGTCCGGACTACTCCTAAAAAACTACTGGTGCAGTTTCATCCAATCTTTACAGGAATGATCAGTACCAAGTTTAGTTTTGCATAACATCGACATTTTCCAGTTCGGTGATTTTTTTGTCTGTATGTCCCTTTAATGATTTTTATTTTTAAAGTTTGTCCCGACTACTTCTCTGATACTACTAATGCACTTTGAATGAAAGGTTACAGGATTGATCGGTACCTCAATTTACATTTCCAACAAACTGTCCAATCACCCCTCAATACAACTGCATAATTGGCTATCATCAGGCGACACATGTGATCACTGATCTCTCTTGTTACAGCTTCTGGATACTTTTATTTACTTAAATTACAGGCTCATGTACTCACTTCTGAACATATACAAGGATCTTAAAAGTCATGGTGTAAAAGGGGAAATGTTTGGAGCTGTGTTCCCCAAACTGTAAATATAACAAAAGAAGAAAGAGACGAAACACCATCCTTAAAGTGCTTAAAGATAAAGTCTGGTACCACTACGACCAGCTGTTGAGCAATGACACCATTGACAGGGCAGATAAAGTCCATCTCCACAGAGAGATACTTCCCTAAGAGTATCAGAGACAAGCTACTTACTTTGGCGGTGTAGTAAGCAGTCCTGATTCCTTTAAAGTCCTTTTCAAGACTTTGGAAGTCACCTTAACAAATTGTCATATCTTTAGTGCCTGCTTGACAACAACGATATTCCTCATTCAGCATTATTCGAATTCATTCGGATTATACAGGCCAATGAAAATAAATTTTAAGCTTCAGTATTAAAAACAAATTTTGCTGAAAGAAAGAACAAACTAAAGCTACGATCATTTCATTCAGTAGCAATATAAACATCTTTAAGTATGTTAAAAGAGGGTCCGTATCCCTAGACATTCCTACTAGTGTTGTCTAAGAATACAGATCTGTATCCCTAAACTGTTTGACTAGAGGTATGGAACTTAACACATTCCATTACATGTTTTGAAAATAGTTAGGGAAATAAAACTGACTCTCACTTGTTTATATTTGGTAAATATAGAGATTTTTTTCCTCGCCGAAAAGGTGGCGGGGATATGGTAATAGTCTCAGTCCTTCTTTCCCACATTTTTATCCTGAGCATAACTCCAAAAGTATTTGAAATATCAACTTGAAACTTTGTATATGGATAGATCTCATTGAGGAGGAATGCAGTGCACAAGATTGATACTTCTACCCTTCACAATTTTTGAGTTATTGCCCTTTGTTATTTTTCATGCATAATTTTTGTTCGGACAATAGCTGAAAAAGTGTTTGAGATATCAACTGAAACATAGGTAGATAGACCTCACCAGGAAGGAGTGCTGTGCACAAGAATGATAACTACATGTAAGCAAACACATTCGGTGGGGGATGGCCATGTCCACATGGCTCTTATTCATAGTATGAACTATTACACAGTTACAAAACTCACACAAAATTACAACATTGTAAATATTAAAAAACATTCAGTAGGCTCCAAAATTTGACTGTGATTGAGTCAAGATATGTGGTCCATTTTGACACTGATTTGTGGGACACTTTGACGCGATCTTTTTGAATTGGGCTGTTTTGACTATGGGGAGGGGATGTTTGACCTGGATTCAATACAGGTCAGTTTAGGCAGAGCAAATCCCTTCAAATCTCTTCAGTGACAATATTGATTGACAACATGTAAGTCGGATATTTCTCACCGGTCAAAATAAGATGGTCATTTAAAACAATGTCATGTTGACGATACTTGGAGAATTAAAAAAATGATCATCTATAGATACCTTATTTAACGCTGCAGTAAGCATACTTTAAATCAGTTTTCTCAATTTCTTTCCATAATTTGTTACAAGTTTTTAATAATGCAGTTGTGTTGTCCTTTTTCATGCTTATCGGACAAAAATGAGGAACTAGCATGTAAACTAAGATGCCGATTTTAACTGAAGTACAAATTTTGTTGTGAGGACCTTATTGGAATATTTTACACTTGTTTTAGGCTTTAAGAGATACATGTATTGTCCCACATGAATAAGCTTTATATTTTTAAGCCGTAGAAACAATGTTTAGAAATATTGCGACAGTGTCACATGACCATGTTTATGAAAATATTTGTTTAGTAGAACTTTCCAAAAAAAGAAATTGTGGACATCTTTAGTTAGCAATGACATTACAATTTACACATTGTCTGATCACTCAGTATACAGGTCATGCACAGGCAGTATACAGTGTTATGGCATCATAATATGTCTGAAGTAGTCTCCTGTTTTACTTATAACAGAATAGGTTGACCGATTTCAAATTTCAAAGTCGAAAAATTGTGTATTTCTCTGTATCAACAAAAAGCAGTTATACAAGTTAACAAGATTATATAATGCATAACTGTACCAAGAAGTGTGTTAGGTTAGATGGTGCTTTTGTTTTCAAAAAGGCAGTTGAGGTTATAATTATACAGGATAATACATTTTTGGCATTCGAAATGAAAATTGTCATTCATCTAGATAAGGTACATGCAGACTACAGGAAAATCTAAAGGCTACCAGTGATAGTCCATTGATACTGTGTCAGATAAATGATACAGTATTGATGGAGTTGACTGTTTCTCAAAAAAAAAAGAAATTTCTAAATATTTATAACTTTGTAAAGGTGTTGTTCTAAAGTTTATGGAATGACAGATTTATGGCCCCTAGAATTTGTAGTCATGTGCTCAAAGTCATTTGTTCATTTGGAATCGTCTTTTTTATTGAGCCATGAATTTGAAGATTTACCAAAAAGGGACCTGTCAAAAAGTGGCTATATTAATGAACTGATCTCCTTTGTTCTAAATTTGAGACTTTTGTTCTTTCAAATTGCTAATTTTTCTTTCTAAATTCTGAAATAATCAATTTCGTCCATCACGGAAAACCCATGGTATCAGCAGCTTTTCACTGTATTTTGAAATGTTTGCTTAATTAGAAGGGTGCAGCCTTTCTGTTTCCTCATTTTTATTATGACTACGGTAATCAGGTGAAAACCTGATGAATTGTACCTGTTAATTGTTTGTGGTCAGGACAAGAATAGCTAGGTTGTTAAGCATTCTGTATAATGGCTTACAAGCTAGTGCTTTCCTTTTTAGGAAATGTTGTCAGTTATAAATAACTTTTATTTCAGTTTTCATATACCTGACATAGTCTTTAAAAAAACGAAAAAAAGAATACGCCTAATAGTGATAATGACATGACAGTTCTCATTCTTGTCCTGAAAGAAGTTAATTTTAAGTGTATTTAAACTTTCAAAGTTAATTTATATTGTGTTAGGATCATTTACAATCTAGTACATGTAGATACCATTTCTCTGTTTAAATATTTCAAAATTTACAGCACTAGAATTTATTTGATATCACTATTTTATGTGGTTCCATTAAAAGTAGAGGGACTATAACTATATGGATCTTATATTTAATCTGGAATGAAAGACAGAAATTTAATTTGTATTTTAAATGACCTTTAAAATACAAGAATTTTGACTGGTATTTTGGATTATTTGAGTAAAAGGGACCAACCAGTCCTAAGTCAAGTGTAGTTAAGTTAGGTGTGAATTAGAACAAGTTTGATTTTACAATGGGCGTGTGTACCTCAACTGAAAGTAAAGGAAAGATTAGCGTGGAAGGTTCCTCAAAAAGTAGTAACAGGTGATGAAAATAATAAAAAGAAAGATAAATATGTCATTTTATAAAAGTCTTAGCTTTTATACAATATTCATAAGAATTAAAACCTGTCTTTAAAAAAGATACTAGTTACTAAGTTACTCCATTAAATAATGGCTCTATTTTCATCATTGTTTAATTATTTTTTTATTTAAATGCAGACAAGATTTTTAAGTTAAAATTTTTTCAAGTTTATTTGCTAGAACCTATAGGCATACTTTGAACCTTTTCATATTTATTTGTCACTTAATCAACCACAAGATTTACAGATGAATTTAAGAGGCTGTACTCCAGATTTGATATAAAATATTTTTTACATAAATTAAATATCTAGATGCCGTGAGATTATAACAACATGATATTTTATTTCAAAACTGATTATAAAAGTCAAAATACCAACGCTTTTACTGTGTAATTATAGTTATTTACTTTAAATCTTATACAATATAGTTATACCGTCGCATTACAGTATAGCACTATGATAGGAAAAAAGTCAATTTATATTGTGATTATCTGACTTATTTTTTGTCAGTTAGTTAGTTTTTAATCATTAGTCATGAATATTACAAGAAATTTATAATACAAGAAAACTTTTTTTTTGTCATCTGGAGGCCAGCACCTTTAAAACACAAGCTTTGCAATACCAGTACATTACAATGTAGTTCATAGGAAACATATGTATTTTAAAGTCTTTGAAATTGTTGTCATGATGAAAGCACATTTGAACACACCTACATATTTCATTTCCTATAATTAAACAATATATTGGCTTCAGGTGTCATGTCCTAGACACATTATACCAGGATATACATTGAAGAGCAGGATACCTTTACCTTAAAATAATAAAAAAAAATACCATACACATCCTGTATAATTTGTAAAGTCATATCTGATTTTTTTTTCACTGTTTAATACCTTGTTGTAAATAGCTGGTTTTACATTTCATGCACAAGTAGAAATATTGAATGTAAATTACAAGTGTATGTTTATACTCAGTTCATATCAATGGGTGAATATTGTTTTGCATGTAACTTGTTTTTCTGCCATGAATCAGTTACTAGGAAGTACATTTAAGCCATGGGAGTTTCTTGTTTTTTTTGTATGGTTATGATGACTTAATGACTTTTTCATCATCAAAGGTCTTATAGTTACCTCTTCTAAAACTGTTTAAGATCATTAACACAAGAAAATCTCCAGGGTTTGATGCAAAACTTTTATATCTGCTTCTTATTGTCTCAGTTTTGCACTGATTTTGGGCTTATAGGACACCAGCATGCTTTTAACTTGAAAGGTTGGCCATGATAGGTGATGATTTTACTTAAAAATGATTGAATTTGTTTCAGTCTGTCAAAGGATTAGTAAGAAATCTTCTGACAGTCCACACACTAAAGGTGTTGCAGAACTGATGTGTATCTGGTAAACTTTGCATACTGTGTGATTTTTTTTAGAAATTCTTTACCTGTTCAATCTGGGTTCCAAAAGAAACCACTTGACCACAGAGGCAAGTTCACTGAGAGAAAATGAACAGTTTTTGCATTAAATCCTTGATTTTTTAAGACACATAGAAATCAAAGACTTCATTAAGTGCAAAGAATCATAGAGCTAGGGTCCGATATGTAACTCTGCAACATTAGTAGTTTACAGAAAATCCATAAGCACTTGTACTTTTTTCCAGGGGAGATCTTGCTTTGATTGGTCTGGCAGTGATGGGACAGAATCTGATTCTGAACATGAATGACCATGGATTCACTGTAAGTTTCTTTGCCATAGAGTTACTAATTATTTTATGTTCATCAAATCATTGGAAGCACTCAAACATGGATTCACTGTAAGTTTCTTTGCCATAGTTTCTGATTATTTATGTTCATCAAATCATTGTAAGCACTCAGCCATGGATTCACTGTAAGTTTCTTTGCCATAGAGTTTCTGATTATTTATGTTCATCAGATCAGTATAAGCACCCAACCATGGATTCACTGTAAGTTTCTTTGCCATAGAGTTTCTGATTATTTATGTTCATCAAATCATTGTAAGCACTCAGCCATGGATTCACTGTAAGTTTCTTTGCCATGGAGTTTCTGATTATTTATGTTCAACAATTCATTGTAAGTACTCAACCATGGATTCACTGTAAGCTTCTTTGCCAGAAAGTTTCTGATTATTTATTTTTCATCAGATCAGTATAAGCACCCAACCATGGATTCACTGTATGTTTCTTTGCCATAGAGTTTCTGATTATTTATGTTCATGAGATCATTTTAGCACTCAGCCATGGATTCACTGTAAGTTTCTTTGCCAGAGAGTTTCTGATTATTTATTTTCATCAGATCAGTATAAGCACTCAGCAATGGATTGACTGTAAGTTTCTTTGCCAGAGAGTTTCTGATTATTTATGTTCATGAGATCATTGTAAGCACTTAGCCATGGATTCACTGTTAGTTTCTTAGCCAGAGAGTTTCTGATTATTTATGTTCATCAGATCAGTATAAGCACTCAACCATGGATTCACTGTTAGTTTCTTTTCCATGGATTTGCTTATTGTTTATGTTCATGAAAGCATTCTAAGTGCTCAACCATGGATTTGCTGTTTCTTTGCCATGGGGTTGCTTATTACATGTATTTATATTCATTAAATCATTGTAAGCACTCAACCACGGATTCACCATAGGTTTTCAATGATGGATTCATTATAAATTTAATGATTGCTGTAATTTTTTGTTTTATATAGGATGCGAGGTTTATATAGATTCTCTATAAGTTTCTTTATCATGGAGTTAACTAACTTAAATGAAGTTTCTCTTGATTTGAATGATGTGCTTCGTGAGTCACATTTGGTCAGATAAATGCAGAACCTTGTGAACACTCTAAAGGCCCCATTTTTTACCTAATTTTCATGAAAATTGCTGCAAGTGTTTGTCTTGGTCATCTCTGGAAAAAAAATCCAAACGGAGTCACATTTGGTCATTGACCAAGTTACCAGTCCAGAATACTCCAGATCTTAGGAAAATCTTGTGAAAGGTAAAAGTTTAGACTGTGATTTAACACTCCACAAAAAGTATACACACAGACACAAAGTTATTGCAGGCTTGACAGAGGTAACCTTTCGGAAATATACAAAAAGTTATTTTAGAATTACTCTTTTTAAGTTTAGTATCTATCTGAAGGTTAGCGCTGAGGTTTCTAGAGCAAAATCTTCATTGGTTGATAATCTCTCTGGGTTAAGAGTAGAAGAAAGAGACAGATGGAGTTTGATTTCCTGTATTTATTGATAAAATGACTAAACAATTGTGCTTGAACAAATGTTATAGCAGTAAAATTTTGAGTACCTTCAAATTTGCTGTATTGAATTCTTGATGACAACGTTATTCTTAGAACAGTTTTAGAACCAAGTAAATTTACTTCCTCTTATTAAAGAGAACAGGCTGATAGAATAACAAATAATAACTAGGATTAACCCTGAACATGCTGAAATTTTGTAATGGATTTGCCCAGCTTTGAATTTGGAACAGTCCATTCAAAGTTTTAGGGATTTCAATATCAAAATACTAAAATGGAGCTACCAACAGTATAGAGCCTGGTCAGACTGCACGGATGTGCAGGCTGGCCTGGCTCTATACTGGTGGCAAAGGCTAATCACTTTCGGTTCCAGCAGGTTAAGGATAAATGGATTAAGACTTTTTGCTGTTCACATTAAGTTTTAGCTTTTAAAGAGAAAATATTTCCCCTACCTTATTGAATATTATGTTGCTCACATGTGGACCAGGTGTCAAATCACATGGAAAACTGTTTCAAAAGTTTTGTTGGAAGTTCAAGTGTAAAATTACTAGGGCTCTTTCATGAATCCATTCACACTTTTCAATAAGTTTAAAACTGCACATGGTTACTTCCCATTATTAGTATGAAATTTGGTGATACAAGATACAAATGAATGCTGCCAGTAAAGTTTAATGTAACAATATGCACATTTGTCACATGACATTTCAGTCATCATTATGGTACCTGAAGGTTGCTGTAAATAGTTATTGAAAGTGATCTGTTGATGACCGTGGGGAGGCATCAAAACTAATAATTTGTCTATATGTGAGTTAAAAACAGCCCAAATGCAATTCTTTGAAATCCACGATGAACCTGGTAATTGTTATAACGTTTTTCATTGCATCCTAGTTTTTGTTACTGGCTGAAAGTACGAAGGAGATCAAAAAATGTTTTCTTAGTGCACTGTAATTTCATTGTATCGCTACTTGTCTGTTTGCGTTTCAACTCTAATTATCAAAATTTTAAGTTTTCCTGTGAAATTTCAGGTTGTAGCATTTAACCGAACAGTGTCCAAAGTTGAACAGTTCTTACAAAATGAAGCCAAAGGAACAAAAGTTATTGGAGCAAAGTCATTGGAGGATATGGTCACACAGCTGAAGAAACCTCGTAGAGTTATGCTTCTTGTCAAAGCTGGTCAGGCTGTGGACGACTTTATTGCAAAGCTTGTAAGTGACCACCTAGTCTCTCACTTATTGATTCACCAAATGACATACTTTTTTTTCAGTAGAAAATTTTACTTAAACTGTTGTGAGACATTTGAGATGCTGAAAGGGGGGACCTCATTTGGAAGTAACTTTGAACAATGAAATATTATTGATAAACAGTAATTTATTTGGCGGTATATTAGATAGTCTGTTATCTTAGTAAGGTACACTGGAACATATTAACTCGAACCTTTCAACAGTTCTCAATCAGTGGGTCTTGATCCCTAAAGGTTCTGGGGCTGACCTTTTTGACCCCATGAAAAAGTTTCCAAAGTAGTATTTTGTCATGAATGAAGTGTCATCTCAGACCTGTAATATACTCAAGTCCAAGGTCACAACAGTAAATTAGTCGCAGGGATTATAGTAGCGAAAGAATCATCAATTCATTCTTATTGAATGTTATTAGACTGTAACAATAAATTTTTCCAAAAATGTTCATTGATGCTGTTTATACAGTTTATTTTTCAGTCTTTAACCCTGAACATGCTGAAATTTTGTAATGGATTTGCACAGCTTTGAATTTGGAACAGTCCTTTCAAAGTTTAAGGGATTTCAATATCAAAATACAAAAATTGAGCTACCAACAGTATAGAGCCTGGTCAGACTGCACGGATGTTCAGGCTGGCCTGGCTCTATACTGGTGGCAAAGGCTAATCACTTTCGGTTCCAGCAGGTTAAGGGTTAAATTGAATATTTCTTTGTTTTACAGTTGCCTCACTTGGAGAAGGGTGACATTATCATAGACGGTGGTAATTCTGAGTACAGAGATACAAATGTAAGTCACTTTTCATAATGACACAGTTTCATTCATAGCATTGTCTGTACAATCTATCTACATGTATAAATGCTTGTACCTGTGTTGTTTTTTTTCAACACATTCTTTGAAATTTTTAATTTATTATAAGTGATTTAACATGCAACAGATGATCATCACATTGAGAAGTTTTGTGAACAAGACCAAGGGTACAAGGGGGAAGTTCAAGGTCACACTTCATTGTTAAAATTGATACATATTAATGCCTGCCTTTTGTTCATGTCCTGTCTCTAATTCAGTGGAACCTGACAGGGCTTTGAAATAGCTTGACACATTCGTCAAATGGTCATCTCATCAAGCTTGGAGGTCCTGACCTTGGCCAGTGGGTACCTGTATTACTATGGCAATCCCCTTCACACATTCCATTTGATTGTGTGTCTATCATTTTTCATACTTTGAAATCACAAGCCATGCTTCAAGCCAAACATACTCTTCAGGGGCATTTGTCATTTGCTTTCACAATAATAAAAGAAGTATCACTGTTGTATAGATGATCATGATGATGTAAATGATATTAATGATTGCTTTATATTTTGCTTGGAATTGTGACATGATTAAAACAGATGATGTAAATATAGAGATTATTTTACTAAATACTAAATAAATTATTATAGTTGTTTAGGAATGAATTACATAAAGAAAGATTTAAAAAGTTTAAATCATTTACTATTGCATAATGGTTTGATGTTATTGTGGTTGATTTTCATTTGATTCGCTTGATTTGATTCTGACTTTTGCACAGTGTTCCAGATTTCTGTAGTGTAAAAACTGTGACAGATAATTTTCCTTAATATAAAGTGATTAAAAATACAGTGTATGCTAGGAGGAAAATCAACAGGTTTAATATACTCAATAAATTTTAAGTGCATATTGTACTTGACATATTATTTTTTTGTTAAGTAAGGTTAAGGAGTTAATGTTGTGGAGTTGTATACATTTAAATAATTGTGGGGGTGTTGATCAACTCCAGTGAATAGTTGGGTATAAAGTGTAAAATATTCATTTCAGCGGCGCTGTAAGGAGCTGAGTGCTAAGGGTCTGTTGTATGTTGGTAGTGGTGTTAGTGGGGGAGAAGATGGGGCCAGGTACGGCCCCTCACTGATGCCAGGAGGGGCTGATGCAGCATGGTATGTAGTAATATAATGATATAAGAATTAGCTGTCAGACAAAGATCATAATTTTTTATCCAAGCAAGGCAAAATGTTTAAAAAGCCAACGACCAAACAAAACAAAAAGATGCTAGTTATATGTTCAAAAATGTCTTTTTTGTTTTTGCTCCTTTTGTATCAAGAATTGTATACAATTTATCTGTTAATGTATTTTACACAAAATTGATTGATTATGTGGTTATGCTTTCTGTAATTTCAGGCCACACATCAAGAACATATTCCAATCAATATCAGCTAAATCTGATGGGGAACCCTGCTGTGACTGGGTAATTCCTGAAATAATTCTTAAGTCAGAATTTAATTAATGCCAGAAACTGATCAACTGTGTGGAATAAATATTATAAAAACTGCTGTTTTAGGGTTATCAGATAAAATCATCGCAAAGGCCTTATTGTTTACTCGGTTGTAATTATCATCACTATTAATATCAAAGTACTTAAGAAGCTGATGATAGATGTAAAGTATAGCCCTTCTATGTGTTGATTACAGGTAGGGCCAGAAGGGGCAGGACATTTTGTTAAGATGGTTCACAATGGAATAGAGTATGGGGATATGCAGTTGATTTGTGAGTCGTACCACTTGATGAAAGATATACTTGGTCTATCTCAGGATGAAATGGCACAGGTTGGTAACAGTTACAGTTTGTAACATGGTACATACAATGGAGGCATCTGCTCTTTGTTTTATTTTATTTTTTTTTATAATTAAGGGGGTTATGGCCATTCTCTCTTAAATGATTTTCCTTAAGTAAGCAAACATTTTCATCAATTTGAGAATTCTAGATTGAAATTGAAGCACCTCTCTGCTTGTGACCATTTTTCTACCATCCATGCACATGGGAAGTAAAGAAGAATCATGTTATCCCAACAGTCTTGATGAAATATGGAAAAATGGAACTCTTTCAACTTTTTGACAAAAGTATTGACTTCTTAAAGCCAAACTGAACTGTTTCAAAAGGTAATTGACATCTGTTATACAGTAGATTTCCAACTGAGTAGAAAGCATTTATTTGCTGATATAATTCTTGTGTTATAATGTTGTCTTGAAATGATATCAGGTATTTGATGACTGGAACAAGTCAGAGTTGGATTCATTCCTGATTGAAATCACACGAGACATTATGAAGTTCAAGGATGCTGATGGGAAATACTTGCTTGAGAAGATACGAGACACAGCGGGGCAGAAAGGCACAGGAAAATGGACAGCAATTGCCTCACTAGAATATGGCGTTCCTGTAACTTTGATAGGTGTGTACTGTAATGAATTTTTTCCCCCAGTAACATGTTCATTACCATTTGTCATAAAATCTTTCTCAAAATTTTCCTCAATCTGTTCACAAAAGACTGGAATGTTTGGTTAATATTGCTACTAGAAAAAAAGTTCTTTTATATATGTCATGATAAGGTTTTGTTATCATTATAATGAGATTATAGATATTATGTAACCTTCTTTTAATAATTGGCAATAACTTGAACAGAATTACCAATAGACTTACTCCGGAATAAAGAATATTTGGGTTTTTCCCAGCTACAACAAGGTAAATCAGCGCAACACGTTGATCAACCTTTTGTGAAGGGTTGTGTACCGTGAAGCCATAACGGTAAAAGTTTGTTTGTACCCCCGGATTAGCTGGGAAAAACCCACATTTGCCGAGTTCCGGATAACATCTATTGACAGTGAATATGCCATTGTTAACTTATATTGGCCCAATTAAGACAAATGTTTTCAAAAATCAAATCAGCCTTATGCAAGGAATTAAGTGGTACATGTATTATGGTGTCTCATAAGCCCAGGAGGCTGGGTCTTTCTGTAGAGTAGACAGTTCACTTTTCTTTTTTATGCAACTTAACCTCTGTCAGACTGCAACAGTGTGATTCTAATTTTTACAGGTGAAGCTGTGTTTTCCCGCTGTCTGTCAGCATTACAAGCAGAAAGGGTCCATGCAAGTTCGCAGCTGAAAGGTCCAGACACACCAAAGTTTCAAGGGGATAAGAAACAATTTATAGACAATATCAAACAAGCCTTGTACGCATCTAAGATAGTATCCTATGCTCAAGGATTTATGTTAATGAGAGAAACTGCCAAAGAATTAGGCTGGAAACTAAACTTTGGTGGAATTGCCCTGATGTGGAGAGGCGGATGCATTATCAGAAGGTATGGTATATCAAAGTTTATAGTCACTGTTAGATGTATATAATCTTAAAGTACAAAAATTAATAGTTTTACTTACTAGTTTTGTTTCTAACCTCTTTCCAGGTGACCAAGTGTGGGACATTTTAAAAGTCAAAAACAGTAATTTACAGTATTTTAAAATTTGTTAAGTCTGATTTCTCTTCTAGGTAAGCAATGGTTTGAATGGATGTTATTATAATGCTGTTTAAAATATATTTAGAAAATAATCAGATTTATTTTTGATAAATTCTTTTTGAAAGCTTCCTTATTAGTACTTGGACTTACTTCATACTTGGACACAACACCCCAATGAACAAGACTTTCCCACAGACCTATATTTATTTGACCTTGACCCCTGAATGACTTCCACCTTGAAGATCCAGTTGTCCAAAAACTTTTAACATTAGCCGTAACTTCCTTTTTAGTAAGTGGATTTACTTAATACTCCGACACAACACCCTTTTGACAAGACCTTCCCATTGACCTATATTTATTTTCCCTTGCCCCTGAATGACTGGTCCTCAGCTCAAAGCACCACTTTTGGGGCATTGTCATCTTACAGTGACAGTTCTTGTTAGATTCTAAACCTTCACTATACTGATAGCGGTTATTCTGACTGTGCAAACATGAGTGTGGTCTCAGTATGGTCGGCTCTGTTTGCTAATCAGTCAGTAGGTTTTCAGTCAATACCCATATAAATGATGGATAGGTCTGTCAAATTAAAATTGAATGAAAGACTTGTCCAGGTAAAATTACAATTCTAGCAAGGTAAAAGTTTATCTAGCTTGATGTTATGAACTTTTAATGTGTATGCTGTATGTACATTTCAGTCGATTCCTGGGCAACATCAAACAGGCATTTGACAAGAACCCTGAGCTAAGCAACCTTTTACTAGACGACTTCTTCAAGGCCGAGATACAGAAATGCCAGGTTTGTAAATAATTGTCAAGAATCATCTGTTGTTGTATTAGACCTCTGTATATTAGGATAACAAAGTTACAGGACTTGATAACTAATTGTAACAAAAGTGGAAAACTTTTTTTTTGTTATCTGAAAATTATATCGTGTGAATGATATTTAAATTACTCTGCTTGTTCTCTTGATATGGTCATGCTACTTACATGACATGTTGAAATTTTTGTAGATAAGTTTTAGGTCTGCTTAAACCTGATGTTAAATTTACTCATTTTGCCATTATGAAGTTTTTCAGAATGAGAAGAAATCCTAATGATGTGAAATAAATTTCTTGATCTGTTATTCTTTTATTTTTGCTGAAATCGGAGCAAATGTACAAAAGTAGTAAGGAAGACTTTATTGTTCTTTGGCGAAATTGTTCAGTTTATATATTAATGCATTGTACATGTAAAAAATAAAGACATAAGACAACTTTGTTTCAAAATTACCCGTGTCAGAAATTTAGAGCAATTGAGGTCTGCACTACAGTTACTGATGATATTATGTAAGACAGCTTATTGACTGGTCTCTACTGTATTTTTAGTGCCCTCATACTTTTTATGATCATTTCTTGTAGGCTGCATGGAGGAATGTGGTATCTACTGCCATATTGCATGGTATACCTACACCAGCGTTCAGCACAGCATTGGCTTTCTTTGATGGCTACAGGTCAGCTAGGCTGCCAGCTAACCTTCTACAGGTAATGACAAGACGCGGAGTATATACATCATAATTGCTCAGTAATTGTTCTCTTAAGGTTTTGTTTGATAAGTAAATAACCGTAGTCTCAGAGTTGCAAAAGAGGAAACTCCTTGTGCACCTTGTATAATATTATGCTTTTATGATTCAATGCACAGTGCTGTTAGTGGGTTCAAATCAATTAGATAATCAGGTTCTTTTGTAACAGATTAGTTTAAAGGATTATTAAGGAGTGTTATTAAGTACTTGTGATGATCTTGAGACAACAGGTAATAAACTTACCTATGAAATTTTTGTCACCAATTACAAAATCTCATTTCTCGACAAACACAGTTGTCAGCTGCTCAGTTAAAGCTAAATTAACATTTGAAATCACTTTCAGATGAAATATGCTGTCCTCTTACAAGGTAAAGATTACAAGTATGTAACCACCTGAGCATAAAGAAAAATATTCTTCGATTTATTTTAGGCACAGCGCGACTATTTCGGTGCACATACATACGAGCTTCTGGATAATCCAGGAAAATTCATTCACACCAACTGGACAGGACATGGTGGAAATGTTTCTTCGACAACTTACTCAGCATAGTAAACCAAGTGATATTTCATGCGATAATTACAAAAAGAACAATACAAAGTGGTCAAGAATGGTTGAATTTACTGTTAGCTTAATAAACAAACTTCTGTTGAAATTTTCAGAAGAAGAGATAAATTGACCAGAAAAAAAACATGTCATTAAATTTACGCTTCAGCTTCTATAGTGTTCTCTTGAACAAATGTACAAAATGCTGAGTGAATTTATGAGAATTTGAAGAGTTAAATAAGGAATTGTTTGTTTTAGTTAGTATTGAAATGTTGTCATTGCATAAAGTATAAATCATGAAAAAAGCTGTCATGTTGATGCGAAACATGACTTTTACTGCAGTTTACAGGTTTATGTTCATAACTGTTTATAACTTATAACAGCACAAAAACGACAGACCTGACAAATGATTTTTTTTTCAAAAATTGCTGTAAAGTAGCATTTTAACAGCATTTTAATTTATCAGTCAAACATCTTTTCTTTTTTAAAAGTTTAATGGAACATTTTTAATGGAAATTTGTTGAATTGATATAAGTTTATAGAAATTAGAAGTAGGGATGTCAACGAATACCTAAAACGGTATCCGGATACTCGTATAGACTATCCGGATACTATCCGGATACTCGTATAAAATCGACGACTAGACGATCTCAATGTTCCAATTCCTAGGCTTAACATTTGATGTATGTTTTACATATTGTTCCGGTAGTCATATTACAGGTGATAAGACAGTTTCACAAAACAATAACTGTTTTTGTATCTACGTGTAAATAAAGATGATAATACAAAGACATGTTGTTGACCGTTATTAGTTTTCTTGTGGCCACTGAAGTATATTTTCCGGCCAATACTCATGTGCGGCAAGTCTAAGTTTCTAACGAAAACGTCATTCGTCCGTTTATTGTTTCTTTATTTTTTCCATGGTCTGTCCATTTTACTTTCTAAATATGATATGTCATTTAAACTTTTTTAAAGATATCATTTTAATATCACCGTATATCAAAATGTTATTTTATTAATCTATTCTTTCATACAGGTACATGTATTTATGCAGCTTACGGTACTATGTGAGCGCAAACAAAATAAGACAAAACAATGATTTCAAACGTGTTTGAAGTTTTAATAGACTTCAAAACGTTTCTGTCTGTTTTTCGCTGTTTTGCTTTCCGATCACGTGAAGTATTTCGAAACGTCGGATGCTATTTTAGGAGGCATGTTGCTGAGAATGGTTCTTATTTTTTTAATATGAATGCTTTGGAATTCTAGAAAAGAATGATTGTTTGACACATTAAGATTATAACGCTTGTTTTAGAAAATCATTGATTGGATACATCGTTTGAGTACTCACATTTTGACTGGATATTCTTTTAGTATTGCGTTAAAACTATTATAGGATTATTTGCGGAAGTAACCGTGTACCCCATAATTGCCATGTTTGACACTGCTAATTGTTTTACAATGGGGCAAGATATTCTTATATAGACTCTATAAACACAATGGATTAAGGTAATTGAAACACAATGGGGTGTCGCGTTGTATCTTAGCAGTTTGCAAGACGAATACACGGCGTGCGACAATAAACCAATTAAGTGATACTGCAGTATGCCGCGGGCAGTCAATAGACACGATGTTTAGCGTCATGAAATTGTCAAATTAATTTAGCCAGTGTTTGATTTTTTCTATCAAAGTTAAATTTCACTGTTATTTTTATTTTGTATACGAATATTCGTATAGAAAATTAGTATCCGAATACCAACATAGTATCCGGATATCCGAGTACTCGGATACTCGTTGACATCCCTAATTAGAAGTGATGATTTTGTTTGTTGTTGTTTTTTAAGTAAGATTTTTCCAGTTAAAGAATTTTAGTAAAGGAATGTAAACCCACATACAGGATTAGGAATATAACTGTTGTTCTTTTTTAAATTGTTCATGTTTATGTCTGATAAGATTGTTTCTGAATATTTATACATTAACTGTGTAACAAGAAATCTCTTTGAAAAGGAGTCTTTTTTTTCTCCATAGTGATATTTTTGTTAGTTACTTATCTGCTAAGAGCAATCCAGCTGAATGAAGGTAAATTTAACATACAAAATAAAATAGTATAAGTGAATTCTAAAACAAAAACATCAGTGGCATTGGCTAGGTAACAAGATAGTTGGTCATATAGGTTTGTTTTTTTCTGGAGAATTTTAAAATACACACAGCTAACTAATGTTAAGCTACATTGTTAAGTATCTCCACAGTTTACATCCTCTAGATACTTTATGTATTCAATAAACTGACAGAAGGTATCATTTCTGATATGCCAGCTGAGAAGTGCTATAGTGCTTAATGAAATATATTTATAGAATGTTATTTAAAACCTTTTTTTCTCAGATATTTACTATTTTGTTATTCCTGCTTTACAATATTATACTGATCTTTTTTGTGATTTTCTAAGTTAATCAGACAATTAAACATATAGAACTTTTACAGTACCTTTTCTTTTTTTAACAACTTCCTTTTTGCTTAACCCCAACCATGCTAAACATCTAAAATGAACTAGTCCATCTTTCAATTCACAGGTCCATTAATTGTTTACAGGGTACTTATTGAAAATTAACTTACTGAATGGCAAGGAGCGGATGTGGTCCAGTGGTAACGCGCTGGACTGAAAAAGAAGCGGTCCCGAGTTCGATCCCCCGCTTCTCCACTAACATTACTAATAGTCATTCGGATGAGACTTTAAACCGAGGTCCCATGTATCAGTGCTATACACTGAGCATGAAAAAGAACCAGGGGTGTCTCTGGAATGGGATGCTTTCTGTATCTTGCACTACCCCCACAACATAAAATAACTAATCTCTTCAGGGGGCGTCGGTCATATGGGCTACCAGTACCGATGTTAAATAAGCCTTTATAGATAGATAGATGAATGGCAAAGAGTTCAGTCAATGATCAGACTGCACAGATGTAAGGTCATGAGTTGGAATTTCTTTTACTGACCATTTATGTAAGAAAGTCAGCAGTTTCTTATTGTGGATTGGGGTCCACTACTGCCCCCACCCCCTCAAAAAAATTAGGTAAATGCCACTGACTTTAGGGGGTGTTTAACTCAACTAAACCAAATATTAACACTATATTGGGGAAATGAAAGAAACAATAAACCAATAATCAACATTAGAATACACATAGTGAGTTTCATATTTCCTCTCGCATTTATGAAAATACATATATAAGAAAAGTCGTGCAAAATCTTGTGTAATTTGTCCTTTTTTTTTTAAACACATTTTTCACTTATATATATATTAGACAACAGGTTATTTCAAAGAGAAAAATCCAGCCTATACAGTAATAGCAGATTTTGCATACTCCATACTGGAAGACCAGTACGGGTACTGGCTTTATTACATATAACGGTAACAAATAAATCCACCCTGGTTTTGATATCCAAAACCACACATTTCTCTACAAACTTCACCCCAGACTGTTGCTCTGCCGTGCATCACTATACTTCTGAAGGTAAACTGCTTTCCATTTAAAATGTCATCTCTAAAATAAAAAACGGTGAATAAATCACTTTTTGTTTCCTACACATCCAAGAATCCTTAACATGAATGAATCACAGTCTTCTGATTTGTGGAATGTCTCTGAATTATGACAGTGCTATCCACCATGTAAAGTTGATATGAACACTATCTTGTCATTTTCTTGTATTGTATAGTCCAGTTCACCCTAGAAAAAATATATTTACCACTAAATTCTCTTAAAATAGATATAGGCTTACAAAACATTTGAAGGAAACACCATAAACAAAATCTGTTTCATGTCAATCAGTTATAATTTACAGTAATGATAAAAACAAACAAGAGCTATCACTCACTGCAAGTGACAAATGCCCTCAAAGAGACCTGTTTAACTTAGCCCTGTGCTATTTAAGTGGAATTACAAAACATACAGGAAGGCAGTATACATTAATGTATTCTATATTATCTGATTGTACAGTCAGGAGTTGAACAGTTAGATACCTATTGCCTCAATCTGGTGAACATTTGAGCCATGCTTTTTTCAAAATTCTGTGATGTATTTATGACATACATTGCAGACATAATAAAACAGTAGACAGTATTTCTTATCAGTACAGAAGACAGACAGACAGATGGGCACACTGCACAGTAACATATCTGGTGAACATCTGTGAAGTTTTTTTTCAAAATCTTGTCATGTACCAATGTGTTACAGAGTAGACAGGAACATATATACACAGGCATAATTGTTGTTATTGTTTTTGCTATTTGGCAGTACAGACAGTTCTCAAATGAACACATGGACAGACAGACCAACAGCAACAGACTGCCTCTATAGGTGAACAACTGTGTCAAATTATTTCAAAATCAATTGATGAAACACAGATTAGAACATGAAAGGCTGGCAATATATATTCTATAGTATTTGGATAATGATTTCTGACCTTGACTTTGTCCTAAGAAACACATGTCTTGTAAGCAACAATATCATCTCAATGTCATGAATATTTGTGGCAAGTTATATTAAAAAAATATAAAGAGAGCATAAATATGTTTCTGCCTTACCATCAGTTCCCAGTCTGCATCATTTATTAACACCAGAATACCTGGTCTCCTGAAAATACACTAAATGAAGTCAGAAATAAAATTAAACACTAGAACCACAGTTTTCATTATATCCAATCTTCCATTCAGCAGGTTTGTGGTACACTGTGAATGTCCCATCATCATTTGTTTCATGGTGTTTTGACCTTTTTTGTTTTTTGTTTTGTAAACCGACAGACGAAGAATTATATAAGAAAATCTGCCTTGAAATATTGCTTGCAATGCTTACTGAATTCAGTGGTATTTAAAGGTTTATCTTTTTTTTTTTCATCCATAAAGTCTCTAACACAACTGATCAATATCGCATATTTTATGTGTAAATTCTGTGATGTGTTTTTTCATAATCAGATATTGCATAATATACAGTTCAACTTTTTTCGTTACTGGCTCTTACTTTTCAAATCCTACTAAAATGTGGAATAATGTACTACGAGAAGCCATCTGTCTGGAAAATAAAGTGTATCTTACACAGTATCTCCTTGCAAAAAGAGTTCTGGACGCTCCTTCAGCATGTTGTCTTTCATCCATGGCAGGAGTTCTCTTACAGTCCCTGAAACAATGAGGAGAAACTATATTCCTGTCCAGTCCCAGACTTTTACTAAAGACTGTCTATCATTCTTTCCTCATAACTGAAATAACTTGCGCTTTGAATATAATAAATTTTTTAACATTTATAGTTGTGACCTTATGTGACCTTGCTTTCCAAATGCCTAACTTAATCATTTTTTTTTTCAGGAGGCCAACCAATGATTGTCTTGATCTGACTCTTTGAGTTTGATGGACATTTTTTCAAAGTTTGACAGATACAGGATTACACATCAAAGTTGCATGATTGTGTATAATGTGACGGTGTGACCACCATGAAAATGTCTGAGGTGAGAATGTTCGCCTCCAGTTCCGATGGTCCCAGGTTTAAACTGTGGCTGGTGTATCCTTGGACAAAGACACCTAGTTTGTGCATGCCACAGTTCAAATAGTTTTGAATGCATACCAGTTATGAATGTACTGGCTCCTTTTCAAACAGTTTCATTCAAACTGGCATCTCAAAAGCAAACTGAAATCAAGCTATACAAACTTACAAGGAGTTTCTTTAGCAGGAAGTTTTACATCATGTTTCTTTACTTTATCAAACAGCAGCTCTGCTCCCCCTCTGAAAAGAATAAAATCAAAATAAGAATGAACAATGCATTAAACAGATTTAAATCAAAACTAAAATAGGTATACACACTGTAGATAAAAGTAAAATCAAATAATGCAGTTTTACCTACTTTACAATTTGGTAAATAGGAAGAGCTGTGTACCTAATATGGAGATGGCATGTCGTAGTTTGTCAGCAGAAAGTCTGAAACTGTCCATGGCTTCCAGATTCCTTCTTCTCTTAATATATGTGCAGAATGCCATTTTTAAGAATAGCCAAAAAAGTAGGTCAGTAGGTCAAGATCAAAGTTTAGGTCACTTAAAGGTCAAGGCCTAAATTAAATATTTGTATATACACAGAAAATAATTCTGCAAATTATTTGACTTTTTATATTATTCTGTAATTAAGTGACCCCCTCCTCTTGAATCTTGGTAGATAGTCTCCTAGAAGATGCTACATGCACAAGAGATGTTTGTAAAACATATATGCATCCCTAGCACCTTATCCCTAGAGGCAGCCAAGAAGTTTTGAGAAGCTGGGACCAAACATTCTATAGTTATTGATCGGAAACAATTTTGCTATTCAAGGACACTGTGACCTTGGCCTTTGACTGGTGACCTAAAGGGGTCAACTTCTGGTCATGACCAACCTACATTCCAAATCTGAGAAATGTAGGTCCAAGGGTTCTCTAGATATTGATTGGAAACCAAAGTGTCTACTACCGACCGACATTTGCAAAACTATAAACCCCCTCATCTTCGATGGGGGGCATGAAAATATCTAAGCCTTATCCCTTGTGGTTTCAGAGAAGAGAATTTTCAATGTTTTTTTTTATATAATTCAATGAAAATCCCCTCTGGACATTGTCATTTGTTATCCAAGGGGTATAATTTCAACAATCTTGGTAGAGGAGAATGCTACACACTAAGTCTAGGGCTTATAGTTTCTGACAAAAAGATTTTCAAAGATTTTATAACTTTATAGGAGCTCCGGTGCAGGCATAATTATGACTCCAGGAGCCTAATTTGAACACCAAATTTCAGTGTTCTAGGCCTGGTGGTTTCAGAAAAGAGGATTGTAAATGTTTTTCATTTCTGTTACCACTGCTCTTTTAGGAATAAATTTTCTACAATGTAAAAATATTTCAGTGTGCAGTCCCTTAATGGCAGACACAGGGGAGGTAATTAGTGTAGTACTGATTTCTGGAACAGTCTATATATTAATATCCTGGCGTTGGAGCAAGGAATATACTTGTATCAGCATAACAAATACTGTGGTATCTTTTTTGTAAGGCAATATACAATTTCAACTTACAACTGCTCAAAGTCTGTACTGACTATATTAGGTAGCCGCATGTCAGGAACCTCATAATTTTTAAAGATAATTTTTAAACAAAGTTAACAAGACTTTTACTAAAGATCTTACTTAAACATTTATTGTGAACATCTAAAATCCATTTTAATTCTTTTTTCTGGTGTAATATGAGTACTTCACACCTGTCGGGGCTGAACTCCATTGACCATTCTTTTTCCGATGTTTCAAGGTTGTAAGTTTTGTGCTGAAGCTTGTGCTTTAATTATTAAGTAGACTATGGTGTGGTCCACAAACAGATGCACCTAGCTCCTGACACTTCCTGGTAAGTGTGCAAGAATGAGACATGGACCTAGGACCTATCCCCGAGGGACACCAGAAAGCACAGCAAGCCTGTCAGAGACCTTGTTTTCAACTAATACTTGTTGTAATCTGTTTTTGAGAAAGTCTTTTATCCATAACGTAATTTGTGGGTGAACACCCATATGTTTCTGTTTGTGTATGAGTTTGTGGTGGTCGACTTTGTCCAATGCTTTAATGAAGTCCATGACTATGATATCAGTTTGTTGACCCAGAGACGTATATAATCTACGTCTCTGGTTGACCTAGATCTTGGTTGTCAGCTATTTCTTGTTTTAAGCTGATAAATTGGGTCTCCAGGGATATCAATAGATGCAGATTCTTGTATTTTGATGCAAGGTAATTTTCATTTTCCCACTTTTGACCCCACCTTATTCTGAGCTTGGGGTCATTATGATGCAGAAGAATTGAGAAATTGGGCCAAATTTTGAAAGAAAAAAGATCAATATTGTGTCTATTGCATTTTAAATATGAAGTAAATACCTTTTTGACCCTTGAAAATAAATTCTAATGAAGTTAAATGAATTTCATAAATAGTAAAGTTCACTGAATACAACATATAACTCGTGACAATCTGATTATGACCTCTTGAAAATTCTCAACAGTGGTCAAATGTCCCCAAGTTTTCAAAAGCTATTGAAATCCCTGGTCTCACAGCTATGTTCTGACCTGAATCCACGTTGCTAGGGTCAGAGTATACATGTGTGTCAAAGTAATATAAAATATTTCTCGCAATACATCTTGAAGACAAAAAAACTTTAACATTGTTCAGACAATATCGCCATCACTGATGTTATCAAAATATTTATATGCAGACAGTCACCATTTGACAAAAATTAATGATTTCTCCATCTAACATGTCTTAGAAATCCTGTGAGATTAAAGCTTATGAAATTACACAATTTATAGTCATATAATATCCTTAAAAAGTCTGGGACAGGCCTCAACTTTCTTGGTCTGTTGTGAGTGAATTTTCTTTTCCGATCCATTTACAACTAATAAAATAAATATTACCCAAATTCAACAGAAATTGCGGTACTGCTCATGTTATCCGATCACATCAGCCGGGCGCTTTCAGTGGTATCTTGGATATGAACAATAACGATAGTTGCAGAACACTTCCGAGTAAAAACAAACATTTAATTAACTCAGATGAAATGTGGAAATCTATTTCAGATTATTTAAGTAGTATATGAATCTAACCGTATAATTTACGTATGTTTCTCACGTCCCATTAATACTGTTCACTGGTAAATTGTATGTCAATTTTTGTGCAATGTCATATCAGTTATTCAGAAATGTAATATAAATTCGCGACATCCAATTTTATTTCGTTTAGTTATATGCCATTGTTAAACCGCTTTTAAGTCGCACCAGATGACTGCTTTCTGGGTGTCTGAACTTGTAATCGCACCAGTGTGGATGCTTTCGGACATTTCACCTCTTGGACATCTTGGCCTTGGTATTTTCGGCTACCAATATAGTGTAGTGCTATAATGGAACTATCCCGGTACAACCTGTTTTCGACCACCTAACATGATTTTTTAAACGCCCATTTTGATATTTGTCAGCAAGTATAAAAAAACTGAATGCAAGTATAGGGTGTTAAGTAATTCATAAAACTATACCTAAAAGAGACTCTTACCTTTTGTTATTTATTAATAATCCTCCTCAAAACATGTTGACCTACTTTCCCTCTATCCAGAAATTCTACAACCAAAATTCGACCACCTTAGAGTGACTTCCCTTTCGTACAGTTCCAGGCAAAAGTCGATGTATTACTTAAAGAATTCTAACTGTTCAAAAGTGTATAAATATAATAACGTGTCAAATTGAACTATTTAAGGAAAAACAACATCACAAACATATTTACAGGATGCTTTTTTGTCCATTTTAATCAATTTTTTGGGGTTTTTGTGTTGCAAGAGGGACAAACAAAAGAGTCACCTCTTCTTAAAACCCTTACTGGACTGCAGAATGTCAGATGGACCCATCCTTTACATAGGTCACATTGGCCCCATTTCACTATGATAATGTAAGGCCTCTGACTTGTATCAGGACTGAACCTTTTGCAAACAATGCACTTCTCTGACTCTTGTATTTCCTCATCTGAGCTGTCAGTGTTTTCAATCTGAGTTAAAACAGCCTCTTTTGGTTTTGCTTTGGCACATAACTTCCTGTGTTTAGGCAATATACCGGAGGTACCTGCTTGTGGCTTATTTTCTTTGTTTACAGATTTCTTCACTTTTTTTACTTTTGGGGCATACCTTTCATTATGATCTTTAATCTGTTCCACTATTGCATCCTCAGTAATGGCCTTACCACCAACAACTTTGCTCAAAGTATTTCTTTTCTTTGCAGCCTTTTGAACATTCTGCAATATTTTACCACCTCTCTTTTGTAAGAATTTATCTGCAGTTTCAATTTCAGGAGCAGCCACAGACATTTCAGAACATTCAAAGTCTCTATCAAATGATGTTGCAGGTGCTACTTGATTATCAGACACTGCATACCTGTTGAATGGGAATATTCCACACTTTTTAAATGCTGCCTGAATATTATGAACAGACAAAGTAGCAGAATAAACCTTGCATGCAATATTACAAACATCATATCTGGTCACTGATTGCCCACCAGACTCTCATGTGATTATGGCATGCAGAATTCCATGCCATTTCAAACGGCCCAAAACAACTGACATCAAGAGGCTGTAAGATATGGCTACAGTGAGGAGGTAAAACAAACAATATAATGTTTTCAGATTTGGCCCACTCAATCAAATTAAGTGACACATGGCTTTTGTGTCCATCATAAAGAACTAGTACTGGCTCATCTGAAGATCTAGGAGGTAAATACTTAAGTAAGTGGTGCTGCATGTAGTTGGCAAAAACTTCAGTGTTTGACCATCCTGTGGGAGTCACAGTTCCAGAGGTTCCTGGTGTTGCACCTTCCAAGAGGGAATCAATCATTCTTGCACCTGGAAATACAAAGTATGGTGGAATCTGATGACCAATGGCATTCACACAACCAATTAAAGTTACTGTCTGAGACCTTCCAGATGTTACAGCTTGGGCTTTTGAATTTTTACCTGAAATAATCTTTGGTGGTTTATGGTCAGTATTTAAGCCTTTTTCATCAATATTGTACAACAAATGTGGTTTTGTAATCAAGTCATACTTTGTCAAAATACTGTGAAGCTGATCAAAGTAAGTATCCACTGTTTCCCTAGTTGCATTTTTGGCTCTTGCAATGTCTAAACTCCTTGGTTTAGTTGCTTTTAGATTGGGCCAGCGATCAAGAAAATTATACAACCATCTATCAGTAAGTGGATGATCTTTGTCTCTAAGGCCTAGGCTAATAGCAAAATCTGAAGCTAAATTTATGGTTTCTTGTCTGCTGTAACCATATCCAACTTCGGCCATTGTTTCAATATGCCTAGAAAGAAGAGTCTCTTGGTCAAGTGTAAACATTGGGGAAGGTCCAGACTTTACAACATCAAGATCAATTTTTCCATGAAGCCTATCTATCAGTGTTGTTTTAGGGATTCCATATGTCAAAGATGCTTTCCTTATTGACATAGCTTTGTCCTTGACAGCATTGTATGCTCTGGTAAGCTCCTCAGAATCATAGCCCCTGTAAGATCCCCTAAATTTCACTCTGGCCTGAAAAAAAGTCATATACATATATATCAACACAAAATAATTAGACAAAAAATGCTTAATAATGGTAAACTCACATACTTAATTTGGTTAAGTATTTTTGTTACATACTGTACATACTATATGGTACGGTAGAGGTTTAAGGCCCTGGAATAAGCATATTTTACAGACGACACACAAACAAGAAGATTATGAAGCTATATACTTCTAGAAATGATATTTAGTGATGGGGATTTTTGGGATTAGTAAAACTGTGCAAAATAAATAACTTTATACTTAAAGTTAGTTGTTTTACCTTTCTAATATCCATTTTTTGCTAGCTGTCAAAGTTTGACATTTCTGCATCCAATGTAAACAAATGTGCGCGCGCATATCGGAAATTTCAGTCGCGTGAAAATGTTTTAGGTCTTTTACAGGGCCGGTCGAAAACTGGTTGTGGTCGAAATAAGGTTGTGTGGGGATATTTATAAGTGCAGAGCGGTTACGTTTTATGTTAGCTGAATTGTACAGATTCAATGCCGACTAATCTCGTGTCTAATATCGTGACCTTCTCAGTCCACAACTGGACTCATTTACTGGTTTGAAGCCCAGGAAGCAGTTGCGAACGGGATTAATATAAGTTTCCAGTCGAAGATAACACTTGAAGATTAGGTCATTTTACGTATTGTTAAAGCAAGAATTATAGTTGGTTCGTTAAATACCATGTGTAAAATATTTTCACCTAAACGGGCAAGGATTTCCCTTGCGTAACACTTTATCTTGGAACGATTCATAGGGAAGCCCAGACGTCCCATGTACATTACATTATTGACAAGGGCATTCTCTTCTTCATCAGATAAAAGGCGCTCTGGTCCTTTTGTTTGTTTACAACTCTTGCCAGACAAATTGTCAAAAAGAGTTGTTAGTGGAACATGATACTTTTCTGACGCTTTCTTCATGGACAATCTTTTTTGGCTCACTGCAGACATAGCTGCCATCAAATCATCTTCCGTGCACCTCATAATCTAAATGATCAAGGGACAAAACTTCTATAAACAGTCACATTTGTATTATCCCCCTTACATGTTGGTACTGAGTTATGTATTTTTAATTAATCGTTTGTTTAGCGATAAATCAGCGACTACAGTAAACGTTTCTAAGATATTTGTGTTCCGTATGCATTCTTTTGAATCGTCTTTTTCTAATGTTGCCTACATTCTGCTGACATACCCTATAGGTAAAAGGAAGTTGTACTCTCTATAAGGGCCTCTAAAATGACAACTTCATGTGCATGCGCAGTCATAAACGGAAATCCCCGGCGAAGGTGATGATAGAAATGTAAACAAGTGAGTAAAAGTATGAAATCAATCACAAAACCTTACCAGCTGTAAATGATTCCTGCTGTAGTCATGGAGATAATTGAATAAAAAAAAAAACAGTGTGATTGATTGAAAAATTGATATGATTACCCGAATAAATAATTGGTTTCGGCTGTTGTTACCCTTTTGGCTATTGGTCTCGGGCCAGTATGTATGACATGACCAATGTTGTTGTTAGTGTTAGATTGGTCAGTGATTGGATTATCTTAAATGATCTCAACTACCACTCAAAGGTGTTCAGTCAGTGTACAATCAAGCTGTAATAACAACATTTGTCAAGTCCTACGTAAAATCAATTTTCTTGTATCTTGTCATGCATTCTGTCGGTCAATAACTATTCATAGCTGATGTTTAACTGTTATTTTGATATACCGACTATTAATAAAATTTTTGTATTTGTATTTGCATACTTTCTTCTTCTTCTTCCAACGATTAAACCATCCGTCTGTATGTCCGTCTGGCTAACCTGTCTTGGCAAGTTGGACATTTCTCTATTTCTACAAATAGCAGTGGCTTGAAAGTTTACACATTTACTTAACAGAGCACAGGTCATAACCCTGAAAAGTTACATAACTGTGGCTACCTTATTTCTTGGGTTATAATCTCCCCATTTTGTACTTAGAGAAATGGTTAACCTGTTTTGGCAAGTTGGATATTTCTCAATTTCTACAAATAGCAGTAGCATGAAAGTTTACACACTTACTTAACAGTGCACAGGTCATGACCCAGACAAGTTACATGACTGTGGCTACCTTATTTCTTGGATTATCTCCCAATTTTGTTCTTAGAGAAATGGTTAACCAGTTACAGCAAGTTGGATATTTCTCAATTTCTACATATAGCAGTAGCTTGAAAGTTTACACACTTACTTAACAGTGCACAGGTCATAGCCCTGACAAGTTACATTACTGTGGCTACCTAATTTCTTGGATTATCTCCCCATTTTGTACTTAGAGAAATGGTTAACCTGTTTCGGCAAGTTGGATATTTCTCAGTTTCTACAAATAGGAGTGGGATGAAAGTTCACATAATTATTTAACAGTGCACGGGTCATGACTATGATAAGTAACATGACTGTGGCTTCCTTTTTATGCCCCTGGCATCTAGTGATTGAACCGTCCGTCTGTACTCCATTCGGTTAACCTGTTGTGGCAAGTTGGACATTTCTCAATTTCTACAAATAGCAGTGGCATGAATATTTATACACTTTCTTAAAAGTGCACAGGTCATGACCCTGACACATTTCTTAACTGTAGCTACCATATTTCTTGGGTAATCTCCCCATGTTGTTCTTAGAGAAATGGTTAACCAGTTACAGCAGGTTGGATATTTCTCAATTTCTACAAATAGCAGTAGCTTGAAAGTTTATACACTTACTTAACAGAGCACAGGTCATGACCCTGACAAGTTACATTACTGTGGCTACCTAATTTCTTGGATTATCTCCCCATTTTGTACTTAGAGAAATGGTTAACCTGTTTCGGCAAGTTGGATATTTCTCAGTTTCTACAAATAGGAGTGAGATGAAAGTTCACATAATTATTTAACAGTGCACAGGTCATGACCCTGACACATTTCTTAACTGTAGCTGCCATGTTTCTTGGGTAATCTCCCCATGTTGTACTTAGAGAAATGGTTAACCAGTTTCGGCAGGTTGGATATTTCTTAATTTGTACAAAGAGCAGTGGCATGAAAGTTTACACACTTACTTAACAGTGAACAGGTCATGACCCTGACAAGTTACACAACTGTTGCTACTTTTTTTCTTGCAAACTCTCCCCTTTTGTATTTATTAGCAGTGGCATGATGCTGAACAGTGCGAAGGTCATGACCCTGTCAAGATGAAACAGCTAGTTGGATTTTTGTTAACTTTCAAGCACAAAGTTGTGGCTTTGGAAAGTTAGATAATTGTTGCAACTTTTTTCTTGAATAATCTGCTCTTTATAATCTTAGATTGTAAGTCTTTTTCCTTGATGTTTATGTTAAATTCTTTTCATGTACAGGTTCTGGCATCAGAAAGTTGTTTCCATACTAACTTGTGATTTCAGTTCCTCTTACACCACTGTGCTGTCATTTTAAATTTGTATCATGACAAACTATGCTACCAGGGGCATATGTGTATTTTGAACACAGCATCTTGTTTAAAAGTACCTAAGGTTAAGACATTTGAAGGATATTTAGAATACCCAGCAGTCTCCAGTAAGGATTGAACTCAGGTCTCCAGGGTGACAGTCAGACATTCTAACCATGTTGCTAAAGAGCTAGCCTAACAGCGAGGCTGTTGGAAGTGGCCTAGATTTTTTTCACATGTAAACCTGTAACATTTTGTCTTCATGTGATGTTGTAAGAAAAAATAAACTAAGTGTGTGTGTATTACTATTATGAACATGTATGTAGTGATTTAAGAAAGTATTTTTTTCCTTTGCAGAATACTTAACAGAAAATTTCATCTTGTTAGTGGACATTAACAACCATAGTACAGGATGAATTCATTGCTGAAATATTCAGTACGTCAGAGCCATTTGATCGAAAGACCAGTGACTTATACACATTTGATGTCATTGAGACAGATGAGTTTCTTTCAATCAAGAGTTCCATTAACAGCACTGGGTCAAGAAAAGAACAGAAGATTAACACAAATATCTGTGGAGGGAATAGCATGTGTGATAATAAAAGATAATGCCAGTAGTGTAAGACATTCAGTGCTGAATATTTCACCTGGAAGACAGTATAGCTCATCTATATTTGTGAGTGACAGAGACAAAAATCTTAGCTCATCTTTCTGTTTTGACCTTGACATTGAAGATAAACTTGCTGACACTGAACAGTTGAAGACAAATTTAGAAAAAAGGGGAATAAGCATTGATATAGATCAGCTGGTAAGTTATCAGACTTAAGTGACACATGATGCTCTGAAGGCTTCTTCTATCTCATTAATTGTCAGTTTTAATAAAATGTCATTTTGATTGTCTCAAGACCAAAAAGTGTCAGAGATACATGTATGACTGGCATGTTTTGGGAACACTGTATATGTGTAACTTGATGCTGTTTTTTCTTTTTCAGAATCTATCCAAAGTTCTACTCTGCTTGCAACAAAGAATAAGCAATTTATACAGTATAATCTCTTTTCATGACTAAACACCTCTAATGGATTTTCAAAGTTTAAACTGAAAACAAATCCGCCTTTTTTCCTTATGGTACTTGATCCAGACAAGTTGCACTGTATTTATTTTTCCTTCATCAAAACTGTTCTTTTACAGCCTCAAATTAAATCAGACTGTGGCGTTTTTCAATGCACTAGATCCAGAAAAATAGTAGTTGTATTTATCTGATGTTATATGACTGCATTTCAGAGAAGAGATTACCATGAGTATATGGAGATGGATAGAGAGAGGAGAAAACTTGAAAACAAGAGAGAAGATATTGCAAAACAAATTGCAAATATTGTTGCAAAACAAAAGGAGAATAAAACAAAGGTAAAATCACTGTAAAATAATTTTGTATGTATATTTCATAAATACATGTATCTTGAATAAAGAAAATTTTCATTTGATTTTGATGTTCTTGGATATTTTGACAGCTTGTCAGCTTTGATTACTTCATCGTCCGAATATATATGTAAGCCAAACTTGTTTATAAGCCTCATCTCAAAATCTAAAGGAAAAAGATGGTATAAGGTTTAAATGATTAAAAAAATGTCTTCTGTAAAATATTTAACCCTACATTTATTGTCAGTCTGTGTTTTAAGTCAGATGAGCTTGTGTCCAAAATGAAAATTCTCACTGTGAAAGGAAAAGAAGCCAAAAATTCTCTTAAAGAGCTGATGGTAAGTTTTTTTTTCTTTTTTCCCTCTCTGTGTATATCCAGCATAATTTTATATGTTTTCATAATTGTCTTGATTTTGTTTATTAATGAAACATTTCTTTGAATTCAGTTAAAATGTGATATTACATAAGACGATGACCTAGGAAAACATTCTATGGTCTATTCAGTGCATTTTGCTAAAACTAAATTATGTGATACAAAGGGGTTTCTGCAAATTACTTGACAAAAGAGTCGTTATCTATTCAGGAAAGGAGTTTTTGATATCTTAAGTCCATGTGTGCCTTAGAAAACTTAGTTGGAATGTTTATGGATTGGAATAATTCTGTTTAAGATTCACACTTAAATCGAATTTAAAACTTGTACACTTTTAGTAGCATTCGTTCTTGCCTTCATGACAATTGTAGAGCTTCATTAGTGATTGGGTGCCTATGCTGTCTGGTCTGCATTGGGTCAGTGCCATTCATTTTTCAATTAATACCCCACCAAATAATTTATGGATCTGTCAAAATTGGACCATGGACAAGTTCATTGTAGAAAGTAAGGGGTGGGGGGAACAGTTAAACTAGAGATGAATGGGGAAATACTGATTATGAATTGCAGGCCGACACTTTACCATGTGAGCTGTCAAGCCACATGGTGTTACCTGTCAATCATCAATTACCTGTACCTGGCTACATATGTTGGTAAAATATTTAGATCAGCTAGGCTCTCTTAACTATCCATGTGACCATAGTTAATTTGCATTTACACCATTGATGTTACCTGCAGATTTGTAGAATGATACCGGGTTGTATGAAGCTGTTTGAATTGTATAAATGTTTGTTATTATACATGTAGTTTATTTTATCTTGGTGAATATTTAAAGACCACATCATTTCTTTTTGGAAGTAGCTCTTTGCCACTATTTTTCTGTTTCAGGTGAAGTACTGGGATATTGAGGAGAAAGTGATGTTAACAGCACTTTCTTTACCAAATCACCTGTCATTTGATGTAGTAAGTTTCTTGTCAATATCTACCATATTGTAGCAACTCTTTAGTCTCCTAATATTAAACTGTCTCCATTTTAAAGCCAACTCCATGGTTTATAATCTCTAAATGGTATGAACAAATGCAACAGAGCAATGAATCTAGATTTTAATTGTGGTTCTATTAGTGATAGTGATAAAAATTGAACTTTTTAGATGCCTACTTTTCGTAAACTTATGTGAACATATTCTTGCTTTTCAGCCTAAAGAAGAAAAGGTTTTAGAAGAGTACTTCCAAGGTAATGTTTGTTGAAGAAGCAAATTCTTTCTACTTTTATATACTAACTTCTACTTGTACCAAATTTAAGTACAAATGGGTATAGTTTAGACTTGCTACAGTCAAAGACTTTGTAATCAATTTCAGTGGTTAAGTAACCTGTCCAAAATAAAAAACTTTTGGAGGATTTTAGAGAAGTACATTTATTTTCAAAACATTAACAGAAACAGGTAGTTTTAATATTCCTAAAAGTATTTCAAAGCCATTCTATAGTTAAGTGACAACCTGTACTGATCCAGACTTGTTAAATTGATGGAGTATTTTAGACAGGAATAAAGATAAACTTATCTTTGGTTAGTCGTTTTGATATATTTTAGAAAGGTTTATATTGAGTTTTTTTCTTTTCTCTTTTTTTCTTTTTTTTTGTTTGGCAGAAGAGCAACTGTCAGTCTTAATTAATCTTATTTGGAACTTGTATATATAATTGTGTGTTTTTATGAAGAAATTAAATGCTAATTATATTCAGAGAGAAGGCCAGAAGTACAAGTTGATCATTATAAGCTGCTGATGGAATCAGGGATGGTCAGACTGAGGTAGGGAGTTAGCAGGTTGATAGCTATTTCTTAGGAACCAGTGACTTGAATTTATCCAAACTGTGTGAAGTTTTACTAGCAGAGGTAGATAAGAAATTAAAAGGATTCTGTTGAATTTTGTTCATGCTATTGACCATAGATGGTCAAATAGGGGTGCATCAAAGGATGCTTAGGATTTTATTTTTCAAGAGGAAAATGACCTTGAATTGAGCTTGTTGAGCACTGCAAGAGTGATGTATAAGCCTCAAGACATCTGAGAAATACTGAGAAAATTTTCTGTGCATCATGGTTAAGATCTTTAGCTTTTACGTTCTTCAAGAACATTGGTGTATCACTTAATAACAAAAACCCTATTTTCAGAAAAATCAAAATATAGAAATAGGAAGGCATAATGTACAACAACATATCAAATCATAAGATTGTTCAAGACCACAGAACAAGTTTTAAAAATAAATATTCAAATTTCTCTTATTTCAGCAATGTTGGAAACAAGGCATATTATTTAAAAGGCAGGCTAGCAATGTTAGAACAGGAGCTTACAACCCATTTTTCTAGACAACTCCGGTCCAACAATATTATGCAGATGTTGGCTCCAGAAATGTTCAAAACTCCAGTTGTGGTGTGTATAAAGTTTTTTTCACACAACATCATTTAATTTCAACTGTTTCCTGCCAGCCTTAAATATTTTTTGATCGAAGGTCATGGATTCGACCATTTTTGTGAGAAAGTTGGCAGTTTCAGAGGATGGAAGTATATTTACAAGTACTGGTCCTTCCAAGAAACTATAGTTAGGTAAACTGCCTGCCTGACAGAAAAGTGACTGTTCAAAAGCTTTTAACACCAGACAAATTCCAGGCAAACCAAATATGTCTGTGGGATCAGGACAGGCCATCATTAGCCCACACATCCACGCATGTGTATAAATGGTTTTATCATGATTGTAATATAAGACGACTCCATGCAGAAATTTAGCTGAGAATGGATTATAAGTAATGAGCACGGCTGAAATATTTGATATTTTTTCTGTTAAAATGTATAGTGATTTAACACAAAAGCAGTTACAAAGCCAGTTTAAGAGATTGATATGAAACCAGATATATCTGCTACATGATCATTTTTATCCAGGCAAGAGCAAGTTGGTAATTAAAGTCTACAGTAAATGAAATGTCTGCTGTTGGGAGATTTTAGAAACCATAATTTTCATTTTTCAGAAAGTCTCTTCATAACAAAGAAAAGTCGTAATACTTTAAGTTTGTTTTTCTAATGAGATGAAAGGTAAGATATTCTACATTGCATGAGAGAAAAATCATTTTCAGTGTGAGATTTAAACCTATGCCTGTTCCAGTTTGAAAAACCAACAGAAAGCCAACCACTGCAGGCAGATTCCCTAGGTTTTAAATGTCTGTTGGTACTTACCAAAGCAAGTGTGTTCCACTGATGTTTATTGCAACAGGAGTTGGATATTGACAAAATGCATGCTGCACATAAACTGTGCAGGGTAGTAACAGCTAGATTCTTTTTTTTTGTTGTTGTTTTTTTCTTTTTAATCTTATCAATTATGCAATAAAACCATAGGTCTGTTGAAGAGTAGTTTTGAACACTTTAATTCAAAGTCTTTACCTTTTTTAATAGATTTCTGATAATGATAAAAAATTTTCAGGAGGGTATTGGTCTAGATGTATTAGACCCGGCTTCTGTGTACAGACTACAATATAAGCAGGGCACAGAACCTTTGACAGACTGGGACACAGACAATTTCTTTTTAAAAGGAGCCTCGCAGCTGTCATTTTTATGTAAGTTAAAATAATGTAATTTCAAAGAGGCATACTAAAAAAATTTGGAGCATTTTGTTTCCTTTAAATTCAAATTAATATTCTATGTTAGTAGCCTTTATACAGATAGATGTTGTACAATTTTTGGATAGATAGCTTTTTTTTCTACAAATGAAGACTTTATTAGTGTTTATATGCCCTTCAGGATCACTTTAGAACTTAACTTCTGTAAATTTGATATTATTTTGTGTTTCACAAAGAGTAATTCTAATTCAGAGGCAGTATGTTATTGATTATTTTTAGGGTTTTCCAACTAAGTTTATCATGTATTTTTGTGTGTGGTCAATTGTATTATCTGCTGTCAAATTAAGTTTTAAGTTACCTGCTATACTATATTTTATGGAGGATATTTAGAAGTCACACTGTTGATCTGTCTTTTCAACCATCTGTCAGTCTGTTTGCCTGTCTGACTTTTGATATGATCATTATCTGAAATGATTGCAAAGAACAAAACAGCTACTGGGTAAATGTTGTAAAAAAAGCTAATGGCTCAGAAAACAATATGCATAATTTGTAAGTACAGGTATAAGCAAGTTTGTATTGCCTGATATTTATATGAATGAGCAAGCTAACTTATTACCCATTTCTCGTTGATTTCAGCGTACTTTGCAAGGATGACCATCAAGTCAAAAGATTTACCACTCCGAATGTTTGTTGTTGGCACTCACTATCAGCCTGGTATGTCTTATTCGTTATAAAGAAAGAAATATTTTATTGCAATAAAACTCTTACAAGAATCATTAGCAAAACAATAAACCATAAAAAGAGTATACATACAATTACGGTGCATGGTAAGATGATACGTGTATCTTATACTAGTAGTTCTAACAGTTGGAGAAGGGGTGGGGGGTGGGGGGAAAGTACAGAGTCACAAAACCATTACTTAAACCACCATTTCTTGAAATTCTCTTAATTGTTCTATTAAGGAAAAACATACATGTTATCTTGGAAGAAACAGTAATACTATTCAATGTGTTTTATGGCATTTGTATTTAAGTTTAGTATGTGTATCTTACTTTGACAATGTTAACTAAATGATACATAGATAATACACGTCAAGTAACAATTGTTGTATTGTGTATCATGTTGTCTAGTTCATTCTGCATATGTTTACTACTTAGTTACTGTCAGGAAGTGCTGATGTCCGAAGTTGCTTTAAATTCTGCTTATCAGACATATGTTATGGTACTTGATGTTCTTGGCATATATAGATATATATATATATAATTCTGACCAAGACTCACAGCAGCAGTTTTCTTTTTTTCTGTTTAAGGTCAAATTCAAAGGACAAAATTAGTACCAAGTCCTACTGGGTAAATAAACCTGTAGCTATGCATAAAGACTCAAACCAAATATTATTATATAATTTAGATATTACTTGTTGAAATTCTACTAATTTCTGTTGTTGTTGTCTGTGTTGTTGGTGTTTCGTATCTCATTCATTTTTATTTTATTGGTTTTACTTCAGAAAATTCAAACACAGAAAAGTTACCAGGTTTGTTTGGGGTATTACAGTCAAGAAAGGTATTAAATAATCAGTACCTATAGTGAATACACATAGGATTTTGTGGAGCAAGTCTTAAATCACATGATTTTTTTCTGAGAAGTTAAATAGCATTCATTAATTAAGATGGTTGAGGTTTTCTTGCATATATTAACGATTGCCAACTGTATTTTATGTACAGGACACTCTATATGTTTTACTTTTGTACAATATTGTATATTTCTTACAATTGATGAAATCATAGTCTTTGAACTTCTAAAAACTTTTAAGAGTATTTTGACAATCTTTTTTTATGTGTTCAAGTGTGTGTGGTATAGAATGATTTGTGTCTTTAACTCATATAGGTGTGTATGTGTGGGTTGTGTATCACAAAGGAATCAAGTCTTGAAATCAAAGATCAGTTCGTCTCATTATTGGCAGACATTTATAAACAGTTTGAACTGCCTTTCAGGTAAGAGATTTTTTTTATTGTATTTTTTATGGGAGATCATTTACCTACTCAGTGGTCTGTTCTTGTTTACTTTGTTGTTCCTCTGTTTTGTTTTGCATTTGCATTTTACAAAAGAATGTCTGTCAGTATTTTTTTTAATGGTTTAAGAATGTCAGAAGTGTTTGTTTCTGTCAATATTTAATGATTTTGAGCATTATTTTTTTCAATGTGCACACAAAAAGAACTTTTCCTTTCAACATACAGAGGGCTTAACTAATATGTTGTTGTTTTTGCATATGTATTTTCACATAAACATGATCTTGAAATTCACTACTTCACCACAGTTTGTGAGTTTAAGCTTTTGAAATGATACAGTTTTTTTTTATAAACCAGCTTTAGTTAAGAATCAGTCTGATTCCATTATTATTTCAGGACAAAACTGTTCTTGAAAAAAAAAAAAAAAAAAAACATTTACTCATTTTCAGACTGGTTTCCCTGCCAGCCTCATCTCTTACTGCAGCTGAACAGAACAGAATAGAACTACAGATGTGGGTACCCAGTCAGCAAAATTACCTTAAAGTATGTACAGTACAGCCTTTTCTTTAGTTGCTTGTTGCTACATCTTGACACTGTATTACAAAACCATAATGTCGGCCTTTCAGAATTGAAATACCTAACCTAAACCACTGGACTGTCATTGTCTTAAGTTGAAGATGTAATGTGTGTTAGGTGATTTTTTGTTATATTATAGGTAGCATCTGTATCAATGTATGGTGAATACAACAGTAGAAGGCTAATGATCAGAAGTTCGGATGACACTCACAAGACAAGACCAGTGGAAATGGTAAATAGTTTGACTTTGATTGTTTTTACTGAATAATATCTCTCTTTACAAGTAGCTTTGCAAACTTGCATCAATATCATTTTTTTTTTTTCAGGGATGGGGGAGTTTAGGGTTCTGTTATGTGGGGAAACTGTGTGATTTTATTACCTTGATAGTTTGTTTCTCACTTAGTCATTCTGTCAGTCTTTTTCACATTTTCAAACTTGATATGGTATGTCTGAGGAAGTTTTTACCTTTTTAGCTTGTGCAAGCTGAATTTTGTCCAGTCAGTACACTCTCTGTTAACATCCCCATAAAACACAAATGTGTCTGGCCAGACCCAGTTTAGGAAATTAGAAGTGTCATGGTTAAAAGAGATTATAATTTAAGAAAAAATTAACACCAGTAATTTTATTTTCTATAGGTTCACTGCGAGGTAACAGACATCACAAGAATGCTTGCCATACTTCTGGAGTATGGACAGACAGACAGACATTGGGTATTGCTTTGTTTTTCTTTTAGAAACTTTTAGTTATTTTTTAAATGGTAGTAAATAATGCTTTGTTTAAAAGTACTACTCAAATTACAATAGTACATGAATATGTTAATTTTGAATGATTTATTAATGTATATATATTTACAAAACTTAGCATCATTTATGATCTGTAATTAATTAAAAAATTAATTAATTCATTTATTTATAAATTTTATCATGTACATAATCATGATATTATTTTTTTATGTTTTAAAACACATGCTACTGCTATATAGCACTATTTCTGAGACGTTAGTGACACAATTACATAACGTGCTTTTTAGCGTCACAGAAATGACATCATATTTGTTCACTTCTGTTTATGTAATTGCAAATTTCTGAAGAAGACGCAAATCACAAGCTTATTCTCTGTGTTTGTTTTTCGTGTATTTGGACAATATTATTTATTCTGAATACAAAGTCTAAAACGAAATTCGTGTTCAGTAAAAATAAGAAAACCTTTCCAAACTTGACAAGTGTCTTCATGGTTTTCACAGTTCAGCAGAATGGACACTTACCGTTTGACTTGTTATGCACAGTATAACAGTATACAAGTAATTGAAAAGAAATACACGTATACAAAGGTAAATCAAGTATCAAGCTTGCATACAAAATGTGACATTAACCTGAAAAGAAAAAGTCAAGCATCGTTTTTCCTTTTTTTCCAGGGAAGATGACCTACAGTGTACATGTAGATCAGCTTGATTGGTATTCTTTATCAGTGTCATAAAAAGCTGAGAAAAACATTGGACGTCAAGTTATCATCCAAATGATGAGTGGTGCATTTATATCAGATGAGGGACATTAAAACTTTAAATAAACAGAATACTGCTGGTTCATGTATTAACTGAGTACATTTGTTCATTAGTTGTATATATAATACATTAATGGCCTTCCATAGGATTCACATGTACAAACCATATGGAAATGATTCAGAGTGAACTGAAAACAAACATTATGTAATAATGATGTAATTTTAAATAGCAGCAGACATTTTGTTTATTGAAAAACAATAAATATATTTGAAGGACAGCTTTTATAGGTGTTTTGATGGTACCAGACACAAGATAGTGCTTTCACCCCCTCAGTGTACAAGCAGCTGATACTGTAACACTGGAGCTCAGGTCAAGTTCTCATCCAAATTGTGTGTGATGTATAAGTTTACCAGAGAGTCATCTAACTTGCAATATCTGGGTTATAAGCAGATTACCACCAGATCATGTATTAATTACACTTCACTGACTGGCTAACTCAGTTGGTAGGGCATCAGATTGTCAATCCAGGTATTCTCAATTCAAACCTCACCAGGTCCGGCTAAATTTCCCAGTGATAACTGATCTCAGATAATGCATTTGAAGGACACTGCATGAAGTGAGGAAGCATTAAGTGGCTTGAGAAGAGATTGGTTAGTAAACTGGTTGGATACCCAGTAACACTTTTTAGTTGGACTGTCTTTGGGATATGACCAAAATAGTTTGAAACTGGCTTTAAACCCCAATGAAAGAAACAAACGTTACATTTATAAAATGGAACTGTCACAGGACATAGCTTATAGGCAGTAAAATAGCTCTGTATGAAGAAGTATACGATCATATAATGAACAGTCAGTAAAATAGAACCATTACCAGAACATCTGGATTAATTACTTATGACAAGAACATATTTTAATAAAAACTTGATTAAAACCTGTACATAGAATATCGTCATGTTTACATGTACAACAAAAAATATATACTAGTCAGTGTGATCTTGAAAGTAAAAACATTGGCTGTGTAGTAGTACTGCAATAATGTTAATTAAATAATAATAACAGGAATCGAAGAGTAAATTCATTTTTCAAGTTGTTATATAGAACAGGAGTGACAACTCTTGCACCCCCCTCCCCTTTCCTGTCTGTCTGTCTCTCTGAATCTATCTGAAGAATTCAGTTATTTTAAGATCTGGGTAATAGTGCAAGGATACAAAAAGCATCTCATATAACAGCAATGCCTTTGAATGATCACTTGAATGTCTCATCAGAAAGTAGGGTTAGTAGAGCAATGGATCAAATAGCGGCCCCTTGCAAGTCCTGTGCGCTACCATTAATCAGTCCGTTATCACACTGTCCGTAGGTAAACCGGTGGGTGTCGTGTGAAACTCCAAACATATAACGATATAACATATGAAGAAGCAGATTTCTCCTCCTAATCGAGGCAAAACAATTCTGCCTGGGACAGCTTAAATGACATCATTTACCACGTGGTATGGCCACACTGAACAATGCTTTTGATCGAAGTTTCTGTTTTCGAATTCGGTATTGATTTTGTTCAAATTTTCCGTCTTCGTTAGTGTTTTTGATCAAGGTTTCCATCTTTATTAAAACTGGCAATCGCTAAGATTAATTACAGCTGTGTGTTTTGGCGGATATTACCCCTTACCCTGCTGGAGGCAGTTGACTGCCTTTGCGAACAGTGCAGACCAAGATCAGCCTGCACATCCGTGCAGTCTGATCATGGTCTGCACTGTTCGCTATTCAGTCAGTAAATTTTCAATAAGCACCCCTATAAACAATCAATGGATCCGTCCAAATTGAAAGGTGGACATGTCCATTTTAGATATTTAGCATGGTCAGGGTTAACACGAGATGCGTCTTACACATCCATTTTCGGGAATGCAAGTTATAAATGAGGTAAAAATAATATTTAGGGTATAGAAATATTAGTTTATATGTATTATGTTACAACTTCAAAGAAATTGGTAAATACTTGAAATTCATTTATACATGACCGTGGAACTTAGTTTATAGTTTATACCAAATTTATTTTAGTTCGATTGTGTAGGAAGCTTATAGCTTATATATACACTCTCGAATCCGTTCCCGGAACTAACCAGTACTAAGCAATGAATGTAAAGTTTCTTGCTCAAGGAAACAACGGCTTGCCCCTGACTGGGTTTGAACCCGTGCGGCTAGCAATCCTTTTAGTCCGACGCGTTCACCACTTGGCCACGCCGCCACTGACCGTTAGACTGAACCGTGGAACTTGAATAAAAGAGGGGAAAAAATCAGAAGATAAAGAAATCAGTAGGCCTAAATAGACAAATAAAAATAAATTGGGAATAAAACAATATTTACAGTGTAATTTTTTAAATCACATTTCTAAGCTCTGTCATAAGGAAAATTTTTTATTCTATCAATATGAAATATCTAATATTTTTATCATGTTTTTGTTTCAATATTTCTTCATCGGATGCATTTTATAAGCCCACCTTTAACAAATACATGTAACAGTGAATTTCTTTTGTTTCCTTATGTCCCAAAAATAATAAGAAAAGAAAAATAAATCAACATGTGCTTAAGATCTAAAAAAGACCCATCTAGGTAATTAAGTGTGCACGCGAATGCGTACGCAAACATCACTTGCAAAGGAAAAAAATCAAAGTAGCCTAGACAACATAACATGACAAACTTTTGTTGACGTTCGTAACTAATGACTAATGGTCGCCTACATTAATTTATATCTGCAGCATGATTTTTCGTGTACATGGGATTTATTCACACACAAGTACCATAGGCACGAGCGTGTAGTATGATAAATCGTACTTACGTACAATATTAGTGACGTCATTTTCCTGGCGCAAAGCGCGGCATGCAATAACTGACGAATTCTGCAGTTAGTAAATGTATAGTTTAAGGACAATAAAAAAGAAACTGTCATGCACTATGGTATAATTGTCAAAATTATTTTCAGCTTTTTTTACTTACGCCTCTCGACCGTATACATTTATTTTAATATATAATGATAACATAATATTCATAATTTATAAAGTGCATGCTCATTTACCTGTTTAGTTTTTATGAGAAAACTACAACAACGAACGCAGAGAAATTGCTTGTAGTCTGATTTTTATTATTACAATTTATCTAAGAATATAAATGCAATCAAACATTTATAACAACATTACTGAATTCTCTGTTGTTGATGAAGTAGGCCTAAAGAGATCATACATAACTGGAAAAGTAACTTTTAAAAAACATACTGGAAGCGGAAAGAAACACACAAATATATTGTAAGGTTTATTGAGTTATTTTAATAATAATTATGAAGGACAAAGGTCCTGTATTAGAAAGACTTTTTTTTGCATTAGGCACTTCCGCTGCAAGGATTGGTTTAAACCAGGGTCATCTTGTGGCAATTAAAAGTACCGAGAACGTGTTTCGAAGTGAATTAAAAAGGTTCTAACAAATTATATCTATTCTTAATGCATGTCAACACCTTCTGCTGTGTAAGAAAGGAATGCCACATATGGAAAGAAGCAACAACAACAACAACAAAGCCAGACAGCGTATTCTTACAGATTTTCTTCTTTGTTATTTCTTAGACTTTGCTTTTGATTGAGATCAAAATTTTAATCTGCATGATTAGGACTACATAAATATAGGAGGAAGTATCCTGAAATTTTAATCCCGATTATCTTAAAAATTTAGCCTAATTAATTTGGCGTTGACGGTTTGACCATTTTGTAGACATTTTTTTATTATTGTCAAGGAAAAAGACATCGCCTATCAAAACTTTTCTCGATGTCTCTTTGACAAGCCTGATTAGCTGGACAATTAAAAGCTGTACAACTGCCTACATGAAACATGCGGGGAGATAGGGTTGTAAACTGGCTCGATACCCAGAAACATTTGTTTGGTGGACTGACCGCTGGGACTAGTCCAATTAATCAGACTTTTTTTTTTTTTTTTTTTTTTTTTTGAGGCCCCTATCTGGGTAACCCCGTTTATTCTCCCCGTCCATGGGCTATGCAGGGGTCGGGGAACCATCCCCTACTAGCCTTACAAAGTTGTTTCAAGTCAAACTATACAAACTTTTATACAGTACACACTCTCTTTGGACATGCAACTTTTCTAATATAATATTTCTATAACATAGTGTTTTCTTATAATAATATTGTCTATAGCCAGATGGAAGAGAACAAACTAACATAATACTGTGATATTGTCTATAGCCAGACGGGAGCGAACAAACTAACATAGTACTGATAATGAGAATTAGTACATGGATACAGTAAGCGACCTCAAGGTCACATTTACAGACAGATCTTACCCTCACTTATTAATGACATGTAGAACATATACAATTTATCAACCACCAGTATACTTTTTTGTTTTCTATTCTGCTAGTTTTATCAATAATTGAAGAGGAAAATTTTAAACTGGCCTTAAGACCTTGAATAGATGGTATAATTTCTTTCCTTTTACACAGGAATATATATTTCTTTATTTCTAAACACAATATA